>OX401997.1:7908406-9333948 GCA_947859395.1 Eupithecia insigniata
CGCGAATCACACTCGCACTTGACGGATCTTGTTTAAGTTTTGCGGGACAATCCATCGAAAATAATTTATATGGGACCCCGGAGACTATTCTCTATAAAACACTACAAGATCATCAAAATCATTCCACAATTCACGGAGAAATCAGTGAACATACATAAAAAAAAAACAGTCGAATATAGAACATCCTCCTTTTTTGAAGTCGATTAAAATAGATTTTTGCTGTGAGGCTGATTACAACGATTAACATCTGCGTCATTATGACGACTTACGGCCAATGTAAATTACCATTTCACTGGTCGATTTATTAAATACCTACACGATTGATAATGGTATTGAATTAACTATGGGAACCGATCCGAATTAATTATAAATATGCGTCATTACATTATTTTCATACCATGCCACATTTCATGTCCGAACACATTCTTAAGGGAAATATTACAGTACATTATGTACATACATAGGTTCTTAAAATCTAAAAATCTTATTATCGTATCCTGCAATTGGCTGTCTTATCCTTTGCAGACATTTCTACCAGAAAAAGAAGACCTTCAAGGGACCTTATTTTAATTTTATTTAACGCTATCTATTCAATAACTACAACAACGTCGTTTCCTAGTCTTTGTCTTGTGTTACTCATAAGTAGATATCATAGATAATAATTAAATGGCTTTAAAAACGTTGTTCATACGTTAGCATTAGCATCCTTGTAATCTGTGATAATGATAATACCGAGATTATACGGTCAATTTGGAGCATTTCGAACTGTTTCGACGATATTTTTAAATAAACCTGTTTTACTTTATTTACCATGAAGTACGAGAAACAAAATTAATAACCGTTTCCGCGTCTTGAGTGTTGTATAATACTACCTTATACGACCTTAGTTATTACACGAGTATTAAATCAAGGTCACCATTATACAAAAGGACATTGTCAGGTGAGATTTGCACGTTTAATAGCACAAGTTAATGTGACGTTTTTCCAAGCGTCTCGTAAGTATATTATGAAGTTTATGTAAATTTTTTGGTATTTTCCAAGTTTTTTTGTTTTGAATGACATGTACAGCCTTGGCCAAAAGTATAAAGCACCCTAAAATTTAATGACTTTTTCGTGTTTAAGGTGGAAAATAAAACTAATTTGTTTTCCAAATTACTATATTAACATAAAATTTTATAAATCACTAATATTAAGTTGGCCCACCCTTTGCATTGATCACAGCAGCATTTTTTTGGGGCATGCTGTTTACAAGATTTTTACATTCGGCTGCACTTATGGCGTCCCACTCTTGAAATAAAGCATTTTTTAGCGTTGTTTTGGATGTAATGCTATGCTGTTTGACTTTGCGCTTCATAATACCCCAAAGATGCTCGATAGGGTTCAGATCTGGGGACTGCGCCGGCCAATCTAACAAGACAATACTGTTGTTTCGAAACCAGCGCATGGAGGTCGCTGATTTATGACAAGGAGCATTGTCTTGTTGGAATTTGACGCCATCCATGTTGGTGTCGCCGAAAATGCGCGTAAGCGAAGGTAATAGAGCGGTTTCGAGTACATTTATGTACTTTTCACTGTTCATACGGCCTTCGCAAACGAACATTTTGCCGACACCATCAGCTGCCATGCAGCCCCAGATCATAATGCTACCTCCCCCGTGTTTAACAGTGGAAACCACGCAATCTGGATGATATTCCTCGCCGACGCGCCGCCTCACGAAGGTTACACCCGCAGTTCCGAATAGCTGTAACAATTGAAAAAAGTAGAGCTTAAATGTGTGCTCATTATTTTTATGAAAGCCAACTAAAATAATAGTAATCAGTGTTATCGTTTTTATGAAATGGTATAAAAGCTTACCTCAAAGTTTGATTCATCGGACCACACAACATTTGACCAATCCTCCTCCGTGAAGTGTTGGTATCGTAGAGCCCATTCTAAGCGATTTTTTTTGTTATTTTCCTAGAGCCACGGCTTCTTTCTTGCTTTACACCCCTTTAAACCCGCATCTCCAAGCCTTCTTCTTGCCGTTCGAGCACTAATAGGGTATCCACTTTCTTCGGATAGGGCGGCAGCCAGCTCAGAAGAAGTTTTTTTGCGATCCTTCAGAGACTCGCGGGTGAGTTTTCTGTCCTGGCGCTCAGTAGTCACGCGTTTTCTGCCACTCCGTCTTTTATTTGCATGGGAACCAGTCTCCGCAAACCGTTTAATAGCAGATTGCACTGCGTACCGCGAACATTTCACGAGTTTGGCAATTTCTACTTGGGTCTTTCCTTGTTCATGTAAAAACTGAATTTTAATACGTTTTGCGTAGCACAGTTCACTTGTTTTTGGCATTTTCGAAAAAAAAGGAATGTTAATTTCACTATTAAATCACACACGGAAGCCTCCTTACGCTACGAATAACAAATGAAGACTGATTTGTATTTTTGAATTTTTTGTGTAAAATACCCATAATTTGAGTTTAGCTCACCAGATGTTTTATGGCCCATAGAAAAAGGTTATCTATTGTTTTAATAATCGTTTGAGGGCACCGGCTTGCCCTTTGTTCAAGACATTGCTATTTTTTAAATGTGTTTTGAGATATGTATGTTTTAGAGGGGTGCTTTATACTTTTGGCCAAGGCTGTATGTAACCTACTCAAAAATAATCAGTTTGTATATGTTATCTATTTAATTTTAAAAAATTTGCTTTTTTTTGTCTTTACAACCTTCATCTTAAGAGTGTGCCATAAGCAATTTAGTGTTAGAAATCGTTATTTATCTCAGAATCTGTGAAAGCTACTACCTTCAAATTTATGGAAATGATACTTTGAACTTTTATCTTGGATTACGTGTTTTAAAAACACGATTGGTGAAAATTTTCTGGATAAAATATTATTTTGAAAAATACATGTTTTGCACAAATTTTGCTATTTATCTCAGGAACAGCACATTTTATTTGTTGTGTTTTTGTTTTGTCAAGAAAGCTTGAAGTATTTCTTGAGTTATGTCTTTTAATTTTTCGATTGGTTGTTTAATTAACTTGTAATTAGATAAAAACTCATTTTTTGCGCTTCCGCCTTTCCAAAAACGTATACTCTGTCCCGCTCCTATGAAAGCAACATCCTATTGCTATCCTTTTTACAAAATGGCGCGCAATGCACACTCTTAATTCTAAAGTTTATGCGTGTGCGTCCACCTATAAAAAGAGGATCACTAATTACAAAGTAACAACCTAATCTGTGTCACTAGCTATTTTTTAGTTTTAAGATTTATACCCCATGCCTCATGTTCCCACTGTTGGTGATCCATAAAATACATAAATATCGTACTACAATAATGGGTATGATAATGGCGTCATCTCTACGTACGATTCGGTAAGTACGTCATTCTCAATCTGATACTGAAGGCACAACTATAAGTACGGCAAGTTTATACCTCCGTACGAGGGCCGTCTGTTGGCCGCCACAGTAACAGGCGAGAAGGTGTGGGCAGCAGCTAGTAATCTTGTATTAAAAGTTCTTTTATAACAAGGGTGCAACATACCAACACGCTCTGTAGCATCAACTGCTGACCGCTATTAATGGGAAATGTACATTACTTGAGACAATGGATGTTATTGATTTTCTTTTGTTTATTTTATGGAGTACCTACCAAACTGTATATCGCGATTTTTATTAACGTGGACAAAATTATCAGAGGATAGTTTTGTGGCGGTCGCAAGCAAAATTCCCATAGACTCGTTTAAGTCATTTTGAGAAACTACACCGTGATATTTTTAGACATCTACTGAATGCAAAATAAATCATATTTCTGCAAAAAAAATGGATTTCGACGGAAAAATACAGCTTTTAAAAATGCATTTTAAACGCTCGAAAACGCTACAATACTCAGTCATAGATGCACGAACATCTGATGATACAGAATGATCATAGTATTTTCAATAGAAGCTTTACCAGTTTTTCTGTGCCTTTACATTACATATTGTGACGGGATGACGTCACAGTTGTGTATTCTCTGATTGGTGTTCAACGTGTCATGGCGGATTGCTGTATTTTATCAAAATAATAATTAATCTCGATCAAAACATACAATATAATACGTGTTTTATAATCTATGGCTCGGGGATAATTCGTTAAATACATATTTTATGTGATTTTTAGTTAGTGTCGTCATCCCTATTGCCCAAACTAGGCAGATTTATACTATTTTGTAGTGTAGCACCTACTTGCTTGCCTACGTATTCACGTACTTTATAGGTAAAATAAGTGTACAGACATGAAGAATATTTCTTAAACCTAGGTATCCTAAGTTATTGCATGGTTTTCTGCACTGTTAGGCCATTTAAGGCGGAAAATTATATACAGGTTTTCGCACAGAAAATAATAGAATGATCCAAAAAAACACATGTATTGAATAAAAACAGGTACCGAACTGATTTCCTCTATCCTTATTCCCGTATTTTTCGAGGAAAACCAAATTGTACGGATTCTTTAAATAATAATTATTATTGTTTGTGTTCCTTATCATAAATAGACGTTAAATAATAATAATTGGTATATCCGACATGAACCATTTGTAAATTAAAGATAAGAAGCTACAAGGAGAACAATTGGTACTTTAGATAGTGTATAGCCAATTTTGTGACAGGGCTCTGTGCACCTCGCGCCAAACATTTTGTATGACACGAAGTGCACACATAATGTGACCGGAGGAGGTTGTCAATTCGTCTGTATGTTTTTTTTATGTATGTTACGCGATATCTCCGCCATTAAGGACCGATTTTGAAAATCCTTTCACTATTTTATAGAAAATGATCCTGAAGGGGTCCCATTAAATTTTTATCCCCGGGGGATTAGTATGTATCCCGGAAAACTTAAAATAAGTGCAAAAGTAATGGAATTTGAAGTCGGTTTATCGTTTTTTAAAACACGCCATATTATTCAGCAATAGGTAAATACCGATATGAATTCCCTGAAGAGTAGGCATGAATGTTGATCATCATAGCGCTAGAGTTGAAATTAGAACCCAAGAAAGGTATAAAATCCTTATAATCCTACTAATATGTATTACAAATGTCAAAGTTTGTGAGTTTGGATGTATTGATGTTTTTCCTCTTTCATGCAAAAACTACTGAACTGATTGGAAAGAGCATCGAACATCGTTGGCATACCTACTCAACAAACACCACGTAACAAAATAACTGCTCGTGAGGAAAATAAATATTCGTGTACTCAGACGAGAGATTAGAAGCCGAATGAATGATAAACGTCAAACAAAATAGCGGCTGACGGGGTGCGGTACGGGGCAGGGAGTCTTCCAATGCAGCGAGCCGGATGGAGTCGGTTTCTTGTAGCACTGACGAATTTTTTGTTCCTCATTTACTTTATATGCTGGTTATACGAAAATACGAATCGTATAACTTTATTTTTCATTTTTCGAACCTAAATATCTCGAACCTCTTTGGTATGGATATAGGTAGTTTGGGACCTGGAATGGAATGCCGGCGCCCGCGTTTTATCGCGGGCGAAGGCGCCCGCAGCTGCTAGTGTGGGAATAATGAGCTCTGATCGTTGAGAACCACTTCTGTGTAAACTGTGGCCAGTCTGTTTCCTCTCTATCGTATCGCAGCCTCGTCAGCATAAAGATAATTGTCTATTAAAGACAAAAGATAATGGTGTAAAGACGGGGAAGAGAGGAAAATAGGCCACGAAACTAAGAAAAAACTTACTTCCTTAACTGTACAATAAACTTACTTGGCGGGCAATAATAATAACGACATAAAGAAAGTGAATGGAGATGATGAGACTAAGGACTTCCTCATCTTTAAATACTCGATGGGCAATAAAAATAATGAAGAAATAGATAATGGTGTGAACGACGGACAAAGGAGAACAGCTTATTAATAATAATCTGTTAAAGTCGCTAATCAGTGTTACTTCTCACTATGATTTCTTATACTGACACAGCATCATCTGGCCCCAAGTTACGCAAAGCTTGTGTACTAGAGATGACTGATATTGTATGTACATAATATAATACATTACGTGGATAGATATTTAAGTTATTCTTATGTTTTCACATTACAGCACAAATTTCGAAGAAGAAACGTAAGATATAAATAAAAACGTCAAGTGCGAGTTAGACTAGCGCATTCCGTAATTATAAGACCTTTTTTCTTGCCAAATTTCATCTAGGTCAACGGGAAGTACCCTATAGGTTTTGTGTGCATATGACTCCCTTGGAAATTAAAAAAAAAATGGGCATAATCGGCTGTAACTTTGATTGCGTTGACTTACATATATCACAGCACGGAGGTTACGGACCCGGAGTATTTGTTAATTTCAACTCAATAGCTCCTCACTTTCCTGAGAAAAGAGGGTTGACGGACGGACGGACGGACAGCAAAGTGATCCTATTAGGGATCCTTTTTTCCTTTTGAGGTACGGAACCCCTAAAACCGACCATGGCCAAAGGCCGTGGGGCCGCGGCGTACGAATATCTCCTCCCTCCCTCCAACTCAACCCGTAGATGTCGTTAGAGCCGACTAAGGGAACCTCCCAGAGGAAGGGCGCAGGGAGTCGATGGATGGAGGCGACTCAGGACCACTATTTGTGTCATCGTAGGAGGCCTATGTCCAGCAGTAGACGTGTATGGGCTGATATGATGATGATGATGAAGATCCCCAAAAGCATGCTGCTTAACAAAGTAAGAAAACACTAACCTCCTCATCTGAACAATATTCGGCGAGCTCCCTCAGGATATGCGTTCGCGGCAGAGCTGTGATCTCAATGTAATGCGACAGTGCAGTGCGGTATGACGTCGGGCAAGGGAACGGGTTCTTCTTGGTACTCTCCAGGTCTGTGTTGACGAGAGAGAAGATGTCGTCCAAGTTTGCGCCAGTTAAATAGCCGAGTCGGTCAACGAGGTTACTATCGTTGATAGGATAGATAGCCACGTGATCACCTGAAATTGTAAGGGACTATTTATCAAAGGCCTCTAGTTCTTGTTCTTTCTCTATATTTTAGTTGTTGGTAGTCAGGTACAGTGTGGCGCGACGGGCGATGGGTTAACACGAGCTCTGGCTAGCTTGGGGCTAGATGATGCTGTGTGGATTGTCCAGCATTATTTATTTATTTATTTTCCTTGCATCTAGGATGAGGATATAGTTAATTCTATGTCTTACCAATAGGTTCTTATTAAAACTTATGTAATTAACAAAACAAACACATAAAACAAGTGTTTTTAAACTTAACTTTATTAAAATCTAACAATAAGTGAACAATACTTTTCGCGCACATAGGGAAATAGAAAATTATATTCATGTGGTACATATGAATAAAATTTGCATTTCCCTATGTGCGCGAAAAGTATTATGTGATAATATAGCGTGTTTTAAAAAACGATAAACCGACTTCAAATTCCCTTACTTTAACACTTACTTTAAGTTTTGCGAGATAAATATTAATCCCCTGAGGATAAAAAATTTATGGGATCCCTTCGGGATCGTTTTCTGTACAATAGAGAAAGAGAAGAGAAAGATTCAAAATCGGTCCATAATTGCCGGCCATATCGGGTTATATATGTACATACATACAAAAAAAAACATACAGACGAATTGATCCTCCTTCTTTTGAAGTCGGTTAAAAATGGTAAGTAATTTGTTACCAAGTAGGTATGTAGGTTACAAACTTCCATCTTCCTATCGCTACAGTCGAAACTACCTTTGAACATCATGCTTTGATCAGTCAGAGATAATCAAAGACGGTTTATAATGAAACCTGGCTTGAACAATTATTTGATAACTACATATATAAAAAATGCTGTTTCTTGGCCGAGACTACCGCAGGACCGAGGCTGATGCGATGAACATAGAGAGGATAAGCCCACCAGTGGTCGACAAGGGCTCATGACGATGATATAAAAATAAAAAATAAAAACCACTCGGTCAACGCTTTGTCACTTTTTTTGCAGAATGAAGGGTCAAAGTTCCTCAATATTTAAAACTCCCTGTATTCTGACGAGTGTAATTCAACCAAACCGGTTATCCATGCTATTTGGTTGCTTTGAGGTAATAAAAAGCCTACCACATAGATACACTTGAAAAAATATTCCCTCGCGGGCGATAAACATCACCAGCTATATATTTTTTTTTATTGTTTAGTGTACAGCGTAGATGCGGTACCCTAATTATATTACAATCTAGCCAAGTAGACTAATGAGTAATTTTACTTTTTCTTACTGACCTATATGACTTATATGTATGTATATGAGTGGAGAAATGGGTGCGGCAATGTGAAGACCCTGTCTTGCCCCCCTCGCTATGGCGCTCATTATCGGACGGCGGAGACCTATACCCAGCAGTGGACTAACATAGGCTGATGATGATGATGATGAAGATGACTGGAGGAAGGTAAATAGATAGTGTATAATGTATGTAGAGTAGTGATAAGATCCAGTGTTTGTTTACGCTTCGATATGCTTTGTCATCATTCGTTGCTAATTTTAATCATTAGTTAGACTTTACACTTGCCCTAGGCTGCATTTAATGCTACGCGGACGGTCCGCGCGGATGTCTGTCGTCCGGAGCTATCGCATAGAAATCAACTATTGCGTTTAGCAGCCTACGGCCTGCAGAGCGTCCGCACATGCAGACGAGGATCATCCGTCGAGCGCGTCTGTACTGTAGACGACCGCATGCGGACTGCGGAGCTCCGAGCGGAGGTCCGCATAGCACTAAATGCAGCCTAAGAGTCAACCCCTTAGGTAACCTACTAAAAGAATTGCAGCATCTTCCATGTATTTTAACACCTTCACTGCGTCCTGAAGCGTGATTATGACAACACACTCGTTTGGGGGACTTGTCAGCAGTGGACATACTCGTATCTGTACTAAATAAATAACTAATGTTGAATAATCCACACAGCATCTAGCCCAAGCTAAGCAGAGCTTGTACCCAGAACATCCGGCACAAATATTTGCAGATCGTACTAACATTTTGTCCCAAGGCGGGAATTGAACCCGCATACTCCAGCGTCGCAGGCGGACCTTCGACCTATGACGATTTTACACATCGCAAGTCTAAGCCGAGTTATACTTTGGACCTTGAATTTTTTGCCTTATTAGTATTTCCTGTTCTACTGCCTATACGCAGTAGACGCCAATTTAAATGCTTGCCTGTTTATAGTCACGTACTACTTTACTACCTGATTAATGAAGATCGCAAACGCTTTTTGATTGAAACACGTTCAACTTGTGTAATTGATGCGTAAATTTAAAATAATTTACACACAATACGAAAGGTTAACTATAGTATTACCATGTATTACGTTGACGCTTGGCTGAACTCAATAAAATTAAAAGGTTATGGAGATTTCCATGTCCATCCAAACTAAACGGGTAGGTACCTATGTTATTAGTAATAATAACAATAACGCTGGGTATTTCACACAGTATCATTTAACCCTTAAAGTCAGTACTTTATTTAAAAGTATGATTTTTATTCATAGAAACATTCAAAGGCAAACATTTAATTTTAGGTAGTCTTAAAAAATCCTCTGTTTTCATTCGCGTACGGCCCGCGTGGGCTCGCTTTTGTATGCAGTTGATGAGTTATCCTGGCCGATAGGTTAAAACTATTAAGCTATAAGTTGCAGTCAAGCTACTTGTTTTCTCAATAAATAAAACATATATAACATTATATAGGAACCCAAAAGATTATGGTCTGTGCCAAAGTTTGTTATGTAAATTTTTCTTCGTCCCATACCATGTAATGAAATTAAGCTGACTGTACCTTCATAACTATCCATGGATTTTATAAAATAAAATAATATAATGATGTCACTTAATATACCTACTGTATTTTTAAATACAGTGATGAAGGGACCACTCCTTTTCGTCGTTATATCCGGAAGTCGTTTACAGGCAAAGGTAAAGAGATACTCAGAATATCACTTTGTAACTGAACCAGTCAAGTTCCACATGTATTTTTTTATATGCTACACATACATACCAGCTTCATATCGCATTTTGGAGTCTGAAATATCAAGTTCCACATGTAGGCAGGATCTGCCACCGCCGCGGTGCAATTCTCTGTTGACTGTGATCTGAGCGAGGAATGGATTCTTGGCATCGTAAGGACTGTAAACAAGTAGGGTATTCAATATGTGAATACTGATGACTAAATTGTAAAGCAAATAAATGATTAGTAAGTACTATTTTATTTTTATTAGTAAGCCGTGGGGTCGCGGCGTACGAATATCGACCCCTCCAACTCAACCCGTGGATGTCGTAAAAGCCGACTAAGTGAACCTACCAGAGGAAGGGCAGCAGCTTCCTTCGGAGTATTTTTAAACACCAACACTGCGATCACCAATCCGCCTGCCAAGCGTGGTGATTATGGCAAATCCCCCCCTACATGGGAGACCATCCACCCGATGGACCGACGACATCGTAGCGGTCGCAGGGAGTCGATGGATGGAGGCGGCTCAGGACCGCTATTTGCGGCGTCGTACGGGGGAGGCCTATGTCCAGCAGTGGACGTGTATGGGCTGATGATGATGAAGTACTATTAAAAACTTTATGGTATTTTCAAATGTCCAGCCAATTTTGGGCTGACAATGATTTTGATGATGGTACTTTTGGACAGTTCAGAATTAAATGAAAGTTTGGCAATAGTATTTAAATAAGGTAGCTATTTTGCAAAAGCTTGCCAGAAAATAATAACAATGATAATGATTATCATCCAGCTGGGCACTATAATAATGAATGAGATTTTTACTATGCCTAATGAAGCCTAATGTTTAATGTCCGAACGAACCTGGATTTCGAAACCTTTTATAATTATTATTTTATACTTTTATTAACTATATGTATACCGTGAAATTATAAACAAGTATTTTTTTCATTTGTCTGCTACTGCACGGTTTTTTGGAAATGTGGGAAAAAATCCCAGTAGTAGCAAATTTTACAAAATCAGAAAAATAACATCACATATTTACTAGTTAACTAGTAATAGTTGATCAACTTATACTTTATTATAGAAAGAGCATCATTTGGTACATAATCCATTGAAAATAACTTGAAAGAGTTTGTAGGTGTGTCAAATACGTAGAACAGGTAGAATAATAAACCGCGCAATTACAAGGCAAATAAACCCAGGGAATCCCCCCTGGGTTTATTTGGCTCGACACACACTTATCCAGTTTAAATTTTATTTTGTAAACCCACCTTGTAAACAGGTGAATCAATTTTGATATTCTATATTTTTGTTTGAAAGGTGATTTCACTTGGAATTAGTGCAGCCAACTTTATGATGGATTTGAAGTTAAACCATCAAGAGTAATTGTTTGATACAGGCCGAACTTAAAAAGCCAAAAACAGTCACATAGCGATTGAATTTGTAGGTAATTACAAATTTATTTTTGATCAACTAGCCGCTCCTGGGTTTATATAATTGCGCGCATGTATAATGCAATTTTGCAGATAAAAATTGTATTTCCTACTACAAGCTTCATTCATTTTATTAGAGACTTAGAATCTGCCATCTAAAATGTATAGGGTTTTGGTACATTTCCCAATTTTATTAGATGCTTGAAATAAAGAACAATCAATCGACCGATTTGACGACCGATGTGGTGCGGCGGGCGAAGGTCTGCCTGCGACGCAGAAGGTTGCTGGTTCGATTCCCGCCTTGGGACAAATGTTTGTACGATCTGCAAAGATTTGTCTCCTGTGTTCTGGGTATTTTCTATGTATAATAAAAAATATCTATACATTGTATTATGTATATCAGTCATCTAGTACCCATAACACAAGCTCTGCTTAGCTTGGGGCTAGACGATGTTGTGTGTATTGTCCAACATTATTTATTTATTTATTTAATCAAATTCTGGATTTATTTAATTCTTGCCCACAGTGCAGCCTTGCACTATATTTTGTTTGAATTAGTAACAAATTATCCACCGTTACTATTAATTTTTACAGAGATAGAGCAGATTAAAGATGAACAAATACTATCAATATGTGGAAATTTAAAAAGGTTTGGTGCGGCCAAAGCAACTCTCTGAAACGGATTCGATCAGACATTATGATGTTTTTCTTGTTATTTGTGTCATCACATTCTTGTTATTTGTGTATTACTTTCAGAGTAATAAAAAAAATAATGAGTAAACTAAGTTTTATGGGCATAAGAAATTGACAAATCTTCAACATCATTTTCTTTTGAACAGGTAGGTACTTAACTACCTCTCATTATGTGACATGTTTGTCTTCATAAAACATAACTCATTTTACACAAGGTAAAATAATATCAATTAAATCTGCTACACTGCTTAACAACAATAATTTGTTGTTAAAATCAAAGTCATGCAAGTATAACGCAGGCTATTGAAACAAAGAAAATTACAATCATAGAATCAAATTAGAAATAGTATTTACAATTGAAACAATTGAGCTAACTGCAGACTGTTGCAACAATCTACAGATCGCTCAACTGGTCCTACTGGTTTGTACTTTAAACTAAATTCAATCAAATAATAAAGTTGTAGAAAATAACGGAAATAAACTTACGGCCTCTGGACTTGTAATGAGTGTAATCTAGCAATTTCTCCCGTGAACACATTGTTAGGTTCGATATCATGGTGTTGCACCAGACTAAATTGTCTTGTAAGTTCTTCCTCTCCTGTGCTCTCAATGTCAAACTTCTCGCACACTGCCGGCCAGAATTTATCCTTCCATGTGATAAAATCATCTTCAATGCTGAAAGTAATAATCAAATTACAAATCACATAAAGTAGCAATATAAATTAAATATGGATATTTAAACTTAATACATAAACTTTAGATAAAATGTGTCCTGCAAGAACCAGCTAAGCTGACTCTAAATTAGGATACATGCATTAATAATGTTTCAATGTTTATGAATTCATTGTCAAAAGTTTATATCCATTTTTATAGAAATAAAAGGAAAATTTAAAACATACTTTGCATCATCATCTCCAAGTCCAAGTTCATACACTCGAGAAGCTCCGAGCTCCTCCAATCTCTTGTCCAAATATATAGCTACTGAATTAAAGTGCTCATAGGTTTTATTTCCCAGGCCAAATACCTGAAAAGAGATGTAATTAGTACTGTATTTACCAACAAAACAGTTTATTTTATAACTTGTAGTTATTCTCAACGCAAAATCATAAACTAACTCCTCGCAATGCCATCATGATCTAAGCTAGTGGCCCTGCCATGTCAAGTTTGAAAAAAGGCCCGCCACCGGGAACTTTTTTCAAACTATCTCGAGGGACTTTTCAGCTATCGATAATTTTGTTGCAATAATATATCGTGTATATGATTAATTACCCTCCCATAGCAAAATTCTACTTCATACCATGTGTCGTAACTTTGAAATCGTTGTCACGAGCAATGGTCGCTTTACCACCCGTGGTAGAATTCCGATAAACACACTCATTATATCGCGCCAACTTAGTGAAGGTTTTGCATAGATTAATTCATGTATTAAGATAAATTTACAAAACAAATGTGATGTAACTAACGCACAAGCTTCGCACAAGGTTGTTTTCGGTACGAGCGGTTTATCATAGCCTCTGATCAGTCAGACTGACTATTGCCCTTGAAATTTATTATGGGTTATGATTACAATAACATATTATATGATCTAAAACACAACACTCTCGTCTTTTCAATCAGCATTTTGTTTAATTTTCGTTTCTATTCTCACTGTTTGGTCTCACTCGTGTCTAGCATCAGCTGGTAAAGCAAAACATGCACCGTTGACATTGACAATTCAGACTTCTATTTGACGTTGACATTTCATTATTTGATAGCATCAAATAAAATCCCTCAAGTAAAAGAAGAAGAAGAAGTCCCTCAAGGAATTTATATACTAACGTTATTAGTTTATAAATCCCTTGCCACCTTATCGTCGAGGTCACAGAATAACCTGACGTGGGACGTGCCATAGCCCTCCTATAGGTACAGATAATTACGTCACTTTGTCATCGAATGCGTAAATTATTTGAAATTAATTCTTTCACCTTCAATAATGTACGCAATGTATGTAAGGCGATGCGATGATGTCTTTATAATGTCTCGGAAAAAAAACTAATGAAATGAAGGCTGAAATAGTCAGTACAGCTACTATTCCCGAGCTATATATTTTAAGCCAGTTTTACACCAGGGTAGTGCCGCGCCCTGATAAAATTTGGTGCAATTGCGTTGATGGGCGCGCCGCAACACCGCCACGGCGCCGCCGCCGCCCCTCCGCCCCGTCGTCGTCGGTCGCCGCGTCGTCGTCGTGCGTGTGACAAAATTTATTTGTCTACAGTTTTGTCACGGTGGCGCGGGGCGGCGCACAGTGGGCTGAAATCGGGCTTTCATAGACATATATTTTCTTTTTTCAAATTTCGACTTTTATGCCTGAATATGTTTCGTGAGACTAAATACATGCCCCTAAATATCATCATAATGGAATAGTCGTGCAAATGGCTCGCACAGAATTTTTTTCTTTAAAAATTTGTATGGATGTAACATGAAAAAACCATATATCTCGGCCATCGCACGTTTGGCCCTAATTCTTTTGCAGGTGGTTGATCCTTGAATTATTTGGGATTTTTTGCCATACTCCAAGAAGCGCCACTGCTGCGAACTTTTTTTTAAAATGCTCAAAATTTTAATTTTTTGAAAAAATCTTTTTTTTTTAAATTTGTTGTTCAATTTAAGTTTAACAATTACATACATGACCTAAAGTACCTAAACGATGATTCAGACCAATATTTTCTATAAAGCGTCATAAAATTATACATACAAATTAAATTAATATTATGTTAAACTAGTTTTTGTTTTATACTAAGTACTAGTGGAGGTAAGTTTAATAAATAAAATTTCATATAATGTTAACAAGTTTATTTTAATGTAATATTACGGTCAAATATGTACAACTATTTACAATAAGAAACGCAAATAATAAAAACAAAACAAAAGTCATCCAAAAAAAGTAAGTAAAAGCACAACAAACATTGATTAACAATGATTGAGCCGCACAAATCTAAAAAAATTAACAATGTTTAAACTTTATATTTTACACCTATTCTAAATCACTATCGTCGGAGTCTAACTCTGAGTCGGAATCTAACTGGGAGACATCTGTGAACTCGAATTCAGGCACTTGCATTTGCAGCAGACTAAATGTTTCATCAAAGAAAGTTTTCTTTCTCTTCGAGTCCAAAATGGGTCTTGCTGATGAAACAAGTGGGTCTGACGAAAGAAGAAGGAAATTAAAGATATCCTTATTGGCACTAATTCTGCTCTTCTTACGGGAGTGGTGTTCCCTGAATCTTCGAAAATCCTTGTTCCGCGCTTCCGATGCTTCTTCAGAAAGTCTCCCGATTGGTACAATTGCATTGGAAGCAATTATGTCAGCTCCATGGAGAAGGACTTCGTGCACTGTTGCAGACATATAGTACCAGTTATATAATACCACGTATCTCTCAGCAGTCTTCCATGCATAGTCTTTGAATTTTTCAATATATAAACGTTCCCCAGATGTTATTGTTTGCAAAATAACAGCAAATAACAGCAATGCAAAACAACATCAGTTCTTCGTGCAGTCCTGTGATAGCTGCAGTTTTTCTGGATATTCAAAGAATCTTCTAGCTGTGTTGCCATCGTTGGTAGTACCATGACCCTGTTTCACCATATCGATAAGAAGGCCAAGTTCAGTTTTGAAACGGTCTTGAATAATCTTCTTCCTTGCATCCCTTGCATCTTGCTCAGCTTTCCCTTTAACAGTCCATTTTTTGATATCCAGTCTATAGGATATGTGTAAAAGGCATTCCATCATATTAATACGTGCATGCAATGAAGAAATTCCAAACTCCATCATGTCAGTTGAAGTCACTTTTTTTGCTACAGCTGCTAAATTATTCAACTTATTATTCGAAGGCTTTGCTAAACATATATAGCAAGCAGCGTTCGATCTAGCTTCTGAAAGGTATGTGCATATCTTGGCATCAATCACTGTCATCAAAAGCTTGTGACCAACTGTGTTGCTGTTGCACTCAGTTAGTCGGAGTGCTGATATTTCTTCATTCATTTTCCTTTCTTCTTCACCACTGATTCACTTTCTTTTATAAATGTAAACTGCACTGGGCGACAAAATACTGCTGAGCAAGGTTTCGGGTTCTCCCAAACTGTTCAAAAAATTTCCTCTTCACATGTCATTTTTAGTGGTACTAATTTCAATTTCAATCATTTATTTCAGTCATAGTAGGTAGGTACAACGTTACATACACAGTCCATATCGACACACAATTTTAAAAACACACAGAAAAACACACAATGAAAACATTACAAGACACTTAACACATTAGAATTCAACATGAACTTTCGTCCAGTGCTGCATGAAGGGAGAGGCTGTGTCCAGCCTTCCTGAAATGACCTGCAGGTAGCTGTTGGCGCTGCCACGCACCCTGCGCATCAGCGACGCCGTTCTCTTGCGTAGGATCGCAGCGAACCCGTCGACCCGCGCCTCCGCGAACATGCCTGATGCGCTGCAGAAGTGCGGCAGCCCCATCAGCCGCCTGAAGGCATTGTTATATTGGACGCGAAGGCATTGTTATATTGGACGCGAAGGGCGTTCCAGGTCTTCTGCGTATGTCTAATCCATAGGCTGCACGTGTAGAAAGACTGGCAGTACGCTCTAAACAGTGTCGTCTTTACCTGCGAACTGCAACGTGCAAACCTACGGGACAACATATTAGCTCGGACCGTTAACGCCCTCCGCTCCCTCTCCATGTCTAAATCATCTGCGAGTGCCTCGGTGACCCAGTGGCCCAAGTACTTAAACTCTGACACACGCTTCAGCTGTTTGCCGTCGAGTGTAACCGATGGGACTGTGGCGTAAGTTTTAGAAACCGCCCTGAAAACCATCAGTTCACTCTTGCCCGCATTGTACTTGAGCCCATGGGCCTCCGCATAACACTCGCAGATGCCTACCAGCCTTCTGAGGGCGCTGATCGATGGACTCAGCAGCACCATATCATCAGCGTAGCTGATATTGTTCACGGTGACGCCATCGATTGAGCACCCGATCTGGGTGCTGCTGAGCTCACGGATCAGGCGGTCTATGTATAGGCAGAAAAGTCTCGGTGAAGTCCCTCCACCTTGCCTCACGCCGCACTCCAGCCTATACACATCCGATAATGATCCCGCCCAGCTTACATTGTTGTTCTGATTGCCGTACCAGTACTGGAACAGCGAAATCAGCTCCGGAGGAACTTGGGTCTAAGTCGCGAGCTTCCGCCACAACCTGTCATCAAACCAGATCAAAAGCTTTTGATAAGTCCAAAAAGCAAGCGTAGACAGGTGTGCTTCTGCTCGTGTAGTATTGGACGGTGTGTTTGAGGGTTAATACTGCCGTTTCAGTTGACAGTCCGGCTCTAAAGCCGAACTGGGCATCGTGCAGATTAAGGCATTTCACTAGATGCCTATCAATCACACCGTCCAGCACCTTAGCCATGACCGTGGCGAGTGATATTGGCCTGTAGTTGTTCAGGCTAGGTGAGTCACCAGTCTTGTTCTTAAGGATAGGAACAACCACAGTACGCATCATCGCCGCCGGCAGGTACGAGTGCCCGACGCAGAGGGTGAAGAACATGGCGAGCACACCCGGTAGGTGGAGCCCCGCATGCTTTAAGTGCTCAATGCTCAACGCGTCATGTCCTGGGGACTTACCTCTCTTCATGTTCCTCACCACCATCGCCACCTCCTTCGCTGTGATCTGAACAATAGGCTCGCCCCCGCGCACCCCGTCCTGCTTCTCCCCCCCGGACGCTGGTCCCAGTGATGAGCGCACGCAAAAATGTTCCTTAAACCGGTTGGCGATCTGGGCGGGATCACTAATACCCTCCACACTCACAGGAATACTCGGCTTTGGGTTCAGTTTATTGGTTTGTTTCCAAAATTTTCCAAAGTCCTTAGATGTATGGAGTGATGCAATTATATCCATTTTTATCTGTGTCTAATTATTTTGGAGCTTTGATTTAAAAACTTGTCTTGAATTTTGCATATTTTTGTACATGGGACCGGTTGATGGTTTCCCGTATGACACCCATTCCTGAAACCAGAGCCAAGCATCCCTATGAGCTTCCTCGACATATTTATCCCAACCTACGACATGTACTTTTTTATTTCTATTCCTAGCAATAACTTTTTTATTAGAACAAGTCGAGGCGGAATTCCTTAATATTTCTACTATTTTACAATACAAATTATCCAATATCTCCCTATGCCCTGCGTCATGACAAGTTATATCACCACATTTTCGAAATTCAGGTGGAAAATTGATCTCTCTCAACTAATGACATCATGAATATACTGAAGTCCAATTTCTGCTTGTACTTGCTCTGGCTGGATGCTCCATCAAAACCCCACTTATATATTAAAATCAGCTCCTTATCTTTCAGATCTTCTGGCAAAGATTTTTTTGCTGTCAAGTCCAGGAGAGCTTGCAAGGTAATTCTGGCTGAGGAATCTGTAACTATGATGAAGTTTCCTGATTCGGGTGGATAACACTCTTTTTTTTCTTGTTGCAAGCGGTAGTAAGAAGTATATACGTTTCTTAGACCTTCTCGAATAGCTGACTCCCTCAAAGTTATATACTGCCATTTAGATAATTTTAGAGATAGCAGCAAACCAAGTGCTTTTAGGGGAGTAAACGTCGCTTTGCCAGCCAGTTTTTTTATGAGTTCTTGAAATTGGTCTACTGCTTCAGGATTCTTCATCATATGTTCGATCACAGAAGCAACATTTTCTTTACCATCTTCCTTCAACTTGGATCATCATCATCAGCCCATACACGTCCACTGCTGGACATAGGCCTCCCCCGTACGACGCCACAAATAGCGGTCCTGAGCCGCCTCCATCCATCAACTCCCTGCGACCGCTACGATGTCGTCGGTCCATCGAGTGGATGGTCTCCCATGTAGGGGGGGAGTTGCCATAATCACCACGCTTGGCAGGCGGATTGGTGATCGCAGTGTTGGTGTTTAAAAATACTCAGAAGGAAGCTGCTGCCCTTCCTCTGGTAGGTTCCCTTAGTCGGCTTTTACGACATCCACGGGTTGAGTTGGAGGGGTCGATATTCGTACGCCGCGACCCCACGGCTTACATCTACGGGTTGAGTTGGATGGGTCGATATTCGTACGCCGCGACCCCACGGCTTGGATACAGCTGCGTAAACAAGCTGACTGCTATCACTGTTCATATTTTCAGCACTCCGTCTCTTCTTTTGTTTTGTTCCTAGGTCTTCAAAAGGTTTCCTTGGACATTTCCTTTTGGTCATAGTCCCGACTGATGACGTAGATGGCTGTTCTTCATCTTGGATGACAGACGTCGAAGTTTGTTGAAGATTTTCCTTGATGCAGCTAGGCCAGTCGATGTTTTCCTCAAGCCAGCTTGCGTATTCCTTCCGAAACAGGTCCGTTTTCTAGCTTGCAGAACGCCAACGCTTCTCTACTGCTCTTGTAAATTTTCGGCAAAATTCTTTAAAAGTCACAAGGTCTTCTTCGGTCAAACTACAGCTCAATCGAGATAACGCAGTCTCAAATAAAAACTGATAATCATTTGCTTTGGCTGAACTTTTTAAAATAACGAACAAGTCCAGATTTCGAATGATGCTTTCCATATTGGCGATGTAATGATAACTGTTTGTTTTCAAAGCATAGAGCGAAATGAATATATTCATTTAAGCGCTGCTATTTATTACATTTCAATACAATACAAGTTCGGTGTTAATAATAGAATAATTTACTAATTACCCATATTAACCTAATAGTGGAATAATTTTTAATAACAAATTATACATAAAGCTCCTTAACTAATGACTATAATAATTAAAATAAATTTCTTTATGTACACTACTGTCATAGAAAAACGCTAATTAGCAATACTTATTGTGCCATTGTTTTGTAAAATTACACTTTTATGACGCGTTTATAGAAAATATTGGTCTGAATCATCGTTTAGGTACCTTAGGTCATGTATGTAAGTGTTAAAATTAAATTGAGAAATAAATTTAAACAAAAAGAATTTTTTAAAAATTAAAATTTTGCGCATTTTTAAAAAAAAGATCGCACCAGTGGCCTCTTCATGGAGTATGGCAAAAAATCCCAAATAATTCAAGGATCAACCACCTGCAAAAGTATTAGGGCCAAACGTGCGATGGCCGAGATATATGGTTTTTTCATGTTACATCCATACAAATTTTTAAAGAAAAAATTCTGTGCGAGCTCTTTGCACGACTATTCCATTATGATGATATTTAGGGGCATGTATTTAGTCTCACGAAAAATATTCAGGCATAAAAGTCGACATTATAAAAAAAAAAATTTATGTCCATGAAAGCCCGATTTCAGCCCACTGTGCGGCGCGGAGGCGCGCTGTTGGACTTTTGACTATTGACAAGGTTCCATCCCACTATATTAATTATGTGTATATATTATGTAGCTGTACCTACGACAGTGCCTATTGGTGATATACAGGGTGCGAAAGATGATTATGAAAAACTCACTGCATAATTTAATCCGGTTAGATCAGGTTCACCATTCTTTAACCATTCGTAAAATTCCATAGCGTTATCAGTCGGGTCTCCTTCTCCATAGGTGGCCATACAGAACACGGCCAAAGAATTAGAAATTTCTTGTAGTTTTGTTAATTCTTCCTGCAATGCAAATTTATTTAAGTATTGGTAATTTGGTACCTATTTATGTAATATGTAGGTATTTTAAGTAGAAATTTTTATCGTGGGCGTAGGTCAGTAATTACGCAAATGCCTACGAGTATATTTATTTTATTTTTTATCAACCGTTTCCAGGAAGTAAACAAACATGATCAACACTCACCATGTCACATTCCTCAGGATCTGCCACCATGCCCTTCATCTTATAGCGAATGCCTTCTTTAGCCAATCGGCCTGCGAACTCTTCTCCAGTGCCTGTCTGGGATCCATAGAACACTACTAAACTTCTTCCGGAGGATTTTAGCTTATTTATAAATGAATTTTCTATCACTTGAATTGAGCCCGCTGGTCTGCAAAGATGGAAAATTGATTTATTAACTTCAATAATTTGAAGCAGCTAACGGCGCGGCGCCGACGTCCAAAGGAAGTCCCAGAGTTTTTGGACTCTTACATCACTTGACCTCGTGACGGAATTGGTTAGAGCATCCTGTACTGAGGGAGTGTTGCGGGTTCAAGTCCTGTCGAAGTCGATTTTTTGGGGATCTTATTTAATTTCTTAGAAATTAGAAGTAGTTAGGTACTAACGTTCATCGTTATAGCTACAGCTTTGGTTTTAATTCTCTTTACATATATGAATATTATACACATGTATGTATATATATATATATATATATGTATTTAAAACGTCTTGCTATCTTCATTTTACGGAAAGATTCTAGTTTTAAAATAATTCTGTATTCATAGAAATTTTATTTAATCGTAACAATCAGTTAACAATGAACGCCACTGTACGAAACTAGATAGTGGCATTAAGAGTTCATAAACAGAATAATTAATGAACCCTTTGTTATTTAAGAGAGTTTGCTATAGTTTGGTAAACAGATAATAAAAAACCAATTAAGCATTTAGCTAACGATATCCTGAACAATGAGTACAGGATAGTTATTTTGGAAACTAATAGTCACTAATAGGTAACTGTTCGTTTTCTTTTGAATAGATAAAAATATATTGGTTATTGTTATTTGTTGGATTTTAGTCCTTAGTTATATTAACTGTCTTTAAATTATTTTTAAATGGATAAGTAGGTATAAGCTCACTTATGAATAGGTGGAAAAACGATGAACTCGTAAAAGACATATGTATAAAGTGAACTGATATTTTACACTTCGAGATTATATATATCAATTATTTTCATCGCAGTGTAATAAATTCAACATCTCTGTAACTTTTGGCTGATTCAGCAACTTTTCAATATAACAAATTATATTGTTCGATCTAGTCAATAAAGCTGATTATTTTTTCTTATTTAAAAAGCTTTCTACCCATAACAATTCAAAGTTTGTACAAAATTAGGTCTTTGGCCTCTTATCTGTTACGCATTGTCTGTTCTGTCTATATTCATTGCACGAAGTAGTACTTACAGTATTCTATAGTGAGTACTTACGTTACCTTCCTTTTAAATTGGTAACCTACGAGACTTTTATCCAATATATCCATGTCTACTCTCATTGACCCTCTCGTAAACCCTTAGCATGCTTGGAGAAATAGTATCATAGGATAACTATAGGAAATATGAGTGATATGATTCTTAAGGTACCGAGCAATTTTTATAAATGCTCGTGTAAATGCTATCTGCCTATTTAGCACACACTAAGATAGAGGGTACGGCGCAATGGACGCACATTACAGAAAGAAGAACCGAGAAGTTAAGTCAAATCACAAAACGCGCTTGCTAGCTTTTTTCTTTGTGCATATTTTTGTACACACTCGATGCTATTGTAAATCATCTATCTTTATGTATATAAAAATCTCGTGTCACCATGTTTGTAACCAAACTCCTCCGAAACGGCTTGACCGATTTTTATGTTTTTTTTTTTGTGTTTATTCGGTAGGTCTGAGAATAGGCCGCTAACTATTTTTTATACCCCTTAAGAGATAAGGGAGGCCCACCCCAAAATATTTATTTAAAGTTTTTGAACAACAAGTTTAATATATTTTTTTTTGACATGTAACCCAATTTTCTCCCAAAAGTATTCACCTTTCTAACAACAACCCCCATTTGTTAATAGCGATATTAAGTAATAATTTTCAGCCCTCAGTGGTCGATGGCAAAACAACGTTTGCCGGGTCAGCTAGTACATCTTATATAATTATAAAATCTCTTGACACAGTGTTTGTAACCAAACTCCTACGAAACGGCTTTACTGATTTTTATGAAATTTTGTGTGTATATTTGATAGGTTATTTATTTTTTATAACCCTAAGTGATAAGGGTGACCCTCGCCAAATGTTTATTTTTATTTTTTGGTAAAATGTTATCATTAATTTTTTTGAGTTGGCAATCATAAATACGTATAACCCTCAATTTTCACCTTTCTAACACCAACAATCTTCTACCCTCTCGGTGCTCGATGGCAAAACAACAACGTCTGCAGGGTCAACTAGTAATCTTTATTTCTTTAAGCTGCGTACATTCATCCTAACTCTATGCTATTTCTAATGGGAGTTTCTTTACAACTGGTATCATTATATGCAAAGAATAATGCGTAGCGCGAGGTTAAAAACTAGCAGTCTTACCACAAAAAATTAATAAAATAGTGATTAGACAGTTTCTAAGAGATAAACACTGCTAAAACCACAGACATGGTAGAGCTGATTACTGTGGATAAAACCAGTGTTTAAAATTTCTTACCACAAAAACCTGTTTAACGTTTAGTAAGCAAAACTCTGGTTAAAATTGAAATAAGCAGATTTCATTTGTTGAGCCTATGACATGTATTTCTTACCGATTCCTTTTTGTTTTGGTTGATAGTACGGAATAACCAAAACGGAAAATTCAAAATAAGTACCAAAGATGTAAATCGTTAGATAGGCCCTTACCGTAGTGAGACCGCGCCGTTTTGTGTGCCACGCGAAATGAGATAGCTCGCTCATTTTGAATCAGTGTACATTATGCTTGTTCTTGCTCGGTCAGTAAAGAGATCGCTCTGTCCTAGTACAATCTCACAAATGTACTAGTTCGGACTTCTAGTTCTATTAGTACCCCACTCGGCACAACTTTCGGGTCGTTTTAATCACAAAAGGGCTCCTATTTTAATGCTCCAAAATACGCAATCGATTGTTTTGTGTCAGAAACTAGATTGAATACTATTTACATTTACTGAATATTAATTAAAATATTATTTCACCAAAACATACACGAAAACGGACGAAATATCCATTTACCGACGAAATATCGAAATGCAATGCTCCTTCCTTGCTCGCAACAAAAATAATACAAGTAGGTACATACATATTACACTTAAAAAAGTTGCAAACATAAAATACTAACAGCGCAATTTGATCTCTATCTTCAAACAAATAAAGTTTCTCATTCATTACCCCTCCGTCTCTTGTACTACCGGGGATTATGCGCTGTCTATCTCTGTTCTACCTTATTCGTTCCTTTGAGACAAGTTACTACTGAACTAGAGAACTAGATGCATATCTCCGTCTCTCTTACTATCGCGGAATATGCGCTCTCTCTATCTCTGTTCTCCCTTAATTATTCCATTGTCTTCTAGTTCCGTCTGACACGGAATCACGGAATTTAACGGTGAACTAAAAGAAACATTGTACTAGGGAACGAGTTATCGAAATGCATTCTCAAACAGTGCTTTTTATTCTTGTTATTAGATTTTAAACTTTATGCCATAGAAAATATTGATTCAGACGCCAACTTTTTTAGTGGTTTAGAGATTTCGTGACTGAAGAGCAAGTGAACTATAAGGAACTAGTTGAGCTGAATCGTTCTTACTAGTTCACTGGTCGGAACTAATTCATTTTAGTTCATTATTCCTGAACTACACAAGACTAGTGTACATCTAAACACGGTGCTAGCTGGACCTGTTTAACTTTGGCATTTTTTGTTGAAAAGCAGTGGCGGATTTACACATTTGCCGCCAGTAGACTATTCAAATTTTGTCTATTATTATCTATAATTCGATACCCTAATCTAATTCACAAACATATTAAAACAAATTATCAAAGAAATTACTTTTTTTTTACCTTAGTAAATCAGCTATTTCCGTTATCTTATTAGTATGGTTGTGTTGTGTACTAGGGGACCAATTTATCAGTTCTTAGATTATTTTTAAAACTCACGCTTTAGTGAAGATTAAACTTGACATAATAACATTTAGGTATCCAATGACATTCATTTCTATTTCACTAAGTCGATAAATTTTTGGCCCAAATTTGCCGCCCCCTAAAATCTGCCGCCCTAGGCTCCAGCCTACTCAGCCTGCTGGTAAATCCGCCACTGTTGAAAAGTGTCTCAAAATGCCATCGCGTGCATTTCGTAAATACAACAATAAATTCCTAAAATACATTAGGATTGCGATATAATTAAATAACTATTATTTTTCCTTCCGCTGCTGTAGCGTTGCGACCGGACTATAAACAAAGTAAAACTACTAGCTAATTAGTCTTGGGTTATACTAGGCAAAATCCGATACCAGTGACTTACGATACTGTGACTTCAAAATATCTGTGATAAATACCTGTGACAAAATACTAGCTAGTTATTCTACCAATCACGTACAAATTCATTGTTTTACTGATTGAATAATATATTTACTGTTGCGATGACTGAGTAAGTAAGCAATAGCATGATGATTAACCGAATACATTTAAACGGTATTTTCTTCAACAAGTTTGTTACATTGCGGTATACATTTCAAATATCCAAGTATAAAATACTAGGTGTGTCTCATTCTGACTTAGTGATATCATCAAAGAGAGAATATAGAAGCGATATTATCTAGCTGAAGCGATTTATTGCGTAGGTACCTAATAAAATAACAACGATATAATACCGTGCACTCGTGACACTGGCACTGCCTGTGTGACAGTCACAGATATATTTAGTTTCCGTCACTGTGAAATACCGCAAATTTTCTATATCTGTGACTTTTATCAGTGACGATAAATACGCCTCAAGCCTACAGCTAATCTGTGGTACACAGACTTAGACGTGCGAGCCGACCTTAAATTTGCCGGCGGCGGCGCGCCGACCTCCACGGTCAGCGGCGTGGTTTGATTTTTTTTGTCTCTTATGTAGGTATTTAAAATTAACTAGTAGTTAGCCCCTAACCGTAACGTCGTGACTGTTTTAGTTTCAATCGTCTGTCTCTAGTTTTTTTTTTATATCTCTATTCATTAAAGAGGATTTGACCAGAGTGATCATGTCACCCTCATAGGTTACAATAAATTTACTGTTCCGGAGCTACATATTATGACGGTTTGAAATTGCCATTACAAGACGTAAGGCGCAAAAAAGAAAAAACAATAAACCATTTAAAAATGGGATTCTTATTGTTTCGAAAAAACAATAAACCATTTAAAAATGGGATTCTTATTGTTTTTTGCTTTCCTGCATGAACGGTCAAAGAGGTTCGGTAAGTTTGTTGTAGAAAGCGATGTACGAATTCATATTTCAATTTTTTACAAGAGCTTTCATTTGATAGGTCGGTATTTAGTGTAAGGTACACAGTAATAACAGCGAAAGGAGCGAGCGTTTTTCGAGACTATCCACTGCCGCGCCGCGCCACTGCAGCTACCGCGCCGTCGCTGCCCCATGTGTAGTCCATCAGTCAGCGCGCCGACCAGCGACCAGATTGTATAGATAATCTGTTTTATCAAAACTATCTAAGAAACATAGCAGTGGTGCGCTGAAGATTTCTACTTCTTTTAACAACCGCAATCACAGAAAACCTTGAAGGAGACTACATTCTTAAGTACTGGAGGGATAAATGATATGTTTATTGGAGAGTTTTTAAAAGATTCTCCGGTCTGGTTGCTGGTCTTCGCACCGACGCGACTGATAGAGACGGCGGCGGCGGCGTGAGAAAACAGCGGCGCGGCGCGCACGTCTACACACTTACACGTCTACAGACTGCACACTTTTTTCACTTTTCGATTTCAGGGCATGATAGGACCTTTATTTTTTCACAAAAATGTGTGCAATATGATATATGATTGCACAATAAATGGGATTAATAATAATTAGGTTTATTGACAAAAACACTAAATTTTTTCCATTTGGTAGTGTGCGTGCGTCGGATTTTGACGCACACATTTTCGATTGCAGGGCTTAGATGACATTTATTTTTTCACGAAAGTGTGTGCAATGTGATTGCACACAATATGGTTATAATAACAGTTAGGTCCGTGGTTAGGTTTACTGGCAAAAACATTATTTTTAACTAGTACTCATTAGTGTGCGTGCGTCGGCATTTTGTTAACGCACACATTCAAAGACAATGCCACAGTTTTTGGTGTCAGGGCATATCTAACAATATAAATCTTTGATAAGAACTATTTAATTATATTAATACCTACGTCCACCACTTACAAGTGGTGGACTTAGGTATTAATATAATTACCGGCTGGTATAAAACATGTGTAAAAAGATTTTTGTTTTTGAACAACAGAACGGAACTTTCTTTTGAAACATAGCATTAAAAGAAGGGGTAGGTAATAGCGACAAAAACTAAAGACAATATAACAAAAGGCGCATATCCGATGGCATGGCGGGCCCAGTTTCGTATGGCACAGGCAACTTGAATTTGAGAATCTTCCCAGTGCCACGAAAATTATGATTGTGGAATATTATTATCATCGTTGATGAGGTCAAAAAAAAATTGCCCGAAAATTTGTTGAACCAGTACCGTTTTCTGAATTCATTGTGATGTTCGAAAGGATTCACTAGCACTCTGTAGCCACTAGATAACGCTTGCTATCCATGAATTTAATGTTGTGCAAATCATTAAAATCAGCATAATTGAAAATATCCAGTGCCTTGCAATTAACGTATACCTAACCTATCTACTGAGAGAAAGCAATATGGCGAGGGTTAAACACGTGTTACGGGGTGGCTCTTGTTTAAATCAAGGAATTTATATACTAAGTTACGTTAGTATATAAATTCCATGGTTTAAATTTAAACGCTGTGTTGCCATACTTGCCATGTCTCACACTAAACAACGGGTCAACATGGTTTTGTGGTATTTCTTGTGCTAAATAACTAACTGTCGCACCACCCAGCACACAAAAATTGGCTTGTTTTTATGGTTGTTTTGTAGCGCGCTACAACTACAAACTCAACTACTTTTTTTAAATCTAGACTTATTTTATTAATAAAATCAAAGATGAAAAGATTATTATGACGCACAATGAGTATCTATACCTATACAATAACTACGGACGGCCGCACGCTAAATTGTAGATAAGATACATAGGTATTAAATTATTTGCTTTTGCTTATTTAATGAGCATCAAATAATGCAAGTAAATAATTATGACATGACTAATATTTTGAAGAATAATGAACCTATAGATTGACGATTGTCATATTTTATTGATTTTTCAATTGATCTAGGGCGTGCAAACCGGGTTTCCGGTTTTGCTAAAAACCGGTCAAAATTTAACATTTTTCAAAACCGGCGTTGAGAGACAAAACCGGAGTTAGCTCCGGTTTTCCCGTTAAATAATTAGATTTTGATTTAAATCCACTTTTTTCAAACGCACTCAAGAAATATGTAATTTTGTGTCATCAAATATCCGAATGCAACCTATACCACAGATTAAATATGTTACTTCGTAACAGATACCTTACTCGTTTTCACCAATCAATTTTGGCAAGAACCGATGGTGACATAAAAGGCCATCACCAGGTTTGTGTCGCCCATGGCATCCTGCTGGCGGTGATCGATACCCTGTATAAAACAGAAAGAGAACCCGAACCAGAACAGTACGCAGTAGCGCCTATTCAGGCATCCTCTTCACATCCACAGGACGACTCGGAATCAGAAAGTGATTAGTGACGACAATCGAGCAGAATTAGATCTCAGTAATTACCAGGTTTGTCTCGGAAGTGTAGAAATTTAGACTTCGAAAATTGGTATAATCTATAAAGAATTGATGTGTGTACTACCAACAAGTTTTCGAGGGCACTTCTGTAACAAAATAAGAAGTACCCTGTCTGATAAAATGTTAGATGAATTACTATTCCTAAGAACACATTATGAAGAGGTAGAGAACAGAGGTCTACTGGTTTATATTTTTTTATTTAAATTAGTATATCGTACACAGTTGATTTGATTTGATCTCGTTTTATAGCCAAATGTGAATCCTTTTATAATGTTGTTAATAAGTTCGTAATTATCTATCTAAGAATATTGTTTTCTTCTTCTAAATCTTGTATATATAAAAAAATATACAAATATTGCCAAAACCGGGGCTAACACCGGTTTCCGGTTTTGGGCCCCCAAAAACGGATTTCAAAACCGGTTTTATAAACCTTCTGGTTTTGCACGCCCTAAGTCCCCTATTGCATTTGTTTCCCAACTTCTACATTTTGTTGAAATAAAGTGGCAACTGGACAGTGACGTCACAAGAGCCACTCCCGGAGGAGCAGAGCAGACCTTATTTTCTTAGACCATGATAAATCCCAAGTAGCAACAGTAGGTACCTTACCTACCTTAGTACCTACCAAGGTTTTTTGGACATTTGCGTAGGTAGTACCTACTGACTAGGTACTTGAAATTGTATTTGACGCCGCTAATCGATCTTATGGTTGATCGTTTCGTGTTAGCGTGAGTTTTTTTTTTTGTTTTTAATTATTTATATTATTTAATAACTTACGAAAAAACTAACTTCGTTTCATTAGTAGGTAGCATTTGGGAAAATATAAGATTTGTCTAAGTGCTTATTTTGTAAGCCTAAAGAAATAACGTTATTGATTCTGATTTGGGGCTAAACATTCCAACATTTTCACAAATGCTCTCAAAATACATTTGAATCGAAGTTGATTTATCATGGGTTCATGGAAAATTGTTCTCGATTTGCGTAAATTACTTTTTCGTTCGTTTTAATCCTTGTAGTATTACGAGGAAAAAAATAAAAACTAGAAACATAATCTCGCACCGACCAGTCGTCGGTCGCACCGACCCGAAACATTCAACCAGTTATTTTACCTTGATCCAAAAAATTTTATAAAAAAAATACCATTGAGTGAAGTTTTCACCCACAAAAACAGTAAAATAATGGATCCTATTCATATTTAGCATGCGCATATTTTGCGCGTTTTATTTAACTTGATGCGTTGTTATTTATGTATGATGCAACACTACTATATTATTATGGTAAATAGTACCTAGTAACTTAAAATTAACATTTTGTAGGTATCCTTCAATGTACGGCATTGTATGTAAGGTATTATGCCTTGCCAGGGGCGAGTAAAATGCCTTGCGTTAATAATCTTCATAATAATGTTTCATAAAAATAAAAATAGTTCAAGTAGGTATTGTCCGTAGATGGTGTTTATCGTTTAGAGCTTTCGTACAAGGTCAAAGTGTTGACGACATGGCTTATCATATCACGTTTTTATTTCCCTACTACCGGTACAGATACCTACCTACCTGTATCGGTAGTATGGAAATAAGGAGGTAATTATAAGTGCTACCTCTGCTACTCGATCGTGTCTGATTTTTCTGATCAGTGCACGGGATGGAAAAGTTTTATGACGGCTTTAAATATTACCAGTTACTAGTAAGACCTTCTTGATTATCATTTATTTATTTATATCAATTGCGTAATCAGGGTATTGACCAAATGCTAAATATGTAAGAAATCATCTTTGAAACCACCAAAATAATCATGGTCGAGGTTGCTCCTTAATAAACGGTTCGCCCAGAACTAGGACTCATACAGTACTACTACGTGTCGCTGGGCAGTGAAACCAACACAGCTCTATCGATAATGTCATAAACTTTGCAAAAGGAACGTTGGCATAAATAATTCTTAAGGTGGATCGTTTCGTGTTGGCACGCGATAAATTTTTTGTGGTTTTTTATTTGGGTCTTTTACTGTAGTTTATTATTAAACATATAGGATACTTATTACTACAGTTTGTACAGGACCAGGGTCCGTGCCAGGGTCGACTTGTAGGTATAGGTTTAGGTACCTAAGTAATGAAGCATATGTTTAACTCATAAATAAATATATTGATTTTTTTTATCTACCATTTTTGTGTCGACGCGAGATTGAAATTATTTGTGGTTTTGTTTTATATTGAATAAAACTAGCGGAAAAGTAAGTTGCCCTAAGTCATAAACCATTTTTCACTTCTCTTGCTCAAAAAGTGTATCATAATAGTGTAGCTTAGCGGGCCTAAAACTCGAGTTTAATACCTCGGGCTAAAAAGTATGTTTTCTTTTTAATTTTTGTCTAAAATCATCAGCCCGTACAAAGCATTCGTTCTCTTACATAAAAACTCGACTTCTTGGTGCTCCGTCAATCTTTTTTTTTTCAAAATAGAACCGTCTTGGTGTTGTTTTATGAAGGTTGATTCTTCCCTTCACGGTAGAATGCGAAATGTTTCGTTGCGGGTTAAATAGAGATTTTAAAAAAAAAGATGGTATTGGCGCTAAATCTGTAGAATTTTCTTCATTCCAAATCACAAACTTTTACGTTTAACTTCCTGACTTTTACTTCCAAATTGTGAACGTGAAAAATGTAATCAAGTGATAGTGAAGATGCTAATATGCAAATGGAAGAAAAGGGCAAAAAAATAATTATGAATCTGTTGCCGACAAAATCACGTGGAATATATTTAAAGACTTACGAAAATTTTATGAAATGGAGAGATGAGAAACGTGTGGATTCTTTTACAGAAGGGGTTTTTCTCACTTATTTTGATGAATTATCGAAAAAATTCAAATCGTCGACTCTTTGGAGCACATATTCAATGTTAAGAATGACCTTACAAACGAAACACGACGTCGATATTAAAAAATATGTAAATTTAACGGCTTTACTGAAGAAATTGTCCACTGGATACAAGGCAAAAAAATCTAAAGTCTTGACGACACAAGAAATCGAAATATTTTTAAATAACGCTCCAAATAAACAATACTTGGCAACAAAGGTAACCTACTTATGTACTCTACTCAAACTAAATAAATAGATACCTACCTACATACCTAAATTATGTACCTAGGTTATTACGATTATTAACACACTTATTTTTTTGTTCAACAGGTTGCTTTAATTTATGGAATCAGCGGTGCATGCAGAGGAATAGAGCTTGCCAATATAACGCTAGAAGACGTAGAAACGGATACAAACCTACAAGCTGTGAGTCTGCCGGACACGAAAACAAACAAAGAGCGTAAATTTGTCATCAGTGGAGAACACCTTAATATAGTTAAAGCCTATCAGGAGTTACGTCCCACTAATGTTTCAACGAGAAGATTCTTTCTAAATTATCAAAATGGTAAATGCACAAGGCAAGTCATAGGCAAGAATAAATTTGATAACATGCCTAAAGATATTGCCACTTATCTAAATTTACCAAATCCGGAACTCTACATGGGCCATTGTTTCCGCAGAACATCCGCGACTCTGTTGGCGGACTCTGGTGCGAATATAACGACATTAAAACGGCACGGTGGATGGAGGTCCGATCAAGTGGCTGAAGGTTATATAGAGGACTCTATACAAAACAAGTATCACGTCACGCAGCGGATTACGGAAGGAATCAATATTCTACCAAACATTACAGAACCCCAAGCATCTACATCGTGGGATTGGATGAATATATCAACTCAGCTGAAGCCGCACTCAGATCTTAATAATGCAGGAAATTCAAGCATGAGTCGAGTCTCTCCAACTTTTACTCCACAACAATCAACTCAAAATATTATCACATCCCAATCACAGAGAACCGAAATAAAATTGCCCGGGAAAAACATATCACTAAACATTCAAAATTGCTCTAACTGCACATTTAATTTATAATAAAATTTCTGAAAATTGTCTAATTTTGAATTGTTTTATTTTCTCGCAATCGAAGTGAAAAGTAGAGTGTTTTACTCGGGCCAAAACCACCCATTATAACTCGGTCTTGTCATCCTCAATCGCTACGCTCGGGAGTATAACAACCTCGTATATAATGGGATGGTTTAGTCCCTTGTAAAACAATCTACTATTCTATGAACTTATGAAAAAACTAACTTCGATTCACTCGTATTTTTGAGCATTTGGGAAAATTAGAGACTTGGGCTAAACTCAACATATTCCCAAATGCTGCCAAAATACAAATAAATCGATGTTGGTTTTATCATGGGCTAATTAAAAATTGTTTTACTATTACAAGATTCAGCTGTTTTTAGTCAAATAAAATGAGGTAACTGGTAACCTTACGTAGCAATAAATACTGTAACAAAAAAGATACCTAGCACAGTACACCTACTTTTTAAATAATATTTTTTATTATATACAGTGTGTTTTTTTACTGGGACGGTATGGGGGCAACCGTTACCAGAGGAGGTACAGGTACAGTTTCTTTTGAAACTTCAGCTCTTTTTTAGAGAGAACATGTTTTTATATTATTTAGGACCAAAGTGATTGGGAAGACAATTTCAACGAATCCAAACTCGACGCTAAGTCGTTTGGCCATCCATCATCAGACCAGCTTGATTGTACCATGACATTTCACTGTCACAGAACTTGCATAACTACACCAAAGTTCAGTTCATTCAGTTGAGGATAACTAGTAAAACTCAGATTTGAAGATTTGTCTAACACAAACTAACAGGGCAAGTAGAATAAAAGGTTGTACAAATTAGTCATATTGGTAAAAAAATTGGATGCTCATAGACATAGTTCCATAAACGGATTATTTATTTTCATGGGATCATTTATTTCCATGTAGGTATGAACAACACAATTTAACGCATTCACTGCCCAGTCTCTACTAAAAAATTTAATTTTGTCTCAATTTTCGACGCTACATATTATGCTTGTCCGAGGAAATTATACTCAAATATTTTTATAGAAACTGACAAAGGTTCTTAAGGTGAAGTGAGTCCCAAAACCTACGTTTTGACTGTACGAAAATTCAATTTGAAGGCAAGAAATCATTGCATTTTCTATAATTTTTGATGAGCATCTAACATTTAGGATTGTGTTAGTAACTTATGGGAGCCGAAACACGAGTTGCCTCTAAATCTTAATTTTTCCAGAGATACTCATACGGAAAAACCAGTTTCATTTGGTGATTATTTAATAAATTTCTATGATATTTCTTCTACGTGTTCCCTAATAAAAACTTTAGAGGATTCTGGTATTATTTTATTGCGAAAGAGAATAATTTGAGAGCAAAACCAAATTTAAAAATAAAAATAGGTGAATTTGCGCGCGGACTGGCCTTTCCGCGGCTCTTGCCTTCCTTTCTCTCCTTCCCCGCGCGGTGTTCGCTCGTCCTTGTCTCGCAAAACCGAGCTCACTTCGTCTTAAGGGCCTACCATACGACGACATTTTGTGAGAAGGATAGGTATAGGATTTCGTGTTCATAGGAGCGGGACAGAGCACACCGTCGTAAGCGCAAAAATCATGTTTTTTATCCCAAGGAAGATATGACCGCTGACGCTAAGCGATTTCAGGTACATTGTACATTACATTGGCTCATAAGGTCGTTTCGTGTTGGCGCGAGATATAAATGTATTTGTGGTTTTTAATGTTTTCTTCCATTTACAAGGAACAGAACTAGCGAAAATTACTTTTCCGCTATTCGTAAACCATTTTCTTTTAACTTATGAAAAACCTAACCTCGATTCATTGGCATTTTTGGAGCAATTAGCAAAATAAGCGATTTCCGACTATTTAACAACCTTTTTCCAAAATGCTCCATATATAAAATTGAATAGAAGTTGGTCTTATTATTCATAGAAAATAGTTTAAGATTTACGGCAAATTACTTTTTCGTTACTTTTAATCCTTATAAAACGCAGAAAAATATTAAAAACTACAAAAATATTGAAACACGCGCTAACACGAAACTATCAACCACTATAACAGTTTGATAAATCTAACTCCTCACCTCAATATGATTCGGTTTTCCCTAGGTCGTCATTTTAGTTTGACTATGTACCTAACTAAAAATTTTTTTTATCTCGTAGGCTGAAACTTTTCAACTTTGTTTTTACCAAAATTACCTACTCATTTATAGCGGCACCCTTGGCCAATAAAAACAGAAATTCTATGTCAAAAATGTCAAAATGGTTTTCTCCAAAAAAGAGCGGATGTTTTAAAAGAATCTGTACCTTTACCTCCTCTGGCTATGGTTGCCTTGCCCTTAAAGGTACCTCTACTGTCCAAGCTAAAACAAACACACTGTTTATCTGACATTATTTAATGTCACTAGGTACCTACACAAACAAAGCTGGAAATCTAAGTTATGATTTTAAGTTGTGATTACGGAAGTTACATAAGTAATAGTATATCTAAGGTAAATAGTTACATTACTTACTGTATTGAATATTTCGAAAGCAATATTTCGTCTTTCTTGCTTTCTTTCTTGGAATTATAGAGCCACCAAATAGTGCCACCCAGTAGAATGACAAGTACAATTATGTCAAACGTACTGAAGAGCGAGCCCGCTGCCGCCGCCGCAGCCGCGGCTGCACCTGTAGCTGCTGCATCTGTGAGCACGTCCTGCGCATTATCCGACATTTTGTAGGTTAACTGTCTTTACGCAACTGAGATATAGCGATTTTAATGTTAGTCACTCCAATTATTAAGCACTAGAACACGTTACTTCACAATTTTCACAGCCGGCGACCACGTACACCACATAGAAAACTTCTTAAACTAACACTCAATGACGTGATGTGAATCGTGAACATTACGAGATCCTGTTTAGACGGCTCCAACTTGCCGAATGAACGAGAAACGGAGAAACCACCTCGGAACCACTCGGAACGTTTCGTGGTTTCGTCAACGCAAACTCGGGTACGATTAAAGCCGACTAGTGCCGAACAATACTGTCTACGTGGATGATATTCCGCCGCCACCGCCGCCCGCCGCACCGTTCTATTACTACTCACGTCACACGAGTTTATTCAAGCAAACAAGTCCTTTGCTCGGACATGTACTCTGTGATTCTTGCCTTGCCTAGAGAGAGTAAAAACAGGCTGCTGTCACAGGTTAGGTACTTGCATACAATCATCGTACAATCTACTTAGATATTTTATTTGTACGACACGATTGAGTAGATAGTATCGAAGTTAGATCGCTGAGTGCGCAGGGCCCGTACTCGTAAAAACGAAATCGAAGTTTCTGATTATTTTTCGTTTAAACGCTAATCTTAAGCAAGCGACATAAGAGTTGGTTTTGCACGAAAACGAAAAAGAAACTTCGATTTTCCTTTTCCGAGTAGACCCCCCGTGGTAAGCTGATCGATTAACTGGAACGTGCAAATGAATGCCACTTCTACGTGAGTAGAGTATGTATTATAGGCAAATCAAGTCGGCGGCGGCGGCGGGGTGGCGACCGCGACGACCGCAACGACACGAACGTACAGCTACCTATTCGTTAGTCAGGCTGTTAATTACTGCCCTCCCGAGACTAAAGTGCAGTATCAGCAAAATAACGATTGCGAGAAAACGGCATTTAAAGTTAAGAATTTGATTTAAAAAATAAGTGGATGCATAAACAAAACAAAAAAAATGTAGAACGGTTGTAAACGTGTAGGTTCACTCGTCTTATTGACAAAAACAAATATTTAATAATAAATGAATTTATTATGGCCATTTATAATTTATGGTACCTATTACTGCAACACCCTTTTTATAAAAATAAACATTTAAAACTGAGTAAAACGCAGTAAAAAGTCCTATTACTGCGTTTGGATTCGTTTTTTTAACAAGAAACCCAACTAACATGCAGTAAGGTGAAAATAATACTGCATGTTAGTTGGTTTTATAGGGCAAAGGTGCTTGTTTTACTAGTGCAGTAAGAAAAACAGCTAGTTTATATGTAGTAGAATGTTTATTTTTGCATAATTAATAACAATATTTCTACTCAGTGAAGTAAAATTATCAAAACAAAACATGTTATCTAACAAATTCTTGTCAGTTTTCTCATAATAATAACATTAAAGTATTTTTTTTAAACAATTTATCTTGGAATTTAGGAGTCCTACTTTAATGCTTAATAATAAAATATACTCAATGTAGTTGCGTATTATTAAAAGGTGGACATAATATTGAGATCAACATTACAGTAAAACTAAATCAAACAATTTGGTAAACCTTACATAATTAGTTTCTAGAAGTAATTTGCTATTTTTAACAATCAACCAATGCTATGTTTAAGCCTGTGAAACACACGCTTAAAAATAGCATTGGTGGAGTTTAGCTTTTGAAGCCTCTAAGTACCTACTTTACTACTAGGTTAAAGTTATAAAAATGTATGTAACAACAGTTAATGCACAGCCAGTATCAACCTTGTATCATTGCATCATGTATCATTATAAAACAGTCTCACAAGGTGTAGTACTTTTATTGAAGTACAATCTAATTAAACTTACCTTCCAACATGCAATTATAAAAAAAAAATAGTTTTTTCGTTGTACATAATAATCAGTCTTATACAGTTAACCATAAGGCACATTATTTCTTAGAATAAATACGGCAAATCCTTTAAACATAAACCGAAATCAAAAATCACAATCTTTTCAAAATTCAACATTATTCATCAATATCAAAAAATGATTCTTCTGGTTCTTGTGGTGTAGAACTAACAGAAAGGTTTTTCCAGAAGCTCAATCTACTTTGTGGAATAAGTGGCCCTAGTATCTTTAAGATGTTTCGTTTCCTTTCACCATCAACACCTTTTTGAACAGTTTTTGCAGTAAAGTTAGGCAAGGTCTTTGATTTGAGACAAGATAGTCCCTTGAATTCTATCTCATCAAAGCTCTTTTTGTAAAATAAACAGTAACTTCCCCTCTTTACCATGAGATGCACAATATCTTTGATGTATACCCGGTTTCCATTACTATCCTTGTTTTTTTTTGTGAAATATGAGATTTGTAATTAATAAAATCATTTATTTCCATGCTTTTGACTTCAACTTTCCCCGATTTCAATGAATTTTTAACTGCTTCTAAAAAGTCTTGATAATCATAAAGCTTACCCTTTTTGTCCATCGACTGCTCCACAAAATGATGAAAGGAATCAGCGGACATAAAAGTATGACCTGGTTCGAAAAACTTGACTTCAATTGTTATGGCTGAAATCACATGTTAGCCTAACTAATCTGCAGCAATGCTGTATTTTACTGCATTTTAGTTAGTTTACAATGATTATTGAAGGTAAGGACTCTCAACTAAAATACAGTTAGCTTTGATTTTACTGCATTTTAGTTGGGAGTTCGTGACAATAAATTGTATTTTTCTAATTGCAGTAAGAACAGCTTGTATGGAGGTAAATTTTACTGCATATTAGTTAGTTTTAATTTTTTTTTCCAATAACACAAAACTATCTAAAGGGCCGTAAAATTTGATTGCTTACTGCATTTTAGTTAGGAAACCTTAAAATTTTCTCTGCTTACTGCACTTTAGTTGGGAAATCATGCCAAATAGTTAATTTTATTGGGTTTGCAGTAAGAGTAAACTGTTAAATAAAAACCACCTAATTGTCCTAGAAAAAAAATATATAATTCAGCAGAAAGCTTATGAAACCCGCTATCAGAATCAATAATAAAACGAAAATCACCAAATGGCCTATTACTGCACTTTAGTGTCTGGAGGGCAGATTACCACTGTTAGTAGGTAGTCGGTACACAGATGTCCATTTTAATATTTTTACACCGTTTTACACCTGTGCAGAACCCCCTTCCCCTTTTGCCGAGCGAGACTATAGATATGAAAGACAGTAACGCTCGCGTAGCTCGCCGCCCGCTCGGTGCGTAAAATACGTATTTCGTCGAAATTTAAGAACGCTCTTAAACCGTGACGAGACCTGTACCTACCTAATAATTAGCTATTTAAATGCTCGCAATCTTCGGCAGCCGATTTTGACGCTCAAGGTATCATGTTGACTTTGAGATTTTTTATTAGACATCCTAGCATTTCGGGAAAGCCTACAAAGTAAAAACCTAATATGGTTTGTATTAGGTTTTTACTCACATATGTACATACCTACCTTACCTACCATACCTTATTTTCTTATACCCATGGTATAAGAAAATAAGGTATGCTCTTCCGGGAGTGTCGCCAGGTGACGTCACTGTCCAGTTGCCACTTAATTTCAACAAAATGTAGAAGCTGGGAAACAAATGTAATTATGTCAATTATATTTGTTAGATCAGTCAAAACAGCATTGGTTAAACACGATTCAATGTGATAAATAATTGGTAAATACAGAACAACATAGTTTGATCAGATTCATACTGGAGCTCGGGGAGTTACGATTGTACGCTACTGGTATCACCAGGAAACAGTCGTCTTCTCATTCGCCGATGGCGTCGATGACGTAGTCTGGCGACACCCACGTGACCATCGATTCACGGAAGAGCATACCTGTTTTCTTATACCATGTATGTATGTACCTAACTTGTATATTAGAAAATTAACCTACCAAGGAATACTACTACATTTAACCAAGCAAGGAAACATCACCTCAGATCACCCTATAACATTTTTTCCAATTATTTTTAACCGACTTCAAAAGGAGGAGGTTCTCATTTCGGCTGTATGTTGTTTTTTTGTATGTATGTTACGCGATATATCCGCCAACAATGGACCAATTTTAAAAATTCTTTCAATATATTATAGAAAATGATCCCGAAGGGGTCCCACAAAAATTTTATCCCCAGGGGATTCGTATTTATCCTGTCAAACTTAAAATAAGTGAAAAAGTACGGGAATTTGAAGTCTGTTTATCGTTTTTACAACACGCCATATTATTTTTTATTTAGACTTATGTATTTTTACCTATTCTTACTTGATTTTATGAATGTAAAATGTTTGATTGTAAGAAGTTTTATTTATCTATAGGTACTAATAACGTATGTTATGGAAGAGCGTTGCCTCCTTATACAGGTACCTACTCGTATTTAATACTTAAAAGGAGTCTCCGACGGATAAAATTTATTGTAATACTTAAACTTTTTGAATTTGTATTTTTGTATGTATTCGAGGTTAGGTAAATTATGATTTTTATGATCAGTCGGTAGTCTACAATAGGTTTAGGTACATTCAAATAGGTACATTACTTTTTATAGCAGACCTATGTGGTGTATTCATGAAATAGCTGGATTTGGGTGCTAGAATCAAAATAAAATCTACAAAGGCAACAATGATGCGAAAAAAACAACGTCCTCGATTTTAAATATGTATGATTTGTGACGCAATAGGAGGTCAGCCACTCAAGGTGAGGACCAGTCGTCAGGCCTTACTGGCGTGTTGCCTACTTGACGCTCGCTCGCTCTCCTACCATCAGCCGGACGCGACTTATTTTTATTTATGAGGTGTTTAAGAAATTCAGCAACTTTGGGTGGTGGGTAGATACTCAACTCGAACTCCAAATAATGGGCATTCGTTATATTGTTATTATCTTGTAGCGAACCTCCTACATCCTAATCTGTGCATAGTACATACTCATAATATGACATGTCATAGGTTATGCATAGTTACTATTGTTAACGCATTCAGTGCCCATGACGCGTCTGTGCGTTTTCATGTAACGTAAACACTACGAGACCTCAGTCTCGCGTTGAACTTCAATAAAAATGCAAATTAATATCATGAAAAGTATTTCATTCCGTAAATTACATATCTTCGCAATTAATTAAATTTAGCCCAACATACAAAAATGTCAAATTCTATACTAATATTATAAAGAGGAAAGATTTGTATGTTTGTTTGCATTGAATAGGCTCCGAAACTACTGAACCGATATGAAAAATTATTTCACTGTTCGTAAGCTACACTATCCTCGGGTGACATGCTATATTATATTAAAAAAATTAGGGATCCTTATTAAAACTCCAATAATTTAACGTAACCCAAGGTGTAAAAACCGAAACTACTCAACCGATCTGTTGGGAAACTACACTATAACGCGGGTGAAACCGCGGGGAACAGCTAGTTTATTGTAAATTAAAGAACCTAGCTCTTGTCGGTGCAATGATACAATTTCCTCCACTTTTCTTTTCAACACGGTCTCTTATACTTCTTTATACGGTATTTTGGTACAGTAATACCTAGGTAATTAATTACTTCAAGGAGTTTGGCTGGTTAGGGCCTAGTCTAGCTTAGTCAGGCAGGGGGATAATGCACAATACACTCCCATGCGAGATGTCAATACAGATCTCCGTTGCCCCACTTATTGTTAGAATTATCTACTTCATTATCAAATTACTGAAGTTTATTTCAAAAGTAACGTATACCTACTACATTATATACCTATGCATAAAGTCTAGAAATCGATATGAAGATTTAATATATTTCAGACTCATTTGTAGGTCGATGTTTGCACTTTGAGAAAATTTGACGATTATCCACGCACGCTCCTTTATCGACTCGCTCGTTGTATCTTACCTACTCGACAAATAAAAAAAAAAGATCTAGTAAATTTTATCCAAGTGTGAACTGGGTTTTAATTGCATTCGGTAATATTGCCGAATGCAATTAAAACCGAGGGTATAGGATAGCGCGTCCAAACTAATTTTTCCGATTGTGAAACAAAAATCGAACGTAACGTGTAGCAAGCAGCCTGTCGTGTAGGCTGCTATAGGTAAATAAGCTTAATTACTGAATTCTCTGGCGCGATCTTCTTTTGTTTTTCGTATAGAATGCCTACTTTGATTACGAAATTTCGTTTTGTTTCTTTCGATCATCGGTCGGCATTCTAATCAAACGAAAACACACAGACATTGTAGAGCTACGCTTAACGAAAACAGAAATCTTGTACGAAGTCGACCTGCTTTTTTACCCGACTACGAGAGGGTTATGATTTTGACACCCTATGTATGGATGTAGCCGATTTTTATGTTCCCACGTAGCGCTGAAACTACTGGTCCGATTTCAACAAATGAGGTGTCGTATGATTCGTCTTAATAGCCCGATGGTTATAGGCTATGTGACGTCAGATAAAAATGGGGGTCTAACGAGATAGCGGGGGTCTAAGAGAGGGTCGAAAATCTCAATGTTAGTAAATATGCTCGTGTGTGGTATCGTTGCAAAGGTCTTTGTTCGTACCTTCCAAAACCGTTTTTTAAACTTTTGTGTTCAGCAACTTTGGGTGGCCTATATAAAAGTCTTAAACAAGCGTTCACCTATTGTCCATAGCATTTTCTTTAGATACTTAGGTAGTCGGAGGCACCCACCCCATGTACCTAGGGTACGATTAGTAACAAAGGCCTCCGAATACCTAAGTATCAAAAGTAAATGGTATGGACAATAGGTGAACGCTTGTGTAAGACTTTTATGTAGTCGGGTTTTAGTTTTTAACTATATTTTTTTTCACTTTGGAATGATTTAGTCTACTTGACAGACTTTTTGGTTTATTAAACGTAAAATTTAGTAGGTCAGTCAGTCAATTTTTTTACCGAAAATGGCCGAGTAGCCACACCACAGCTACTTAATATTAAGTTTTGCGGCCGTACTTTTGAACTCCGGATGATAAGAACTATAATAGAGTAGGCCTCCAGTATCGACAGATTTGTGACGTCAGTAAGCGTGGTTAATTGTTAGAAACCAAAGAAAATCTCACTATGTTTTAAAAATTTAACTTTCATTTCATAGAGGTATCTACCCACTTCCGGATCTTTCAGAATCCGGAACTTACGACGTAAAGGTGATGCGAACGAGCTTTACCCTCTTGGGAATTTGGTTTGGGATTAGTATTTATCCCGCAAATTTATAAAAACAGTTTAGTTTTTTCAAAAAAAACAAATTACATGTTTTCGAATCATATTTTAGACTCCTTAAACATAGTCAAACATTGAATCGTTTTTTATTTGGGCAATCAATAACAGGTTTTTCTCTTTTTATTTTCCTGCACCTTTATTTTTACCTTGAAATAATCCAACAATTATGCTATATGAAGGTTACCCAATGAAAATGTAACATAAATGCATTTTCATTAGGTATTTGTTTGGGATTTTTCCACAGAAAACATAAATGCTTCTTTCAATTTTTATGTTTTATTCTTATAAAATAAAATAGCATTTTGCTTATACCGATCTTGTTGGCATAAGTGCACCTCCAATTCATCAGACCTGAAAATAAAAAAGGTATCTAAGAACATCTGTCTGAAATATAAAAAAAAATATGAGATCACAAAATTAATCAGTGTTGTGCAATTTCTATTTCATTCTCTATCAATGAGATTCCCACAAAGATTTCATCATTCATATTAGGGTAGTTAGATATCAAGGTGATATCTGCTGATATTCCATATCTATTTTAATAATTTGACATTCTAATTCCAGTTCCTGTACATTGTAACATTATATTTACTCAAAATAAAGAATTTCGACTTTGTTAGTTTTGGTACTGCTATTTATTTCAGAGATGAAAAGTGACTTGTTATCAGTAGGTACTTTCGTAAATGGTGAAATGTTTGAACAAAACAACGTCAAAGTTTAACTAAGTTGCATGTCAATTTCCTAGTATACTTACAGCAAGTTGCTTATATGATGCCAATCTTGTTGGCAACATCTAACGCATCGTAATCCCTGGCTAGTCGGACGTATGCCTTTTTCTTGCCGTCAGGTCTGAGAAGAAAAATATTTGATTAATACTCAATTATAAAAAATAGGCACTAGTCTTATGAGTTCTACAAATCAGTGTTGTGTATTTTTTATTTCATTCTCTATCAATGAGATTCCCACAAGATATCATCATTTGGATAATAAGTTGAATTTAAATAGATACATATTTCTTATGATAAATGATCAAAAATCTGGAGAATAACTAGTAATATTACAAATTAATAGTAAAATTACCTGATAAGAGTGTTAACTTTAGCGACATTGATGTCATACAGCTTCTTGACTGCAGCCTTGATGTGGTGCTTGTTTGAGGTGGTGTGGACAATGAATACCAATGTATTGTTATCCTCAATCTTCTTCATGGCTGCTTCAGAGGTAAGCGGGTACTTGATGATGTTGAAAGCATCCATGCTGGAATAAAAACAATGCTCATTAGATGTCACAGATCATTCAATTAACCTGATAATTGAGCATGTTGTAAACACTTAAAACAATATTTGACATAGAAGTGTTTTAAGTCTTTTAATTGCAACAGATAATGCAATGGATGAAACAATAATTAATAATAATGCAGCTTTTGAAGCTTATGTATGTATATCTTTGTTCAAGCAAATACAATTTTATAATTTTAACAGGACTAAAACAACATTCTAACCAAATGGTGAACAGCACTTAAAGATGTTGCATACTGTGAACCAGATGTAGCAAAATTCAGTAAATATTCAGTCTATTTTTGAATGTTCACTAAGGGGCCACTGAACATTGTGTTTTGCATATAGAAACTTCTAGTGCACCTCATAATTTCCATTGATTCATTCAGTTCTTTGAATACCATCCTAACATCTCCACTCTCCAAGGAAAAATCTAAGTAACTGGTGTAGATGAAAAAAAAAAACTGATTCTCTATGGTTATTAATTCAAATTTAACTTACCGGTTCCTCTTGGGCAGAGACTTTCTTGGGTACTTAGGTTGCCTTGGCGGCTCAAAGGTCTTGGGCCTGCGGAAGTGAACCGAAGTTCGGATTTGGCGGATGCGCTTGCCATGTTCACCTTTGACTACCTAAACATGAACAAATTATCATAGGTAAGTATTACGATTTTGAATATTCAAATAAATATTAAAATCAGACAAAGACAACTTGCATGCACCAATGAATAAGCAAGTCCTTGGGATAATCTTGGTGGGATGAAACTTATAAGTAAAGAACACTGCAGGGTGACAATGGCTCACCTTTCTCTGAGCTTTCAGCGCCTTGGCAACAGGCTTCACAACTTGTTTCTTTTGTCCCTTGATGCCTGTCTTCTTGGGTTTAGGAGCAATCTTTAGTTTAGCGGCTACCGGTTTAGGCTTGGGCTTAGCGGCTCCCGCGGCCTTCTTCACCGAGGGCTTAGCACTAGACTTGGTTTTCAGAGCAGCAGCCTTAGCTGAGCCAGGCTTAGCGGTAGGCGTAGCAGACGCTGGCTTCTTCTCGGCCGGCGCCGAGGCAGGTTTAGCCTTGGGTGCCGCGGCCTTGGGGGCAGGCGCGGGGGTTTTGGCAGACGCAGCCGGCTTCGGGGCACTGCTAGTAGATGCAGCCTTTGGTGCAGGCGCAGGAGTCTTAGCAGTGCTCTTCTTTTCCGCGGGTTTTGACCCGCTTGAAGCTGCAAACCAGACAATAAGATATTCAAAACATAACCTCAACAAACCCATTTAACATAGTTTCGAATTACTGACTCTAGCCAGTGCAGTGTCATTTTAGAGTAGTGATAATTTTATTTCTTGATTATTATTGGTAAATAATCGAAATTGGGCTTTATTTTTGCTCCATTCACAACATGTTTTACCGCGTGGCCATTCATGTCACTTCACTAAACACCGCATAAACACAGCTACACCAGCCCAACACATATTAATAAAATGTATAGTTCGTTGTATTTCCTTATTTTACGGTGTTTCATTCCTTTCCCAAGGAAATATTTTACGTACCGGATTTCTCTGGTTGCTTCTTGGGAGGCATCGTGACGAAAAGATGGAGGAACAGAAATTCACAGACAAAATAGATCCAATGACGTTCCCACCACCATTTTGTTTCTATTGTCTATTTAATCAAGAAACACAGACTGCACTCGATATTTGAGAAATTGAATGATTTAGATTTATTATAATGGCAACCGTTTGACTAAATGTTCCTCAAATTCGCAATAGGTGGCGGTGGTATTACGACGACTTTTTTAGTCGTGAAAAACTAAGAGATCCAAAGAGGATCGCAGGTTCGATTCCCACAGCAGGAAAAATGTACGATCATTAAACAGGATGTTCGATCGACACACACAACGTTTCTCACCAAGAGGCAAGAGCACGCGCAATAGCTTAGCAACTTTTTAAACCCTAAATAACCTCTCGGCTATACACGGGAGATCTAGATAAATAAAGCAGTTATATCTATATAAGCATGCAAAATTCAAAACTGAGAGTTCAACGTTGGACTAACTTAAAAGACCTAAGTATGTCTCTGATCTTTAGGCGCAGCTCTACCATGTCTGTGTCTCTGATCTTCCAATTCACTTAAAACTTCTCGAGTTCATGGTCATTCCAACGAACATTCCACATGTGTCAAAAGTCAAAACTAGGGTTTCGTTCCCGTAACCGGGATTTATTATGATTTCCCGGGAATTCGCGAGAATGTTTAATAGTACATTATAGCTTTCAAACTTATGTTTTAAGGGCAGAACCCTTAAAAGGAAAAACAGAACCCATAATGGATCACTTTGTCCGTCTGTCTGTCTGTCAATCCTCTTTTCTCATGAACGTGTGGAGTTCATTTAATTTATTTAAGGTCAATATTTGATACCTACTTTATTGCTTACCTTTACATCATTTCGTTTTTGACTTTTAACTTGTCGTTATGAATAAAGAATTGTTTTGTATTGTTATCAAGTTGAAATTTAAATCAACGGTCCGCCCCGGGTACCTAGCTCGGAGGGGTACCATCTTGGCACCTCTCAAGGTGCCCTGGCATCCCGAACCCATACCCGGGTGACAACGGCAACTCACACGCACTGCCAGATCAGGAAAACGCTCGCCTCCCTTTTATCTTTTTTGTATTTCTTACGTTTTTGATAATCGCCTAAAAAACCAGCAAAATGTTACGGTTATCTCCCATCGTTGTCGTCTTAGCATAAATGTCTTTGTTGCTAACCCCACCTCACCCAACTACAAAATTAGTGCGGCTTGCTCCTATTGCCGATCTCTTAGGTAGGTACCTGGTTAGAGTTGAGGGCTGGTATTGTTAACCAACCCCCAAAGGCGGCTCAGCATTTTTTCTTTTTTTTTTGGGGATTAGAAATCCGCCCCGGTTACCAACTCACGCTACGCCGTGCCGCCACTGATAACACCTACATACATCTCTTTGTTTCATTCATCCCTATTATAATCACTAAGCTTTTTAGTATTTCTCAGGTATTACTTTATGAAATAATTAATATAATTTTACGTTATATTGCTTGAAAATTTTAATATTGTATGTTTGATTTTGCATGCTTGAAAGAAATCATTATGCTTCTAATCTGGTTGATTGATCGGTACTTTTCAATTATTTATGAGTCAATAAGTAGCACATTTATTCAATAATGTATTTTTCTTGACTTTATATAGGTCAAAATACAATTTAAGGACTTTAGAATAGTTTCCGGTTTCCCGGGAAATTAAAAATATTATTCCCGGGACACCGGAAAATTTCTAAACGTGACTAAGTACTACATCGACCTCTAACATTAATTCAGTCGGAAACATACACGTACACACTTACCCCCTTATTCATGATAGTCTGCTAACTTAAAGCATTGCTAATTCTCACTCAGTCTTCTTCTATTGACTTAAGGCAGAGTGAGAAATAACACTGCTTAGCAGCCATTTTAAGTTAGCAGACCAATATGAATAAGGGGTTTAGTTTTTTTTTAATGAAATCCAAAGTTGATCACTGTTTTTTTACTTTTCAACACTTTGCATGCCCATAGCTGCTTTATTTACCTAGGATCTCACGTCAATATTGATTTCATTATAAAGGGCTAACATGCCAACTAACATTTGAAAAATATTATAAGCCGTGTTATTTCGTACAAATTTAACTAGCTCAAATTTCGGAAAACAATCGAAGATCTAAAAAATTGCCGGGAGCCTCTTCTGGGTTAAAAAGGCGCAAAGCTAAGCCCCCAGTTTCGATATGACAAAGGTTGTGCCGGATACCCAGTATTTGTACCGGTTTAGTTGTCAAAAATATCTCTGCTTGGTTTGGGGCTACTGAGATAATGATGCGATACTTAAGTACTCGTAAAAACGAAATCGAAGATTTTGATTCGTTTTCGTGCGACGCAAGCGATTTTATGAATTAGTTTGGCACGAAAATGAATCAAAACCTTAGATTTCCCTTTTCCGAGTAGACACCCTGCGGTAGGTAGCATAGCGCTGCAGTCGGGTCGGGTTCTAGAATAGGATGTCTGTTAGGATTGGCAAAGAATTAGGACCGCTCGATCATGCTACATTTATTTTCCTAGATATTAATTAGGGGAGCTGGGCGTTGCATTTAAGCAAAAAAAACTGACATTTATTTTGACTTAATATATTAACTACATATGTATCATTTACAAAATATATTTTCTAGGGACATCTATAAATTGTTTATCATTGCAACACATAGTAAAATAAAAATACTCGAGAATACTGAATAAAGGTATTCTAAATAAGCTTCTTGGCAATAAATACATACTGTAATGATAACTTAAATAATCTATACTCTATCCTAAGACCTACAAATGACGTAAACATTTTAAGCCTTCAAATAGAATTTGTCTCTGGGACACCATTTACCTAGGTAATAAGGGTGGTATCAAAAAAGCCAATTCAATTCCTTAGATGAAACTTTTTACGATTTCGTAATGCCTCGTATGGTGTATATACAAGCAAAACTAGCACCGTTACTTATATTTTCTTATAATTACGCTATGATTATGTTACATAAAGGAACTATCAAAAATTCTCACCGCCAGTCCGCGATACTTATAGCATTTTCTTCTAAAATAAAACATTGTCAGAATTATTGAAAATTCCTTTGTAGGTTTGGTTTGCTTATTTTTGTTTAATAATAAAAATAAGTAATGGCGCTAGTTTCGCTTACACCTCCTCCTTTTAACTAAACCACCTTATTGGTTACTCAACAAGGATAGCTAAATGCCCTTTTGGTTCTCAATGGCTAGTCTGTTATTTTGATTACATTACATACAACCTCTACATTACATTGTAGTCACTTTGAGCTTGACTAGAACCAGCAGTTGTACGGTGAAAAGAACCAAAATTAAGTAAAGGTGTGTTAACGTTTGCAGCAACAGAGCCTTGATGTGGTGACCCCATATTACTAGATGATTGCACAGGTCTCTTTCCAATTATTAAGGGAAAACATTCTTCAGATATACCTGACAAAGCCATCTGAACTCTTTTCATCCGGTTAGAGCACTCCTCAAAATGATCTGTTATGTACTTCAGCTGAGGAGCTGCTGATAAGTTATGGTGTGTCTTGAGATTCTTATCAATCACTTTTAGTCCTTCTGTAGCAGTAAAGGTCAATTTCTCTCCTCCATAAAAAAATAAATCTATATCTGTACAATTCTCCATAAGCTGGCATTTGGCTAATGATGAATAAAGTGTTATTTTTGGTGTCTTTGCCTTTACAAGATCAACAAATCGGGAAGCATACAAATACTTTTTCCAGTGCTTTTGAGGCAGATTATGATAAGAAAAAACTTCATCAGGGTGAGGCTCATGTTCTATGTTTCTACCTGCATTGTTATCCACCATGTAGATAACGATTTTCATTCCATCTTTAGATATTTTACAAATTTCCACCACTTTCTCTTCCCTCTCTTTACCTTTCTTCTTAATAAATTCTACAATAACACCAGAAGGTTCTATTTTAAGAATGGCATTCCGCGTCTTGTGCGATATTGATGGCAGTCTGTCAGCACATAGAGGTGGTACACTCAGCACATTTGAAGAAACTCCACATGCTTTCAGAATATTTTCTTTGTTCTCCCCATCAACAAAATTATGATGAACTTCTAGTTGGTTATTAGATTGTATAGCAACTTTATTCAAGTTTTCTATCAGATTTACTCCACTATCTGTTTTTGGCAAATGCATTTTTTTAACTTCATATTTCATGTTAAATAATTCAGCAGAATTCTGATCATGCACATTGTTGTACCTTGTTATATGATTGCTACATGAATGAATGCTGCTTTCTTGTAAACCCGAAAAAACATTGAATGATCTAGGTCTACTTTCTTTACACAAACCTAGGTAGTCCGAATTAGATTTTTCTTCACATCTTATTTTATGGCTGTGTTGAGTGCTGTGTAATGTTGTTAAAAATCCAGAATCTCTTGACATATCCTGTTTGCTTATAGTAGGACTTATGAAAGGATGATCTATGACATCTTTCAAGGTAATCCTTTTAGTTGGATCTTTACACAAAAGTTTCTGTAGTAAATCTTGAGCTTGAATAGATAACTCTGCTGGTATTTTGTAATCAGCATTGATTACTTTATTTAGTGTTGTTTTAACATGCTGTGTGTGAAAAGGAGGGCTACCAACTAATAAGGTGTACAACATGCATCCTAGTCCCCATACATCTGCTGGAAGCCCGTGCACTTCTCTAGAGGCCACTTCAGGTGATATGTAATTGGGAGTACCACACATGGTAACATGTTTTTCATCTGGGCCATTTAGTTGAGTAGCTAGTCCAAAATCTGCTATTTTCACATTGAGGTCTTTTGTCAGTAGAAGATTATTCAGCGACAAATCTCTATGAATGATGTTATGTGCATGTAGATATAATACACCACTCAGTACTTGTCTGAATATGTCAGCTGCAGCTTTCTCTGAAAGCCCTCGAGTACCAAGTTTAAAGTGCTTAGCCAACTCACCATTATGAGCTAATTCTAAAACTAAATAAACATAATGTGCATCTTCAAAGAAAGTGTGCAATTCTAAAATTGCAGGGTGTTTAAGTCGAGAATGTATAGTGACTTCTTGTCTCACCCTCCCAATCATACCAGCATTTGCCATCATGGCCTTGTCTATCATCTTGATGGCAACAAACAAACCTGAACGACGGCATCTTGCTCTATATACATGTGCAAAGCCCCCTTTTCCAAGATGTTCTAATATTTCATAGTCTTCTATTTTCTCACCAAACATATTTAATTTTCTACAATATGCGAATGTCGTGAATAAAGCTGAGCTGATTATACGGCGAACTCATGTATATCTTTTTGGCTGCTATATCCATCATTGACGGTTGTACTGAAAATGAAAATAAGACCTTAAGACCAACAAACTTACGATTAACATGCATCTCACCTTGACGAAATGACAAATTATTTATTGTTAGATTATTATACCTTATTCACAACCCATTTAGAGTCTTCAATACTTTTACTGATAATTTCTTTGACTCTTTGGGGATCTGGTTCAAACTTATGCTGGATGAAACTCTGAAACAAACATTAGTTTATCTTATCATATAATATGACTGTGTACTCAGAGAAAAGACGCGAATGGCAAATAATACTGTACATATAAGTATTTCTATCATTACATATTAGAATTATTTACCTGTTTTACAGCAAATTTGTAATGTTTACAAGCGTCAGGAGGTAACCTCTCACACTGACGTAACAAATATTTGTACAGCTTCAAAGATGTCATAACAACATTGGAATCACTATAAGATAGCGATAAAAGTCGAATAGATTTCAAAATCATTCGATAATCAGCTCGTCAACCAAATTTCGGTTCTCAACACTTTTCAAAATACTAAACAAATCCAAAAACCAGCCATTCGATAAACATTGAACGATTCATTGAATGAATTGAATGCACAAAAGAACAAAATGAATGAATGGTTTTATTTGAATGAATTGACAACAGTATTTTACATTCTCAAGCTATGCTACGAAGCCATCAAGCTGATCAATAACCATAAAAGTGAAGTCATAAATATAATACTTATTTGTTTTTACTTTTTAAAAACAAATAAGTATGAAAACTTTAAACTTAAGACGCTTTGATTTAGTTTGCTACCTATTCATCGTTCGAAGGTCGATCGCACAGGTTGATCGAGAGGTCGAGTGCCATCATGATGCTTGGCTTGCATTTTTTTTTTTTTTCCGAATGGATTATAATGCTGTTGACCGCAGATGGCCATGACAGCGTTACCGGGCTTTTGGCGGGCGCAGAGGGCGCCTCGCCGGTACTTGGCTTGCATAGAATAGGAATATTGGCTTTGCTAATTTTATAACCTGTGGGATGGTATCAAATTACAAAATACTCACTCGCTCATTCATTCGATTCATTCATCTTTCTTCAAAGCAGACGACGAAACACACACATTCGTATTTTTCTATTTTCACATAAATCTAGGAAATAAAATGAAAAGAATACGTGTTTACTCGCTAAGTTCTCTCTGGGACTAACTATGAATATCTGTTTGTAACCCGATAAATAAGTTTTACATTTTCTGACTGAATGATTCATGTATGGTGTTGTGATAAGTCAGTGTACCATTTCTTCAGTTTGTGATTGTTGCTTTACATAGCTCGACGATGATTTGTAAATGGTAATGTGGTATGGCACTCGTAACCATAAGACGTTCTCCGAGTGTGCAAACACCAAGGAAAACGGTGAGTACTAAACAAAGAAGAATGTTACCAAATTATCCATTGTTGACTATGTACTGAAAGGAAGGACCAGTAGTGAATGATCATGTTCTTAGATTTCGCACTATGATCTATAAGCAGAATCATCTACTGTAAATTATTTTATTTTACCAACATTGTGATCTATGTAAGGTCTTCTGCTCTCTAGTAAGTATGTCATATCAACGCTAAATCAAGAGTTCCCTCAGTATTATGTACCAAAAAAGGTTAAATGAAATAAAAGTTCCCAGAGTTCAGTTATTATTGAGTTCAGCAGAAGTTCTATAATTTTCTAGTATTGAGAAGTACAAATGCACTATCTCAACGATATTGTGCACCCTCTAACTCTAAAACATTTGTAATTCATCCAAAATAAATAAAATTCATACAATACGAACACAATGTAAAAGAATCTGACTATGTCGTTTTTCAGGATGAGGCGGAAAAGACTGATGAACTTATTGAAAATGATGTTAGCAACCGCTTCAGTAAAAGGTAAGAATTTTCTAAAAGTCAAGAAACTACTATGATAAGTACAGTGTATTACCTTTTCAGCACTGTTTCCATTTGATCATAATCCTTAATCATCATAACGTTATATTATATTACATACATTTTATTTCCACTTCATTATACCTCTTAGCTATCTAAAATAATATTTTGGTAATTGATCCCTTTTGAGAGCCTACATATATTCATTTCTATTTATCTAGATTCTATAGGCAATACTCTTAGATTTACTCCCAAAAGGTTATAATTTGTTATTAAAAGTAATATTCTAGATGGAGAAATAGAGCATTTCACCACCTTCATGATTGTGCAAGTAGAGATCAGTACAGCCATTCTGTCATGAAAAGGTGATTGACAGGCAGACAGAGTGACTTTAGCATTTAAACTGCATTATGAATATGGGTGTTTGCTTTATTGTATTGTTTTTAACTGCTTATAGTCTAACAAAAAGAATCTGTATCAATTGAGATGATTTTATACTTAGATAGAAAAGCCTTTACAACCGTTTCCTCACAAAATAAATAAATAAATAAAGCATTTATTTAAGAAAACAATACAGACAGAAATGCTTTGAATAGAGTAATTATACTTTGTCAATCTTTTTGGAATCTAAAACTCCAGACTCAAGTACTTGCAAAGTCTATTGTTTCGTCATTACTTCCTACCAATTACTAATTTTCAAATATGAGTGGGCTTTTCATTTTCATCCTAAAAAATATCATAAACCAATAAGTGATTCTAAAGCCATATCGAAAATATTAATTCGTTAAAAATATAGTGGAAAACTTGAGCTTAAGAAGGCTACGAACCTCTCCCAAACGGAAACAGATTTTCCCATTTGGATTTGTTGTTGTTTCACGTAGAATGAAATGGGGCGCGCTATGAGTGAGGAAGCGCGTCTAACCATCTAATACGAAGCTGTTATGTGGCTATGTGCGTGTGCTTGGTGTTTGCACCATTTTTTGATATTTTTCGTACTTTCCGATTAATATTGATTAAACGATTGATTTAAAAAATATTTTTGATTATTTATAATGTTGAATATATTTAGGAATGCAGCGCGACAGATTTTCGAATAAAGGTGTCTACGATGCATAAAAAATCGCTTGAAGATTACTCGATTTGGTGGTCAAAATTAGTTTCGCTCTCATTTAAATATCATTGTTTTTTGAAAAAGTAAACCGCTACAAACATAGCTATTTTTCATCCGATTACATATGGACAAATTGCAATAAGATCGGGGACATAGTTTCGAAATGAAGCAGAAAGTACATTTGTATGGGTAATAAGGCTATCCGTTCCGAACATGAAAGTTCAGTAAGATTGATTTTCAGACAAAATGTTTCCTTGATAGTCCGCCGCGACGACGATCATATTATTATCTGACGGCTATAGACTAAAGATATTAAATGCAAGTACTGTAGCAGTTAAAAATAAACCGTGTGGCCTCAACTACTTGCTATGTATGAATCCTGTTCTTGAATGCAATTTTAACTGGAGCTTCCTAGTTTTCAGCTGTTTAGCCATAAACACAAAGATATCCTAAACTTGTCTCTGCTCGCGGCTTCGCTCACGTGGAATCCGTATAAAAAGAAGCATTACGCAGCAGGGAGAATGTAGCTACTTATTAGTGAAAGAATTTTCAAAATCTGTTTAATAGTAGTTCCAGAGATTACCACCTACTTAACACATATAAAAATAAATGTTACCTCTTTGTTTGACGCGTAGTGTAATTAATGTAGATGTAGGCGAGCTTTGTCGTGTTCATTTTTAGATTTAGAGAAAATGCTTTGTATGAATGTGTTAGACTAATAAAAATACATATGTACTTAAATAAACCGACCTGACTTGTCAGATGTAGTGTTAATCTGATTAAAAAATTAACTAATTTTTTTTTTTTTTAAAGATAGTATTATTTTATCAGACAATAGATTTATGGCCTATTCAGACCCACACGCGGTATTCGCTACCCGCAGTAGCAGCAAACAATTTCGCTCGTTTTCGCTTGTTATCCTGCCGGGCAATTTGTATGTTCCGAATACTCACTCGGCTTTTGCTACCGCTCTGTGTTCTGAATATCGCGTAGGTAGGTCTATCTACATATATAGGCCTTTAAACTAGACAAAGAGGCAAACGTTGCACACAAAATTAACAAGATTTAAGTAACAACTTAATTTGTTATTCTTCTTGCCTTACTTGCGATGCAATCCTTTCTAACTTACATGAGAGTTACCTATTCTATACAGGCACTTAATAAGCCTTTTCATAGCCAAGAATGAGTGAGACACAATCGGAGCTCCGAAATTTATATTCATCAATCTTTATCTTTGAATCAATCACTTGCAATTTCTAATTCAACTTGCCTTGAATAAGTAAAATGAATATTACAAGGGTAAGCGATTGAAAGCTGCGCGGTAATGCGGCCGGTAATTTGACCTTAATTAATTGCGTTTTTATCAGTTCGCTTCGGCGATTTTGGGTCGCTTCTCGTCGGATTGATCGAAGGACTTCCAATGTTTGATATTATTCTTTTACGTTTAAGAGGGCACGATACAGCCATTTGTGCGAAATTTTTAGGAATAGGGGTTCGCGTTCATATGAGCAGGACATACATAGTTTTTGGAAAGGCGGAAAAATTCAAATTATTGCACCTACAAAAAAACTAGCTGACTGAGAGGAACCAAATAATTAGCAATGACCTACGATTTACGAATCAAAACAATAAGTACCAATAATTTCATAAGACCGCAGGGTTCATATGATAACGACCAAATTATATGCAAAACATTGCACTTTCATGTTTTTTTTTCTCAATAGTGTTTTCACATTAGAATTTTTAATTTAATGTAGGTAATACGAGTTTTTTTACAACGGGGTTCCCGTGTGTGCTGAAATCTAGGACTAGTTTGACAACCAAACTTGTTAGGCGCCTCTTGAGGCTCGGAATCGAAATTTAAAGTACATAACTAGAATTAACGACATCAAGTGTAACATGTGTACCTACGGTGGAAATAAATACAATACACAATACAATCGAAGGACCTACCGACTTCGATTTCTGTGTAATCTGTAAATTTAAATAAGAAAATCTTATTTATTTTCCTCCTTAGTTAAATGTACCTAGTTTAATTACCATTGCTCATTTTAACTCGCAATAAAATCGTAAGTATGGCGCGTGTGTGCGTTACTCTGCTTTCCTCATCGCCTCGTGTTCCTTTTCGGAGTCGTTTCTATATTTATGCGGTAGTTTGCGCCGAGTTCAGAGGGAAGCTGCGAATGTTATGTTATGACGTTTGTTCGGGCTCGTCGTCGTCGGACGGACAGCAGCTTCACCTCGCGCGTAGTAAGCGCAAGAGTCGCTCGCGGCGCGCGCGCTGCCTCGGACTACCGGATGGCATATCGCGTATTCGCTCTGTGGTTCAATCGGCGGAAACGTATTTCGCTATACCGACACCGCATCCGTAAAAAAAATAGCAAAAAGGGTTGGAAGACTTTTTGTGCGGATGTTATTATGTGACATGATAGCTGTGCGAACTTGTGCGGCGTTCGTTACTCGGATTACCTTTGCCTTTTGTCTTCAGCATGGTTGCTTTCAGGTAAACAATACGATTCCAGCGCTTGCATCAAGTACCTATTGTCTACTCTACTTTGTTGATGTTTTTATCAACTGGGGCGGTTTAATTCAGGCTATAATCGCACCAGAAGAATAAAGACACCTACTTAAAATAAAGTGAAAAAAGGCTCATCTTTTTACATAGTTTTCTGAAAAATTAAATTCATTGTTCCTATTTGCCTACGTGACGAAGACCTTCCACTCGATGGACCGACGCCATCGTAGCGGTCGCAGGTAGTCGAGGCGGCTCAGGACCGCTATTCGTGGCGTCGTTTGGGGGAGGCCTATGTTCAGCAGTGGACGTATACGGGCTGATGATGATGATTTGCTTTCCTGAACTACGTAGTAATCTTTTAGAGGAAATTATCCTGCTAAATATAGGTTACCTATAGGAGTACTCGTTCGATAAATTATTATCTAATATTTGATGACAGTTAATTAATGTGATACAAACTTTGAAGTCATTATGTTTGATAAGAGTAACAGGTGGCAACTGGCACATCCTAATACCAGAATTTAGCCTGTGATAATGATAACATATAGGTCTCTCGTAGAAAATATAGGATAGGTGGACGGGATAGAAGCACAGAAATTCGGTTCCGCTCTGTTATGTTTCCTTTATTAGATCATGTTAATTTTTTATCCCAATATAATTCGTGATGTAATAAAATCAAGTTCTAGTGTTTGCTCTCGAACAAGTAACCAATTTGATTTAATTTTCTTTTTACTCGTAATGTAGTAGCTTCTTGGTTATGAATATGGTGTGATGAGATGAGATCTACCTATTTTTCGTAAGTGGTAACCTTTTTAAGTATAACTAGCATTTATTCAACCTGATCTAGGGATTACTAATTTATGTTCCTTAACTTCCACCGGAATAATCAATTTAAGCTTTTCCAAGAATTCACACCACATCTTCACAGAATTTTACATAGGTGAATGACGAACTAGGAATAGAAATGATGATGAACTAGGACGATCTAAATAAAACTGAATCATCATCCTCATATCAGCCCATACACGTCCACTGCTGGACATAGGCCTCCTCCGAACGACGCCACAAATAGCGGTCCTGAGCCGCCTCCATCCATCGACTCCCTGCGACCGCTACGATGTCGTCGGTCCATCGAGTGGACGGTCTCCCATGTAGGGGGGGAATAATAAAACTGAATAATAAGTTCTATTTGCGAATTACTTAGCATGATATTGCGGAAGCCGAGCGAGTCCCTAGAGAATGTGGTATTTTCACTGCCGTCCTTGCACTTGCGTATCATATTCAAACGACTAGCAGCTACGTTATAACGAGCACAGACGTTTGTCTTCAATCAAACCATTTTTTATACAAAGCTTTTAATATCTATACTAATATTAAACGTGAATGTAATTCTAGTGTCTGCCTCCCTGTCTATTTACCTTTTCATGCCTAATCGGGTGAACGAATCTCAATGAATTCGGCAAGGAGATAGATAGTTTTTAAGGTTTTACGGGGAAGGATATGCTGCTTTCTGTGCCGCATGTGAAAGCTAGTTATCACACATATCTTATAAATGCGAAAGTTTGGATGGATGTTTGTTACCTCCTCACGACAAAACTACTGAGATTTTGTATAGACGTAGTTTTAAGCCTGGAATAAAACATAGGCTACTTTTTATCCCATAAATCGTAGAAACAATGCGTACGAAGCCGCGCGCAGAAACTATTAGGCTATCTTCTGCATGTATTAAAATATCGCGATGCAAGTTTTTTTTCATACAATTTTATGGAGTTTTTTAAAGATTTTTTTTGTTGTTTATTTGCGGAAAGTCCGTTTAAGCACGTAGACCTACCTCTGCTTAATTTTCTAATTTTCTGTAAGTTATCGATCTCTCGATCTAGACCAAAGAATACCTACGTAATGAATTGTAAGCAATTGCTCGTGTCCTTGCTTGATATTTAGAAACATTAACATTGAGTTGCACACAATGATCAATTTAAATAAAATAACTACAGAGAAACAGCAACTAAATGTTTCGTGTAAATACAATTGGGGGTTAGTCCGTTCCTAAAATTTTCATAAGCTCTATAGATTTTCATTTTCTTGTAAGAAACACACTCATCGAATGTAATACATAGGTTGTAAAAAAAGTACGTATTTTTTTTATATTTTTCTTTATTGGTAAATCACAGCTTTACAAAATAAATATGCATATCATCATACATTGAGAACTTTTTTATTGTGGCCATATAATACCCAAAATCCATTTAACCTAAGCAATGTCTTCGCTATTCTTTGTTGTCTTTTGTTTCAAAGACCAATGTTGCTTACATGACCTTTCAGGAATTCCACAAAACAATGTTTTCCATAGAAACGTACATTGCGCAAACGCAATAAATAACAGAGATTTTATCTCGCCATGTGGTGAGCGGTAGAGGCGCGAGTCAGGCCGGCGGTATCGTGCTCCCAATTGGGTAAGGTTGATGGTAGCGCGATGGGCGGCCGTCGTCGTGCTCCGCGCCTGACCACCTATAGTATGGACGCCGGACGGGCTACGTTTTGGCAACACGCCGTTCCGTCGCGCGTACACGCTATTTTTAATGAACCTTGAGAGAAACCGCCCTTGTCGCATAAACATAAAATCAACATTTGGAAGTTTTGTCGCGTTATCACAAAATCACAAAATCTATTCTAGCTCTATTATTATCCGCCACTTCACCCTCTTTCCTTGTAAGAGTATGGCTGAATTTACTCATCCCACATGCGAGAGCAGAGCTATTTTCAGATGACCTCATCATGCTTTTTAAGCCCAATATACTGCTATCTATATCTACCGCTTTTAAAAGGCATTCGACCCGAGTAAATCTAAATGTCATCGTGGTTCGTGAAACCATAATTGTGTCTTAATCTCGATAAAGGGTAAGTATTGGTATTTTAGGTAGTACCATTCGGTGGATGAAGGCACGCAACACGTTTTTGTTCTCCTTAAAGTGATCATGACGGTGGAACAAAAATAGCTGTGCACATGTAACTTACGTCGCGTCGGATCCTCGCATTGTGAATCGTTTAGTTAGAATTTAACGTGCAATATGATTTAGTTGGATTATGTACTTGTATGCGGTGAGTGCACGACACGAAAATGGCAGGCGACAGACCAGCCAGCGCGTCGTCGATCCCCGGGGCCGTCGAACGTGTCGACTCAACAAAGTCGCTGATTCTCGGTGAAAGGGAGGTTAAACGCGCCGCCTGTAAGACGAATTGCCGCAACTTTACTATAAATGGCGTCATTCATACATTTTTAGGTTACATTATGTGTTTAAATAATTATATGTAGGACTATCAACTGACAAATTTCCTGCGACTGTGTTGATGAACATGTTTGTGTTCTGTATGTTGAAATGTTAAGTAAATTTTGAGCGCATTAACGTATTTATGTTAATTCCATTGATAAACCCTACTGTGATATGATAAGCGAGATAAAGAAACGCCCCTTTTATAACAGCAATACGTTTGTTACAGCCTCAATGAGTGCTATTTCGCGAACAAGGGGGCCGCAGTGGTTCTGGGCGGGTCTGAGCGAGAGTGCGACAGCCAGCGTCCTTCGCCGGTGCGCGCCCAGCCGCCCTCGGATATACAACACCACCTCCAGTCCATGTTCTACCTGCTGCGCCCCGAGGAAACGCTCAAAATGGTACGAACTTTTCATACTTACTTCTATTATTAACCTTCTGTCCTATGCAGTGCGTGACTTCTCTTATTGGAGGTAAAGAAGACGCGCTTCGGGATGAGGTTTTCATATTTACTTCTATCGATTTAGCGATACGAAGTGTGAGACTTCTATCTGATGGTAGTCTTCGGGACTAGCTCTTCATAAGCCTGATTCAATTCTACCTCATCTAATTGCAGCCTTGACTTAATAAGAATTCAGAATCAAGGAAGTATTGACTTACCTATATCCCGGCTTTGTCATGTTGCTACCAGTTGAAAGCATCGAGCATTATCCACATAAGTTTATCATTTTCAATCGCCTAGTAAAGTAGCATAGAAAGAAGCCTTATAACATTATCCCTTCAGGCGGTGAAACTGGAGAGCGCCCACGCGGGCCGCACGCGGTACCTGGTGGTGGTCTGCAGCGGAGAAGAAGCAGCGTTGCTCGGCATTGACTGCAACGAACGCACCTCGGTGGGGCTTGTGCTTCGCGTGTTGGCTGATACTTCCATCAAGCTGGACGGAGATGGGTGAGTTATACAATACGAAAAGAACAGACTCTGTTGGTGGTCTGCTACGGGGAAGAAGAAACGTAGCTCGACATCGACTGCCACGAATGCACCTCTATGGGGCTCGTGCTTCGTGTGCTGGGTGACGAACTAGTGTACTTTTATCAAGCTCGATGATGATGGGCGATGGAAGCTGCAGGAAGAAAATGGTGGCTGTGGTGACCAGATTTGACATTGCTTGTTTAGGCAAATGTTGGGTTAAATATTTCTCATATTAAAATTATTATGTACCTAAACAACACTATGATCGTTTCTACAATCTCAAGATAATTTTGTAAGCAAAAGGGTTTCAAAACTAAAGAAATACCTATGAGTGGAAAATATTTTAAGACTACTAATACGACGATGAAAATATTTGACACAAACTGACACAACTGATATATCAGTGTCGTAATAGTAGATTGTTACACAAGGGTAGTAAGGGAGCTATTACAGAACAAGATCCAATTTGGCGCCAGTGCGAGCTCAGCTCGCAAAGGGCCCTAAATTGGATTGAGTGCACCCGAGATATTTAGACGCCCGAGCGAAGCGAGGGCGAATATAGTTCGAGGGAGCACTCAATCCAATTTCGCGCCCTTGCGAGCGCTCGCAAAGGGCGCTAATGGATCGAGTGCACCCGAGAACATAGTTCACCCTCGAACTATGTTCTCGGGTGCACTCGATCCAATAGATAATAGACAATAATAGCTACTTGCAACCGAGGTAAGCATTCTACTTTACATCATAATGGCGAGGCAAATAAAACATTTATATACTTAGGTATGACAAAATGTAATTTTTATTAGAAAAATTAATTATTTATTAAAAGATTTTGTACAACATCTTCTGCTTCGAGATGACAGAAATCAGGCTTGCGGACCAGTTCTTCATCTGATGAAGTACTTGACATACTGAACTACATTAAACAAAGTGTGACGTAATGAGATTTGAAAATGGAATTCCTATAAAAATGTACTGTGTTGCGATTACCATCTTACACAACCTCTTTGCTTCATTTGTAAAACCTTCTTGCCGAGCATTATGATGTAAAATATTTTTATCGTAGCAAAATCGCAGAAGTTCGTAGAATTTTTGTTTTTCACAGCTTTCAATCGATTCACTCACCTTCGTTCGTTTTCGAACTCCTTGTACAGTTTTGCGATGTTAAGTTGTTTTTAGTGATTAGTTTGTTGTTTTTGTTATCAGTTTGTGTTAAGTTCTCATACAAAAATGTAACGTTAGGTACAAAAAAAAACTATTCTTGAACCGAATATAGACCCGTCGAATGCGTTAGATTAGAACCCATAATCTAACCAACAACAACAAAACATAAATCATGTAGTTTGCATCTTGAGTTATTGAGGCGTTAATTAAGGAAACAAAGTACATATACATACATAGGTAGGTTAATTCAACGCTTATGACGGTATTTTAAATTTCAATTAAGTATACTATTCGAAAACAACAAGGAACTTGCGCATATATTTTGTACTTTTATCGCAAAGAGGAAGTAATTGCCTAATCCTGCATTTGAATTTGACTCATACCTTACTGCGACTGCGAGCTATCTACTTTTAGTACAAAAGACAAAGTCATGTAAAACCTTGCGAAAATTATTTTAGTTTCCAGAAACAAATAATGAAGTCATAAATAATAGATTCAGGCGTTACTTTGCGGAAATCCATTGCACAATATTAGAATGAAGAAATATTTAGTAACAATTCCGCGTATAACCTTCTCTGATAGTATTCATCAAAGTAAGTTGTCTACTAGTTTCGTCTCTCCACGAGACATCTTCAGGACACCACAATACTCGACCTTGACATTGAGATTGGTAAGCACAGCAACACCGACAGAGTCCCGCCAGTGATGTTGCCTCTCCGAGCTCCGCGCGCCAAGTGAAGCATTGCCCGCAAAACCCCCCTTTATATAGTCACGGATCAAACAGTGCGCACACAAAGTTCATAGTGTGTGTGTGGCAGTACTATTGTTTGAAAAGATTCGTAATAACGGTGACCTAGGCAAACCTGTACTAAGTTCATTCAACAGTGTATTATTACAATATTTTGTAATTTCTAAATTTTCTAAGACTGACATCCTAAATCCCTTATCACTTAATGAAATCATGTTAATGAAGTCATGTTAATCCTGATAGCATTGTCCTTTTCATGGTCAGCTACACGGATGTCGAAACCCCAAAGTGCAATACCAAGTACTTAATATCAAAAGAAGTCTGAAAACGTGAATAGCCAGGGTGTCGATTACGTTACAAATATTCGAAAAATTCAAAAGCGTTCAGATATTACGGTCTATTTACATAATCTATTTATTTGTTCTTAATTAGGCACATATTGTAGTATACAAATTTGATAAACAATGCGTAGAGCGTGTAACGATGAGTAATGGAACCAGTTACAAAACAACCAAATATTTTTAGCGAAACTCATTTCGTAAATGATTTTTCTGACACAATAAATGGAAAAAGTTCGGGGGTGAGTCTATTTGATGTGATCATCGACTAATTTTTATATGGGACAGCTAGCGGACCCGACAGTGGTTGTCCTGCCTGTGTGTGTTGTTTTTTTATGTAAAAATCTTCTACGACGTATTAGAAAACATTAAAAAAAAAAGATAAATGGAATGATCGGTAAAGCCTTTTCCAAGTTATAGCCAGACCAGGAAAGAGGGGTTAATTTTTATTATACGTATATATAGATTTGCGTATTTCTACGTACACACCACACGATAGAGGCGTTGTTTCAAATTATATATAAAAAGGAGACGTCACAATAGAGTTTCGTTATTGACGTCAAATAGCCTGGTCCCAATCCAGTCATGAAAGTTGGTATGATTCTATTTGGGATCCTTAAAAGAAGTCTGGGTCAATTTTCGTCGTTTACTCAGAAAGCCACCAACACATTTACATAATTAATTACTTTAGATTAATACTGAAGAGAAGGTTACATACAATTACGATGAGGAATCAAAAGTTAAAAAACTATGCAGACTCATCACCCGTCTTCTCTATCACGCCATATTTCTTGAACTTATCGTTAGTCAACAACAAATGCTTAAAACTTTTATACAGAATGGCATGAATTTCTATTGTACATTCCAATCCTGACCAGACACTGGACAGTCCATACTAAGAAAACTCCACCTAATGAATTCTTTTAGCGAAGAACAATAACTAATTAACGATTCATTGTCCGCAGAGGGTTCAGCGTTCGAGTGTGCAATCAGCAACATATATTCAAGCCGGTGTCTGTGCAGGCTATGTGGTGAGTATGACTTCCACACTATAACCCATTCACAGCATAGCCGCCAGCGAACAGAAGAGGCGCGCCTCAACTCAGCATGCTCGAACATGGAGATGTGCGACATGGCGATGAAAGTGCCAAGATAGAATAGAATAGAAATACAGGACATACAACAAAACAGGAAAACACAAACACTGAAATAGTTGCACAATGGGGCCTTATCGCTAATAGCGATTTCTTCCAGGCAACCTTTGGATGGACACGTAATTATTGTATAGGTATAGACGGACAAGTAGTCTCTCTTCTAGTCATACTGATTCTCCGCTTTACCAATGATGCGGAACTGACCAACCAGGAACCAGCGAGATGACGAGATGCGTTTTTAACTAATAGGGATCAACGAGGTTCCTGATTTGTCGATTCAGATCCGCTCTGCGTCAGAGGGCACCTACTCTATTAGGTTTAAAGATCTTTATTTCTCATAAAAACACAGGGTTTACTTATAATGAGATACAGAATAACAAATTAATCTAAGTTTTACAATAATTAAGCTAGCCTCTGGTACCTAAAATAAATTATAACTAAATATTATCTAACCTATAACTTAATATTGTTTAACAAAAATTTTGTAATAATATTGAACGAATACTAAACATTACAAAAACTAGTAGGTACTCAATTAATTATGAAGTTGTTGGTATAACTAAATATTAGCTAAGTAAATTTTTTTTTATTCATGTATTGTTACAGAGTGTGTACATGTTGTTTAAGTTTATTTTTAAAGGCATTTAAATTAACACATTCCTTTATGTTATTAGGCAAATTGTTAAATAATGTAGTTCCCTCTGATAGTATTGTTTTTTTACCATAATTAGTACGTGTTTTAGCTATGAACTTGTAGTTTTATTTTATTTCTGAAATTGTATTTATTTTCTTTATTTTTAATTTTATATTTGATTGAATGGAGTTTGAAGTAATTTTCTTAATTAATATGCAAGTGTTATAAATGTAAAGTTTCTCTATATTGAAAATATTAGTTTTATTGTATAATTCTTTAGTCGGCGTAAGATAGTCATAATGGTATAATACTTTAATTACTTTGTTTTGGGTTCTTTGAAGGGGGCTATTAAGGATAGGTCCGCTGTCTTCTCCGGTAAAAATTATATTTAAAAAATACTGCTAATACGCTTTTCTAGTAGATATCGCTCTTGAGTGATAATGATAACACTGCCACTTGTCACTTAGTTTTTAAGTTGTTTTGTAATGTTTCTATAGATTTATGTATGCAATAAAGTATTTTCTATTCTATTCAATGAGGAGTCCACAAACCAAAGTGCTGGGCTGCCAACAAGTTGACAAAGCACTGTCGGCTGCCTGCACACTAATAACACTAGTTATTTTATCCTCTTTGAATAACACACTGAAATGTCGTACCAACTCGTTGCCGTCCCTGCGCTGGGCAGCGAGCAGGATTTATGTTCTCCGCTGGGCAGCAAGCAGTATTTATGTTCCTTGCGTTCTGTGTTGGCGTCTTTGGTGTGTAGACTCCATTAGATTAGAGTAGGTAGGTAGTTAGAGCCCTGTATTTTTTTTCGAGATAGCAAACCAGCTATTGTTTTTTTGACTAACATAAAGTTAATACCACAGGTCTGCATTGCAAACCCTGCACCGTGCAAGTGGGCGGGCGAGGGAGTTGAACCACTTCGCCGGTGGGACTTCCCACGCGTGGTGCGCCTTCTACGATAGCCATGTGGACTCGGACCGCTCATGTCTCAACGAGTGGCATGCGATGGACAGCATCGAGTCACGGCGACCGCCCTCGCCTGACTCACTTCGGCTCAAGTGAGTTATTTATTTATCGTGAAATGGTGTAACACTGTTATTTTTTTAAACCCATATGGCGCTCTCTTACTTTATACATTTTTGCATGTAATGTGTAATTTAGATTCGAGTTTTCGTCCCTTATTTCATCCAATGAGGGCCGAGAACCGAGCATTACAGTGCGCAGCCTGTTATGGTAGCCGTTTCGTCCGACATTGTAAAAACTACTGAGTTTACTACGACAGAAGGTTCAAAATTGAATCTTTTTGGTTTTTTACATTTAGGCGAATGCTTATCAGTCAGAGTGGCAGTATTGTAATATAGTAAACGAATCTTGGAATGTTGCATTACAGATGAATGTTCACATTAAGCGAGCCAGCCTATAGGATATTTTTCTTTTTGTATGCCCTTTTTTTATTCAAGGGAACGCATCCGGGTGTGACTCAGGAATGATTAGCTTTCTAAATGTGCGTTTAGTATCTACAGTCGAATTTTGTCAAAAGCAGAGATGGATTTATCGGGAACGACTAATTACTGTAAATTAACCTGAACTGAACGATAGCTCCAAATTTCATAGCCTATTGATCTAGTCCACAAAAAGGTTGGGGAACTGTAAGAGCGAGTACACAAGGCTTTTTAAGGCGCGCGTTATACAAACCACCTGGAGGCCAATTCTGCGTATCACGTGATATTTTATCGAGTGCATTCTCATGCAATGCGACTTATCGAGCAACGAAGAAAATCCCTCGATAAATATCGAATTGCTATTTTGAGAATACGCTTGTTTGCTACGAGGCAAAATAAATAAATTTTACAGTTCTTGCTATATTTATCGAGTAGATATTGCCAGAATTGCCATCCTCTCCTGGTCCAATACATCTATACATACACGTAAGCATCCAAAATAGCGTTTCAATACCTAGAAGCGCAGTTTGGATGTATAAAACGCCTAATATGTTAAGTTGCTGTAACACAAACAAAACTGAATTCAGTCTATTGTGTAGTTTACCTGCCGAATATAACTATCGGCTATTTCAATTAACAATAATAAAAGAAACTAAATTATCGGTATCGCTGTTAATTGTTTATTTAGGCCGTCTGAGTGCATTGTTGTTTAACACCTAGACCTAGTTTCTTGGCCTTTATAAGGATCGCGCTTCCGGTGAAGCGCTAATTACCTACGTAGGACGTGATATCTGCATGCGAACCTCAAGGATAGCATGATTCATTATGATTTTTGGCAAACATTGCTGCTATAGAGATTTACTGAACGACTTCTAACAGTATTATACTGACCAGAACTTAGTCGAACTAAAATAACTCTATAAATCGACTCCCGTAGAGTAAAGTATCAAATCTACAGATCGGACTTCATTCTACGGAGTAACTAGTCGAAATAAATAATGCTGGATCATTCACCCAACTTCATCTAACCCCAAAGTAAGCAGAGCTTGTGTTATGGGTACCTACCTAGTCAGTAACTGATATACATTAATAATCGAACCCGCAACTTCCTACGTGGCAGGCGGACCTTCGAGTCGGATTAGAGGTCGTCAATGTAGTAGAATCGAAACTATTCTTCATATTTACTGTTTTCGTTTCAGGCCACGCGAAAGAGATGAAACAGAACGCGTAATACGATGCACACTGAAAGAAATCATGATGAGCGTAGATCTCGATGAAGTAACGAGCAAAGCGATCCGCGGCCGACTCGAGGACGAGCTCGACATGGACTTGGCCGAATACAAGTCGTTCATAGACCAGGAAATGCTGACGATACTTGGACAAATGGATGCGCCCACCGAAATATTCGACCACGTCTACCTCGGCTCGGAATGGAATGCAAGCAATTTAGAAGAGTTACAGCGGAACGGGTATGTCTACCTTATAAATCTTGTAAACGAGAGATAACACTAAAGTTAATAACGGGATATTTACCATGATTTGAGTTTTGAGTTAGAGAGAATATTGGAGAACTCCTCAAATCATGGTAAATATCCCGTTATTAACTTAAGTGTTGTAAATAACCATGATAGTTTCAAAAGTTTTAACGAGAGATAAGTCACCGATCTTGATATCCTGACGGTTTGTTTATATCGCTGTTTTCTTTATTTCAGGGTGAGGCACATTTTGAATGTAACGAGAGAGATAGATAATTTCTTCCCTGGAATGTTTGATTATCTCAACATACGAGTGTATGATGACGAAAAGACTGATTTACTTAAACATTGGGATAACACGTTCAAGTACATAAACAAAGCGAGAAACGAGGGTTCGAAAGTTCTCGTCCATTGCAAGATGGGCATCAGTCGGTCGGCCTCCGTCGTGATCGCGTACGCGATGAAGGCATTCAATTGGAACTTTGACAAGGCTCTGAAACACGTCAAGTGGAAGAGGAGCTGCATCAAGCCGAACACGAACTTTCTGAACCAACTCGAAACGTACCAGGGAATACTGGACGCGATGAAAAATAAAGAGAAGCTGCAGAGATCCAAATCGGAGACCAATCTGAAAGCTCCCAAGACGACATCGAAGGCGGAGAGCAAAGTGTGCTCGCCGACGCCTCTCGTGCTCGCGCTGACCGGGTCGTACAGCGGGCGGCCGCGCTCCTGGTCGCCGGACAGCAAACTGGCGGCCGAGCTCGTGCCACCGCCGCCACCCACCTCCGTGTCGCTCGAGAACCTGGCCTTTGAGAGCATTGAGACGCGGCACATGCTTATGCCGTGCGCCAACGGCAGCTACAGCGTCTCTCCAAACCAGATCATCCGGCTCAAGGAGGAGGGTGCGCCCAGCGTGCGTCTCATTGTCAGCGAGATCGAGAATGCAGCCTCCAGCGACCGGCGCGAGTCCAGTCGCCGATACCAGCGCCTCATTAACTGCCTTCGCTCTGGCGCCACGGAGTCCCGGCCCGCGGACGCGCTAGCCAGATCTCAGCAGACCTCACCCTCGAGAAAGAAGACTCCCCAGGCGAACGTTGAATCGGAAAAAATTCACACGTGGGATCCCGGAGAGGCGCCTTGGCCCCGCGACGAGGAGAGGCGGTCGACCGGCGACGCCGATGTTATAGTGAAATGTGACAATCGTATAGTTGACGTTAAAAATAAAGTGATAGGAACCGAAAATACGTGCGAGCGCGTGGACTCCTCCGAGCGGAGAGGTGCGGAGGAAGAGGCGCCGCCGCCGAGCCGGCAGAGCTCGTGGAGCTCCTTTGATAGCGCCGTCGTGCTGGACCTGTCGCGGCACTCGTCATGGGGTTCATACGACACGCGCGCCGCCAAGCCCGTGCCGGCGCCTGCACCGCGCGACAAGGAACCCCCCGGCGAGCCGCCACCACCGCCTAATCTCGCCAGCATCACCGAGCACCGTGCCGCGCCGCCGCAATCGCACCGAGCCGATAACGAACGGAAGTTCAACGAAACTTGTGCCATACTGACGGAGCTCGCGAGCGCGGCGGCGCGCATGGAGAGCGCGCGTGATCGTGGTGCCTCCACGTGGAGCGGCCGGCTGTCCGCCTCCGCGCCCGCCGACACGTGGCTGCGCGCTGGCCTGCGCCGTCGTCGGCTCGCGTGTGCCTCGCACGGTGACCTGCCGCGCGCGCCAGCCACCTCACCCATCGGTCTCGTCAGCAACCTCAAGAAGGAGTTCGAGGCGCGGTCGGACGAGTGCGCTCGCCGGCCCGAGGCGCGCGCGCCGGCTGAGGATCTGTCGGTGCGCGTGCTGGTGGGCCGCTACGATCGGCCGCGTGCGCGCACCTCCTCGGCCAGCGAGGCGGGCGCGGGCAAGGCGCCGGCACCGGACCCCAGCTCCAAAAAGAGCAAGCTGTCGGAGGGCGCGCGGCTCTCTCCCTACGGCACGGGGCGGGGCGCGGGCGGCGGCGCGCCGGCCGCGGATCGCCCGCCGCCCGCCCCCACCGTACTCTCGATAGCGCCGCCCATTGACTATACCGATGTGCTCGTTTCAACTGTGATGTCGAAAGCTCAAAACAAAAAACAGTTACAACACGGGAAGACTCATCCATTAACGAGGCTCAACACAAATCGGTCGAATAATAATAGATGTTCAAATCCTGTATACAATACTATGTAGAAATATTTGTTTTTTTTTTTAATATAATTATTATGAATTCTTGCCAAACTCGATATTTTATCTTCTAGAGTTTTATGAACTATATTTACAAAATTGAATCACTGTATTTGTCTTTCACATGATTTGTAAACGGCTGTTTTGAGTAGATTGTTAAAGAGAATAAAATTAATACAACAGATGTACAACTTTTATATCTGGGTTTATTATTTTACACTGATTTTATCATATCAAAAATATTAATAAGTTTTCTAACCAAAGTCAATTGTTTGCAGCCTTTTGCCGGTCACAAAGGAAACTCTAGGTACTTGCCCAATTTCGCTTATCTTTTTGTAGCCCTCGTGTCTTTTAGGATCTTTCCTTCTGACTTGGCCGAAGTCAAAAGAATAAATGCAACCTTGATTGTTTCTTATTGAGCACTCCGTCTATAAACAATTTAAATTTATGAATTAATTCAGAAAAACTTTCAAGAGAAAAATAAGCTAATACTTCTTAGTCTTACTATTTTCAGTTTGGTATCCACAAGACGAATGATATTAGAGTCTGAACCGGCACATACCACGAGGTTTGTGTGTGGAACTAACTTTCCGCAGTATAGCTTTGATTGGTAGTTGTCGGGCACTATAGTTTCAATCAGTTTACAAGACCCATAGTCCCATAATTGTATGCAATCGTTTTCTTGCCAAGAACATGTAAGTATCTGAAACAGTTAACACATCTAAATGTCTTTTCTCTAAGTTCCCGATGGCCACCGTGGTGGCGAAGATTGTGGTGGCTATTGGGAATAGACGCAAAAACACCGCCGTTTACATTTATATACGTACAGTTTTAATTTTAAAGTAGTATAACATAGTTCGAACTTTGACTCGCAACGAAGAATTTATCTAATTATAGCAGACAATAGTATATCTTTATATTATCTCGCTTCTGCCCGCGGCTTATAAAAAGTTGCTTAAATTTATGTTATCCTAGGATCACATGTATATACGTGCAAAATTTCAGCCTGATCCATTCCAGGTTTGACCTTAACTTCGGCCAAAACATCTTCAAAAGCAACGCACAAACTTTTGCGTAAGTTACCTGTCTTCCTGTTTTGTCGAAATCCAAACCCTCTCCACAGATGTGCGGGCCGCTAAAATGGCGTGTTGCATACGGCTGCCTATCATCCCAGCAAAATACTATGTCATCCCATCCGCCCGATACCATCTCATGATGGGACTTTGTATTGAACGAGCAGGCAAATATTCGTGATGTATGCCCATCGATTACCCCTTTTGAACTGCTACAAACAAATTAACGAATATTTGAAGTTCTATGAGGGAAAGGTCTAAGGGGAAAGGCATGCGCGCGGGTAGTCGAGCGGCGGGCAGTTCAAATATTTTCTGCCTTCTACTGGAAAAGTACATAAAATCCTAATTAGATGTGTAGGTACTTCGAGGCATTCCTCGTAGCGCATCCAGATGAAGCGCACCAAAGTACTTCCACATAGCGCACCCGTTTTGGTGCGCTTCATTCAGTAGCTATAAATATTAGGTTTTTATTCCTCGTTACGCACCAATAACAATGTAGGATCTAGTGATGTGGTTTTTCATCTAATTAGTGACCTATAAGAGGAAATTTTTGGCTTTCAGCTGACATGTATATTTCTGATAGTTAATTGTTTTGTTAACCGACTTCAAAAGTAGGAGGTTATCAATCCGTCTGTATGTTGTTTTTTGTATGTATTTTACGCGATATCCGCCAATTATGGACCGATTTTGAAAATTCTTTCACTATTGTATAGAAAATGATCCAGGAGTACAATAAAAATAAATTTTCATCACCAGGGGATTAGTATTTATCCCGCAAAACTTAAAATAAGTGTAAAAGTAAGGGAATTTGAAGTCGGTTTATCGTTTTTTAAAACACGCCAAATTATTTATATCGATGTTTGATAAAACCATGATAAAACCTATGTTTTATCAAACCTCGATATACATAATGATGACTTTGTAAAAATATGATTTCATAGAAAATATTTTACGATTGTCCTTAAACTAGATGTGCTAGCTGTACCTATTCATTGTAGAAGGTAGAAAATATTAAATCACAAAAATATTTGAATTTCGCGACACCGCGAATCATATGTTCCGGTATCGATGTAGTTATATCGAAACAAAATTCAAGAATATGCCTTTTATAAAGTGAAAAGTAGGCAGATAGGAAACCTGGAATAGAAAGCTCGTTCCTGAGTCTGCACTTCTTCGTCATACATGTTCAATTTTGAATCATCGCCGTAGGATATAAACTTGCTATAATGAGGATGGTAGTTTAATCCAAGAGTTTGCCTCTTTTCCCGAATTGTATAAAGGCACTGGCTGTATTTATATTTCCAGCATTTTATACAACCGTTGACATCTGAAAACGTAAAAAGAGCGATGTACGACCAGATAATGCTGAACAGAACACAAGAACATAGGTAGGTCCTTACCTACTTTTTTATGTGAATTATCCAATAGGTAGATGATATTACCTACCCAAGTACCTAACACAAGAAATCATTATTAAACCACAGAGTTCTAATGCTAATCGAACTTATCAAGGATCTAAGCCGTATAATTTGTGCCAAAATAATACAGTAGCCGTATAAACGTTTGTACTCCTGTACAACTAACTCAAAATGCCAAAACGATACAAAAATGCTATACCTAAGTCGGCCGTTATAGGTAGGTACTGATTTGATGTGTTACTTGGGTATGTACCTTCTATCGTTAGGGTTAGGAAAGCTCTTTTTGTAGGTAGGAAGCTAGGTACATCAGGTAAATAAGATACTCACACGAAGAAAGAAGCATATTAGTAATAGGATGAGCTTTACTGACTGGCCGATGTTTGATTGCAGTGACTGGACCAGGGTAAGCCCGACACTCGTCATCAACAAGCGTCTGGGTGCAGACGCCATTACTGCAGTGGAACAATCTTATAGTACCATCGGCAAAGCCTAGTGCAATTTCGCTTACATCTTCCGTGTATTTGCAGCACATTATATCTTTATTTGTTTCTCTGGAAGGATAGAACACTTTAATAATACCCAATTTTCCAGTACTTTATCCCATAACATCATTTTGCCTTCCTCAAAGGTCGCGGACAGCCGCTGCATGCGGGTAGCGCAGGACCGGTCATTGTGGCGATATTTAGGAATCCTGTAGGTACAGCAGTAAAAATTCTTTAAGAACAAATTTTGTTCTTGATCTAGGTAGGGACAACTGGACAACTTCTACTGTTATGGGCGGAAGAACTGTTTTAGGTTTCTGGATCGAGGAACTTACACTACTGATAGAGTGTTAATTTCGCCCTGGTAGATTTGGTTATGTTCTGCAAAAAACGAGCGCTTTTCAACATGAGGTGTGTTTGTATGTACTGTTATATTCTCTTTATGTGATGTTGATGTAGGATTCGCTCTAACGTATGTATTGGTCACATCAAAGCTTTTCCGCGCTGTCTTCCTACTGCTCGGAGCCATTGGACCAGCATGTTGTTTTCTTTGTGGATCCATAAAAGATAAATCGAGTTCATTTATAAACACAAACGCCAAAACACATTTGGAATTATTAGGTATTTCTATGATTACCTACCTATTCAAGGAAAAAACTTCCATAAAAAAAAAAACTAAGTGAATTCGTGGAGATTCCAACCAATGAGCAAAGAGAACAAAGAGAATACAAATGAGTATACAGTAACTACCTACCGTAAGTTCAAATCCACAGACATGATACTAGCTTACGCTTATATTAGCTAACGTAAATTCAAATGAGAACTATGGGTAACCAAAAATCCTCAATCTACGGTACCTACGTATACAATAACTATGCATAGTTCAAAGAGGATACCTACGTTTATTACCTAGTAGTAGGTAGTAGGTAGGCAATCTATGGAAGATACATAGAGCTAGTCAAGGAATTTTTACATGTGTCGACACACTTGCGCCTTCCCATCTTTCAAGGACATCCGTGAGGGCTGGTTCGGCGGCAGATTTGGCCGAGGATCTCAAGAGGCGCAAATATGCAGGTCTCGACAGAGCCTACGCATTTGCTCCCCTTGGAGTCGAGACCCTAGGTCCGTGGGGTACCGAGGCTCTCCGGGTTTTCAAAAAATTATCTGAGCGCCTGGTCGAAGCGACGCGTGACCCGAGAGCTGGTGAGTATCTGGCGCAGCGCATTAGCATTGCCATACAGCGAGGCAATGCAGCCAGCGTCTTGGGGACGCTTCCGACTGGTATTGATATGGACCAGTTGAGCTATCTGTAGATTGTTTGCAACAGTCTGCAGTTAACTCAATTGTTTCAATTGTAAATACTAGATTAATTTCTTTATATTATTTGATTGTTATTTTCTTTGTCAATAAAGACTTTATGTCAAGGAATTTATATACTAACGTTAGTATAAAAATTCCTTGGAGCTAGTATCATGTCTGTGGTTCAAACAAACATAGGTTTCCAACTCAGAAGAACGAGGTTTCCAACACAGATGTACCTACTAGGGATGCTAACGCATGTTTGCAATTTGCAAAGTAGTCCAGTAACTTTACATCAGCTTGTGTGTCAAATCCGGTAGTTCTGATTTTTTGCAGACTTGTTTATAATGTTGGCCTAATTAATAATTCAAGTCAATAAAGGTCACGCTTTATAGAAAATAAAAAAAACCGCGAAAACATAGTTTTCTTTTTTTAGGTTTTGGGGATTATAACACTAAAGGACTATTTTTTGATATAACCTTCTCAGGACATTTAGAGTAGACAACATTTTCCATAATATGAGACTAAAATTGCCCAATACTGCATAACGCTGAGATGGGAGGGACCCTTTTTACCCCCTTTTTAATAATTGTTAGTTAATAGAATTCTATGTATATATGTCTCCTATTTTAGGCTGTCTATTTGTTGTTCTTGTCATTTTGTGGGTAAATAAATAAATTTTATCTTTATCTTTTATCTAAAATTGTCTATAGACCAAATAGTTTCCGAGCTTTTCAAATTCATAATTTTTCGACAATCAGTCAATTCTCAGTCTCATACTGTAGCAAATTTATTCTACTTTAAAAACGCCCTGAGAAGGTATCGTCAAAAACTCCATTCCCAAAATCTAAAAAAAAACGTTATTTTAGCGGATTTTTCGATTTTTGACAGTTGCGTTCGGCGCTCGAGGTGACAAACTTGGATTATTCATTAGGCCAACATTTTATACAACTCTGCAAAAAATCTGATTTGCCGGATTTTGACACATACTACCTCGTACTTTCAGACGACAAGGTTACTGGAATAAAGAGGATTGGTACAATTACTACACGTAAGACAATTTGTGTTCACTACGTTGGTATAGTTGGCAACAAAAGACTGACCAAAATCTAATTTTTAGAACTTCATATAATAATGAGTTAGGCTAGTTGATTTTTAAATATTTCGCAAAAAGAACCCTAAAAAAAACGATTTTTTGATGGATTGAAAAAAGAAAAAGGTTGCCATGATGCGGTATTTGTATATGATATCACATTAGCAAGTAATCTTATGACAGTACCTATACAAATCAATAATAATACAGTTGACATAACAAATTATACAAAATTTCTAGGAATAACAATTGACGCAAAACTTCAATGGGGTAAACACATTGACATTTTAGCGGGAAAATTAAGTTCTGCGGCATATGCTGTATACAAGATAAGAGACCTTACTGATATCAAAACAGCTCGATTGGTTTACTACAGTTACTTTCATTCCCTTATGTCGTATGGTCTTCTCTTGTGGCGTAATTCCGCAGACTCGAATAAAATATTTATTCTACAAAAGCGAGCAGTAAGAGCCATCTATAGACTTGGACTAAGAGACAGCTTCAGATTAGTATTTAAGGATATAGGTATCATAACGATGCCATCTCTGTATATATATTTAAAAAAAGAAAACATATTTTAAGATACTCTAAACATTCGGACAGCCACCAGTACGATACAAGATCCAAATATAGGCTTGTCCAACCTGTTACACGGTTAACGAAGGTTAACAAATCGTTTGTGGTGAATTGTGTTAGATTTTATAATACTTTGCCAGAGAAAGTAACTAAGTTAAACGAAAGAATGTTCAAAAACATAATTAAAAAGACCCTACTAGACAAAGCATATTATTGTATAAAAGACTTCCTTTCAGATAAAGATGCTTGGAAAGATATTATTTAATAAGTGTTAATTTTATTTATTAAGTATTGTTATTTGACTATTCTAAGTGCATAAATGTATGCCTATGGAATTGAAATAAATAAATTGAAATTGAAAATTGATACACGTAGAGATTGCAATCCGGTTTATTCGAAATCCGAATTAACCGGATAATTTGTCAGAAAAAAATAACCGGTTATAAGCATCCAAAACCGGTTAATTCGATTAATTATTTGTAGTAATTGATAATATTTTTAAGCAAAAATTAATTAGCTTGTGATCGTATATACAATACCTACAATACAATATGATGATTTCAGACAAAATGTAATTTAGAAGTTCATACTTACACATAACATAAAAAATAGAATACAAAATAAGTATATGACACTTATGGCACATCATGCACTCTTGTCCAGTTCTCCATGAAGAGGCAGTCGGTGTTCAGCATCTTTGCGATAAGCTGCTGATAGCTGTTGTCGCACAGCTGGTGCATCAGGGACGACATTCTGTTGCGAATGATAGCGTAGAAGTTGTTTACGTGTGCATCTGCAAATATCCCTGACGCGCTGCAGAAGCGCAGCAGCCCCATCACCAACCTGAACCCATTGTTATACTGGACACGCAGGGAAATTCCAGCATCGCTATGTGCAACCGACCCATAGGCTGCATGTACTCGTATAAAATTACTGGCAGTACACTCTAAACAGACTCGTTTTTACGGCCGTTCTACATCACACAAATCTACGGGCCAGCATATTGGCTCTGACTGATAATGCTCTGCGTTCCCTTTCCACATCTACATCATCCATGAGGGTCTCGGAGACCAAGAGGCTGAACTTCGACACTCTTTTGAGTTACTACTACACTATCTGGCAGCGAGACGGGTGAAATGGTTGTATGCTTTTGAACCGATCTTAAAAACCAGCTCGCTTTTACTTGCGTTTTACATAGGCCCATGAGCCTCCGCATACGGCTCACAAATGCTCAACAGCTTCCATCGAGCTCTGATCGATGGGCTCAGCAGTACCATGTCATCGGCGTAGCTTATTTTATTTACTACCACACCATCAATAGAACAGCCAATCAGACGGTCCATGTACAGATTGAAAAGCCGAGGTGAAGTCAAAAACCAAAGTCACAAACCAACCTGGAAATGTCCGAGAGTGACCCTGACTATCTCACACAATTACGTAGGTTGCCGTACCAGTGCTTAGAGCAGCACCAACTCAAGTGGCAACCCTTTATCGACCGTCAGCTTCTACCACAACTTGTCATACGTCACGAGATCAAACGCTTTAGATAAAATTAAGCAGGCTTAGACAGATGTGCTTCTGCTCGTGTAGTACTGGACGGTGTGCTCAATAATGGTGATCCAGTGGACAACCCAGATCTAAAACTGAACTGTGCTTCGTGCAAAGTAACATGTTGACTGAGGTGTTCATTAAGCACCCCGTCCAGCACCTTCGCTATCACCGTAGCTAACGTAACGACAAATACGCTTTAATCATAATTTTTAAGGTATCTAAAACCTTGAGCTTGTTTGTTTTTGTAATTCTAAAATAATTTTCTGGTCTTACTAGGTTTCTTTTTAAGTTCTGGTGGTAACGATACATTCTGTAGTCTTTTTTCTCTTTTATATTAAATCTCTTCTTTGACGTTCCAAAATATATTTATGTCCTTCACATTAATCACAGAGCTCAGAGTATCCCTCAACTCTAACCTGACTTACTTGCTTCTTTTGATCATAACAACATTCATGCCTAGCTTGTTACCGAATCGTGACTAAAGCCCTGTCTTTCTGCTTCTCATGCTCTTCCAGGTTTCAAACTTATCAGAAACAATCGTGTTGGATCAGGTGTTAGGAGGTTGCCTAACATCTCCAAACACATATAATCGATATAACACATAAAATAAGTGAAGCAACATCACACTAAACAAAGACTAGCTCTAGCTCTCCAAATAAGTGCGGCTTCGCCACAGTTTTTCCGGGTAAAAAGTAGCCTTCATGACAATCTTATAATTATCATCAGCATAGGGGAGTATAACTAATCTAATCACCTATGCAAAATGACCATCCGATCTGTTTTGTAGTCTTATCTACTTTTTTAGAAGTAATATCCAAACTTTTACTTTTATGATATAAGTGTGATGAGAAAGTTTGTAAATGGATAGATAAATGGATGTTCCATACTAAGGTATCGAATCGTGATATGATAAGTCATATCACGCAAAAAACACTGATTGCAGTGAGACGAAATTTGGTATAAATATAGTTCTAGATCTGTAATTACATAAAACCTGCTTTTATTCCCGGGAAATTACTTGCTAAAGCGCAGGCGTTAGAAGAAGGTAGAAGTAAGTAAGTATGTAAATCATTTACGTGTCACATAAATACTGAGTTGACTAAAAAACTAGTTAAAAATTACACTAATAGAATGATATTTTTAAAAATTCTTGAATTATTCGAATTAACCGAATTATTCGGATTAACCGGTTTCAAAAATGATTTAACGGTTAAGAAAATTATCCGGATTTTGCAATCCCTAGATACACGTCTCTAAACCATGACGCGACCTGTACAAAAAAGGGTTATAGGTACGCAATTATTTTTAATATTTATTTTATTTTTATTATTTGTTGTTTTAGCGGCAAAGAAACACATGATAAATCTGCCAAGCATAAGGCGTCAATTCTGAAGTAAGTTATTGCTATTAGCTTTGCAAAATCCTAATTCCTTGATGTTAATAAATGCTTGTCTTTCAGTACCTACCTATATAACTAACAATAAATGAACTAAAACACTAAAAATAATATCAAGTGTTATGTTTGAAAACGTAAACTGTATCGTAACATCAGTTTCTGATTGGTCGTACTGTCACGTGACTTATGGCCAGTTTTTTCTAATTTATTTTACTAAAAATAATAAAAATCTTTAATTTTTAAGATGTTTTGTTTTTCCCTATTTACATATTTAATTATTAGAAACTGTAACAGATGGGATATGTAGAGTTTCTAATTAATAATGATCGCTTAGTCGCCACAAGCCTACATGGTTCTACGCTAAGCCTTTGCTTGGTTACAGCATGCATTACCGTGCCGTTGTTGATCTAAGTGAGGCCTAGCTAGCCTCTTAGGCCGTTATCTCTGCCGTTGGCACTTTGGCGCTTGTGTACGAGAACTGTACCTATCGAATAAAACGCGCGACAGCAACGCGACTGTTTCAATGCAAACGCGCGACCGTCTCATCGGTCACGACATCGGAGGAACAAGAGGTGTGCTCGCACATTCACAGGTAGTTCTGTATCGATAGTGAATCGCAATAGTAACGATACAGAAACGTGGTTACCTACGTGGGCGAAGGTAGGTTATGTACAGTAAGGTAAGCCGTACAAATCATAGGTATACCTATACGTTTTACCATGATGAAACTTCGATTCAATGGTAGGTGCTTCTGGAGCATTTTTTCAGTATAAAATCTCTAATACCTATTTACCAAGTGCTTCAGGTAAGAGGTATCATTGAAGACAAGAAATATTTTATCAGAGATTCATAGAAAATTAATTGTGATTTGGGCAACTTAGCTACCTACATAATAGCTAGTTTTATACCTTGTAGAACGCAAAAAATAGTAAAAACTAAAAAAAAACCCGCGCCAAAGTAATCGAGACGATACCCAGGCTGCTTGATCATAAATATATAGAGGATTTAGATAACATCCTCCTCTGCATGACAGATCACTGCCATCTTCCGAGTTCTAAAGGAAGCTAAATAAGTCGTTTTTATTTATTCTAAAAAACGCCTTTTTACTGATTTTGTTCACCGACTTAGGTACGTTGCTGACTGCTACATGAAGAAAAAGGGAGAGAATTACAGAACAGGTAGGTCAATTATATACGACTGAGCTCTATTATTAAATTTAGGTAATAGTTGGAGCATGCTTGGAGCTCAGTGAGGTAGGTATCACAGAACTTCAAACATTTGTTCGAGGCGGGTATCGAACCCGTACCCTCCTGCGTCGCAGGCGGACCTTTGCTCGCTGCGCCACTAAGGTCAATATGACACTATTGACGATAAATATAATCTCTTAGTTGGACCACCTATTATATAATTAGTTTTGTCATAAACAAGTCAGGATGTTCAAAATTATCTTAGCTAACAAAGCTCTCAACGTTATCTGTGCATACCTAAAATGTACCTTCAAAAATATTCACTCAAAAGAGTTTGCATACTACCTTTGAGAGCTTTGTTTGCTAAGATAATTTTGAACACCCTGACTGCTCATATAGAGGTAGTTAAGAAACAATGAGAAGTAAGACATTTTAATTTAACACCTTGGGTGTTTACAACAATATGATGATTCGAACTGCATACCTATATCAATCAAATTGCTTTTATGTTTTTCAGATCATCTTGACTATAGACGCTCATATCAATTTAACGCTGACTGTACGTAAGTATTTAATGTGGGTAAGTAAGAAAGCTTCTACTCACCATAAAGTTAGCTCAATTATTTCAATTGTAAATAATAGTTTAATTTGTTTATATTATTTGATAGTTATTTTCTTTGTCTATAGAGAAATTATTTTAGTCAAAAGTTCATAATTGTCAGATTAGCTTTTTGAAGAACACATGCCTGAATTTCAAGATATTATATGTACTCTTTGATGTCAAGCTTCTGAAGATGACTGCTGAGGCTAGATCGAATTGGAGGAGATTTATTTTATATTATAGTTACAATATGTAATAGTAGATACATTATCCTAAACATTACCTAATCTGCGACTTCAGTCACATACGGGTACGACGACGTGAGCGAAACCGCGAGCAAAGGCTATGCTATGGGATAGGCACCTTGATAACTAGCTAGGAAGATAAATTTCTTATGAAATAAAACTAAATTGCAACGCTAAATAAATTTTATTTCATGTCAATTGGTATTTTCACACTCAAATTATAATGTAGGTACACAGCTTACCTACACATTATCAAACTCGAAAGAATTGCAAGTATTAGGTAGGTAAGTACTTAACATATAACAAGTACTTAATAATTATAACAAGGTATACAACAAAAAGCAAGGGAATTTGAAGTAGGTAACAGGGAAAAACATTGATTACAGAATACAGAACTAAGCAGATGGATACAGACAGACTTAGTTAGGTAGTTCTGGCTTTTGTGGTAACAGTGATGTGCTAATCATGGAAATATAGAAATAGATTAAGAAGTGCCTCAGGATAATAGGTCTGATGAAAATATATCAAAGAATACAGCGATAGAATAACTGTTATGCGACAGAATAATTTCCAAACTTGAGGGTTTAGTTACGCACTTTCAACACTAGATAAACGAAAGCCGGAGATAACTTATTACCAAGTACCTATCTATGGTATGGTAAAGGTGTTGGTGGACATGATTTTCGGCGGCAGATTTGGCCGAGGATCTCAAGAGGCGCAAATATCCAGGTCTCGACAGAGCCTACGCATTTGCTCCCCTTGGAGTAGAGACCCTAGGTCCGTGGGGTACCGAGGCTCTCCGAGTTTTCAATAAATTATCTGAGCGCCTGGTCGAAGCGACGCGTGACCCGAGAGCTGGTGAGTATCTGTCGCAGTGCATTAGCATTGCCATACAGCGAGGCCAGCGTCTTGGGGACGCTTCCGACCGGTACTGATATGGACCAGTTGAGCTATCTGTAGATTGTTTACAACAGTCTGCAGTTAGCTCAATTGTAAATACTAGTTTAATTTGTTTATATTATTTGATTGTTATTTTCTTTATCACTGACAGGACTGCATAATTAATTTAGAACGATGAAAATCATTCTATGGATAGTTTATGGTTATTGGGAGACACGAGAGCATGAAGAATAGCGTTTAAACATCAATATGGAAGGAACAACTTTACAGAACTATAGAAGTATTTCTATGCATACAGTTCCACATAGATTATAAAATATATTACTTTTGATGCCGACTGTACATAAGATTGTAATAAATATACATAAAGCTAAGCCGGACACAATGCTGCATCGATAAGCTATCACCAAAAATAAATAAGAAATCTCTGAGGTTATTCAGCTTTCTACGAAAAATTCGCATTGCAACCGGTGTATTCGTTTCGAGAGCTTTTACGAGGCCACAGGCAGATAGTAGTTAAAGGCCTCTGATTTATCGCAATCTTCTTTTAAAAAGGCGGTTATCAATGGATTCGTTTATTAATATAAAAATACTACATAATTTTGTACAGCCAACTCGAAGTTTTTATTACATTTGGTAAAACTTATCTGATGTCTCAGTACGATTTTGTTTTCTTTTTCGCGATTGTTTTATTTATAATAAAACAAGCGGGAGTGGGAAAGTAAATATTTCACAAACAAACTCCTTACTCTAGATATATTTAGTCATCCGACATGCACATTATTTTATTCATATAAATTAGAACCAAACAACAAGTAGCCAAATAAGTTAATAAAATCGAAATCAAGCAAAAAACATACACAAACATTATTATTCCTTATTCTAAGATCCATCTTCAATTACTGAATCATACTTAAGAATTTAGTTTTTTATACTTTAGGCAAACATTTGTAGGAACAGAGAGCTCCATCGATAGTTCACCCCCAACTGACATGATGATCCCAAAGTCAGCTAGATTAGACTTATAGGAGGCAGAAAATATAAAAGAACTGGGATATATTTGAATTGCCCGCTATTTACACAACGAACCACACCACCTTAATTAAGGTGGTTGTATGCCGCACACTAGCGCCACCACCTATCTTTACTTATATGTAATTACGCGGAGCACGAGAATTTTCAAGTATCCAATGTCCAGCTTGCGATACCTATCCTAAGCTTTTTAATCCCTCTGAAATAGTTTAGTTTCGTCACAGATTATTTAACCCTACTATAATAGAAGTTTCGTAAAATTTACACAGAGAAGCAAATACAGAGTTCGTCGGCCACCAAGAGCAACTTCGCTATTCTGCATAAAGGAAATAAAACTATTTTATGGGCATTTAAAAAGCCTATGATAGGTATCATAAACTGTAAATTGTTTTTTTTTTTAATTCCTTTAATAAATTATTTGAAATTATAAGAATGAAAAGGCAGCTAGTTTGAGGTACACAACCGCTTGTACAGAAGAGTTTAGACAGTGCGCCTCGATGGAGCCCTCCGTCAGGTTCACGTTATCTAATTACCGTGCTTCCGTAGATTTGCCTAGCGACGCATTCACCGGATATTAAACATATGTAATCGCTCTTATTAATCGGATACACAGACATGATACTAGTTATCGGACATTTTCATTGACTTTTTCTATAAAGTTTTTATTCACTATAATGATCAAAGTTATCTGAAAGAACCTAAATGTGCGATTATCTTTCAAAGAACACAATTTTTTTTATTCACATAGCTTTAAGATAAATCGATCAGCAGCTTTGTCTGTGACGTATAATACAAACTGTGTGAAAACATGTGTCAAAAACGTCGATTACAATGTAATTAACCGATTAACTCTTTTATGAATATGGACAAACAAAATTACCTATTGAAATGAAGTTATTGATAAACACAACCCATAAGAAACATTATGTAGGTTGTCCAAGACTCCCACATTATGAAATGAATATTACCTATACCAAAAAGATGTCAGAAAGTATAAATAGAATGGGAAATAAATACATACATATTTTGTTGTTCCAATCTAAGAGGATCTAACAAAGCGTGGTGTCCATATGTTTTTAGGCACGTAATCGTAACCATAATACACTCCGTAGATAAAATGATATGGTCCCACATAATTTGATCCTCCAAAATTCAAATACCTTTGCACAACGCCTGCCTGCGTCCCTTAATCATGGATTTATTTCGATTGAATAAAACATACGTACCGAAACGTGTATAGGATTAAGAAGTAACTGAAATATTAAGTTCTTGATTAACGAACTCCAGAAGTAGAAAGTAATTCATTTAAAATGGATATTTATTTTTTATAGGGCTTAATTTATATTTTTCAAATATCAACGAAAAAACAGCAGAACTGGGTCTATTTTCCAAAAGCATTTAAGACATAAGCTCAAAAGATGTTTAAATTTCAAACCTTAGCAATTCTTGCCATTGACTAGGTATAAAGATAATATTCAAAGTAGGTATATAATAATGGAAGCGTTCTGATGAGATATTTGTTAAAAGGTATTACAATAACGGATATTTTTTTTCTCTTGGTACAAACAATGCCAAGGGATATGAAGTATTTAATTTGTGGATATGGGTTCATACATTCTGTTCTGGTCAAGGGTTACATTGCCAGATCATACTTTCGTCAAGATAGACATTGCCATACGTACCTTTGCTATCCATTATACATTGCGTGTGGGCAAACATACCTCTATATTTCACAAAATATATTTTTCTAATATTATAATTAAGTGCAATGCGCATAGAAATTAGAATGTACATGTCATTTTCTATGTATATTATATACAATTAAGAGGTTTGTTTTGTACTTCATATTTCGGGTAACGATAACACTCTATTTACAGGTTTAAAACTCACCAACCTTAGTGGATTGCAAACAAACTATTCGCCATTAATGCAACACAATTTACAATGCACACATTAAATTCTGCTCCATTGTGAATTCATTTTATTCCTGCAATTTATATAGGTAAGTTACTCTTATCAATCCATGTACTTTGTAAATAAATATTATTTATTTATTAAATATGTACATATTACAAAAATTAATACATACATGTTTGTAACTACATATTGGATTTCATATTACTGTCATAGTATATGGTCCATATTGCAATTTTTTTAACAATAACAGACATTGTTACCGGAATTATTCTTCAAAAAAATACATCTGTTTTATATTTTAAAAGATGGTCTTTATTATTGTTTTGTTATATGTATACATATAACCCTCGATTTATAAGAAAACAATAACCGCATATTTAGTTGATTTTTTACTTTTGACGGCTACCGATCCCTATTATTATTTAAAAAAAAACCAGCCTGTATACTTTAGACAGATTGATTTATTTTGTAATGTTTCAAATTGATTACATCTCTACATAGAGGTAACTTTAAGTAAATTGAGTTTAATTTTTAATACTATTTTATTTACAAACTTGCAACTTGTACAACCATCCTATGACTTTTCCATGAATGTATTAAGGGCCGGACTCCACCAAAGCGGAGACGAGCGGAGAAATGCTTATACAACCTATGGAACGTCGTTATTAAGACATCTTGTTTCCGCGCAGCTTCAGTGTATACCACCGAGTGGAGATGTATCATTAGTATGCAAAGAAAACAAAGAAATATCGAAGCGGAGATGTGAGCTGTGCTTCGCAAGCTGGCGATGTAACGCAGCGGAGATAAGAGATGTGAGCGGCGCCGCTAATGCATTCATCGACGTACAAACATCAGACGCTCGCCGCACGCATCTCAGTTCCGCTCTAGCCAGCACACATCTCCGCTCCAGTTTAACCAGTACGCATCTCCACACACCTTTGATGGAAACACTAGCCGAAAAACGTCTCTTCTCGTCACCGTTTCGGACATCTCCGATTTGGTAAAGTCTGGTCCAAAAAATCAAAGTGGTTTATCATTGCAATATGTACAGGTGAGGTTACTTTTGAGATAGGAGTGGAGGGCCACATCCGATACCATGAGAGTTATAGAAAAGTCGTGAAAGGAGTCATGGCCAAAATCTCTGAGAAAATAAAAACTGCATAAAAGTACTTTAAATCAAGAGCAGGACTCCGTTAACAACTTTTCTCTAACTCTCATGGTTTCAGATTTGGCCATCCTCTCACATCTCATTAAGTCTGCCCGTATACCCATTTTCTTAAAATATAAACAACCCCACATCAGATAGTAACAAAAATATGCTATTTAATTATTGAAAAATAGACATCTGACTATATTTCCGTACCCACATCCACCTGAAGAAACACACAATATAATTTTAAAATATTCAACATTATTTGTTAAACAATTATAACAATCGATAGATTTTCTATTTTATTACAATATGGCTTCATCCCTAACAGTCTGTAATTGCAATCTAATTATTCCCTATTTTGTAGGCAATTGAAACAAAAACACATTGTATGTGCACATAGTTGACATATATAAATAAAATAATAAATACCATATTCAATTAATATGTTATTTATTCTGTCAGAAATATACTTAGATATATTTTATAATAATTAGCTATTATTTCATAGTAGCAAGTATATTATAAAGTTATTGACACAATGCACCATTGCAATTACCTTAATTGCCACAATGTAACTTTGTTATTTGAAGTAGCAGAGTAAATAAACATACATAGATTGCCTTGAAATCAAGAGAATTTTAAAAGTATTAATGTTACTTTCTTGGTAATTTTGTATTAAAAATATTTGCATATTTTTACAATACTGACTGTTTGAAACACATTGTTCTTCAATAAATAATTAGCCAGTATTCTCCTCAGAACATTGTCAATATGCCTGTTTAACAGTTTAACAGCAGACCTTTCATTCTAAAATAATTAGAATGAAATTACTTTACACATACATAATTATTTTATAAATAACATGTCACATATTTTTTTCTACCTATAAAGATGCTATTTATGGCTGTACCATCATAATCATAACACATGTAAATTACGGTAATGGTTTAAGAAAATTAACAAAACCCAAGGATAATAAATAAAAATAACGTCATTAGAAAACTGATGTAGAACATTTCACCAACAGAACATTTGAATAGTAGATAAAAATAAAATTATCTATTTGTTGCTACAATCACAGAGATTATTGTGAGCGTGTTGCATCAGATATTAAAGATCAAACCGAGTGCCCCTGAGACTGGTGTCGCTGTCCCCATTGACTAGAAGGTCCCTGTGCAGAGTTACCTTGTTGCATCCAAGAGAGGAAGTTAGGTGGAGCAGGAGGTGCTGATGATGCTGGACCTGCAAATGCACCTTGCACTGCCTCCGACCCACCGGATGGTATGTTGTTGATGAGGCCCCAGCCAGCAGCTTGGTTTAGAGCAGCAGCTACTAGAGCTTGGTTTACAGGCATCCCACCCATACCCAGTGGCATATTCCCTCCTTGTCCTTGTCCTGCACCTCCGGCCACAGCCGTCTGGCCATGCTGTCCAGACATACTCAGAGCTTGCATGTTTACCATATCCATATTACGGCTGCTCCACGAGTTGTTATTGGAAGCATTGTGTGGGTGCCCTTCTTCATAACTCCTGTTGGACATATTGCGTTGATTTGCTGCACCTTTGTTTTGCTTTGGTGAAGCATTGGAAACATTAACAGATACACCTTTAATTATATGATCCTGGCCACACAGGCTCTGCGCTACTTCCGGGTCCAAAAAGGTAATAAAGCTAAAAGCTCTAAAAGGTTTTGGTATAAACACATCTGTCACTTCACCAAATTGTGAAAAATACTCTCTTAGATCATTTGCTGATAAATCTTCAGTACAACGGCCAACAAATACCTTACAGGGCATTGATGCAACAGACCCTTCTTTAGAATTTGGTATCCTAACATCACACCATCTCCCATCTATCATGTGCCTCTGTGCAAGCACCCTCATTTGGGAGGTATAAGAGGCAAATCGAATGAAAGCAAAACCTTTAGACATACCAGTTTTAGGATCTCGTTTTAGTTGTGCCATCAACACTTCTCCAAATTTCTCAAAATATTCGCGTACTGTTTGTTCAGTAGCTTTCCAAGGTAGGCCCAATACTATTAGATCAGAACAAAGATTGTCATTCCTTTTATTTTTAGAGCTAGAAGCATCAGAATTGTCCCCGCTTTTGCGTTTACTTTCTTTTGGAAAGCTACAAATATACAGCTGATTACCCCATCCTTCAGGGGGAGGATACAACCTGCCGTCTCTTAGCCTTATGCCCCGTATTGTTTTAGTTTCTGGGTGTCGATATTTGAGTCCGCAGCAGCCTGGGAATTGAGCGGACACAGTTGTCAACATCAACGTTCCATCTTCTTCAACTGGTAGTTCTATGGGTTCCTCGTTTTCGTCTTCAGCCACGGGCAAGTATTCGTATGACATTATTTCTTAGTCATTAACACTATTTGTTGGAAATCGATTATATTATACACAGATTTTACACTTAAAAACTACAACTGTACAATTGCTATGCCATAAAATAAATAAAATTAATTAAACGTCACCTACGGGTTACGAACCCATTGCAATTTGCCTGGTTGAAAACAAAATCAGACTAAATCACTTTGATCTTAATTTAAAGGTCAAATGCAAGGAAAAATGTCTATTTGTAAGTATCAAGTCTAAAGAAACGGAGTATAATTCTAGACAACTTTCTAAAAGTGACATTTATCGTTTGTGCTGCCATGTTTCAAAGACACAGACTAAAATACCCATCGTCATTGCATTATTGAGGCAAGACTGCTCGACTGATGTTTGAAAGTGTACGTAAACAAGCAAACGTCAACGTCAACTCAACCACGAAACATATTGACGCTAGAAGGGCTAAAATATCTAAGACAATGTTACGTAAAATGAGTAATATACACCATTAGAATCGGCATTTTTTTCTGGATCGTTTAGTTTATGTTTCATTAGTACAGGTACGACAAGTTTTTATGTCGCTTAGATATTGTGGGATTTCCATATAATCTCCAAGGTCTCTCAAGTTTTTCCCACTATCCGACAAAACTGATTTTAAGGATTTCTAGCATTTAGTAAATTTTAATAACTGGATGTATTAATTTAGACGGTTTTGCATGTATTCACTTTATCATAAGCTTGCATTTAACAATTTTTACTTGTTTTGTTTATCCTGGAAACCTCATAGTCGATTGTACCTACACAAAGCAAATATAATCAGTGCAGTTAGACATTTTGGCTTGACATAAAATTTTGTGACAGTGTCATTTATACATTTTAACCTGATATAAAATGGAATAATATAGAAGTTTAGATATTTTTCATTGTTAACTTTTCCTAGAGGCTGGTGCCTCGGGAGAATCATGGCTAAAAGGTACACCACAGAATCATAATCAGAATCAATAACTTCATTTCTTTAGGCTTACAAAATAAGCACTTAGTCAAGTCAAATTTTTTCACACGCACGCACAATATACCTGCACAACATCGCAAAACACCTACGAAGAACAGGTTGATGGCGGGATGAAGGTGCTAAGGGCAATCTAGTAAGTATCTCGGTATGTTAATTATGCATATGTAACTTTAGTACCTAAATGTGTATCTATTTTATTATATACTAGCTGACCCACTCGCAATTTCATTCGCGTGGACTTTAGGTTAAAAAAGCTTCTCGAGATCAGGTGAAACCCTATTGAAAGACCCCCATTTTATCCTTTATCAGAAGTTTTTTTGAAAATTACTGAAACACGTTATTTTTTTTTTTTTATATAGGCACTCATAAAGTTTCAGGTCAATAACATTATACACTATATTTATAAAAGTTGCAGCTGTTCAAATTCGAAGCCAAACTACGAACCTCAAACAAAACAAAATTTAATAAACCGTTTTACCCCATTTTGTGGAATATTTTGAAAATCCTGAAACATGTGACCAATAGTTTTGTATTCTTAGTATTCTCTGTAAGTTTCAAGCAAATTGGGCCACTGGTACTAAGAGATACTCAACTAAAGAGTTACGAAAAACAAAAAAAAATATTTAGTTGTTTTGTTTTTGAATTTTCAAAAATTCTTACCGGAAACCTATGTAGGAAAATATACCTATCCACCAAATTTCAGCTTTCTAGCTTCAGTGGCCAAACCACTGAAGCTAGAAAGCTGAAATTTGGCTGAGCGTTGTCGTTGAGAAAATTGCTTGTTCTTTTATATATTAAGATAGTACCTACTTAATTTTTTATTAAGTAAACTGTGTACTTGACCGTAAATGCTAGTCGTCATAGTTAACCTGATTGTTGATCGGATAAAATCGGATTGTTCCCTTTTTAATTTTATTAACTGTTTTACTGTGTCCTGCTTTCACATATACCTCTCGGTGACTAGCTAACAGAGAGGAGTAAATTGAAAAACAGTACATATTAATTTCTTGTATGTAGCAAAAGCTGAATGTACTCCTTTTGTCTTATTTTATATTTTATTTTGTCTTTAAAGTAAGTCGGACTGTAATTAGTATTTATAAGGCACTAAATTATTTTTCTATTCTATTTTTTAGGAACTATGACATCACCATGTATTATATACCCGCATGATACGGGTATATAATATATGGTAGATACGGATATCTAACTTTGAAACTATGAATTTGTCTAATTTTACAAGATACTGTCGGTGATATCTTAGATAAATTTACATGTTACTCCAAGCTTTTTAGTGATAGTTTAGATAATTTTGCATGTTACTGGAAAAAAGTATACTAACTGAAACCTTTCAGATATAGCCGAGATAAATTTAGCTGTTTATCAAATGATAAATAAATAAATAAATCATTTATTGTCCTCAAACATAATGAGCTTAGATTTCAAACTAGAATACTAACAATAAGCTTAACTATAAAGCGACATTGTGCGAGACTGGTGCCTGCGTTAGGTTTGTAAAAAACCTGTGTTACGGGTCACCAGGTTCTCACTCCGTGGCAGAAGTGCCGTTAATACATGTTATATTATAGTTCGGTACCTATGTTAATTAAAATTTAACAAAATAAACTAGTAGATACTTTGGTTTCTAAAATGTTTCAAATTCTAAAATGTACATATCCTAATGAACTAAAGTTAGCTATTATCAGACCAATCTACAAACAAGGTTCTCACACAAACTTCACCTACTACAGACCGATGGCAATGAGGATCAGTAAAGTTATAGCAAAATCAATATAACTAGTATTCACGTTATTCGGTATGGCATAAAAATTATATATCTTTTTGAATTATCCAAATCGGACCAGTACTTGCAAAGATATTAAGTAACAAACAAAACTCCATTCCTGCCCGTAAAATCAATGTACGGGGATGCGTGTGAATGAATGAAAGATTTGAATGAAAGATTTTTATTCACCTTACGAACTACTACAAAATAACTCTAAAATATTTAATACAAAGGTTTAGTGGTTTTGATTTTGTGCGTAGCAGAGCGCAAGGCAAACGTGGCTCCGCTCAGCATTGTTCTGGATACACACTGATGTATGCACCTAACGCTGGTTTTCAGCGGAAACCAAACGAATCACGTCACGTCCCTCTAGAAGTGTGACGTCACATAGTCCCAACCGAGCGCAGCTAGCTCTCGTGCTTCACGATTCAACGGAACGGGCGGCGGCGACGCGGTTGGTCTATATAAAGTATAAGCATATATTTGGCAATTTATTTACGTAACTAGCAACCTACCCAGACTTCGCACGGGTATAAAAGAGGAATATCCCACCTTGAATTGTTTTGTTATATCTCAGTCAGCATTTTCAATGGAAGCTCCCACGGGGATTGACTTTTTTTCGATACTTCAAACAATTATCGTTATATTTCAACCAATTTCCTCAAAACCTTGACAAATTATATACATAATACCTTCCTCATAAATTTGTCTATCGATTGGGGAAAGCCGCATGAAAATCCGTTCAGTAGTTTGTTTTATTATATATAGGAATGTGTTAAGTTAGATTGTAATTTTATGGTACATAATATTACTAATAAAATAGAAGCTGGTTTTGTGCAAATTCAATAACATAACTTTCCAAAAGTGGATTCTTTCATGGTATTTGATAACCTACGTAATCATTCTAAATTCACCAGTGCTGAAATCCGTGGTTAGAAACTACAAAGGTGTTACTACCTACGTAGGTAGGTACGGTATCTAATCTTTAGGTCTAAGCTGTTAGTGGAAGGTAGGCGTAAGAAAGAATGAATGTAAAGTATAGGTAAACGAACGTATTCAGAAGTACTTGATAAACAAATATTGTTTTCATTAATTCTTAGGGTTCGTTCATAAATCACATAAGGCTCGAAAGGGCGGGAGGGGGTGCGACAAAAATCACGAAATATCACAAGGAGGGAGGGGGGGGGGGGGGGGGCTGGTGTAGTGAGATATCACGTGTATTTATTTTGTCGTTGAACGCGCGACTTCTAAACAACTGAAAAACGGCGTGTGAGCATGAGTCGCCGCCGTGCCAGGTATGATTCCCCCTCCCGCTACGACAACTGCAAGATTAATACTTACCGGTATTTGAAGATAATATTCATAAATTTTATTGATACATGGAACTAAAAAAATACACGTGATTTAGGGTAGGGGAGGGGAGGGAGGTTAAAAAGGTGCTAAAAACATCACGTGAGGACGACCCCTTATATAAACTTTACTTTTAACCTACTTGCGCTTTATTTAGTGCATAAACGTCAATCAGCTGATCTGATATTTACTAGGAGAGGTCGAATTTATTAATACATCAGATATTTTGGTAGAATATGTTTTTGCTTTATATTAAACCATTTTTTACGAAGTTTTGGTTCCTTTGGTACGTTTAAAAATAGTTTTTTCTGGCGGTTTTATTAGATTTTTTTTTAGATTTCGGTACTATACAATGATTTTAAATAGTGAATTACACACTAATCGAACACTTAATTTGTTCCAAAGTCAAAATGAACACTGCACGCCTTGTCGCTGCCAAGGGCTAACGGGCGACGACGGAGTAAGTGACGCCACAGCTATCGCGGCGGCGGCGGCCACTCGGTGAACTTCGCTAGTAATTTGGTCATAACTTCGTTAATTTTTGGCGTAGAACAAAAATTTTTGCACTGTTTGTTAAGGATTTCTTAACTCTATAAATCTGCATCATCTCAACTAAAAACGTTATGGATCCTCATTTAAATATTATGAATAAAATACTAGTAAAAATAATGGTAGGCCAAAAGCCAATTAACAAAATTCATGGAAAATAATAAGATTATTAACGACGCTCAACATGGTGTCCATCCTAAAAGAAGCAACGCCACGGTACTATCCCAATTCGTAGATAGCGTTAAAGGATCACTAAATAATAAAAAAAAATGTATTTGCAATATTTATTGATTTTAAAAAAGCGTTTAATACTCTCGATCGCTGTGGCTTACTGCAATCCATGGATGAGTGTGGCATTAGGGGGCCCATGGAAATATGGTTTACAGAATATCTAACAAACAGACAACTAAAGGTTCGAGTATGCCAAACTGAAAGTCAGAGTGGTAATATACAGGTTGGAGATCCAACCGGCTCGGTATATGGACCGGACGGGTATATTATGCATGTAACTAATATGCCGAACGTTATTAAATACTGTAAAACTTAAAAAGTTTCACTGTAAAACTTATATCTACGCTGACGATACATGTATTATATATCGCGATCCGTAGATCAGAATAAAATACAACAAGTCATGCAGCAGGACTTTGATAACGTAGTCAGATGGGCCCACGACAATGGTATAATCATAAACATAGAAAAAACAAAGTGTATGCCTGCCTATACTCTCCCCCTATAATAAATGTAAGAACATAACTATAGAAATAAAAGGACATATATGTATATATATACATGACTGCCTGCATAATAATAATAATAGCCATTGTACATGTGCCAAGTTAGAAAATGTATCTAGTAATAAATATCTAGGTCTAACCGTCGAAACCCATTTTAACTGGAACTGCCATACTAACTCAGTACGTAATAAATTGCGATCGATTCATAGTAAATTCAATAGTTTAAGATATACGATTTCGAGAGGAATAATGTACGTACTTTATGCGCTAGTCGACGCAACTATCTCCTACGGGCTGTGTGCGTATGGACTCACTTTTCCTACATACCTAAACAAAATTAAAAATTTGCAAATCCGATTACTCTAACTATTAGTAGATAACAATGTAAAAATGTCCCTAGAAAAAAATTATGAAAGATTATTTAAGATATGTAATATATTACCGATAGAATCAAAAGTGAAAATTGCCATAATAGTTGAGCAGTACAAAAGGAATGAACATAAAAGGGAAAGGGAGTACGCGTACCCGCCCCGTAGATCTAACTTACCCAAGTTAGTTGTCCCTAAAGTGCGAAATTATTACTACGCAAGACGTGAGAGGCGCTTCTTAACGCCCACAATGATCAATGAGCTACCACAAAACTTCATTAACAATGTAACTAGTAAAAACTCTTTGGAAACCAGTTTAAAGAAGCATTACTTATCACTGTGTCCTTAATAGTTACTAAAAATTATAAACGACCTCCTGGCAAAATTTCATTTATTTCCGCTCAGCCGTTTTGGGCATGAAAGGATCACAAAGCGAGAGAGTGTAATATTGTAATTAGTAACACAGTAAGAACTCCGCTTTGCATTTTTTATCATATCGTAACTCATAATTAAATATAGAAATGTCTCACGTAGTTAGGAATCAAATTAGGTAAATAATAAAATAAGTGTCAATCTAGGTTATTTAAGGAATTAGTTTATATTTACAAGTTAAATCAATGTTGTCCACGAGAGCTACTGCCGACAAACTGTTGCACAGTTTGGCAGTAAAGATTTACTGTAATGCACTTTTAAAGTTGAAAAATAAACAATTACAATTATAATTACCTATTAAATTTAAGTTATAATCAATTATTAAGGCAACATTCCGTGTGGTGTAAGGTAACGTGTGTATGTTATGTGTGTGGGGGGGTGTGTTTGTGTGTGTGTTTGTGCGAGTGCGTGAATTCGATGTGTGCTTGGGTAAAATCTTCCGAAGACACCAGTCTCGAAAGAGTCTGGGCAGCAAGAGATCCCGTGTGAAAAATTAGAAGATGATAAGTAGACACAATTCGGGTAATAATATTGCAGAAAGAAATCTATTTCACCAGTTCCTAAAATTATCCACTTTATGAGCCAGGACGTAGCAGACTTTCTGTTTGATCATAGTTAAGGCTCTTTAGGTATTTAGTAACCTTCTGTTTGCAACTATATTTATGCAGGAGATAGATGTTAAGAGACTTATTCAATTTGTTATAGAGAAAGTTCCCTTGAAAGCGGAAGAAGTTGTTAGACCGACGAGATTTAAAGATTTCAGTCTGGCACACCTTACCTTTTCTGCGTTTACCTTTATTTAGCTCTGGGTCAAATTGTAACTTTGAGTGTTTCAAAAGAACAGTGTGCAATACGTAACGTTGTCTCACCGTTAGGACATCCCAGTTCCTAAAAACTCTACTGAAGGGTGACGAAACGGGAGTCCAGACCCAACTTTCAATATCGCACGCTGAGCTCTTTCCACTTCAATAATATGGGTTTTGGCTGTACCATCAAAAGAGGTTATGCAATAGTCATTATTGACTGTCCTAAAGCTGAGTAGACCGTCTTTATGACCTTTCGGTCAGCAACGTACTTGAGGGTTTTAAATATTTATATCAGTTTACGAAGCCTTCCAAGAAGTACATCTACAAGTATGTGTGGTCTGAAGCTTAAGGTCTGGTCAATTACGACACCTAAATATTTGATATTCTCTGCTCTCAAAAAAGAAGGACATGCACAATAGGAGGAAGAGCCAGAAAACGTGTTTGCAAACAATTTGAGGTTAGGTGAAGGGGGAGGGTTGACCCTATGAGCAAATGCCAAGTATTTGGTTTTTGTGATGTTAAGCGTAAGTATTTACATAAACAGCCAGGATCTAACTTTTTTAAATCCCTGTTGCGTGAGTTTGAAAACCTCCTCCCAAGAATTAGCGCTGAAAAACAGGGCTGTATCATCTGCGAAGCTTAGTATTTTCCCTCGTGGTAGCTGTTGTTGACACAAATCATTTATGTATGCCAGGAATAGAATACTCCATGATTAACAGTTAGTATGTCACTTAATCTCCCGTCTATTTTGACTTTTTGCTTGCGACCTTCCAGGTAATTTCCAAACAGGTCAAGCGGAAGACCTCTGACACCAAGGTTTTCCAACTTATAAAGGAGATGAGGTATGGAGACCGTGTCAAAGGCCTTGGGCCAAATGGCGAGATATGACAAGGCAAATGCCAAGTAGGTATTTGGTTTTTGTGATGTTAAGCGTAAGAATTTACATAAACAGCCAGGAGCTAACTTTATTAAATCCCTGTTGCGAGAGTTTGAAAACCTCCTCCCAGGTATTAGCGCTGAAAAACAGGGCTGTATCATCTGCGAAGCTTTGTATTTTGCCTCGTGGTAGCTGTTGTTGACACAATCATTTATGTATGGCAGGAACAGAATACTCCATGATTAACAGTTAGTATGTCACTTAATCTCCCGTCTATTTACTTGTTGCTTGCGTTGCGACCTTCCAGGTAATTTCAAAACAGGTCAAGCGGGAGACCTCTAACACGGTATGGAGACCGTGTCAAAGGCCTTGGCCAAATGGCGAAATATGACAAGGCACTTCCTCTTCCCGTCTAGGTCTCTAATTATAGAATCAAAAAGGTCGTATACTGCGTCATTGGTCGATTTGCCGTGCGTAAACCCATATTGTGCAGAAGAAATAAAGTTATTGGACTCTAAGTAATTTACCAAGCGCTTGTTTTTAATACGTTCCAATATATTTAACACAGTAGGCAGGATTGAAATTGGCCTATAGTTCGTAATACTATATGTATCTCCGCCTTTGTGAACAGTTTATCAAATGATGTTAATTTAATCGAAGCGAAATAAACTGCTTCAATTATACAAGTTAGGTACACGCTTTGAATATCCTGGAAAGGCAAAAAAAAAACTATTATATTTAAAATCATTTCAATCGATAGGTTCGTTATAATTGAATTGTTTCCAGATATTTCATCTTTGAATCACTCTCCTGTAAAGTTTACTCATTATCACTTATATATTTTTGACTTTCAAGCGTCGATATGAACGAATAAAAAGATCGAATGGAATGAATGGGTGTCACATTACAAGCAGTGGGACCATTTTTAGCAGATTTCTGCTATTCTAGCCGATTTGACTCCAAAATTTTAGCTATGGAGACTAAGATGACGATTTAATAAAGTGGCAGTTTTTGGCAGATTCGAAAGATTCCATGAAAATTCGTAGTAGTTTTCATTTTTAATAAAATCATTGTTAACCTCTGTGCCCTCGTGCGCGAATCACAAATCGCGATGCCATTACCTTGCGAAACTGCCAAGGCATCCCACTTGCGAACCACGCGTGCCTTACTAAACCTATGTATCGGACAAAAAAACCGAAAACAACAACCGAAAAAAAACCGGCCGACTACGGGAACGAGGTGCAAACGCGACGCAAAGCGCGTGACGAATGGGATTCACACTCAAGGTTTGAAGTGGTTCATGGCTTCATGTGTGTGAGGAGGCTTCTAAGATTTACTTTACCGATCAGTCTCTTAAAAATACAGGATCCTAACCGTATTTTTTAAGATTTTTAAGAGTTCGATCACTGAGTTCTGTATTAAGGAATGTTTCCTTTCAGTAAAATTTGCTAACTCTGAGCTATCTGCAGACCATTACAAACGATCAAAGATAGGTCAACTTAATCTGTGTATTTGATTTTTTCCGTTTTTAAGAAGGAAATATTGACGTCACTATGTGGCAGAACCGTCACTTTTTATATGGTCACCCTCTAAAAGTAGGTAACGCATAACGTAAGGTTAATACACTGTTTCCAGATGGGGGATTGCCTGCAAATTCGGGGGTTTTTTCGACTTTGGAGTAGATTCAGGGGAAAGGTTTGTTGGGGGGATTTTCGGGGGTAAAAACAACTTTGATGAAATTATGGAGGTTTTCTTGAGTATCTCAATCATTCAACCACAAACATAATATAATTCGTATCACTACTTTAGTGTACCTACATAATGTGTATACTACTTAACTTTAATTGTTCATTCATCGTAAGAGTTCGTGCAAACAAGATAACTTTGCACGTGTGGTTGTAATCGTAAATCGGAACTTGTCACACCGTTTTGTAACAAAAATCTGTATTTTGTTTACACTAGCGCCAACAGACACGCACGTACAAAGTTTGCTCGTTTCGATAAAAATTAAAATACATTTGCTTATTTTTTTCTCCTTTAAAAAGTGTTCTGGGGGTTTTTGTTTTACAAAAAGCTAATTTTCGGGGGATTTGTGGAAAGTTGGGGGGAAATTCACATAGTGATCTGCCAACACTGGCTGGGTACATAATCTGTGACTGGATGGATGGATGCGAAAATATCCGAGAGATTTTTACAAGAAAGTGATTAAATAAAGCTTTATTGCTTGTTTTTGAAGTACCTATATACTAAGAAATACTAATTTTAAGCTGAAAGGTGCTTGAGTAGTAGTTTAAACATAAAATATTCATGATTCTAAGTAAAACTAACCTTCTGGCATTGTGTGTGTATTTTCCGAGCCTTTTGTTTTCTAAGTATTCGTCGTAATATTCTATGATTTGATTTGCTGATTTGCTATGGATGATGATTCCAAGGAGTACAAGAGAAATAAACCACAGCAAAGGCTATATCAACCTGGTAGCGGCCCTTTGAGAAGATCATGTTATGGTTTTGATACAAAAATGGATACATACAATACGAATATTGCAAGAAAAGAAAAATATCAAAATCACTATGGGTCTCAAAATTCTGTTATCGATGTAAAAGATACATCATCAGCTAATTTGCGTCAAAAAAAGCCAGAGCAACAACTGTATGTTGCAAAATCAAGTGATTATTCTTCTGATACTGACAGACTGACTAAAGGACCCATCAGAGGCGATAGTTCTAGTCAATACGGTAGGAAAGCCACTAATGATTCTGATAAAGCTTACAACTCTGGAAAACATTCTCGTGGAACACCCAGGCGAGATAAAAAATATGAAAATGTTAAAGATGGACAGAGCAATGAGCTAAACTATAACAAATTTTTGAGGCACACATCTGAAACTAGATCTATATCCCCTGCTCATTTTCATTCAAAAGATCAGAAATCACTTGACAGAAATCGAGACAGTAGAAGCATGGAAACTTCGGGTGGAAGGAACTCATCAATAGCAGGTGGAAAACCTCCTTCTGGTAGACGAAACTCTGCAGGATATGTGTCTGACACATCTAGACCCAAGTACATGGTGAATTTAGATAACATACCTCCGAGATTTAGAAAGAAGTACCTAGAACAGTCAGGTCATTATAGTTCTAAAAGTGTGGACCAAATTCACAGAGATAAGCAAATATTGAATCCCTCCATTCCACCTTTAGCTCAAGAACAATATCACAATCCTGGACCAAACTGGTCACAGACACTACCATCACGCGGAAGAGGCAGATTACGGGACTGTGAAGGTTTTGACAGAGAAAAATTTATGAATAACTTCTTAAAAAATCAAGAACTACAAAATTCAAGAAAGTCAACCCCAAGTGGTTCATATGCTAACCTTTACGATGGTCATCCTTTCAATAGTTTGTTTAATAATGAAAAACCAGACACTATGTACAACAGTATGGATAGCCAGAGAGATACTAGTGAAAATGGTAAGTTGATTGCTGGATTTCATCTAAGTAAATGAAACATTGGGAACAACCCACTTCCAACATTGCAGCCAGTGTCTTGCGGATGCTTCTGACTGGTATTGATATGGATCAGTTGAGCTACCTGTAGATTGTTTACAATAGTCTGCAGTTCACTCAATTGTTCCAATTGTAATTACTAGTTCTTTTGTTTCTATTATACCCTCATATTTATCTATACACACAATATCTACACTCTCTTAAGTATAGAATCAAATTAGTACAAAATTCTTTTGTTGCTTTTCATTCTCTCTATTGATGACAACACGTATGAGAGGGGGTCAAAAAGTCCGCAGAACGGAAGGGTTGTGAAGGGGTGGGTATATTTTTTTAAACCTGGAACTCTCCAGGTACTCAATACAGGTATAAATACCATTAGACAAATCGAGTCATTACACTTAAAATTATCACTAGATTAGCAAGTCAATCGGGAATAAATCGCTAAACATGGATAAAATCGAGTTTCGTGCTGTTATAAAGTTCCTTACCAAGCAAGGAAAAACACCTCAGGAATGTTATCTGTTTACGGGGACTCTTGCCCTGGAAAAACAATGATTTATAAGTGGCATGGTTTATTCAAGCAAGGCAGGGAGTCAATTGAAGAAGACGACCGCCTGGGCCGGCCGATCGAGGCCACCTCCTCAAACATCATCGAAAAAGTAGAAAAACTTGTACTGGAAGATGCTCGATTAAAAAAGAAACGAATTTCGGAAATGGTTGGAGTATCGTCTACAACCATTTTGAATATCCTCCACGACCATCTTGGCATGTCTAAGGTCAGCGCACGATGGGTGCCGACAATGCTCTCAGCGGTTCAAAAACAGCAACGCGTCGAATGTTCACGCGAGCTTTTGGAGCTCTGTAGCAGGAACAAGAACGAAATTTTGAACCGGATTGTTACTGGAGACGAAACTTGGGTACATCATTATGAGCCTGAATCGAAACAGGAGTCTATGCAGTGGCAGAAAAAAGGAGCAGCACCCCCTAAGAAATTCAAGGTATCACAATCGGCTGGAAAGATCATGGCCACTGTTTTTTGGGATTCAGAGGGGATTTTGTTAATAGACTACAAAGAAAAAGGATTGAATATCACAGGAGGATACTATGCCACTCTACAAGAAAAATTAAAAGATGCCCACAAAGAAAAAAGATAGGGAAAATGGACTCGAGGAGTGCTGCTTTTGCACCACAACGCACCCGTTCACAAGAGCCATGTTGCAATGGCTGCCAAACTTTAAACCACCCTCCCTATAGTCCAGATCTAGCTCCCTCTGATTATTACTTGTTTCCAAAATCGAAAAAAGAACTTTGTGTTTTTTTTTTACTGACGATGAAGAAGTTAAGTCGGCAATTTCGGCCTATTTTGAAGGCCTTGATAAAACATTTTTTTCGAAGGTATAAGTAAACTTTTTGAAAGATTCGAAATATTTATTAGGCTTAAGAGAGAATATATTGAAAAAGAAAAATAAAAACTGGTTTAATTGAGCTCTATTTCCCTGCCATTCCGCGGACTTTTTGACCTTCCCTCGTAAATAGACATAATTTAAAGAAAATTTAAATGCATAAAAAAGCCAGGAAATTATATAAATACCAGTTTTAAGTTGTTAGTAATTCAGTGATATTTTTTTTTTCAGCTTCTCTCAATGGAATAAGTATTAAATCAAATACTCAAATGGATTCTCAAAAGCAAGAATCTGATAATGACCATGACAGTGAAACAACTTCACAAATATCCTCAACTCTTTTCGATATGACAAACCTGGCAAGTATTTCAATTGTTTCATGGTACCTCCATAAATCTAGGCAAAATAAAAAATATAATATATTTTGAAAATTTTATAGGACTGGACAGAAGAAGTTGAGAAAAATATAAAATTAGAAGAAGATTCTTCAGTAAGTTTTTCTCAAAATATCAAACCATCTAAAATAGAGGATGTAAAGCCAACAGAACATCGGGAATCTAAAAGAAGCCGGTCAAAGCGTAAAGATAGAAGGTAGTATATATTTTATTCACACACTACTGAATGTCTCAAATTCTTTTCTCTTCATAAACAGACATGGTTTGTTTTTCAGGAGTTCTAGCAGGAGTCTTAAAAACAATGAAAAAAAATCCGAGAGGAATAGAAAAGACAGTACAGCCAGTGTACACATAGAACATGAGATAATCAGGAAGGATAGCAACATAAGCATTCCACATGAACCTATCCCTAGTAGTAATAGGAATAGGGAGAGAAAGGACAGCCACAGAAGTAACCGCTCATCTACAATAGGTAACAGTAGGGATGACTTGGATCGCTGGCGCTCATTGAGATCATACAGCAGGGAACAGAGTACTGAAGGGTAAGAGTCATCTTTACGGTAGATTATTGTCAAAATTGCAAACACACCTATACCATCAATAAAAGGCTACAGAAAAAAACACATTTTTAACTGTTTTAATTGTGATTTTGTTTCAGGAGAATTGTTTCCCAATGCAACAGCAGAGATGGATCAATAATTCGTGCTGCAAGCCCCAGAGATCATGACGGATTCAGAGTGCCGTCAGCTGTCAATAAATCAACTGCTTGGGTTTCCTCTAATCAGGTTTGTTAGGTTTATTTGCATATTTTCTTGCACTGGGGTAAGAGTTTCAAAACATCAAATAATATTTAGCAAACTTTTGTTTCTCTTAATAAAAAAAGGTTTATTACTCATCATCATCATCAGCCCATACATGTCCACTGCTGGACATAAGCCTCCCCCGTACGACGCCACAAATAGCGGTCCTGATCCGCCTCCATCCATCGACTCCCTGCGACAGCTACGATGTCGTCGGTCCATCGAGTGGATGGTCTCCCATGTAGGAGGGGGATTTGCCATAATCACCACGCTTGGCAGGCAGATTGGTGATCGCAGTGTTGGTGTTTAAAAATACTCAGAAGGAAGCTGCTGCCCTTCCTCTGGTAGGTTCCCTTAGTCGGCTCTTACGACATCCACGGGTTGAGTTGGAGGGGTTGATATTCGTACGCCGCGGCCCCACGGCTAAGGTTTATTACTATTACAAATTAAAAACATTTTTTTATAAAAATGGACAATATTAACAACTACCTATAAATTATCAGGGTTGCATTGAACGCATGATTGAAATCAAATGATTTATTAAAAATGTATTGTGTGTGACGAAATGTTTAATGAAATAAAATGTTCATTCAATTGAACATAATTTTACAGACTTACGTAACTAGTGGCATAACTAAGTATATTTAGCTTAGAAAACTTGGACTGCTTTGGTTACAATTAAGGATCAGTAAGGTCATATGTCAAATTACAAGGCCTAAAACACTCAAGTACCTACTCTCCTTCGTACGAGTTTGCATTGTATGACGACAGGGAATTGTTATTTCTTTCACTACAATGTAAATAGCAACAGTGTAACATGTGTACCTACTTTGTGGTAGGGTTTCGGGGAATACCCCGAATGTAAGTCGCGAGGTATCTTGATTTTGAACAATTTTGACTATACATTAGTCCATTTGGCTATTTGATAGGCGGAAGTCTCGAACAACAAGATGTACTTTTTCTTCATATTGATATAATTCAAATAAAATGCAAAGTTTATGAGATTGATGCAAGTTCAAGTAGTGTTGTGCATTGCTGGTAGATAGAAAGGTACGTTGTAAGTGGGAATTTTTTAGAGACCTTGTTTGGTTAAATTCCTATCGTACTTATAAAAAACACAAGTTTTTATCAGAATATAATATATACATGTATGTAGTATATATGATTTGAATAAATACAGAAAATTGTATTTTTTTAAAATAATGATTTAGTGATGTAGGTAGGATCACTTTGTTGTCCATCTGTCCGTCCGTCCGTCTGTCAACCCTCTTTTCTCAGAAACGCTGGAGCTATCGACTTGAAATATACAACAAATATCCAGGTCCGTAATCTCTTGGAGCCGTTATATAAATCAAACTTCTAAGTTCTTCAAAAAAAAAAAGCATAAGTTATAGACGTTTATACCCAATCTTTTTTAAATTTCCATTGAAATCACGTGCACCCAAACCCTAAAAGGTACTTCCCGTTGACCTTGAATCATGTAATTATGCAAGAAACAAGGTCTTCTTATAATAACGGAACCCTCGGCGTGCTAGTCCAACTCGCACTTGACGTTTTTATTATCTATCAACTCCATCAACCCTGATAAACTAAACTTTCTCTTCCTCAGAAGAAAAACAACGGCTCCTGGGCTAACGGGCGTACCGCCAGCATCGAGCGCGGCCGGCAATCCCCAGCGCCAAGCGTAGTATCCAACGAACCGAGCCCTGGTACTGGTAGCGTGAGGAAGTCTAAGAAGCGTGGTGGCGCCAAGCGGCGCTCCCGACCCTCGGAGGCGCATCCACCGGCGCACGCTCCCGATGTCCCGCACGTGGCGCATCCTCCACCTGCGCCTCAAAACTCATCGGCCCCTATGAACTGGAGAGAGGAAATCTTGGCTACTAAGGGACATGACAAGTAAGATACAGAAAACACAGCATATCAGCTGGACGACTTCTGGAAATAGGCCTCCAATAAAGATAGGTACAACCGGTCCTGCGCTGCCAGCTTCCAGCGGTTTCCCACGACTTTCACTAGCCGGCCTACAATACGCACCGCGACGACTGTTTGGCGTCTGTTCTATAGTGCATTAAAATTTGTTTCATATTTGCACAAAAAAGAGCGAGACAGAACAAAAGTCGAGCAGTCTACAAATCTTAAGCTAACTGGTCGTCGGTGTACCTCAAAGACGGCCTATCCGTCGCAAGAGCCTTACGGCTAGAATAGTACAGAAAACACGTTTCTGTCAAATCGTTCCTCGTGCGTGCCTTTACAGCAGGTGTCGTCGCGTCACGCTTAATTTTGACGGAATGTTAGATTTCAGTAACAAGCTGGTACTTACCTTTTTGTATTGTTATCTAAGAAAATATAAGCATGCATTGCTTACTTATTGAATTAATGAATGCAACTACACGGCCACCGTGAATTTAATTGAAGATAACTATAGTATTAAGATACGAAAATTATTTTCAGACAAGAACACAATCATCAACGCAACAGATTAAACAGCGCGGTATCAGACAAATCAAATCCTGAATCTAACAGCTCACATCCTGGTCTTATTATGCTCCCCCAGGCTTCAATCAATCACTTACAAAAGGACCTAGGGTAGGTTTCATAAAGTTTAATACTGAATTTATTAATTTTAATACTTATTTTTTAAACATTGATGTTACTTGCAGGAGGGGAAGCGCGGATACTCAGAAAACTCTGTATGATCACCACAATCCATCAAAGCCGATAATAGTTCAAACAAATTCATCGAAAATTGACTCAAGAATGGAGCAAGGTAATCAGAATAGAATGGACTACATCGTTACATTTCAATTAAATCTTTGTAATTGTAATTTAGGGCTGATATGATTAATTGTAATTAATTCATCTATTTCCGACCCTGGCGAATGTATGAGGGGCGGCTGAAAAGTTCTGAGCCTAAGGTACTTGCAGTCGTCCTAATTACTCTCGCTACCTGTCACTAGTTAAGCGACTTTTAGTATTGTTTAATTAGGATCATTGTAGTCAGAGTTATTGAACTGTAAACAACACCATGTCTGAGTCATCGCTGCATTTGACGAAATTGGAACACCGCGCCGCGCCGCTATGATAAAATTCCTTGTAAAAAAGGGGAAAAACCCCTGGAAATTTTTGAATGTCTTCAGTATAAGTGGAACCTGGGCCATCGTCTGCCATGGTAAAACGTTGGGCATGATTATTTCAGCAGGGTCGAGAATCCCTCGAAGATGATGCTTGCCCAAAGCCACCATCACGGACGAAAACATCACGAAACTAAAAAAATCGTTTTGGTAGACCGTTGATTAAAAATGTGGCAGATAGCAGAAGAGTTGAACATCAGTAAGGAATGTATTGGAGAACTTTTACACAACCATTTGCACATTAATAAAATTAGCGCGCGTTGGGTGCCCAAAATGCTCACGCCGCAGTTCACACGGCGCGCATTGCGGAGCAGGTGGTGCGAGAACCGAAACAGGTGTTGATAAAATAAACCATATGTCCTGCAGTCCAGAGCTGGCTCCCTGCGACTACTTTCTATTAAAAAAATAGAAGACAGCCCTTCTGGGGCGAAGATTCAAGGTCTACAAAAAAATGAAGGCAGCCGTAGAGAAGCACTTCGATGACATATTTTTTTTTGAGCGACACAGGCCATTTACAAACGATGTCAGAAATGCATTGAGACTAAATTGAAAAATTAATTTATTTCAGAGCTTTATCACAGCTTTTAATAACTTAGGCTCAGAACTTTTCAGCCCTCCCTCGTAGTTACTAGAACATCGGAAACATTCCCCATTTAGTTGTTGATGCTTTCTCTAACCAAAACTTTTCTCTTGGCTGTGTTGTGTTGATCTTTGAAAGTGTAAGGGCTAGAATATGGGTGAGCGTTGCTACCAGAAATTGCGACAAGGGGCAGTCAAATCCGTTACTCTACCATTTTTTTCCTATTTCAGTGGTAAAAGAGTCATCATCTCGCGGAATGGGGTGCGAAGCAAACGATGCGGCGCGAGCAGCAAGGCATCGCACGTTGCTTCAAGAGGTGGATCGCGCAGACGTTATCCTACAGACCCACTCTATGAGGGGACCACTCTCTCTTGCCAGTCACTGGGGCGACGTTAGCAAGACTAGGTGAATAATCTACTGGCTTAAGTACTCGAAGGAGTTATTGTAATTAGCATTAAGGGCCGATTTTTGGATTGTCAGATAAACAACTAGATAGCCTTTATTCGATGAATAGCAATATTTGGCCAGATAGTAGTTAACTGTCGAATAAGGCCCCTAACAGAGGAATAAAGTTAACTGCTACTTCGAGGGCCAGATAGGGTTTTATCTCCCCGATAAGTATGACGTTTTAGGTTATGTTTGACAGTTTCATCGTTTTGTTTTTAGTAAAAACTACATAGGTACGATGATTTGTTATGATGGATGTGTTTGAAGCAGTTTTCTACTTAGCACACGAGGTAGAACGTGAAATACTTAATTGTTTATACTAACCTGAGAAAAAACCGAACTTTATAAGAGAGCCCTGATAATTTTAATACATGGGATGTCAATGAATTTTGTAGAAGTTTTCATTTTAAAATAAAATACCATAGCCTACCTATTTTTTAACTTTGAGGATAAAATTAAATACGAAACAGAAAGGTCATAGGTACATCTGGGATGGGATCTTTACAAATGTTGTAGGGAAGCAGGTAGCCGTAGCATTAATGTCAAATAAACGTTTTGTTGCTATTCTTGTCTAATACTTTGGATACTGTATCTGTGCATCTCGCTTGCACACAAATAGTGTGAAGTTGGCTAGCATAAACCACTGATGTCTGTTCTCTCTAGATATTAGACGATTGAAAAATTGAAAATATTTATTCGCCTGTTAAACAGAGGGATAAATTTACATGCTAGTTAGCTATTCGACGACTTATCCGTCCATTGAAAAATCGGCCCTTACTTAGTCTTGAAAATTATCTAAGTATTCCAAATTAATGTGACGTGAATCCTGATATTTTTCTACTGTGTAGCATACATTTCTCTTCTCACATGTTTGGATATGGTGTTCAATTTAGATGTATTTGTGAGCGTACATATCTGCGTCTGTATAAAACTGGCCAAGTACGAGCCCACTCGCACACGGAGGGTTCTGTCCCATCGTAAATAACTTTTGCGCAAAAGGAACCCTAAAAATTGATATTTTATAAAAATCGAAAAAGTCAACATGACGCGGTCACCCATCCAAGTACTGACCGCGCCCGACGCTGCTTACCTTCGGTGATCGGTATCCACTTGGTATGGACGCTGGACCCGTTAATTAATAAATTTATTTTGTTTTTACTATTTTCTGTAGCAATAGTTATACACTCCCTGTTAAAAGTTCAACTGTCTATATATATTACGGTTCAACAAAAGTCTCTACTTTTGTTTAACCGTTGCTGAAAGCTGAAGGGGGCTGGGCTCGTATCCAAGAAACTTGATTTTTTGTCAAGTTTATTGGATACGAGCCCAGCCCCCTTTAATTTTAATGTATAAAAAAAACAATTGTTATTTGTAGAATGTCTTTAATAACAATGAAAATTACAATCAAATAATAGAAATAAATTAGAACTAGTATTTACAATTGAAACAATTAAGCTAACTGCAGACTGTCAAACAATTATTTGTTGTTTATATCCACCAGAGAAATACACGTTCTGTGAAAATTTTAACTAAGTAACTATTACGGTTCAAGTGACACAACCCACGGATGGACGGACGGACAGTCAGACAGCGGAGGCTTAGTAATAGGGTCCCGTTTTTACCCATCGGGTACGGAACCCTAAAAAATAAAAAAAGTAAATCAACGAGCGGCGAAAATAATGTGTGATACACTCACGAATACAAATTGACCAGCTGGTAGTTGGTTGGCGTTTGTTATTTTCTTCTTTAATAAACTTTGTCTACAAATTGGTTGTTTGTTACAGAATATTCTTGCAAGGAGCACTACAGAAACTTCTCATGTCAGATCTGAAATACTGCCAGGCAGATAATGTTGAGCACCAGTTCTGGAAAATTCTGTATTACAATTTCATTGAAGTTCTAAGGAAGAGTTTTACACAAATTTCTCCGGAGGATAAACCAAAAATAGTAAAATTAATAAATATCATAATTGAAGAAGGAAATATATATTTTGAGGATTTGGTACAACTGTTGGAAAAAACTTATAAATTTAATATTGATGACTACATTAATGACAATCACATTTTGCCACCAAAAGGCATGGGCTACGTAGGCCTGGCACTGATCTCTGTTCAGAAGTTATACGTATTTTTGGGAGACTTAGCAAGGTATAGAGAACAAGTTAACGAAACTAATAACTACTCTAAGAGTAAATTTTGGTATACGAAAGCTCAGCAAATCAACCCGAAGAATGGACGGCCATACAACCAACTAGCTATATTAGCCATTTATGCCGTAAGTTTAGTTGCTTGATTACAAAAACTAAAAAGAACTTACATTGTTTGATATCTTAAAATCTATAATTATATTTTTTCACAGAGGAGAAAACTAGACGCTGTGTACTATTATATGAGAAGTTTAATGTCATCTAATCCATTTCAATCTGCACGTGAAAGTTTATTGTCTCTTTTTGAAGAAAACAGGAAAAAGGTAAGTGTTTTACAAGCTTACGTCTCTCTAGAACTTTGGGCGTCGCATAACTTTGAATGTTAACTAATGCTGTTTGTTACAGTACGAAGCAGCGGAACGCAAAAGACGAGCAGCAATAGAAAGCAAACAGTCTGAAAGCGGGACGAGCGTCGCAGAAGATGCGTCAAACATGGTACAAGGGAATCGAAAGGAAGTGTGGATTCGGCCCAGCGGCCATCGAACCACAACCACACCTCGGATAGACCCTTTGATCGAGCAACTGGCCTCTATGTCTTCTGTCGAGGTATAGAAAATAAATCGTAGTTTCAAATATATGTATTGTATCGATGATTGTAATATAACATTACATTCAATTACATTTATACATAGTGACATTTTATATCCATAAAGGGAAGTTTCCGAATTCTAGAACAACAATTTATTATACAAAAATCTCATGTCACAGTGCACACTCCTCCGAAACAGCTTTACTGAGTTTTATGTTTGTTTTTTTGGTGTAATATTCGGTTTGTCTGAGAATTTTGAATAGGTGATAAGGGTGGCCCACCCTAAAATAAATATATTTTTGATTTTGGGCAATATTTTTTTATGGTTAGGCTTTAAAAAATACGTATAACCATCAATTTTCATCTTTCTAACATAAACCCCCATTTTTTAACAGACTTCAAAAGGAGGAGGTTCTCAATTCGTCTGTATGTTTTTTTTTTGTATGTATTTTACGCGATAACTCCGCCAATTATGGACCGATTTTGAAAATTCTTTCACTATTGTGTAGAAAATGATCCCGAAGGGGTCCCATAAAATTTTTATCCCCAGGGGATTAGTATTTATCCCGCAAAACTTAGAATAAGTGTAAAAGTAAGGGAATTTGAAGTCGGTTTATCGTTTTTTAAAACACGCCATATTATTAGTTAGAACTGTAATAATCTTCATCCCACAGTGGTCGATGGCGAAACAAAATTTACCTTATTATTTACCAATATTATTTATTAGGTAAATAAATAATATTGATAATTCTTCACTAAAAATCGTCTGGCCCTGAAGAAGGCAGAGTTGACAGAGTTGATGACTGATATACATAAAACTTATACACCAAGACTTAGAACATAAAACAAGCAGTAGGTAACTTCATAAAAACAATCAATGAATTGATTTTTCATGGTTTATTTGTAAAATGATTTAATTTTGTTTCAGCTAAATAAAACTTTCATCACGAGCTATCTTCACGTGCATGGGAAACTAATCACCAGAATAGGGTATGTATCGAATTTAATCTCTGAAATTTTCCCCACTTTCGTAAGTTAATAAAACGTGCCATATACACTACCCCTGTGTTGTAGCCTAATTATAGGTAGGTTGCAGCTGAAAAACCCGCTCGCAGAACCGATAACCGTTGTCGAGTAATGGTACTCGAGTGACGACCGCGATGCAATGCGAAACAGAGTGTGGGAAGACTCTCTCGATGGACTGACGACATTGTAGCGGTAGCAGAGATTCGATGAATGAAGGCGGCTCAGGACTGCTATTCGTGGCGTCGTTTGGGGGAGGCCTATGTTCAGCAGTGGACGTTATACGGGCTGATGATGTGTGATGTGAGCTGAAGTGGCAGTGGGCCGGCCGTCTCTTCCTTAGAACTGACAATCGCCGGGGTAAACGTGTTCTAGAGTGTAGATCGCGACTTGGCAAACTTTACTTTTTAGGAATAAAAAGGAGCCCTGTATGTTATTCCAGGTTTAACCCTATATTTACGCAATATTCAAAACTTCAGCACGTACAATTTTGGGTTGAAGAGGTACCAGGAGGTCCATCCTGATTAGTGTGATTTGTTATATACATCTCTGCTTGGTCTTTATGGTCCTTTCTATGAACAGAATGGAAACGTTCCACGAGTGCGCCAGTCAAATGCTGCGGCAGTTCCGAGCGTTGTTGCACCGCACACCGCTGCCGACGCCAGCCGCGCGCCTGCTGCAGCTCACAGCATTAAACATGTTCGCTGTCGAGAGCACAGCCGCCGAGCTCAGAGGTTAGTTAATTAAAGTGTGCTAGACAGATGCTGCGGCAGTTCCGAGCTTTGCTGTACCGCAGCCGCTGCTGACGTCGGCCGCGCACCTGCTGCAGCTCACAACACTCAACATGTTCGCTATCGAGAGCACAACCGCCAAGCTCAGAGATAAGAACAAAATAATAAATAAAATAACGCTGGAAGATGCAAACAGCATCATCTAGCCCCAAATAAGAAGAGCTTGCGTTAAGGGTACTAGAATAATCAATATAATCAATTTTGTGGTAAAAAATTATTACAGGTCGGTCAATTTACAAATTATAACATAATAATAAAATTAAATTACCTATATTTAAATCTAGATAACTGATAATACTTAATACATTAATATCATAAAGAGGTAAAGGTTTTGAGGTTGTAGGGGTTAATCTCTTAATCTACTAAACCGATTTTGAAAATTCTGTTTCCAATAGAAAGCCACTTTTTTTTGTGAGTCTCATAGGCTATATTTATATTAACAAGTAAACATTTTTACCGCTCAACGAAGTGGGCACGGGTCTGCTATTACTTACAGCTATACATCACAACATGATATTTTTCAACATTTTATTATTCATAGAAAATAATATTGGATATTTTTTATTATATATAGAAAACGCGGGTATCGAACCCGTATCCTCCTGCGTTGCAGGCGGAACTTCGCCAGCCGTGCCACATAGGTCGTAAAAAAAAAAACAAGTAGTCCGCTAGCCAGGATGCTCAGGTAGTTTCAAGCTAAGTGACATCATATTGAGGTTGTATTGTAGCGGCTGCAGGGTTCAGCTCGAAACTAAAAACTCGCAGCTCTAAGGGTTAACAAAATAAAATAAGTGGTGATCACAATGACTAGTATGGCTATCGTGACATTATTGTAGACTAGCTGCTGCCCGCGCCTTCATCCGCGTTTTATCGAGATAAAAAATAGCCTATATGTTATTCTAGGTCCCAAACTATACTCATACCAAATTTCATCCTAATTGGTTCAGTAGTTTTTGCGTGAAAGAGTAACAAATATCCATACATCCATCCATACAAACTTTGAAATTCATAATATTAGTAGGATCATCATCATCACGGCCTTGAATGACATACTAAATACTATACTTTCTATATACATACATAGTATAGGTTCAGGGCTCCTTTAATTCTTGCCAGCTTCCTCTGCTCAGTGCAAGGAGTGCCGTCTAAAAATCACACTGAAACATAAGGAAAATACAAAAACAAAAATAATTTGTTTTTTTTGAATAACGAAAAAACGGCTGTGCATTCCTTAAGTTACCTGTTTTTTTAAGTATTGCGGGACAAATTTTATTCATAATAATATGGCGTGTTTTAAAAACGATAATCGACTCCAAATTCCCTGACTTTTGCACTTATTTTAAGTATTGCGGGATAAATACTAATCCCCTGAGGATAAACATTTTATGGGACCTCTTCGGGATCTTTTTCTATACAATAGTGAAAGAATTTCCAAAATCGGCGGAGATATCGCGTAACATATATACAAAAAAAAAACATACAGGCGAATAGATAACCTCCTCTTTTTTTGAAGTCGGTTAAAAAAGACTGTATGGCCGAACATAGAATCTCCTCCTTTTTTAAGTCCATTTCTTAAAAATCCTCTTTTTCCCGCTTTCTGCGACATCAAGCTGATGCGGACCTGATTAGCTGCGCACATAGGGAAAGACATTTTTTTTTTCGTCTAGCCATGGAACTCGTATTACACGTTGCCTACATTATGTTTAAAATCCCACTGAACCGATTAGGATGAAATTTGGTATGGGTATAGTTTGGGACCTGGAATAACATATAGGCTACTTTTTATCCCGATAAAACGCGGGTGAAGGCGCGGGCAGCAGTTAGTTAAGTATATTTTTGTATTTCTCTTTCTTTGTTTATTATGTGTGGATATAAATAAATTCTTTATTCTTCTTTATTCTTTCTCACATCCGAGTCTTCAGCTTTTAGGGTCTCATACACATTTACACATTTCAAATGCTTTTATTATTAGTAAGTACTGTACCTACCTGAGCCAAAATAAATACATACATTCGCGATATACTATGAGTCTGATTCAGTAATATTCTAAAGCTTTCAAAGCTTGACGGCATGATATACGAAATTGTCGATTTTCTCGAACCATACTACGCAACTTTTAACGAACCTGTGATCCCAAGAACACCTTTACCAATTTTCAAAGTAGTATATCAACTTCAGATATTAATTTGAGCAGTAATACAAAAACCAGTAGCCGGGTTTATAGTTCTGAAATATTTATTGATATGCTTTTATCGTCTTTCTTAAAGTATTCACAGTAAAATAAGTTCTATCAATTTATCAGTTAGCGGGTTATAGGGAATTATACCTTTTATTGCACGTAAATAACAATCATAACGGATTAAATTTAATACGTGCCCATATGTAGGGCATAAACTTTATTATTTGAATACAGTTACCTTATATGAGTGAAACATAGAAACCAATTTTAAAAGCTATAAAAGACTTTATTATTTTTTATTGATAGACAGATATGAGGTTAATGAACAAAAGATACTGCAGTAGCTTATGTCCAACAATACATAAAATTACTTGAGATACCTGCGTCTGTCGCGTAATAATAGACTTTTCCTTAAGGGGCTTCCCTGACCCAAACAGCGCCGTCACCTATTTTACCGTATTATTACGTCACACAACGGAATTTTTTAAAAATGCTTTTCGAAAATGGGATTGCAGTAATAACCTTTTTTTAATACCTCTGTAATAGTTTTGTTTTGTATAGTTTAGGAAGACGTGCGAAAACCGAGTTTGGTGGCCAAAACGTGTAAATTCGCATCTCTTCCTAAGCTATACAAAATAAAATTATGAAATAGATTTTTCACTTCTCTTGCTCAAAAAGTGTATCATAATAGTGTAGCTTAGCAGGCCTAAAACTCGAGTTTAATCGGGCTAAAAAGTATTTTTTCTTTTGAATTTTTGTCTAAAATCGTCAGCCCGTACAAAGCATTCGTTCTCTTACATAAAAACTCGACTTCTTGGTGCTCCGTCAACCTTTTTTTTTTAAATAGAACCGTCTTGATGATGTTTTATGAAGGTTCTTCCCTGATTCTTCCCTTCACGGTAGAATGCGAACTGTTTCGTTGCGGCATTTAATTTTTAATAAAATTTCTGAAAATTGACTAATTTTGAATTGTTTTATTTTCTCGCAATCGAAGTGAAAAGTAGAGTGTTTTACTCGGGCCAAAACCGCCCATTATAACTCGGTCTTGTCATCCTCCCTCGCTACGCTCGGGAGTATAACAACCTCGTATATAATGGGATGGTTTAGTCCCTTGTAAAACAATCTACTATTCAACAAGCTTATGATAGGTATCACAAACGGGCCAAGGGGTTTATAAAAATTCCTTTGTTTAATGTAATAATATCATGAAATAGGTGGCGGCGCTAGTTTGGATCAGGGAACCAACTTAACCGTATGCGTAATTGATATTTTAATTGCTTTTTTTTTTATTTCATAATGTGGTTGCAGACTTACGAACGTTTATGTGATCAGAAACGCACTTGTATTGAGCTGTTTGGATTATTTTATATTGGAGCTTCTTAGTTTTTATTATTGTTTATGATTAGCTAAGTCTACTAGATAAAATCGATCTATTCTGTTCATATTTATACCTATCACAGTCGTCGTAGCTGAAAACGGCTTGAAATATGTATTATATAAATAAATAAATAATGCTGGACAATTCACACAGCATCAACTAGCCCCAAGCTAAGCAGAGCTTGTGTTATGGGTACTAGATATAACACTGATTTAGATAATACAATACATACATAGATATATCTTTTTTTGTATACATAGAAAATACCCATACACCCGGAACAAATATTTGCAGATCGTATAAACATTTGTCCCAAGGCGGGAATCGAACCCGCAACCCCGTGCGTCGCAGGCGGACCTTCGCCCGCCGCACGATGGGCAAAAAAGGTCAGTTTCGGATCAAAAATCAGTAACTTCATGAATTTTTATCATACCTTGATGAAATTTGGTACACATATGCAGTAATGTATAGAGATTCAAATAGTATATAAGTTTTAGTAATTTCTCATATATGTATATATGTAATAGATCATAAAAAATAAAAAAACTGAAAAAACACGGAAAAAATTACGAAATAGTTTATTTAATGTGAAATACAACGTTTTAATTACCAAAAAAGTTAAAACTAAGGCTAATTACAATAACAATGAATAATTATTTTTTTCCTTAAAGTATATATGTCTAATACCTACCTATCAACCTAATTACCTCATATTTTCGGCCTACTGTAAAAAAGTGAAAAGTAACGGTTTGAGTGAATACATTGGAAAACAAAATATCACCATCTACTTAGGCTCTACTCATACTCGTATTTCAGGGTCAGTTGTAAGTGGTGCCAATTTTAGAAGACTTAGTGCCTCTTCTTCAAGATCTTTGACATTTTTTACGTATGGTTTTCTTAAACTTGTTATATCTGACGTGTACAAAAGAGTTTTAAAGACATCTTCATTTGTAGCTGCTCGGGAACATTTTCTGGCATGATGTAGTCGCATGTTTCTGTAGTCTTTGTTGCGCGCCTCTTGTGCATCTTCCGATAGCTGTCCAATAGGAAGAACTGCGAAATATTCGATAATATTTTCTCCGTGTAAAAGTACATATCTTGTGGACAGACGATGGCATGTAATACCTTTATTTATTTTTGTTTTTATTTATATTCATTCACATATATTCTTGCAGATTCCATTGCATATTCGCCAAATTTTTTGGAATCGATCATCGTTCCTGAAGAAAGAACTTGTAAAATAATATAAAAACGTTTAATCAATGTTTCGTCTACACCTGTAATTTCCGCAGAGCATGTGCTGTTATAGAAAAATCTTCGTGCGGTATTCCCATCGTTAGTGTTCCCACTACCTTGCCGAGGTTTATCTACTATCAATCCTAACTCATCCCTGAAACGTTTTTGAACAAGTTCTTTCTTTTCCTTCTTCAATCTTTTGTTTTCTTCACTTGTAGCAGACCAAGTTTTAAAAGACAGATTATAGGAAATGTGTAAATTCATTTCCATACAGCGAATCCAGGCAAGGTGGACAGTTTGTACTGGTAGGCGCTTTCATTTTTGGCAGTAACTTTCGACAAATCATTCATAAGTCGCGGAGTGGCCCCACATATCGTGCACGTGGAACCAGAAGGAGTATCTGTTAGTACCTGGGCAACTTTTCCATCTATCATTGTAAGAAAGAGTTCATGCTTCACTTGAACTCCAACAGTATGTATCTTTATTTATCAATGATGGTTGCAAAGCGTTTTTTGCCTAGTGATTTCATCTACAACAGCCCTGGTTTTGTCTGGAGTTTCTTTTCAAAACTCTATTGAAATGGGTCTACAAAAAACGAACAGATGAAGATGCCGGATTTTTCCAAATAACGAAACCCGACTGCTCATCAATTAATCTGATAGGGACCAGAGAAGTTATGAACAAATTGGCTTCTGAAATCGTTTCCGACTCCTCTGGAAGTATTTGCTTGTATTGGCTTTGGCCAGATGAACCATCACATCCCCATTTACTGTAGAGGATTAATGTTTTATATTGTCTATGGAAAACTGCATCGATTTCTAAAATTCTAGCCACAGTGTGGTCCAATAATTTTTTTTTTTTCGTTTGTCAAGCTTTTCAAGTACATAGATTGTGCTTTTGTTAAATCCAAATCTAAAAAAGCACTCAATGCTTCCGGATCGGAAAGCATTTTTATCTGGTCTGAGTTATTCCAAATACTTGAGATGTATATTTTTTTTTTGGTTGTTTGCGTACCTTAATGATTCGACAAGATGTGCTTCTGTATTTTCACCCACAGCTCGTAGTCCCTGCACGTAGGCGTTATTGATGTGCTCGAAGCCATATTCTTTAAGTAGAAGAGTGTTTTTCCTCTTCTTGCTAGATTCTGAGGAGTCTCCATAAGCTACGCACGGTCTTTCTCGTTGGCCAGAAGTTGATAGTGTAGAATATTGATCGGAGTCCGGTAAATTCAACGAATACCCTGAGTCCAACCAAGTCCTATTCTTCTGTAAAAACTTTTCTTTAGTCCGGGATGCCATCGCCCAGCACTTGTTAAACGTAGGAACAATGTGCCTTTGTATTTCACTTATTATAAAACAAAGGTTGTTTTCAGAAACATTAAATTTTTCCAATAAAACTTTGGACACTGATTCCAGGGTTCTGCCACCCTCTATGTAGGGAAGTATGAAATCTCGTTTAGTACTAATGAAGACATTTTAGAACTTTAATCTATTAAAATACTAAAATACAGGAGTAGAGCTTTACTTCACTTTGAAGTAACACTAAATTGAAAGGCTGGAATATTTTTTACCTCCCTTTATATACTATTGTGCAATACTGAATGGGTACCTACATCATTCATAACACTTACATTCTCACGCAAAATGCATGAATAATAAAAAAGATACCAACAAAATGTCTATACTATTCATGCGAACAGTCTCTGTGGTAAACCACAAAAGATAACAAATTTCCTACTCCGAATTTTATCACTTTTTTTCTCATAACTTCTAAAGTGGCAAAAAGTGGCAGCTGTTTTTTTTTTTTATTATGTGTATCTATAGTAAGAATATTAATTAACACAAAAAGTAGCGCATGGGGAGCCGTGGGCAATAGTGAAAACCTTCAACGAATTTTTTTTTGTGAAAATTACGGTATTTGACGTTTTAAGCACTTACTCAAAAATAATAAAACAATATGAAAATTAAATGGCTGTTTCGTAAAATACATAAAACAACCTTTCTAAAAATATATACATATACTGCATATCTCTGCTGAATATTTATTTCACAATATTGCATTGAAACATGTACATGCAAAGGCTTGAGTTTGGCACCGTTTCTTCAACGTACTTCTGACTATGAAAAATATTATTATTTTAGGTATTAAGTGGCAAAACCCTATTAAATAACATAATTTGAGTATTCGAGCATCTAATAAAATCAAAATAGTAGAAAAATTATGACATTTGTTAAAACCATTTTTGATTATGCTTTTGTTCTACCATGTTCCATAGTGCGCCGTGCCGCATCGCATCGGTCGTCTCATGATCATAATTTTGTACTTATTTGAGTACTACTTTTATCAAATAATGTACATGGAAAAGCGCACTCCTCATTAAGCGAATGATGAGACGACATGCCAATTAAAATATGCCTGGTAGGTAAGGTATAATGTGCGAAACATTCAGCTTTAATTTCTGCTCGTATTAACTTCCTTTACCGAATACTTAAATTATTACTTATTCTTATATTCAGAGTTCTTTTTTAGATAGCAACTAATCGTTGTAGTTCAAGGTAGCCCAGACATGCATATTCAATCTACAAAATTAATACATAACGTGAGCTTGTAAGTGTGGCTATTTCCTGTGGCTCCGTCCGGGCGCAGTGAAGGTTTGTAATTACAAATTACGAGTTATCGGAGGTTGATGCACCGGTCCCTTCCCCGCGCGACCTCGCGTTCCTCACAAATGCACACATTTGATGGAGACAGGTTCAACAAACTGAGACGACGAACGCCGCGAGAGTCGACCGCACTTTTACGCCATTACTTGTAATGATGTTTTGAATTATTATAGAAAAATTACGGCGCACGAGACCCTTCTTAATTACGGTGTTTGGCAAGGCGATGCCCTGTGACCAAAACTTTATGCTGAATTTCCAGGAAAGATGCTGGTAATAATGTTTTTGTACACGTGGTCCTGTTACATCATTTTAACATTTCATGCGTTTCAATTAGGTACAATAATGACCTTTTTTACTCCTGAGTTAATGTCAATCTGATTAAATTTTATTAATTTAATTATTAAATATTAGTAATTTCATGTGAAAAATATATACATAAGCCAATACCTACGATGCACAAAGGAGTATTTCTAAGTAAAGAATCGATCAAAAGTAGACTACGCGAATTTTTTTACATTGCGTTACAACTTATGTATCTTTAAAGCCCACCATCGCGATGGTGAGAATGGACGATGATGGATGGAAAAAAGTTACATGAAAAAAGTGAACTGAACGATGCACAAAAATGATAGATAAAAGTATTGCGTGACATAGGTGTCCGGTTTGTATTTTTCTTGTGTAAAGTAGGCGTTTGTATTGCAGGTGCAATCTGTGCTGTGTATTTTTAGAGTACTGTAGCTATTTATACCGGACCGGATCGGTAGGACCGGTAGCTAGCGATATGTATGAGCGACATGCCAATACAATATCACTGTCATCTCATCCTCGGCTTGCTCTATCCGGTTCCCATTTATTTTCGGATCCAGGACGCTGTATGTAATACATATTATAGGCTACTGTGGAGCTGCATAAATTAACCGATTATTCATATCTCATTTATAATGATTATTATTTTGTGTTGTTGATGCATTTTAATATTTTGACATAATAATTATGATGACCTTACATGAAGGTGACGAATTGTGTATTTTATTTTTGTATATAACTTGCATATTAGGACTCAATGAATAAAGTTAAACATTTATTATTATAACTAAGGATAAGAAATCTAACACCGAATGTTGACCCTTACATGGCTCATGTTGATTCAACCAAAAAATTGTAATATATTGTAATGGGAAAGAATGCAATAAATAAATAAATCATCGGTAGGATCGCCAGACCTTTATCGATCATGCCAAAATAAAATACAGACTATACTTATTTCAATAGACAGTAATTAAAAATGCATTGTATGTGTTTCTCATGAACGAGAGTGGACTAAACAAACAGTAGCTATTCCGGTTATTCGTGGCGATCAATGCAATAGATCGAACAGGACGGCTGATTGTTTGCAATTAATGTTTGCTCGTAATCGTAAATATTGGATGATAAGTTCTGCTATGTTTGCCCACGCGTTTCTATTCAATAGCCAATAGAATAATGAGTTTTTCGCACTCACAAAAGCACGTATGCTTATTATGTTTAGGAGTCTTCAGGCGGTCTATAAATTTTCACGACAGCATAATTTTATAGTATAACATGAAACAAAGGCTATATAGAAGAGAAAAATAAATGGAGTACCAGACTTTCAATGATAGTTCTCCATTGTTAGGGTCGATGCTATTCTTTTCTTGCTATTCTCTGAAGTAGGTAATAGGGACCTTCGTGCTGCAGGGCATGGTTGATTAGTATAGGCTTTAAATGGACACCGAAATGCATTTAGCCTGAAAAGGCAGGTTTATGAAAATAAACCTCTGTGAGAATGACAAGCACTTTCAATTAGACTTCGCGCGTACAGGCAAACCGTGGACCTTATTGTTTTGGACAATAACGCTTACGATTTATTAGTATGAGTATTTCTTGTTATCATCGCTCTTTTCATCTGTGAATGGTGAGGACAGACGCCTACGTTAGCCGTGAAAGAATCAACTAACGTAAATTCTGTCATGTATTATTTTTATTTTCAGCCGACTTTGAAATACGGAGAAAGCTATGTATTCGGCTTTATGTGTGGTTTTTATGTTTGTTTGTAGATATCTCCGTCAGTTACATAGAATGATGCCGAGGTGGTTGGTAAACTTTATTCCCGAGGGATTAGTATTTAGTATTTTTGTACCGAAAAATTTAAAAATACTTAGGTATTTGAAGTTTGTTTTTAGTTAATTCAAAACAATTAAATAATTATTTTTATTTTTTGTCAGATAAAAGCAACAAAGGTGAGCGGTCAGCGTGGCTGCATTGCGCCCTCGGCGTCTCTCTGCTGATGTTTGGGGCATTGCTGGAGCGGTGTTGCGTTCTCTTACCCGAACCAGCTGATACGCAGAAACATTCGGATGTCTTATTACTACTACCTGCAATTAAGGTAAACAAACCACTATACCTGGGACTTACTCGGAAAATAAAAATCCAAGATTCGTTTTCGTTCAAAATTATTTCTTATGTCGCTTGCATAAGAATAGCGTTTGTTTGAAAACTAATCAGAAACTTCGCTTTTCGTTTTCCTAGTAGGGCTACTAGGAACTCCCCCCCCTCTGACTCTTTATAATGACGATTGTTCTATCATGTATTATATCAAATTGGTGTCGATTCTGTTGGCACCAGACTCTAAAATTGTAGCCGTCCCTTTTTTGCTATCATAAAAAAGGGGACTGCAATCTTTTTAGGCTAGTTAGTCTAGGTTTTGCTTCCAACAGAATCACTACCTGCTAGGTAGGTTAATTGACGTATGGGTGCATAAAACGTAACTGCGGTAGAAGTTCTTTGAAAAATCAACACTTAATGTAGTATAGCAAAGCTACTAACAAACCCGTTGGTCAATTGCCAGCATCTAAGCTAAGGCAGAGCTCCATAGTCGTTAAATATTTTGAATAGCTCAGTTTTTGTTGTGCACAACGATTTACAGTCAGCTTTAACAACACCTAGCAATGCAGAGAAAAACACGTGTTACATGTCTCACGACTCGTCCGATATATTCGCGGCCCGTAATAATATATTTGTATGAATTATTTATCGCAGCCGGGCATCACATTGAATTGAATTAAATTATACGTATTTTTCATTACAGGTGTGGTCTGACTGGATGCTTTGCCACAGTAGCGTATGGAATCCACCACCGTCGTTTGAAAACTTCGAAACTGAGTAAGAGTAATTGCCGAGTTTGCTTTTTTGCTCTTTGTGATGCGCATATATTTTATGTTATTCCTTTTTGTCTTTTAGCTCCGAAAACGACCCATGGGATTGGCTTGCGAAGCTCATGAATATCCTTGAAGCTTTGGACGACAAGACAATACAACTAGAGAATGAACCTAAAGATGGTGAGTTACGTTCGTGTGAACGGTTTGTTAATGTTTTGTGTAAGCGGTTTGTTAAACTTAGCCTCTACTGATTTAGTTGGCCAATTAGTCAGTTATAAATGTTTGTGAGGGCGGCGTCCTACGAAGAAATCATTGACTAACAAAACGCATTACGCTGCCTCATACAAATTCAATAAGATCCATTGAGCTTAATGAGTTAGTGAATAAGAAATCTTTATTTGTGGCAGCATGGACTTTCACTATTTAAACTAAATCTAGTAACTTAACTTATAACTACCAAACACTATAAAAACTGAGTACATCGTCCTCCATAGATACCTATTCCCTGCCAAGTATACATATCACTACATATTATAAAACAAAGTCCTTCGCCGCGTCTGTCTGTCTTCGATATCCGCTTTCATCGAAAACGCTGTCCATAGACAGCGTTTTCGCTCCATAGACTTAGGATTTTATCTCTAAGTTCAACTACAAAAAAGGCCGCGATGGAAAATTGACGGAGGTTTTAATCATCCCTATAACTGATTTATGGTACCTAAACGATAAATTGTTGAAAGTATCGGAAAACTCAAACCGCCGCCCGCGTCCGGGAGCTTTCATCGAAAACGCTGTCTAATTCTTTTGAGATATAACAAAGCAATGCATGGTGGGATATTCTTCTCAGTCCAAGCGGGCGTAGCCGCGGGCGGGTCAACTAGTATAATACTATATGTATAACTGCCTAAGAGCCACACTTTAGGAACGTGATTCATATGTAGTTATTTATAGTTTTTATGACTATTTATTAAATGATATATTGTCATTAAATGTTTAATAAAGTGGATGCATAAACAAAACGTGTCCGTATTTATTTATCATTGAAGCTGCGGCACTATCTTATCTTGCGTATTAAATTATGGTCACTTAAAAATAGATAAATAATGCTGGACCATCCACACAGCATCATCTAGCCCTAGGCTAAGCAGAGCTTGTGTTATGGGTACTAGATGACTGATATACATAATAAAATACGATTGAATTGACGGCTAATGTGGAGTAGCGGTATTTAGTACCTGTATTAAGTACCTATATTAGTCATCTAGTACCCATAAAAAGTTCTGCTTTGCTTGGGGCTAGATGATGCTGTGTGGATTGTCCAGCACTATTTATTTAATTAATACATACATCACCAGGTACATTCCTTCTAGTGACCCCTTAACCAAAGTCTATATGACAGTTAATACAGTTATTAGGGTTTGTCGGAGACCTGTGGCTGGATACCGTACGTGAGCATCGGAGCCAAGTCACGAATGTGCTAATAACGTGATTAGCGAATGTGTGATGCGTGTGCAAATGGCGGCAACCTCTATAGCGGTCTGCGGTCCTGGTACATGTCCTGCGTTCTTAGAAGCTGGAAATTTTCTGATGATTCTGAAATCAATGTAAATACAATGGATTTTGGAATACTATACTCTGAGAATCCAAGATTTTTTATGTCAACAAAAGACATTTATGAATGAAACCATAGATGAAAACATAAAAAAAAACAGAAAACAACAAGGTAACAGCAAAGTTATCACTAAAACTTAAATAAAAGCAAAGGTATCAAAAACCCATAATCTCACATGTGTGGGATAAAATGTTTTAATTTGAATTCGAAAATGAACGAGAGATCAATTGAATGATGAATGAAAGCTTTCAAACCAAAAATAGTATTGACCTGTGCTTTGCTTTGATGATACCAATGTCGTTAAATGTTTTCCACCAATTTCAATTCTTTGGGTTTTGTAACCCTCACCCCCCTTGTTAATCAAAGTATAGGTGGTAAACTTCTATCCACTATATAAAATTATCTGTTAAAAAAGAGAAACGGCAGAAGAGACGCTAAAAACGGCTAAACTACGGATGCACAGATGTAGTTCTAGAAATTGAATAACATGGCTACAGTACCCAATATATTGTATAAAAATCCCGGATAAGCGCGTCAAAAGCAGTGGGCTGCAGCTAGCCATCGAATATATAGCATGGAGCTGTTCTGAAATCAGAAAAATTTGCAGGTTTGATATGCGTCCGACTACCAGAAGACTCGTTGCTGGGTGGATTCACTCCACTCATGTACATGGAGGCAGGCGTGGCGTGGGTTCGCTCCGAGCCCGCCGTGCCTTACCAGACAGCGGAATATGCCTTGAGGACGCAGAAGCTGCTATTCTTTGGTACAGAGTGAGTACGAACTTGAAATATACAGGGTCCCTTTGAACATTTTGCTCGAAGCAGTAGGTTCAAAAGGATCCAGCTTACTGTTAAAAATGGAGATGACAGTTTTCTTTGACGGAGAATTCGAATTTTCTATTTAAAAACTTTGGTCGAAATAGAGAAGCTGCAATGAAGGATTACTCACTAAATTTAGGATAAGACCTAAACGGAATTCGACTTTGCACGAAGTCGCAATTTCTGAATTTAGGACTATACACAAGAGTTTATAAAGTTCGAAATTAAATTAATATGGATTCTATTTATAAAACATTTATTTATGCGTTTAACCAACAGAGGTTACGTAAATTGCTACAAAAGTAGTTATGACTCATGGTCATAACTACTTTTGTAGCAATTCCACTGCACTGAAATGATTTTCATGTTATGATATATAGATAAGTAATTCATTGTAATTTAGGTACCTAGTCGGTGTGGAGCCTCCGGTCCTTCGACTGGAGTACCCGGCGAACTCTGCGCCGCGGTACGTGAGCGCCGTGCAGAGGGCGCAGCCGGAACATCCGCCGCTGCAGAACTTGGTATGATACAAAACCCAAAAGAAGTTCAATACTGCTGGGAGTAGTCCTCTATTCTACGCCAGCGCCATCGATCCTGAGCGAGCTTCAGCTACAGAATTTTGACTACTCAAAGATATCGTCTGACCATCCCGCAATGGACTACCTCGCTCCTAGGGGTTCTCTGTGACCGCCTACGTCCATCGGCTGTGGTTCCGCATAGCAAGGAACCAAACCTACTCGTCAAACGCGCGGGATACGGGACGTGGAGCGAAAGCGTCAGACGCGTAGGGGACGTTGTAATGGCGCCTCAATGGAGCTTTGCACACCAACGCGACTGAGACGCGGGAACTTTTAACGAAAAAGTTTCGCATTGTTGACGCTCTCACTTTGCGTCCCGCATCCGTATTTGACACGTAGGTTTGGCCGAAGCTATTTTCTTCATACAATCGAACCGTGGTAGATGGTGCAATCTTCAGCACTATGCCCGACGGAGCAGGGGGTAAAATCTGTCTGCCAATAATGATGACAATAATACCACGAAAGTCTCATAGTCGCATATAATGAGAAAATTGGTACGTATTCATAAATCATCCTGATGTATTCTTAAGGTGGCTCCATGAAAAATTGCGGAATGGCAAAACGGTTTGGCTAATAAATACAAATAGAAGTATCTGTCAATACTTATATTGAAAAGAGATAGATAGAGCAAAGTAACATTGACTATTTCTCTATATAATTCCAGATTGAAGACCTAGAAGACGATGAAAGCACAAGCGCGAGCGCCAGCGGCCCCGCTAGTCTAACAGAAGGTTCCATAGCCGAGGGAGCGGACGCGTTGACGAGGAAACTACTGCGCAGGAAGGAACTACTCGAGACAAGGAAGGCTACCATGGACCGCCAGTGGGAAAGGGTTCAGGTATAAAATGGAACTAGCAGGTTTTCTGTGTATATGTATGTATGTATGTTTGTTTTGCTTGCATGCAAAGGCAGGTTCCTTAAGTTGCAAAACAAAAGACTGCTTGGGCGCCGCTAACTTCAGTACGACACAAATATGATGACGATTTAAAAAAATCTCCAGTTTATTTCTTCTCGGAATCGGATCGGAGCATCGGAGCATCGGATTTCTCCGATGCTCCGATGCTTAACTGTTATAATATCGGAACTAAACCATCGTTAGTTGTTTTATAAAAACAGAAAACATACGTTCTCTGGTAGTTATGCGTTATGTTAGCTGCCACTCGACTTTAAATTCAACCTTAGCCGGCAATCATCTACTACCGGCTTTTGCCAGTCTCATCTTGTGCTTATAGCAAACGTTTATTGCAACGTCTATTTAAAATTTTACCTATATGCAACACACATGCACTTTAAAACTTTCATAGCCTGTGACGCACAGCTCCATGTTCAAGCTGGTAGAGCTGCGGCGCCGGCGCTTCCCTTCGTGTCACTCCGCACAGGATAGGCAGTGAATGTGTTACACAGTCAACTTTCATCCTTACTAACCTATTACATGTTATTCTTGCAGGAGATACTCCGAAGCGGCCCAGGCAGCGTAGCCGTAGAGGTGCGGCCGCGATGGCTCGTACCGGACACAAACTGTTTCATCGACCACCTGCCACTGCTTCAAGCAATCGCCTCTGCGCCCGCGCAGCCCTATCTCTTCGCTGTGCCATTAGTTGGTACGTTGCATTAGTAGTACTGGCCTGATATACTGCACTGATATACCTGATATACGGGCAATCTGCATGGTTCTATGTACTTACTGTAAGTGCTTACATAAACTAGCAATGCTACTAAAATAGGTAAAGATAGCGGGAAACTTTAACCCATTTACTACCGATCCTCAGTGGTGCTAAATCTCGCAAGTGCGTCATGGGCACTGAAATCGTTTCTAACTATGAACTCCCGTGTAAATATCCCAAACCTTGAGTAGATATTTATATTGCGCTAATATCTTGCTAAATTCCCACAAGAACGTTAATAAAATCCGCAAAATTTATAGATAGATAAATAATGCTGGACAATCCACACAGCATCATCTAGCCCCAAGTTAAGCAGAGCTGGTGTTATGGGTAATAGATGACTTTTATATTTAATGTAATGATTGCTAATACTATGACGTTTTAAGCACTGATGTTTGTTTTACAGTTATGACCGAACTGGAAGGCCTACAGAAATGTACCCGTGTTGGCGGCAACGCCACCCTAGCCCTCTCGTGGGTATCCACTGCCGGTTCAGGAGTCCGACTGGCCACGTCTCTCGGCTCTCTACTCGCCTCTCGCGCGTTCACTGACGAGAAGGAACAGTCGAGGTCCACCAATGATGATAAAGTTCTGTCCACTGCGCTCAATCTGCACGCCAACCTTACTGCTGACACAGGTTAGATCCAACATTTAATATTATAAATGTCAAAGTTTGTGAGAATGGATGTTTGTTCCCCTGTCACGCAAAAACTGAACTGATTGGCCTGAAATATGGATATGGATAATTGGTATGGATATAGGTTGGGACCTGGAATAACACATAGGCTATTTTTTATCACGATAAAACACGGGTGAAGGCACGGGCAGCAGCTAGTCTAAAATAAGCGTAGAAAAGAAGGCTAGAAGAATGTTGACTTATAGTCTTGATGTCCTTTAAACTATTTCGTATTAAATTTTTATGCCTTCCTGCGCATTGGTCATGCAAACCCATATGCACACATGATGATAATAATAACTAAATTTATAGCTGTTTATATAATTGAAACTAGCTGCTGCCCGCGCCTTCGCCCGCGTTTTACGGGGATAAAAACCTATATGTTTTTCCAGCTACCAAACTATACACATACCTAATCGACCAATCTTCAGCCTAATCGGTTCAGCAGTTTTTGCGTGAAAGAGTAACAAATATCCATACATCCATCCATACAAACTTTGATATTTATAATATTAGTAGGATTGTGTATAAAATTTGACTGATGTCAAAAAAAGACTTGAAGACCCATCAGTTAAACTTATGGTCATGAACGTGAATGCGGGCATAACACAACATGAATGTCTCAAACTAAGACTGAAACACCTGTACATATGAGTAGACAAGAACATATTATAGCGGAAACTTCGGCCCCGGACCGGCTCGAGGTCACAATATAGCCTTCACGTTAAACTAAATACTCAGTCTATCTCAGTCGGGCTATCGGCGATGCCCGCGAGCCTGTCTGAGATGGACTAGTATTCTGTTTAACGTCAAGACTAATATCGGCGGAAGTTTCCACTCTACTGTGTTCTTGTCTACTCATATGGGTTGTATAAAATTGAGGTACGTAGATTTTCTGATCACCATTGATTGTTACATTGGCATATAATACATCAACGCTGGTTATATGTTTCGAATCGAATCGACATGAACTTATGGGCCGGCCACACACTCGAAGAGTAGTATGGGAAGTAGCGAGGAAAGAAGGCAGAACCGTCGTGTGGCCACGTTACTCGTCATACCGCATGCCCTGCTCCTCATCCTGCCCATCGCTCCCGCTTTTGTCGGTTTTTTGAGCGCGATTGGCTGGCCACATACTCGCGCAGCGCATACGTTTTATAGCACACGCAGGAGCATCGCGATTAATTGCGCGATTAATCGCGCGAATAGAGCAGTGTGTGAACAGACTGGGCAACATCGCGGCAGCGCGAGGAGCATGGCGATGAGCAGGGCGAGGAGCATAGTGTGGCAGGCCTACTAGAAGCAAGGCGAAAAATAACCTTACCTGACACGGGGTCATTATCTTAGTATCCGGCTACGATGCCAGCGAAGTAGCAGAGGCTAATAGATAGATCAAAAATTCTTTATTGCACACTCAACTGCAATAATATTGTGACAATTGGTTTTCTTATCGCTCAAGAGATTTCTACCAGACATCCACGAATGGTTAGGATTGTTGGATTGTTCATGGGATCTGTGTGTATTACAATGTAGCAAATACAAATAGCAAAATTCAAATAAATTATCAAATCTTACATACAAATACCTACTAAAATCTACTAAATGTAATAAATCGGCTAACATTTTGCTTTTGCAACTAACGATTGGTTATTTGATGTTGATCGTCAATTGTTTATCGTATAATTGTAACGTTACGTCGAATGACGCGGTTACTTCGTGGATCAACATAGCAATTGGCAATGGTACTTCATAGAACCCTTATCACAATTTTCGTTTTGTTACACTGTACGTCGATACAACGTACGTAGGTTCTACAGTCAAAAGGTTAAGTGGATATTGTAAATAATTGGCAATATGAAGTATTTGTTATCGGTCTATGCGAATGTATAACGCAAAAAAAAAGAATACTTACACGCGCTGACTTCTACAATTTTATTACTTAGAAATATGTATGTTTTGTACATACATCTTATGTATGTATATCTATGGCGTCGTGTGGGGAGGTCTATGTCCAGCTGTGGACGTGTATAGGCTGATATGATGATGATGTAGGAATATTTAAATTTAGTAAGCAATGATATGATATGATAGATACGTCATAACAACTTTTTTATTGACGAAAATACAGAATAATATAGGTATATTTTTAAAAGCTAGAGCGATTCTCTTTAATTTTTTCATACATTTATCCACGCCGACACGTCACAAACCTAGGCCTCCATTATACGAAAAAGAAAACGGTATCGTGCTAGCTTTTAAAATATATTTAACTAATTATAGTTAATAGGGTATTTTCACGTTATATTTCTTCAGTAATTTTTTATAATATCTCTTTCAAGATGTTAAAATTCAAGCCAATTATTAATTTCCAAATAATTTTATACTATTTCGCCGATCTCTGTGTTGCTGCTATCATTCAAATGTTTGTACGATCTACTAAAATTTGTTCCAGTTGTTCTGGGTGTCTTCTATGTATAATAAAAAATATCTATCTGTAATGTATTATAATAAATTATATGAGCTAATTAGTACTCTTAACACAAGCTCTTGCTTAGCTTAAGGCTAGATGATGCTTAATGAACTGTCTAGTATCATTATTATTTTTTATACACAACAGGATAACATAAGGTTATCGTTCCAGAAACAACTGAGGACGGCTCTGCGAACTCCACGCGCGTGCGAGAAGTGGTCCTATTGACTGATGATCGTAACTTGCGCGTCAAGGCGCTAGCGGCTGAATTGCCGACGCGTGACCTGCCTTCCTTCGTACAGTGGGCAGGTTTGCGTCGTGACGATGCCACTGCGGTGAGTCTTTAATATCCTCTAATGGTTGTATCTTCAATCAGATGGTATTACTTTAATGCAATATTGTTTATGCAGGTATTGCAGCAGATAATTTGCTGTAAACGCGTGTACGTGCTAAACTATAAATAAAAGTTTATAGGCTTGTTTAATTTACTCTTTTTACTGACTTGGAAAATATCTGTAATTTTTTTACCAATCGTTTATTCGTCTGTTGACAAAAGTCAAAACGAGAAGAAATTTGCTTAGTAGGGTACAGCTGTACTTGTATATTTTTATGAGAGCTGTTGCGATTGTCTTCTGTTTAGTCATACAATTGCATAAAACTCTATCCAACAGCACAAGTGCAGGCCTCTACTCTAGTATATGAAAACTAAAAGCGGATGGCGCCAGCTTTTGGAAATTTATCTATAAGAGGTTAATGTTTATTGTAAGTAAAGTTTCAATGATGATTATGTTTTTCTTTCAGAATAAGAAAGCCCCATTGCCAGAGGTTAGCCGTAATTGATAGTCTGAGGGTAGATCAAGGAAACAAATATTCATTCTCACAGTTATCTTGCGATGCGACCGAAAGTCGCGAAAACAGCGCTGATCGCTAAATAATCGCATCTCTTCCGGTGATGTAAACCTCGCAGAAACCGGATTAGTACACGGATGCACCTTATTATACCATAGGAATTGAATAGATGTAAGTGAAGATACACCAATAAGCGGTCGAAATATTCATTTCGTTAACTCCCAGGATCCCACCTACCTACGTGTTCCTGATAATCCTTTTTTACGCGTTACAAAATAGGTAGATTCATTGGAATAGATACGCGATGTTAGATCTTCTGTAATGCAATGGGTGTCTATTCCAAAATGCCTTTATTTGTAAGCTTCTAAGGCGCTAGTTCACGAACATGGATCGCTATAAAAGTTTCATAGTTAATTGTTCATTAATAGAACGTAAAAATTGCCAGTGTTTGTGAATTATAGCCTATTATTAAGTTTAGGTGGTATCGATGATTCAGTGTTGCTGAGCTTTTATTTTTATTTACTTTTTTTAATATACTAAGTATATCTTTTATTTTTGTAGCTAGGTTATTGTAATTCAATTGTAATTACTAACTATAGTCAAGTACAGGTCGCATGGTCTCAATTCATTTAAACTATAATCGAGTACTTTATGAATAATGAATTTATGATGTCTTTGCACGTTTAATATTTGAATGATTCTTAAATGTTAGACAGTAGTTTTTACAAAAGTACATTTAGCGTGTGGTTTCACTGTGGTGGTGCGGTGCCGTGCCATTATCCGCTGACGTCGTGTGGTGGTTCTAGATTAGACGCTAGCTTTTTTGTAAGAATATTTTGAATACTGACTTCGGAGTACTGAAACGTTACGAAAATAGTTTAAAATTTAAAATAGTTTTGAATATAATCACTTGTTTCTACCAACTGCAGTCGCGTTTCAGTATTCGGACGTATGCCTAATACACGCTCTCATTAACGTTCATTGAATTTATTATTTAGATATTTTTTGTTGAAGAAACGTAGTACAAAGTATCTGACATTACTTTTATGTATTAATCAATAAAATCTCTACTGAATAGTTATCACATGTAAGTTTTTATATCGGCATCTTTGTCGAAAGAAAATTAAATATCAACAGATTAGCGTATTAAAACATGTTTTTATAGAAAATATTGAAGACTATGTGCATGTTATCGTTTGAACGAAACTTTATGAATTTTATTCATAGGTAAGATTTGGGCTATACTTTATTTACATAAAAAATTGCCATACTAAGGCGCTGCTTTGAATTGTTCAAACATTATTTTCAGCTGATGTAAGCGACATTTATAAATTAGGTACATTTATTTCCTTTTTGTAGATATTAACAATATTATATATAAACGAATTATGAATATCTAGTTATCAAAAATGTAACAACATTTTTCATTTTTGGATCAAATTTGACACTGTTACTTTAAATCATGACGTTTTAAATAAAGATTGGATTATTTCAAATTTTTATTTCAATGGACGACCAAATAATAGAACTCCATTCAAATTAAATAAATTGACAAACCTATACAGTAATGTTTGAATCAGAGTTGATAAAAATTAGATGCAGGAACCTGAATAGAGTATGTTCGACACGCCGCACCGGGTCACGCTGATAACATAATAACAATCTAGGTAATTTAAAATTTATTGCTGTGAAATATGAGTATTATGATCAATAGAGAAGGCCAGATTAGCCTTGTACTGACAAAAAACGATACAATAAAGTATTGAACGCTGGGGTTAGTTGGATAATTAGTAGAGGCGAGTAATCAGGCATAAGAGGTGTGGTAAATGTGTACTCGGCAATGAAGCAAAGGTTGCGAAGGTGCCGGGAGGAACATTAGCACTGGTGTAATGTGTTAGAAATGGACATAGTAAATGTATTCATGTTCGAATAAGTGAGAAATTCCAATGTTAGTCTTCACTGTAGAGCAATGGGAATTGGCAAGGTTCCGAGCGGGGCTAGGCAGCGGGGCCGGTCCCGCGGTTATAAAAGCACCGTTATTCTTATTTACCGTGCACATCTTGCTTTAAGAGCTGCGTTAACTTTATTTGAATTGAAAGTATCGAAATGTCTGAAATAAACGAACGTGATATGAATGTTCATCCATAGGATCCTATGGTTACTATGATTACTATTATTACAGCAGTCACTATACTCCTTTACAAAGCTTTCGATTCGTAAAACATTTATTTAGGGGTTTTAGGGGTTTTTTTCAAAAAGCAGAAAAAAGCTCATAATAATATGCGGAATTTCTTTCTTTGAATAGTACCTAGGTAGAGCCTACCTACGCCTACTGCCAATCCACGCAGCATGTATGAAAAATAAAGTGGCAACATTTGTAAAGTATCTATCACACAGACACAAGACATTCGCTGAAGAGTGCACAAGTGATAGCGTGCGATTTGATTTAGTTAGTGGGTGCTTTGAGGTTTGGCATCTTCTTTGCAAGCTCATACAACGCATTGATAGAGTAGCAGTAGGCATAGGTAGGCTCTACCTACTATTAAGGGCTCATATAAAAGAGCGGCAAAGTGCCAACGGCAGAGGTTACTGTAGCCGTCGATTGTCGACGGCAGTTACCTCTGCCGTTGGCACTTTGCCGCTCGTGTATATGAGCTCTAAAAGAAAGAAATTACGCCCGCGTGAAGGAACACGCGGGTGTAATTTCTTTCTTTTAAGGTGATGCAGGAGCATGCAGTTAGTACGGGACATTTATAATTTCACCTTAACTTCTTTTAAGTACCTACCGAATTCCTTTAAACAGCTCTTATCCAAATAAAGGTAAATATTATTGCTCTCTGCAATCGTCGAAAGCTGCTAGCCCGTGCCTCCTTCACAATTTAATACGTAAACGGTAAAATACAACAAGAAAGCACAGTCGACTTCTAAATCGTTTTCCTCTTTATGTTGGTGGTGTATGGTTAGGTGCGTGCGCTATCTTGACTGGATAATGAAGAAATCTAGGCAGGAACCACATCTCTAGAAAAAAAAGACTTACGACAAATGTTTAACATAAGAATAATAATAACTAAAATTCTAAAGATTACGTGAGCCAGAACTATGTATAACCTGTATCTCAGGTAAAATTGCTAACGAATAGATAGGTAGTAATTATCACTTAAGAACGGAACGGATAGCTTTAGCCCCCATACAAACGTACTTTCCGCTTCATTTCAATCGGAAAGTATGAAAAAATATGAAAAAATGTTGCCGATACGAGCACACGCACGCAGCCACATGACAGTTTCGTATTTGATGGTTAGACGCGCATTCTCACTAATAGCGCACCCCATTTCATTCGACGACGACGTGAAACAACAACAAATCCACATGGGCCGATCCGTTTCCGTTTGGGAGAGGTTCGTAGCCCTCTTAAAGTAACACAAAGCGACAGTGCAGACTTTCAAAATAACTTTTAAACTAACTACGCTAAACTAAAAATTACAAAGTTTGTATGGATGGATGTATGGATATTTGTTACTCTTTCACGCAAAAACTACTGAACCGATTTGGCTTAAATTTGACGCGGGCTACAACTAGTTCTAGGATAAACATGCGCTAAAACAGTGGAAAACCTTTATATTCCCTTGGAAAACTGAATGTATGACAAGTAGAAGCTTCCCAAGTACTTAGGTACTAAAGCAGGGAACCTCCTAGGAACTACCCATTCAGTATGACGAACTCTGTGACGCGGTGGGCGAAGGTCTGCCTGCGACGCAGGAGGTTGCGGGTTGGATTCCCGTCTCGGGACAAATGTTTGTACGATCTCCAAATATTTGTTCAGGATGTTCTGGTCATTTTATATATATAATAAAACATATCTATTTATGTAATTATTCTATTTTGTATACCAATTGTCCATAACACAAATTCTGATCTAAATTTAATTCCTTAGGCAATTTTCATATTTGTATGTTAGGTATTAAGTGCTGTAACCCTAACCAACCACGGCAGACTAGAGATACCTACTATAAAAAAAATATTTATTGGAACTGTAAACAAAGGTACATGAAATTGGGTGAAAACGAAAATACGCACAATAGTTATGCAACTGTGTCGCGAGTAATTACGCCCTCCTCCGAATGTAAAGTATAGATTGACCAAAGAACAATGTACACAGTATCACCTAGTTTAACAGCAATAAAAATTAATTTATCATTTACAAGCTCTGCTTAGCTAGCTAATGCTGTGTGAATTGTACAGTATTATTAAAAAAAAGTTTCCTTTTAAGATACAAGCTTTGAAAAATGGGAAAGCTTACCAAAAGTTAAGCGAAGACGCATAACTTATATACCTATGCGAAATGGTAAAATAAATATCCACGCTCTTTCAGAATAATATCTACTTACCTTCGTCGTATCGTATTTAAATGATATTTGGACCCACCGCAGAGAAAGATTCACGCTAAAGTGAACACTCTCAGCATAAACTTGGATTTCCTTATTGGAGTCTAATTGGTTTATGTTATTCCGACATATTCGTTGTTGTATTGTATTGTGACCGCGCTATTATTTGTTGGGAAACTTTACGAGGAAGAAAGACAATTTCATATCAGTTAGATGTTTAGTAAGTATGATTTGCATCCAATTTAACCCAAGATATCTTATAATTGCTACTTACAAGGAGACGGCAAGATTGTGGGGTACTCAAATCGAACTACGGTTCCACGTGTAATTAGTACTCAGTAAGTGTATCTATCCATATCATTTGTGGCGTCGTATTCGGCTCGCCTATGTCCAGCAGTGGACGTGTATGGGCTGATATGATGAAGTGTATCCATATCCTCAACTACTTGGTCATTGCTGAGAAAAATATCCTAAAGTATGTCAATTCTTCATATTATTTATGATATAGCTACTAAATATTATTTGCGTTCAATAATGCATAAAAGTCGTGTTATGTAATTTTAAATAAAAAAAACATAGTTTAGGTTTTTTTTTCGGCAATAACCAAGTAGTGCGCTCTACGGTTTGAGGATATGGATACACTTCATCATCATCATCACATCAGCCCATGCACGTCCACTGCTGGACATAGGCCTCCCCCATATGGTGCGATAAATAGCGGTCTTGAGCCATCCATCGACTCCCTACGACCGGTCGACACCGCTACGATGTCGTGCGTCGGTCCATCGAGTGGATGGTCTCCCATGTAGCGGGGGGTTAATACACTTACTGAGTACTAATAACACGCGGAACCACAGTTCGATTTGAGTACCCCACACCCTTGCCGTCTCCTTGTTAGTTGAACTAAAGAAGGTTATGCAAAATATGGAAGATGCCTCTTATGTCTTTGAATGGAAATATCCTGACACGTCTTTGCCATTTTCATTTCTAATGTCATGTTAATGTGTACCTATCAAGGTAAACATGCGGAATGTAACATTAGCACAGTAAGTCGTTGGTCTGTTTGTATGTTAGTGTCAACAGTCCTAGGTATCTCGAAGGAATCTACCTTAAAAAAATAACATTGTGTTGTTCCATGAGACAATTTAGAATTTTACTGATCTTGAACAGCTACCGATTAAGAGTTTTAAAAACATGCATATCTGTTATTAGATGTAGAGATATATTGATACGAGACTGCTGGTCTCGGTAGGTAGTTGATCGAAAAATACATAAATAAATAATGCTGGAATCACACAGCCATTACCAAGCCCCAAGCTAAACAGAGCTTGTGTTATGGGCACTAGGTACTGGTATACTAAATATAATACACTACATAGTTTTTTTTTTATATCTACCTACATCTTATACATCCAGAACACCCGGAACAAATATCTGCAGATCGTACAAATATCTTACGTAGGAAAAAGACTATTATGTGTTCAGAAATAGGCTCGCTACATGAATATAGAGTCAGACAGGTTTTTAAATAGATAACCTATGAGTCCCACTCATCGCATACCAAGTGATGAGAGCTTTTTGCGTCGCGATTAAACCCCTGAAGACGTCATCATGTTGACATCAGCATAGACCATTATGTGAATAGTATCCGGTTGTCTGCACGATTAGCCTGCGATAGAGTTAATGAATCATCGCATAGCTTCATTCATTTTAGGGTTCAATCTATAAGGTCCTGACCCTCAGCTCATCGCTCACGTTTCCACGAAGAGAACAGCTTTACAAAAAACTAGAAGGTGGTTGGTATAGACTTACATCACCTCTTTATTTACAATTTTACACAAATGCAAAGTTTTTATGATATACAGAGTTCCCTTGAGCTATTCTCCAATAGCTTTTCACAGACAACCACTTCCGCTTAGGTATAAAATAAAGAGTAGGTATGCATTGGTTGTTTATTTTGTGAACTTTAATTATAATAGACTTTATATTAGAAAAATCATGATGAATATTTTTATTTACACTCAATACAAAAAGTTTGCTATAAGCTTTCGCAAACTTTAACACTCCAAGCTAAGCTATTTTGAATATACCTATCTACAGTAAATGCTTTGTTATCTGTTCCACTCTACTGATTTCAGCAGATTTCCTATAAGAACCTACCTTGAAATAATAGAATTTGTTCTGTTGTGGATATTAATTTTGGCCAATGATTGAGTTTTTTTACAATGTAGGTAAGTAATCAAATCAATGAGTCGTGCTGTAAGACGGGCGGGTTAGCTCATCGCCAGCGTTTTGGTGGTTTTTGTGACCAAGACGTGCGAGGAAGGACTCATTCGACACGATTCAGAAAATAACAAATTACGACGTAAGGACCTACTAGTAAACAACAACCCATCGACCTAAAATTTTAATTCATACAATATGTACCTAATTACATCATTGACACTAAATGGAAATTTTCCAGGTACCTATTTGGTTTTCAGTTCTAAGTAAAAAATACAATATTAAAATAAGTAACGATTAACATTTTCATAGATAAGACATCGCTTAAACATATTAGTTAACACAATAGACACCTTTTGGTCTCAAAGTTTGTGCGTGACGAGTGGAAGACAGTCGTCGTAGCACTTGCTACGCGCTTGTGCTCATTTTCGTAGAATTAGACTTCAACGCGTTATAATTTCATTTTTTAAATGCACAATGCTTTTGAATTCTAATTAAAACATGAAATACACAAATAAATATGAATAACTTAATAACATATTGAACATACATACATACTTTTGTTGGGAAAATGATTAAGCTTGCTTTGTGTGGTCGCTATGTCTTCTTTAGCTCATTTTATTGCACAATGTCTTAAATTCATGTATTATGTAGGTATTGATTAAACAATTTAGTATTAATTGCACCAAGTTGCGGCGACGGGAGGCGCTGGCGCACCATTACAATACAGGCTCTACTGTGCAGAAAGCTCGATGTATTTTCCTCCAGTCACGTCCAACCACTCATTAATGAGCTTAGTTATAAAATAACCTGAGGGCTATTAACTGCCATCCCGGGAGATTGCTTTTCGTGGTCGGTGTCTATTAATAGTTATTTATATGCAAAACCAAAAGAATTCCCTAGTGCAGCGGTGATGGATGTCCGAAGACAATGCGTCATACTCGTGCATCATTCCCTGAGAATTTCTTACTTTTAATAGACGAGATGGACTCTTCGTTCAGCAAAATACACCGAAGATGAGGTAACTAGAAAATTGCGCAGTTTACGGACTGCTGCTCCATAGTCGGATGCGCCGTTGGTACGTCTCTACTGTAGTTTTCTCGTAGTTATTAATTAAAATCGACGTCAGTTAACGATCTATTCGATAGGTCTGTCGATAAGAATAACGGTGTCTGCACTTCGTATTATTTTGTTAAAATTATAGGGTTCCCGTATCGACGAGCGTAAACGTTATATTTTTATACCTTCGAGATATGCTCACCTATTGATGTGTGAATCGATGTGGCTGTAGATTTTTACAGTTGCACTTGTTATTTATGTTTATGATGGCTAGAAAGTTATGTAATTTCTGGTTGCTTTATATCGGATTTATGACCGTATGTAGGTGTCTATTATTTACCGAAAAAATTAAAATTTAAAGACTACCCAGCTGTTGTTAGGTATGTACTACGGGCAGGAAACTTTATTCTTGACGTGGCCAGCGGCCATGTCTCGTTGGAAAATGTCTACGATATAAATTAAAAGTGGCACATACTACCTAAGAGTGGGTTGGTAAGGTACCCGTTATGTGTACTTTTCAGAATCGACAGGCATGTCCATTTAAATGGAGTAAATTGGTTCAATTTGCATATTGTTGTGTACCGTTTGCGCTATTTTAGATTTTATTGCCATCAATCAAAGATAGCGGCTCAAACTAATTAGCAAAAATGACAACGGTTTTTTAAGTACCCGGTATTTAAATCATCGTAAATAACTAAGTGGGTACTCAATGTACCTCGTCATAATTAAATTGTTTTTATTGTTATGAAATTTCTGTGGTGAGATTTGTTGTTTTATTATAAAATAATCAGTATGTATCGAAGACGTTACTTTCAACGAAAAATATGAATAGCCGATTATTGGAAATATATTTCGTGCAATTGTATTTACCAAAGTATTAAAACATTATGTAACTATAAAAAAGTTCCTTGTTATATTCTACAAGAGTCTTTAACACATGCTGAAATACGTTTTTGAGTTCACAATTACCCTTCAGACTTGTAGGTACCGTATGAACGGAAGCAAACTTTAATTGAGAATTGAGGAAAAGCATGTTGTCAGGCGAATCTTCAGTTTCAAGATATTGCATTGGGTTTGCCACCTTGAGATGCTCTTATATACGCTTTAGTAACTTTGCGGTGCGGTAAAAAAGTAGCGTAGGAACTGATTAAATGTAGGTAGGTTCTAATATACTCATCTAAGTAGGAACTGCCATTACGTATCACTAAACCTTTGCCTTATTTGAGTTATACTCGGCTCCAGAATATAATGTATTTTTGGTAAAACAAAGGCATTTATACGGAAAACAATATATACATATATACGGATAACAACAAGTTAACAGCAAGGCTAGCACTAAAACAAAAGAAAAACTTCAATAATGCAACGAAAAGGTGCAAATTCAGGTTCGAAAACAGATGTAAGACAAATGAAATGCTGAATAAAAGCTGTCAAAACCAAAAATTCTTTCGAAATTCCGCGATCTGCTGCAATGAAACCAGTGCCGTAAAATATTTTCCACAAATATTTAATTGGTTATGTAAGCCCTAAATTTACAAAGAAATATACTTATACTTATATATACGTATCGTTAATTTTAATATATGATTCTAGAACCAAGTACCTATAGGCATTTGGACACTCATACGACGAAACATTAGTCGAAGTGCACATAGAAAAACCTGTAGAGCCAATCTCAGTGAGGAGTAGATTAGTAACTGATAGTCCCAGTGAGAAAAAATGCGACAAAAAGTCGAGTGTTAGTTATGTAAAATCGATTAGCGAAGCGCAAGCGCACCCATGATGACAAATTAGCTAATGCACTAGACGTGAGGGAACGCTAATGACAAAGAACAGCAAAATTGACGTCGGTTTACATGGCGCTGGGTTAATTTGTGGTTTACTGTGTTTGTGTTTAAATATAAGAGAGGATAGTTGAAGATATTTATTAAAATAAAATTGGTCCATTTCATGACTTGGCTTATTTAGTGGTGCAGCGGGTGCAAGTGCGGCTGCGACGCAGGAGGTCGCGGGTTCGATTCCCGCCTTGGGACGAGAAATTGTACGAACGTGCAGTGCAGGTAATTATTCCGGGTGTTTTGGTGTTTTCGATATACTATAATAAAACATATCTATAATAATGTTAGTACTGATATACGTACCTTATACATTCAGTATATCAGTTATCTAGTACCTACTTACCTATAACACAAACCTCTTAATTTATAGGCTAGATGATGCTGTGTGGATTCTCCAACAATAGTAATTTTATTTATTTATTTTAGACACTTTGATATCTACTTAAAGAATATTTAAACAATGTTTTTTTTATAGTAATGAATATGCACCTAGTGTGTAGCAGTGTCTTGTCACGGGTATCATTGAATCCCGAGCGCACCTCAGGATTTTAAAATAACCCCCTCGCTTCTCTCGTTAGTTATTCTAGAATCCTGATTTCAAGGGGGATTTAGTCACGCCCAAGACGAAGACAGCTTTATCAACCAGGAGAACACTCTACTTTTCACATTTTCTGCGAGTAATTAGTAACGTAGTTTGGTAGCGTAAAAAACTATTGCTTCAACAATAGTTTTTTATTTCGACTTCTGAACAGAGGTTAGTTCGAATTTCGAAGAAGTACTCATTTTTTTTTACTCTCGACTTCGCAAGGGAATGCTTTTGAATTCGAAGCCTGAAAATATCCATGGAAATGTTTACCAAAGCTACTCGAACTAAGTGGTCTCATTCGATTTGTTTGAATTTGGTAATACCTTCACCTTTTGCCACATGGACTACATGACGTTTTACGAGTGAAAATGTGAAAACATCCTTTAATGATATAGATAAAGCTTTCTAATTTTGGTATGTATTGAACATTTAGTTACATACTAAGTATAGTATCAGAAGTGGAATTAGCGACGGTTGCGTGAGGAGTGCAGCGCAGTGAGGCGGCATGTAGGCCCGCCGTAGGTACCCTTGAACCTAAAGTGGCAGCTCTCGGCCGCCTTGCCAATGACCCCACGGGCAGGCGCCCGCCGCGTCTCAGACCAGCTCTGTCGCTAATTGTTATGTAACAGAGAAAAGTTACGTGCATCGCACCCGAATATCTGATAGCTACATGCCAATTTTGCCTCGCTCTACCGCCAAGAGCACATAATTGGCCTCCGAAATCCCGACAACAGCGGTATTGGGGTACGCAAACAGGTTCGCAGCGCGAATGCAGTTTCTTGCCAATCCTGAGACCCGAAGGGAAGGCAGAGTCACTGAACTTGCACGTCGCATGCTACATCTCGCTCCTTACTTCATAGTTCTTGTGATTGTAAAATCATTCTTTGTGAGATGCTGTTATTATTATTACACGGGAAGATAGGAATTTACAGCACGACTTAGACGGTTCTAAGGTAACTTCATTATAAATTATGAGCGAGAATAGAAAGCATTATGCGATTAAGTTTCTTCGTTTTACCAAACAGAGATAAGTATTTTTTATTTCAACTTAGGTGATATCATCATCAACAACAAGGGCTGTGTTGAAAGATGGAGTTCGATTCTTCTGCTTGTTCCTAAATTGACTAAACAATAGGTTGGCTTGGGTGAGCTATCGAATTGCTATGTTTCATAGAAGGGCACGATTGATCCTTCTTAATTTTGTCACATATCGCCTTAAAACTAAAGTTACGAGAACTACCTATTCTATACAAAGCCTTGACTCTATCACACTAAGGTCTGTAAGTAGTTAGATTTAAATGAACGCTTCATCCAACGATCAAAATAACGATTGATGGGCCGTTTCACAAAAACGATTTAAGTAAAGTTGTGATGTTAAAAATCCATTGAATTTCCCGTCCATCTGTTGGGCAAGAGACAGCGCGTTGCCTCGGGCTTTTGTGCTAGAATTTTGATTGATATTTTTTGTCAGTAACTCGGTCACAATAAGATGACAGCGGTAACAAGAGAAGTGCAAAATAGACTTTAGCCATCGTAACTGAAAGTATCAAGGTTAGACGGTGGCGAGGCGGGGCGGCCGAAAGTCGGCTAACAGTAACAGTACACCCACGAACGGGGCAAAAACCGGGCACCCAGAGTGCCTAACACAGCCGCTTGCCGTCGCATCTGATGACTGTAGACCATTGAATGGACGACAGACATGTTCCGTAGGTACTTTCAATAAATGAACAGGATTTTAATTAGCGGTACGCCGAATCTTATATGGCTGAATTTAGCATTTTTGTTTTTCAGAATAACGGCTGAGCAAGTTATCTATTGCTGCCAGACTCTTGATGAATTGGCAAACATTTAGTTCAATGATTGCACTATAGTGTGATTAATTAGCATTTATTGATGAAATAAATTACATGTATTTCTGTGGTTCGGACAACGGCAGTTTCGGGCGCGGGAGAGTGCTTCGTGCTTGATGCTCGGGGCCGCTTTCTCGGCCTCATTCTTGACCGAGAGTCGGAAGGCGCCGTGTTCTCATAGTCGACAAACCGATGTATCTATGTCGATTGCTTGTAGGCGGCCTTGAACGGCAACCATTAATTTGTGTGCGGAGCCGACAGCGGGATACCGTTACCCACTGCCTGAATCTGACCACCGCAGATACTGGCAAACAAACTACCTTCTTATTCTCACGCGGGATCATCATAATAAACACTCATTTATTCATTATAAATCTATAATTCTGAAGATAATAAATTAATATATTTCACACCTTCGTGATTATTTTATGGTTATTATTTTGCACATCAATTCATCTTGCCTAACCTTGTTATCATCAAGAGATCTCAATGAATCGTGAATAAAAAACTCAATGATATCATATTTACCTTTTGCACATTTACTTATACATAAGTAGCCGTTTATATTAGGTAGGTAGGCACTTTGTTCAAGAAAATAAAATCTTTCAAGAAAATAGGTATCTTAATAAGAAAATAGGTATCTTAATAAGAAAGGTAAAAAACCAAAACTTTAAGATGAGCTTTTTGTTTCTGATGGAGAGCTTTTCGAACAAGGTGTGATTCCTAGGACGGAGTCTACAACGCATGGTATTTATTTATATATATTCATTAGCAATGTTGGTCATGTTGTATGGTAAACAGCAAGCGTCATAATAAGTTCAGTCTGCAAAGTTGGGCCGAGGCGCCAGTTTGCCGACACCGGTGCCCGTGTGAGCTGAATTTGTATCAAAGAATGGGAATAGCTCAAATACTGCTCTCAATACAGCAGGGAAATCCTAACTTTAAACTATACCTACTGCTGAATAAATGTGCTTTTAAATCGAACCTAGACGCTGATTTACATACAACTGTAATAACGACATAATGATACTCCTTATAATAAATCTGGGAGAAACAACATGAGATAACCATTTTGCATAATTGCGACAAGATTTAGATGATGTTATACGAGTGGTAAGATGCGGGTCACGTCACATAAATGCAAAACTAGCTATAAATAAAGCTAATTAGCATGGATTCATCGAATTACGACCTTTATAAGCTCAGACCTTTACTAGCTGCTGCCCGCGCCTTTGCCCGCATTTTATCGGGATAAAAACCCTATATGTTATTCCAGGTCCCAAACTATACCCATACCAAATTTCAGCCTAGTCGGTTCAGTAGTTTTTGCGTGGAAGAGTAACAAATATCCATACATCCATCCTTACAAACTTTCACGATTATAATATTAGTAGGATAGTAATATGAATAAGAAAAATAGAAGAGAAAAAAAACGAAGAAGGTAGACACCTAAATGTAATTTTTTAAAGCGGACGCAACTGTTTTTTCGTCCAGTTATCCACGCTGACGTCACAAATCCAGGCCCCTTGTAGGTATACGAAAAAAAAGGGGAACGCGCCAGTTTTTTTTATTATTATCTATACCTTATTAAATCATCATCACCAGCCCGTACACGTCCACTGCTGAACATAAGCCTCCCCCAAACGACGCCAAGAATCTAATTGTGGCCATCATATTGGGCGGGGGGTGGGGGTGCTTTCCATAATCACCACGCTTGGCAGGCGGATTGGTGACCGCAGTAAGGTGTTAGTAATACACAATAGGAAGCTGTTGCCCTCCCTCTGGTAGGTAGGCCTTACTAAATACCGTATTATTATGTATATCAGTGACCAAATCAAAATACCAAGTTTCAACTGCGAACATAATAAATAACAACATGAGTGTTTGATTCTCATATCAATAGAGCTTTTCTCGAAGAATGTATCTACAAACTTACCTCCGAATAATAGGGATGCTTTAGCATGACAAGTGGAATGTTGCGTGCGACACGACGACGACCGTGCCCGCGCCGACGTGAGACCATTGTCGGTTTAATAGATAATTAGTTAGGTGCCGTTACCGAACACGATCAGATCGCCAAAGCCAGTGGCCCACATTGCCAATAAGGATGACTTCACACAGCTAAAAACGGGATACTTTGTATTTATGAACGGAACTGTAGAGTAATTTTGTTGGATTCAAAACACGTCCAGCCATTGATGAGAAAAATGTCGGTACAAAACGCTGCATCGATGATTGTCCGATACCTGTGCGATTCGGTGTTACCACGCGTTTGCAAATTTTGCGAGGCGCTAAGCCATTTGCAATCCTAACTGCATCGCTACGCTGGATAATTTATATAGCGATAGCTGAAAACTAGAGCACCACACGCTCTACATTTTGGAACTTTCCGCAAACCTATCGTACATATTAAATTGGTTTGTGTAAAATTGGTGTGCCTGATCGTGCAGACAGGTGATTTTGTCACCACCGTTACCTATTGTGAAATGTGTGAGAATCTTTGCAACTAATTTTGATTTGATTTCGGTTTGAACACATTTTAACTGCCTGGTTCTATTCAACAAGAACTACGCTAGAAGAATGTTAATTCTAAGGTTTTTGTTATGATAGTCCGTAAGACCTCGCACTCGAGGGTTACTTGATTTCGTGGCGCAGTTGGTTAGAGCATTTCCGTACTGAGGAAAGATCGCGGGTTCAAGTCCTGCTGAAATAAAAAAAAATTATATAATATTTAATGTTAATTTTGTCTGATTCGGTTAATTAAAATTTAACCTAAATCTGCTACTGTTAAGTTTTAGCGTTTGTCAAAAATGTCTTGTTCGAATGTTTTTTGTTGCTCACCTTAGCGCTTTATTACACTACTTAACAGTAATTAGCACTTAAGTTAGCACTATACATAGGTATATATATAGGTTTAAGGTACGTGACTTATTTTAAGTTTAATTTTAAAATTATTTTTATATGGATCTTGTGTCTGAAATAAAAAAGTATTATTATTATTATACTGTAGTTTTTTTGATCATCATCATCATCATCATGTCAGCCCATACACATTCACTGCTGGACATCGGCCTCCCCCGTACTACGCCACAAATAGCGGTTCTGAGCCGCCTCCATCCATCGACTCCCTTCGACCGCTAAGATGTCGTCGGTCCATCGAGTGGATGATCTCCCATGTAGGGGGGGATTTGCCATAATCACCACGCTTGGCGGGCGGATTGGTGATCGCAGTGTTGGTGTTTAAAAATACTCAGAAGGAAGCTGCTGCCCTTCTTCTGGTAGGTTCCCTTAGTCGGCTCTTACGACATCCACGGGTTGAGTTGGAGGGGTCGATATTCGTAAGCCGCAGCCCCACAGCCTTTTTTTTTGATCATCCTCAGTTAATCTAATTCTCACGCCATTTTAACTCTGGGTAACGGCTGTGGAACGTAAAACAAATGTCTTGTACTTACCTACAGGAAGTTTCGAGCTTTTGTCTTTTAACTTGTAGATATAGATATCTAAAGAAAATAACGACAAAGAGTATTTATATATTATATCACATAAAGCACACGCATAAAACTCAATTTATGATGCCAATATAATACAATAATCAATAACTCCAGCTTCAAAATAAAAATAGCCGTTAAAAGCTCGCGTATGAAGATCATCTTAAACGACGGAGATGAGTGTTGTTACTGGGTGTGAAATCCAATTTACAACAACTACATATTTCTTTTGAACTTTCCCGCAGATAAGTAGAATGATTCTTACTTCCGTTTATAACATAAACGTACTTAGAAGTTGAAATCCCCTCAAACCCATCAGCGGCATCATTACCTACCCACATGATAATAAACATACTAAATTGTGGATTACTGGCAGGTGCACAGGACTATTTGCCTTTTACAGTCGTTCAGTGATATCTTGGGGATCTTGGATATCACGTGATATCTTGGGGATGAGGTGGACTCACGCGTCATATGATTCAACGAATAAAAAGGTATGGCCGCAGGACTGGAGGGCAATTACGATGGAATTTTCGCAAAAACCCATTATTAAGATTGCCTGGAAAAAATTTGAAAGTACAGCGAGCGACCTCATCGCTTTTAAGCGATAAGGTCGCTCCGTACTTTTGTGGTTTATAATTAATGTCTAGAGTGTAGAATTTAGTTTGTTGTGTAGGTACCATAAACATTTGTGTATTGTTTAATATTAATGTATATTAGTCATCTTGTACCATAACACAAGCTCTGCTTAGCTTGGAGCTAGTGCTAGCTAGCTAGCTAATATGGTATTGCATGTCGCTTGTTGGCTGCCACTGCCATATTCCTATGGCAAGGCACTGTTGAAGTGTAAATTTCTCTAAAAGTATTTCTTCTGAACAATGAATGAAACTGAACCGTCACGCTCGGTTCGGTTACGCTGATCGGTTAGCTGATAAGCACACAGCATCCTTTTCCAATGTCCTAACTAACGTTTACATGAGTTTGTTTACTGTGGCTCTCCTATCTTCAATCCATCTGTGGCATTATTACAAAGTTGCTTAATTACTTAGTAAGGTTAGAAATAAAAAAAGGACTTTGCTTATCCAGTTTCTGGCTGGACAATATGGCGGGTTTATTATTCACGGTAAGTGCATCCGATGAGCAAAAAGTGGACTTTTCCGCAGCAATTAAGATAGCACTCAACGATTTATTCTTAGTAAAGTATTAGTGAATCGCTAATAGCAATGATTACAAACTCATTTCATAGTAATGAAGATACGTAAATAAAATCAGGGTTTCAACAAATTCCGTGAGAGCGGTCAGTCATGATCACCAACCGATGATGAGTCACATTACAAGGAAGATCCAGAAGTAATGGCGTCATCATCGGCGCAGCCACCGACCTCATCACGTTTTGCCATTTATCTCAACAAAACGGATAATAGATATAGAGTCCATTAATAAAATAACATTATCAACAATTACGTAGCCAGTGAATCCACTCGACACGCCGTCGTCGACTTCGTTCTTCACTTTCAATTAATTTATTATTTACTTTTGCTTTTATCCATAGCTCTGTCAATTGTCATTGTAGTGAGAAGTGTTTCATTCATAATTCTTCTATCATCTTTTTGACCTCGAATATGTACTAGGTTTATGAAACCATGTAGGTATACATATTTTCTAGATTATTAAATCACCTAGTTTATTATCCCACTACCTGCTGCCCGCGCCTTCGCCCGCGTTTTATCTGGCTAAAAATAGCCTATAATGTTATTCGAGGTCCCAAACTATACCCATACCAAATTTCAGCCCAATCAGTTTAGTAGTTTTTGTGTGAAATAGGTACAAACATCCTCACAAACTTTGAAATTTATGATATTAGTAGGATACGATTAGGTAGGTAGAGTACGCGCAAATCTTTATGAGCTCTGTGAAGTTGGCTTCAACGGCTGCGCACTGAACCAAAAATAAGGCGTTCAGGGGAAAAAGCGGGGTGAGTTTTGGCGTATTTTTATTGTGTCTAGCACATTTTGTTATGCATTACTATATTTTTCATTTCAATATTTATAGAATATGCAAAAACATCTTATACTCAATGACAGATTATTTAAAACCTACAATGTTAGAAGAAATTAAACTTTTTATCTAACGTAATTAACCCAAGTTTGAAAATGAAATAATTACTATGTAGCAAATTTATTTATAATCTAGTTGGCAATACTGTGGAATGAATGCTTTTGAGTACAATGACGCAGCAAAGTCTTTGACGGTTGTTCGGTGTTCGTTTCGTTGACTTGGTAGTTTATTCTTGCGATTTTGTGGAGTATTCCCTGATATTAGCTGTTTCTCTTAAAAGTTAATTATGCCTCGCGGGTGGAATAACGTACTGCGTCGTCAAACATGGAAAATGGTGTTCGATGTCATAAGTTTTATGAGAAAAGAAGCCGATGAATTCAACCTCAAAATGGTACTTCAGTGGACTGCAGCTGCAACAGGTGTGTCTATTAGCACCATAAAAAGTATTTCTAGCCGAAGTCCGGGTGGGTCGCTAGTTGGTAAATATCACTTTTCTATTTGATTGTACTTGCGCAGTATTGCTTCCGTGCCTATGTTCACAGAGCTCATTAAGTTTTGGGATTACTCTACTATACTAATGTCCCGCACGAGAGCTAGTCGCCTCCTGAGCGTACCTAAACGGTGCCTACGCGAGCGGCGAGAACGGAGAGGAAATGAAACAAAATACTGGCTGATATGGCATGTGTAAAGAAAAAATAAATGCAAGAAAAAAAAAATTAGATTTTTTTATACGCGGCCTCTATTTTGTTCAGATTTCTTTTTTATTCACCCTTCCCTCGGCCCGGGCCGTTCGCGCAGGTGACAAGCTTTCGCGTGAGCTTTCAACATTTCGTAAACTAGGTAGGTACCTAAGTAGGTACCGAAACACTAAACAGTTCAAGAAGCTAAAGGAATGGAATGTGCTTCTAGTAGGTATGCTGTTCTGTGATTCACAACATGAGGTAAATGTATGCGTTAGTTTTTTTATTAAAAGGTCAAAATGTTCTCGTTATTAGCATGTAAGTAAAGTCATTGCCTGCTGTCGTGTGACTGTGATCTCACTGTGGTTTTTATTTTCAGAAACGCTCCGGTCCCCTATGTCTCGATCCAACTATAATTTTCTGTCTTCATGAGAAATTCAGTATAAAATGATTACTGTGAAAACGTGCAATTTTGTAATGCAAGATTTCACAGAAATTATTAATTCCAATAACGTGGTGTTTGAAGTCGGTTACTAATTTTAGTATGTTCAAAACATTTCCTGTAGACAAACTGCGCAATCATTGGTCGTTTTTTGTTGGGAAGATCAAGTTTTCTTGCTCACGCTGAAGTCGGACATGATAATTTTGAGGTACACCCTACTCGACCTGTTGTTTTTTAGTTGAGGAAATGAAGCAATGTTCAAAATTTTTCTCCGTAACGTGATAAGATGTTCCGATTTAACGTGGTCTCGACAATTTACACTAGTCTCGTCATCAGGCGTGGCGTGAGCTGCACTTCGCCTCCATCCATTGTTCTACTTTACAGTTTTAGCCATTAAGATGTTAGGAACTTGTGAGAATTGTGATTCGTGTCATTATCCGCACGGAACTTTGTTTTTTTGTTTTAATTTTACTCACACAGGCGCTGAGCAGGAGTCTTGAAGAATATTGATACGGTTTGCAACGCGCAGCTTTTGCAGGCAATGTTTTTGTGAGCATTTGAAGCGAGGGTGTGCTACTTACTAAATAAATAGATTAATAATTATTAAATTGGTATAGTTTCATAACTTATCTTATCAAGTTGGTATGATAATCATCTAGTTGCACCAAGTGGAACACAGCACATTCGACCTAGACATTGATTCTGAAAATGTATTATCAAGGTATATTATTGTGTCCATTATAAACTCATTAGTGTAGCGGGCAACGGCACTCACTGGCGCCAAATTACCAACATTATCAATTTATACTGAGCGTACAAACAAAAAAGATGTAGATGACCGGTTCCCGTTAACAGATTTGTATTGTGCAATGTCGAAGAAAAATTGTAACGCATGTTTGTGGGTTATTACCTCTACAGTTGGATAGTACATCCATACTTAAATGCTTTCACTGCGCCTAACATCAATCATGGCTACAGTGCGCGGACGGGCGCCGCACGCACAGCTTTCGGAGCTTTACAGTTCACATCCGTAAAATGTTCATCGAGCTTTGCTCTTGTCCAGGAAATCATACAAAGCTATTTTATTAATACTTGGAATAACCACATTATTCCTCCTTGTTATTTATCGTGTAATATCGCCGTGAAAATAACGTGGCGCGTAGTGTAGAATAGATCTACTCTCGGCTGCAGGCGCCCGCCCCATCCGCGCCGCCTAAGTACCCGACTCGGGTACTACTTCTTACCACAGTTAAGCGAACCTAGGCGGCTTTTTCATTTTTGGTAGTATCATACATGTTTACTACCTCGTTATCAAGTTCTGTCTTTTTATTGTAAGGTATTTTATTAGCCTTTAAGCCTAGTTATGCTTCACGTTTTATGAAGCAGTTTTTATCGCTAGTTTATGCAATTGGAACAGACGTGGGAACCTGTTGAATTTTCTTCCAACGGATTCATTGAGTGTATTCAATGAATCCATTGAAATAAACATAAAATTCGCTACGCACTTGGAGCACTGCGAATTGGTGCACTAGCCTCACCCCAACCGCGATTCACTGAGCGACATTTCATTAAAAATGTCATTTATTATTTACGACACATCAGATTAATTGATTTAGGATTATGCTGCACTCAGCTGCAGCTTATTAAGTTAATTTTGTATTGAGGCAAATAAAGGAGCTCTCGCACTGCGGTAGGTATACGGTACCTAAGTACCTACGTGATTATACAGAAGAGTAGGCAAATTTGACAAACTACCGTAGTAAAAAAGACGGCATTTTTTATTATTTAAACTAAAGTCAAGGTGGCAAGGTAACCTATTGATAAGTGTTCTGGTAAGTACATGTTTGCTTAAATAATAACAATCGGAAACAACCCAATCAGCAGTCAAGTTGATTAGTTTTATTAAATGTTTATGGTTGTGTTTCACGGTGATTTGGTGAAAAAAACACCAAATATGGTTCTTCTTTTATTAAAAATCGTGCGTATCAAAATTGCTGTAAGGAATACCTACGTTGTTTGAACAGATTCAACTACCTAAGATTATTTCCTTATTAAGTTCATCAAGTTTGCGTAATTTTCGATGATCTCGTCACGCACCCGCCTATTATACCTAAACCTACCTAATCTGTTCGAGGTAGAATTAAGGTGAACGCGCACCTGTCCGCGCCGCCGGAACTGCACTCGCCGCAGTCATCACATTTTATAAATCTTTATATGAAATAGTGTGCAACATCGCACGCCTATCCGCACCATACGATCCACATTTCAGTAAACTCCTGTAGGGCTACGGATTCCTTTTAAAAATTTCGGCGCTGTCGATGCGCGTGGCGAGAGTCATCACATTTTATAAATCTTTATACGCATGAAATAGTATGCAACATCGCGCACCTATCCGCGCGATATGATCCGCATTTCAGTCCTTTAAAATTCCATCAAAAAAATTATGTGTGTTTGATGCGTACGGCGAGTGCAGTGTGGGCGGTTCGGGTGGCGCGGATGACGTCATCTGTATTCATTTAGTCCATCTCTCGAGTTCCATAGAACACGTCAGTTATAAACAGAAATACAGTTAATATGATGAACGCGTTCGATACGTGCGGCGCGTAAGATGTTGATAAGTGTGCGGGGCGATGAGAAAATTCGATGACAGCGGCGAGTGCGGTGCGGATAGGTGCGCGTTCACCTTTAATAGGCAAACGAGCGCCCTTCACAAGGACGTCGACAATATTTTCTTTTCGTATAGAATATAGATTTTCTCGATACACTTCGGTAAGACAAACTAAAGAATAGCCTTGTTTCCAATTCAATGACAAGCACATGTCTACACAAGCTTCTATGTAATGTAGCTAATAGTACCTAATAGGAAGGTTAGGTACATAATTTTCTTGTCGTGACACTGTATGAAGGATGGGAACATTATCTTGTTATGATAAGTCAACACAATAACATATGTGTCTTCATATGGCTAGTTAGTCAAAGTTCCCGGAAAAGTTTTCCAATTTGAAGAATATCTTATTTAGCCTTTGTTTGTATCATTTTCATTATACATTACATAATTGGTTCTATTTTGGTACAAGTGATGCGCCTTCAATGTTTAGCGTAAAACCCTGGAACCAACTTGTTAATTCGACGCGTGAATAAATTAAGCTTATGGCTCGTTACGAAGCTCAAGCTTATTAATTATAATTGAGTAGGAATTAAACCAAACTTGTTAAAAAAGCAATTTGCGGATACTTGTCAGCGCTATGAGCCGTCCATTCCACTCCCCTTTAAAGTCCCCTCTCTCTTGGTCGAAGCTAATCTGAAACATCCACCTGCACCCCATTTCCCTCAAGTGCTCGTTTACTGCCTTGATCACGAATCCGTGATCATTTTTGAACTTTACGCGCATTCTAAAGAGTTTTCTTAAACTCAACATTTTTCCTTTGCAACTCAGAAATTCGGCTGTTTTGTCAGTATGTAAAGGAGAAAGGTAGAAAACAAACGAGGAAAATTGTTGGTAATTGGGATCCGTTACATGTGAAAAATTGATCTCGTCTAAATGAACCCGTTCGTATGGAGTTGGAGGTTGTTATTAGTCCTTTGACCTACTTCGTACCAAATAGCGTAAATTATATAGTTTCTTTTTTATTTCTAGAGACCCTTTGTGTTCATTATTTAAATTTTTATAATATTTAAACTCGATTTTGTTTTAGGTTTTCGTTTTGATTTTTGAGTTTTCGAGCATTCGAGCTTTCGAGCTTTGAGTTTTAAGCTTTAAGCTTTTAGTTTTGAGCTTTGTGCTTTCATGATTATGATTCCAATTTTCGATTTTTCAAAAAAAAAAAATATAAGCGAACCACACCCATTGACAAAATTATATTAACTAAGTAAAATGTTAGTTTTATAAAATGTTTAGCGATTTTTGGAAAATTATGTATTGTTTCATAAATTACAGTACAGTACTCGTGACAAAAATATATAAAGGCTCCGCGCAAATGGGCCACCGACCACAGCCACCGGTGGCTGTCGCGCGCTACCACCACATTTGTAACAGTGTCAGAAGCGAGTGGCCGCCACCGGCTACACGTATGCGGCGCGTCTATACAAAATATATGAAAAAATATGTTAAGTGGCTGTCGCTGGCCACCAGTGGCTGTGGTCGGTGGCTCGTTTGCGCGGAGCCTTACTCAGTAAAACGTTAGTTTTATAAAATGTTCCGTTACTTTTGGAAAATTGGTGTCCATCGTTTTTTGTAACCGTACAACGACAAGAAAATTTCGTTGTTTAGTGTTGTCACTCAATTGTGAAACGATTTGGCGTTAAGACGTTTTGTAATGTTGGATCTGTTTATGAAATTTCGTTGCTGACTGTACCTCCTATGTGCTTGAAAACGTGAATGCAGTAGTGTTTATATTATCAAGTCTATCTAAACACTTGATTGTTCGATTGCCCAAGATCGCACGGATTGAGATGGATGAAACTTGGGACTTCCTCTTCAAACAAGATTTTCATTCGAACATTCGTGAGGCATTGAGTAGATACCTATCCAATAGGCACGAAGTCATAAACGTCCTTTTAATTAAATTCTGTACCTACATTATCTGATAAGGCGTTTATGGCAGTTGCCATTGCATTGCCTGCAATAATATTTGCGATTAAATTTATCGTTCGTTAGCTTTCACACGAAACTTTTGACTTTGTTTTTGCGAGAGTAAATCAATTTTTTTTGGTGCCTAAAAAAGTACGTGCCAAAGCACTTTCTTCCTCCATTAGTAACATACATGGTCCAATCGATACTTTCAATCACGCCGCCGTACAAAACATGTCAGTGAAAGTAATCTTCAACGGTTGATTAATTTTTCAATTGAATAATATAATCGTGCTAACTTGAATTTAAATTAAATTGCATGAAATTTTCTCTTGTCATGATTAGTAGTTCTGTTTTGTATGACTTAAATTAGTCCTTTTAAAGTAAAGTTTTTAAACAAACCAGAACACAAAAATTCTAAACTCCTTTAGGCATCATTTTGAAAAATTAATTGTCAGAAGTATGCATTAAATAGGAAAGAGCTGAAATTCGAGAAGCAGTACAAATTCTGTCAAAAAACCAACAACAAGGTGATGTTGATGATGAAGAAGTGATTTTTGGGTTATGTATTGCCTTGCAGTAATACATAACCGGATGGCGGCTCAGGACCGCTATTCTTAGCGTCGTTTGGTCCCCCAAACGCCACTAAGACGCCTATTTTCAGCAGTGGACGTATACGGGCTGATCATGATTACCTTGTTTACAATGTTATCTTGAGTTTTATGTTATTATAGTGCGTAAATCCTCGCACTTGGGGTAATCTCAAAGAGTACCTATCATGTGAGTATACATATATCATCATATAATTTAATTTCTTTATGTTATCTTCAGTTTGGCCGATCGTTAGATTTAAGATAATTTTAAATAAAAAAAAAATACACAATTTTTTTTTTATTTTCTACGCTACAGATTATTAGATGTTTTTTGAATCGTAATAAGTAGAGGCCTTTGTTAATTTGACCTGTAATAAAGAACTTACTGACCGATCCTATAATCTAATAGCTTTCTTATTGCGTACCTACGTACACACAAACAAACAGACTTGATAAATGACCTCGTTATTATAGTAACGGTTACAAATGCTGCATGATTTTCATATCTAGGCCACTATATTTCTTTATGAAGCATGTTACATGCTTTTTAGGCAGATCATGACTGGATTATATTTTTTGCTAGAAAATGACGAATGCGCTGATAAAGTTGATGGTTATACATTATTTATGGTTAATATCAAATTTACTATAGCTAATTATAATTCACTTCATCAATCTTAAAAGTCAACACAGTCAAGGGCAGAGATAGAATAGTCGCAGCTACGGTACCATTCTTTGCAAATTGCCTTCACCTCATCACCAAAAAAGTATATAAAAATTTCACAATAATTAACGTCTCAATGCATCTGTTAATGAATAAAAATATTCACGTATGCATGTGGTTGTCATCGAAGGTTCATAAGTTATTCTAAAACATAAAAGATATGCTCGTACGAGCAATGCTTGGACTGTGACTCACGCCTGGGTCCCTGACGTTCTCACAAAAGTATTCGCAGGAAAGAGTTATTAAGATAATGTCACCGTGAGATCCGAACGACCTGCAGAATGACCTGCAACTCTGTAAGCCGATGAATGAGTTAGATTTGATATGCCATCCTTCCTGCAATTAGAGAAAACGCGGTGATGTTAATCAAGAATTCAATTTCAAAGCCGTTTTTTTTATTAAAACTATAATTGAACCTGAATTGGAGTCGACACAGAAACATAACCTACATGTACGCATGCGAGAGCATTCATAACTGTTAGTGTATGAAGATAAATACAGGGTGTCCGGCGGCGTGGGTACATTAGCGTATGTTTCGCCGAAAGAAGGCCGTGTTGCGACCTTCCAAATTGTGGGCGCCGATCGTTGACCGCCGCGTCGCGGCCCGCGGGTCGCTTCGTCACACTCAACTGCCCGAATGATGCCAGTCTCAGGGCTCATACACACAGCATCCGTTTTATTGGATCCGTTTATTCTCCCGTGATGACCTAAGTAGTTATATCGTTAAGTAGTAATATCGTCAAGTGTGTGAACTCACTCCGAGTTCACATACTTGACAGTATTCCGGAAACAGTAAACGATTTTTACCAGTAGCTAAAAATCCGTAAAAAACGGTGAACGATTGTTCGTTCACTGGATCCGGTATACTGTCAGGTATGTGAACTAGCTCCTACAACTACATACCTACGCCATCATGGGAAAAAAAACAGATCCAGTAAAACGAATCCTGTAAAACGGATGCTGTGTGTGAGCCTTTAAGTTCCACCACAGGTATCTGGCCTGTATTCTAATTAACTTGCGGTCTACATCCGCATCGCAATTTTCCATATAATTTCAGGGATTATGTTTTATTTTACGATTCATCTTTGTTTGATATCATCCAATCAAAGCGTCTTTAATACTTCTTGATTGATCGATTAACGTTTTGTTTGATGAGTAACAATAGTAATGTCCATTTGAATTAAACGTTTTCTTAATAAAGTTTATTAAACTATACACTGGGCCCCATAACAGAGAGCTGTCTACACTACACAGCCAACTAAACACTGGGCCCCATAATAAGAAAAAAAGGCCTACACGAACCAGTGGCACACGAGCTGGTTTATTGCAGGATGTTGTAAGTTTGCTTCTTAATTACAGAAGTTATAAATATTTTACACTTGTATTTGCAAAATTTGATCAGAAGCACTGATTAGGTCTTAAAATGTACCTACTGGAACACCGTTATCCTGCCCTCATAAAAAAAGCCACGAAGTCAATTTGTGCATTTAGTGCTTCCATAAATTTCAATGTTCATCATTTGTTTTCGTATAATTTCCACTGAAGCTTTTGTTTACCATCTTGTGTAAAACAAAAGCTTTCGTGCAGCATTCTTTATTTTATGTAGGATGTAAATGTTTTAAATAACCTTACGTTTATGTAAAGCATAAAAAATAGAGCTTATAGAAATAACTACATATAAAAAATCTTAATACATAGGTACCTGCAAAAATATTTATCCATGGCACATAAGTTAAAACGCTAATATTAGTGATGGGAATTTCTTTTAAAAATTTGCAAATAAATAATAATAAATAAATAATGCTGGACAATCCACACAGCATCATCTAGCCCCAAGCTAAGCAGAGCTTGTGTTATGAATACCGTATATGACTGATTGTATGTATATAATACGATACATTACATAGATACTTTTATCATCCATAAAAAATACCCGAAACAAATATCTGCAGATCGTACAAACATTTGTGCCAAGGCGGGAATCGAACCCGCAACCTCCTGCGTCGCAGGCAGATCTTCACCCGCCGCGCCATAAAGGTCATCATAAAACATATTTAAATTAAGACAAATTATTAAACGCGATATATATAAAAACCCACCTAACAGATTACTATGTATATTATCTACCGATAGTTTTTGTTGCGATTTATGAACCCTTTATTTAATGCAGAAATTACTATGATCAGGAGGAGTTCATTTCCAGAAGTGCATTCATGCTGTAATAAATAGCCCGCTAGTTAGTACTTTTTAGAAACTTTTCCTTCATTGTGTTCTGGTTCAAAGCTCGCGAACTGGGCACAAGAACGTTCTTAGTGTAGTATGTATGCCGAGAAATGTTTAAAATTTATGCATTTGTATGGAGGACATCATTACGTAGGTATATTTATCTACACAGGTACTTAAAAGGATGTCCGAACAACTGTTTCAGTATGTAGTGTAGAGACAGAGAGAGATAACATATTTTATACAAATAAAGAATTAAAATGTCAATAGAAAATGCTCCTGCAGTGCTTTTACTTTATGCTAGTGAAAACTGAAATTTGAAAATAATATTCATTTATTTTACAAAATCTGGATGGAGGATTTCATGGTTTTGTGACTTTGGTGATCGATTTAATTATTAAATTCGGGTTAACTTTGTTAAAATCAGTGTTCCAAAGCTCTAAAATTCTTAGATGGGATTCAAACCAGCAGGAAGTATACTATAATGTTTTCCCTAAAAGAATCCGTCTCAGAACACAACACGTTCGCTTACGCAAGGAAATAATCCGAGACAAATAATTACGGAATATTTGTCCCAACCACTCCAATGAATAGAGAAAGGAAGAACCCTATCGATGTGTCCCGAGGAAAACGCAGTAGGTAACTCTAAATTTAGGAGATTTTCAGAGATGTTGAATAATGTGTAATACACAAAAACAATTGACAAATTAAAAGTTTGATAAAGCTTTTGGTCCGCAAGTTAATAAAAGGCGCAACAAGGAGAATAGTTTTCCTCTCCCACGTTCCCGGGTAAAAAATGCAATGCAATATCATGTACATCACGGCGAGTGTAATGGTTGGTAGTAACTTTTACGGTAAATTTAATGGCACCGGTAAGGCATTCATGCTATTTTATTCTCTCATTTCGTTTTAAGAATAAAATTTGTTCGTATTTATTTAAAAATAAGTACACATTATTTATAAAAGTTCACCCAACAAACTTGGCATAATTTTTTAATCACTAGCAACCCGCCCCGGCTGTGCGAAGCCGAAGGGTAGTAGAGCATATGCAATACCGTAGCATATTATGTCTAAAGGTTTAAAAAAAAAAATTAGGCAGCGTTTTTCACGTAAGCTCCCAGGCGGCTTGACTTTTTCCGACACTTTCAACATTTATCATTATATTTCAACCAATTTACACAAAACCATGACAAATTATATATTAAAACCTTCCTCATGAATCGTTCTATCCATTGGTGAAATTGGCATGAAAATCCGTTAAGTGGTTTTTGAGTTTATCGAGTTTATCTTGAACAGACACACAGACAGACAGACGCGGCGGAGGAATTTATTTTATATTATTTCGTGTTTAAGTTAGAGGCTTTTCCATACTATACAATTGTTAATATAGATCAGACCTACTTTCATGCTGACTCATACGATAAGATAAGATATGCGAGTAATGAGAGGGGGTAAGAATTTGCTGCTTCGAAAAAATGCTGACATAGGAGATTTCACGCTCTTGCACAAGCTTTATATTATTCTGCACCAGTTTGTCGATTCTAATGATAACAATCAATTTGTAAATGTTTGTACAATTTGTTACTGGCGTGTTAACGCGTTGTCCAGTTGTATTGTGCTGGTGTATTGTGATAATTTGATGATAGGTGCGACCGGAGTGATGGCCAAGTGACAACACGCGTCTAGTTGGCTGAGCTTATTGTAGAGTAAGAGCAGAGAATATCTTTTTATAGCCCATTGTGATTCAGCCATCATATCATAAAATATATATACATAACCTATATATCCCTATATACATATAACTTATCTATAAATTGCACAAAACCTAATCCAACATTTTCCATATGGAAGGGGGAAAACGGAAAAGATTATATACTGAATCTTCTAATTAATTCTAAACCAAATAAAAATCAACAATACCTTACTTCTTATTCGATAACTAGCTGCTGTCCGCGCCTTCGCCCGCATTTTTATCGGGATGAAAACTAGTCTATATATTATTCCAGGTCTCAAACTACCCATACCAAATTTCAGCCCAATCGGTTCAGTAGTTTTTGTGTGAAAGAGTAACAAATATCCATACATCCATCCTTACAAACTTTGACATGTATAATATTAGTAGAGGAAGTAGGATAATTACTATACCTGCATAAAACTGTTTATAGTAATTTTATACTATAACTAGTAGTAGTGACTTGTCTAAGTGCTTATTTTGTAAGCTTAAAGAAATAAAGTTATTGAAATCTGAATTTAAATATCCGTTTTATTTTCTTATTCCTATTATGAAATAGAAGAAGATAAAATCCGGGAGTCCGGTCTCCTGGAACCTATACTACGGAAGAACTCGAGGCACTCTAACTTAGACTAACTAACCAGTCGATTATCATCTTTGAAAGGAACAAATTTATATTTTATATTATCAGTTTGGCTCCTGAACTAAAGCTCTCTATGTTTGCGCATAGAGTGTAACGCCCTTTGTGTTCCTTGTTTTGTTACAAAATATTGAACACCGTTTTATTTAGCACCATCACACAAATTAGATATGACAAAGTGGTCGTAGCAAATGCCGTTTCACACACAGTTAAAAAGAGGTTGAAAATGACGAAATGCTTCCAAATGCCTAATTATCTCACTGTTGCTAAACGTTTTATTGAAGTGATGATATGAGTCATTAAAGTGAAAAAGAGTTTATACGCTTTGGACATTTGATTGTAGAAACATAAGTAGAATGTATTTAGTTAGATAATATTGGAAGCTGGTCTCACGCAAACGCTTAACAAACTGAACGTTGTTAAGCTCTTGTTGAGCACAATAATTTAGTATTGAATGTGTAAACAAGCTAATGGCATACCAAAGATCATGTTACGAGAATGGATACCAGTTTGGTGGGTCCCTGAACAAATGGTGATGTGCGCTTGCACTGCACAAATCTACGCGAGATGGTGCGCTAAAGTGGACGTGCCAAAGAACTTGGGACGGCTATTGACAGGTATTGCGTTAAAACAAACATAAGTTCTGGCGGCTAAGACGGACCTCCGTTCACTTGACCATATACGAGTGTAGTTAGTTGGGTAGGTAGGTACCTACGACCGCAAACCTCCTGAGAATTTCTATGTAAATAATCACCTATGGTACATACGGAATTCTTGTAAGCGTACAAGCACCTTCATTTTCTAACTGTATGGACGTACAGCACCAAATATTCGGAACTGCTTGATGTAGGTCAGAGAATTGGCGAATAATGTAATACATATAGTGATAACGAGGATACTGATCTCGAACAGGTAACAAATGTCTGATGGTTTAAATAAGTGCCTCTTATAACGATTGTAAAGAGCAATGGTCTAACCATTGCACCGGGGTGGCGCCAGCGCGTTAAGTTAGCTAACATTTTCTCAAGTAATCTCTTGGTGTAATTTGCATTTAATGACCGGATTTCATACCTAGGATAAAACATTGAATGAAAACACTGCAAAGTGTGATGATTGAATGACTTTTATTAAATTAGCCGCTTAGTTAATAAATAAATAATGCTGGACATTCCACACAGCATCATCTAGCCCCAAGTTAAGCAGACCTTGTGTTGTGAGTACTATATGACTGATATACTTATTACCACCTATCCAGGGATGGGGAAACTTTTTCCTTCGCGTGCCAATATTTACTTAGGAAATATATGGCGGGCGGGCCTAGATGTTGTATTTTCGGTCTACTGAAATAAAAATATTGATATGTATTTTCAGAAATACTAATTTACTGTGCAATATTACAAAATAACTATTGAAATATGCAAAAAATTGCACATTGTAATTTAATTGAACTTTTAAGTTAACTGCGAAGTAGAAGCTCGAGGAGCGCTGGTCTTTGTGGTGACACTATGAGACACGTGGAACTGTTTTGGTTTCTGCATGATTTCATCATAAGCCATTTGTGATGCTGAATTTTTTTTGCAGTTAAAGTAGGTGTTTATCCGAAAACCTTTAAGTTTTTAAAGTACTTATTACGAAGACAATTTTAGCTAAAATCTTGAAATCTCTTCTCAAATTTTACCTGCAGTTTCTTCAGTTAGTTGTTGAGCGAATCTTAGGACGCCGATTTTCATCAGACATGATCTTAAAAAGCTTAACCATCTCACTTTAGTATGGTAGAGGAGATAAGTGACCTCACTTACGGTGGATTTTAGAAATTCTTGGAATTGTTGCCCGAGGTTGGTCACACCGCGCGCGCCCCGTCGATATCTTGCGCTCGGGAAAGAATATGTGATTATTTTATGCGAGCCGCGCACTGCCAATGAGAATGAAATTTCTAACGATACGAAAACTTCATTTGATTTTTGTTTGTAGGTCACGGGCCGGATTTTAACGCTTCGCGGGCTGTAATTTCCCCATCCCTGAACTTATACACTTACTGATAGGTATATTTATTATCCTTACTATAATATATAGAAAATACCCAGAACATCATCATCATCATCATCATCAGCCCATACCCGTCCACTGCTGGACATAGGCCTCCCCCGTACAACGCCACAAATAGCAGTCCTGAGCCGCCTCCATCCATCGACTCCCTGCGACCGCTACGATGTCGTCGGTCCATCGAGTGGATGGGCTCCCATGTAGGGGGGATTTGCCATAATCACCACGCTTGGCAGGCGGATTGGTGATCGCAGTGTTGGTGTTTAAAAATACTCAGACGGAAGCTGCTGCCCTTCCTCTGGTAGGCTTCCCTTAGTCGGCTCTTACGACATCCACGGGTTGAGTTGGAGGGGTCGATACCCAGAACACCCGGAACAAATATTTGGCGGGCGGGAATCGAACCCGCAACCTCCTGTCCTGCGTCGCAGGTGGACCTTCGCCCGCCGCGCCACATCGGTCGTCGGAGTTGAAAATCAGCATCAAAATTATATTATTGAACTATTATGATGGTGTCAGTTATTTTAAATCGAAGTTCGTCATCACCTCATGAATTAAATATGTTTTATGCATGTAACAACTTCGACACATGTGTTAGGATTTATCCTTAAAATTAATTTACTGCGTACAATTGTGATTTCAAGATATTTCACACATTTCACACAACACACCGATTATTAAACGCCCAATAATATATTGTGTGCCTAGCTCGAACAGAAACTGTTCCAGTAAACGTAGAGAAAGCAATCAGGACATTTCTTTTTAGAGTCCATAAAGTTCTAATATTCATGCAATACGGGACACCTCTATAATTAAGTACTTATTATGAGTTACAGTTATAATAACACGTTGGAAATGCATTCAGTTTCCAGTTGGGTGGATGGATCGAGTCGCTTTTGCGGCGTTGTATCTGATGGCACTGCAGCTGAAGGTAAAATTCATCAGTCGCTAGTCTAGTGGTTATTGATTGTGACACGGTAATGGGCCAGTCGGTGCGTGGCAATAAATCACCCGTAGGTACCCGGCTTATACGCTCTCTGGATAGCACACAAGGCAGTGCACAACCAATAAACCTTTAGGCTTTTCTTTATCCCGTACAACTCGTTAGGTTTCTCATGTGAACTCTCCGAAGCGGCGGTAAAATATGATAGTTTATTCAAAGGAAGATATCATGCATGACCAACGAAGCCTCTTGGCGTCTCAACTTGGCGCGCGGAGCTCGGAGAGGCAACATCACTGGCGGGACTCTGTCGGTGTTGCTGTGCTTACCAATCTCAATGTCAAGGTCGAGTATTGTGGTGTCCTGAAGATGTCTCGTGGAGAGACGAAACTAGTAGACAACTTACTTTGATGAATACTATCAGAGAAGGTTATACGCGGAATTGTTACTAAATATTTCTTCATTCTAATATTGTGCAACGAAGCCTCAGCAAAAACAGACAGGGCTTTAATGACCTTATGCACCTTAGTATCAAACATGGGTATTATATAATCTGATGCATTCAATCAAGACACTGACGTTATAGTTTTCAAGGTACCTAACCGGCTACCGTTGGTTGGCACACATATTTGTAGAAAATCCTAGCATGATACTGTTATTGTGTACAAATACATACATATTTATAGGTAAAGGAAGAGTTAATTAAATTTATGGCGATAGGTTAGTTCCTGTTGGGTCAAGTAAATTTTGCGGCACGCTACACAACGACCCGGCGGGACATTGTTTGTACCTCAAATCCTTCGAGTCTCGTTGCCGGAGACTGGTCGCTACTACTCTTGCCAGCGTCCACGCCAGCTGACACACTTTTCAGTTTATTAGTATCGTAAGCCCTATAACATCGAATAGCTAAAGACTTAGGTACTGTCGTTTGAAATATATTTTATTGCTTACCTGACGTCTTCTTGAGCCAATGACCCATAGTCGCTTACGGTACTTCCTAGATTTGCTGCGTACATTCCTAGAGTTATTACCTACTAGCGTTTGGTAGTGATTACAATTCCCTTTTAAGTTCTACGACTACTATTTATCAAAGTTGGCAGCACATCCAATTTTGTGACTACGAAAGTGTGGGTGTCGTCTGATAAAGTATTCAAGGATGTAGGCTGTTTTTCAGAGCAATGTCGTTCACAGAACATTACCGTTTAATCTCAGCGTTAGGCATGGGCGCTGTTGGTACAGTTACATACATACATACTCGGCAAATTTGCAGTCAACAAACGTAAAACCTAGACGCTTAAAAATATAAATAAGAGATTGGGTGCCAGCTTTATTTAAATTCACAGGTTCAGCTTTTAGTATTCAGCAGATTTGAATCTTAAGACCGGAATGTAAGTTTGGTTTAAATTACCTCAGTGCGCGAAAACAACTGAAACTACTTAGATTTTTTTTGGATTCGTTTGGGCGTTTGTTCTACCAAATCTTGATTAGTTTGAACGTTGGTATGGTGAAGTAACATATTTAACGGACTCATAGGCATTGATTGGGTCATGCTTCATCGGATTGCATGTTGTCATACAATTATCTAAAAAATGCCAATGTGCTTTTATTTTTTTCGATTGAAACCTTTGACTTCTAATTCTGTAAGTACACCCACCAGCAAGTCCCGCTTATAAGACGTACGATATAAACATAAAGCTCATTATACTAGGCTTCCAAAAATGTCATTGACACACGACACGCTCGGTGAAAACCGAACATACGGCCTGTTGTTGATGGTTTCCACTGGCCAAATTAATTCGCTGAACTCCAAGCGAACACGAAAACAGATTAAAAAGTAAAAGAACTGTCGGAAGTATCACCATCCACATGTGCGGGCCATATGCGTGCCAACACCATGCCTTTGTTCCTTGCATATACATGTAATGTAAAAGCAGTTTCATGCTAAGCTTCCTCGAAGCGCTGCATATCGGTGCCTAGCCTTATGTAGATCAAATCACCTAGATACAATTACTAACAGGAATAATAATACAATGATAAGCCATTCATCGTGAATCCCTGTGTGATAAGTTCAATTAGTGAGAAATCAGCAGAATGGCGTTCGTTGACACAGTGTAACACGCTACATCGGAACCACAGCCACCAATCGGTCGTTTGTTCTTTTTGAATTCATTACTCGAAAGCTCAGGAGATTAAAATGACAAATCTTTTTTAGCCTCCAATAAATTGCTTCCACACACAAAGGCAGGATTAAAAAGTCAATGTGGCGGGTCCTCAAAAAGCCTACCATTAAACTCACTGGGGATGAAAGCTCCTATGAAGTTGTGAAAATTGCTCGTAATTCATTCATATTCACAAAGCATGTGTAGGTTGCAAATCCACGAGTGCGGCGGCGAGCCGCGTACGTAGGTACCTAAGCACTTCCAGCCCCACTGCAGTGGTCAGCTTCCGTCTAGACAGAGATTATGTTAAACGTAGTTGATGTATACTTGTCCGTTTTTCGCATCCTTTATCGGTACAGCAAAGTCTTGCCCGCTTTGATTTTTTTATTTGCATTTGTTTTATTTTAGAACGTAATTACTGGTATTGATATGGACCAATTGAGCTACCTGTAGATTGTTTGCAACAGTCTGCAGTTAGCTCAATTGTTTCAATTGTAAATACTAGTTCTAATTTGTTTCTATCATTTGATTGTAATTTTCTTTGTCAATAAAGAATTTTCTTTATTAATAAAGTTATTACTCGGCGTTATTTTTGTTTTATACTTATATTAAACAGAGTAAAACTTACGGCTAAACATGAAAAGAGAATATTAGATATATTTGTGGAAGGCCAATTAAAAGTTTTCACAAGTAGTAAACTTGTGGACAAAAAACATACGTATCAGTGAATATAAAAAGTAAAGCAGTGATTACTAATACTTACGTTTATAATACTTTTGAAAAGCTCTTGTTTGTCATACGACGTTTGCACTTTTTATGTGGAATAGAAACAGAGTAAACCTTTCCTCCGCTAAACGTCGTTTTGCTTGTCGCCATAACTGTAAACGAGTCGAATGGTTGTGAGCTTGAATAAATCAAGTCGTATACATAACAACGGCGAATGTGAATTGTTTGTGAGAAAGAATCTCTAATGCAACAGATGGCCATGCATCCACAGCAAATTAGACGACTAATATAACGCATTGTCATTATAATGGTGGCAGATCGGCGACTGCCCTTCTCCGTATTTAGTACAAAGGAGCGATATTCCCAGTGCCAATGTTTACCTCTCATTCCCTCGCGAAAATTGCGGAAACGTAATATAAATCGAATAATCCATTTTTGCAGGGGATGTTTTGGGAGGATAAATCTCAATCGGGGTGAGGGGCGGCGGCGGTGCAGCGGCGGGGCAGACTCCGTCGGTCCAGGGCCCGCCATCTGCCGCGCTATAAAATCGATATTATTTAGCAACAGTCTTATATTGGTCATGTGGTTCTATGATGTTAAGTCAAGCTGCACCCACGCTGCCCGCCCGACAGGTATCTTCAATATTTACTCTGCCGGCACAACAGTCAGGAAATAGTCTCTTGCGACGTAAAACTGTAAGCTTATTCAGCACCTCACATTTTCTGAGCTGTTCAATAAGCTTACGGTTTTAGCTGAAACAAATAAAACGTCTGATATTTAGGTCTTGATATCCGTATAGTGAACAGAAAATAGCTAGTTGTAAGGTAGGTATTGCGTTTTATTTAACCCAATCAGAAAATATGTTTATCTTGGAGCTTATTAAAGGTAATAATTGAAAACTAACCTTAATTTCACATTCAAAAATTTACTCGGTAGTCGCTTGCCGGCATTTAAAGAAGTTCTAAGAATGAATAGTTAATTTAAAAAAGTAATTTTACAGGGATGGCGATTCTTTTTAACCGACTTCAAAAGAAGGAGATTATCTATTCGTCCGTATGTTTTTTTTGTATGTATGTTACGCGATGTCGCCGCCAATTATAGACCGATTGTGAAAATTCTTTTTCTTCTTTTTCTGAAAATGAACCCGAAGGGGTCCCTTATATATTTTTTTATCCCCAGGAGATCAGTATTTATCCCGCAAAACTTGAAATAAGTGTAAAAGTAAGGGATTTTTAAGTCGATTTAACGTTTTTTAAAACACGCCATATTATTAAATTTCCTCATTATCACCACATTGACGACCACATTCACTCCATTGACGTTGGGTTGAAGTTTTGATAGAATCCCCAAGTGGGATCGTTTGCAATAGCTAACGGTCTTTTCTTTACCGAGAATAAACATAGCTACCTATAATTCCGTGCACGATCAGAATGGGATCGAACCATTTCCAATTGAAACAAAAGCTGTCGATGAAGGAGAACCATTTCACTATCTCTACCATATCCACGGGTAAAAATATTTTCGTTCGATATGTAACATTGCCGTTTGCTTCTAAATAATTCCAATCATTTTACTCTGGGTTACCCGAGCACCGTAAAGTTCTTTGATTGACTTTGGGAAATGCGTGGACTCGCTACTGACACGTGACGTGTAAGCAAAGTGCCTTCGCCCGATTCTTGATTATACGTCAATTCTGTTGATGTCTGTTCCATTTCCAGCATCCAGATTCGTATTGAATATTTAGAAAGATAGATGAAAATTTGATCTTGGATAAATGTTGGACAACACATACACACCCCAATAAGGAATAACATTAACAAAACCTAGCTGAATTTATGAGTGTGTGAGACGTTATTACACTGAGTACTGAGTAGTTAGGCAGGCATAATTTTTTAGACGTGTGAAGTTAAGCCTTATTCGTTTATATCCCTTCATTTAATGAAATGAAATAACAATTACATCAATATGTATAATCGAAATTTTATTTCAAACAAGTGACCAAATTAGAGCTTGGTTTTGATAAAGTCAGTGGCCTCAGTCGAGTTAATTGAGGATTCTTAACTCCTAAAATAAAGAAAGGAACCTTTGTTTCTGATGATTCATACTTTGTTAAGGAAAAATTCAAGATCGTAATTAATCCGAGCTCCGTTAAATCTACCACTGACGCCAAAGCGGACAGTCATGTGGGCCAACGAGAAGAAAATTATCCACGTACTTCCCAAATGCACGTTTAGATGAAAGGAGTTGAGTCACAGCATAGTGGAGCGTAGTTTAGCATTAGTAATTGATTTTTATTAGTTATATTTTATGAATTTTATTCAAATAACGGTTTCTTGATTGTCCAGTTTGCGATAAAAATGGCTGCTCTACATCAAGTCTGATTATTTTATTAGGTGCTAGGTCAATGCCTGATTTGTTTAATACTTTCTTTATTAACGCAGAAAATCTAATTCATTCAGTAATATATCATGAAAAGCCTTAAATTTAACACTAAAATTATTAACGGGATATTTACCATGATTTGAGTTTGAGTTCTCCAATAGAGTCTCAGTTGATCCTTGATCATGGCACATGTAACTGTGCCGAAATATTGGAGAACTCAAAACTCAAATCCATGGTAAATATCCCGTTAGTGACTTTAGTGTTGTAAACAACCATGATAGTTTAAAAAGTCTTAAATTTTTACTTTACACATTATATGGTAAGAAACTCATTTTGGACATAAACGAACGAACGGTAACAACTACGAGTTTCAGGTACAAAACCTCTTTCTAGCCATTAGAAACTAACAAAACTAGACTTTTTGAGAAGGTTGAACGTTTTGAGTCCAAGTAGCCTTCGATAGGCCAAAATTATTTCAGCTCAAGTAATTTTATTTTCCTTGGCGATCATGTGATGGTGTCAATAACTTATTACACCGTCGAAATGTAGGAACCAGTAAGTAGGTACCGACAGATGTGTTCTTTTTTTTGTAATTTTCCATAATGTTTTCAAAGAATATTCATGAAATTATTATGACAATGTTTTTTTTTTAATTAATCGCTCTGTGTGCTTGACTCTATGACTGCACTACTGGTCACGCTATGATGGCTTCGAGCTAGGCTTACTACGGTCTCGGCCTTTAGCTTGGTCATCATTGCAGCCCTTGCTGTCCGCGCTATTCTCGCGCATTATTTCAGCTGCAATGCTAACTGCAATGGCCTGGACTACGCTGCGCTTTCGGTCATCATCACACCGTTGGTAGCAACACAGACATTACAGACTTCGACAGTAATTGCGCTTTATCAATTATTTGTAGATCTCATGAACTCATGAAATTATTAATGGATGATGTGAGAGTAGGTAGTGTGTCGAGAGCCATAGGCTGCAGCGAGAGCGGGAGTGGCTGGAGGCGGGGCAGCGCTGCAGCGGCGCCGCGACGGCGTGCTGCGTCGTCGCGAGCCCTGCGCTGCGCCCGCGCCGCGTCCATCGTCGCCCGCCAACATTCCGCGCGATCGTTGCCTCCCTCATTCGCAGCTTTCTGATGCAATATTCAACTTTACTGCGTCCTTCAATGCCGTAATTCATTATAACAAGTTTAATCACTATGAAGTCATTTTTATCATTTTCTTCTGTACAGGTTCTATGATGTACATCCAAGGCCACTTCGGCGACCTTAATTACCGGCAGGCTGGAGCCTCTCTGTAGATTATGATACGTTTAAACGGATCAAAGATAAATTAAAGGATCTCAAAATAGAATTTATAATACTTGTTTTTGAGACGGGAATAAGGTTTGAGATCTACTCTTATGACAAAAGGATAAAAAGCAGTTAAATCAACAAGTCGTTTTCTTGAAGCAGCTTGACTAGCACCTACTTGGTTTTTATCGATATAAAATTGTGCCTATTTGATGGAAATGGTGTCTACTCGGATGTATTTGATCTAGCACATAAACTAATATAGTACGTACATACCTGCCTCGGTATGTTAACGTTATACAAATAAGACGGCGAGCGTCTGTCTTGTCGAGTGGCAAATTGGCGTCGTCTCCGCATTTGTTCCACGCCGCCGCCGCCGCCGCCGCGCAAATTCAGCCTTGTGCTGGACTTAACTCACCAATGTCTATGCCATTGTCACACTCAGTAATTGGTTCACCAAAAAAACAACCAGGGTCCAGGTGATTTACTGATTTAATTTTCTCATAGCTCGAGCTCTTTGTACCGCTCGGGTAAAGCGTTGTGGTTATTTATCTCTATTGTGATTTCTCACTAGTGTTGGTGTGTCTGTAAACGAGCCTTGGAATTGTTATGCCGTTTGTATCTAACTATCTTCGTATAGAAAGTAGATAGCAGATAACCCCTTGGCACCGAAGTTACTCCGTTCGATAGCTTCGGTTAGAATTGCCGTTACTTGTAAAATCACACGCACAATCCCCGTAGCATTGTGCCTGACGGAGCGCTAACCACTTCTCAAATATTATATCATGCCCTTTATGTTAGGGTTAAGTGCATGGCTTGGTTCGAGTTCGTGAATGAGGATAAAGCGAAATTGAGATAGTTGATTTAGAATGATAGAGTAGGTACATTACATTTTGCCTACAAAGATTCCTTTTGTAGCTAATTTAGCAAAAAATGGCAGGATGTGGAGTCGAAGGCGTATCGAGTGCTGGCGACTTTATAGGGCTGCCAAGGATGCTGATCAAATTAATACATTACGCTTAGAGAACATACCTTCAGAATACCTAACAAAAAATACTCTCCATTGTAGAGTCTACTTACAGCTGCCTAAACAGAAGTTTATTAAGTTGTAAATATACTTACTAAGTTAGATTATATTTCATTGATTTTAAAATGTTTTACAAAGCAGCAAATTCGATTCATTTATATCTGTAAAGCATCACGGTGTCCGCACAGCTCCGATACGCAATCGCAGAGTGAGTCTAAGTTCGGAATGCGAAAACGGCCTCCGGTATAGTAACCGTGGGCTATATAGATAAAAAACTACAGGAATGCACCAACCCTGGAGAAATGACGGAGGCGATGGTGTGGAGGGCATCAGGAGGAGGGGCCGCGGGGGGCGAGCAAGGCTGCTGCTAGTGTCCGCGGCTGTCGGGCCGGACTAACCCGTCGCTCCAGGTCAGCGCTCCAGCCGGCTATTTATAGAGGTGCCCCTTAAACAGAGTAATTATTCATTGATTAGCACTGCGAGGAATAGAGGATTGCGCTTCTGATAGCCATCGCGCAAACGAGAATTGTCGCCGGCGCCGCGCCTCGCGCCGCCGCCAAGCCTCCGCCGGCGACACATGCCTTATGTGCTTCACAAAGCGAACATGTCTGTTTACAAGTACCTACCCAAACTTCCAGGGTAAGCGGTTGCTCATGGCCAATAGTACGATTGGATATTGATGATAAACTATTAATTTGCATAATAAAAAGCTATATTCATATACGCCGACAATACGTAGGAGAATATAAGTTTATTTTATGTATGTTAGACTAAGGTATATATTTTTATATGGGCCGAAGTTTTTAAGTTTTTTACACCTATACTTGACAACCTGTGTTGCCTGAAATAAATGATTTATTATTATTATTATAAATGTCTTGTTGAAATGGAGAGCTACAGCTTTTAAATAAGCTAGGTTTATACATATGTACTTAATAAGAGTACCTTGTATTAAAGATGAGAAATATAAGACGCGTTCATAAATTTCATAGTGAAAATCGATCGACGAAGAAGAATGCCCGTATAGCATAGCCAATTAAAGGGTTGTGGATTCGAGAAGTTTTAGGTAGAGCCACCCTCCTTATCGAACGTGCCAGGAATCACATAAGCTTAAAATTGGTTTCGATATCATTCTCTAAAACTCCAAATTTAGTGATTTAACTTACCTTTACTACCTTAAAAAGTATATTCAAGATTTTGGGAGGTTTAACAAAGTTTATTGAAAGCTTTAGGTTTTGAACTGCTTTGAAATTTCAAATTTTTGCGATATTTAATATTAAAAAACTATGCTTTGTCAAGATCTTTTAAAAATGAACGGTAAATTACTTAAAAGCTTGCAAACTTGTAAAATATGTGTCGTTATATCGTTTATTATATTTAACATCGTTAGAGTCATCAATAAAGCAGATATGAGATCACGCTATTTATTAAGCCAAAGAATAAGCTGTTTTCAATATTTAATTGAAGATTTATACGTTTACCTCTGTTAACAATTAATTTATTTAGTACCATGATGAAGTAAATAAACTATTATTTATATAAGAGACTAGCGGGCCGCCCCGGCTTCGTACTGGGTATTTAATAAAAAATTCAAAATCCCTAATTTTTTTTAAATTATGCTATTGCCTATATCACCCGGGGATAGTGTAGCTTCCCAACAGTGAAAGAATTTTTCAAATCGGTTCAGTAGTTTCGGAGCCTATTTAATGCAAACAACCAATCAAATCTTTCCTCTTTGTAATATTAGTATAGATCAAATATTTATTGGTAGAGTCAACAAGTACTTGAATAAAAGGTTTTATCTTTCATGTTTCGTCTTAAAGTAAATTTAATTTCTAAAGCTTAGCTTTAAAATGAACTAACTGAAATAAACTTTATAACGGATTGAAATAAATTGGCCAAATTGAATTGGCACGAAACAACCGAAACAATGCCATTAAGATACAGACAGCTTTAAGAGTTTCGTGGATTTCGTCTGGCACTAAACTGGATTAGTACGAGTAGAGCTACGCGAGTGTACATCGTTTAACAGTTTTGTATAAACTGTTTGTAATTTGTATTCCGTGCATTTTTTATTGGGGAAGAATGTGTATTGGATACCTTTTAACATCCTATCACGTATGCGCGCGAGATTCCCAGCTTGGCCGGTTTATAATCGGGAAATTCGTGGAAGGTCTGATTCGATTCAGTTGAGGGTTTTGAGTCTCTGACCCTTCGAATACGTTAGTAACTTGCGGTTTTTTCCGTTTTGCAAAAGTTGCGGTAAAGATTATTTTTTGTCGAAGTAAAGAATTACGCGCAAATGTAATCACATTGTAATGTATGACAAATACATTGTCATAAAAGTGTAAATTATTATTAACAATGTAATGATTGATAAATTGTATTGTCGATTTGGAAGGATATGTCTCAAAAAGGAAAATATGAAATGGAAGTAGATCATTCTAAACCAGGTTAATGAAAAACGGCTTTTAAAAATCTTCGGAATGTTTTGAATCACTTTGATAAGACACCGCTAGGCAATAATCGACGAACTTTTGCAAAGTAGCCGGAAATTTAGATGCAATTCGGCGTGCGGTTTGGGGTGGACAAAATCAATAGTCGCCACGAATAGCTACCACTACAGCCGTGAATCTGCACACATCGCGATTCTTTATTCGAAGTCCGCCCGCCCCCGCAGCAGCGGCCGCCCGAACATCCGAATTATCTTTGGAACAGGTGGCGTCTACGATGAACCCTTATGTCGAGGGTTGCTCCGATATTCTATTATGAGGTCACTTATATTGCGATAGATTATCATAACACTTACACAAAGCTCTTTTGTAAATCACTTTTACGTATCGTGAGGAGCTGCGTTCCTTAAATTATACTTCCAAATATAGAAGGGACATCGATTCGACGATGGACTACAAAGGACATTTATTTTGCACATAATTGAAGGTTCGTTTTACTTAAGTCAAAAGTAGTTTAGCTCGAATATAACTCGGAAGGTATTAACAAATATTCTGATGTAGAGATTTAAAAATAAAACGTTAAGTGCGAGTGTGACTCGCGCACCGAGGGTTTCGTATAAGACCATGCTTCTTGCCAATATTTTTTGGTCAACTGGAAATACCCTAAAGGTTCGGGTCCCTTGCGAGGATCAAACATATATTTGTCTGGTTCATAGACTACAAAATCGACGTTTTTCGGGTTTTTTCATAGTGAAAAGTTTTACCAGTGCTATAAGACCTAGCTTCTTGCCAAATTTCATGATTTTAGGTGAACAGGAAATACCCTATAGGTTGTGATCTCTTGTGAAAATCCTTTTTATATACACAACAAAATTTTGCTTTTCGAATTTTTCCCTTTGTTTTGCTATAAAACCTTGCTTTTTACCAAATTTCATTATTTTAGGTCAAAGAGAAGAACTCTCTAGGTTTTATGTGCACGTGATTCCCTTGGAAATTGGAATATACGAGTATGCACAAACGGCTGTAACTTTTGATTGCGTTGTCTCCAAGAAATTCGGATTTGAGTACCTATTTGATGTTAATTGCAACTCCTTCCCTCCACGCGCCCCTAAGAAAAGCTGGTTGACAGACCGACAGACAGACGGACTACAATGTGAGGATCACTTTAAGAGTAAGGGTTCCTTTTTTCCTTTTGAAGTATACGGAACCCTAAAAATGAGCAAAAACATTCCGCAAGCATCATGCAAGAGATAAAAGCGCCTTGCACGAGATAACTGAAGCAAACTTGAGCGGTCAACTACATACATATCAATCAAATTTCTGCTACAGTTATTATACGTCCTAAAATGTGTGTCACATTCACATTACGGATGCCGAAAAAAATACCCGAATAATAAATTAGAATAGTAATGCGCAGGCCGTTATCTTAGGATTGAGTCCGCTTTAATTATTATAAAAAGCGGCGCTTGCCGGTGTCACTGGCCTTCAGCTTAGAAGGATAAATATTTCATTGTAGAACTCAGATCATGAAGAATGATGTGATAATCAGAAATGGCAGCTATCTTCCTACCGTAATTTGTTATGATTATAGTGACTTACGATTTCCTCCGAATGCGTCAAAAGAGTGAAGCAAAGGAAATGCTCGCCGATATGGGTGGGTCGTTCCGTGTGAATTTATTTTCACGGTGCCTGCCCTGTGCAGATTATTATACTTACTTGCGAACTTACTATTATTATACTTGGAAACTCAGAATCAGAATCAATAACTTTATTTCTTTAGGCTTACAAAATAAGCACTTAGACAAGTGAAATTTTATTTATTATTTTATTATGTCTATGTTTTATTTATTATATATTATTTTATTGGTATTGATATGGATCAGTTAAGGTACCTCTAGATTGTTTGCAACAGTCTGCCGTTAGCACAAATGTTTGAATTGTAGAATACAATAGAATATACTTTATAAGAATATACTTTATGGCACAAAAGTTGTACATAGGCGAACATAATGCTAGATAGCATTCTCTACCTGCTAACCTTTGGTTAGTGTGGACTAGACAAATCAACAATTTAGTAGGTAGTGCTTTTCATTACAAAATTTACAGAAAAACTAAATAATAATATTAGGTACAATTAACAATTCGTAAGTTTAACAAAAGCATAAACACATACTTATATACAGAATAAATTGTAAATATTAGTTCAAATTTGTTTCTATTATTTTCTTTGTTGATAAAGTCCATTGCATTAGCAGCAATTTATACATTATTTTAACAATTCGTTAAAACTATACGTAACAGTTTGCGTTTTTCTTTAATTATTGCTGTCATTTAAATCTTACCTACCAGTTGTAAAGATGGGTCATATTTTCGATTTCCGAACCAGGAGAATCATTTTGCTTCATTGGATATAGTAGTCAAACCATTCAAATTGGAATTTGAAGTACCCTCAAAAATAAGTTGGTAGATGTAAAAACGAAAACCTTCTCTTTGTTATACAAATAATTATATTTATTAAATCAATGTTGATTCGTTGTGGCCTGACTATGCTTGTTATGTAAAAATAACATTGTCAATGTCCAAGTTGCAACTCGTGTACGAGAAACTGCTGATAAAGAGCAAATGCGTATATAAGGAAATCAAATTGCTTCGATTCGTCAAGCTGTGACGTCACACAGCCTCGTGTCAACTAGTTAGATTGCTGTATAGAAAATCTGATTTCTCATTTTCTTATCTTAATACTTAGATAATTAATGATTATATAAATGATGAAAAATATGCCAAGGATCGTTTAAGTGATTCAAACGATCCTTGGCATATTTTTCTTTCGGATAGCTTATTATGAAATACTAGCGACCCGCCCCGGCTTTGCACGGGTGCAACGCTAATAAATTATACATATGAACCTTCCTCTTGAATCACTCTATCTATTAAAAAACCGCATCAAAATCCGTTGCTTTGTTTTAAAGTTCTAAGCATACATAGAAAAAGACAGACAGACAGCGGGAAGCTACTTTGTTTTATATATTGTAGTGATGATTTATATAATATTACTACCTATATAATATAACTAGTTTCTGCCCGCGGCTTCGCATGCGTTATTTCTATGGAAACGTTTAAACAATATTTTTATCCCATAGGAACTGATTTATGTATATAAATTTCAAAAAGATCTTTAAAAAAAAGGCTGAAATACCTACCTGTATCCAAAATTTCAGCAAGACCGGGTCTGTAGTTTTGATGTAAAGATATAACAAACATCCAACCATAGATCCATCAACTTTCGTATTTATTATATTAGTGTGATGTATATCCATGAAACAGATGTACATATTAGTTTTCACATCTACCACACTTATTTTTGAGGGTACTTCTAATTCCAATTTGAAAGGTTTGACTCCGATATCCAGTGAAGCAAACTGATTCGCCTGGTCCGGAAATCGAAAATATGACCCGTCTTTCGCCCGCGGCACCAAAACCGCTACAACGCAGTCGTACACGATAACATCACATACAATAGTCCTGTTCCTATTCCTATCATTAGTAATCGCAAATATTTAATTGACTAAGACTTATTAGGCTAAATTAAGATAAAGAATAGGTAATGAATATCTAGTACACATTTTTATAGCATATTAAATCAATAAATGAATAAATAATATAAATATTATATAGTAAATAACATAAAATAAAAATGGTCTCCGCGATATAGGCTTTGCCTCGTGCGGAGGCCGATGGTTTATTTTAACCAGAATTCTTTCTAAATTAATAAATATTTTATCTTTTTTTATAATATAAATAATGCTGGACAATTCATACAACATTATTTAGCCCCAAGCTAAGCAGAGCTTGTGATATGGACTAGATAACCGATATATACGTACTTATTACACTACATAGTTTTTTTAATATACATAGAAAGCATCCAGAACACCCGGAACAAATATTTGCAGATCGTAAAAATATTTGTATCGAGGCAGGAATCGAACCCGCAACTTCCTGCGTCACAGACTGACCCACAGAACCCGCCGCGCCACAGAGGTCGTCTATATACTCGTACTTAGTGCCTTAGGACTATTGCAATTTGTTTTAACTACATATTTAATGCAGTTCTCACGTAGATAAATTATCCATACAAAAGTGCAAAAATAAAAGCTAAAGCTTACAGGGGAATTCTCTTGAGAGCTTTTTTTGAGCTTTTCATAGAGTTCTACGGTTGCGAAATAGGTTCATATTAAAAATCACATTTTTACAAACATGATGGTGTTTTTATACGTCGTAGGTATACTTTTAATAAAAATAGGTATTTAAAAGTAGACTGAGGCATAAAAGCCCACGTTGGAGCAGTCCAATTTGTAGTTCTACGTGTTTGCCTCACTATATTCCACTTTAGTGTTATTAAAGTGTCATCGCAGTGCATATAATTATAATTTAAATCAGTTCTTTACGAGGCTCCTGGCAAATTAGCAAGCTACAGTAAAGTTAGAGGTATTTCAGCTCTGTTAGTGCAGCCTAGCTACAGTAATAAGGTCGCTGCCGTGTGAGGAATGGCAAGTATTCACTTACAACAAGCATGTTAGGATATAACCAAGTTAACTATTTTTAAAATGTTATAATAATTATTGTCTTGAGAAAATCTATCTCCGAAATGCTCATTATGTCCTCTATCCAGCTGTGGACTAATATAGGCTGATGATGATGATGATTTTCAGAATGATGGCTACTTACTTCCCATTTGTCGACCGTTTTATCTCACACTATCTTAACAATAAAACAAAAGTTTTGCATCAACGGCTGTGTTGTTTTGGGCTCCAACCCATCTCCTACCACTTTATTTTAGTTGACATCTATAATATCCAAATGACTCTATTATGTGACGGGGGTATCAATTTCAAAAATAATTACGAGTGGGCTCATCTATAGATTTACCTAACTGTACAGAAACTAGTTTTTCCAGTAAGTTGACATCAATCATCATTACCATCAGTCGCTAATTCGTGCAAACATATTATTTACAGCCTGCATCCTTCCGGCTAATGTAGTTATATTGGCAGAAAGGAGCTACTTTAATTTTAACGGTGTTTGGGTAATTTAAGTGTACCGTTGTCGAGTTGCCGAAACAGTAAAATTAAATTTTAAGGAGCCCTCGATATCTGGGAACGAAATGGGAAACTTTCTGCAAATGTTCCAAATATTTCTTTTTTAGCCCGGTCAGAGTAAATACTCTAGTTAGATTTAGCTAGAGGTGTATTTTTTTATGTTTGTCTGTTTATAATATAAATACTGCTTACGAGCAAAATCTTAACGAAATATAAAAATACTTTGCTAGTAGACTTGTATAACTCAGACTGGATACCTTGGTATGCTTCAAGATCGTCGTGACATTTAAAAACTACCCATGCATTTATAATAATTTGTTATGTGATGAGCTAAAGCTATACACCAAGCCTTCATAGTATGGCGTGGCGATATCTAGATCATGAATTTGCAAGAGCTGCTTCAAAGAAAACAGATTTTTCTCAAACATTATTGGTACTTTTTGGGCTTTGGCGCTGTGCGGATACAATGAATGAATTCATTTCTTTCTGAATTAATAGTTTGCCTATCTTTTGACGACAGTCAAAGATTCTACTTGTTCGAAACAAGTCTTCTGAATTAACTACCTACTCGTATTACACGACGAGAGTAACATCAGTAGAAGATTGAGTACCTATAATGCCGTAACGAATTACGAAGTATTGGATGTGCGATACGCACGTAGATCGCGCAGACTGCATTAAGGAGTACAAAGTAGATTATTATCATTATCCCTTTTTTATCATCGTTCCAACCTGCATGGTTGGTATTGAGAGAATGATCTGTATAGTAATGGTCCGTCAACAAGTTGGCCAAATTATCACAAAAGTTCTTTGTGATCCTGATGTTAAAGACAGCCTGTGAGCAAGTTCGCCATGACTGGGCATATGGACCATAACAAATAAAGGTTCTTGCTGTTAAACAACATAGCAATCTTTCAATGCAACATGAAGACTTAGGTGCCTATGCATATAATAGTTTATTATTTCTCTGGTGAACCGCACTTCGGGCGATTAACGGGTATTCTTGAGCTATAATAAAGAAATTATGGCATCCATAACAGCGAAAATGAATTCGATGCCGATTATACACTGAGCCATCTCATAAAGGTGCTTGAAACTAGTTATCTTATATATATACGCAACATGCGCATGGATTACGGGAACGGTCACGACCGACCATAGCCTGTAGGTGGGAATTTTGCTAATTGGTTGAATCCTATAGACAAGCAATAAAATCGATGGGTAGGACACCGGCTGCATCTCGAATGAGAGCTCTGTGGATTCGCGATGCCCCGTGCTCCGCCACCGGCCCCCGCCACTGGAGCTCATACTTATACGCTAAAGCGGACACCGCAAAGAGTTCAAACGTGCGTCGGGCGCTCGGAGCAGTAGACGGTGGTCGAGAATCGCAACGCGTGGGTAGACGAGGGCGAGTGCAGTGTGCAAGTGCGTGCGGGTCGTGTATCGCTGAAAGCTCGGGCCGCGAAGCCTCCGGAGGAGCGTCGACGTCGAGCGGGGCATCGCGCGAGCGCCCGCCTCGCGTCAGTGCCGGCCCGGCCGCGCCGAAAGCACCACGCTCCGGCATTATACGAACAAGAATACTCTGGACACTGGACAATCACATTGTATCGACAACTTTGCATTCTTCTCCATCGCCACTTCAAGTGATCGAGAATATATTCATTGTGCAGAACTGGTAAGTTGGTTTATAATATTTTGCGTTATCAGCATTCATACATATGCTGAAAAATACTGAACAATACACGGTTATTCCATCGCTTTTCTGATATACAAATAGAATAATTGTGATTCTCACAAACGGTAATATTGTTAGTTTTTATTATTTTACTTTTATGTTATAATAACGCAGTTCACTTTAACTCCACCGCAAACGAGAGAGGCGTCTGAAAAAGCCGGTCAGCGAGCTTTTCCGCTGTTGCATTTCAGAGAAAATCGGATAATGGGCAAACTTGAAAATAAAGTATAAAATTAAGGAATTCTAATTTTTATTGATTGATGTAAAATAAAACACATAAGACTCAATCATTATTAACCTCGTGTTATGTCACCAAGAAGATTGACTAATTAGTCACACCTTGTTGATGTTTGATGAAATTTTAAATGTTCTAGCTATATTTTACAAAATTACTATTGGTTTTATCCGTTTTATGTTTCATGCAAAATTCGATTTGTATATAATTATGATTATGGATGAAAATAACTGTAAGCCAATTTATATAATAAAAATAAGTGTTTGTATAATTTAGTAGTTATATCTTAGTATATCGTATCTATTTAAAATATTGACAAAAATAAATTATAATATCTAAATTAATACAAATAGACTATAAAGACGAAAAGAAGCTGTGACGAAGGTTAAATAACATTTTAAATCTATTAAAATTTCTCAAAAAAAAAAAACATTTTGAATTGGATAAATAAGTCGTTGCAATAATAGCAAAAACTAACGTAAATGGCTCCGATAGAGTCGCGTGCTGCGGCATCGAGCGTAACGGATCCAATATTTCACACTCACCACCGCAAATCATTAACGATTATACTTCAAAAATTAGATTGAAAACAAAATTCCATTTCGACTACATAAAAGGTGAGTATTTTATTTTCGTAGTCTTTAACCATTGTCTCGTTAAAAAATTATGAATGATCTTATCGGACGACAAAATAATTTACAAAAAGTTGAATTCCAATTGAAAATATTAGTGCTAATTATTATTATTATTTATCCTGGAAAATACCATAATAACGAAACAAATTGAAACAGTAGAGTTAACTGCAGACTTATATATCTATATATATGTATCTATTAAATAAATTGAAGATCGTTTTGTCTAAAATAAACTGAACGGATTTCATGCGGTTTCCACCAATCGATTGAGTGATTCATGAGGAAGGTTTAAGTATATAATTTGTCAAGGTTTTGTGTAAATTCGTTGAAATATAACGATAATTGTTGGAAGTGTCGGAAAAAGTCAAGTTGCCCGGGAGCTTTTATCGAAAACGATGCCTAATCCCTTGAGATATGTATATGCTCTACTACCCATGCGAAGCCAGGGCGGGTTGCTATTAACAAATAAAGAGGAGCCATCGGTGAATCAAATTGGTCTGCAGATGATGATGATGATAAACAGTTTTTTTATTGTAGATTACAGTGGTCCATAAAATAAGCAATTATAAACATTTTTGAAGATAAACATTTATAAAGCAAGAAGCGCTTCAAGTTAAAAATATACCTAAGCGTTATTTACACCGATCATATTATACCTTATCAAATTGAAAGGCTTTTCATCCGATAATATAATTTTAGTTCGGTCTCAGTAGATGCTCTACGTGAGAACGAGCGACGCACGTACTTTTGTGTCAAGCGAAGAAACTCTTGGGTGTCAGACACTTTAACTGTATCTGACGTTTATTTATTCAATCTAAATAAATATAGCGCTAACGACAGCTTTTTCCCATAGCCATTTACTTTCAAAGAAAACCTCTTATATCCAATGACTAACTGGAAAATCAAAACTTTAATTCTTTTTTTCCAATCGCATAACAGATTAGGCACCTACCTACTAATATATAATAAATAAAAGCCTAGAATATAATGACCTCGCCAGTGCGGTTTTTCCTGCGTCGAGGTACCTATCTTTTAGTTTTTGTCCCCGCAGAGTTTGTCATTACGAATATTATGCAAGTGTAATAGGTTGTCGCAGTAGGTAATTTGTCTTACAGACGACTGAGCGTGGCGAGGTTATTACGAACTGCAAAGTTAATCCAGACGATAGGCACTTTGGTCCCCGTTTGTACGTCGGAATATACGGCTCTCCCCTCGAAGCCGGCGGTCGCCTTTATTCACCTGGCTATAACTTTTCTCGAGTTTTGCCTGTACCATCTTGTTTTTGTTGTTTCCCTTCCGCTAAGTTAACTAAGACAGTTTGTGAGATACTGAATCCGACACCTCCTGTTTTCTTTTGTTGTTTCTTTAAATAAAGTTGAGCCTCATTTAGATACGGCGCAGTTTGGATGGGCAGAGGTACCGTAACAATGTAGGTACTTAATACTTTAGATTTATAGGAAGTGGGCGCGATAGGCAGTATTTTATTTTGCCGTTAGGGTCAGGGTGGCCGTTATAAAACCTAAAAGACGATAACTAATATCATAAATCAAACCAGCTCATCAACATTATCTGTTCCATGAATTATCAGCTAGGATACGAATTCCATCGCGTAACTTTTTAAAAGATCGAGATTTTCTTGTAGTTTTTACGGTTAAAATTTTACTTTGAAATTGTTAAGTTATGTTATGATAGACATTGATGATGTAGCAGCGGATTGAATTGATAAAAGAAGGAAAGTGAAAACATAAACTCATCGGTGAATAATAACAAGCATTGCATATCAAGTTCAACTGGTAATCATAACAGTTAAACACACACACATATAAAAAAGATTAGAAAAATAATTATCAGGAAAAATAAAAATAAAATGCAATCGGTAAAGTGTGAAGACATTATGAGTGCGAATGGTGCGGTTGATTGCGCAAAGCTTTGAGTTCAAGTCCAGGGTGAAGGTTTCTATGAGGCAATTACATCAAAGCTACCACGTCTAGTAAGGCCAAAATTATACATGAACAATATAGTTTTTGCCTGCGGCTTCGCATGCGTTGTTCCACTTAAGTGGGGTCGGCACAACAGGTCTTCTTCTTCCACTCGCTTCTATCAGCAAAGTACATATTCATTCTTCTTCTTCCTGCCCTTATCCCACACTAGGTGGGGTCGGAAAAAAATACGTATTCATTAGTAGGTACCTATAAAAAGTCTGTAATTTGACCGTATTTGGTAGGAACCTTATCGGAAGATTTTCTCAATGACGAAACACTTAAGCATTTCCTTGTAGTTTTGAATGGCTGAGAAATAACTTCCTCGCGTTCAATAAATACGTATAAGGCAGTATGTTTTCTTCGGTTCATGCTCAATTTCATTAGGCCATACTCTGAATATTTTGCTTTTTTGCTGGAAAATTAAGACTTGCATTGTCTTCATCATTCGTACCGCTGGGGTTTAGAACACGCTCCCTGCTGCTGATTACACAGAAGGGAACTGCTGTTTTTCCGGTCTCTTCAAGACAAAAGAGGATAGGTATCTTCTAGATCTTCTTCGGACGCATTGTCACTTTCTATCAGGTGAGATTGCGAACAAACGAAGGTTATAAAAAAGGTTCTAAAGTGCTCCTAGCAGTTTCGAATTTAGTACTAGGTACAAATAAATAGATTTGCTGGTATGCACTCGTGTCTATGCAGCATTTAATTGTAAACAGGCCTATGAACACAAGTCCAGCATGCGTATGTTTGACATTTTTGAACTGTATCGTAAATACATATATTGTAATTTTTTATTACTCACTTTGTTATTATTTTGAAACGCAAATACTTTTTCTATTCTGTTCTAAATGTTGCTGCACACAACATTATCTAACCCAAAAGTCAGAAGATTTCATTTATTTACCTTATGTTATTATATAAAATAACAGTCAATGGGTCAGTTTTACAAAAATTCGGTCCCGTAAAATTACTTAAAATAAGGTAACAAAAATATAAAACTTATTTGCAATACCTACTCAAGTAAATTTAACGCTATATTCAGAGCTGTACCAGATGGCTGAAAAACTTTTCTGATAAACTCAACCAACAAATAAGTTCCTAATACCTAGAAATTATATACAGAGAAAACCCAGTCCGGTAACATATATTTTCAGATCATACAAACAGTTGTAACGCTGCGGGAACCGAACCCCGAAATCACAGAAAATTAAAATCAGGACCTTGGTTGCCTGGAAGAAATCGCTATAAGCGATAAGGTCACCAAATTTAATTATCTATCAACAGTATACGTTGAATTACCGAATGTTGGCTATGTAATAAAGAGTTATGTATCTATGTCAGGTTTAGATAGTCGACTGCTTGGTGAGAGAGTCTAAATAGTGTGAAGACATTAGAGGTGCGAATCCGGCGCGCTTGATTGCACAAGCAGAGAGTTCAAGTCCAGGGTGAAGGCTTCGCGGTTACTGCGGCCGACGAGAACATTAGCTGATAATAATAGTTCTTTATTGGACATATTTTTTTAATAGAATTTATAATTGCACTGCCATAAACTTAGGTAAGCTAGAATTATTTAATGCTTTTGAAACTTACGCGATCAGAACACGTTGTTGTGATAACTATTCACGGGTAGGTATTTATGGCGTTTATATACTTATTTTCCTGAAGTTCACGGGATGACTAGCTTATTATAGAAAAAATGTGTTAGCACTCAAATATTGCAAACTGCACCTCATTTTAGTAAGTTGTTTGCGAAAAACTGTTCATCAAATGTAATAAGGACTGCAAAAGTGACAGTTAGATCCTGATATTGAAGAGGACGAGCGACATCCTTCCTTTATACGTGACTGTCATTAAATTAAACAAAAGAAAAGCGAATTAACAATCAACAAACAAAAATGATTCATGAAAACGAAACTAAATCGCTGTGATGATCATTGATGATGGCTTTGGCAAGGTCAGCGCGCTTCTAAAAATCTTTTGTTTAAAGATTAGCGCAAGGAAACACGCTTGTTTGGCGGGAGCTGGGTAAGTGGCTGGATGACGCTCTTCCTTCACACCTCACGACCATGATGTCTATACAAAAAATATAACAATGCAAATGTTTACCGCTCAGTCATGAATTTAGCAAAAAAATTTATGTCGTCATAGCCGGTGTTGAGCCTCAGCTCAAAGAAGCCAGTCACGAGTGTGAGGCAGTGGTAAAAACTTACGGTAACTTTTCCCATCGACGTCGATCCGACAATTATTATGAAACGAAAGCTATAAAAGGAACGCTCTCAAAAGTGAGCATTGGCCCCGGCGAGTGAGGCGTTCGCATTAATGCGTTCGCACGTGAATATGCGCGCGCGAGTCCCGGGCGGCGTGACAGAATGCGTCGCCGCAGCGCCACGCGCCCGTTGAGCGCTGAGCGGCTGCGCGCCTTCCTGAGAAAATGGCAACTTATGGGGAACTGAAACTGGGCCTCACAGGTGCCATTGACCCGCACAACCTGCCACACTCGACGCACATGTGTTGCCATTCACATTTCAAATTTACCCACATACCTTGCGATATATAGGTTTATAGACTCGTAAGAATCGAAAGCCACAATGGGGTGGAACGGCCAATGGTTTTAATGACGACTGCGGTGAATCGAGCTAACAGCACAACAATCTGAAATGAAAGGTTTCTCTTGAATGCTTTAGGACGGTCATGATTTATTCTGTCTTTGCGCTGCTCTTCTATTAATGCTTACTTGTCTGTTAAAAAGCCTGAACAAAAGCAATGTTATAAGGAACCTATCGAGGCAATCCCATAATAAGATAAATCTGAAAACGTGGCCAAGTTTGCTTGATGGTTTCGCCGATAAAAGAGTAGAGATCTTAAAGGTGCCAAGTTTCATAGCAGTTTCAGTTATCTGAAGTTATTATTTGATTTATAACTTCGCAAGCTGTCATCCAACTAAATTGTGTACAAGTCAAAATACTGTTTGACTTGCCAAGACGGCCTTAATAGCTAAATTGCAAGTCGGTAGGTTTGAGAACGACGAGTTACTCGAAATGGTTCTGCAAACACCACCTAATGCCAGTACGTCGTTTGTTTTTTGTGAAACTTAGCTGACACATTGTCGAGTGTCTAGATGCGGTCTAGCTGAGCCGGTTGATGCCGTAGCGACTGTAGCAGCCGAAACCGTTACTGAACCACAAAAATGACGAAAATAGCGCGAGACCGTTTTGTATCACTCGCAGACTCTACAAGAGGCTGCAATTTAATATTACTTGGATATTGAAATATATAACAAATCCTCAATGCAATGAAATATATAACAAATCCTCAATGAAATTACTTACAAACCTACCAACTTGTGTGAAATAAACTTAAGTTTCATATACGTAGAAAATAAATTTAAACACTTAACAATTAAATAGCTTACTTACCAAGTTTGGCACAGTATTGTTCAAACATGTCTGTGGATAGTTATTAGTGCGATGTACAGACGTGTGGCAGTGAGCGTGTAAGAAACCTCGACACGGCTCACCTCCTGAATATCAATATCTGAATATAGCCAACTGTGATGCCGATGCCGGCCACAATGACCGATAAACAGATACATACGAATATGACCCTACGTAGACCCTCTTTAAAAGCCACGTTCAAAGATGTAGCGCTTGGTGCTCGACTTAATGGAATGTAGGTTATGATGTTATTTGGATCGAGTTTTTTGCCGGTCAGTTTTTTACTCACAAAAGCGAGCTGATATCTCCTTTCGCGTCTATTAGATTTTGGGGAGAAAGTAGTGACGTCACCGTGCCAAATGTTCTAAATCACCCGTGGTCATTACCGAGCTAGATACCTACTCCGGCGCGCCCACGGTCTCAAGGTGACCAACACGCGATAACAACCTACTTTTTTAAAATTTGATATCTATAAAAACTTTTATCTGTGCCGTAGTTTCACTTACAATAAAGACAGAGAAACAATCTGCGCTGACTAAGATTTCAGTTTATTTCCTTGATTACTGAAATGAAACTAGCATTTCTTCAAGTGCTAATGCCAACCTACTTATTTTATGTAAGGGTGATATTAACAAAACTCATTGAACGAGTAAATGTCTTGAAATCCTCGCCGGTATGATTTACAACAGCGTAAAACAGCCTGGAGCCTCCATAAATCTGTGCGCTTTGTGAGGTACGCCAAGTGCGGAGATTAACAATAAGGATCGTATCAATGCACACACTGGTCGACGCCTTTTCTTTTCTTATGCCTTCAGCTATTTGTTGGTTTTTATTATAAAGTGAATAAAGATAATTTCTGTACTAACTCAATTGCAAGTATTTTATTGAAATTAATTTAGTTAACACGGCAGATGTGGCAAGCTGGAGACTGGGCGCTATAACATTACCTAATCTGTGCTATGGTGCTATGGGAGGTCTGTATCCAGTAATTGGACTAGTATAGACTGATCACTGCATTGAGTGCTAAAGTAAACGTAACAGCAACAGATCTCAATATTTTGATAAATAGAATCCGGCTGCTATTGGGTCGAGATGCGCTCGCCGCCTCCCTAAAGAGCCTGGCTCGGTGCCCACGCTCATAGCGCCCACACTCTAAATAACAAAACAAATAGACATGTCCACTTTACCATTTACCGAGTAAAAATTCTCATGTTATGTTTGAATAGGTCTTTTACCAATTAGTATTTGTACCGATATGTATGACGTTTAACTTGGTTAAGGTTTGTCTGTAGCACTCAGCACACTTTGAGTAGCACCCGACTCCCTCCCGGATCGAAAGTGAAGTGTGAGAGAATAAGGACTCTACCTAACTACTAACAACCTATTGTTTGCGCTCAAATACTGACCTTACAAGCTTTTTTGTAGGGTATTAGAGGTGTTCACGCATCCATAAAAAACATTTAAGGATTACTGCCATTACTTCTAAATTTTTCGGGCAACGATACCTACAACATCAATAACAAACAAAGGAAAAATGTGTTCGTGTCCCATCCGATCGCTGTTTTAAATACAAATCGATGTTTCATACATTAAAGAGAACCTTTACCTCTTTTCGTGACCGAGAAACCAGATTTCGGGTCTTTTATTGCGTGTGTGTCATTGAGTATCGTATCGCGGATCGCGACTCGGTTCCGGTGACGCTCCGAAACAGTTCACTGTTCGCGAAGCATATCTACGTACAACGGTTACAGGCGCAATTATTCAGCGTTTGTCTAGGTTTATGTGCGAATGAGAGTCGGTAACAGTCCATAATGTCCAGGTTGTTTTATCGTGCGGAACGTACGATGTCATTGTCCTGCGAGTGGCCGAGGTAGACCTAACATTACCACCTCCGTCCGACGCCGTGCCATGCTGCGCTCCGCTGCCACTGAAAACGTCTCGCACTTTTGATCTCTAATCTTTATGCGATAATATAGAACGCTAACTAACTGATATTACTATGTCTTTCGTAAACAGGAAATCATCTTATTATATAAATATTCACGGGTATTTACGTCGGGAAAATAGGTAAATAAATACCCGTGAATATATGTATATAATAAGGAGATCGCCGTGGGGCCGCGGCGTACGAATAGTGAACCCTCCAACTCGACCCGTGGATGTCGTAAGAGCCGACTAAGGGAACCTACCAGAGGAAGGGCAGCAGCTTCCTTCTGAGTATTTTTTAACACAAACACTGCAATCACCAATCCGCCTGCCAAGCGTGGTGATCTGGCAAACCCCCCCACTACTCCCCCCTCTAGGAGACCATCCACCCGATGGATCCGCGACATCGTAGCGGTCGCAGGGAGTCGATGGATGGAGGCGGCTCAGGACCGCTATTTGTGGCGGCTGATATGTTGAATAAGGAATTCACCCCTCGTTGAAGAGCTTTTTAACTTCTTTACCTTACCTAATTTTGTTCCAAAAATTTTCTTTCATTGCATCTTGGATAATAATTAGATTATTTGAAAAAACCGACTTCGAATCCTAGTTTTAAACAGATTTTTAAGTTTCGCGGGAAAAATACGAATCCTCTGGTATTAAAAAATTACGAGACCGCCGCGGGCTTACAAATGCAAACCTACTACATATGTATTTCTATCCTAAGAAATAAAAACGTTTAAAAGACGATCAAACACTCACCCAATCCTGTCAAACTATATTATATACCATTAAATAATTAAAGACCTGTACAAACACACTTAAACTCACGGAAAATTCACCCCCAACCGGGGAAGCGGTATACTCAGCCAGTCTCACTTGTTTTCCTTTAATCTTGAGAGGGGTTCTCTTTGAGAAGTAATATGTCAACTCAATCCCTACATGAATAATTCACACATGAAATGCCCAAAGGACCAGAAAAAGAATAAAGAAATAAAGAATGAAATTATTGTATTTTACGTAAGAGTTCAAATAATGATAAACCAACTTGTCATATTCCGAAATGGTTTCCGAATAAAATGATTTTTCAATAAGGGAATGTCAGTTACTATTAAGGTAATAAATAAAAGCTGAAGTATAAGCTCATAAGCTCGGTCCCTACTTTATAAAATGGCACTAGCACAGCTTATAAAAGCAAACGTCGAACTTCACAGACGTGACTACCTACTTAATTTGAATTTGCTATGGAGCGCCCCGGTTTTCGTGTCACCCGCTATTTAAATAACAAAAGGGTATATAATTTAAGAGGTTCCAATATTAAACGGTCGTTAGACCTGTATTTTGGGAGCCACTTCCTTGTTCGCAGCTTCCCTGAATCAGCTTTTAAGGCATTCGTGAGCCGACATCTTCACCTTGAAAGAACATAGGCATTTTTTCATCGTCTGTTTTTTCTACATCAATAATATTAATTTTTATAAGTATTCATTCAATATCTTGATGCTGGAGCCAATCACGACTGTTTCTGTTCTTATAAAACATTACCAGTTGGTAGATGCTGCGATTGTACAGCTGACCTGAGCTGACGTAATTTACTTCCTTACTTTGATTAAATTTTTATGGATAGATTTGTTATTTACTCGAGTACCTGTGTAATCTTTTCAAAATGATGTCGATTAAATACGCATTAAGTGCTGTCTAGATTAATCACAGTAAAAAATTACTCACGTACATACATAACTTGTGTATTTCTTACGGCTTGGTACCTTGTCATACACAATCAAAGTCGTAAATTAAATTTTTAAGTTAATTTCTACTATTTCGTTCTTTGACCACTTTAATAAAATACTGCTTTCTTACTTATATACCAATGTTGTTAATAGAAAAAAAGTTAACTTTATTGGTAGAGTCGGTACTTTTTAAGATCTGCGATACAATCATATCTCATTCAATGGTACTTATAAGCATGGACTGGGTTTTTTATACTGAGAGATGGTATCGAACTTAAATGACCTAAGTCCAGATTGCTTTTGCTGATAATGCTAACACCAAAACTTAAAACGCTATTCTTCCATGAATTCTAAAACGTAGGTATCTAAACTGTTTAAGAGGAAAACGTTGTTAAATTTTTCATTTATAAATGACATATAATGCGTTTTTTATATCATAAGATTAACTTTTATACTTATGTATGCAAAACAATGTAATGCCCAGCTAAACAATAAAAAAATATCTTCTACATAATTGATTGCTGCAAAATCGCATATTAAAATAACAATAACTTCGTATGCATATGCATTGCATTGCAATAAACACCAAGACAATTTCCCGTGACTTTCTTTCAAGCTTATTGGATACTAGATAAACTGTAAACTTGAGCAGAAATACTGTCTGTCCGGGAGCACGTTTTATTGTCCTTCGAGCAAAATGAGTGTCAGCTTCACGCGGTTTGTGTTGGGATTTGTTGGATTCCAGGCAATCTTGTTATTAGATCTTTCTATTGCGTGGTCTGCTGTATCGTGGATAATCAGAAATCGATAACTTTTATTTCTTTGAGCTTACAAAGTAAGCTACTGTACAACTCAAATTTAAAACTATACATTATTTTAACAATCTGTATTGTAAGTAAAAAAATTGAATAATCCATTAGGTCTTGCTGTACAGGTCCAAGATCGATAGCGAATCCTTTATGGAATAAAGCTATACATGTACCAAATACTTTTAAAGAACGTGTGACGTGATAAGACTTCTTAGTTATTCAGGAGTCTTTCCAGTCATCCAGAATACAGGTTCAAATTCTGACAAGTATACAAAGACTTCACATCTAGGAATCGAATCGAATTAAAGATCAGGATCGATAGGTATCGGATAAATGAAAGAAAAGTGATAAAGCTTCGTCGGCTGGAGCTCGCTCGCCGGTGGCGCTGCGCGGGCGCGGCCATTGTGGCTCCGACTTACTAAATCAATATTTGCGCAGATGTCGGCACAAGAGCATGCTATGCTTGTAGCGACCTAAAATTCATACAGCTTATATGGCAATGTTAGCGGTAAATTTTCTCGGTAGCTACTTGTAATCCTTCAAATGTGGGTCGGTTGCACGCACAGACTGACCCCGGCCGTGCTCTGCTGAAGGGTAATTCATTCAAATCGCTCTTTGCCCGATCTCAACAGCATAGATGCTGTCAGTGGGACGAGCACCGAAGACCCCAGGCTGATCTCAATCCACCAACTTGTTATTACCTTTCACGTGATGGAGTTGATTTTTACGAACTTAACGATTTTTATCAAGATATTACCGGTTGACAGACTGTGCCAGATTCATTGATTGATTTAAACTAGTTCATCTCCTAAATGCATGTTAAAAATTCCTATTTTGCGTAATAATTTATAGCATCTGCTTAGGTTACGTAATTACACTTGTTTCATCAAACATTTTTCACCCATAAATTGTTATGCATCTACATAAATGCATGCCTACTTTTTTAAAAAGACGCGAAGTGATCTTTTGCTAAGTTTTCGACACTTTTAATAGAATAGAATATAGGTACTTTATTGCACAAAGTTGTACATAGGCGAACATACTGCTGGATAGCATTCTCTAGCTGCTAACATTTGGGTAGTGTGGACAACAATTTAAGGTAGTGCTAGATATTGAGAATTACAAGAAACATACAAAAACATATATATAGTTAATAATTCGTGTGTTTACCATTAAATTAAAAACACATTTAGACGTAATAAAACATACTACTTACACTATTAGATACTTAAGTATACATACATAAATAATAAGTATTATAGCGTATCGAATTATTCCTGGGAAAGAAAGTAATTATAGACTCTAGATCTGAAGACATTTACTGAGGATACCTCGCGATATTCCATTGAAAGACTGTTCCATAGGCGAGTTGATTGGACGGCAAGGTTTTATGGCATATTTCTGCGCGAACTCAGACATTCACAATTGAAGACCTTCATTAAAACTTTTATACTACCTGAAAATCTACACTTATTTTATCTATTATTTTTCGTTTTTTTTATATTCGCTAGAACTTCGTTTGGCCACAATCTCACCTGATGGAAAGTGACGATGTGGCTGACGGTGTATCACGAAGGTCTAGAAGACACCTATACACTCTTGTCTTGAAGAGACCCAGATTGTAATTGGCCGGAAAAACAGACGTGGGCAGCGAGCTCCATTCCATAGCGGTGCGAAAGATGAAGGTGGATATGCTCAGATTGCCATTTCAATGTGTGTACTGTTAAATAAACTTTAGATAAAATAAGTACCAACTAATAAATCAATATTACTATAGACTCAAAGCTTGAATAAAACAGACACACTATGTGAGAGTAGGTACTTCCAACAGTTTTAGTGTTGCTTAATATAATATACGTATAACCATTCATGTTTTGTACAAGTAAAATAGTCCATGTGGCAGGAACTTTTCAAGTTCAGGTCTGGCTTGAAAGTTATATTAGCAAAGCACTATATCTCTGGGGAATAATCCTTTGGTACCGAGCGTAATGAGCTATAACTCTTGGGTTTACGAGCTTAGATAGCTGTACCTACATGCACCCATGGATACTTCAGGTACCCACGGTATATAGGATGATCGCAAATACGCACAGGATGTTTTACAGCGCCATGAATAATAGACAGTTGATTAAAAACTCACTTTATGGCTCTCGTTTTATAGCACTAAATAATACTAAACTTAGGTCTATCTGCATAATGATGGTATAAGGATCCATCGTTAACTCATCACGTGATTATAATTGCCACGTCTCAATTGCTGGCTCACAAGAACGCCATAATTATAATTTCTAAGCAAGCAGGATACTCGGAGGCATCGCATTGCCCTAACAAGCGAATACGCCTATTTAAAATAATATGAGCTTTTTTTCTCTAGCTGAGGTTTCCAAGGGAAAACGAATAAGTAGCTTATTTTCTAAGCGATGACCACGATTCCCTTGTAATATGATAATCGGATGTATAAATATTTTATGTCTAGGGCTTTCTATTATCGTTTTTGCGCTATAAATAGTTTCATATAAATAATCCAATCTCGAAACAAAAACAGAATCATCTTTGCAATCATTGTTACTTTTGTATTCGAATAATTTTATACATTCCTGGACCCAATTACTTTAAAAGATTTCCCTTTATTTTAGAGCCATAAACTTTAGATTCTCCTGTATCAGCAACAGGACTGAGGAATATCTGTGTGATGATCTCATCAAAGTGGTGAAAAATATTATAAAATATTAATTTCCCTGTAACCATAATCAATAAGAATAAATATTTTAGATTTTCTTTGCGGTCAAATATTGTACTTGTTCGATTACCGATTAGTACCGATTTAAGAAAACAATTGGTCGTGGAGGTAACGTACGCCGTTTCTGTTCAATGTTTTCAAATCTAATTCATGATCCTTTGTACGAAGGATAGTATCTAAGACAAACCGAAACCAGGAGCCATAAAGCAACCTATCTAAATAGGTAACGGAAAATTCCCATAGTAGGTATAGTGGGCATTACTACCTATACGTGCCTGCCTGCACCCGCTCGTTTAAAGCTAAGCTGTTACGTTCGTTTGTAAGCACTTGCCATTCATTCTCTGCATAGAGATATGGCTAGTAATGACTGGTCGGCCAGCTATCGGCTAGACGCTCGTAAACACTGTTCGGCACGAAGCATTCCAACGGAGCTGAGAATGCAACTAAATAGACATCACACCAGGCCCCAACATAAACGTAATGGAGGTAAGGGGACCTACAATGACGCATTAACAAAGAAGTTCTGCGACAGACAGACAGGATAATTCGACTTTGCAAAAGCTCAGAGGTCACTGATTTAGTGGCTGATGGGACACACGGGCTAGCTTGTGCGTGCAGGGGTGCCAGTGGCACGGGTCAGCGCTCGCCCTAATAGACATCAGCGTGAGCTGAACCCTGCGAATGCGAGGGCGCCGAACGCACTTTATCTAATACACATCACACAGAAGAAAATACACTCGCCCACTTACTTCAGCATAGCAAATTTTTCAAATAACCATCGTGCCAATAATGGCTAAGTCTTGCTTGAAGGCAATTACTGTAGAGGAAACAATGAGCGGCTAAACGTGGGAGATGTCAGTAAACGGCAACCCTGGAGTGGATTGTAGGGGCTGGCGCATGGCACAGCTATAGCTAGGAGTAGAAGCACGACGGCGCGGGGGCAACGCTCATCGTGTGAGCGACGCGCCCGCGGACCAACAATCGCGAATTCAACGTATGCCTAGCAACAGCCACTCACACTAACGGTGGCTTTCTTCGAACACACAGACATAGAATGCAATGCACTCACAGGCTAAGGCTTTGATGGACTTAACATTACAGCTCTGGCTTCTCTCGTGAACGAATGCAAAACGCCATAGGTCGTTGGCTAATTTTTGAACAACACGTGTGTAATTTACATGACACCTACTTTCAATTGGTGGAATGTAGACGAAATGCGCTTGAAATGTTAATGACAACATAGAAAACCCCCAAATAAAGCGTTGTAGATCGAATCGAAATCACGAAATTGTATGGAATTAAGATAATTCGTAGGAGTGCTTGGACTGAATGCTAACACGAAGTAACGGTGGTGAAGTTGTCTAGTGCGAATCTGCCTGAATTATTCGGAATTCAGACTTCGTTGAAGATTGCGGCCCGCTGTAAGCGATCCTATCTCTGCCTCTATCTAAATCCAATCAGACACACATGCACCAATATCCGTTTTGTAACCTCATTTTTGCTTTTAGGTACGAGTATATTGTGTGTCAGTAAGTAATTTCAAAAATTGGAATATTGTTTTTATTAACTATACTACGTCCTAGTTATTAAAAATCAAAAAGGAAGTAAATGTTTTAGATTAATAAATTATATTTATACTCCAATAAAAGATATGCAAACATAGTAATTCGCATTCATGTCAATTAGTTGAGTTGTTTATCAATAAACACATAAGAAACTGTTAATCCTAATGTTTACATATTTTCTGAACATAAAATTTAATGTTCTGACATAAAATTTGCACGGGTCAATGAACCACGAGATCCAGCCTCATGAAGGAAACTAATATTTGCTATCTTCCTACGTATTCCCTTGAGAGGCACAAACCCTGCCACGTCGAGTTACTTCGGCTCGACTAAGATTGCTCTACTTCTGTTTCGAGTTGACTCTACCTATGAATACTACATAACATTATTATTATAAATTCTCATGATATTCTGTTAATTTAACTGTACCCAAGTCTAGGGCTATATTTCTTTCATGAGACTTGTGAGAATTAGGTTCTTGCTGAATTGTTTTAATAAAGTGCAGGACGACAAACCTTCATTAATCTGCAAGTAAACGATAAAATAATAGGTTTTCAAGACATTCCATTAAACTGCTTTAAGTGGCATGCACATTGTACATGTGGTGGCTGTTTAACTTGTACGTGACCGGCCAAGTATGCCGTTAATCGACCGCTTCACTTCTTCGACAATTATCGCCTAATAACGATGTAGTGTCGCCGTGTAGCCGAATCTAATAAGGAGGCGGTCTTTAGCGACGCATGTCCACGACTCTATGCTAATCGTATGTAATTTACGACGCCCGATAATCGCGACACGCGTACGTGAGCGCATTGTGCGAACGGCATGCGCACTTTTTGCCTCTGAGACCTCTCATAACAAAATTCTTAAATGTCTGAAGTAAGAATGAGTAATCGGTGCAATAAGACTATTTTGATACGTTTAAGTTCGTATCATAATAATAATCTCCGGTTAGAATTATAAGCGCGCACACGTCGAGCTCGCGAAGTAGGCGGGAGCTGTGCCCTCCTGCCGAGTGACCCGCGGGTCATCGTGTCTCGCTTCTATTGCGCTGCTTTTTGGCATAACTACTTTACTTATACAGCCTGAGAAGGAACTTTTATTATCTGAACAATTTTCTTCTTGTCAGATAAAATGAACACTATGGTTTATGGGTGCTACGCTTTTGCTACGAAAACATTTGCATTTTTTTGTTCCAAGGAAGGGATCTTTTTGAGAATCATATTATTGCAATTTCTTTATTTTCTTATCTAACTGTATCTACATGGGTTATTGCAAAAACGCTTCTATACGAGATGTGAATATTTAGTAAGAAAAAAAGATGTGAATAATTTTATTTTAAATTGTCCAATTTCTAGTATGTACGGAAACCAAATAGAAATCTGTAATGATAAACGCATAATATGGGCTTGGATCATGATACAGTTGTCCAATGTTCAAGAAATTGGTGTCAATGCTCGCTGCGGTTGCAATGTTCCGAAATTATGTGTTGGGCAACATAGCAGCCGGCAGACAGGCCGCTACGACGGGCGGACACCGACCCACCGCCGTCGCCCACTGCCCAATAACGCCCTTCTGATCTGATCGAGTCACATTATCTACTGCCACCTAATAACAGACCCAACTTACGAGCAACTCTCGCAACTCACCTTTTGTTCCGAGAGAGTACTACCTCATTTATCACGTTATCGTCTCGTAGCGTCGTCGTAGCACTTTAGAGCCATTTGTGCAAATTGAAATGTCTATGATATATTGCAACGTCTCACTCAATGCACTGTAACGATATCGTTGAAATCTTTTGAGTGCATTAGTAGATATATTTTAATCCAAGTAACTGTTACTTTTGATGATATACACCGCTGAACAAAACGGTACGCCAAATTATGCTGGGAATTGGGTTCTCATTGTTTACAATGAAAGAACTGTTTCCCTTGTTATAGTTAAGATTAAACTGCTTTCAAACTTAAACGATAATATCAAGAAGTGAACCTGCAAATAGAACCCAAAAGTGTGTCAAATCAAATGGACGTCTAAGAGCTAGCTTTAAAAAGTGTAAGGATGTCCCTACTTTTCTTTTATTGTTATGGCTCTTGATGTCTGGCACACGTGTTATTTTAGTAAAGCAAATAAATGTATAGTGAGCCCGCACCCTCACCCTCCCGAGAGGTGACTTGCAGAGAGTGTCTAGACGGAGGGACCCCGTAGATACCCATATAACTATATCAATGATAGATTTTAATGTATTTGCGCACATAAGCGGCGTCTTCCTTTCGAATAAATCTAATATCTATGCAAATATACAGGTACATTTGCAAGATAACTGTATTTTGAAGCCTCTTCTTCATCATAAAGTCCTCTAGATCGTTCTGTTATGTGAAAATATAGGGAAGCGTAAAAAAAGAATAAAGCTTTGTGACTCGCGGTGAATCGGACAAAACACTTTACGTAGAGCAGGTGTCACAAGGGAGAAAAAAAAAATAAAGGAAGTCTCGTTTGGCGTAGGCAAGGGTGGCTGTTGAAAACTGCGTGTATGATGTCTATTGTAGGTATTACATACGTGTTGTACGCATTTATAATGATGTAGGGACTAGGTATCATGTGCTCTGGCTCCATGGTGTGGGTACAAGTAGGATGGAGTAGGAGGGTGTAAGTGGCTTTAGCAAGCAAGGTACATACGTTCCCACGGATATAATGTATTAGCAGTTAGATTATTCTCTTCTAGGAATTAACGTGTACCTACTATGCAGATGGTATAAAAGGGGTATTTGATAGAGGTGAAGATAAGTATTAAAAATAGCTGTGTTGAAAAGTTGACACAAAATAAAAGATAACATCTTGGCCGTTTAATTTCCAGTTGGAGTTATTATGCAAATTATCCAGATTCGTTCAGGGTCAAACCAGATCAAATTTTCAATGGAGATCATCACAGCATTATTGGTTTGGTAAAATAAATTGTCTTGCATTCGTGACAAATATTTAGACTGGATATTTTAATTTGGTTCGTGTAAGTAAAAAATTATTATCGTACCCATATTCGGTGCTTCCGTATTACGATAAATAATAGCTTGTTATATTAATTATTGTGGCGTTTCTTGTTTTATCCCCAATTGATTTTGAAAAGAATATTATCAAAATAACTATTAAACGTTTCCATATTTATACTCCATGGGAATTGATGTTTTATTCCAAGTATAAAACTACATCTATGCAAAATTTCAGCCTGATCCTTTCAGTAGTTTTGGCGTGAAGAAGTAACAAATATCCAACTAAACATCCAAACTTTCGTTATTATAATATTAGTGTAAAATTCAGGAAAAATAAAGAGCTTACCTACTAAGTAGGTTAAAGGCTGGTAGGTTTACCAGTTTGCCATGTAGGTTAACGAGTGGAACTCCTTTGGCAAACACCAACGTCGTTTGAATAGCTGCCCTGTTGAATGGACAGTTAAACTCCCTATTCACTCAAAACTAAACGGGCACATTTTTGCTGGAACACTGTTTCCGCGTTCCTCGCAGGCACAAGCACGCATTGAGAACCGCCATACAGGTTCACGGCTGATAACCGCACTGAAGCAAATTGTAGGTTATGTAACATTGTTGATACAATATTTCATACGTTATGAACTTATGGGGTTTTATATGTGACAGCTTTTACGATGGACCGAATGCGCGTGTCTCATGAAGGAAGCCCTTTCAAGTACGATGACCAAGTTTTAGTTGCTCAAATAAAGCTTCCGATCCTAAACATTCGCAAGTAGCGATATTGTTACGTTAAAAAGTGAACAAGGTTGAATAGACTTGATGGAAGTATAGAGACTATCCTATTAGAAATTTATAATAGGATATAGTAAGAAGCTTTCCCGATTGTTGGCTCAGCTCCACTCAGGCACGCTCGCTCCTCACATCCGACACAGTTCTCTGGTACCACGTGCCGTTCCCGGTATATTACCCCTATTATGCGCCCCCGGGGACTATACTAACAAGGAAACGTAGCTACACCGGCTTTCAAGGAAGAAATAAACTAATCCATTACCCACGTGTAGCTTCTTTGTTTCTTTCGCGTTTTAGTCTATTACTGCGGTTTACTCATTTCCTTACAAAAAACAACGATATCATACGTTTTAGCACCTAAAGTTTTATTGGTAGTTCTATGGAGGTAAAACAATTGGTTTTGTACGCGTCATTAGTTACATGTCTTTGCATCGATTGTTACAAGGCAAGAATAAATCGTTATTGATTGTAGGTAAACCATCTATTCTAAAATGATAAGGCGTGAAAATCTCACGTTTTGATGTACCGTACTCCAAGGATCACTTAGGTATGCCTTTGAAATCGTGTCTATGAATCATTATTGTTACTTTGGAGATTTTTTACCGGTAACTTTAACATTTCACAGTATTTAGAATCAACTTACTCAGCTTTAGTTAAGTTAGGTTTAAGTCTTAACATAAGTTATATTTAAGTCTTAATATAAAAATTAGAGCATATAAAGCAATCAAAATTAATATAGATAAATCGCAGAAGTAATGCATCGCTTTTCATATCCTGCAACAAAATTGGCCAAAATATTTCTAACTTTTATCAAAACTCGTAAGGACATCAAATAAACTCATTTTGCCAAATTGAAATTGGCATGCGACGTAATGGGACACAACAAGCGGGGGTCATTGAAGTGACAGAGGGGTGATTGTGATTTGAGATGGTCCATAATTGATTGTATTTGTTACAGAAGGACGGGGTGAGATGGATCGGCGGCGCGCAGCAGGGGGCCTGCTCGTGCTGGCCGCGTGTGTCGCCTACGCGACTGCGGGTAAGTTACTCTACATAATAAATACTAGTTAACCCGCCCGCAGCTACGCCCGCCCAAGAAAATAAGCTACTCGAAATACTCCTGCGCAGACGAAGTCGCGGGCACCAGCTAGTATCTTTATAAATTGTAGCCGTTGTGTTATTCTGATGCTATAGCTATATTATTGTTAAGTTTTCTTTTTTAAGTTTTTGCGTGAAATATTAAATAACATCCATAAATACAAACTTTCGGCTTTATAATATTAGTAAGAATTCTCTATATTCTATGCACTGATCTAAAAACGTACAATTCATTTGCGCGCCGTCTTAGCATCTGCATAGCCGAGAAGAGTCAAGAGAAACCACCCCGAAGTAAAATCTACAGTTCGTAGAAGTTTGTTAGGGTTAGTGACAAACCATGAAGCCCCGGTTTCAGGGGAGAACAGATCCGGTTCTCACCCACCGTCCACCTCCCGAGACCACCTGGGTGAACAGTTGAAAGTTTTTCAAGTGGCGATCACAATAGACATATCGTGTCTGCAGTGAAAGAAAACATATAGATATAACATCTTTCAAAATAAGTAGTAATTCAGTAATATCTCGCACTAATTGATAATATACGTAATTTAATTCGGGAAAAGTCTAACGCTAGATAAAATAAACGTTTAAAATAGCTAAACTAAAAAGAGGTTTCTTTAAAATTAAGGAGCAAAATCGAAATCGTAAAGAGAGCCCAGAATTTCTGAAAAGCCCGTAAAAATGCGCCACTAAATAAGGTTTTTTAAATATGATATATCATTAAGTATCTTTGTAGAATAACAGTTGTAACATAACCTAAACTTAATAATAAAAAACAAACGGAATAAATATATTTATTTCAACGTTTTAATACATATTTAATTATGTATTATGTAGTGTATAAGTCTTCAGGTACTTTGTACAGAAAAACGTTGTTTATGATTCGATCTGATAACAAAATTGATAACAATGTAGAGACAACTTAAAAACAAAGCCGAATGAATGTGTGTAGTGTACGCAATCTTAAACAAGCTCAGTAACTAATCAAAAAAAATCGTTTCAGAAAGTGTCGAATTGAATTACGAAGTTAATTAAAATTAAAATATGTAGATAAAAAATATTCGCTGACATAGCCCATAGAAGATAAATAACGATGGTAAAATAGATCAATGTAATTTTAGCCGATTTAAGATAGGTACCTACTTTTCTATATCGCGAGTTCCCATAGATAATAACAGGGAGCTTAGCAGTAAAAGAACCACGATTTCCGATTACCACGGTTATCACATTCATTCATAAAATAGACGTGGCTACACACCAATAAATAAAATCCATTTTTAAGTTATAAATATCACTATACTCGTAAAATGAGATATAAAACACTTTCAAGTACAATGAATAACGGAGAAACGTGTAAAAGAATATGATAGGTGCAATAATATGTTAATAGGATTATATCGGTATCGGTCAGAGTTATTCTTATTTATTGAGATGAAATGGAGACGAGGAACGGGTATCTACCGTTGCCTTGTTTCGTGACCCGCAATACGTATGCTCGTGAGAAGATTTCTGCGCATGATACGTACCTCCTCTACATATGCATAGTAACTTAGTAATCGGTGAATGTGGCTTATGCATCACATCCGAGCTTCATAATTCATTTATTTTTGCTTACATTTACAATTCATTCTTAGTGTAGGTGAATGGCTAGGTGGTAAGGTAGGCTAGTGGTTGTATATGCACCCTGCAAGGGCACTGCAAAATTGGTTCTTGTCTAGATAAAAATGAAATTAAAAATGGCATAAAAATTCAATATGTCAGACTAATATAAACTAAACTAGAAAAAAATCCATTTAGTCGAATAAATTTCAATAAAAAGTATGATAAAATTAAATAAATTCATGTATAAAATTTTACTTAGGTATATTTTAGAAGCCAGAATAGTATCGGTAGCTTGATGACCCTGTTTGAGCTGCTGAAAGAGGTTTGCATATTCAAATAACAAAAAAGACTTACAGATTGAACTTTTTTAACCGAAATTTAACTCGAAATAGTGAAACATTCTTTGGCAATGACGTTATATGGCGTGCTATTCGTGAATAATAAATAGATGAAGCATCAGTTAAATGCCTGGGCGTCTCTAGTAGGTGTGCAGCAAATATGACGTATTTGAATGCTCATTTTTTTATGCCTATTTATAGGTTTCAATGCAAATAAAAACCTGATTTGAGGTTATTGATCCACCCAATAAAATATACATAAAACACATTTTATTCTTACCTACAAGATAATTATTTTATTCCGTTAAGTTTTTGTGGGACAGGAAGTAGGCGATTCCAAAAAACCCATCGTTATCTCAAGTCATCCTAGTTGTCGGTTTCTACCAAATCCTGCAAGATCGCAAAAACTCTACAATGAGTGGTTACTCGTGGTTATGCTGCACTTTACAACGGAAACTGCCTCATAAAACTGCTGGTGAATGATTGAAGGACGTTGGTGTCATTTGTCAAGTGTCAGTGGAACAATAACACGGGGAGAGGAGTGCGATGCCTGGAAGTGAAGTGGTAGGCAGCAGCGGCGGCGCTCCCTACACTAACTGTACTCGCACCTCTGTGTGTGTGCCCCTTGCGATGCGTGTTATTAGATGATGCTATTTTTGTACCAGAAGATTTAGTACCCGTGGCACGGTAACTTCAAAGAATTCCACCTGAATTTATGTTATACATAGGAAGTATATTCAAATGCGACCTACAGTGTTTAGGTCCACCCGTGGGAACTTCATCACGCATGGCGACCACGACGACATTCATTCATTGAAACAACGATCCATATTAATGTAGTGCAAATTTTAAATTCATACTGTCTCCTCGTTTCGTTCGCTCGAGCCCATGTTCCTAAGCGCACGATTTTGCATTAAGTGTTTTTTTTGTTCGTGCAAAGCCATCTATAACGCCAAATTTATACATAAAAACGATTCATTAGGCATCATGGGGATTATAGATGCTACGTCCGTAGAGCCTCGGGTGCGATCGGTAATTGATATTCACTTATGCCTTTGGAATTTGGACACCACTGCGCGTGAGAGTAACCTATAAAGAACATTATTGTATTTAAAGCTGTTGTTTTTGCGATTTAATCTGTGTGAATTAGGATGCGAGCTTTTATAGTTATGATTCGGAATGATCGTGAGAGTGAATTGTATTATAATTGAAATGAAGTTGGCAAAAAACTGGATGTAGCCGACATTCCTGGCGACCGTTAGGTGGACGATCTCTCGGCGAGCTGGCGACGGCGGCGGCGCCACTCGAGGCCGCGTTCCACTCCGGCCCGCCATATACAGCGGTGCTGGCTGCTCTAACGGTGCTGATGCTGCGTTGCCGCCGATAAGCTCCGACCAGCTTGCACATTTCATGACACGAGCTTTTGGCACACGCAATCCGTCTATTCCGTGCCTCCATACCATATCAGATTGAATACTAACGCTGACCCACTGAATAAAATTGCATAGATACCGCTCTTCCTCAACGTTTGAATAATTATAAATTACGCCTATAGTTTACAAAGTTATGCAATCCCGTAAGAGAGGCAATATATTTAATTTATAACCTGCAATCATCTTTAGCTTCAAGCACAGATAACAGAATTGCTATTAATTGCTACTTGCATTCGTTGAAGAATACTTAGGTATAATGGAAAACATTTTCGGAATGTAACTGCGCTGAGTCGTAAGTTGATTATAATTACTATCATACGAGTTCATGGAGTAGACAATCAGAGCCGGGTTCGCAGCAGGTAATGCGAGAGAACGGTATCTGCGGAGCATGGTGTGGTGGTTAATGCCAGTCAATCGATTACATACAAGGCGTTAGTAAAGTTATGACTTTTGCCCTGAGCGGGGGAATCGCAGTAAAGCTGCGGTTTGGATGTTAACGACGCGCTCCGTTAGTTTAATTACGGTTTTGTCGCGTCGCCGCTCGGCTTCAGTAATTATACGCAGTAAAACGGATATGTAAAATGACTTGAGACGATGACCGATCACGGGTTTGAGCGATTTGCAGCTAATATCCTGCCAACTGTGACGAGCCTAATAAGACCGACCATAAAACCGCTGTAAAATTCGCAGAACGTTCTTCTCATGTTCACATCGCGATCACTTTTGAGAAACACTTATTTGATGTGACGCGGTCTCATATTTTTATTGGATGCTTTATGTTTGAGTGAGGTATGCCTACAGGGTGCCACCTAATTGGTGTACTGGGCCGAAATGGTCACTCCATTTCGGCCCTATGAGGATAAACTTTTATGCTATGCCTAACAAACTTAATAAACTTAATATGAATATATTTAGTATACCCATAACGTCGCACCTTGCACAGAAAGATTACCTTGTGTAGAGTCGAGTTTAAGATATATTTTAAATCTCTTTATCGAGCGTTGTATAGAAATTGGCACGCACACCAATTGTTATGATCACCCACACTTTTCAATTTCCACAAATATCATAATCATTCTGTGTCGAAATACCATAACTAAATACGTTTCAAAACAATCATTAATTTTTTAAGTGATTTATAAAGTGTACCTAATCTTTACTAGTTAAGCTAAACATATAAATTAATTAAAATGTATTAATAATATAAAAAGAAAATAAGCAAAGAATTGTAAGACAAGTGCTGGATTATTCACGCCCCCGAATAGTTTATTAACTTGATTGTTATGGAAAATGCTTTTTTATATTAATTATAAATTAAATTACTTTTATAATAAATAACACATTTCATATATTTGCAGATCATACAAACATTTTTGTGTGTGCTAAAACCGAAATCAATGCCACAAAATAACATTACTCTCGTAGTTTCGAATTTGGCCATCCACTCCCATCTCAAAAAGCCACCTGTATAGTACCACCTAATGGAAAATAGATTTAGCTACCATTATTGCAAATGAAACATAATATTCAACTTCTAGGTACCTAGTCACCAATCACGTTAAGAAATGATAAACACAATGGAAAATAATTTCAAAACTAACCGTTTTTCATAAAAAGGTGACATCTCTAACCAATTGAATCTACTGCGACGGAAAGGTCTTATTAGATCCATTACTGGATCCAGTGAGAAATACATTTCTCGTACACTCTCGTACGTCCACACTTTCGTAACTGGAGCTGGTCAACGGATCTAGCGAGAATAATACTTCTCAGTAGATCCACACTGTCATAAATTGGATCTACAGAGAAAAAAAGGTCTCACTAGATCCATTATGGATCTGGACAATGGATGAGATCGAAGGAATTTTTTTTAAATACTCGTATTATCTATGAGAAAAAATATTTGGTTATCCTAAAACTGAGAATGTTTTTATGTAGAATAGAATACGAATAGCATTTCTTTGTGCACCATCAAATACATATAATTTTTAAACAAGATTTTAATACTATCCAGTGTGGCACAATCGGCGGCGTTATCGCTAACAGCGATCTCTTCCAGGCAGCCTTTGGATGGATAGGATTGATACGTATTAAAGCAGGTGTAAGTAGGTACAAAACTTTTTCATCGTGAATAGACCTTTGTTTGCCCTAGAGGTTTGCCTAAAAGTGAATGTAGCAAATGTAGCATAAAACTTATCATGTTTTTTTTCTATTTCAGCACCTACAGCTAGCAATCACACATCATTAGATCTATACGATGGTAAGATTTTTTCATTTTCGTTTTCTTTCTACAGTTAGACATAAACAACTCTACTACGTTCGTTCTCACTAGTTCTATTCATTAGTTCGATCGTCGCGTCGAAACAGTGAGAATGTATTATTCTTCTCATTAGTTCGACCGTCGAACTACTGAGATCAGCAGACACATACGTCTTCTGCCTCCCCAAAAGAAGGAGATTTGGCATTGGCCTAATCACCACGCTTGGTAGGCGGATTGGTGATCGTAGTGAAGGTGTTTAAAATGCACAGAAAAAGCTGCAGCCCTTCCTCTGAGTTTACCTGAGTTGACTTTTACGACATCCACGAGCTGAGTTGGAGAAGTCGATTTTTACGCCACTACTGCCATAATAGTTCTACTACCAATAAAAAGAATCTTGAAATCGTAATTTTTTAGGGTTCCGTACCTCAAAAGGCAAAAAGGATCACTTCGTTATCCGTCTGTCCGTCTGTCAACCATCTTTTCTCAGGAACGGAGCTAACTCTTAATATCAAATAACTCAGGTCCGGAACTTGTTGGAGCCGTGATATAAATCAAACTTTCAAGTCAACGCAATCAAAAATTTTAGCAGTTTATGCCCAATTTTTTTTTAATTTCCAATGGAAACACATGAACATAAAACCTACTTCCCGGTATCCTAGAATCATAAAATTTGGCAAGAAGCTAGGTCATACAACACTATGTATTAAAGGAAAAAGTTTGAAAACCGTGAATTTGTAATTTATTCACATAAAAAAAATTATGCTCACTATTGATCGAAAATCTATAGGGTACTTCTCGTTGACCTAGAGCCATGAAATTCGGCAAGGCCTTATTGCAAAAGTAAAGGGAAAAAACCGAAAAATTTCATAAACATCCTACTATTTTTATGTAACAGACTGTTATCTAAACTAAATCCGTGATGAAAACCGATTTAAACCTACTGAGAACATCTTCAAAAAGATTGCATAAACCGTGAAACAACTAATTTAAAAAGAATAATTTGATATATTCCAGGAACCCCAGATGGCTGTTACTACAACTTTCAGCACTACCGAGAAGGCGACCGCATCATGACGAACGAGCCTTGCCTAAACTGCACCTGTCACAACCGAATGCTGATGTGCTACTTACGAGTGTGCCCCTTCACGAAGCCCATCGGCCAAGACTGCACGATCGAGAAACGAGCAGACCAGTGCTGCCCCATCGTGACGTGCCCGGATGGTAGGTTTTATCTGTAGTGCTCCCACAACAGCTAGTCATATTCTGCGGTACCTATGCGACTGGTGAGATTCGCCTGCGTAACAATAAAAATATTGGAAATTATTCCACAAAATAAAATGGTCGTCTTAGAGCGTGAATTTGTCTTTTGTAATGCTACAAAATGGATAGTATTATGTTTAACTTCTTCCCCCTCTCGTGCTTCGGACTGAAAAAAAGCCTCATTGCTTCATTATTCACAATATTCACATCGCAGCTAAGGTGCTTAAAAACCGTGGTAAATGATTTTGGATACTAACTGTCACTTTATAAGCAAAAGACTTAAATTGCACGATGTAGCAAGGGCTTACCTGGCCTTTGAGTATGATAAAGGTACCTGTCTACCTATAAATACTAAGAGGTCCCTTTACTTTTGACATTCTTTTTATGTGGTCTGAAGAAACTAAAGCCGTTTTATCTCAAACGCAGCGTAAATGACAACTGAGATGTTCATAAAATATATTTTTCAGTTTATATCAAGTTAACTTTGTATAGTAAAGCGTTACTTATTTTACATTGAAATTTTCAAAATATAACGTGATTATAATTAAGTTCCAGTGGACCTGCTTACATCAACGACGACATCGCCAGCAGAGTATGGAGCCACCGGTCTCGGCCACGCCGACAAATATGGCTGCAGCATCAACGGGAAATACTTCTCGGAGGGCTCCAAAGTACCACCAATGCCGAACAAACCCTGCGAACACTGCTACTGCATACGAAACATGACGACTTGCGTAATGCAAGAATGTACTCTACACGTCGATGGCTGCACACCCATCTACCACAAAGACGTTTGCTGCCCAGTCCGTTATTCTTGTGGTACGTACTACGTATTCTCGGATAAGAACTCAAAATTTGCAAAACATATCAGTTTTTTGATATTTTAATTACTTATTCTACGTTTCAGATCATCCTGAAGATGAAATGCCGCTTTTGGATGATTTATCAACAACGGTACGGCCCACTCCTGGATTCTTGCTAACGACCACTACACTTGCACCTGTTACTCAAATGACACAAGATTGCTTGTATGAAAATAAAATTATTTCCGACGGTGCCCTTATTAAGACTGAGAAAGCTTGCGACCACTGTTACTGTATGAAAGGAGATATTGTATGCGTAGTACAAGAGTGTGGTACTCCGATGGAAAATGAAGGGAAGAATTGTACAGCAATAGCTCCACGAGAAGGTGTGTGTTGCCCAGACACGTATATTTGTGAAGGTGATGAGCCTACCACAGAAACATACGATGGACAAAGCTATACTACTGCATTAGAGATGCTAACTACCAAAGTACCACCCCGAAGAGTTGAATCTGAAGGAAGTGGGTACAGAAACGAACCAGACGATATTTTGAAAACGGAGTCGCCAACCATAGTTTCAGAATTAGAGGGAAGCGGAGATGAAGATAGTGTGACTGAAGCATTACCAGTTAGCTACGACCCATCTCTGGAAACTGAAACAGTTACTAAGACACCGGTTGAATTTGAAGACTTTACAACAGAGGACGGTGAACATAAAGATGTTTCAGAAAATATACCGAGCACGACTAGTTCTTCTATTGTTCACTATGATGAATTATTGACAACTAAACCTCAAGATGAAGAAATTGGCTCAGGAGAAGAAGACATCACTACAGATAAAATTGTACCGATAACATCTGATATATCTACTATTGAAGACCAATCTACAAGTGCACCAAGCTTACTGACAACTAAAATCAGTGATGATGAATCCAGCGGTGATGAGTCAACCAAGGCACCCATTTTACATGAAGATCAAACTATCATTCCAAGTGTCAGTAAGGAAGATGATATTATGAAAACAACTGTAGTAATAGAGGATGCGCCTACCACTGAACAAATATCTGTAAAGACTACTTCCAGCATTCCAATTGGTGATGAAAAATACGGTCTCACAACTGGTTTACAGGAGGATAAGGGCGATAAGCATGAAATAACCCAGAACCCAGAATTTTCAAGCACAACTAGTGCTCCGGGCATTGAAGATGACATTGTTACTACTGAATCTCAAGATTTAACCGAGGATCATGAAGTACCTGGTGTTGAACTAGAACTACATCATGAAATAACGATGACAGCAAGCACTCCTCTATTAGAAGAAATTGAAAAAGATACAATAGATGAACAAAAGGAAATAGATGAAGACATTACTGACATCTATAAGACTAGCACTACTTTAGCAAGTGTTCCTGTAATGACTAGTGCTGATCATGACAATAAGCCTGATTTATTGGATGAAACGATTTCAACTAACATTCCTACAACTATTTCCACACTTGGAATCGATGAAAGTGATATAACTACTGCTGAGCCTCAAACAGAGGAAGATATAGAAACTGGTACTGATTTAGAAGGTGAAAGTAAGAAAACTACTCCTTTAGAATATAACACTCTTGAGCCTCAAACGACTCAACATACATTAATAAATGAAAGTTCAGAACCAGAGCAATATGTTCCCATAACGAATGCATCTGTCTCCGATGGTGAAAGCCAGAAAACTACATTATTTAGTTCCATTACTACTGCTGAGCCTCCAAAAAGTGAAGATGAAAAATCTGAATTGCTTACTACTACAAGTAGTCCTATTACTTCCGCGGATATTGAAATTAAGAAAACTACACTATTTGAATCTCACACTTTGGAGACCGAAACTGGAAATGAAGCCAATATTGGAGAAACTTCAGAACCACAACAACCATCTACAGCCAATGATTTGTTGACTGATAGTGAAGAAAGTGTAACTTCAACAACCACATTATCTACTTCTTCGGAATCTGAATTAGCTCATGATGTTACAGAAGAAAGTTCTGAATCTCAGACATATGCACCAACAACTATTTCTATCATTTCGCAAGAAGAAAGCAAGAAAACTACACAACCAGCTATAGATTCTCAAAGCAGTGAAGTAATAGATCTTGGAGATAGGGAATCAGTTACTGAAGAAAGCTCAGAATCTCAACACTTGTCAGCGGCCACGACTTCTTCAACTACCACAAAAGATGGAACAGGAGACACCGAATATCAACAAAACGAAATCACAACTATTGAGCCTGATAAGGGTTTGAACACTATTCCAAGTGGCTCTATTGAAGAAGAAACGACAGAAGCCGAAAAATATACTCAGCCAAGTGAGACTATTACAACTGTATCTGGTGCAGAACTTCAAAATAAGTTTGATGGCGTTACAGAAGTATCTATTGCGGGATCTAAACACACAACCCCTACTTCGGATATACCTCAAGAATCAACAGACAAAGAAAACGTTGGTGACATAACTCATGACATAGTTGAACAGACAAGTTTACCAGCTATTGTATCTGAAGAAGCAATCACAAGTACAGAATCTCCTCTAATCGAATTCCAAGAAGCTGGTACAGCATCTTCACCTCTAGCTACTGAAACTGTGGGACCAGCTTTGGATTCCAAAGAACCGAAGGAAACTAAGACCTATGAATCTTCTACACAAGCATTACAAACAGAAAATCCGATTACTGACAAACATGAGACTAGTTCTCCTTCATATCCAATAATTCCCGAATCTACAACGGCTAATTTAGAAGAAAACGAAATTGTCAATGAACCTAGAATTCCAGGCGAAGGTGACTGTCTTTTCAATGGAGTGACTTACAGAAACGAAAGTGCCGTACCAAGTACAAACAAATGTCAATCAGATTGCAGGTGCGTAAGCAGTATTATCAAATGTGACCCCATTATATGCAGTGCACCTCCTGAGTATATGGATAATTGTCAAACTGTATTTGATTCACTTGATTCTTGCTGTCCTACATATGTTTGCGATCATAAAACAGAAACAATGCCTCCACAGTCTCATAGCCAAATGTCTGGTACTGAAGCACCAGTGTCTCCTGTTAAGTGCAACGGTGATGAATGTGTTTTCAGTGACGATAAAAAACAACCTGAAGGAATACATCCATTGTGTGATTCTGATGATTGTATAACTCAAGTCGTAACAAGCGCTCAGCCGAGCATTATTCCCGAACAACCTGAAGATCAACATGGAGAATGCACAGGGGATAAATGCGTTCCATCTGGCTCATCAAATCAATTGTGCAGTAAAGAAAGTGGCTGCCAAACATCTCCAGTCGAACCGTGTAAGGGGACTGAATGTGAAATTACATCTCCTACTACGATTGCACCACAAAAGTTAGAACCGTGTGCTGATGGTATATGCAATGTCGAAGTTGACACTCCTGAAACTAAACCTCACGACGGTTACATCGAGAAAGAGTGTACAGAAAAGTCTTGCAAGAGGAAGGGAGATTCAGAACCAGATCAACAAGTTACCGAAACCGAAAAGTGCTCAGGCCTTGAATGTCAATCAAATGATTCTAAACCTGCTATGGAACTGACGACACCGGCTTCGATAACTTTGTCACCAGAACAAGAGGCACACACTAAATCCACGGATATTACAAATGTAACTGAGAAAGGAGAAATATCTATATCACCAGATGCCGATAGTGCAACGAAACCTACTATAGATATAACTGTTGATACTATTGATGTCTCCTCACAAACAAATACATCAACAATAGTAGAAGATATAACAACACAATATCCTAATCTACATGAGAGACCTGATGAAACAAGCACGCAAGGAGATTCTGCCACTTCAAGTGAAAATGATAATTTGGCTACAAAATCTACTTTATTACCTGAAGCAGAAACTGAGAAACCGCTGAATTTGCCTCATGAGCAGAAACCAGAAAAACAAGACGATATAACAACTGAAACTGGGGATATTGCAAGCTCTGAAATTACAACTACGCTTCCAAGAGGAACCGAAAATGATTCTACTTTAATTGAGACTCAAAATAAACCAACGGAAAAACCAGAAGAAGATGTTTTTGAAGATAGAGCTACGAGTGTTTCTGAAGACATGATTACGGAACAACCAAAAATACATGATAGAGAATCAACTGAATCACCCAACATTAAACCAATAGATGTAGAACCACCAATTACTATTTCAGCACTTAACAGAGAAACATCCGAACAATCAACAATTCAACCAATTACAGTATCTACCGCACCATTAGAAGAAACTTACGATTCAGAGCTACAACAAACTACACAACCCCCAGTGTACAATCAATTCGAAGAAACGACAGGACCTCTCGTCTCAGAAACGGAAGAAATAACAAAACCACCACAAGAAAGCAATGATGTAACGAAAAAGGTTGTTGAGGATATTGATAGTACTTTAGATTCTCATGACATTACAAAATCTCCTGAGAATTCTTATAGTGCAGAGACAACTACTTCAGAAGCTGGTAAATTAGTGACAGAATCACCTAAACCTGAAAATGATCAACAATATATAACTACAGTTTCAGAAGATACGCTTAGTGAAGTGACAACGCCTATATCAAGCGGTGATTCAGATATTAAGGAGGTCACACAATTATCAGAGAAAGATGATATGGATGACATTACACCAAACCCACTTGAAAAACTGACTACTGAATCATCCATATCACTTGATTTAGGTGAAAAATATTCAACAGTATTACCCGGAACAGAAACAGTCGTAGCACTAGACGTTACTACTCATTCTGAGGCTGACATAAAACAAACTACAACTAGTTCAATTGAACAAGATGAAGAAACTGCAAAAACACGCACAGAATTACCAGAGGTAACTGAACCGTCTAAGACAATCGAAATTGAAACGACTAAACAATCAACCATAACAGAACCAACAAATGTCATTGATTTTGATAAAGAGAAAGCTACAAATATTCCGGGAACCATTATTGCTGAAACCACAACTGTACAGCAAGAAGCAGGAGTGGAAGTTACTAGTATCAAAACTATTGAGGAAACTGGTACTGAAATATTCAAATCTACTTACTCTTCTCAAGAACCAGATAATGAATCCGTTACGACAGTTAAACAAGAATCATCAAAATCAGATGATTTAGAATCGCAAAGAGTTACCCAACCTACAGTATCTGAATCAATTCCACCACAAGACACAACTGTGACTATAGTATCTACTGAAGATGAACATAAAACGACATTTGATCCATATTCGCAAGAAAAGAGCACTATTATTCTTGACACTATTTCTGACAATATTACCCCGTCTATTTTACCAGATTCAAAGAGCACTGAACCTGCAGTTACAAGTTTCAATGAAATTACAACAAACGCTTACGACCATTCTGAACCAACTGAACACGCAACGCAAGCATCTACAAAATATATAGATGAAATCACATTATCTTCATCGATTTCTCCTATACATGAGGAAGAAGACATAATCCCCATTTCTGAAAAGCAGACAACGGAAATTCCATTGAATCTTGTAACTGAATCTGAGCAAAGCGCTGATCTGCCTTCATCAGAAATAGAGCTAGACAAAACTGATAAAATGGTTTCAAAACCACCAAAAGAGTACGACACCAAGACGCCTGTTTATGAATTAGAAACTACAGCAACGGAATCAATAAGAGATTCAGAAAAAACGACACAGAAACCTGAACCAACAAGAATTATCGACCTTGAAGAAGACAAAACAGAAACTCCACTTATACAAGAATCTGAAAAAGATACTACAGCGGAGATAGCAACAAAACCAAACGATGCCACTACAATTAGTTACCCTAAAGAACCATCTGATGAAACTTTAGACATCACAATAAAACCTGTTTCTAAAGATTCTACGGAACTGCCCATAAATGAATCGGAAACAAAAATACCTGATGGTTTTACAGATATTCAAACCGATAAGCCTATCATTCGTGAAGGAGAATCAACGGAACCAGAAAAGGATGAATTCGAAACAGAAGCACCGTACGTAAACAAATTGAGTACATCTTTTCCAGTAGACTTTTCAACAGAAAAGGCGACAAAAGAAACTGAAACTCCACAAGCTGCTGACAGTAGTGAACACGCCCAGCCAGAAGAAGAAATACCTTCTACGAGAATACCTTCATACAGTCCTTCTGAAGCAGTTTCTACTGAAGTGGTTTACAATATGGAAGCTAATTTAACTACACTGGCAGCTGAGCAAACCACAGAACTTTCAAAGGTTGAAACACCTACAGAATTATCAGTATCGTCTGATGAGGATGCTAAATTAACTACACTGGCGGCTGAGCAAACTATAGAACTTTCAAAGGTTCCAACAACTACAGAATTAACGGTATCGTCCCATGAAACGGAAATACCTACAAAAGTGTTTGATAATGAACCATCCGAATCACCAACGTATAACCCAATGGATGTAGGATTAACGTCTCCTACAGATATCTCAGATAATAAAGAGCCAGAAACAGGCACAGAAATATCTGGTATACCAGAGTTGACCACTCAAGAAGCAGATAAGGATACTAATACTAAATATTCTGGTGACAAAATAGTAACCGAAGATCCCAATACTTTGGAAAAAGAAGAAGTGCACGAAGTTACTACGGAATCTGGCGACCAAAAACCCCATGAACCATCTCAACCTACTGTAACTGAAACATTATATACTGATGAACGTGGAACAACTATTGCACCATCTCAAGATTCTGATGAGTTACTTGAAATAACAAAGGCTACTAAAATACCTGAATTGATTCAAACTAGCACATCTTTCTCTGACATTACAACAATTAAACCCGATGAAGACATTGAAAAATCATCTGATCATGTTTCAACATCCAAACATGAGTACCCAGAAACATCAACCAGTATTAACATTGTAGAAGAAAAGACAACACCCGCAGACGACACTGAAACTCCTATGATCGACTCTGAACAACATATGGTTAACCTTGCTACAGAAGCTCAACCAGCTTCAACCGAAACAGCAACTAAACAACACGAATCTGCTACAGAAATAGTGGAAGATGATTTAGTAACGGGCAAAACAACATTGCAAGAAACTACTTCTTACAGTATCGAAGTAACTCAAAAAACAACACCGGTCACCGTAGAAATTATTACAGAAGCAAACCAAAGCTTGACTTCAATTGAACCTCACGTAGAGGAAGCTACCACTGTCATATCTGACATTGATAGAACATCCGCACCCGTTGGCCCTGAGATTGAAAAAGAAACAGAAATAGTAACTCCATCTAGTGAAAAACCTTTACTTGTAGCATCTTCAGAAATTCCGACACAGGATGAGAAAATAACTACCACAGCTAAAGCAGAAGATATAACCACATCTCCAGTATTTGAAAAGTTCACAACTCCAGCACATAAACCTACAGAGCTCGCAGCAACAGAACGACCAAAACCGATCCCAACAGAACAGCCCATTGATGAAATTATTTCTCCCGATGACGAACCATCAGGTGGAAGCAGCGGTTACGGGACTGATCCAGATTACATGGAAGAAGATCAGACATTTGGTCCCGGCACTTGTCGATATGGAGGCAAAGTCTACGTGTCTGCTCAACAGATACCCAGAGACGACCCATGTGACTTCTGTTTCTGCTTTAGAAGTGATATTATCTGCTTACAACAGAGTTGTCCTCCACCAATTCATGGATGTCACGAGGAACCTATTTCAGGCTTTTGCTGTCCTCGATACGAATGCCCCGTTTCGATGGCAACCACCGTTAACGTCACCACGACGACGACAACGACCACCACCACACTGCCACCTCACTTCCCGGTCCATTCCTATAAGGGCTCGGCACAGAAGAGAGGCTGTCTAATTAAGGGCCACACGTACAAAGTAGGAGAAGTAGTTCGCGCTTCATCAGGACCATGTTTACATTGCACGTAAGTGAATTTGGTTTATTGGCACAAAATTTATAGTAACCTACCTAATGGTTACCCTGTTTTTTTGTAGTATCAGTTAGTAGACAGTTTCAGAGTTTTTATATTTGGTGCTAAAGTGACTGTGTAGTTTGCTTGCATACAACTTACTACAAATGATTGTTCACATTTGACAGATGCGGAGGAGACGGTCAAATGAAATGCGATCCCAAACAATGCACCCCCGAGCCCATGCTGAGACAGATGATAGCTGCAGCAGTTTCCGCGAAACGACGAAGATGAACATTACGTTAAGTCATACCTAAGTTATTTGTTTCCAACGACATCACAAGGATAGTACCTACCCATGTGATAATATTTTCCATCTTCCATTCAATGCACAAAATAATGCTCAACTCAAATATACCGATGGAATAGAATAAGATTTCGTGTCATAATTACGTACTTAGTGATCGATTTATTATAATAATGTTATTTACTTCCCAGTGTCGTGGCACGCACAACTCAGAAATCAGTCATGACTGTGATTCAAATGTTTAAAAGTAATGATTTCTGTTAAGACATTTTGTGACATCAGTTAAGGCTTATTTTTTTAGTTAATTTTTTATTTATCTTTGTCTAAAGTGCCAAACGATAGTGCTAAGTTGTAAACGACTATGCCTTTATGATAAAGAGGTTCAAAATTTATCTGTAACATCAATCGAAGTTTCTGACCAAAGCGAAGCTTCATTTTCTAAAATAAATCCATGCTTCGAGGTCAATGACGAGATCGCCGAAATCTTGACCATTTTTACAAGTAAACTTATTTGTTTTACCCATGTAAGTTTAGTCAATTTCTTTATTTTTACACGATGTTACAAATCATTTTCTAGTATCGTGTATATGTAAAGTAAAATTAAGGATCCCTGATGTAAATGCCTTACTTAATTTGTAATAATTTATATATTTTAGGTGTATAGTACTTAAGCCATGTTTTGAGACCAGTGACTATTTTAATTTTAGAAGTAAAACGAAGGCCCGTTCTCGATTGTGAAAAGCGCCGCTCGATGCGCGCGCGCCCGCCACGGAAGGCGAGGGCGGCGCCCCTCGGTCAGCGCTTTTCCTGTGCTTTGCACGTCTTACAGAAAGTGACTTCACTTGTTTTCTTTAATTCGTGGAACAGCAACTCCACTAAACAGTGTTTTGTGGGCGATATAATCGTTTTTGAAAGAATTTTTACAATATGGCACTGATACAACATATTGTAGGATTTTTTGTAACTTTTGATATTGAAGTGCTGGTAGAAATTACATTAGAGCAGATCAAGATGGGTACGGAAGTCAATAGGGCTCTTGTGACGGCTTTTGGTTTAGTGTGTTTAGGTAGAAGTATTTAAGCGGTCGCATTAATTCGTACACATCTTTTTCTGTACACAAGGTTGTAGGTATAGCTATAATTATTCTATTTATTTAATGTTTAGCGATAAAACTTTTGATTTTTAATTATATTTACTGTGAACCGATACTGATTTTAAAAAGCAATGACTTCCTTTATTACACTCGAAATAGCAAGTTAAATAAAATCGTTAAATAATAAATATCTTTTAATTGTTAATTTGTTTACCGGGCTACCTGACTAGCTATCTGTACAATCGTGGAAATGACTTTTCAATAAAAATTTCAAATGTAGTGTGTACTTGTTTCTTTTCCCTTTCATCTAAGCGTCTTCAACCCCGTAGTTAAAAATCAGTTGCAGATCTAGAGTATCTACGTACATAATGTACGTACATAATGTTTTAGATACAAATAAGCTAAACTTCGTGTTAAAAAATATTGTCAGTATTCCTGAACCAGTTGAAATTCAATATTATGAAATCGGTAGCTGTACCCGCGGCTTCTCCCGCTTAGAATTCACGATGTCACGGAATATTTTTTTGTAGCGGAGCCAATAAAATATTTTTCTAAAATAAAAGCATAATAAGTATTTTTTTAACTTACTAAACTAGTTTACTTAGGTACTAAGTGTGTCAATAAACACTGCTGAAAAATATTACGAAATAACATATTATGTAATAGGCACTCTTAGGCGCCTACATAATCTAATGAGTTAATATACCTATTTTCTGCCATTGTTTTGGCTGGACAATCAGCAGAGCCTGTAAATATTATGCTTATGCTTACTGGTCTTCTTGAATTGTAGGCAAGTGTCACACTTCCATTCTTCCGCCTTTTTACAGTCCTTGATTGAATGACAATGAATGTCTTTAGATTACTTTAAACAAATAGACGGACAAACATTTTAAATTTAGTCTATTATTGTGTCGTGTATACATTCAAATGCAATAAGTAAAATGGTGTTATTTTGACAATACAAAAAACCTTAATTTTATTTATTTTATATAAATTGTAGGCTAGTATTATTTGGGCGTGGGGCCGCGGCGTACGAATATCGACCCCTCCAACTCAACCCGTGGATGTCGTAAAAGCCGACTAAGGGAACCTACCAGAGGAAGGGCAGCAGCTTCCTTCTGAGTATTTTTTAAACACCAACACTGCGATCACCAATCCGCCTGCCAAGCGTGGTGATTATGGCAAATCCCCCCCTACATGGGAGACCATCCACTCACACGATGGACCGACGACATCGTAGCGGTCGCTGGGAGTCGATGGATGGAGGCGGCTCAGGACCGCTATTTGTGACGTCGTACGGGGAGGCCTATGTCCAGCAGTGGACATGTATGGGCTGATGATGATGATTATTATTTGATAGATCTAACTATGGAATAAGTAGGTACTGTAATTTATTCGGAATCGAATTATTATTAATTATCAATAGTTTTTCCTTCGTTTTCTACTGTCTCTTATTATTACCGTTGCTACGCCACAGCTTGCTACGGTAAATGCTACGTCGGGTACTACGGCAGTTGCTACGGTGGTTGCTACGGCAGTTGCTACGCGGGTGCTACGACGTAACATTAAATAGTCAAAGAAATAGTTTTAAAGATGTTATTTTTCTTTAATGAGGAGTATCGATAATTGTACGTAGTTGACTTACTTTACTTAATAAAAGGCCCTTTCAATATATATTATCCACAGATTACCAAAGAAGAGTACTTACATTATTGGCTGTTGTAATGAGTAGTAGCTTAATATATAATTCATTTGGTTAATTTCATTTATTTCTTTAGCATAAAGTAGGCAGACAGAAGGCCACATTGAACCTATTGGCAAGAGCAAAATATCTATCTACGCTTATGTCATTCTCCTGTCAGTGTCGCGACGTGACGTAGCAAAGCAAAGCAACGAATGCAAGAAGTCAAGTCAGTTGATTGAGTGAACAATGTTTTTGGATATACTTGGATTTCTTATGTATGTTCAATATGTAAATATATAAAGTACCATCCTAGTCTTAACTTACGTATCGTGTTTAAACATCCTAATAATAATAATTATATACTCGTTAGGCACTCTGCCGTCGTCACTCCACAAGGGCCCTACTGAAAACCAGCGCAGTATTGGACAATTATTTGCCCAATACTGCATTACGCTGAGATAGGGACCCTTTTTACCCCCTTTTTTAATAATTGTTAGTTAATAGAATTCTATATGTCTCCTTTGTTAATTTTAGACTGTTTATTTATTGTTCTTGTGATTTAATTTTGTGGGTAAATAAATAAATTTTATCTTTATCTTTTATCTATTTAGACTAGACTTTCATTTAGTAAAGCAGGGACACCACAAGTTTTTACTACAATCAATTTACAGTTGATTTTCGGGTAGGTTTTAATTCTAAAAATAAATGTTACATTGAATAAACCAGTACCTATTGACAAAAACCACCCAATGAAAGAATGAATGGTTAAAAATGTAAAGAACAAGAATTTTTAGGCGAAGATCGTTTTGTGGGGCGCCTTGTAAACTATGAAGGCAATCCAGCAAGATTTTCGTAACGAAATGGTAGGAATTTATTACTAAGCACAACCACACAAAATTAATATCCTAATTTTGATAGTTACAGACATATCCACTCGTATATACATAAATATATTTTTCTGCCTGCTCTACCAACTCTACATCCAATACTTATCTAGGTGATTTTAAATACTAACATAGTTATAATATGATATTCGCATTCTTAAAAATACCTAATGCATAATGTTTTCCGTTCATTAAATTTTCTTTTATCCTATAAAGAAAGTAGAACAAAAAAATATTTTTATGAACTAAAAACCTACGAACCTATCTACTTACCCAAAGATATACAATGTGGTTGATAGAGGGCTCCACTTACACAATCACGAACGGATAGATAGGCCACCACGGAATCAAGGGATTGTAGGGAACACTTGAAAAGATACGAGCCGAAAAACAGAGATGTCGTTCCCTACCATCTATTACAATATCTTTTAAAAACATTGTTGACGCAAACCATCTAATTATTATAAATTGTTACTATTATTAGATTAAGTTTTGTTTTTTGTACAATTATAGAGTAAGTATAGATTTTTGGACACACGGTAGTGGTTGATAGGGCTTAATTCATATTAAGCATATTCAGCGAAATATTCTGACAATTTGGAGTTTTTGCTCGGATGAAAAATCAATGCTATATTTTTTCAGTTTTGATTTGAGTGTTTTACATTAAAAAAAGCTGCCCTTTGTGTTGGCATAGTCGTAATTCCTATAAGTAGTTTTTTTGTTACGGTTAAACAGGGACTTTGGGAGACCTAAAATAGGAAGGTACCTAATTTCATACTACGACCACAACCTACATAATTCAAACAGTGTAAATACCTGTTCTTGAAGTTGCTCCTGCAACTCTCTTCAACTTTTCTACTTTTTGTTCAATAAAATCATAATATGGAAATACCATTCGGTAAACATATATTCTGAGTTCATTTGAAGTTTTGGTGATAAGTGTGATAAGGTCTCAATTTATATTTCTTCTCGTTTGATTAGAAAGAGTATGTTTGTTAAAAGCTAGATAAGATACATTTTTCAACTAAAAACTAAAATCTCTTAGGGAAAGCAAATCTCGAAATTGTTCTTTCCGTAGATCTCTACCAAATAAAGAAATACAGTTAGAGGAAAATTTGTACGAGAAATCACCAAAATAAAAGAAGTAAGGACCTAATGGCACGATGATAAATGCGCCAATTTACTTGTAAGTGATTCATAACCCGAAATCCGCGAGCGGAATATCCATACTTTTCTCAACAAGCTATTTGTTACCTATGTAGAAATATGTACCCTCAATTTGAATAACTTCTTCTCGCTCACACAAACAGCCTTATACATTTTCTGTTTCACTCTATCCCATTACTTTTATATTGTTCGCTAACTTTCTTGTTTGTATAAGCAAATACACGTATTTGAAAGTTTTTGTATTTGTAGATTGTATTGTAGGTACAATAATAAGTATACTAGGTAAGTTCTGATTCTGCAAAGTAGGTAAACCAATCTTAGATTATTTGCTTTCTCTTATACAAATATACCTTTTTCTGTTAATTAGTTAGAGCGACATAATCGCAGTGTGATGAAGCTCTTTAAATAAAGATAAAAAAAAATATACCAATAGAACGTAATTGGCCCTAAAAGAACAATAGCTATTAGAAACCAACCAATATGTTAATTAGATTAGGTTTAAAGATAATTTGTTAGATATACATAATCTCTTCGACTTTAGAAAAATCTTTGCTTTTATATTATTATTAAGTTTCATTATACATCGAACAAACCCAATTGAGGGTATAAAGAACCTCTAAAGTAAACATGAATCTTATAGGACCTGTTCCAGAGCCCATAAACTATGTTGTACCCATATCACGTCAAAATTAATGAAAAGTGGATAGCGAACGCTTTTGTTTCTCCCATCCATATTAACTTAAGTTACTTAGAGAATGTAGAGAGAGTCTGCAGGCAATAGCAATTTACGTTGGTCACTTTAGTAATACCATATTATTATGCAACCTATGGTGGTAGATGGTGCTAGGCCACAAATATCATCAAACAAACCTCAAAACTACAATCCCTATACCTAAATACTGTTTCTATATGGCTCACTATGCTCACAAACTAATGCAGAAACTAGGAAATCCGGTCACGTAACAAAGACAATCGACCAAGGACTCTTAAAAGGCATATTAAAAAGATACTCCGGAGTTTTATTTATGATTGCGTTTATCAAAGAAAAAGTTAACGGAATGACCACAAAGTTTTCCAATGAAAACATGAAAGGAGAATCTGAAAATAAAATGTGAATTTTATAGAGGGATTTGTCCCAAATGAGGTTGTATCTATTTTTTGACTTGGGCACGCGGGTCTTCGCGGAGTCCCATGCAGCATCGGGAGGCGCCGCCGCCCCGCCAGTCCGCGGTCTCCATGGCGACCGGCTCAAATGACGTATCGATCCGCGGAGGGGCGCCCTCCCCGCGGGGTGGCGCCGCTCCACCCGCTCGCGCCCCCCCAGCACCCCTGCCCTGCTGCTGCTGCCTGCCACCACTCGACCGTTGGCCCATGCAAAATGACGGATGTAAACTTTGGATATACCTCCTTCCAAGAAAATATTTTTCATTACAATGAGGTGGGTATACTTCTATTTTTTCATCAATTTTGTTTTCGTAGAGTTGGTTGTTTCTTCTACAGAACAATTCGTTTTTTCATCTCTCTCTATAATATCCACGCAAAGTTGATTTTATTTGACTGTTGAAAATGTAAAAGACGGGTAGAGTTATTCTTCATTACCAGTCTTTTTGTAAACAACATTTGTACCTACCTAATGATAAGTTATGATAACCTATCTGAGGTGAGGCCATGGCATAAGATAAACCCTACACTTCACAGTTTTAAAGTAGGTAGTCTCTTACGTAAATTTCGTAGTACTCATAACGTTCAAAGTGAAATACATCCCCGCAGATCCGGAATAAAGTTCTTGAAACAACGACTAACTTTGATTAGTTTCAGATATTAATTTCCTATGAATGTTTAAATGCAATTAAGTAACTTGATTTTTCTGGTTGTACGAGTAATGCAGGTTATGGAATGAACCACAAGAATATATTTGCTATATTTCTGAGAACATTTTTTCCCTGTTCTCAGGATAAAAACAACTGCTTTTAAATTAATAAATCACAGATTCTTCTGACACTGACATGCAATATTTTTTATTCCTTTTTCAGTTCCACCACCACCGGCTTGATTAATGGATCTCGTAACTTTCAATCGAAAAATATGTAATTGTATTTTGAATTTAAAAACAGAGTTGTTACTTTTTTCATTTAATATCCAGCGCCAAGAATTACGTACGCGATGTTACGCCAAACATATATGTATGTACATAACTTGTTGTCATATTTTCTTAAAACTTCGCAAATGGGTGTAAAAATCTCTCTCTCTCTCACTCTCACACTTTTTGAAAACGTCCGAATGGTTACAATCCTGAAAAACGTACAATAATACTATTTCAAATTAAATCATTGCTGTGTTTAAACGTCTCTTCTAAAATTTTGTTTCAAACATTAACATAATTAAGTGGTTCTCAAAGTTTTCCCATTATAAACTTAGCAAGAAATTTTATTTTTCCCTCAAGTCATGTGCCTTAGTGTGCGCTCGTGTGGACGACACGGCGAATTGGATTTCCCGTAGTGTGAGTAAACCTACTTTTGCTGAGAGAACAGGGAAACCTTGGAGATTCATGAAATATTAATATCAAACGACTGAGAACTTATTCCAAAGGTAATTTAAGCTCATGTTTCTAACGTTATTTTCTACATTTGGAGATTTTGTAAAAGCTTAGGTACCTTTGCATAGGTTATGTTGGTGTTTCAGTAAGTAGGTACTTTTTTGTGTAAAAACTTATAATTTAAAGTAGAAAACAACAACATTCGAAGGTAATATACGAGTAGATAACATTGAAACTACTTTATTCTACAGAAAGTTCGTTTCTGTAGAATACATAAAGATCGACACAAAGATCGTTTTTTTTCGTAATCTATTTGTATTTTCAGATTTACTATGAGAGTGATCAGTAACAAAAATAATTTAAGACAAAATTGTTTAAAATGGGAAATAACACGAACTATTCCACTGTTTTAAGTTTCAGTCATAACGTCTTCCCTCGATGCGAACTAAGAAATATAGATCCTCGCGAGCAAAACCTGTACTAAATCACTAGCCAGCATTATTACACCCACATAATTTCACGATCAGGAGAATTTATTTATCATCAATAGATACCTAAATTCTACTTAAACAATAAATAAAGTGTTTGGAAATGATATTTATTATTTCGACTTCATTAAATAGCGCAAACAGTATTGCAAATAATATGGCGTGTTTGAAAAACTATAAATCGACTTCAAATTCCCTTAATTTTACACTTATTTTAAGTTTAGCGGGATAAACACTAATCCCCTGGAGATAAAATGAAAAGGAAGCCCCCTCGGGATCATTTTCTATACAACAGTGAAAGAATTTTCAAAATCGGTCATAATTGGCGGAGATATCGCGTAACAAACAAACCAAAAAAAACATACCGACGAATTGAGAACCTCCTCCTTTTCAAGTCGGTTAAAAAACAAAACACTCAGAAAGAGACGACTAGGTAAGTACCTACTGGAAGTTTGTCTTATACTGTGTCAGAAAATAAACCTGAGTCTGATGATGATCCCGAACTTGAGCCTGGCATGGGTCCTAAACCTGATCAATATTTTGTAACCTATAATAATATTTACCCACCTATTTTTTTTGGGGAAAATTATTTGTCTATGTTTGCAACACAATAGAATTATGTTATGTTTGCATTTAGGTCTACAATCTGGATTTTCATTATCTTAGATGTATAAGTGATCGTAAACTGCTTTGTAAAACTTATTACAATAAATAAAATGATCTTCAAAGTGACACTGATCCTAAACCTAACAACTATTGTTGTTGTTGTAAGTCTGATACTGTAGCATGAGAGCTAAGCCTGAATCAGAGACTCCATTTGGCTTGAGACTGGGTGAGTAATTTTCTCAGGTTCCGATTCAATTTCGAGTGTGATCACTTGGTCGCCATAGTCAAAACACCGCCTGATCAGACCCCAAATATCCTCGTGCGTGTGAGTAGTTGGGTATAAAGGAAATCGTTATTTTCAGCACTCTAGCTCGAAAACGGGGACTTTGGTGCTCAAAACCAGTGAGCTAAATCGGTTTGCTCCCAACTGGAATAAAGGGATAATATTCACTTTTTTGAAAAGAAATATTATTCATCTTTTTGAAAAAGTTATTTGTATTCAGAATGCTGTAACTCAATTTCGATGATGATATAGTTATTAATACCCTGTGGTCGGCGCTGAAGAAAAGACAAAACTACGCGGTCTGCACCAAGATAGGTCAACTTTCTCACTGAAGGCAGTGCCATCGGTTATGTGTACCTTGACAACTTAGCTTGTAAAGACGATTTTTCTAGGCAAACAGCGCCATCTGAAAATAATTTTCCAAGAAACAGGCCCGTGGATTTTTATGGGAGTCTCACCTCTGTGAGCTAAACTTCTTTTAGCTTATCGAAGCGAAGGATTTTAGACAGCGTTCATAGAAGAGTATAGTTTCGTTCGTTCGCGGTTTGAAAGAAGTTTACAGCATTCTTACCCTCCATGGATCTTGAACAAAATGAGATGCCGACAAAAAAAATGTAGATAAGAATTTTTTCAAAATCTTTTTTGTAATTTTCAATATATTTTCTCGCTATTCGAAGTGAAAAGTTGTATGGTTATCTCGAGAGCAAAAGTTTTTTTGTTCGTCCCTTCCATCCCTCGGTAGCTCAACACTCTACCACACATTAGGTAATGTTTCTTACTCTACTTTAGAGCCACTCGCTACGCTCGCGACTCTACTCTAGACTGCTTCGCTCGCTCTGGATTGAGTATCGGCCCGTTGAACAAAAAATCGTTTTGCTTCGGTACTTGTTGAATAAATAACGATTTTGATCACAGTTTTTGAGCAGCAAAGTCACTGATTTCGATAGGGAGTGGTAAAAGGGTAATTTATAGGTGTGTGGTCAGGTCATTTATAAATAAAGCTATACTTTTGTGGCATAATACAAAACAGATATTTTTTATGAATAGTTTTGGGTATTATTTTCATATATACAAGTACATAATGAAAATATCTACAAATAATAAAAAATATAGTTAAAAAGTAAAACCCGACTACATAAAAGTCTTAAACAAGCGTTCACCTATTGTCCATAGCATTTTCTTTTGATACTTAGGTAGTCGGACGCACCCACCCCATATACCTAGGGTACAATTATTAACAAAGGCCTCCGACTACATAAGTGTGTAGTTACAAAGTCACAGTTTTAGTTAAAAATTTCTCTTAGGACCGGTTTTTGAGGTAGCAAACTAATGAACCTTGTGTACATTGACTTGACTGCTTATTTTACAAATCAAACCATCACCTTAATAGGTTGATATTTGAGGAAACTTTATACAGGAGAATTTTTAATGAATAAATTAGAGTAATTATTTTTGCAGTTGTCACATATACCTTTTTAATCCTAGTAATATTAAAAATGTCTAAGTTTATGAGAATCGGTGTATAAATGTCTATGTTTGTAAGTATGGATGTTTGTTCCTCTTTCACGCAAAAAGTACTGAACTGATTGGGCTGAAATTTGGTATCACATCAATGATGTTAATGCTTGGCAAGATGTCGCTCCGTTCCGCACTGTCAGTAGTATGTAAGAAATCCAGTGTTCTGTTTAGCTTTAAAGAAATATTGACATGTATCTAAATCGCATTAAATTTAGATTTAGATAGGCATAATAAACATGTATTAGACACATAAGTGATATTATAATGTGCTAGTGGTTTCTTTTTCACTTCTTCCACTAGTGGACAAAAAATTTAAGTGAAAAGAATATCAATAACACCTTATTTCTTTTTTGATAATAATAACCATATAATAACTATGTTTATAGTATAAAATTTGACTTGTCTAAGTGCTTATTTTGTAAGCCTAAAGAAATAAAGTTATTGATTCTGACTCTGATTCTATGGGTATAGTTTCGGACTTCAAATTACATATAGGTTACTTTTTATCCCGATAAAACGCGGGCGAAGGTGCGGGCAGCAGCTAGTCTTATAATACGAGTATAAGGTGCAGATAAGGAATAGGATTGCAGATGACGCGGGACAGCATCCTGTCTCAGGTTTTCATACGTTTTTAGGGCTAACTTGATACTTTTTGACACAGATCAGATTAAAAACCTAATTTAGTTTTACCGCCAACAAGTGTTGAACCGGTGTATACTCCAAAGTCCCGTGTACACAGAAAGCAAAAGAACCCGCTAAATCTCACCAAGCAAAAAATGCAACCTGCAACAGAAGTCGCTAAACAAAAACGAAGAAGATAAAAGAAGAACCACCTTTTCTACACTACTTTTGTTTTTTCAATTGATTACTAACTTTTCCAAAAATCCTACCATTCGGTACGATACCATTTCCGTACCTTTTTCAAACATATGCTTTAAAGTTTACCTTTCAAAATAAATCAATTACGTATGTAAATGTAAGTAGGTGAACTATGACTGAAAAATTACAAAGACTAACTATAATAAATAGTATTTAAAAGTCAGCGGCTTAGGCTGCGTTGCGGATCCAGCATGGTGGTGTGGTTTAGCGGTTTCTGTAGCTTTGTGTGTACACGAGGTTTAGAACCTTCATCTGTTCAACGCATTCTGGCACTGACTGTATAATTAAAGTATTATTCGTTGTTTTGTACAACAAAAAGCAATAGCAGCGAAATTCACCTTAACATGCGTTTAACCCTTTCTTTGCCCAACATGCGTAGGACTTTCTATAACTCATTCTACAGTGCGCAGCCTCTGCGATGAATGGAGTGAATTTCCAGTCTTATTGAAGCCCGCTCACCTACATACATTTGCATATTCCTATCGATTGGCGAAGGAAAATGTTTTGCTCACTCGTCTCTCCACTGTAATATTTAGATTAGACTTACATATGAAAGACTAGCTGCTGCCCACGCCTTCGCTAGCGGTTATCGGGATAAAAAATACCCTATAATGTTATTCCAGGTCCCAAACTATACCCATACCAAATTTCAGCCTAATCGGTTCAGTAGTTTTTGTGTGAAAGAGTAACAAATATCCATACATCCATCCATACAAATTTTGACTTTTATAATATTAGAAGGATGGCAACAAGGAATTTATATACTAAGTTACGTTAGTATATAAATTCCTTGGATGGCAATTAATCTGAACACACTAGTTGTGACAAGAAAAGCTGTAATCACGGAACACTAATATTAAAATTGTATGGATGAATGTTTGTTTACGCCAAAACTGCTGAATGGATTGGGCTGAAATTTTGCATAAATGTACCTTGTTCTAGAACTGGAATTTAATACTATAACTTTTATCTTGGAAAAACGCATGTGATAGTAATAAATATTGTAAAATAAATAAAAATTGTTTTTCCATCTCTTCGTATAATTTGATTGAACTAAGTAAAATATAGTTTGCTCGACTAAACCTTTTATATTTTCTCCAGTATAACCACTAAATGGAATAGACGATAGCCTAAATCGTTTAGTCCAATTTGTGTGACAATAACACGGCACAGAATTGGGACGGGCTAGTTATTGACTCAATTCTGTGGGTGATAACGATAGAAATTCACATTGGAACATTTTCTGTAAGGTCCGTAAATGAAAATAACACAGTGTATATGTGGTCTAGCTGTTAATTGTTTTTAAGTATACACATTATTTGAAATCTATTATTGGGCGTAGATTTTACATAGGTAGGACCGGAAATTGTACAATATTTCTTGTGAAACCCACTCTAAGCAACAATCGTAAGAATCAGAAGTTAGTTTCAAAAATGCATCATTGCGGAAAGTGCTCCTTAGAGTGGGTCTCAGTACCTTACGATGTACTTTACGTAATGTACGTTCCAACTCTGTCATATTCCGTCACTTTCCGATGCATTTTTGAAACAAACTACTGATTCTAAACGATTGTAGCTTTAATCAGAAGTTTGTTTCAGAAATGCATAGGAAAGTGACGGAAGATGACAGAGCTGGAAAACCAAGCCTCTTGATTATTTTTAAGAAAATGGAAACGTTTTATTGTTTCGTACGTACATCGTAGACGTAGGTACCTGCACCCTTTAACCATTCTTACTCTATGCACAAATGGACGTGCAACGACGTAAGTAAATAATAGTTTACGGAATAAAATCATAATTTATCTCCGACAAAACCACAGAGTTGTTATTATCATCATGCACTTAATTAATAAGTTGTTGTCCGGGACAACGTTGACTTGCACAATGGGATAGGACGGGACCCCTCCCTTCCCCCTACGGCTGGAATGCCCATTGTCCCACATCGTCGGTATGTTCAGTACCTGTATCACTTTGATACAGCATCCAATGTGAAATTAGCCTTATATCTGACCCTTAAGGTACCAAATTGCGAGCATCCGACAGGTATATTTCTGAATTTTACATACATGTTCATGCCAGTGATGTCTATAGTATACCTACGCGTTTATGCCTGCCAGACTGAAGAATCGGTGCAGCTCGATATGAAACAAGTTGAAATTATTGTAGGTAGTATTTTGAATGATAGGGCAGGGCATTTTCAGGAATTGTTTTTTTTTACTATTGATGGTTTAGATTTTGTATCAAATAGTTCTTGTATATTTGTATACTGTATCGAAGTAGCACAATTAAATAGTAGCCTAAAATAATTTCTAATCAGTGTTGTCAGACGTTATTGTAGTGAATCTTCAGTGCGATAGAGCTAATTGTCTCTTCTATAGTTTGGGTATGTTGAGTGTCCTCGATACCTAATCAATAGATAGATCCTAATCAATAGAGAGATAAATAGATCGTACATACATCCTTCTGGACATCATCAACGGGGAATTTAATTTTCATGCTTTCAGTTACAAACACTTTGAAGTTTCAAATAATTTAGAATCAGTTTTGTCGGACGTTATTGTAGTGAATCTTCAGTGCGATAGAGCTAATTGTCTCTTCACTGGTTTGGGTATGCTGAGTGTCCTCGATACCTAAAACTAACCAATAGATGTTCGTACCTACATACATATGTATATCCGTCTAGGCATCATCATCGGCGATTTTAATACGAGCTTTCAATTTACAAGCACTTTATGAAATGAAATGCATTCAATACATTTCTTTTGTATTGTTTTATTAAGAGACATATGGTAATGAGTAGAATTGTTTATGGTGCTCTTTTTAATATTGTAAAGTTGTTTCAGCGCGGCTCCTTACATACCTACATGTATGGACTGGCTCGTTCAGCTCGGCTCGGTCAGCTTGGTCAACCGCGCTGATTATGCGGTCCTGGGTTCAAATCCCGGGTCATGCCACAAGTTGTTTTTTGGGGTTTTCTAGGTAAGGAAGGGACTTTAAAAATATCCACGTCTATAAATCTTCGAACATAAATACTTCTATGCAATAAGTGGATAAAGTCCCAAACGTTTTAATCAGTTTTCATAGTCGCCGAGAAAACGTCAGTACCTACTCTTAATACATAAACTGAACATAAAAACATAACAGAGCAACCGCGACATAAAAGCTCTATTTGGGTACTTTTACGAAGACAAACGAGCATCGACAAATCATGTTTTGAAGACTTGACACAGACAAGAGTCGCATCACGTCGCGTTGTGCCTGGAGAAATGTGTCGAGACGAGGCGTTGTACGTAACACATTATTGTAACGCATAGTTGCATCGGCATTATAATGTAGTGGAGCTATTAGTGGTTGAATCGAGAGGCACGGAGCAAGCTCTGTCAAGGCCAACAGAGGTCACTCCTCCGACGCTCTCCGCACCACGGTACCACCAACCGGTTCTATAGGTACAATTTTTAGTCTCTTTTTATTTTCATTTTTGTATACACAGCGCTGAGACTAAACAATGTTTATACGAGTCAACATGGAATTAACTGTTATTACATACGACTAAAATAATATAAAGCATGCTTTTATAATTATTTTAACGCAGACTTGAATGTTATTTTTATGTAGTCTAAATTGTTTAAAAGTTTTTGGTAAATTGCACAGATTTTTTGTAAATAACCGTCGTCGGCTCAGCAATGAATGAAATTTTATTGTTTTATTTTCTTGTCACCCGTCAATTTCACATGATCTTGACGACGCGACGTTTGTCCACCGCCGCCGTCATCGAAACGTCACTGATAACGAGATGACGGCGACGAAGTAGCGATACATTATATTTACGCATTTACTATGGCCGGCTGTCCACCGCATGCCGGTCACTCGAGCGCCGTCATCCGGCCGCTGAAGACATGAGTACGACGGCTAGATTATGATGGACCGATTTTTGCTTGAAGCCTCACCACTATCGGCGATGATCGTTACTATGATTGTCACGATCATCGTGCAAGCATTGATATTTCTCGTCATGCTGCCGCATCTTGTCGTGAGGAACATAAAACGCGCCTGTGACGTAGGAGATGACCCCATTTTTTACATTATATTCATCCTTCGAACGTACAAAAGCAGAAGACAAAGTTGTCGCCGATTGAATCTAGTTATTCCTCAAACGCGACTACCACGAACGACGGCTACAACAAACTGAATCACCAAGATCGTCGCGGTGGACACACTTGATGACCATCACACCATCTTAAACTCTGCTTTAAATAAATTATATCGTTATCGATGACGTCCCGGTGGCGGTGGAAAAACAATCGACATCACGTTATCTTGAACTCAGCCTGAAATTATATCGTTATCGGTGACGTTTCGCTGACGACGGCGTTATACGTTTATTTCAGTCACAAATACATATAACGATGTTTCAAAACTTTGAACATACACAGCAGGTCTGTTGCATGAAATTTGCTACACGAATCTGAACAGTTTTTCCACGCTTATTTAAAAAATATATAGGTATTCCGTTTTTATGCAGAAGCTCTAGTTTTACGTGTATGAAGTGGCAGGACTTTTCATTAAAAATGCACATAGTTTAAGGTATAAAAAATATTACTTATATATATATATTCAGAAGTAAATTTTCTTTTATATGATTTTCTCGCGTGAGGTATGTTAGGAGTACTATTTTGAATGCTCCAATGATCAGCCGATCAGATCATTTACATTCCAGTATCCTAGATATATCTCTTCCATGGTGCGAATATCCTGATGAAAGCGCTGCCCTTGTTCCTCACGGATTTATGTCGCCGAGATTTTTAGTGAAATTGTCTAGATGGCTGTGAAGGTTGGAAGGGAAGGGAAACTTAATACTCACGTAGCATCCAAGCTGCTGGAAGTGTATCAATAACTGTTCAACGTGCTGATTGTAGCCATCAGACTTTCAGCAGGCCTACTCGGAAAAGGAAAATCTAAGTTTCTGATTCGTTTTCGTGCAAAACCAACTCTTATATCGCTTGCATAAGATTACTGTTTGCTTGGAAACGAATCAGAAACTTCGATTTCCGTTTTCCGAGTAAGCCCTCTGATTCCCAAAAAAATTCGCAGACCCTTCACAAAATTCTTTCCTTTAATCGAGAAGCTAGAATTTCTGACGCAGTCATGATGATCTTCAGGTACCTCGGGCTGTATCCGAGGTCCCTGAAGATCATCTTGATCATTTATCCCTGATTTATCCCCCGGCCACTTAGGCTAGGGATAACTGAAGCTATAAAAATCACTGCTAATACTGTCCTCCTTGTCGGTTTGTTGGCTGAACTCAATAGAATGTTCTGAAGATGTACATGTCTATAGTGGTACTGGTGTATCACTAGTATTCAAAATTGGTCTCATAGCAAATGATTAGAAAGGATATATCTACTTCAAGCAGTTTTTATGGTTTATTGCTATGATTTTCGTAACACAGAAATAACAGTCAGCAAGATCATTGGATGATCAAGAGGGTATTTTTTTGGTTGCCCACAATCGCAAACACTCAACACTACTTTTACATATCAAACTAGGTATCCAGGGCTTAGCATTCGTCGGCAATGAAAACCCGAAGTAGTCCAAGTATGCTTGTTTTGACGAAGTGCGATACATTCAAACAGAATTTTATGAACATGCATTCTCCTTAAATAACACAAACCAATTAAGGATGTTTAAACACGTCCTTCTTGAGGAAGACAATGAAATTTATGCAGAAACTTGTTTAGTTACTACACCGCTATTGATAGAAATTATTGACTACTCATGACGGTACGGTGGACAAGACGGTACCTCTATCTTACTAAATAGAGCTCCTACAAAAACTCTGAAGATAGATTCGGAATCAGCGCACCCAAATTAGTAAACAATAGTAGAAAAACGTAAAAAAAAGTTCGATTTTGTTTTCCTAATCGTAATCAGCCACAAGCACATCACCAAAATAAATAAATAGGTAATAAAAATAATGCTTGACAATTCACACATCATTTAGCTCAATATACCTACGTTTATTACAGTCTCTAATATATTTCAAAACATTTAACATAAACGGCCACAAGCACGACACCAAAATAAAAAATACGTCATAAAAATAATGCTGGACAATTCGCATAACATCATCTAGCCCCAAGACATCCAAGCATACAATTTGGGCCTTGGTTATACTGAGCCTCATAGAACAAACATGCTCGTAATATTTTTGATTAATATTTTTGTGATATAAACAATAACTTTTACAGGTGTCTTAAGGCCGTGGGGCCGCGGCGTACGAATATCGACCCCTCCAACTCAACCCGTGGATGTCGTAAGAGCCGACTAAGGGAACCTACCAGGGGAAGGGCAGCAGCTTCCTTCTGAGTATTTTTAAACACCAACACTGCGATCACCAATCCGCCTGCCAAGCGTGGTGATTATAGCAAATCCCCCCCCTACATGGGAGACCACCCACTCGATGGACCGACGACATCGTAGCGGTCGCAGGGAGTCGATAGATGGAGGCGGCTCAGGACCGTTATTTGTGGCGTCGTACGGGGGAGGCCTATGTCCAGCTGTGGACTTGTATGGGCTGACGATGATGATGATGATCATGTGTATTAAGGATTTAAAAATACACTTCGCTGACTATTTATGATAGAGCAGCTACATTTGTTTACTTTCACAAAATGTTTGTTTTTTCTCAAATGTTTGATAGCCGCCAGATGGCGCAAGTAGGAAGGTATTCGTTGTAGACACTGTATGGTTTCATTCCATAACAGCTATAAACAGACACCCTCGCCTATGGAATTTGTACACATGGAATACTATAACTACAATTTACTCAATTGTAGTTTAAGATTGTGGCTGGTTGATAAAGTGACAATTGGGAATAAGTATGAGTTCTATTAAAAGCAACAATTTATTTGACCGGAACGCAGGCTACTAAGATCGTTGACTTGATCATGCGTAGCCAATGTTTATAATTTTGTTTACTGACTCCTTTTTCCGCATATCGACTCAAAGTAAGTCCATATAAAAAATACTTTAATGTATTTGTTTACAAATTACCTATTTAAAAATTCCTAATTAAAATTAATTAGATTACAGAATCTTTTGAAACTCCCCTACAAAAGACTTCAACGCGTGCGCATACGCAATAAATGATTGCGCATCAAACAAATCATTATTTTTGATGAACCTGATAAAATTCCGAAGCAAGTACGGTGGGAAACTGTTTTATTAACAAAACTTTAACTAGGTAAACGTTGTTAAATAGTAATGAGTCAAATAATTGCAAACTGTAACATTGTTTTATGGTATTCACGCATCGCTAGGTATGTGTATCACTTAAATAGCGTCCAAGCGTTGAAAATACACGAGAAATATCAGCCAACTGAAGAACAATGGCGTATTATGTGGTAATATTAGAAATATATTCGTTTTACTTATGCGTGGAAAAAGTATCTAAACAAATCGCAGCATTGTTTTAATACACTTGACTCAGGGTTGAAGCAGCCCATACATATGGAAACGCTCCATAATAGGTGCCTCTGCGTCTGTTTTCTTATTTTTATTCAGAACCAAATCATCATTTTATCCTTAAGTTATGGAATCCGATTTTCTTTATAAATCCTACTTGTTTATTTTGTTCCTGAAACCGTATTTACCTTAGTAAAGCTCCGAATGAATAGGTAGGTAAATCATAAGTTCTGATTTGTCACATTTAAAATCTAACTATTTTTATCTTATCCTTCTCGTAGTTTGGGAAAGAATGGGCCGTGGCTAAAGCCAACTTAGTCAGATCTGTCTTGCCTTGTCCTCCTCTATAGAAAGTTGAATTAGACGGGGGTATCTGAGAGGCTCTGTGGGTCTCTTGGTGTGGTCACATCAGAGGCTTCGAACGAGTTACTTGTCGGGGTCATAACCTGTTTGCGACCCCTCCCGACGGGACCGCGGCGGCTCTGTTCGGATGTACTCTAGTGACCTAAGCTCGGGCTTATACAAATTTTAAAACAATATTCTGGTGAAATAATGTTTTGAGCGGGTGTAGCCTATGAGAAAATGATAGAGGCTGTATTAGTTAACACGAATAATAGTAAAATATAATATAATTAGTGATAGTGCATAGTGTAATTGATTTGGTAAAAATCGTCATAGTTACATAATAAATAAATAAATACAAAATACAAATGAAACATTGCAAATTAATGGTTACGACTTCTGTAATTCTGCACTTCAGTAATGAGTGCCGTTTGTATATCGTATCAATGATATCCACAGCCTCACATGCCCTCACATCCCTCCCTAATTTGGAAGCCAACATACAACGCCAACAAAGCCGCGACATAGGGCTAGCTCTGTATAAAATTCAAATCGTCTGGAATAGTCGATCGAGGTTTGTTTGCGTAGGGTATTTGATTTGTTGAAATGACGTCGTGGACGTGTTGTATTTATTGGGCAGTGTTCCCTGGCCGTTGATATTGTTAAGGCTCAGAATGCCGTGCAGCGGGCCGTTGTGCTTTGTGAAATGTTGCGCGACTACTTTTTTCGTCGGGATTCTATACTCACGATACTCGTTTTTTAAGCCGTGAGCCCGAGATGTACAGGTTTATCTGTTTAAAATTTATTAACATCGAGAAACAATTTAAAATCTTTTCTATAGACGGTCCATGAGCGATTTATGATGAAAAAGCTATCGTTATTTTAAGTTACTGCTATGCTTTAACATCATGTTTTAAATTGACTTTATGTTTATACTGTATTACATTTAATTTTTATATATATGTTATGTATTAATTTTACAATTTTTAAGATGTCAAACGATTGTATGTGTGTGTTTTATGTGACAAATAAATGATTTACTTACTTACTTTTTACGACTTATTACAAGCATTTAGCTGTCAGTGCATTGTACAGGGATAAAGCTAAGAATCTATTAGAAAAACTAGTGAACTAACTACAAACTTTTCATTATTCCAATGCATTTTTCATCTGGTCCACAACTAAACTTAAAATCTGAGCTTAAATTAACATTTGGATAAGGTTTGGAATGTAATTACTTCTTCGTTCCAAATTATGTCCAACCTTTTCGAACTACGAGTACTTTTGAATATTCTACTGGGCATATAGTTATAATGTTTTAGTATGATTTTCTTTCTAATTCCACAAAAAATCATTCATAAAGTGAACCTAAGTGATCGCTAAAATCACAACATCGTCAAAGAATGTAAATAAAAACATAATTAATTACAAAACAAAAAGCTCTTAAAAGCTTTCCATTCTAAACTCAGTAGGGTTGGGGTGGCGCCCCTCAATTATTAACTACCTATAGGTACTAAAGCATAGGTACCGTCTGAAATAGGTATTGTTTTAATATTCCTACTTCTGTATGTATTCAATTAATAATGTTTTGTCATACATAATTAATATCCAAGAATTTAAAACAGCCTCGACATTTAAATCCCGGAGTTGGAGAACTTAAATGTCAAGTAACAATATGACCGATTGTACTGTCAAAGATTGGGCCATTGCACTCAGATTGTACCATTTGTAACGCTTTTAATTTGAAGACAATCGACTGCTCAGATATTATTAAAATGTTTACCACGTTGCGTAAGCGTCTTGTGTTTTTATAATTACCTTTATTAACAAAGAAAATTACAAATAAATAATAGAAACAAATTAGAACTAGTATTTACAATTGAAACAATTGAGCTAACTGCAGTCTGTTGCAAACAATCTACAGATAGCTCAACTGTTCCATACCAATACCAGTCGAAAGACGCTGGCAGCATTGCCCTCATTACTGTATGGCAATGTTAATTAATGAGTTGTAGAATATTATTGATGCTAATGCGCAGCGCTATGCTGCAATTTTATTTTTTATAAATAGTGCTGCATAATTCGCACAGCATCGTCTAGCCCCAAGCTAAGCAGAGCTTGTGCTATGTGTAGTTGTCTGATTTATATGTATATAATACAATACACACATAAATAGATATTTTTTATTATAAATATAAAATACCTAGAACACCCGGATTTGCAAATCGTATAAAACATTTGACCCAAGGCGGGAATCGACCGCCCAACCGCAGCACGCGAAGGCTGTCAAATTACTTGTCACCTTTTTTACAAACTTTTATTCTATTTGTCCTGTTATGTTTTGATGATGGAGACAGAAGGTGGCCATAGAAACTCCGAAACGAAACGACGACGTAACCTCGTCGAGTTTGGGTTCGTTGGATTCTTCTTCCCAAGCATTTTTGTCCTATTATTAAAAAGCTTTTTTAAATATTAAAAAAATATTTTTTCTTCGAATTCATACCTACACTAGCTGACCCGCCCGCGATTTCATTCGCGTGAACATTAGAATTACCCCTTATATTTGTTTGCATAAAAACTAACAAAATTTTAGTGAGTAGTTTTTTATTTTGTAGGACAATTTTCCTTTTTATGAAAATAACAACATAGCGCACCCACGTGAGCCATAATAAAAACATAATTTTGATTTATTTACGGTGTTTAAGTTATTTTACTAAAACCTATGAATCTAATTTACACCCGCGTATTCCCAAAAATTGGCTCTTAATGGGTGACTAATTCCATATAAGCAAGTCCCAAGCAAAATTTCAGCTTCATAGGTTTTGTAGTTTCAAAGATTTCATGATGAGTTTTAAAAAAACCTTATACCCGCATTTCTAAGAGAATTTCTAAAATCTGTTAATAGTGGTTGGTAAAGTCCTAAAAGGAACCCTTTTGTACAGCTTCAACTACGTAGCTCATGTAGTTCCGAAGATTTTGCGATGAGTTATCAATAAACCTATGACCTCGATTTTGACCACCAAAGAATGCGAATTTACAAATAATCCGTTCTTATTGTGGTTCACGTCCAAACAGGAAACTCCATTCAAAATTTCAGTCTCGTAGCTCTTGTGGTTCCTGAGGTTTCGTAATGAGTCAGTGAGTGACCTAACATTGACTCCACACCATGGACCTTTAGGATGCGAATGTCAAATATCCTGGAATATTTGTGTGTGTATTTTTAGTCAAGAATCGGCGCTTAAACTTTTGACGGGCCAACAGTTACGATTTTGAAGTTATTAACGAAATTAACTTGACCCCATTTTACCACCTTAGAATACAAATTTTCGAAAATTCGTTCTAAACGGATGTCCAGGCTTTTAAAGAAACCTCCATGCAAAATTGCAGCCTCGTAGCTTTTGTACTTTCAGAGATTTCTTGATGAGTCGATGAGTCTTTTATCTTTTACAGCTTAACTTATAGTAGACAAAGAAAATAACAATCAAATAATATAAACAAATTAAAATATTATTTACAATTGAAACAACAGAGCTAACTGCAGACTGTAGATAATGTAACTGGCTGTATATTTAACTATGTACTTCGAATATGTAAGCCTACATATACAATTATTTTTGTAAAAAATCTAAAAATAGACATTTTTAGATTTTTTATGTAAAATGTTATATAAGCCTACTATACATATATATTGAAAGTTTGTTTTAAAGACTAAATTCGCATTATTTTTCTATTGCAAGAACTCGTACGTAAACTGATATTTCAGAACCCTCATTCTGTATATGCCGCTCATGCGCGATCACTTTATGAAAATAGAATTTGGCAATCTTCTAAATCGATTTGTAAAACTCAGCGAAGTTTACACATAAAATTGAATGAGAGCCTTAGTTTGTTCTCGTTTACTCAAACACTATGATAGTTATGCTTGAGTTATGCATACATATTTGACAGCCCATGGTCAAAATCTCAAAACTGAAATCTTCCCAACTGTATCACAGATTAGGTAACGTTACTTCGTAACTGTACCTAGTAACTGTCTCTATAGAGCAGTAGATTAATTATTGGCTAAAACAATATGTTATAAATTTAATTATGGTTATGTTTGTTTGAATTTTTTAGGTTGTAAATTGGAGGAAAATGAAGGAGCGTCCCGAGCCGGGACGGAGCGAGTGGAGAATAACACATGGGGTGCAGCGCAGGGTGCGGGGCGGCCCACTGAAAAGTGCGCGGGTGGGGCTGAACAAACTCGCGGGGACTTGCAACGAAAGCCGTCACTTTCAGATTTTTTTCCTCTATACATATTATTTTTGAACAGAGAATGCTTATAGGTACTACAATACAAATATTAATATAAATAAATTGTGTGTGAAGCTATACGTTCTGCAAAATTATATATTTTTTACGTTCTGAAAAGTTATACATATGTATATTGTTTTACGCTGAGACCTGGAAACGTAGCTATAAATTAGACACAAAACGTAAAAGCCAAATTAGAATTTGCAAAAGAGTTAACGCTCTATTAAAATATCTTTGTACTAAAACAAAACTAACAATGCCACAGCCAAACAGCTTGTTTAGACACAATATAGATAACAGTGCGATAGAAAGTGTGTCACATTCACGTTCCAATGAAGACGCATCCGGTCGTAAATCTTACGTAAAGTATTTGCGATAATTAAAAAAACATATTCATAAATAGCGGAGAAATATTGCTGCCGCTGTTGAAAGTCCCTCCAGCATGTACTCTCAAATAGGGGAACAAGCATTTTAGCATTACCCCCGTGCACAACTCTTCCCGCGGGGAGGGGGTGGACCCACGGCGACGTAAAAATCAATATGCTGGAGTTGTTAAATCACGCTTATAAACGAGCACTCGTCTTCGTTTCATTCCTGAAATTGCTCAAGTATATAGTTTAGTTTTCATTTAAAATCCCTGTTCACGTACAAGCGATGTATGTACTCGAAGCTAATTGGCTAACCTTATTTGGAATTTGCATGACAGTTTAAAGTTACCTTCTTACTTTTATTAATATCTGGGTGGGTGACAACCATGCAAGGTTAATAAGAAATACCTTGGTATCTGCATATTTGTCCTCAGTATATGAGCAATCAATCTCAAATGAAGTATATTTTATATGATTCGTTTATATAGTTATACTAGCAACCCGCCCAGGCTTCGCACGAGTAGTAGAGCATATTATTATAATAGAATGGGTAAGCAGGCTATCCTTAAGAAGGTCTAAAGAAGAGGAATATCCCACCTTGAATTGTTTTGCTATATTTCAAAGGGATTAGGCAGCGTTTACTATGAAAGCTCTCAAGCAGCTTGCATTTTTCCGACACTTCCAACAATTAACGTTAAATTTCAACCAATTTACATAAAACCTTGACAAATTATATACTTAAACCTTCCTCATGAATCATTCTATCGATTGGTGAAAACCGCATAAGTAATTTTTTAGTTTATCGCGAACAAATAGACAGACAAACAGACGCGGCAGAGGATTTTATTTATAATATAAGTTATATCTACGCATGATAATTGTTTTGTTCGAAGTTGTTAAATATTTTATGGTACGTAAGCCACTGCATGTGCCAGGTGTGTTGTTAACTCGAGGTTATTGGCTAAACACATTTGCTAAATGACTGTTTATAATGTTCAGCCGAATGCTAATTACGTATAACAACCATAACCCAGAGGTTAAAACCAAATGGATTATCAGCATAGATAAACTGTATTACCAAGGCAGCAATATTTTGTCTGTTATCAGATAGACCACCCTTCGATCGCATTAATCGAGCGAGCGGAAACAATTACAAAAGGTCAACTCAGAAACAAAAGCCCAGTCTCGTTTATGATCTACATAATTTATGCGAAATCATAAAACATTATTAAGGATCTACACCCAGCCTTTAAATTATCAAATTAAACTAACGCTACATAAAGGTCAACGAACGAGAGCCTCGAAACAGGAAGATGGAAGCGATCGTGTTCCAAAAAAATTAAAGTATCTCACATCGCTAAATCGAAATAAGGGGATAAAAATAAAAACAAACAGTTTAAGAATTGGGGAGAATATATTGATTTAGGTCCATTCCTCTTATCCCCATTTGATTGACTTTGGTTGGGGTTCTTTGAGATATATTGCTAATAGAATTTGTGCTCCAAAAATGGACAATGAAAACATTACATCGGAAATGTTACTTGAGGGAATGAGGGGTCTTTGTTCTTTTTAAATTAGCTTATTTTGTTTTAAAGCTTTTTATATTTTTGGGTTGAGATTACGTAGGTAATTTCTGCCGTTCCTCCTCAATTTTATGAATTAGGTTGTACTGTAGATGAAACATCTAACAAATAAAGTACGTAAATTCTCCAAAAGCTCTCAAGAAATTCCATTTCTGGTGCTTCAAGGAAAAAATTAAAAGTTTTTCCACTTAAAGTTTTGACTGGTTCCCGGAACCTTTTTCTCGGATAGACCGGCAGCATAGCATGCAACCCTATTGGATCTGGGTATCTAATTAAACACCTTCAGGAATTTAAACCATTTCATTGACTTTAAGTTTTCATGATCTTTGTACAGCCAGATTAAATTAGTTCTAAATAAAAAAAAATTTACTCTTACCTTTTTTGGATGGCATACGTATCGTACCATCTGTCTCAAGTAGCAATACCTTCAAATGGGTGCGTCTTCCATTTTTAGGGTACCCTACGCAAAGGGTGTAAACAGGACAATGTTATTAAACCTTCGCTTTCTGTCCGTCTGTCTATCCGTCCGCCCGTCGTCAGCGGGCTGTATCTCTTGAACCGTAGATGTTTGACAGTTAAAATTTTGACTGGCTGTGTATGCTATGTAGCTATATCAACAAATAATATAAATTTAATAATTAAGGTCAACGTCCATACCACGTTGAGTACCGATTACTGAAGTTAGACAACGATAGGCACAGTCAGTACATGGATGGGCGACCGCGTCATGTTGACTTTTTGGTTTTTTAGATCCATCAAAAACAATTTTTAGGGTTTCTTTTGCGAAACGTCTACTATGGCACGGAAAACTCCGTGTGCGAGTGGACTCGCACTTGGCTGGTTTTATTTGGCAGGTTTTGTTAAGAAAATAACAGAATTTACGAACCGTAATCGACACTTAAACTGATTTCGCACTGACAATAGCTTTTCCGGATTTTATTACTAACTCGTTGCCTTTATTTCTGTGCTGAAACTCAGAAAAATGTTAACAAACTGCGGAAAAACGGTTTTAAAACCCTATGTATATGGAGAGATAAAGAAATAACATTTTGGTTTAAAATGAGCTACAAAAAAAACTATAGGTTATTATAACAAATAATAATACTATTGGTAAACTATTATTTTTTGTATTGCCTGTGTAAGTATCAATTTGTAAACATTAAACCGCTGTTACTTGGGTTAATATTATTCATATTAATTTCTAACTGAACAAAATAATCGCACATTCTACTCGAATGTTAAAAATAAATAAAAATAAATGATAATGTTACCGCAGCAATCTTAACATAAAATTGTTATTCTGCAAAACATAATTAAATTCAAACGAACACACTCCCTACACAAAACAAGAGTGTGGGATAACGAATACCTACACACACAGTGTTGGGTGTGTAAACAAGCTTTGTCAATATTGCAAGATATACATATATGTATATACAACATAGTTATACCTACACAATTTGTATAGGCATTGTGTTCGAGACGTATGATTGCTTTTCCCCTTTATAGACTTTACATGTTTCAAATTTTCCTGCTTTCTTGTGAATATCGAATTGTTTTGAGATGTTCGTAGAGAAAATACGCTGTACAAATACACATACCTAAGCTATTTGAAAAAAAAAATCTGCATGTACCTTTTTGGTACAATAGCCATCGATTTTTAGGTTTTCCAGCAGTTTCTAAATTGTTTATCTATTACACACTGTAGGTGGATTAGCAATTAGATTGAGAACTTTGAATAAAAATTTGTTTTTGCCAATATACATTACTGGGATGCTCATAATATTATGTTATTATGGCAATAAAACATGAAATAGTTGCCTAAAAGTAAAAAGTAATATTACTTGTCCCGTTAAAGTGGGTCACCCCCGCCCCCCTAGGGGCTCCCCTCCCCCGGCGCCGTCTCTCGAGCGCCTCGCGACTCCCCACCACCCATTCCCCCCACATTCATTGTGCCGCAATATATTTCTTTTTATGTGCAAACAGAAAAGTCATTTATTTAAATTTTCTCACGAATTCGTATCGCAATTTTATTTTATTATATTATCTGTATCACATTTAGAGTGCTCCGCTTGTACCGTGAAATCAGCACGTAGGTACCGCGCCACTGATGTGCGTGTGTACTTTGCCAATAGACCACGTGCTCACGTATCTCAAATATGAATTCTATTCAATGTAAGCTTTCAAACACTTCTCTGATTAAATAAATTTTTCGTGCAGATAAAATATCACTACATTTATAAAACGAATCCTCCGCCGCGTCTGTCTGTCTGTCTGTCCGCGATAAACTCAAAAACTACTGAAAAGATTTTCATGCGGTTTTCACCAATCGATAAAGCGATTCATGACAAAAGTTTATATATATAATATGTCAAGGTTTTGTGTAAATTGGTTGAAATAAAACGATAATTGTCGGAAGTGTCGGAAAAAGTCAAGCCGCATGGGAGCTTTCATCGAAAACGCTGCCTAATCCCTTTGAGATATATGCTCTACTACCCGTGCGAAGCCGGGGCGGATTGCTTGTATATGATAAAAAGATAAGTTTATATTTTCATCTGGTTTGGTACCTCCTTCTAGCGGGTCTGCGTCATCGCTGTTGTCCCCATATAATTAGATTTAAAGCTCTCGACGTTGAAGGGAATAATATTAAACTCAATTGCATTGCAAAGATCACAATTTCCCGGGTTCAACAAGAAAGTTGGGCAATTTTATATAAAATTTTCGTTGTTTCTCTTGGTTAAAGTTAAATGGTGAAACTATAAATGATATGAATATAGTTAAGGTAGCATTCTAGTTTCCTTTTACTAAAACGTTAATGTAACTTAATTAGTATCACCCATTGATGATTATTTAAAAAAACTGAAACTTGTTCTTCATAACTCATATTTGGGTAGTGTAGGCACAACATGTATTTTTCTTCCACTTTCTTTTCATCATCATCATATCAGCCCATACACGTCCACTGCTGGACATAGGCCTCCCCCATACGACGCAACACATAGCGGTCCTGAGCCGCCTCCATCCATTGATTCCCTGCGATCGCTACGATGTCGTCGGTCCATCGAGTGTCCAACCACCAACCGTCAACTCCATGACAACCTTTTCTTACCCATGTCATCTATTTAACAATCCATCCATCTTTTCATGCAAAAAACTTAAACTAGAATATAGAAATGAAGCCAATCGAAACCATCATATTTTGTATTGCCATAGCTCGTCTTCCGGGTAAAAATGCAATCATATTTCGAGAAGGTTCGAGATCATTCCATTCTGCAAATAGAATAGAATGTTACGTATTCTGTACAAATTTTCACTCTGAAAAACAGATGCAATAAATGTAACCTCTTGTATAACTTGAACTTAGTAAGGATGACAATTCGTTTACACTTTTTAACCGACTTCGAAAATAGGAAATTTGATATTGATATTGAATATTCGGCCGTATGTACATATGTTTTTCGATTTCTCCGTGAATCATGGACCGATTTTGAAAATTATTTCACTATCGTATAGAAAATATTACCAAGGTGGTCCCATAAAAAATTATTCGCTAGGGATTATTATTTGTCCCGCAAAATATAAAAACAGTGTCAAATTAAGGGAATCGACTCGGTTTTTGTTTTTTTAAACCAGTAAGTTTTTCTTAAGACTAAACATTAATATAATATATGTAGATAATGCACCAATATACATAGATCTTATGTGACGAGTCCATCCAACTTTTAATTTTAGAGATATTGTTGGAGGTTATGAATGAAACTGATACGGATTGTTAGTGATATGAACGTAGACTGGATTAGTCCACTGAATAGTGACATAATCTTATAAATTCCAAAAATCGAACTCAAATAAGAATCAAAATTTAGGCCAACTACGACTTAGTCCAACCGAGACCTAGTCCATTCAATACTTAATCATAACAAGATGTCGTCATAAAGCTTCTAAACCAAATTATCATGAAAATTTCTATAAAATATTTGATTAAAAGTGCTACGAAAGTGCTACAAGCTTTCTACGCCAGTAATATATGTATGTATGTATGTATAATCTTGTGTCATACACATTTGGCAGTGCAAATAACAAAGCAGTTCTTCTCTCAGCCTCAAACTAAGTAGTATTTGTGTTTTATGGGTACAAGATTACCGACGATTGGGACAAAAATAGGGAGAATGTAATCTGTAACCGAAAATCTGTACCTGCTGTAAAGGGCTACCAAAATTCGTTGATACTGTTCGATACCCGTTTTCTATGACCTTCAAAAGCCTATCATTCAATTTTGATTATGGGTATATATATATCTATTCATTAGTTTTGGAGATCATAGTGAACCAAGGTTTTTGTTGTTATACATAGTGCTAAAGACCGCACTTGGGGTAATCTCAAAGAAATTAAATAATATTCCAAAAATTTACGACACCGGCGAGACTTGAACCCACGATCTTCCTCTAAATACGGGACTGCGCTAACCAATTGCGCCATAGAGGCAAGTACCCTACCCGTCATAGTGAACCAACTTGTACACATCTTATTTGTCTATGTATTAGTAGCATAAACATACCGCTAGAAGCATGTCCTATGCCGCAAGTCAGTGGTTCCGCTCCCGGAGCAAATGGAGATGCAATACAATACAATACAATATATTTATTGATAACATTGAGCTATAAGTCGGGTACTTAAGTACAATAGTAGGTTATTTTTAAATAACATTATTTGATATCATAATTAATAAAGAATAAAAAGTATTACAACATAATAAAAATTAATTACTTATTACATTCATAACGAATTTATCAAAATACGAAAGTTTTTATACTTGTTATTTGTACATTTCAAAATTATTATTAACAAATTGGCAATGCGTAGAACTCGTTAATCGTATAGAACGAGTTTTCCAGGAGCCATTTACGTAACCTCGATTTAAAGGCCGTCGTGGATGGCCTGGGGATAACTGAAAATAAATAAATAATGCTTCACAATTCACACAGCATCATCGAGCCCCAAACTAAGCAGAGCTTGTTTTATGGGTACTAGATAACTGTAACTTACTACATATATAGATATTTTTTTCATACATAGAACACCCAGAACACTCTCAACAAATTTCTACAGATCGTACAAATATTTGTCCCGAGGCGGGAATAACCACGTCCTGCGTCCGCTACGCCACAGAGGTCTTCATCAAATCAAATATTAATAAATACGTGTTTTCGGTTTCAAACAGTACAAATAGTTATTTGTACAAAATTCAAGAGCCAACTTATTTTTTGTTAAAGTGCCAGTATGAAATCTCGAGATAGCGAAGCAGTCAAAACTAGAGTCCGCGAATATTCAGGGTGTCCCATAATGAGTAATGATAAGTAGTAGAGTAGTGATAACCTTGAAGGTGCTTGTGCGCGGGGACTAGGCCAATCCATACACACACACACAAATCAGAAAAAATCACCGTTTGCGAGCTTTGTAATTTTTGTAAATTAAGAAAATGCTGTGTGATCTCATCTCCAGACTCAAAAATATTTTAGGTTTTTTGATGAACTAAATAAAACCAGGTTATTTTCCCCCGTACATGGCAAAATTTTCACGAAAATGGTGGTCAAACATTTTAAATTTATTTGTGAGTTTTGATGGCTGTTTTATGCTAAATTACAAATTTAATATTAGTACTTACCAATGAGAAGATTTTGGCAGTATTGTTATTCTTATTACTGGTGTTTTTGAACACATTTTCCTCGTACAACACACCATTTTAATTTTTTTATGAGCTCTGCATTTGAAGTTTTGTACCTACTAGCGAGTCCAAATTGAAATTTAGACAGTTTTGTCTATATTTTTTTTTTTTTTGGATTTATCTCGTTCGTGTTAACTATTATTCTAAACCTTCTTCTTCTTCTCAGTTTAAAGATTAAATAAATAATAAATACTTTGCGGAAAGCCATTGTTAAATATGAGCATAAAATATATTTAGTAACAATTCCGCGCAAAACCTTTTCTGATGAGATTCACAAAATGCATTTGAATTGCATTTTGTTGAATCTCACCATAGAAGGATTTGAGCGCAATTGTTACTAAATATTTTTTATCCTAATAGTTTAAAGATTATTTTATTCCATCGGAACCTAGAAATGGTGGCGGTTGGTAAAAAAAGATGACTTAGATCTCTCGTAGCAATTTCATAGCACTTCTAGAACAGGTAGGTATTTACTTATAATTTTTGATTTGTAAAGTTATTTTTATTCCCTATTGGTTGAATCGTATAAAACATTAATAAATTAAGTGAAGAGCAAGGGTTGAATTAATTAAGCTCTACCTACTTTTGTCTGTTTTTTCTTAGCACTTCTGCTATCTAGCTAGATGTCGTGCCGTATTCGGCTTTAAGAAAATCATCACAAATCTCAATAAAATGTTACATATTCAAATTGATTGATTGACATAAACAAACAAGCAAATTACAGGTGGGAAGCTAGCCCGTCGGCTGTACGATTTGAACCGTGCGGCGCCGCCGATAAAAAGTGCGTTCATTCATGGGCTGGCCGCGCCGCCCGCCGTCCCTGCCACACATATCGTGTCACACGCATTCTTTGACAACTTCACCTCGTTTACCTTCATACTGGTTTGCCGCCAGTTTGCCGTACTTGCCGCATGCCCACGATACCGATAATTTCTCTCTGACGTCTATTTAGAGATAGAAATTCTCAAACTCAACTAACGAGTCGAACTGCCGGGACCGGTCGAACAAGAATGCCAGCAAGAATGCAGTCGCAGAAACTCATCAGTTGATTTGGCTGTGATTGTTGCAGGTGTTTGTGCATCAGCATGGTAGAGGCAACTGGCAGTGACGCGCCCGCGCCCCCCAGGGCGGCTTGTAACCGCGAGCTATTTGGGCGGGCGAGTGCTACTTCTGATTGATTGCTGTAATTTGTCCAAAATCAATGATGAAAGATTGGATGTTGATTTAAAGCTGGTTAATGAACTTGACCTAGAAAGTTATGCCCATCGGAAATAATTGTTGCGCTAAAGTTACTTGAGAAAGTAACGGAAGCTTGCTTTATTTTCATTTAGATGGGATATAAACGAGGCTGGAGCGGGGTCACTTAAAGTTAGTGTCGGCTCGTAAACGTATCGGCCAGGCGGCGGCTACCGGCGGCGGCGGCGCCCCCGCGGCGACCGCACTCGACACGGTGCCGCACGTCGCCGACGCTCTGAATCGCACCCATTCACACATTATCTTAGACTGGATAAACCCTCTTTATTTATATGCACTTCACGAATATTTTCACAAAGTTTACGAACGAGTTTACAAACAACAAAAATTGCCTATTCGTACATTACACGTTTGTGAGCTCATGACAAGCTCTACTTTCAGGAATGTTAAGTTCTGTCAAATTAAAGGTGTAGGATTAAGTTATTTGAAATCTGTTTGATTGTTATGACTTTCTAATTGTGATGTAGATTTTGGTGCCACGTTAAACATTTATTTTAGTCTACCGACAAGCTTTCTAAAACCGCAATGAAAAAATAGAATCGGACTGAAATTTCAGCGTTTTCAGTGAGCGGACACATAAAGAAAAGCTACAAAGCATTATATTATCGGATCCGGAAACAGTGAGCGAAACGTTGCGATTACAAGGCGTGTCCACAATAGGCTCCCCAGGGAAAGGCGGCGGCGGCGTTCCGACAACAGACAGCGGGTGTCAGCCAGCCACGTGCTACCCAAGGCCACTCGCTTAGTGTCAAGGTCATTGCCACTCCAGCTCGGTACACGCGGCACCCACGCTTCTCCTGTCACCACAAATAGACTAGGGTACTCCGCAGCACGTTGGTTTGTGCCACTCGCCACGGGCCACAACGCGCGCTCCGGCCCGACCAGACACTTTTATGACACTTGCATTCGAGAGGCTCTTACTTTCAAGCGTGAATTTATGGAGCTGCCTACGAAATAACTGTGCTTGTTTATGCTGTTAGCATATGCTTGCTGCTTCTTGTTTATTGTTCTAGCAACATAACGACGAGACTATTACCATTGTTCACTCCGAGTGGCTCTGTAGCTCGTGCGACCGGTCACATAATGCAGATAGTTCATGGGTCATCATGATACCGAAGCGTTTCACGGCTAATGCAAGCAAAACTCACTAATTCTGACACACAACTTTGAGAGTCAACAGACCAGAATGCAGTTGATGATGATGATGACGACAGGCAATCGAAGGTGAAATGAATGAGCGAATCACTTAGCCGTAGTCTGTGGTTTTTCACTTCAAGCACATGATTACGAGGTCTTAAGTTATTTAGTTTTTTTTATTTAGGACTTATGTATACTTATAAAGTGCAGTGTTATGCACATAGATTAAAGATAATACAGTTGATAAGTTGTACATAATCATGCTGCGACCAGCCCACGACCCGTGGGAAATTAATTTGCTACATTGGCCATAACTTTCACAGTGTTTCATTCTCTTTCAATATTCGCGGATATTTTATAATGCTAGCAACAGTTAACAGATTAGTATTCTGTATACCTAGTTCGATATCATTCAATTTTTGTGGTTTTCCATTAGGTATTTATTGAGATATTTATTGTTAAAGGGCCTTTGAACCGATAAAGAAAAGGCCGACCAGACAACCAAGATTCCATGAAGCACTATGAAGGGTGTACTGTGTACATCACTGGCCTCTTTTAATGCAATTTCCTAAGGAGGTCAGTGGATACAGAATATATGTACATTGTAAAGTCCCCGTTATTTTGGTATTAAGAAATAGTAGACTCTACTATTTCTAAACACCAAGATAAGTCTACTAAGTAGAGTATTTAAAAATACTAAGATAACATGTACTTACTCTAGCTGTGGTAGTACTTCCTCTATTGTCGCTACTACAACAGAGTAATGTTGTCAATCTAGTTCGCTAGACTGTCCTTACCAGTGTAGAAGTCAGAGACCAAAATGCAACAAAACCTAAAAGATAAGTCCACCCCACCCCTTCAACGTTAAAGTTTTGATGCGAAATAGAATCACGTTTTTAATTGAATCCCATATAAACAAATGTAGTCGGAGATGCTGCTCTGTGTAATTGGTAGAGGCCGAGGATAATTGGTTTATTTCAGTCCCCTCCTCAATATGATACAAATGGAACTGATATTAATTTGATTTACGTTATTGTGGAACGGAGACGGCGTGGCAATTTATCGATTAAAAATAAAAAAGGGTATTCAAAAGATACTGTCAAAATCAGTGTATTCTTTTTAAATTAAACGAAATACCGCTTCATCGAATTTAAACCTTATCTAAAAAAGAATTAGTGAAAGCTTGTAGCTTTTATAATCTTGTTATACGCAAAGAATTTCATGTGTTTTATTTAAAACCAAAGTCAACGCTTAGGCCTGCTATTGTGGTTAACCTTGAGCATTTCATTAGATATAGTGTGTTTTTAACATATAAGAGAATCAATAACTTTAATCCCTTCGTCTGTTCACTATTTCTATTCAGAACCAGGATCGCTAATGAATGACGTCAAATTAAGCTCTAAGCTCAACAGAAAATATTACTGGAACCTTAATTCGCGTTTAAGGCAAACATAGTGTGCGGGGTGAGTGGTGGTGTGGAGACGAAGGCTGCGGAGCCAGTGCATGTGACCGAAGACCTAACAACTACGAGACCGGACGTTCTCTTCCGTATCCACTAACCCCTAGCTTAACAAGCTCTCTATTTTTCGGTAACCGTAGTGAGCTACGGAATTCGTTGGAGTCAGGATATTAAAGACACTGTTTTTGTTAAGAATGATAGTTGTATCACTTTTCAGTTGACGGCAGTTCTTAGACAAACCAACAGTTTCAACAGCAAAACGAGAAGTGGTTTTGTTTTCATTTCGAAGGGGTTATTAATTTCCCATATGGGAAATTAACCCAACTAAGTTGGTATTTAATGACCCTAACTTTCAAGTAAAATGACAACCAACTCTCAATGATCAAGAAAGCTTAAACAGTTAATAAGATTTTTAACAAATTTGTCCTTGATTGCTTTCCTTCCGCTTGGCTTGTCGTCTTAAATTCCCGAGATTGAGGTCCTGTGGGTAAACGGCTCTAGATGTGCCCCTCGCGCCATACCGCGGGCCCGAGGGGCGCGGGCGACGGGCGCGGGGCGGTGCGCCGCGGGCCGCCACTTCTCTGTACTCGAGGAGCGCCGGTACACCTCTGTTTCCGGCGAGGCTCCCTCGCGGATTCGCAAGCAAAGTACCGGCCCGCGTGCCGCCCACGTGGCCGCTCACCTACTGGTCACTGACAACTGACATACCACGTTTTTTACGCGGACCCTATTTATAACACCTGTAATGACCGTTGATTGATAAACAAAACATTCTTGTTTACTGAGTGCATGCGCCGCGGCAGCTGGCGGGTTTCTTGATAACGTTGCGTAAGATTTCGTTATTTCTCAATTATTACCTATATCTAATAATTTTTAAACCTGGCTTATGACGAATTACCTATTATAAAGGACTTTAAAAAAACAGGAAATTCTATTTTATTAATATCTAAAGTTTTTGAAAAGTCCTTAAGATAATTTACCCTAAGGACCCATTTACCCCAAAAATAATCAAAAGTGAAGTGAGGCCTTGACTTGACGACGGGAACACTTGCTGCAAACGAGTTGGTAAAGTTGCCGTCGGCTACGTTACGCAAGTTATTGCCAACATAAAACTTTCAATATCAATATTACCACTTGCAATATCTAGCCTAAGGACTATTTGCAATTTAGATAGCAATTGGTTAAACGGTTGTATTTATCTAAGCCGAGCTACGGTTCATTCAAAGTTCATTAATAATGCGAGGCTTTTCACACAGCATCATTAATAACAACTAAACAAATAATTACCGCAAGTAAATAATTACCTACATAAGCCGGAACCTTAACATTAATCAGATTAACTTATAAAAAAAATATAATTTAATTTTCCGAGGAAATATATCGAAATCAAAATATGCCGGCATAGACACAAGTTCAGGTAGATTATTATTCAAGAAAATGTATTTTTGCATCGTTAGTTTTAATCAGAAATGTAGGTAAACATAATAAATGGATCCACTGAGAAAAGTGTTGAATGTTTTAATGTATGAAACAGAATGGAGTCCCATGCAGCTTTGGAAGATGACCGCTCCTACAAGATTTATAACATGTACAAGGTAAGGAAACACTTGAAACAAGTCACACATTATGTTATTTAATGCATTGTAAAGTTTGCTTGCCATAACGATTGGTGATGACTCGGCCAAAATGTGCACGAAGGCGTCTAAAAAAACCAACATTCAATATTTATTATTATTTCGTTATAGATATAGTATAAAAATAACGAAATAAAACCTTGATAAGTTTGAACAAAACGCTTCAAAATGCGAGTTTTTCAGATTTACTTTTCTATACAATTGGCGGCGGCGCAGGCCTGCTATTCTGTCGTTTGGGGGAGCCTTTTTGCAGCATTGGACGTATGTATAGGTGCGAGCTGATGATGATTACTGTTGGAGAAAGATCAGGCTAATGGTGATGCCTGCAATGATGCCTGCAGCAAATCATCATCTAGGAAGTTGGAACTGATTACAGGAGTGGACGTGAGCTTTTTTAACACGCGCAAACAGGGTGTTCCGTGTCTGTCTCATAGTAGCCAACGGACAAACCGATTATGATCTTGACCGGTAACTAAATCGAGAGTTTTCTTAGCTGTGTATAATGAAAATCAATGTAGCTTTTCTAAAGGATAATAGGATACATAGAGCCCACCAATACAGCCCGGCCAGGTCGGTGTGGCAATTTACTGTATGAGAGCTTTATCAACTAATCGGCGGCGGGCCGGCGACTTTGGTGTGTTGTCTGACACACTTTGTCGAGTATTAATTTCTGTGGGTATGAATTTTTACTCGAATTTTAAAATAAAACATTCCGGTTTGTCCATTTTTAATTGACTTCGAAAAAGGAGGAAATTCTATGTTCGGCTGTATGTTTTTTTATACTTAAATTATGTCGATATCTCCGTCAATTCATTTATTACATCAAACTTTAATTAATTAAGGGCGGATTTAGAAAAAGCTTTCGCTATTAATAGTTGATGTAGTCCTATAAAACAATTATTCCTGATGATGTATTATGTATTAATTCCGCAAATTTTAAAAACAGTGGAAAATTAAGGGATTTGATGTCGGTTTTGAGTCTTTTTTGCTACATATGTAGTTAATAGGCCTTTAATAACAAAGAAAATTACAATCAAATAATACAAACAAATTAGAACTAGTATTTACAATTGAAACAATTGAGCTAACAGCAGACTGTTACAAACAATGTACAGGTAGCTCAACTGGTACATATCAATTGGTGAACCGAAGTACCTAGTCGAAGTACATTTATCTACAACTGTAATGTTCAGAGCAATGAAAGCTATTGAATTTTCCAATGAAATTCTTTTTGTCTGCACAAGCTACCGAAATAAAAAGCTCACACTATGAAATTTTTTAATACATGTGCCAAAATTCAGTGCTGATATTTAGATCATCTAAAACTGGTTTCTTCATCCAAATACCAAACATTGAGCTTGGATAGAAGACGTTGAATTATTGGTTGGATAGTTTTACGTTTTTTCGAAACAATCAAATTATTCTAAAATAACTTGTGCTAAAAGCCTTTTTTAAATTCAGGAATACAAGAACCCTTTTACATAAACAAACTCTATATATGTATACAACACGGTTCTAATACAAACGAAACACATTACAAACGAAAGAATAGATACGCTTTCTACCTTCTTATTTTATCTTTTTCATTCCTTACAAAAAGGGACCAAACACTGAAATATTCAAGAAAATTCTTCGCATTTAAATTGCTTCTTTTCCATTTCCAATTTCAGCCAAAGATGAGGTAGGAAAATATCCTTTTAGGCTCAATTCACACCGGGATGGCGGCGGCTGGCAGCCACGTGAAATGACCGCACGTGGCCGCGATGGGCGGTACCACCGCAGGCTGGACCGCTGACAAGAAACTCGTGACGGCGCGGCCTTTTCGAGATTTTTAATCGTTAGGTGCTGGTTTATTTGACACCAGTTTCACCACTCTGACAGTGCTCGTCGCGTCGCAGCTGGTCGCTGCCATTCTGGTGTGAGTTGAGCCCTGTAAATGCTAAATGTTAAACGCAAACGTCCCATACTTTCAGCAAAGCCTTTGTGTGTGTAAAGTATTCTATATTTTAAGCTCTTGTTAATATATGTCTTGCTAGGTACATATTATTCCGCTTTTTTCTCTGTCTTATGTTTTTCTTTAATGACGTGATAAAGGTGATAGAAATAACAATAACGATTTTTTTCATGTTTATTAGATATATTTTTTAAATTACTAATCAATAAATTTAAAGGTTCCGGTTTCACTTCATTAGTTTTATTATAGTGTACCATGTCTTTTCTTTTTTGTTATCAACACATAGAAAATCCTTTATTAACAAATAAAATTACAATCAAATTATGAAAACAAATTAGAACTAGTATTTAAAACGCATTACTAATAAAACTAATGGTTAACTTAAAACTGCAAGTAAGAAGTAATAACTAATAATTCTCTTTATATCCGTAGGTTTCCTGTAAAAAAAGATTAAGATTTAGCTTGCCTTTGTACATGTCCATTAATTGTTAACTTTTATGTATGTTTTAATTTGCGTTTACAATAAAGAATTTATGAATTATGAATAACTATTGGCATGACCATGATAAACTACGGTGTTAGGCTTTATGAGCTATGTAAAATTCACGGTAGTCAACATTGAATACTTCCTTAATCGGAAAACCGAAATAACAATTAGATCAGCGTATTTTACGCTTCGAAATCTGAAAAATAAAATAATTCTCGGGCAATCAAAAACTTTTAATACGCTTTGCTACAGTCCAAACTGACATAAAGTGTACGTTTCTGGGGTGATTGCAACTTGTTTAATATACTTTCGGGCTTTCGTCGTACAAAAACGAGCCTTTCGTACTATTGAGCGCATTCCTGCGTCGAAATCATGTAAAGATTATTTTAGTAAACTAGAAATTCTCTCATTCAACCCAGCTTATACATATTAGTTGTCCTTATAGATATTGTAAGACACCCTGAGTAAAAAAGTTTTTATTGAAAACCAACATACTAAAGTAACGAAATGAAGCCCCTCTAAACTGTGGTTACCTGTGTGTCAGGAGTCAGTTCCTACCTATGTAGGGACAGGTTATTTTGTTTATCAGTAGTGTTGATTAATGTACCTAGTTCATTAATGAATAAAGGAACCTTTCTGCAAAACATATATGAAGAATCTTTTGTTATTCAAATTAAGAATTAGATTTTTTTGAGTTTGCTAAACATAATTTTTTGTGAGTATATTAAACAAGTAGTAGTACGAAACTGTAGAGAAGAGAAAAAAAGACTCATGAGTTGAAGAAAAGATCGATCGACAAAATAGATCTCGTGGGGCAAAAGTTAGCAAACTATGGCAGTAGGTACAACAGTAAAATTGTTTAATATTCTTCCTATGAAATAAAAGCAACTGGCAGTCCAAAAGTGTTCCAATTTTCGAAAATGTTTGGACTAATTTAAGAATACTTTTGCTGAAGGGGTGTTTTACACAATTGACGAGTTTATCACACAAAAGTTACAAATTATTTTGAGATGAATTAGATTACCTATATACCAGCCTTGTAATATTTGCATACTTTTAATTTTTTTGACGACAGATGCGGCGCTGTGGGCTTAGGTTCACCTGCGACGCAGGAGGTTGCGGGTTCGATTTCTGCCTCGGGACAAATATTTGTACGATCTGCAAATATTTGTTCAGGGTGTTCTGGTCATTTTTCTATGCATAATAAAAAGAACTATGTAATATATTGTATTATGTACTTGGGGCTAGATAATGCTGTGTGAATTGTCCAGCATTATTTATTTATATATATATTTATTTAATTACTCACCAATTGATCCACTTCTAGATTTGATTCCGACGCCAGTCTGCAGTTAACTCAATTATTTTAATTGTTAATACTAGTTCTAATTTGTATCAATTCATTATTATTTTCGTTTTTATTAAAGACATTACCAATATTTATTTAATTAATAAAAAATAAAAGAGTTTTTAATTTTCTATGAATAGAAATAGGGTACTTAGGGTAAAAATTATTAGTATTAATTATATTCATAAAGTACAATGGTAAAACTGTTCCTGAATAAATTAACTGAATAAATTGGGGTGAAATATTGCACGAATTGTAGTTCTGGAAGTGGAAAAATATATTTTAAAAAAGTATCCCGAAAAAACGCGTGTGAAGCCGCATGCACAAGCTAGTATAAAATAAAATTCATTAGTGTCATGTCAAATTAATTGAGACAACTAAAACTAAACTAATTCGCAAGCTCTAATTTTGCTATCAGAATTGACACCATCAAATAGTTTTAGAAATTAAGTTGGTAGATTTTAAATGTAGAGTTAAATTGTTTTATACAACAGATGGTATCCCCTGCATACTGAATTTGGCATTACGAAAAAAACTATTGTGGATTATGTAATTATTCATGAAAATTTAAGAAAACATAAAAAAAACATGCCTACTTGGTTTACAATGAAAATAGGTAAAACCTACGTAAGTAACATTCTCTTCTGTGTAGAGCTTCGGGTGTTTATTCGAACTTAATTTAAATTAATCTAAATTTCCAAAGTTTAAAGGTCACATAAAATGTAAAAAAAACATTGCGCATTAGCACATGTGTATGTTGATTTAGTTCCATAAAACTTAGATACAATAGGAGAACCTGCAAGTATAACGGATGAAGCAACTCTATTTATTTTTGAACCTTTCTATTTTGAATAAGCCGGTCTACACTGTCGTTTAGTCAGGTCTAATATAGTATTATATAATCTGCGGTCAGGTAGTTTTTATGTCTTGGAGTGGAGAGTAAAGAAATGGAGTGGTCGGCAGCGCCGCTGGCTTGGTGCGGTGGTTCCGCGCACTAGACCGAGGCGCGGTGCGGCCCCCGCTGAAGTCGCTACCACCGCCACGCAGTCTTCTCGTTCCCGCGCGAGTCGCACGTGCCTCGACCGTGCTCCACGTCTACTAAATAAATACTCCGATATCTATCCATACTATCCTATTAACACAAACTTGCATATAAGTGAAAGGAATGTATATTTTCCCGATGTGCCGGTGGACTAAATAACCTAAAGTGATTAATGAACAGTGCCTCTATCAATTAAAGTTGTAATTGTATTATTTTCTACTTCCTCGGAACATTAATTAGGTACATCTTATGGAACCGGAACGATCCAATTAGAGTGATATCAATTAAATCTGCGGAATTGGATGGAATATGTTGAACTGTTGAAAATTTAAATGGTAAGTTATGTTATAACTTAGATAAAGTTTAGATATTTTTGACATTCTTTGAAAATACTAGATTACATATAATAATTTATGCGTATATTATGTATAAAAGATAATTTTACTTATAAATTGAAAATCTAATCATAAATTTTATATGTTATCTATTTATTTTTATTTAGGTTAGTTTTCCTTACTAGTTTAATTTGCTTAAGTAAAACTATACTTTTAGCAATTCAGGTATCATAAAATACCATATCATCTTATAAAAAGTATACCTTCCTAACATTTCAGGTAGTACCTAGCTATAAAATTAGTATAATAACAAGTCGACGTTACTAAACATCCATATCTATAAGTTACGAGTACATATAACTGGAACGTAGATATTGATATAGAGATAAGATAGACCATTAATTATTTCTTGTTCTTCTCTCCTAAAAATAAAACTGAATAAACAGGTCGCGGTCGTAAACCCAAATTGAATTTTATTGGAATGTATTATAAGCATAAAACTTTGAATAAGGCTTTGCTCCGAGATATAAGAATATTAAATTTTAAGTGAGTCCGTTTACACCGTTAATACAAATTGAGAGATAAATACGACTAGGACCCAACACCTTTTAAGATATAATAAAAACCGTTAGATCAATAATAAAAACGGTTCTTCGCGTATCAATTAAGTACTCTCATTCTAATGGGAGCGTACTAAATGTAGATAAACCCTTTTTAAATTTACGGTACGGAGTTTTTCCACGTACCAAGTAGGATACAACTTTATATCAAATTAATGTTTTTTTTTTATAATACTAAGGACATTGGGTATCTTTGGTTCTAGGATAGGAGAGCTGGCCTCATACTTCCGGATTTTATAAACAAAATATATCTACGCAGACATACATAGGTAGAGTCGCAACTGAAAACTGACATCAATTTGGCTACTCCTTTGACGCACATGTTCTGGGGCACCTTGCAACCACAAATTTCTTTTGACAACTAACGATGTAGCGCTTAATATAAGCAGTTGTAGCGGAAATCTAATTTCTACAACATATCCTACATAAGATAAAAAACAGTTGCCAAATTAATGCCCGAGGCAGGCAAAATATTGAATTTTACATTCCCTAAGCCATAAATTTCGTTGAGTCATTCGTTGTTTCATAAAATACATGTATTTATATGTATTTATAGCATGGGGGTTAGAAATGGGGGTGGAAGGTGGCACCCAGTCCCACCCTACCCCCTCAAACTCCGTACCGACGTAAGCTAAATATTCGCATTTTGCAAGAAAAATTTAATCAAATTACTCAATTTAAAAACATGCTGCCATTTTATGAATTTGAATCCATAACAATTAGGTATGTATGAATAAATTAACTACGTTTTTTTTTATAAGTCACTTATTATGTTGGTTGGTAAATCTACCTAAAAGGTATTTTTGTCGGGTTTGTCTCACTTCGGAACACAAGCACTTGGATTGCGAGAGCTCAAGTGAATATTCAAAATTAATTTATATTCTTAGTACAATATATCTTTGCGCGTCGTTTGTTACTACCTACTGGATAAATCTTTATAGTTTAGTTATTTAGGGAATCTACATATAGGAAAATCTGGGAACAAACACACCTCCACAACAACAAGTACATACATTATGTACATAAATATGTACCTTAAAGACGTTGTCTAAGTGGGTAAAATGAACAGATGCCCCAAAAACCAGCCAGAGGTGCAAGGTGAAGCCTTACGATGCGATGGCGTCCTTCGTACGAATTTTTCATATTATAGTGGTAAACATTTACATATTAATCGATAAGAAATCTACATAAACCTACTCCATTAACTAAATAAATATATAAATAATGCTGCATAATCCACACAGCATCATCTAGCCCCAAGCAAGCTAAGCAGAGCTTTTGTTATCTAATAGAAGATATATAATATACTTAATGTAATATACATATTACATTGAATAATTAATATTACATCATATATTAATTATTATATTGAGATACCTGTAGATCGTTTGCAACAGTCTGCAGTTAACTCAGTTGTTTCAATTGTAAATATAATTTGTTTCTATTATTTGATTGTAATTTTCTCTTTACATAGATATTTTTTTACTAAACATAGAAATTACCCAGAACACCAGAGACAAATATTTGCAGACTGTACAAACATTTGTCCTGAGGCGGGAATCGAAACCGCAACCTTCTACGTCGCAGGCGGACCTTCGCCCGCCGCGCCGCATCGGTCCTCAATACAGAACACTTTACTGTACCTACATATACATTATTAATTGTGTTCCGGTAACTAGGTACCTATGTAGGTATTTAAATAAGGTCTTAAAAGCAACAATTGTACATCAGTTATTTAGTAATGTCCTATTATTTGAAATGGGCATTGATTATCACAGAAAAGGATCTCTCAAACCATAAAAACTAACGAAAAAAAAACCCAAACACAACAAAAAGAGTGCACCTGTTCTGTTCATTCCAATACAAAGTGTCCCTTCTCGCCCACATTTTGTAAGCAAGTTATGAAAGCGACCCAATTGTAATAACATCAATTGATTTAACGCTGTTTTAGTGGAGGAACGAGGTCATTGACCGACAATTACGTCCTCATGGAGTTCTACATCCCAAATAGACAGCAATAAGAGCCATGCTTTATTTTAATGTCTGGTTGCTCAATGATCCATCTACGTTTAGACAAGGTACACCGGCTCTACATAATAAAAACATAGTAAAAACTTTTTCAATTCAAATTATTGGTTCGGAATTTAAAATTTAGTAAGTACCAATCTGTTTACTGGTACCAATCGGTACTAAATTTTCAATCCTATGCCGGCATAAATATTTTATGGTCTTAGAATCACGTGTTAATAGTCCATACAAATATCTAAGTTAAACATACTTTCCGAAGTAATAAGTTGCCTACTTTTGAATACTTTCTACTTTCCACGCTCTAAAAACATTATTAGAAACATCGTATCGTTATGGATGCCACATTACAATCGACTTCTGTTCAGATTTCAATTAGCTGGTGTAGAATTTTGTAATTGTTTATATGCTCTAGTTTTTATCCAGATAGGTATTGGCAAACTGCCCTCATATAAAATGGTTTCAATCATTTTCGTATCATATTTTAAGAAATTCATTGATTAATTTGTCGCCTTTTGCGTGGTTAAAAGCTATAAAAGTATAAAAATAATTTTATTATATTATCTAGGAGTGCTTACTCTAATTTTTCATGAGGATTTTAGATGGATAAATTATCAAAATCGCGTATTTATAATACTTACCTACAATATTTTACTGTAGTAAAATGAAATTTATTGTATGTTTCGTGTTACCTATTGCATTTGGTTCGCAAACTATTGATCCAGTTAGCCGATAATACATATTTCCTAATATTGCAATACTGAAAGGTACAGAAATTAGTGTCGAATAAATAATTTGTCTTCATTATTTTAAAATGTGGCTTTTTTAATAAATACTCTTGACTGAAACAGGTTGAGTTATATTCTCATAAGCTGTTTATTTTTCTCAGTTTTCTTATTTCGTTGTACTGAGAATTTTCTGTTTCCAGCCGTCTCTTACCACAAGCAATCAATTAACCCTACCTAAGTAGAATTTAGTTGTTGGTACATTTTCGATTTTCAAAGAACGAAACACCTATGAGGCCAGGCCTTATAAGGTAATGTCAGTAGCATAAAGCCTCTTTTTGGTTGCCTAGGACAAATCGCTTTAGGCGATAAGGCCGCCAATTCTTTTACCTTTTACCAAACAGTTTATATGTTTTTCTGAACAAAGCATTATCTATCAATCTATGTATATAACTAGAAAAACGACCTATCAGGATGATAGGAACCAGCTTTACGAAGTTATCTTAATTTCAATCCGACATTCTTCAAAATCTCAGATCATCGATAACTATCTACTTATTTCAAATATGAGAACCGTTTTAATCGTTGTTCCAAAATGCGATTGATCAACATTGTATTTATCCACAAGTTGGTCTCTACCTCTCGGACCGGTTTCTAGCACCACAGCCGGTCCAATGGTGCCTTTGCTTCACCACAGGTTATGTAGGAGCTCTACGTATGTACCCACGAGGCAAGTGAAAGGACACGCCAATAATTGCTTTTGCTACAGGATTTCGTAACAGCGTTAGTTATTGATAAAATAACCATATTCGACAGGCTCTTATTGCAACTATGACAACAGAGGCAGGTGTTTTTCTTACAATTGCTCAATGTGACACACTGAAATAACGGTTAGCAAGCTAATTTTGCAAAAATTCAAAGACCCGACGAAAATTATACCTTGAACCACCTAAACGGCTGCACCGATTTTTTAAACACTGTTAAGAACGCTATCCTACTTGTAAATTTTCAAGCAAAGATAACTAAACCCAAATCGGTTCGTATGTTTGTGAGCTACGATGCCATCAACAGACACCCAGAAACATGCATAGGTACTTTAAACTTATAACACTCTTAATTTAATTAATATTTTTAATAAAGATGTGGCAGTCTCAACGCAATAATTGACCTCTTCAACGCAGAGCGTTGATGTCGCGACGTAATAATCGACCTCTTCTACTCTGACCTTTGCTGTCGCGACGTAATAATCGACCTCTTCAACTCAGACCGTTGATGTCGCGACGTAATAATCGACCTCTTCTACTCTGACCGTTGCTGTCGCGACGTAATAATCGACCTCTTCAACTCAGACCGTTGATGTTGCGACGTAATAATCGACCTCTTCACTTCAACTCAGACCGTTGATGTCGTACCTAAGAGCTAAACAGCTTCCTTCTGTGTATTATTTAACACCTCTTCTGCGATCCGCCTGCCAAGCGTGGTGCTTATGATGTGTGCTGATGGTGAGGTAGGTACCTATTTAAGTAACCACGCTTCGGATAGATTGGTAACTAATTAGCAATGTTAGAATCATGTTAGAACAGAACAAAGTACATACATAATCTAAAAAAATCTACTCGCTAACCATAAATAAATAAATATCGACAATCCATACAGCATCATCTAGTCCCAAGCTAAGCAGAGCTTGTGTTATAAGTACTAAATGACTGATATACTTAATACAATATTTTACATGGATATATATTTTTTATTATAAGTTATATATTATATTATGTATATCAGTTATCTAGTACCCATAACACAAGCTCTGCTTAGCTTGGAGCTAGATAATGCTGTGTGAATTCTCCCAGTATTATTTATTTATTTATTATACATAGAAAAAAACCAGAAACACCCATTTGTCCCAAGGCGGCAATCGAACCCGGAACGTCCTGCGTCCCGCTACAACAGTCGACCATACCTACTATAATATTTGTCTAAGTAAATAATCTACTATTTATTTAATTATTTATTCTGTAAATCATACGAACGGGGCAGATAATTATAGTAGGTACCTACATAATATTATAACAACATATTCATGTTATTACTTCAGTGCAACAGAAATCTTTAAAATGTGATGAAGGGCGTTTTATTTTAAAGAGCTTATTTTCCGATAACGTTAAACTACTTTCAGCTAGTAAAATATTACAACTTCTATTACCAACAAAATGTATTAATAAATAACCGATCATCATATTTACGTCAAGTACAATTTGTATTGGCTAGAAGAGCTTAGTTACCTGCCTTCGAACGTCGAAGATGCAATCAACAATTACTAAGGGCTCTCAATAAATTCAGGTACAAGAAAGCTGCATCCACATAGAAATCTCACTGTATATGAGAGCGCGCTGCCAGTAATTTGGTGTCATAAATCAGCAAGACCCCTCGCACGCGTTTTACCTAGATTATAAGATCTAATAACATGGAAAAATTTCAAGTCTAATCTGCTCAGTTGTTTTGGCGTTGTCGAAAACCAAGCACACAAATAAAAAATGCTGGATAATCCACACAGCATTATCTAGCCCCAAGCTAAGCAGAGCTTGTGTTATGGGTGCTGATAACTGATATTTATTTATTCCTGAAAACCAGCGTTGCTCAACTTTTATTGAGCAACACTAAGCTGAGGTGAGGCCTATTGGTTCACTGGGCAGGCACTTGTTATTTTAAGGTAGAGTTTAAATTATTTGTGAAAACCTTTGTATTGAAGTGTCTGCCTTTGTGTATCAATAAATTAATTTTCTTTCTTTCTTTCTGATATACATATAATATTAAAATCCGTCGTCATACGTCATGACATCTATCTAAGGTATTTATTTGTATCATACATAGAAAACACCCGGAACAAATATTTACAGATCGTACAAACATTTCTCCCAAGGCGGGAATCGAACCCACAACCTCCTGCGTCGCAGGTGGACCTTCGCCCACCGCGCCACATCGGTCGTCACAACAACTTAGCATCTTTACAAAATTAGCTTTTATAATATTCGTTTGTAGGATATGTATGATTGACTGCATTATTTTTATAAACCGTAATATTTTCCACAAAGGCACCTAAAATGCTTGTTCAAGTATAAACAGGCGCCGTAGAATTAATTTCTCAGCTGATATTCAGAGTTTCAAGCCCATAAAATCAGTGCGCCTGCTCTAATTTAAACTTGCCTTTATAAAGGTAATGTTAAAGGTAATAAAAGCAAACTATCATGTCGGGACGTTACCGAGCTTGTTGCGAGCCATGGTTATTGGAATTATAAATGTGATCAGTAATTTGCTCATGGGCAGCGGAGACGACATTTTGTAAACAACTCATGAAAACGCAAGCTTTAGGCTTACCTATTGCATTTTCATCGTGTAAAACTTGAAAAACGCTAGCTTTATCTTGAATTAAGAAAACATAACAGGTACTTAGGTACCCTACTACCTACCGCACTTTCATTATGTAAAACTTGAAAAACGCTAGCGTTATCTTGAATTAAGAAAACATAATACTTAGGTACTTAGGACAATGCAGTAGGCATTGTCATCGTGTAAAACTTGAATAACGTTAGCGTTATCTTGAATTAAGAAAAAATATTGTTCAAAACTAAAACCCGACTACATAAAAGTCTTAAACAAGCGTTCACCTATTGTCCTTATCATTTTCTTTTGATACTTAGGTAGTCGGAGGCCTTGTAGATACTATATGGGGTGGGTGCCTCCGTACACCTTTTTGCTGATAGCTCGAGAACCTTACAAAAGTTTAACAAACGGTTTCGGAAAGAACAAACAAAGACCTTTGCAACGATACCACACACGAGTAAATTTACTAACATTGGAATTTTTCGACCCTTACTTAGACCCCCGCTATCTCATAAGACCCCCATTTTTATCGGACGTCACATAGCCATCGCGCTATTAAGACGAATCATTTGGTGAAATCGGACCCGTAGTTTCAGCGCTACGTGGGAACAAAAAAATCGGCTACATACATACATACATAGGGTGTCAAACTCATAACCCTCGGCCTTCAGTAGTCGGTTAAAAACATAACACTTACCTACTGCATTTTCATAGTGTAAAAGAGGTCGTGTAAGTAACACACACTTGATGGAACCCGTATGCTTGAATCGAAGATATAACGTTCTCGTTCATGATCATCTAAAATCGTACACTCCATGCTTTGACCGCTATGACCTAAACAAAACACTAGATATTATAGATAATAATATAAAAAGGAAATTTTGGAATACAATTTTATGGGACAGGATTATTCTTTATACAAAAGTGAAGGAATTTTCAAAATCCATCCATAACTGACGGAAAAATCGACGCACATACATAAAAAATATATATACAGCAGAAACAAAACCTCCTTTTTTTCGGAGTCGGTTAAAAACCGTTCCCTTCGTAAAACATTCGTGAAAGAACAGAAAAAATCAAACCCCACATACCCAGCATCCTATTTCATTTGTAAGCGTTGAATAGACAAAAGAACCAGTGTTAAAATTACCACAATGGACAATAGCCTGCAAAACTTCTTTTACGTAATTTTTAAGTGTTAGTAGTTTTGTTAATTAAGTACTTTGTGTTGTTACAGCGTCCTGAAAATCTGGAATCGTCGCTGCCTGCCCCTCGGGACGCAAAGCATATTGTTTACAATATGAATGATCAGGTAGGTCCAGAAATATTTGATTGAGTACGAAAGTGAGTAGGTAGTGCCTGTAGATTGTTTGTAACAGTCTGCAGTTAGCTCAATTGTTTCAATTGTAACTTGTTTCTATTATTTGATTGTAATTTTCTTTGTTAATAAAGACCTGAGTATTTATTTATTTTTTGTAGGTCGGTCGGTACAATACTACGTTTAGTTTATTTCTGTAGGAAATATTTTTTATCCTACTCTGATTTTGAGAGTGAGGGAATGGAGTAGGTGTGTTTGCGTACACACTTGTTCACACAATTGTGCACAATATGTCCCGCGCGCGCCCATAGCTAGTCTAATTAGCGGCCAGTCTCAACAGAGACAATGGGTCAGGAGCTTAATTATTCTTCTCTTTTCTTTTTAACTCTCGTAATCATTTTGATGAAAATTAATTTCTAAATTTTACTCAATAATATATTTGTATTTAAGAATATTTGTAGTATGATAATGGAACTACCATTTAGAATAAAAAAATATATCATAATTTCACATTTTTTAGCCTACTTGAACTTGACTTGCAAGACTTCTTGCCGTAATAGGTACAGTTTTTAACTAGTACGGAAGACAGCCACTCGACCACGGGTAATAACACCTACTAGATCGAAATAAGATCTAAATAATACGAGTATGTTACTGATAACAACTACATATACTTAATAACCTAATATAATTGTAATGATAACCCACAATTTTTTAGTCCATATTACTTTTTGAATAAACTTTTACTTTAATTTGTAGATTCATTGATGTAGGAATATTTGTGAAGACACTTTCAGAACGATTTTTTTCAAATATTTATTAATAAACGATTACTTATTATACTTCATGAAAAGCGTGGTAGTTTACGCTTTCTACATGATCCAGACATATTCTTGTACAGTTAATAAATTTTCGAAAGACTTACTAGTTTTTCGGTTCGGCAAATTCAAATCGACTATACTTATTACAGTCGATTTGAAATTTATTATAGTGGTACTTAGTACCACTGTCTCCGGACAAGGAGATGGGTACCTATGATAACATTTCCTGGTTTGTGCAATAACAGGATTTAAAATAAAATTTCCCCCATTTTGACTCAGAGGCGAAAAAGTTTAAGTTAGTAAAAAATATCAAAATCAAGCTAGTGTATTGTTTGAAAAAATTGGATGAAATTGTAGCAAATATCCTCGTTTACTACATTTTACGTCGAATTTGGATTAGTTTAAAAGAAAATAACAGTCAAATAATATAAAGAAATTAAACTAGTATTTACAATTGAAACAATTGAGCTAACTGCAGACTATTGCAAACAATCTACAGATAACTCAACTGGTCCATATCAATAGCAGTCGGAAGCGTCCCCAAGACGCTGGCTGCATTGCCCCGCTGTATGGCAATGCTAATGCGCTGCGCCAGATACTCACCAGCTCTCGGGTCACGCGTCGCTTCGACCAGGCGCTCAGATAAGTTTTTGAAAACCCGGAGACTCCGTTTAAAAGTGTTTTAAAGTAGATATTCTAATTATCTATTAACAAGTGTTAGTGACAAAAAGATAAGAACAATAACACAATAACAGTGAAAACCAGCCATCGAGAGAATACTCTAGATACAACTTTTTGTCTGCAAATTGTCTCAGCTTTCATTAGGATATTCTTACAGTTTTTTACCGATCATCAAGCAGGCTAGTAATCATTTTCCGATACAATAGAGGGTGTTACAATCTTAGGATAAATAAATTGAGCAGACGGTGAAGGCTTCAATTTCGATGTTGCTTAACGCGGCCCTCAATCGAATAGGTATTTCTAGCTTTCAAATAAAGTGGTTCTATATTTCCTCTAATTACGATATATATCATAACGATTAAGAGAATACGCAAAATCTATTAACTTTTTATTCTTTTAGGTGGTTACGGTGCTCGTCATCACTAAAATCAAAATTAGGTATGGCGATATACTCCAAAACTACAATTGATTCAAAGTTCGTTTTTTTATATTAAAACAAGCTGACCCGCCAAACGTTATTTTGCCTTCAACCCTTATCACTTAGGGGTATGGAAAATAGATAGTAGCCGATTCTCAGACCTACTGAATACGCATATAAAATTTGGTAAAAATCGGTAAAGCCGTTTCGGAGGAGTACGGTAACTAACATTGTGACATGGAAATTTTATATATAAGATAATCACAACATACATAAAGTTTTGTAGGTATGTACCTACCTACCGTACAAACCTTGTGGGGTTTGTCTCGGTACTCACATTAGTTTTAACGGCGCAGCTAGTATCATGTCTGTTCTTTTAACATTTTTGTAGTCGTCATGACGTTGGGAATAACCTCATATATAAGGTGTAGGATAAAAATGTTTGTCCACTCTTATATTATAACCAACTGACCCGCCCGCGGCTACGCCCGCGCGGACTAAGAAGAATATCCCACCATGCATTGTTTTGTTATATTATAACTATCTCAAAGGGATTAGGCAGCGTTTTCGATGAAAGCTCCCAGGCGACTTGACTTTTTCCAACACTTCCAACAATTATCGTTTAGGTACATTCGGTACATTATTATGATAATGGTACCATAAATCAGTTATACTCTATCATGTCTGTGGTTATAAGGAATCTGTAAGGAATATCCAACTTTCACTCTGTATGTAGTAACATAGAGGTATTATAGCTCTAGATCCTCAGTCTATGAATGAAGTCTATGGAGCGAAAACGCTGTCTATGGACAACATTTTTGATGAAAGTGGCTTGACTTTTTCCGACCCTTCCTACATATATCGTTATATTTCAACCAATTTACACAAAACCTTGGATAATATAATATTATTTTAAATCCCATATTTTCAAATCATATCTTTCAAAGAAAAATAAAAGCACAAAAATAAAGTACGTAGGACATCTACGCTGACATGACTCGTAGACTTATGTAGAGTGTCTACGCATGCTGTAGACTTGTGTAGAGCGTCTACTGTACCATGGCCCGCCCCTCTACACAAAGCTCGTTTTATTTCGTAGACGGTCTACGAAAGATTCGCTTTTATCTAGGTCGCATAAGTTTCTTTTAATTTTTTTAATTTTATCAATCACTGAAAATTACAATCAAATAATAAAAAACTTTATTAACAAAGAAAAATCCAATCAACCTGTAGAGTCTGCAGTTAGTGAAGTTAACTCAATTGATTCAATTGTAATGACTAGTTCTAATTTGTTTTTATTATTTGATCAAATAAAAGAAACAAATTAGATCGAGTACCTATTTAGAATTGAAATTCGTAGGTAACTGCACTAAATTGGCTACTTGAAGCTGAAAATCTAAAAGCTAAATAACATCTAGCTATCCTAAGGTAGGTAACAAAAAAGTTTAGATTGCCCACACTTTTCTGCACTCGTAGGCTACGCTCATAGGTACCTATTAAATATTATATAAATAAAAATTATAATCATCACTTACCTTCATTACCACTTACCAACATTAAGTTTCATACCTACTATACCTACCATACCTACCCTGTATCTTCAAAGGCATCAAGGCCTGTGTTCTTGGTACCTACCCACCAATTTTTGTTCTGGTTGTTACCTAATCTTACTGTATCTACCTACAAAATGCAGTACGTAGGTACCTACTGTCTACTGGACTTTTTTACTGTGCCATAGTTCTAAAACACCAATACCTAATCATACCGATTGTTTTCTTACAGACATTTCACACTCCTTCATTTGGTGACGAAGAGTTCGATATTCCTCTAATGCACGGCCAGCATGCCACAGCAGCCAGCGTGCAAAACTCCCATATACAATACACGCAGTTGCACCATTCTGCTCCTCAGGTAATACATTGGTAGCTTAGCAAATATTAATCAATTATGGGGGTACCCAGATATGTTACCTACACACGTACCTACCTAAAGTCAGATCAGGGAGTTATTTATTTACGATAAAAAGAACCTCCATGATTAAAATATAAAGTTATAACTTATTTTAGTTGGAATAAATAAAAAAATGCTGGACAATCCACACATCATCACATCATCTAACCCCAAGCAGAGCAGAGCTTAAGGTTACTACACGACTGATATAAATATACAATATATTACGTAGATAGATGTTTTTTATTACCTATACATAAAAAATATCCAGAACACCCGAGACATATTTGCATATCGTACAAATATTCGTCCCAAGGCGGGATCCGAACCCACAATATCCCGCATCGCAGGCTGGCCTTTTCGCCCGCAAAATAATTGTAGTTTCTATAGAAATACAACATCGACATATTGCATTTTGTCAAAACTATTCTGTTTAACAATAACAAGCAGGGGTAAACCTTGAGTTTATCGGCCCTACTACTTAGAAGCCTGCCTAGCAGGCTCGGTTGCCAAAGACTTCGGGAGACTTCAACTCTCGTGGCCAATTAGGGTGATAATTTTAAGGGGCTTAAAGGAATTTTCGATCTATCTAGGACAAATAAAGAAAAACTAAGAATGTTACCGGCGAGCGGAGAGAGCCGCTAAGATTTTAGATTAGAGACTCCCGTGTGAGGTGTGAGGCCTGGATATGACGCATGACGCACCGGCTAAAAACAAGAATGTTATCGGCTAGCGTAGCGAGTCGATATTTTTTTGTGTTTAGTCTGGTTTTAGAAACTCCTTAGTGGAGTCGTCGAGCTCGTGGCATAACCGAAAAAAGGCATGATTATCATCGTTTTTTAAGAACAGTTTAACCATTTTGTTGCTCAAAATAGTTTCTTTTTGCGCCCTAAAGAGAGTAGAATAATTACAATGACTGGGAAAATATTAGGTGCCTATGTAAAACGTTTGTAACAGTAGGTAGGTACCTACTTATTAACGCCGAGCAGCGTCACGGCTGGGTTAGCCGGATTTAGGGATTTTTAACTGTCCGTACCTCAATAACTTGTAGATCTATAGTTTTGAAATTCAAACATTTAACATTATAGTTGAGGATATTTTCTAATGCATCACTAGGCAAAAACACGATGGGTGACATTTCGCCCGATCCAAAAAAATGTCAAAGTTACCTCTAAATGAAACTTTAAATGATCACTGTGAATAGAAAAATGAATAAAATGACACAAATTGTATACCAAAACATTGCAAACTTTATTACGCAGTACATCACTAGAAAATATTTTTATATGTCATACAAATATTTTTCAAAGCACCTAAATAACTACAAAATCGTGCTCGGCTGTCTGCGCACCGTCTTGCTTCTTGCTTGCGTCTTGCAAGTGCTGGGCGAATAGCGATATAAAGAAAAATAGACGATTGTGCCGAGCCCCCAAAAAATTCATTCTGAGGGAGTAAGTATGCCTTTGATTTTAGATTACCTACATATCATTTTAGCGTTTTGACCATTTTGAGGCCACAAAAAAATAGTCGTTTTGCCTACTATATTCTTTATTCAGAAATATAGTGGGCGTAACTGAAATATAAGTAGGATACTTTTAAATATAGTATAGTTGGCAGTTCTAGTAGATACATCATGTACTAGGTAGGTACCTATCTACATTTATCCTCTAACACCCTCGGGAAACTAGAAGTTTACCAAATTTATTTTCTTATTTTTGTTTTCTATTTGCGATACCTATCTTCAAAACGACTGAGTCAATTCCATTTCTGTAAATCGTTCTATTATTTACAAAATTACTCACCTTCGGCGCTCACGTAGATAATACTCATAATCGTCACCTTCTATAGTCTGTCTCAATATATCTCGTCCTATAGCTGCAAAAAACAATAACATAGGGCAGGGATGGCCAACCAACGGCACACGCGTGCATGAATGGCACGCGACACAATATTTTGGGCACATCACCGATCACAAAAACTCATTATTATGCTTATAAAAAAGTGTGAAGATAGAAGGTATTATGAAGAGCAAAAGCGAAATTGAAGAATTTGAAAGGCAGCTGATTGATTTCCAGTAAAAATAAAATAAAATTTTGGAAACATAGAATGCGTTAAAAAAAAACATTCAACTGTTTGAAGAAAAGGCTCGTGCTATCCTACTAATATAATAAATGTGAAAGTTTGTATGGATGGATGTATGGATATTTGTTACTCTTTCACGCAAAAACTACTGAACTGATTGGGCTGTTTGGTAAGGGTATAGTTTGGGACCTGGAATAACATATAGATTATTTTTTATCCCGATAAAACGCGGGCGAAGGCGCGGGCAGTAGCTAGTTATAATAATATTTTCACCTACCTACGCCTGCGAGTCATTATTTTCACAGATGAATAATGTTAAGGACTCGGTTAGAAACTGTTTGACAAATGACTCTAGTTCAGAATGTAATCTGCTAAAAGTATATCTTACAAGCCTAATAGGTATGTAAGTTATTGGTCATCTAATCTGCAACAACAGAATTCACACTATTTTTACTTTGATTTAAATTACGCGTATAATTGTGACATCAAAAAAAGCATAATTTTTTGTAGTAAATAAAGAGTGTTAATATTATTTATTATTATTATATTGTGGCCTGGTCATATCTTGCGAAGAACCGACAACCGCTGGGGTAAACGTGTTCTTGAGTGGAGACCGCGGCTCGGCAAACGTAGTGTACGGCGCCCTCTGACCGGGTGGGTGAATCTGCGAAAGACTGCACGCAGATGCTAGATGCGGCATGCTGAACAGAGGGCGCTATGGCACTCATTAGGGAAGGGCTATGTCCAGCAGTGGACTCTCAAGTCTGATGCTTATTATAATTATTTTTATTTTCCCAGTAATCACAGTCAAAATTATTTGATGGCACGTCTATGACCTCATTAAACATTGATTTAGAAAAAATGGTCCGTTGATACAAAAAGGTTCGCCTACCCTGACATAGGGGATACCAGTGAAAAACTTACCTCCTTTGTAGTAGGAAACTACGACGTTACCACGTTTCGTCACTACGATTTTTTATTTTACTAGAAATTTGACAAAAAGTAAATAAATTATGATTCTGGCATATTTTTAGTTTAATACAGATACAGTATTTACAGTATTTTTATACAGAAAGTATTACACTACAAAGAAAAATACACAAACTCAAGATTTTTATTTGCATCATGTTGTAAACTAAATCATGATATAATTTTACTCATAGGCTTAGATTTATTTTTTCTCGGGTTTTACTACATTATTACAAAATCTTGAAGTCAAAACCAAAGTTGACAGCTCCCATTGTTGTCATTTGTCAGATGATGTCGAATTTCGAATGTCAATATCAGCACGGCTATTCTAACTCGATGGAAAAGTTTCCGTGACTCGAAATCTGACACAAATCCGCGCGAAATTCAAATAATCCGCGCGAAATTCAAATATTTTAGCGGTTTTTAATATTTTCTGCTTTCTACAAGGAATAAAACTACCTAAAAAGTAGTTTTTCATAAATCGCTGATCATTTTCTTTGAATCTATGTTCCAATGAAGTACGATTAATGGGGTTTTTGGTAATGATGTTGATTTTTAGTAATACATCTCATAAATTATTAATTTCTCAAAAACTCGAGTTGAATCGAAATTAATTAAAACATAGGTTCATAGAAAATGTTTTACGATTTACGGTAAACTACTTTTCTGCTATTGATATTGCTTGTAGAACGCAGAAAATAATAAAAACCGCTAAAATATTTGAATATCGCGCGAATTATTTGAATTTCGCGCGGATTTGTGCCAGATTTCGAGTCACGGTAACTTTTCGATCGAGTTAGAATAGCTGTGCTGCACAGCTATTCTAACTCAATCGAAAAGTTGCTGCGGACCGACGAAACCGTCGATCGAAATAAATAAAATCTAAAATCGGCTTGGATTGCCAAGGGAACGAAAATTTGGACTGTCAGGTTTTTGAGTTCCAAATTTTATTTTCGGTGTTTTCTTCTCAGTTGAGTTTATTTTCTTTATTGCTGGGTATATATTTTTAACTGTAAGTAGTGTAACTTTTATATATATATATATAGATTTCATATAAATAATCTGGTCACTGTCCATCATGGACATTGACCCATCAATTTTCTTGCCGGCGGCATCAAGCCCGCCGCCAGATCCACCCGACCCTCCGGATAAGACAATTATTCTTCCCTGCCCCGAAACACGTTCCTGCACTAAGCGACGCAGTACGACCGCCATAGCCGATGACTACTCGGTCTCAGTATCCAAAAAAAATATTTCCTTTCCAGACGCAGCTACTCCCTCTCTTCAAACAATTTATCAACATCCCGTACTTGTTTTAGGGGTGAAGGAATATAACGACCTAGACAATGGACCGTTCATTGTCCACGTTTCCAGAACTGTGCCTGACCCTGCAGCGGGTACATCAATTCGACCAATTAAATTCGGAAAATTTTTGAATATTTGGGAATTCCAGAGAGAATAGTTCACTTTATATGTAATATGCTTATGGATAGGAAAATTTTAGTGGAAAAACCAGGGCTTCCTTTCATCTCCCCGTAGTATTTATAAGGGGTTGCCTCAAGGTTCTGTATAGAGTCCTTTATTATATAGTATTTATACTTCTGACTTAGATCACTCTTTACCGTGTATATGCCTTCAATACGCTGATGATTTGGCTTTATATATTAAAACGAGTTCCCAAGAGTTCGCTCAGGATGAACTGAGTGCATCTCTTAATATCCTGGATTATTGGCTTAAAGTTCATGGTATGTCCCTTTCACCATCTAAAAGTAATTGTATTGTCTTCTCCAAAAAAAGATTAATTCCATCCATTGCCCTATATGTTGGCGGTGAATTGATTGATCAAATAAATAATATAAAATTCTTAGGTTTAAAATTACATTCAAGAATGACAGGTGTTCCTCATTTTAGCTACATTGCAAAAAAATGTGAAAAGAATATTAACATCCTACGTTCACTGTCTGGTGTCTGGTGGGGTTCCCATCCCTATTGTCAAAAACTTTTATATAATGCCATAGTTCGTAGTCATATGGATTATGGTTCGTTCCTTCTGAATCCTACTACGCGGATGGCTTTAGATAAGTTAGATAAGGTCCAGTCAAAATGTCTTCGAATTATTCTTGGTGCAATGAAATCTTCTCCTATAAACGCAATGCAAGTAGAATGTGGTGACCCCTCATTCTCTTAGAAGGCAATATCTCTCAGATCGTTTTCTTTTCAAATTAGTTCAAAATTTGCAACATCCTCTTCTAAATAAGTTAAACGATTTGTATTATTTCTTTGAGCCTATTATTAATATTCATCAGGATAAAATGCCGTGTTTGATTCGGAGTTTTATGAAATATTCCCACCTTCCATATACTGTCATCCAATTTAGTTCTAATCCTTTGTTTACTACTTCTTATGAAGCTATTATATTCGAACCAGATATTATCTTCGATTTTGGGATCGTAAAAGGTTGCTCATATGCTCGTGAAAAATTTAACATGCATTCATCATGCATGATTCTAATTATAATGGTTGGCTCTCCATCTTTACAGATGCTTCAAAATTAAATGAGTCTAGTCCTGTAGGCGCTGCAGGTTAGATTCCTTCGTCCAAGATAATTTTATATTATAAATGTCCATCGATGTCCTCGGTTTTTACTGCGGAATCTATAGCATTGCTGGAAGCTATTAAATTTGTAGACTTCCACAACCTCAATAATTCCATAATATTCTCTGATTCTAAAAGCTCTCTTCAGTCTATCCTATCTTGCCCCTTTCGCTCTAAATCTAGATTTCCAATCATTCTTAAAATTCGTGAATCTTTGTTCAGGTGTAAAAGTCGTGGCATTAATGTTATCTTGGCTTGGATCCCGGGTTACTCTGGGATTCCAGGAAACGAAACCGCTGACTCTTGTGCGAAACAAGCAACTCAGTTTGGTTCAGAGGAAGACCTTAAAATATTTGCTCATCATCTTTGTTCAGCCCCTAGTTTCCATCTAACTACTTCTTGGTCTCAAATATGGAACTCATCTAGACTTTTAAAAGGCAAGCACTATGGTAATTTGCAACCAGAAATTCCTCTCAAACCTTGGTTTTTCAAATTTAAAAAAGACAGCAAAACCAGCACATCCATCTTATGCCGTCTCCGGTTGGGCCATGTATGTACCCCTTGGTTTCTTACAAAGATAAGGGTCAGGAATCAATCTCTGTGTGAATGTGGTTTGGATGAAGGAGATGTTGAATATCTTCTTTTCGTCTGTCCTAGGCTTAAAATTTCTCTTCATGATATTATTCCTCCTGAAATCCCCCGTCCCTTCTCTTCCAAGACCCTTCTTCCATTAGTATTTTCCCCTTTTGTATCTAAACTTTGTAGATATATTTCTGTAAATAGTATACAATTGTAGCTTTTAGATTACGTAGGTATATATTTTATGTTACTTCGCATATTGATCACTTCTGTTAACGCTTTTTATTTAACTTTTAATTCGGTTGTTTCTGTTTGTTTTTGTACCTATACGAACTTGATTGAGATTATATAAATTATTAATTTTCTGAAAAACAATCTCCTTAAATTTTTATCTATTGTTCCTAAATGCGCAATTCATACCTAACTGACACTGGCAGAATTGCATCAATCCAGATCCAGAGCCAAAGCTAAAAGAAGAAGAAGAAGTAAATCGGCTTGCATTTTAGTTTTCTGCTTTTTTGTAAACGTTCAGTTTCAGTTAATTGTTCTGTTTTCTTCGGTTTTTGTGTATTCTTGGATTCCACATGACGCACGCTTTCGCATTTATATTTTTCTTGACTACCTAGCTTCTGCAATACAATACGGCAGAAAACAATATTGTTTCATGTCGTGACCGTAGATCCTAACCTGCACCTACGTTAACTCAATGTAAACAAGTCTATTATTGATTAGGTCGGTATGATGAACCCTGCTCAAGACGGTCTCGCACCCCCCGGCGGCGCGCCTTCATACCAACAACCTCTGTACTTGCAAGAGCCACACACACCTGTAACATCTCATAGGTAAGTTTTTATCACTTGCACTCTATTGAATCAGAATCAGATGGTATATTACAACACAATGCTATTTCAGTGGTAGTGGTGCTCCAGCTGGGAACTATATAATTCAACAACAACCTGGAGGCCAGCAGAGGCTACTGATGATGCAGCCCAGCCAGGTGATGAGTGGTCCACCGACTCCCAACACACCTACTCAGCCTACAACCAATGTTTATGGGTCTCCACAAAGGGCATCGCCTCCAGGCACTACCAGTGATGACTCTGATGACAGTGTACCATCACAACATTCTCAGGTTAGCTTCATTTGCTGATTACAATATTTTAATTGTCAAAATAAGTACATTAAATGACCAATGATGTGAGAATATACCATCACATGTAATATAAAGCACTTCACAGTCATTCTGTTCCATCATTGCTTGTCCAGTAGTTGTACATAACATGTTTTGATTTGTTTACTCTTAAAATTAATATAGTTCACTGGCATTCAAATCAATCATATTTTTATTGCTTACTATCAGTATACTAAGGTTTGTAATCTAGAAAGTACTAATTTTAGAAAATCTAATAAATTGGTTGTTTGTTGGTAGTTGCCTGGTGATGCGGAAAGCCTTCTGCCTATCCATTATTGCTCAGCGACCCGGCAGCAACAAACTACGCTTCATCAGGTACCTATAGGCAAATTTTATCGCTTCTATTGCTTTTGTTCTAACTGAAATTATACTATTAGTCCATTTGATTTGCCAATGAACTATATTCTTATTTCTATATAGATATTGCTGTTCATTTCTTGTTGAACTTTAGTGTCTAATATTATATTTTCTTAATTTCTAAAACCATTTTGCATAAACAGATAAATGTTGGAAACATGGCTGTGAAAAGGTCTTCCCCTGAACCAATGGACAATGGCATAAATAGAGGTCAAATGCAAAAAAAACCCAAGGTGCAGAAAAAGAAGAAGAAAAGAGATCCCAATGAGCCACAAAAGTGAGTAAATATGTATATTCATACTTTGTGAAAGCCATTCCAGCTTATGTAACCAAATCACCCATTTCAGCTCATGTAACCAAATTGGGTCTATATTTGATAAGTAGGTACCACCTACCAACCAATAAAACAACAACTTATTTACAAATAATTTCATCTTATCCAGGCCAGTTTCCGCATATGCCTTATTCTTCCGAGACACACAAGCTGCTATCAAAGGACAAAACCCAAATGCAAGTTTTGGAGAAGTATCAAAGATTGTAGCATCAATGTGGGATGGGCTGGACTCTGAACACAAAAGCGTAAGTGAAATGAATATTTGTGTAAATGTACTTACACTATAAAATATTTCCTTATTAACTATATTTTTGTATACAGGTCTACAAACAAAAAACTGAAGTGGCTAAAAAGGAATATCTCAAGGCCCTTGCAGCATACCGAGCAAGTTTGGTATCAAAGGTACATTCTTTTCTCAAGACAAACGAATAAAATATGATTTATATTTTTTTGCACAACCTTTATGTTTCGACATATTAAAACTAACGGAGTCATTTCGTTGATTCCTAAGCTGATTCAGTAATATTCCAGAACCGTCGTACTTTTCAAAACTTGAGCGTCGATGCTGCCATCTATAATCGAGCTTAGACAAACAGTGAGCTTTTCAGTGCGCGATCGGTAGATGGCGCATCGGACCAATTTGAATGAATGAACAATGAATATGACAAAGCTCCGCCCCTCACCATTCATTCCTTCGAAAGCCCCAAGCGAAGCTCCATCTTTGGCTTTTGCGTTTATTTATTTCCATTGAATTAAAACTAATTTGCGGGCGAAGTAATACCATTATGTGTTATTGAAAGTCCACGAACGGTTCGCTAGGCTTCTATTTCTGGTACACATTTTGGAGTAGCTTTAATGCTATTGTGTATTTGAGGTTAGAACTTGACTTGGTGTGTATTTATAAACAAAGAAAATAAACAAACCCGTCGCCGCGGCGGGCGGCGGATCGCTAACCGGTTCCGAGCTTTTGCGCGTTGGACTTCAGAACATTGCTTTATACAGTATTGTACTATTTTGCGGTTTATAATTTGTGTAGGTAGGTATTCTTCTTACAATAATATCTAGCCGATTCGAAAATAAACGAAATCCTCTGTTTCGAGACATGCCTCATGTCCTGGTATTGATATTGTTCCCGTAAGTAAAAAAAACTTACCTTTTTCTTGTTTTTGCAGGGAGGTGAACAAGAAAACCCTATGTACAATCATAACAGCAGTGCCAACCCGCCTTACGGGAACTACTATCAAGGACAGACATACGGCAATGGTCATTCTCCTCAAGGATACACAGGAAATCCTCCACAAGGGTATTCTCCACAGACATATCCAGGGGGGCAGCCCCAGGCTTCATATGCTGGCCAAACCCCTCAGGGATACCCTCCTAACCCTCAACAATCTCCCCAGAACTACCAAGGGAATATGCCCATGAATCCACAGTCTTACCAGGTAAATAAAATATATATATCCATTCAAATGCAGTGGTGTTATTGGTATGATTTGCTGATAATACCACATTCTTCATTGAAATACTAAAGAATTATTTTTTCAGGGTGTACCAGGACAATCTCCGCAGAGCTATCAGGTCAACCCAAATGCTTCACCCCAAAACTGTCAACCTAATATAGCCCAGTCACCAAGAAACTATCAGCCGGCTCAGTCTCCTAACAGCTTCTCTGCTGGGACAGGAATGTCGCCTCCGGGGTACAGGCAGGTGCAATCGCAGTCACCTCCAATGGGTTCTGTACATGCACCTATGCAATACCATCACCCTCAGCAGGTAAATTGCTGACGTTTGAGACTTAAAACTATTGCTTCTAGAACCTTTTCATAAGTCTGGCATTTAATCCTCAGCAAATGCAGCAGACTCATCAGCAGATCCAAGCGCATCAAGTACAACAATATCAACAACAACATATCCAACAGCAACAGATTCAACAGCAACAACAAATCCAACAGCAACAACAGAATCAGCAGCAGCAACAACAGAATCAGCAGCAGCAACAGCAGCAGAATCAGAATCAGCAACATCAACCAAATCAGCAACAGCCACAAAATCAGCCTCAGCAACAAAATCAACAGCAGCAGATTCAACAGCCTGCACAACAAAGTGTCCAGAATCAAGTTGCTAAGATTGAGCACCACTCACCATCCAGTAATGGAAGCTCCGGTGTACCACACCAGTTACCCGAGGTAAATATTCTGACACACATCTTGTGAATATTGTTTTTTATTAACAACGAAAATTACAACTAATAGAAACAAAGACACAAAAAATTTAAGAGGTAGCTCATCTGATTCAAATCAATACCAATCAGAAGAATACTTAAACCTGTTCTTCAAGTATGTCCCACCATTGTAGACAGTTTTATAAAATAATTTGTTATTGCAGCAGAATGAAAATCGCGGCACACCATCATGCATTCGACAGGGATGCACCAATCCAGCCATAGCCAATAGTGAGTGGGAGGATGAATACTGTTCCAATGAATGTGTTGTCAGCCATTGCAGGTAACAACACAGTTTGATTTTACCGCAAACTTCGTATGCGGCAGTTCAAGCACTTTCTCAATAATACTTATCCCTTGCACATTAAGCATAATAATCTAGCTCAATCACACCAAGATGGACGCGGCGAGCACTTTCAGTGTCAGATAATTTTAAACTTTACTTAATAAGACTAGTATCCAGTACCTTAAGAGCGCAGCGGATAGTGAATTGCCCATACAAACGTACTACCAAAATTATTAAAAATACGAGCATATTTCCAATATATTCATATCTTTTTTGTATTTGAATAGTATTTACCGAGGTTCGCAATTAGTTTTTTTTTTCTAAATTACTTTTCTTAAATGAATTGTAAGCCAATCGCATTTTGCACATTTTTACGTCAAAATAGACCAGTTTTCATCCTATTTGTTTAGTATTAAAAATAAAGATTTCTCACATTTTATTTGATAAGGAACAGTTTAAACATTGTCTAGTTACTAAATAGCAACACTTTATGTAAAATACAAAAAGTTTTCAGTGATAATTTTTGGTATTACGGAACACAATTTCGCCTCGAATTGAATTGCGAGCCGCTGTCACCGGGCCCTTAAAATGCTGGAAATGGTCGATGGTCCAGCCCGCGGCGCGACGGCGGCTGTGCGTCACGTCGCTGTCAGCCAATGTGATCCTGGTGTGAAATGAGCCTTACCTTATAACAGTTGTTAACCAATGTCTCACTCTGACCTATGTATGTCAATAGAAGTCAGAATGAGATGTTATTCTTGCTTAGCAACTGTTTTAAGTTAGCAGATTGTTATGAGATAAGCCTATATTTTGTGTCTATTGTTGTATGGTTTTTAATATTTGTTTTCTGTTTTCAGGGATGTCTTTAGTTCATGGGTGGCATCAAACAACAGCAATCCAATACAAAATTTCTCAGCAGTAAAGTAAACATTCAACAGTTTTAGGTACATATCAAATTAAACCATCTAATCAATTTTATCAGTAGTATTTTAACAAACTACATTCACGTCTTATTTTTAAACAATGTTTATTACCTTTAATGTACTTTCAGTGCAGTGAGGCTATATTTTTACAATTTAGCTGATTCTATTAGTGATTGTGTTATTGCAATTAGCACGGCAGGCGATGCAAGAGCCCGTTTAACCCGACGCTATACCGAAGATATCCCGGACGTCAGCCTCTTCGAGATAAGGACGGCTCTCAAACAGCTTAAAAACAACAAGGCACCCGGGGATGACGGAATAACGACAGAGCTTCTGAAAGCGGGTGGATCACCAGTACTTAAAGTCCTTCAGAGGCTATTCAACTCCGTCATTCTCGAGGGACAAACGCCAGAGGCGTGGAACAGAAGTGTGGTGGTACTGTTCCATAAGAAGGGTGATAAAGCCCTTCTAAAGAACTATAGGCCCATCTCACTGCTGAGCCACGTCTATAAGCTGTTTTCGAGAGTATTCACCAACCGTCTCGGTCGAAGGTTTAACGACTTCCAGCCGCCCGAACAAGCCGGGTTCCGAAAAGGCTTTAGTACCGTAGACCACATACATACGCTCCGGCAGATATACAGAAAACAGAAGAGTATAACCGGCCGTTATGTCTAGCGTTTGTGGACTACGAGAAAGCCTTTGATTCAGTCGAAACCTGGGCAGTCCTGCAGTCTCTCCAGCGGTGCCAAATCGACTACCGGTATATCCAATTGTTGAAGTGTTTGTACAGCAAGGCCACTATGTCAATTCGTCTCCAGGACCAACAAATCCGATCCCACTGCAAAAAGGGGTGAGACAGGGAGACGTCATTTCACCGAAACTGTTCACCTCTGCATTGGAGGATATTTTTAAGCTTGTGGACTGGGACGGTTATGGCATGAATATCAACTGCGATTACATCACTCACCTTCGGTTTGCCGACGATATAGTCATTATGGCAGAATCACTGGAAGACCTTAGCAGGATGCTCAGAGACCTCAACACCGTTTCCCGCCAAGTGGGTCTTAAAATGAACATGGGTAAGACAAATATCATGTCTAATGCCCATGTCGCACCCTTACCGGTCTACTCCCACTCGATGGACCGACGACATCGTAGCGCTCGCAGGGAGTCGTTGGATGGAGGCGGCTCAGGACCGCTATTCGTGGCGTCGTATGGGGGAGGCCTATGTTCAGCAATGGACGTGTACGGGCTGATGATGATGATGATGTTATTGCAATTATAGCTAGTTGATTTCTGTAGGTACTTGAAAATATTTTTAAGATGAAATATGTTAGCATTTTTTATTATAATTAACTGTTTTATTGTTTTGCTTAATAATAGGTATTCACTATTTGTTAACTTAAAATAACATCTCTTTATATAGCATTTTATTAGACTTTACTTTATCTATAAAATACTAGGTCATCGAGGTTGATGCTGTCTTTCGCACTCATCTAAGGATTGGACCAGATTTCCATATATTTGGAACAGAATACAGCTTGCATAAATGTCATAGAAACCAGAAAGTAGGTATTGCTCCATGTGATATGGTGAGTCTGGTCCAATCCAATACTTAATAATATTGTTAAGCTTCAAAAGTAGATCCTATCAGAGATAGGTAATAAATTGTTAAAAAAAACTATTCATAGTTTGATCAATAATTATAATGTATTTTCATAAAATTATAAATTATGGTGGTACATGTATTATTAGCGAATTACTCCTATTAATCTTCCATGGAAATGTACTCGTAATGAAAACTTATAGCAATACTAAACTTCCTTAGGAGTTGCCTTTAGCAAGTATAATAATAGTGTTTAGCTGGACCAAAATTTTTCTTTTTGAAGCTATGAAGAATTATTATTAGTAAACTAAGATTGTAATGTGGTTTTTTGTATGTCCAATACAATACTTAATCTAATTATTGTAAATAAACATTCGCAATAATAGAAAAGTTAGAAAATCTGAATAAGCATAATTTTTTATGTTATTTATTTGGTAGTGTCTTAGAACTTACATTAGGAACTACTTATCGTTAAATAATTACCCATGTGTTGTAAAGTAAAACATGTATAAAATGTAATTAGAAATTTGATTTCATTAAATTTCATGAGCGATAACTATAATAAGTATTGTTTTATTTTGATAAACCAAATAGGTGTCATAATTATCCAGTGGTATAAAGTAAACTACAAAGCATCAGATGTGAAGGCAAACTAATACATCTGGGGAGAGTTGTCTGCCTGACGCGCCCCAAACTTACATATTCATAGTCAAGGCTCGGACTAAACTATACGGGGTCTATAGCCTGTATTCAATCTGTCTCTTATAGATATATATAAAACATTTGAAGGCCAGCTAAACCAAATTTCAACGGGATTATGCTCTGGTTTTATCCGGCCACACATTAGCATATGAGCGCCATAGAGCCCTATCTTCAGCTTGCCGCATCCAGCATCAACCTGCAGTCTTTCGAAGATCGTCATTCCACCTGGCTGGACCCTACAGCCAGGTGGTGTGACGATCCTACACTCCGTTTGCCGAGTCACAGTCTACACTCAAGAACACTTTTACCACAGCGGTTGTCGGTTCTTCGCAGGCTTAATTATGGCTGGCCTACTGCCACTTCAGCTTGCTAATTCTTTGAGCTATGTCGATAACTTTGGTTCTCTATCGTATGTATTCGTTACAAATCCTAAGTATCTTTCTTCTTTCCGAGAAATTCCTAGTACCTACCTACATCTGTGGAAAGAGCTATTCTTTCCTTAACTCGCTAAGCACAGTGTACTAGGGACGCTAACGCATCGTTATGCGATTATGAACAGTTTAACCCCTACAGTGAGTATCAACGTGTCATGCTCCGTAGGTCATGACCACGGTAGAAACGTTATAAACACATAGTAGTACGATTTATTTAAGACAAACAAACCCTCGAATCAAGAGATAAACAAAAGAAAATCCCAAAAAAAATAGCCCTGGATATGATGAAATACCTCCGACACTAATAAAGCATTGTTTGAGTGACTAATAAAGCAAGGATGCGTTATGAGTGCCACTTACACTACTTAAAAATCAATCTTTTACGGAAGGGATTTTCCCAGACAAACTAAAAATGGCACAAATTAATCCTGTTCCAAAAATTAAAACAGCAAATAACCCCGAGCAATATATATAATATGCCTATTACCAACTTTTTCCAAAATCTTTAAAAGTGCCATGGCAAATAGACTAGGTAACTAATTTTTGTGAAAAATTTAACATATTTGATAATAACCAGAATAGTTTTATAAAAAAACGTTCTACAGCTTTATAACCTAACCCAAGAAATCTTAACAATAATAGGCAATCAAAAATACGCAGTGACTGCAATGCTAGACCTAAGCAAGGCTTATGATAGAGTATCACATAAGATTCTTTTAAATAAACTAAATGGCATTGGAATCCGAGGCCCTGCATTAAACTGGTTCAAATCTTATCTACAAAATAGACAACAATATGTTTCAATAAACTTTCATGACTATAACAGTAACAAAATAATAAAAAATATTGTACATCTCATAAACTTCAAATAAAAAACCCAATACCACAAGGAAGCATACTTGGCAGTTTATTATTTATAATTTAAATTAACGATCTATGTACCTCAAATTATAAACATGAAATCCATATTATATGCTGATGACATCACATTAATCTTTCCGTGTAATAATTACAAAGAATTCGAAGAACAATTAGAACAAAATCTTAAATCTATAAATAATTGGCTAAGTGAACACAACCTAAAACTTAATACTACGAAGACAAAAATAATGCATTTCAGACCGCACCAAAAAAAACCATTAGAAATCTCAAATTGCATAAACCATGTAGAATCAACAAACCTTTTAGGAATAGAAATGGATACATGTTTAAACTGGAAAAACCATATTGATAAAGTAGGAGGAAAAATTTCAAAATTTACATACGCTCTCTACCAGCTAAAAAAATTTACCGATGTTAAAACATCACTAAATGCGTATTACGCCTATGCACACGCCTCGCTCAGCTACTTTATCATAATATGGGGAAACAGTAGTGAAATTAACCAACTTTTTATACTACAGAAAAGATGTATAAGAATATTAGTTAACATCAACGAAAGGGAAAGCTGCAGACCTCATTTTATAAAACTAGGAATATTAACACTAACATCTCTTTAAATATTTTAAATAGTATAACTTATACATTTTTCTAATAATAAAAACTTATTCATACAAATTAAAGAAAGACATTTACAACAACATAACCTTAGAAATAAAAACCAATAAGCCCTGCCGTTTACTAAATATTACTAATACCTAGTCAGATCAGCGACTCATCTTAAGGCCATAATAATTTATAATAAATTACCCTCCCAAATAAAAGACACTTTATTGACAAAGAAAATAACAAATAAAAGACATAGAAAAGGATCTAACTTTCTATAAAAAAATTAAAAGAATTTCTTGTGTCTAAATGCTTTTATAACATAAAAGGTTATTCAGAATAAAAAAAAATTACCATTTTAGTTTACTAATTATTTAAGTTTAAGCTTATATGTTGTAGCGCCCCAACGGGGTTCATGTCATGATCTCAGTATTAATATTTAAGAACATATTGTAACACATGAATCAACCTACAAATAAATGAATAAATTATGGGTAGGACGCACTGATTGAAAACTTTAGTTTTCAACCATTGCGGTATGGATGACGAGGAGACTCCACGTAGTTTTCCAAACGCTGCCCAGCCCATGAATCTATAGATATACTTCTAACTTCATGGCCCAGCCTAGCTGCTAAATCATAAAACATTTTCTATTAACCCATGTTTTATAAAATTTCGATTGGTCTCGTTTTTTGAAGAAATTAGTAAGTAGGTAGTAAATTAAGAGACCTATTTCTAAATTTCAATATATTATTACCAAAAGGTGCAATTATCGTACTTTATTGTAACATGGGTTCATTTATACCTAAGCCCTGCGAAGTGCGAAACTATGTTACTAGGTACTTATGCTAACTATCTAGTTGTCCAAAGAATAGTTTCCTTTTTAACCGACTTCAAAAAGGACGAGGTTCTCAATTCGACTATGTTTTTTTTAATGTAAGTACCTACATTTGTTTATTCCGCCAATTATGGATCGTTTTTAGAAATCTTCCACTATTGTACCTATAGAAAATGATCCCGTGGTGGTCCCATAAAAATTGTATCCCCAGGGGATTAGTAGATATCCCGCAGAACTGAAAAACAGTGTAAAAGTGAGGAATTTGAAGTCGATTTTTGAAAACAATCTAATTATATTGCTTTCCGGTGCGCCCGACGACGAGAAGGCAGGTGGCGGCGGTGCGTCGTCGTCGTCTCAGTGCGTGCGCCCCGCAGTGGAGAAGTAATAAAACAGAAAACCCCCTTAGGGTTCATGTCATGACCTTCATCTAAGAACTCGATATAACACATGAACCAACAGTTTAAATAAATAGAAAGTAAAAAAGGTCATGTGCAACATAGACAGTGAAGTATTAAGGGACACATAAATAATGACTTGGAATTATTCTATACACAATAGCGAAATTATCATCCATCAACATACTAGGGATAAAAATAGTGTCCCATTGGAATATTCGTTATTTTATACTCATTGTTGGAATGGAGCAATTCTGTAGTGGTAAGGCCGTAGCGTGATCGTCTATTAACTATTTATTTGTATATCGAGGGTGTTCTAGATTTTTCCTAGGAAGGTTTGTGAAGATGAAGAGATCAGATTATGCTCGTGGGTTCGATAATGTCATATCTAGCGTCTTGCTTTTAACTACAATAATGTGTCTACACTTGAATAAAAATGTGGTGGTGGCCAACAACTCATCGTTAGCCAGTTTCGTTCCAAAGAACCGCAAAAAAAATCGTAACGCAAACAAAAAGAATATTCTCTATGGTAAAATTTGACAGTTGGCTGATGACGTGACGGGCGAATGAATGAATGAAGCCGTACCGTGTCTGCCTGCCTATCTACACAATGGCAACATTCTTTCCAAATTTTCCTTTTCAATTCAGTGGTTTTTATCAAAAATAGTTGTATGTATGATTGTTGTACGTTAAAATCCTCATCTTGGAGTTCTTCACTATCTTAGAGAAGAGTTTCTAAAGCTTTTTCAGTATCACTTACAGTAATGCACCTACATTGATAATTGGCCAGGAAACTGAAAAGAATATGATGGACGGAAGTGATTTATCATCAGAAAATAACCGTAAAGGTATAATTTCCCAAGGGTGGACGCGACTTTCCCAAGTAAGTACCGTTACTAAACCATCTAATCGCCTAAATGGTACGGCTCTCGCAATCGCACATTAAACAAGTAACCATTGAAGCTCCTCTCCGGTTCGCTTGTATCTTCTCGTTTACGTACCTACTAGTATTTGATGATGTCTTGTTGATTTAGCTGAATCGTCAACAACACTTTGTAACTAGAATGAGTGGTGAATCTGAGAAAAAATACAGGTTCTTCAAGGGGTGTGCATATAGAATTTAAATATTCCATTTGCCTGTTTCGGAGCAGACCCATAGCCCCTCAAAAAGTCCAATAAGTTTTCCTATAGAGAGTCAATCCTTTATATGTTTGTGGATAACATACATAAGTCTGGATAATTATAGAAAAGCTGATAGTTTTATAATTTTTTATTTCAGGTGTATCAAGGAACACTTGATAAATGGACTCCCCACATGAAATCACGATGGGTAGGCAGTGCTGTACTCCTTGCTATATTTCTGCTTCGAATATTTACAAAACAAGTAAGAATATTGTATGTTATAGTTGGCTTTCCTGCCCCTTTTTTGAGAGTGGTCACTAGCTAAAACATTTAAATCTAAATGTAACCATGTGCATCTTAAACTAAAATACATATATTAAATTTAATGAAACTAATACAGTAACTATCCTTAATAATAATTTGTCATTTAAAATTTGACTTGTCTAAGTGCTTAGGCCATTTTTAAGCATAAAGAAATTAAATTATTGACTACTATACTTTTAATTGTATAATTAAAATGTACAAAATATGCAAGCTAATATTTTTACTAATTTTCATGTTCTTATTTTACAGGGATGGTACATTGTTACTTATGCTCTAGGCATATATCATCTAAACTTGTTTATTGCATTCCTGACTCCTAAAATTGATCCTGCAATGGATTTTGATGGTAAGTATGCAGTACATTTAAGACAAACCTTCATTTAATTTTTGCGCATAAAAATATTATATTTATTAATTTTGCTAAAATATCTGTTTTCTTTCAGATGACGAAAATGGGCCAGCTTTACCAACTAGATCAACTGAAGAATTTAGACCATTTATTAGGCGGTTGCCGGAGTTTAAATTCTGGCTGTCTGTTACAAAAAGTACTCTAGTTGGATTTTGCTGTACTTTCATTGATGCCTTCAATATTCCAGTATTCTGGCCTATTTTGGTCATGTATTTTATCACATTGTTCTGCATTACAATGAAGAGACAAATTAAGGTAAGCTAATAGCCATGGTGATTTACTAATCATTATAAAAGAATCCATTGTCAAGTAAATAATGTCAGTGAATTGTGTATTTTTTGTAATTTAAGAATCTTAAAAGCATTCTTTGGATTAGTTAGGGGGTTAAGATTACAAAAAATATACATACTAGCTTTAGCCCACAGCTTTGCATGCACTTTTTTCGGATAATGGGTAGCCTATATATTTTTTGCCAATTTAATCTTGATCTGTTACTTTTTGTTATATAAAGCAAAGGGCAATCATTTATATCTTCACTCACAATATTTACAATAATTAAAATTATTAAATTTCATAAAACTCACCAGCTAGGACAAAACATATATTAGGTTATAATAGAAAAAAAGCCAGCCAAGTGTATGTCGAATCGCACACGCAGGGTTCTGTACCATTGTACGTAGCTTTTTCGCAAAAGAAACAGTAAAACGGTTTTTTATTCTAATCAATAGCAGATAGCTATGTAATTTGACACGGTCATCCAAGTTCTGACCGCACCTGGTAAGTGTTGCTTTACTTCGGTGATCAGTACTCAACTTGTTATGGAAGTTGGACCCCTTATTTATTAAATATATTTTATTTTTGTTTGTTGTTATTGTGAAAGTAGTTATACATACACTGTCAAAGTACCTATCCAGAGATCCAGTCTTGACTGTCTGTAAAGCAAAAATAGCCGAAAACTTACGTTTTTTGTATGGGATCCCCCTTTAATATTTATTTTATTTTCTTATTATGGTAACAAAAATACATAATCTATGAAAATTTCAACTATCTACCGTTTACATTTCATGAGTTACAGCCCGCTAAAGGGTGGACAGATGGACGGGCAGCTGAGGCTTAATAATAGGGTCCTGTTTTCACCCTTCTGGTACGAAACCCTAAAAAGTAGGTACAGCTGGACCTCAATAATCCGAGCAACCAAATTCTATACACTGTTTGGTAGTACAGGGAGTGTTCTGATTATAGTATGTATATATGTAGATATTTTTAAAGGCATTTCCATGTATAACAAGGTCTTTTATGATTGAGAATACGTTTTTGTACTCAATTTTCGCAAAAGCATTATTTGGAAAAGAAATATGACTTTATCTGCCCATCCGGCGCGCGGTGCCTTTTTTTATTATCCTGAGGGAAATGCTCACGCATATCGTACTGTCACGGGGAGACAGTACGACTATGTGGGACTTTAACCCACTAAAACCCTCAGGGTGTTCCTCTTCTGCCGCTTGTGTTGGGAACACGGGAACGTTTCCTCTTCCGCGAACCCACCGCGGCTGCCCGATATCGGGCCCCTCACTGGGGGGTGTGGAGCAACCCCCTTCCCGACGCACCAGAAAGCGGCGCCTAGCAGATCAATACGTATAGCAATGTAAAATGTATACACGCTACTGCAAGACTGAGAAACAGCCCTTGTGCGCAGGGGTATAGGTAGACTCTAGGCTCGGAGTTCTACACTGAATGGTGGTAATAATATCTTTTAAATTTCAGACAAGATTAAAGTCAAGAAAATAATAGGTAATATTTTTTTTATTAGGTTAGAAGAGATGCTCTTGGAAAAATGCTACTAAGAACTAAATGAAGTTTTATGTGATTGATACTTTTGGTGGCTTGTAATTGTAATTTTTACATAAATTTTATTCGACATACCTTTCATACCATATTATTAAATAAAGTATCTGACCGTCTCCCATTGCAATACCCTAAATGGGTACAAATCCTGTGTTTCTCTAATGTAGTCAAAAGGTTCTGACAAACTGCATGTACTAAAATATGACGATATGAATTTTTCTAAACAGAACATTGAATTTCTTACATACTACTGATAGTGCGGAACGGAGCGACATCTGGCCAAGCATTAACATCATTGATGTAATCATCTATGGAGTAAAAGGCCTTCCTGATAAGATTTTGTTTAATGTACTGTTTAAATTTACGAAGAGGGAGTTCAGTTGCTTCATATGGAAGCTTATTATAGAAGCGCACGCAATTGCCCATAAATGATTTCCCTACTTTTCGTAATCTATATGCTGGGATGTGTAATTTGTTCTTGTTTCTTGTATTTCTATTGTGAACATCACACTTTTTCAAAAAGCTATCTCTATTTTTGTGCGTATACATAAGATTTTCATAGATGTACTGCGATATTACTGTCAAAATATTTATTTCTTTAAATAATTCCCTCAGAGTCGCGTGGCTTTAATTTATAATTGAATATATCAGTCATCTAATACCCATAACGCAAGTTCTGCTTAGCTTGGGGCTAGATGATGCTGTGTGGATTGTCCAGTGTTATTTATTTATTTGAATAAACCTTAAAATATCCGTAGTTTGGATTATATTTTACGTGTACGCCAAATTTCAATTTGATGTATTCATTATTTTTGGCTATCTTAACAAACATGTGCCCATCTTCACAAAATTTCGCCTTTATCATATTAATTGTGAATTTCTTTTTTTTTTCAGCACATGTTGAAATATCGATACCTGCCATTCACTCACAGCAAGCCAAAGTACAAAACTGTCGACTCTGCAGTCACTGTAAATTGACGATATGTTAATATCTACTTAAATTATGAAATAAGGAATTAAGAACCCTAATGTATGTAGATAAATTAACTTAAACTGTCTGTTGTATGCAATATTTCTAGAAATAAAGTTTTTATTGTAATGTTTCTGGAAATATTTATTTTTTGTACATTCGCCATTTTCAAGTTAATAAACAAAGAAAGTAAATTGGTAAAGTCGGTAGATACGAATTACGTATAATGTAATCAAGATTAGGGCACATCATACAGGCCGCTACCGTGTAGGGCTGAACAGCCTGTCTGTTCAGACCTACCCGGTATCGGCTACCCAGAGGGCTAGCGATACGCTCGGTTTCGCGCGGTATCCCGCCTGGTATTATAAATTACTCAATGTTTTTACACAACAGAGTATTTAATGCTACCGCGCTCTGAGTATCCAATACCGCATAATAAGCCGGAACAGGCCCCATAGCTTTGATTTATTCATCATATTTTTTATAGTAGGGATCAAGTATTGTGTTGTCTTCGTGTTAACATCTCATAAATTCACAAATAAGTTTAATAGCCTCTTCATATCAACAGGCAATATTAGTCCACTACCTACTGTACTAATTTTATATATGTAGTTTATTTTAGGCATATTTTTTATGCGTATTTTTATTTATTAAACCTATATTAGCACACAGATCCCCTATCTAGTACTATCCAACAATCCTATCCATCCACGGTTGTCTGGTAGAGATCACTCTCGATCGATAAGACCGCCACTTGTAACTTAGTTTTAATAGATTTTTTGTATTTCTGTTTCTTACCAATAAGTGTGCAATAAAGAATTTTCTATCTATCTACTGGATAAAGCCCTCCCCTGATTGTTATCATGAGGGGATAACACATGTCATAATCCTTATGCTGGGCCTGCAGATTGGGGATCGTTTGCATGTACCTACAATAAGATCACTAGGAGGTGAATGGGAAAAAAACAACAATTCTATTTAAAAAAATATTTGCTCTAAAGTAGGTATACCTAGTCTTCGAAAGCTCTAGGATTTCTGGATATTGTAGGCTCTGAATGTGAAAAACAAATGGGGAAAGGACCTATGATTTTCGCCATAGAACGAGTTTTGCAGATATTTTTATTTGCTTATTGACGATCCCCGTAGCGAAGATGCGCCTGCGACGCAGAAAGCCGCGGGTTTTAATCCCGCCGCATAACAAACATTTGTGTGATCTACAGATGGTTTTTTGTTCCTAGTTTCCTACCAAAATTACAAGCTCTGTGGTGGTCTAGTCTAGAATCTAGCACGGCTAGATGATGCTATCTCGGAATGTCTTGCGATACCTACTACAACAAAGCAGATTACCAGCAAGCCTATCCGTCATAGTGCGTTGTGCTATGTCGGACTTGGTGAAGACCATATGAAATTAATTTTAGCCGGTTTTCCTAATGCTGCCAACATTTTCTACATCGCCATTTTATGGCATCGTAGAAAATGTCTTCACCGTAGGTTTCGCTAGGTAGGTATATATATTAGTATTTTATTATAAATAGATTCTTAAAATCAGGTAGTTTGGTAGCCACAGACCCCCACCTCATACCTACAAAACATAACATTATCTAATCTGTGACAGACAATACTTCGGTAGGTACCTACTATCATCTCCAGTCTTATTTGACTTAACTCGCCTTCATCAACGTAATCCAGACTGTTCTTACCTACCTATGATGATGATGATGATGTACACAATGAATTCCTGTAAGGTAATTACAGTTAAGTACCTACTAGGTAAGTTCGTTAGATACACTTACTACATAAATACCTTTGGCTGACACTGATAACATTATGTGGGTAGGTACAAGGATAATGAGCCCTATCGGTTGACCTACCTGACGTCAATGATGTGTGCAGTCCATCCATGTCATAGCTAATATCGGCCACAGAAGACAACCGATGCGTTGGACCGCGGAACTGGATACGTAAATGTGCTGCCATAACGATAGAAAACAATATTCCGTGGCATGATAAAGACTTTTTAAGTACCTACCTAATAGTTGGTTGTTTTTCTTTTGCAGCATGATATGATGACAAAAATTAACGACACCCTGCAAAAGTTACAAAGCGATTGTTAGATTCCGTAGCTAACGCACGCTAAAATAAAAGGTTAAAAATAGTAGCTGGCAGTAAAATTAACAAATTGGTATAGTTACTGTTTGTGCTAGTACCTACTATTTGGACGACCGACCAACGACGGCCGGGGCGGCCGCGGCGGCAAACAGGCGATAGATGCTTTATAAATAGTAGATACCTACAAGAGAACAATCCTTGCCAATCTAAACGTAGTTATTATTCATCTTTAAAATTAAATCTCTAGAGAGCTTTATACCTTAATTTTGATATGAATATCGCTAAATTTGAAAAAACTATATAATAGGTACCGAGCTTAGACTTAATATGTTGAACTAACTTTAGTAACAGTAAAATTCGTAATTCAATTTAATAATAAGTATGTTAAGAACAAGTCAAGAGAGAAAATAATATTTTACTAAACTTAGGAAAATGAATTCATTTTGAAACGAAGACGATTTACATAGCTTGTGCATAACATTAGAACGTGACTATGAAATGCGAGCGTCTTCGTTATTTGTTATAGATTTACATACAGGTTTACAATGTGCCGCGCCCTTCATTAGCGCAAGCGTGTTGAGATATTCGTCGTGACTGAAAAAGATAGCATATTTGTTTGAATTCCCCGCTCTATGATCTCACATCCTGCTAAATGGAATTTCTTATTACAACTAAGCCTTGTCTATTTTGATTTAATGGCATAATTTATCTTGTAAATAGCTTTTAAAATTTATCAAATTCATAATATTTAAATTGTGTCAATCTTCAACGCAGAACACAGTGTTATACCCTCGTTAGACACTAATCGTTAGATCATAGTAGTTATAACAAGTTTTGATTTTAGGAAATGAATTTTACGTCATTAATCTTTTTTGGTTCATAATACTTTATACGATACTTACGACAAAATATTGATAATTATCACAAAATTTTCCTCCCTAGTAATCATAATATTAGAGCATCTTTAGATTTTTTTAAATATTTTTGTGATAAATGTGATTTTAAAAATGGTTTTACTGGCAATTTTTATTTTTATTGGGTTAGTGTTACTATGTAGGTAATGATAATTTATTTTCAAAAGTAGTTGTGAAACGCGCTCGATACCTACCCCTGTTTATTTTATTGACCACTCGCCAGATGTTTGCGCATTGTTTTTCAGTGCGCAGTAGTTTCTCTGTCGTGAAATCGGGATTCTGTTTTATTATATCTATTCTGCCATTTTGAAAATATCTTGTGGCGAACCTCGAACGTATGGATTAGTGTTTAGTAGTTTTTTATGTGACAAATATGTCCGGGAGCAATGATAAATTGTCGACGACGCAGCGTATGATACAAAGTGTTGCTTTCCCTCCAAGCCACAAGCTCACTGTATCTGAAGTGTTCGATGAAAAAGCTGGGAAGCCACTACCAGAAGTATTGAAGCAACACTTTATCCTAGAAGGTCGGATTGAGGAAAATGCGGCTCTGCGGATCATCCAAGATGGTGCCACCTTATTACGATCAGAGAAAACGATGATTGAAATCGATTCTCCAGTGACAGTATGCGGAGACGTCCACGGTCAGTTCTACGATTTGATGAAATTGTTCGAGGTCGGAGGCTCGCCCGCCTGCACCAAGTATTTGTTCCTTGGTGATTATGTTGACCGAGGTTATTTCAGCATTGAATGTGTTCTCTACTTATGGGCACTGAAATTGTGTTACCCGAAGACTTTATTTCTACTGCGCGGTAATCATGAATGCCGACACTTGACAGAGTATTTCACCTTCAAACAAGAGTGTAAGATAAAGTACTCGGAGAAGGTTTATGATGCTTGCATGGATGCATTCGATTGCTTACCGTTAGCTGCTCTGATGAATCAGCAGTTCCTATGCGTGCACGGTGGACTGTCCCCCGAGATCAACAATCTAGATGATATTAGAAAACTAGATAGATTCAAGGAGCCACCTGCATTTGGAGCTATGTGTGATCTCCTCTGGTCAGACCCTCTGGAGGATTTTGGTAACGAAAAAAACGCGGAACATTTTTCACACAACTCAGTGAGAGGTTGTTCATATTTCTACAGCTATGCTGCTTGTTGTGATTTTCTACAAAGGAACAACTTACTTTCCATCATAAGGGCTCATGAAGCTCAAGATGCTGGCTACCGAATGTATCGAAAAAGCCAAACAACTGGCTTCCCTAGCCTTATTACCATTTTCTCAGCTCCTAATTATCTGGATGTTTATAATAATAAAGCTGCTGTTCTGAAGTATGAGAACAATGTAATGAACATCAGACAGTTCAATTGTTCTCCCCACCCATATTGGCTGCCCAACTTTATGGATGTCTTCACTTGGTCACTGCCATTTGTTGGAGAAAAGGTTACAGAAATGCTGGTGAATGTGCTTAATATTTGTTCTGATGATGAATTGATGACAGAGGGAGAGGATGCTTTGGAGGAAGCTAATCTCAGAAAGGAAGTTATTCGTAATAAAATCCGTGCCATCGGGAAAATGGCCCATGTGTTCTCAGTACTTCGTGAGGAGAGTGAATCAGTACTGCAACTAAAAGGGCTTACTCCGACAGGTGCTCTTCCTTTAGGTGCACTGTCCGGAGGCAAAACATCGCTCAAAAATGCTCTGCAAGGCTTCTCCCCTAACCACAAAATCACTTCATTTGCTGAAGCCAAAGGGCTAGATGCTATTAATGAGCGTATGCCACCAAGACGTGATGGCCAGCGCACTCCTGACCCCCCTCAAGAAAAGAAGTCACATGTGAATAGCAACGCACACTCGTGAAGTGTTACTTTTTCTCTTCAATCCTTACTTTTCATCCACATTATAGTGGTAGTGAAATATATGTGAAGGAGACTCAGCTTTGGAATGATATTTCACATAATAACTAGGTGGATTTGAAGGGAATTGTCATTATAAATACAAAATATTTTTAAATTTGGATATAACTTTTTTTCAATAGTTGAAGTTAAAAATTTCTCGATATTACCTCTCGATATTTAAATAATCAGATCTGCAGGCAACAAATTTATTAAGTCAATTAAATGTTAAGATATGCACATTTATTTATAATGCGCTGCACTGTTTTAATTTTTGGTAAAGTAATTTTTAAAAAGAGTCATATAAAAAGACATGATATTGTAATGTAAATTATTAATTCAGATTGTCTACTTATACTCTACATTGTTATTCTATTATAGTGAAAATTAGACATCTTTATTTTTCAAAGCATAATTAGCTGTGATATTAAGCGATGATCAATGTATTATTTAATAGTGAATTGACAGCATTTTCATTGGCTAATCATGCATTGAAATCTGTAAAGTGAGTGGAGAAGTCTCAGCTTGGGCGTGTCTTTATATTCTATAGTAATAAGTAATACTTAACATTAATTATGTATGTATAGTGTGCAGCACCTGGTGTTGTTGCCATGCGGTGCGTGTGTCTGTGTAAATATGCCTTGTGCGTACACACACGTTATTGCAGCTTAACACTTGAGATATAATTACTCTCTTTAATATCTTTGCTACAAGTTGTACTTAATTGTAAAAAATATATTAAATTAACTATCTATGAACTATTACCTAAAAAAATAATGTATATTTGGGTGTATGCTGGCCCCGCGTTGCCTGAATGCAGCTGAACTTGTATGCTGGAACATCACCATAATAAAGTTTCTTAGCATAATGTTTCGGTATATAAGATGTAGTAGCGGCTAGTCTAATTGCAGATTTTCTTACAGCTTCTATTCCAATTTTCACTTATATTATAAAATAAGGTTAACTATTATATGCACTGTTGGAAAATCTCTTTTGGTCTGCCAAATAATCATTAATCAATGCAATAAGTTCATATTGTGAATACTAAAAGTGGCTTAAGTACATCATTTTCAAATTACTAAGTATTTTATCTCGATTCAGTATGTAGTCCTTCATATGTTCTGTACTTTTAATAAATTTTATCTCTGTAAAAACTAACATTACATTTACTTTTTATTTTGTACTAATCATTGGAAGTGTTGTTTTTTTCCTTAAAAATATATTAACTCGCTCCATAAATAATATGGTTTCAATATTGTCCTAAATAAGTAAGGAGAAGTCATGAAGGTCTATTATGTCCTGTGTATGCAACTGAATGATAAATTCATATTTATGGGGTTTTGTCATTGCCATAGATTGTTTTATATTAATTTATCTGCAAAACATTGTTGGTTTCAATTACCTACTTTATTTCGACGAAGTTTTAGTAAAAAACAAGTATTTTTACAGTAATTAATGATTCTTTATTACCATAAAAGAGAGGGTGTCGGCTGTCGCAGATCTGGACTGCACCATAGCCTCGCATCACAAAAATGTGCAGGGCCTAACACGTCATCTTAAGATTCATTTTTTAATGACGGCATCAGATAAACCCCTCGCTATAAGCCATTTTGTCACTGTAAAATGGATCTAAAGTATACGTGTTTAGGCCCTTGAATGCACATTTTTGTTGTGCGGCTCAGATGATGATGACGATCTTCGATCAGTGAATAAGAGCCGCCATTCTGCTGTTGAATAGAACTCTGACAATGTTGTGGTTCATCCACCAACATTGTGTGAGCTTTGGCTAGTCTACTATTATTATCTGTGGCTTTGCTAAAACCTTTATTCATCGGAGGAAGAATTCATACTTATTCCAAGATTTTAATTTGTGGCTCAAAACAAAACCCAAAGGCACTTTTGTTTTATGGCAGGCTGTCGGAGTTGGTACCTGCAACTCATTATTAGAAGTAGGTAGATTATTATAAATTCTTTATTTAGCGCATTGCGGAGAAAGTACCACCATTGTCATCGGATTGAAATCCTATCCTACCCGAGTAGTGGCGGACCCACTTAGCAGCCAAAAGAAGGAATATATTATGTAGTTACTTATTATAAACCTACGCTCAACTGAGGAGACATCATAGTGTATATTGCCTAGCCTGTCGGTAGGATCTAGCTACCCGCAAGGGGCGGGTTGCAGGACACGCAGAACGGTAGATGCTGATTGTTCGATTCAATGAGCTTCATTCACTAGCCCTTAGGTATTCATTATATCTATTATTTAATTTACATTAAAACAAAAATGGTACCTATGTAAAAACAGCTTAATAAAAGACTGCGCGTTTGATTTAAAACAAAGTTAACTTCAATAGCTATACGTAACGAAATCACCACCCAAAGCTATTTTAGTGGGTGTAGTGTGCATGCCTTGCAGTTGTAGGATGTTCACAACCTTAATAAAACTCTAAAAATGTAGGTAATAAGATCTTTTGTTTTCTTCTATTGACAATAAGCAGGGTGTCCTCCGATTAACTGCAATCCCAAAACTGGTGTAACTATATAGATCAAAAATGATTGATGTATATGAATTTTAGATCAAAAATGAATATGTTAAAAATTTTCTTTCTATCTTGTTTATTAGTTTGAAATAAAACGGATTTTGCAGAGAACTTTGCCCAGTAGTGGAACAAATTGCACTGACAAAAAAATAATAGTCCTTTCGTACTACTAACAGTTTTTATTAAAATACAACTTTCTACAAACATCTCTCACATCCAAATCATATAACAGAGGCACTATACTTTCTTCACAATCGGGTACTTCTTTGTACTTATTTAAGCTACATTTACTGTTGTTGGAGCAAACACAAAAATGGGCTACAGAGCATTTTCGTTTGTTAACAGATTTTTGGGCTCGAAAATTAGAAGTAGGATCAGATATTGTGTCTATACTATCAATGTTAGCTGTTAACATCATATTTATACTGGGATAAATGAAAAACGCAAACATTGTTAGAGCTACAAGACATTGGATCGGGATAGCAGTTGACCAATACTTTTGGGGATAATAATAAATATTTATCATATGCAAATAATAATCTGGTATAAATGCCCAAATACAGTAAATTGCTAGTAAGGTCTTACTAAATAAATACATGAAGAAACCATACAACGATCTTGCTGGTGTAGGAGCTGGAGTATGTTCTGGCATGTCTCTTTCAGTTTTTAAATCGTTCTATTGTTTTTGCTACTAAAATAATATTCCTGAGGATACTGTTGAGAGCCACTCTCAGCCACTTTAGATCATTTCCACGAAATAATCTGAAAAATATTTTAGAAATTTATAAATCTTTCTAGGTACATATAGCAAATGTGATATTATATAAATTTTTGTACGGACATTTCAAGATCTGATCCGTGCACAGTTATTTCCCTGGTAATTTCGCTCCTTTTCACATCCTTATCCACATTTAGAACTTCAAATACCAAATTTGCTACTTCATCAGAAGGAAATGGTATAGTCAGTGATCTGAAATATAGGTAACAGTGGTATAATTTATGTCAACAGTACAAGTCCCAATAGAATGCCTACATAGTTGACCCAGACATTCAATACAATTTTATGTTTCTATGAAACAAGATGCCTAATCAGTTGTTTATCTAAAAGAATTGGCAAACATCCAATTGTGTTGAATTTTTCTATCTTATATAAATGTAGGTAGGTAGGTACCTATACAAGGGACATTGTGATAGTATTTTTTATTATAGGTACCTAGTTAAGCTGAAATAAAAAGAGCATGCATTTCGACTGCACTACAATTGAAATGCAATCCACCATTGCAAATGCAGTGCAATTAATGAGTTAATGTCATTATCTAAAACCTTACCTAACCTATATTTTCTACATTGGTCCTGAATTTTTATTGTGGATTGTTAGGTAAGTACCATACTTATGTTGTACTCTACATAGTAAAGCTACCTAGTCTTCAATCTTGATTATATCCATAAGGCAGTTATGCCCATTCGAGTCAATTCTACGAAAACTTACATTACTCGCCCTGCCATCATGATCACAAAGTCATGGAGTCCGAATCCGCGCTGTGGTTTGTCTTAGCCGGCGTCTGAGGTGGCATGTGCGCAAAAATATCAAGTGGAACACGCTCTCGCAAAGGTTTACAACTTTATCGTGCTTGTTTAGCAACGCCTGTTTCGAAGCAATATTATATTAGCATGATGAAACCATGAAGCAAACTGGTATAAGTAATAGTAGACAGTTTCAACCCCACAATCCCCATTATTATACACGCCACATTGGGTGTGTGTGATGAATTCGGGTCGTACCGTACAAAAAGTACACCTACACCAAATACTTTGTCATTGATCTCAATGAGTATACACAATAACTACCATTCCATTGAACTTTATTTAATTAATGGATAAAGTTAGCATCATAAATAACACATCACATCCATTCTTTCTTTGGTCCGAAGCAAAGAGAATACCAGAGAATACAGTATACTTGTGGTTAAGAGTAAAAACTCGCTGCTACTTCAGCAGAGGGATAGTGTCATTCAACAATTTGTCAATTTGTGTAGCCAAAAACCGATCTATGTGTGTTTTGACAGCACGTTAATACAGTGATGTCACTTAACAATCATATGATTGAATGATGCCAGTGAATGGTATTTTCCCTAAAAAGTTGGATAATTTTCTTGTTTTAACTAACAGGTGTGTGATAATTCTAATGTACCTAATTAATGTCATTAAACAAAATTAAAAAAGAATCAATTAGAGAAAAGCGCTCTTGCGGCCACAGATTAAGTCATAGTATTTATTGATACCAATTTTCAATTTGAATATACTTAGAATATCGTTGAGTGATTTTGAAGATTCTTAAACGACGATTTTCCCTTGTAGATTTAAATAAAGCACTATGTATCTTTCGGACGAAAGTTCGCCCCAACAAGTATGTTCATATCCAGTGTGGATTTATTTCTCTATAAATTTCATAAACTAAGTAACAAAATCGGGGTATTTTTTTCCGCGAGCATAGCAACATTTTCACGAAAATGGTGGACAGCAATTTTCAATTTATTTATGAGTTTTGATGACTGTTTAATGAAAAATTACAAATTTAATATTTGTACTTACCAGTGAAATGAAACTTTACTAGTGTTATTTTTATTATCAGTAGCGTTTGAACACCCTGATACCGCACAATACACCATTACATACAATATTTTTATGTGAAAGCTGCTTTCCGCGCCATTTGATGTATTGTACTAACGGTTCGACTTTCAAAATTTTCGAACGAATTTTCATGGATGTACCTCGTTTGTGTCAACTGCTATTCTGAGCCTTATAATTCTATGCTTGTGGTATACTTACCGGTCTATGCTTTGGTCTATCTAACTCAGTGTTGCCGGCAGTCAAACGCAAAAAGGTCCGATTCGAACACAAATATCGTCCGAAATATGACAAAAAGGTCTGTTTTTGCGTTTTGTACAAAAATATTCACCTAGCACGGCGGCGTAGCGGGGATATTAAGTCTTCCTTATGCATTTTACTGTATGCTTCTTTATATATGAGAACTTCAATAAATTTCGCTTATTTTTCTTATTTACGAATACATTTTACCTCAAAGATATCGATAGGATAACCTATATATGTAAAGGATTGAGATAAAAAAAAAACGGTATAAGAAATATAATTGAATTGTACCTCCCCGCGGAATTGCCATTTTTTTTCATATTCCCTCACTCAAATACACACTATGCACATGGAGACGAAGCATTCATTCTGTTCTAATGCGAGTGAAGGAAAACATCCTTAAAATCCAAAAGTTGAAGTCAGTAAGACTTTTTCTATATTCATAATTAAATCAAAATAATTAAGATAAAATTAAAGATAAAATTTATTTATTTACCCAACAAATTAAATAACAAGAACAACAAATAGACAGCTTAAAATTAACATAGGAGACATATATACATAAAATTCTATTAATTAGTGCTGACTTGAAATAACAGTTTAAATAAGTAAGCGCAAAAAAAGTTTTATTTTACTTAGATAGGTAGTCGTAGTATTGAACTTCACTTACACATAAAAAACAAAATTAATTTAATTTGTTATTTTATAAATTTTTGCTTGTTAAATCAATCATCATAATCATAATTAAATTCATCCATCATTGATACCTATAAAATAAAGGGCAACTATTTTCTATTTTTACGTTGTATTGTACGTAAGTACTTGACGTTGTACTATAAGTTGTACTAGGTAAGGTAGGTCCTTAGATAAATAGAAAGGTAGTAAATTCGGACACTTAAGCTAAGTAGCTACCTAGATATTTATTGTAACAAACTTGCGAGAGACATTAAGGTCAATTTCAACAATTTAGGTATTCGGATAGGCGTTTTTGTCCGAAAAAGTCCGCAAATACTCATAGTCCGCAAAAGATCCGCAGAGAGAGAGAGATTTCTCTTATATATATTCCCCTACGGCGCGGCGGCGGCGGCTCCATCGCATTACAGGGGCGACTGGATGTATAACAAAAGGTACGCGATAAATAATCTTTAATAACGTTACAATTGGTACTAAAATTTTCCCCTACGTTCGCATCGCGAAAGTTTAAAAAGTTTATCACGATAAAATAAAAAATTATGTGTTGCTAGGTAGTCCGCGCTATGTATTTTATGTATAATACACCTACTCGGAAAGTTGCCTATTCCTTTTCCAAATATAAGATAGAAAGTAAGTCATTGCAGGCGTATAGGAATCCGGGAGGAAAAACTCTATGGAATTTCATTTCTCACGCATTTTAGCGGGAGAGAAAAGTGTATGGAAATCCATTTCTAACGTGTTATTTTCTTTTTATTTCCTAAAAGATCGGCCGGTAGCTATCATTATAGGTTACTTTCATTATAGGTCAAACGACAAAAAGTTTTTACTCCAAGTCCGCTTGCCTCTTCCGATTTCCGAACAATATTTTGAAAAAAGAACCCAAGTGATAAAGGCTGGCGCAGGAAGTTCTTCTAATTTTGAACTTGGTGAAGGCAATTTAATTAATTCTACAGAATGGCGTCGAGTGATAGTGAAAGTTTTATGACACCGCCTGATATAAAATATTTATTCTACTTTTTGTCAAATGACACACTCGATAGGAATTAGGCACGTTCTCGCCTAGGTGAACAAAGTACTATTCTTAAATTCATTATTTTCGTGTTTACATAATTTTGATTTGACACAGATGGCAGCACTTGGTGCGCGAAAAAGAAATTCCAGAATAACAAGAGCAATTCAAATTGCAAGAATTTTTTTTATAGTATTTTAAGACGTAATAAAAATAATAATAAGGGACCTGCAGGGCGCACTGCCCAGCGACCGGTCCCCGCCACTGACGGAAAAGTGCGGCGCAAGTGGACACAAGAAATCTACATGAATGCTATGCGCGCATTCTATAGGGCTATATGGGAGAGCAAAGAGCTGCACGGGAGATTCTACAAGGTTCTCACAGCAATGAGTTTTTACAAATAGAGACGTTATACTCATTATAAAAAAATAAAAACGTGGCAATATTTTACTATAGCTACCTACATAGGACCTATGGAACTTTATTTCTATCTTTTAGCAGGATAAAAGATCACAGTGATATATAGGACCCCGTTGTCAGAAAGAGATAAAAAAGCGTTCTTAGTTACATGAGCGGCTGACGGCCGATGACAGCCTATGACATCGCATTGGCCAGCAGCTAGAGTGAACTGGGGTAAAAAGGAACCTAGTATGTAGCATGAACAAAATAAACATGTCCTTAAAAGTTTGCGAAAAAAAATTCGTAAAGTACGTTTCACTTTCCACAAAGTGTTGAGTATGTCGTTGGGATCCATTCATCTTCTCGTGTACCTATGTTCTTATCTACTCACACACAAGAACATAGGTAGAGCGACTTACGCCCCGGATCGGCTCAAGGTCGCGAACAAAATACTCACCCCGACTGGGATAGACTGAGTATTCTGTTTTAATAGCCCGGCTACACGCTCAAATATTTGTGATGGCACAAACCAGTGTAGCGATACCTCCTACATCCTAATCCGTACATACGCATATGACATGTTATAGGTTGTGCATAGTTACTAATATTAAGCTCATTCATGCATGTCACGTAAACACTACGAGACATTTGGCGTGTAGCCGGGCTTTAACGTCTAGCCGCGACCTTGCACCGATCCCGGGCGCAAGTTTCCGCTCTACTTATGTTCTTGTCTACAAATATGCTACTTGTACCCATTTTTAATTAATAAGTTCATCTTTAGGAAATCTTAAATAAAATGAAGTTAATGTTGATAGTCAAATCTTAAAAAAACTCTTTTCATCCCATCTATTCGAAAAAGACGACTTTGTTCGCCTTTATGTGCACCCAAAGGTGGTGTTTTCTTTAAGGAACTTTTAGCGCGCAGAAAATAACTTTTATTCCTCTTTATAAATTCCTAATTCAAAAAGTGCGCGGAAATGTATATTGCCGCGCAGTTATTGAATTCGGAACGTCTTAGTTTTCAGCGCCAGCAAAATCGAACGCAAATATTGTTTGAATAAATACTGGCTGGTAAGACGCGACGGACCATATTGCGACGGCTGAATGAAAAAAAAAAAATAACGAACGAACTACAGCCCGCGTTTTCGTAAATTTTCACGGATTCGGTTTTGTTTTGAAAAATGAGTTCAAGTGACAGTGAAATAGAATTAACTCCTGAAAGTATTTGAACTGAGGCAAGAAATGTGATAGATAATCTATTACCTACAAAATCCCGGGAGAAATATATGAAAGCCTATGGTAATTTTATTAGTTGATTTATTATTATGTACTATTTAATTTCATTTAGTTGTTATGTACTTACTATTTTAAATTAAATAATAATATTAGAATAAAATATGAGGTACCTTTTATTTTCGCATAGAGGGTGATGAAAAGTAGAGTGTATCACTCGGGCGCAAAATATTTTTTTGGCTCGGGCGACATACTTTGAATCCCTCGCTACGTTCAGGATTCTACTAAAGAATCCCTCGCTCGCTTGGGATTCTACTGTAGAATCCCTCACTTCGCTCTGGATTCAAAAAAGCGCCCTCGTCGTAAAAATATTATTTGGCTCCCTTATGATACAATCTACTATTCTAAAATGGTTGAACGGCTGAGTGCTCGATAGAAAATCATAGCTATAATAATATAACCTTGTTATTCTATGGTGGAAAATAGCCTAACTATCTCTTTTACTCAGATCAGAATCCTGGGTGTTAGACCGGGATGCCCACAAGTATTGGGTATTTAAATTAGCTACCTATCTCGTTTACTCGCAATAAAATCCTAGTGTTAAACAGAACAGTAAATAGGTATGCGTAGATGATAGGTAGGTAATGTAGGTATAGGTATTTAAAGCGTTACGCGCGATGCTCGCTTTGCACAGTTATTCCGTAGCGCTACGCGGACTTTACAATAGCGTTAAATATTTTAGCACCATGCTTACAGGTACTGAGTTTTTTTTTATTGAATACCGGACCATCTCTTTATTGGATCATGTTTTCAAAGCCTTGCACAGTCGTGCGCGAATCACGGATCGCGGTGTCATCGCACTGCGAAACATGGAGTGGTTTTATTCTCATTGTGCGAAACTGCCAAGGCATCCACAATTGCGTGCGAACATTGTGCGAACCACGCGCGCCTTACGAACTCTTTGTTGTGGACAAAAAACTGAAAAAACCGACAACTACAGGAAGGCGGTGAAAACGCAACGCAAAGCGCGTCACGAATAGGATCCCCTCAGGGTTTGAAAGTGGTTCGTGGTTTCTTGCGTGTGGAGAGGCTTTTATGATTGGATTGACTCCACGCCACTGAAAAATGTAGGGTACTTTTTAAGATTTTTGTGTGTCCGATTACCGACAACCGTATTGTGTGTAAGGCCAGTAATTGCCTTACACACAATACGGCCGACTCCAGCCTGTACATATTTACAAGGATAACTTGAGCTATTTGAAGACAGTTACATATCAACTGAATGTAATGTACCTATTTGATTTTCATATTTTTGGCATTTTTCAATGTTCAATGTAAGTTTGCGAGATTTAGCAGAATTTTTGGTCAGTATGTAGCAGAATCGTCACTTTTGAGATGGTCACCCTGTTTATGTGCTGTGGGCATGGAATTTCTTTACGCTGTGGGTTCGATTGTCGATTATAGCAAGTTTATTAATTTATATAAAATAGTAAACAAAATCCCTAGCCAACAACAAAAATTGAAATTGAAACTAAAATTTACAAACTTATTCACAGAACCTACGGCCTATAATACAGTATTTACTTTTAACAAATTGGCTATCTATCACCAAAAAACCTATTAAATAACCTTTTGACAGCCGAGCCAAAAATATGTTAGAGCTGCGTGCTGGGTCTGCTTAGGAATGCTATGAAGCTTGGGAGAGTTTGCATGTTTTATGTATAAGAGAAAATTCCCAAAGACATGATACTAGCGCCTAAAGAAAATTCCATGTGCTTTTGTGTGTAAATATTACAAATTATTAGCATCTCTTTCTATAAAGGCTATTCTCTAAATTGCGTGTGCTCTGGAAAACCATACAGCAAATAATTTTGTAAAAGATTTTATTAATAGTTTCAAACACAATTTCCTATGTACAATACAAATTACTTTGTAAAAATATCCATTTTTGTCTTATATTTTATTGATTTATTAATTAATTAATCGTAGGCAACACTAAAAATTATAGAAAATCATTATTATTATGAAAATAGAAACATCATTGTATTTATAAGTACACAGAATCAGTATGTATAATTTATATTGCGCATTCCAAAAGGATGCTTGGAATAATATAATAATATATTTGTATAATAATAACTAATAGCACATAGCTAATATGAAAGATATCAACATCTATCTCCATCACGTTATAAATGTAAAAAAACAACAACAGAGAAATTAATAAAATGATACGTCAAATGTCTACCAGCCCATACAATTAAATAATTAAATTAGAAGACATTCCATCCAGCATAATAATCACTGGAATCGTTAATACGTATTTGTAAACAACGGACTTGACTACGATAACATGATCCTTATTTGATTATAAAATCATGAGCTACTAATTTCGAGATTTGTGGAATAAATAATATACATAATATATGCGGTTCTGTGTGTTAGAGACAGTATGTATATCGTGTAGTGTAGTATGTAGTGGTTTGTTTAGCGGCGGGGTCCCCAGACAGCGGAGGGGGCGGACGCCTGCGCGGCGGGTGCGGGGGCGGCGCGCGGTCCCCCCATGGTAGGGAACTCGTGCGTGGAAGCGGTGTCGGGCGCACGCTGCTCCCAGGGTCCGCCTTTGACCACGAACCCGGGCGCGGGCTGCCCGGCGGGCGTCGCGGCCGCGGTGCCGTTCTCGGTGGCGTTGTTAGCGACGGCGAGAGCCTCGCCGAAGTCAGCCAGAGATGGACCCGTCGGTCGCTGATAACGGTCCGCAACATCTTGCAACTGTCACAAAATACGAAAACTATCAAGCTAATCATAATAAATGAATTAACTATTGATGATTATTTATAGCGATAGAAACGTAGGGGCAATAATAACAAAAGCTACACATGGCTACGCGATACATTAAAGAATTACCAAATTGCGAAATTTTAAGTTGTATTATACTATAGAAAAGTACAGTCGGAGTTTGAAGTTTTTTTTTCAAATTTTTGTCAGAACTTATTAAGGTAAAACTAGATGACTGACAAAATAACCTACATCAAACACAGGCTCGGAATTTTTTCTCTGGATATAACGCGACTTTGTCTATGCATGCATAATGCGCGAAACCGCCAGAAAGGAATTAATTGAAGGACACTTACATATTCCTCCGCCATATTGAGAAGATGGTCCTTAGCATCGAGTACATTGTCCTCTTCACCGGCTATAACTACGACGCTGTCATCCTGGTTCTTCGGGAAGCGGATGTCGACGTGGTAGTCGTCCATGATGCGTTTGATGTTCTTGCCGCGCTGGCCGATGAGGCGGCGGTGAACGCGCGGATCTATGTCGACCTCCTCTCGGTATTGGCTGTCCTGAGATACAAAGTCAATATTAATAACTCTTTTAGCGCCCATGACGCACCGGAACCTGGGCTCAAAATAGATGCAGCATCCCTCCCCAGATCGCATTGCAGATGCACAGGTATTAAGGTTTCATCATAATAATCATCCACAGTTACGACACTGACAAAAAAGGCTCCCCAAAAGATCGGCAATGTCCAGTTCAGACCCAGCAGTGTCTCACACTCTTTACTGCTCAAACTATTATCATGGATTGTAGGATTATAGATGAAACAGATATCCTGTAACTATCCAGTATCCGGACTAAATTTGAAATTCGATCAGATACCGGATAGTAAAGGAATAGCCGGCCAGATACTGGATAAAAAAAAATGCGAAATTTAACTTTAGAGACACATTCTTTAATATATACATCACAAATAAAATCATAATTTTTATTACACAACTAGCTGTGCCCGCGGCTTCGCACCCGTGTGTTAGGGTAACTTATAAATTCTAAAATTATTTTCAAGGTATTATTTCATTAATCGATTTTTCCTAGTAGAAGTTTTTTTAAAAACAAGTAGAGTACGCGAAATCTTTATGAGCTCTGTGAAGTTGGCTTAAACGGCTGCGCACTAAACCATTAATAAGGCGTTGAGGGGAAAGAACGGGGTGAGAGGGGATATGTCTGTCAAACCAGGGTTGCCAGCAAGAATTCTGGCGTAATGTAATTTCGTCTAGCACATTTTGTTCTGCAAAAAAATATTTTCCAATTCTCAATGACGGATTATTTTAAACCTAAAATGTTAGAATAAATTAAACTTTTTATCTAACGCAATTAACCCAAGTTTGAAAATAAAATAATTACTGTGTAGCAAATTTATTTATAATCGAGTAGATAGGACAATACTGACAAATTAATGCTTTTGAGTACAATGACGCAGCAAAGTCTTTGACGCTTGTCCGGTGTTCGTTTCGTTGATTTGATAGTTTGTTCTTGTGATTTTATGTTGTATTTCCTGTTCATAGCTGTTTCTCTTAAACGTTAAATATGCCTCGCGTATGGTTTAACGTACTGCGTCGTCAAACATGGAAAATGGTGTTGGGTGTCATGAGTTTCATGACAAAAGAAGACAATGAAGGTCTTAATTCAACCTCAAAATGGTACTTTAGCGGACTGCAGCTGCAACAGGTGTGTCAGGTGGAGCACCGTAAAAAGAATTTCTAGCCGAAGCCCGGGTGGGTAGCTAGTTGATAAATATCTATTTGATTGTACTTGCGCAGTTTTGCTTCCGTGCCTAAATTCACAGAGCTCATTAAGTTTTGCGATCACTCTACTTGATTTGTATTTATTCTGTAAAGCACGTATTATGATAAAATTTAATAATAAATTATTATCGTTTTAAATATTTTATGAAACTCTAAAATATGTTTATGATTTTTGAACGTTATTTTGTTATTGTTTAAATCCACTGAATACTCGTTTCCGGTGTCGCCCCTACCCATTACGTAACAGTGGGGCGAGCACCGAAGGCATTCAATCGTAAGCCGGCGAAGTGTACGGACGTGTTAAACTAAGTGTTGCTGTAAGTAAAGTGTAAAGCGTCATGTATAATGCACAAAGTTAAATAAATGGTGAATATAAATCTAAAATGCGGTTTGAACTTCGGGTGTCTCAACACGCGGATATTTATTTTTTTGCGCGGATACCTATTTTTTTAGTTATTCTCCTATTCAGGACGGAGACAAATCCAACAAAAGAAAGATCCAGCCGTTCTTGAGTTATAAGTGGTGTAACTAACACGACTTTGTTTTATATAAATAGATAAAGAAAATTAATGCTGACATGTTTACAAACATTGTATCTAGATAATGGCTTAAGAAGGCTACGAACCTCTCCCAAACGGAAACGGATCCCATGCGGATTTTTGTTGTTGTTTAACGTAGAATGAAATGGGGCGCGCTATGAGTGAGAAAGCGCGTCTAACCATCTGATACGAAGCTGTCATGTGTCTGTGTGCGTGTGCTTGGTACCATTTTTTGATATTTTTTCGTACTTTCCGATTAGTTTTGAGTAAACGATTGATTTCAAAAATATTTTTGATTATTTATAATGTTCAATATATTTAGAATGTTTGCACCGCGACAGATTTTCGAATAAAGGTGTCTATCATGCATAAAAAGTCGCTTAATGATGACTCGATTTGGTGGTCAAAATTAGTTTCGCTCTCATTTAAATATCATTGTTTTTTCAAAAACTAAACCGCTGCAAACTTAACTAATTTTCATCCGATTACGTATGGAAAATTTCTTATAAGATCGGGGACATAGTTTCCAAATGAAGCGGCAAGTACGCTTGCATGAGGAATAAGGCTATCCCTTCCGTTCTTAAGTATCGATATCTAGGCGCACATAGAGACTAGAGGACATCTTTCAGTCCTAGTGTGGTGTGTCCTAATGTGGTGTGGGGACAGAGTCTAACTCAATGAACTCTAGGTCCTGTCATTTCACTATAAAATACAAATAAACGTTATCTTATCAATCTTATCGACATTTTCAAATACTTACTTGTTGGCGAACAATGTCCATGATGGCATCCTTGGCTTGGTAGGCCTTCTCTTCATATCCCTGAATGGTGATGACGTCATCGTCGACCTCGCCGCGCCTCGGCAGGTTGATCTGAACTCCGAAGTCAGTGCGGATCTTGGTGATGACGGCACCGTATTTACCGATAACCAGCGGGTGGTATTCAGGGTCCACTTGGAATTTCAGCTCAAACGACCTGAAATTAATTTATTTGTTCTGCTATAGTATTTTTTTATACCAGCGGACGTGCGATGGCTATCAGTACCAGAGCCACGGTAATAGCCCTGCCAAGTAATAGTACACATAGTACAAACAAGTAATAATACCTATATTGGATAAAGTAATTTTTCTAAAGATTTTATAAAAATTAAAGAAAATAATTTTAATGATATCCCAAAAATAACTAAACTAAAGAAAATATCCTAACACAGCTTTCGTCATTTTTTGGTTTGTATTCATTCGTTTCTCTCGTCCGTTTTCGAATTCGGATATTGCTCCCTTTTCGCTGCGGGTGTGCTAATGCGTTGTTTTTATTTTATGTAGTTACCTTGTGCTATTATTGTTATCCGTTTTAGTTTATTCATACCTTTGTTCACAATAAAATTACTTGGATTCTAGTTCTGGACATATAACATTACATATTTAGGTATCAGCAATGTACGGTGCAGCGTCACCGTGCATTTAGGTATAAGCTAGCTAATTGTCAAATCATCGATATTATTAAGGTCAAATTGTTACACGCGCCTTCCATTTACTTTATTGCATCAGTTCACGTTTTCACCTCATCATGGTAGGCGCGTGCTCACATATCAATTAATATTATCATATCAGTATATCAATATAATAGTTTTTATCAATCTCTACTTTCTATCATTTATCATAAAGGTGTCCCGTACAAGCAAGCAACCATAAGATGGTTGAATGTGGAGTTTTCACTATTGCTCTGCAGAATATGAGTGACCCAGATGCAATTTATTTAGTTATAAAATTAGTGTGAGCACCAAAACAAGCACTGTGACTTAATGGTGCAATATTGATGAACATTGTTCTTACCTCAACGCCTTATCTTCTTTTTCCTTCTCCATTTCTTCAATCTTTCCAGAAAGCGCTTCCTTCGCCTTCTCAACATTCGTTGGCGTTCCTGTCACCTGTAAGTAAAAAATTTTTTGGTGAATATACCTTATAATTCTTTATTTTCACATTACAGCACAAGACTTGACGAAGAAGCGGCCACACAGACATCGCAATAAAATAATATACTTCTCTTACAATAGTTAGTTTAGGGTTCAGTTTGTTTTGTTGGCCTTTGCATCAGAGCAAGGAACTCACGCACAGTGTGAGACCGCATTTATATTGCTTAGTAGTGTTCTCAAAACTTAATGAGCTCTGTGAACTTAGGCACGGAAGCAAAACTGCGCAAGTACAATCAAATAGATATTTATCAACTAGCTACCCACCCGGGCTTCGGCTAGAAATTCTTTTTACGGTGCTCCACCTGACACACCTGTTGCAGCTGCAGTCCGCTAAAGTACCATATTGAGGTTGAATTAAGACCTTCATTGTCTTCTTTTGTCATGAAACTCATGACACCCAACACCATTTTCCATGTTTGACGACGCAGTACGTTAGTTACAGAAACAGCTATTAACAGGGAAAACAACACAAAATCACAAGAACAAACTATATAATCAACGAAACGAACACCGGACAAGCGTCAAAGACTGCTGCGTCATTGTACTCAAAAGCATTCATGCGACAGTATTGCTCACTAGATTATAAATATATTTGCTACACAAATAATTATTTTATTTTTAAACTATAAAAAGTTTAATTTATTCTAAAATTTTAGGTTTAAAATAATCCGTCATTGAGTGTAAGATGTTTTTATATATTCTATGAATATTGAATTGGAAAATAAATTTTTGCAGAACAAATTGTGCTAGACAAAATAAAAATACGCCAGAATTCTTGCCGGCAATCCTGGTTTGACAGACAGATTCCCTCTCACCCCGTTCTTTCCCCTCAACACCTTATTTACGGTTCAGTGCGCAGCCGTTGAAGCCAACTACACAGAGCTCATAAAGATTTGCGCGTGCTCTATCTTCTTATTATAAGGGAGCCAGATCTTTCTTTATATTTTTGTTATTACTAAACTCTACTTTTTCTTTATATAGACATTACTCGATTCTGGATACCTACATATTATTTGTTAAAAAAGGGGTTTCAAAATATTCGAAACAACTTTTAGTTGAGAAAATTTTGTATCATTATTTAATTCGTCTCTCGTTCGTTTTGAAACGATTACAAGCCGAAGAAGTACCTACTCATTACTAATGATTCCAGATTTTGTCGGAAGGCAGTAGATGAAACGACCAAAGTATGGAGACGGCCCGGAGTAAGATACGCCCAGTGTAACGGAAGAGAGCCTTATAGTGGAGAGATTTGTCTCCATTTTTGCGTTCCGCTAAATTTGTCCATAAAGGTACATAGTTCACAAGTGTGTGCGCTAAGCTAACACACTTTCACAGATCTAATAATAGGCATTCACTGATAGAAACAAGCGATTAAGTGTGAACACTAACATCATTGAGACAAAGAAGAAATCATACTTTATGAGAAATCATAAAGTGCTCTAAGTACTTGAAATAATGATAAATAATTTTTTATAATTAAAAAAATACTTTTAAATACAAGCCTTTATATGATCTAGGACGAAAGTACTCGGGAAGACAAAACCAACGAACTCAAACTCGCCTGGTTAACTACGTAACCAGGCGAGTTTGAGTTCGTTGGTTTTTGTTTAGGCCACTGGCCACATGGCACACCTTTGGTTTCCATCATCAAACCAGCTCGATGGAACCATGACATTGCATTGTCACCGAACTTACATAAGAATGGCAAATTTCAGCTCAATCGGTAGTTCGGTGAGGTCTAAAATTTGGTGCAAAATTTTACCAGAACACACATACTACATTGCAAGTTTTGTAAAATAATAGAAAACATAAAAAATAAACAATTTTCAAAAGCTGACCTGTGCCTTAATCAAGTTCTGCTCGCTCGCACCATACAATAATTTCATTGTAATAATAGTCTAGATATATATATAATGACAATACCTTGACAAAATCATTGGTATCATCGTTGGGCGGCAGTAGGATATGTACGTCGTAGGTTTGCATCAGCTCGCGCCGCTTCTGTCCAGCCAGCAGGCGGTGCAGGTGGTTCGGTACCTCAACTTCGATGGTAATCGGCACCTGGTTTAACAAACAAGGGTTTTGCTTTATTAACAACTAGCTGTTCCCCGCGGTTTCCTCCGTGTTAAATTAGAATTTTACATTTCTAGGGGGATAAAAGATAGTTTTTCTCGTAAATCTCCCATGGTAATTTGATGTTTTACCAGGACAAAAAGTAGCCCATGTTACTCTCCATCCTTTTAACTAATTCTGTGCCAAAAATCAAGTCGATTGGTTGCTTAGTTAGGGCGTGAAGGAAGGACAAACTAACACACTTTCGCATTTATAATATTAGTTAGGATTAGGACTAGTAAGGATAGATTTCTTAGCAGCCTCGGAGTTATCAAGGCCACCCATGATCTTGATAATATCGTTGGCTTTAGGTTCGCTGTTTTCATCCTCTATGATCGGCACATCAGCGCCTTCTGTGCGATCAGGCAATTTGATCTTGCTTACGATAGTTGAGATTACCATCATGCAAATTATGAATGATTTGGCCTTTACATACCTGTTCTAGCAGAGCTTTCTTAGCTGCCTCGCAGTTCTCAGGGCGTCCAGTGATCCTGATGATGTCATTTTGTCCGGGTTCACCGGTCTCGTCTTCTCTAACAGGCAGATCAGCGCCCTCCGTGGTATCACGCTCAGGGAATTTGATCTGGACGTCGTGCTCGGCCGTTATGTCCTTGACTTTAGCGCCTCGGGCACCCATGACCGTGCGGTGGTGTCGTTGAGCGATGATGCACTCGATTGTCACCTGATTAAAGTAGATTATGGTTTAGCAGGAAATATAATAGATAGGAAACGACCAATATAGAAAGAAATGTCGGGAATATTAGGAGACTACAAAAGGCAGGCTAAACGCTTCTTCTGATTTCTTTCTAGTCGACCTTAGTCAAAATATTTAATAACTAACTTCTGCTTGTGGCTTTTCGTTGATAAAAAGTAACCTGATCGTTATTCCAGGCATACAGAGTTCTCTAGAAACCCGGTCCACTTCCACTCTCAGTAGGTAGCAGGGCGGGGCAATAGGTACCTATTGCCCCGCCCGGCTACCTACTGAGAGTGCTGTCTCTTGTATATTACATATATACTAAGACCTACAAATGTACACAATAATATAAATATGAAATAGAACAACAACTATGTAATGGTTCTGTATTTTTGTCAAGATGGTAACAAACATCCAAACATTCGAATTTTTAATAACTTAATAACATTCGAATTACTGCGATGTACCTAATATAAAGTGTGCTATGCAAATGGTAGAATGGCAGCTTCTTACCTTAGCTTCTAAGTCCTCGATGATCTCAGTAATACGTGCTTTAGCAGCTTCAATGCAATCCTTAGGACCCTTGAGCACAACGCGGTCGCTGGCAACCCCCTGTCGTGGGAATGATATCTGCACGCCGCCGCATTCATCGGCGATGCGGCGCAGCACCTCGCCGCGGCGCGCCACAAAGTGTCTGTGGTGGCGCGGCGCAACAGCCATCTCGCCCTCGGAAACGTTGCTGATCTCAGCAACCGCCGCTTCAAGTTGCTTTTTAGCTGCCGCAACTTGCTCCTCGCGACCTGGGTGACAAAATAAAAAAAAATTACAAAGTTGGAATATACATTGGATTGTTAGGGGAGAAAGTGACCAATTACTAACGAAGGTGTCACTCCATCATTACACTTTTTAAAGAGCAATACAGGTGTAGTGCTTTGGATTTTTTGGACGGGGCAGTAAGGGGAGTTACCTTAACTGGTGTGGCCACACCAGTTAAGGTAACTGTGTGGAAAATTATCTTAGGAGACTGTCCATATTATTTAGAGAAATTTCATCAGCATTCTCAGATTTAAATAAGAAATAAATTGGCATTTTACACGAAACTTTTTTGAATCTAATTGAACCATGTTTCTTGTACTCATCAAAAACTTCTATCGGACCATTGACGTTGGAGTACAAAAAAGTGATAAATTACAAAAAACGTGATGATAAGGTGCTATTTAAAAAAATGAAAAAATAATCTGACATTTCTGAAGAGATATTTCTCCATAACAGTGGGAAATTCAGTTTATCCAAAACTAGAATTTATAATTCGAAGGTTTTTTTTTAAATAATAATAGAGAGACGATTGTTGAAATTTTTCTCGATAGGATTATTTCTCAAAGATCGTCGAGCGTCGCTTTTACCTAGTATCTTGGTTTCTTTTGGTCGCTCTTGAGCGATAAGACCGCCCATTGTCACTTATGTTGTTTTTGTCTCATTTTTAAACTGTTTTCTAGTTTTAAGTGTGCAATAAAAGTATTTTCTAACTATCTCTTTCTACGGCCCTTTAAAATTAGCGTCATCACTTTCTCATCAGTCTCGGAGCAGCCAATCGCTAAACTTCATACATATTCGTTTCCGACAATTTCTGTATTTTTTACATAGTACCTAAAGTACATTTTTTGAAAATCTGACGAAAATTTATTTAAAAATTTTGGATAGTCTCCCAAGGCCATTTTCCGGTAGTTACACCAGTAAAGGTAACTCCCCTTATTGACCCAATTAAAAAATTCACCCTGTATATTGAACATACGCAGAAAATTGTCGCTTTAGAGTCATCAAAATCCCTCAATCTACGATATTCTAATTTAAGTAATTTCAAATTGTATTGTTGTGTAAACGCAAATTTATGAAACATTACCATTACTTACCTAATCTGTGGCAATACCACAGGCGCGGTCTTCACTTTTTAATTTCTTATTTATTATTCCAAAAATGGAAGAGGCTGATATCATTTGACGGACTTGAAGTAATGCTGCTTGCGCGTTAGAAATGGAAATGGAGTTTTCCCTGTTGCATTTTGCAGGATGGCAGTTATGCCATACTTTCTTTTCTGCATCATGTTTGGAGAAGGAATTTCAGAACAGGTGCAGTTCATAATCATACCAGGTCTCATTCTGTCCAACCATTCGCTTCACAATGACAATGGTATCGTCTCAGAATCGCCTATTTCGAACCATAGACATCAATTGGTACAACACGTGGCGTTTCTGCGACGTTCTGAACTTGTGAGAAAAACTATGAGAAGCGAATGGTATAGCAGTGGGCCGGCCCAAATTCTGCTAACCGATCGCTTTACTATGCAATGGTATAGTCGCAGAATCGTCGATAGCTGAAAGAAACTCTAGATAGATGCGTTCGGTGCAATTTGCAAGGAGAGATTGGTGATTGGTTTCAACCATAAACCTTTTGACATGCGTCCTTCCATCTGTAATTTCTTTCATTAAAGGTAAAATGCCAAAATGTGGCGGTTTGAAACGATACCATTGTTACGGTGAAGCGATTAATTTAGTGGAATTAGGGCCGATGGTCTAACGTACGCAATGTATGCGACGCAGCATTGGAAATCCTGAGTGCGAGCACAGAGGTCTCGCGTCCGCAACGTCAATAGGTGTCCATCCATCCATACAAACTTTTGCATCATTTATTATTATAAATGCAAATGTTTGGGTGGATTGTTGTATGTTATTTCTTCACGCCCAAACTACTGAACGGATGGGGCTAAATTGTGCATAGATTGAAGATGCCTCCCTAGCATGGAGATTGTTGTCTAGGGTAGAATAGACAATAATGACATCGCATCGCTATACATAGCATACATTATTGAAGTTTAAGGAATGAATTTCTTATTATCTACGCTTTCGATAGCAAAGTGACGTAATTTTTCTCTATTCTACCCTAGACAACGATCCCCGTGCTCGGGGGCCGGGAATAACACATTGGCTACTTTTCAATTTTTATCCCTTAAATCGGTTCCCTACAACCTTAAGATTTGTAATAAGTAAACCAAATAAAAATTTCAAGGTAAGTGTTTATTCCATATCAATATTTTCGTAAAGATAGCAAATTATATTTTCACGATTACCGTCAGACAAAAATTGGGTATAAGGCAGCTCAACTAAAGAAGGTGGAGAAAAGCAAGAGTTTACAATAAAGCTGTTATGACTTAATATTGGTTTTTTTTGTGGCTATTTTCAATTTCTGTTATGGTTGTTTATTTGACTCCAGTGTATTTTGTTGTTACTCCAGTTGTTTGAGTTCTGCTTTACATACAGTTTCACACAAGTCCATTTTGATTCGTATTTGCTCTTGTTTTGGGAGTTTGTTGACCATTTTACTCATACTTAAAAAAAAAGTATCCAAGTCATCCATGTCTTGTATCTTTTGTTTATTTTCTAAACAACTTTTCTCAAATTCCATCATATCAGATAAGCAAGTATCAGTATTAAAACCCGCCTTCATTACGTTTGATGCATTCAATGTGGGAAAACTGGTGCATGATGAAATGCTTTCAAGGGATGTTGGACTTTCAGCGTTATAAATACTTTCCGGGGACTTTTCATTTGACACAGCAGCTTCAAAGTTTCTTGTGGTATGACACCCCAAATAAGGCTCCAAATATGGTGTCATAGCATTATTAAAGCAATTAAGAAACTTATTCCAATTTTCTTTGCAATCTGGAACAATAAAGTAGAAAGCCTGCACTCCTATGTAAGTAGTATATAATTGCAGATTCTTGGCTACGGGCCATTCATTACGCAATTTCGGATTCAGTGATCGCCTGGGATTTTCTACTACGCGAATTATAATTCAGGCTTGTGAAGCGTTTTGGAAACATCTTCGCCCTATTGTGTTGCCGCAATCACTAGAATAAATAAACAATGATTTCAAACGCTTTTGGAACATTCGTAATAGAGTAGGCGCTTTGGGCTTTAAATACACTTACTTGTTTAAAGTAAAAAAAACATGAATTATTCAGTAAATAATCTGAGCCGATTACAAGAATAACAACTATCAAAATTCATATTTTTGATAGATTAGATGCCCAGCCAGTAGAAATAGGAGTGATATACATATGTACGTGGGTTCATATTATGGAAGAAATACTGACTAAGTTATTTTTGATACATCGACATTTGGTAACTATTTCATCAGAAGAATATATACGAGAAGTTAAACCTTTGGTGCCAGGAAGAAATTCTGGCTCTGGCCTCATTCAATCTGGCTTTGATAGGGATCAAAAACGAGTAGTAGGTTAATAAACAGAAAGATCTACTACAGGTAAGATCGGTGAAGTAAGTCAAACATACTTTTTCTACCAGACAGCTCACGGCAAACCTTGCTACACTAGCGCCGCCATTAGTTTTGTTATTTTTTACGTACAAACAAAGGATTTATCAATAATTCTCACCGCCCCGCCGGAGACTAGACCTAGCTATTATTAACTATGTTTAATGCCTCAGTCGTAGGTTTGTTTTCTTTCGGCTTGATACAGTAACTTCAATCCAATACAGATAGGTAAGAAGAAAAATGTAGTTGCAGATAGATAGGTTACTTACCAGTCGCAGCCTTGCTACGTCTTCCAAGAAGCGCCATGCCATTTTCCGTTTTTTTGCGATAATAATATGTAAAACACTTATAGCACACAGAACAGTCTTAACACACACGTTCGCAGTAGAAAATTTGTTCAGTTGAATCCACTATTCCCCACTAAAAGAATCTCGTAGCACAAACAAAAAACAGGCACACCACCATAAAAATCCAAGTACGGACATTTTGGAATCTTTTAAAACGCACCATTTGGATAACTGACAATTTAGGATTGGAAATTCCATTTGAAACGGACATCTGGAAAATGGACTTTGGGTACATTGTTAACAGACATTATAGGAAGTAGTCGTTTTTTGTACCTAATAGGGACCAGCCTTTTTGTACCATAAGTGTCTCTAAGTTATCTATTTACGTAAAAATTCAAGCGTCCAGTTGTCATAATGCGTTGCGTAAGTAGAGCACATGGTACCATAAGATTCAGTAACAGTATTAGTAGCCGCCATACATACTATAAAAAAGCATAACTTACCGATGATAAAAATAGCTTCCTTGTCCTCGTCCTTCTCAGTCGGGAAGATGATGCGAGCGCCAGTTTGCTCCCGAATCTTCTTGATATTAGCTCCGCTCTTTCCGATAAGGAACTTGTGATGGTCAGCCTTAGCTCGCACCTGAGCCGTGTGGGAGGTAAGTTCGCGCTCGTTGGCGTGGGCGAGCAGTTGCGCCTTCGCCTTCTCGACGTCTTCAGCCGGGCCTTTGATGACTACTTTATCGCTATCGCTGTCCGCAGGCGGGAACTTTATAAGAACCCCCCCACACTCCTCCATGATGGAATGAATCAGTTTGCCGCCCGCTCCAATCAACGAATTGTAGTACTTCGGTGAGATCTTAACCTCTTCAGTGACAACGTTCGCTTTCTCGTTATGAATTTGTTGTATCTTCTTGACGGCTTCCTCTACGTTCTCGCGCTTGCCGCGCACCGTGATCACGTCGCTGTCGTCGCCCTCGGCCGGGAGATCGATCACGGTTTGAGTTTCGTCTCGGATCTTCCTCAAGTTAGCACCACCCTTGCCGATGATAAACTTGTGGAATTGCTTGAAAATTGGCACTTCTTGTACAAAAGACGATTCCGCGATTTCTTTCAGTAGTTTATATAGGAACTTTTCACATTTCTCAATGTCGTCTTGGGGTCCCCTCAATTTAATAGGGCTTCTTTTTTGTCCCTGGTCGGGAAGATTGATCAGGACATTGTCGAACCTTTCGCGGATTTCTTTGATTTTCTCTCCCTTTACTCCAATCAGAGATTTGATATATCTATGGTCAACATAGACCTCTTTCGTTCTTTCATTTTCTAGTTTCGAGACCATTTCTCTCAATTCTTTTTCCGCATCGGCAACACCTTGGTGGCTGCCTTCAATACGAATAATATTGTTGCCTTCACTTTCGATTATATTAATTACTACACCAGTCTCAACCTTCAGTCTATTAACTGTAAAAGAGAGAAAAAGTCATCAATACCCGTCCAATACACTAAACACAATGAACTTTATAAATTTTCAAAATATGCACTTACTGTTCGCTCCGCCCTTTCCGATAATATGCTTGTAGAACTTAGGATCGACGGGGAGTTCGACGTAAGTGAGAGTGGCGAGCAGATTCTTAACGAAATTGTCGAGCTCCACTTGCGCGCGTTCCACCTCCTCTGGCGGCCCGTCGATCTTAACCTTGTCCTCTGAGTGCGTGATATCAACGTGTATCTACGAACAACATCCTTCATTATAGCCAAACAAACGTGTCCGTCTAGTTAGCAGCCCCGCCATGGAATTTGGTGATTTCAACTATGTCAATAAATAGACCCTCCCGGTGCCATAAGTAAAATAAATAGTGCCCCAGTACTTTAGGAGATATTTAGGTGTTTCACTGTGGCTGCTATCTTGACGTCTAGTTAGCAGCCCCGCTGATTCCGACGAAACCGTAGCGAAATATGAATCAATAAACTGTTCCCTACGGTATCTAGTTCTCCTGCAAGTCTCATAAATAGACCCCCTGTGGTTTAAGAGATATTTGGCTCTAAACATCTACATACTTATTATATATATAGTAATAAGTTAGTTCATTCTAGCAAACTCAATAAGATGTTATTAGGTTAGAAGCTGTACCAAGAATAGTTATTTAAGTTATCTTTTCATGTTACTTAAGTAATTGTGAATCGTGAGATGAAGAAATGTCACCAAGTGACTTTGAAGAGCAGTGCAGCCCTCAGTAGTTAAAAAACAATGTTAGTAAACGATTGAAATAAATTACTTAAGTGCCCTTAGTACTTTTTCGTAGACTGATTTTTGGCTCAACAAGCAGATAATTACTTCTGACAAGAACGTCGTATTTACCGAAATTAAAATAAAAACAGCGGTTTTGCTTTTTTATAAGGTACATAATGGGTTTAAAAATACTTTGACATCATAAGTCATTTTTGCTAAAATTGTCACTTAGTGACTTCTCGCACTACAACGGCTATATAAGCCATACTAGCTGCTGCCCGCGTCTTCGCCCGCGTTATATCGGGATAAAAAATAGCCTATAATCTTAATCCAGGTCCCAAACTACACCCATACCAAATTTCAATCCGATCAGTTCAGTACTTTTTGCGTGAAAGAGAAACGAACATCCGTTCCGTACATCCATACTTACAAAAAGAGACATTTATATTATTAGTAGGATTCCTATCCAACAAGTATATCGCTATACGATTTAGATATGGAATGTTCCCGTCATAGCATAAATTTCACTGTTAGGGCCTAGATACACAGGCATCCAACTACAGTCTTCTATTTATATACATACATGGAACTGCTTGAGCTGTTGCGTAGTTCACTATGCAGTCGCAGCTTGAAATAATCGATCCTGAATGCTTCAAGCTGTTCGTGTAACAAGGCGGCCGGGCCGACACCTAAGGGCCTAGCCTTAGGTGTCGGCCCGGCCGCCTTGTTATTCTAAACGCTAAATATTGAAACGGAAATCAGATGTGAGCTGGTCTCATGTAGCGATTTTGGAACACATTCAAATCTGATTTGCGTGCGAGTATTCGGAGCTTAAAGAGAAAATGGTGGCGGCGGGCACAGCGTCGGTATGGAACTCAAAAGATTTTGATTTACCTTTGAGAAGTCCTGAGTTATCTTTTTAATGTTCGTGCCCTGTCTTCCAATAATGTATTTGTGAATCCAAGTGGGAGCATCAACGGTGGCAGTTTTCACAGAGTTTGCTTTCTCGCACACCTTTGACAGAGCTGAAAGGTTACAAGTAATATGAATAGACATTCGATAGTGAACTTTTCGAGATAAAAGTTTGTACCCAAAGAGTTTGCATTTCAACACCGCGGACTCCACCAACAAAGCCCGGTGGTCAACGGCATTTTCTTTTTGAGAATCGTGTCGATTACGACCTTGCTACTCGCAGATTTGTGGAGACATTTCGGTGTACGACTATTGCAGATCGTCGACAGTATTTTTGGTGTGTTACAACAAAAGAACTGTAAATACAAACCTAATCCAATCTTGTTATGGGGTCCATGTAGTGTGATAGTGCCGGTAGTAGAATCTGGGGGAGGCATTTCAACGGAGACGCCAGTTTCTTTCAAAATCTCCTGGATGGTAGTTCCACGGGCGCCGATGACATATTTGTGTTGAGATTTAGGCACCTCAACCATAACCGTCGAGCATTTTTTGACCTATGAAACAACAATAACAATACAGTGTTTAATATTCTTTTACGATAATTTAAGGTAAAATGTTAAGCATATGTTAAATGCTATATTTATTTATTGTAGTTGTTAAATTTATTTCGATAACGTTGTCTATTTTAAATGCCTATTAAAATTATGTAGTTCCTTGATCATTTATAAATTTTATTATGTTCGTAAATCCATTTGATGGATTTTTAATTATCGATAACTAACCTAATTATCTATGATAGTAATGAGCAATGCTTCATTTACATAATTCGTTTTAGAGAACTGCTGACTTGTTGTAAATAGTAAATAACACGCGGGCGAAAATAAGATATCACTTCGATTTCACTGGTTATCAATGCAGATAACGGGCATTGATAACCAGCAGCGGAGTGAAGCTGGTTACTGTATTTTTCTTTCTTTTTCATAATCATTTATTTATTTGATGTCATTAGTGATTAAATAAGTTTTAGTGAATCGACTAGTTGAATTAAGTTACTTAACTCCGCCTTTCGCCAAATTTTAAAATAATAATTAATACAAAGCCACGGCGTTTGACGTTCTAATTCTAATTCTAAGTGGGGGAACTGAGATCTGCACTGACACCTCGCATGGGCGTGTATTGTGCATTTTCCCCGTGCCTAAACAGGCCCTAACCAGCCCAGCTCCTTGAAGTACCGGAGCAGGACTTTTGGTGTTTGACAGCTTCATTTCAGCTTCTCTGTGGGTGTCGATGTGGTTGGTCTCTCAATGAGACTCTTCAGTCCAGTCTTGTGTCTGGCCTCCTCTGTGGCTGTACAGTGTACCACGTGTTCCACAGTTTCTTCTTCTTGGAAGCAGCCCCGACACGGGCTGCAGTCGTTTGACGTTGTTACACGTTTGAAATTGGAATGTGTCAAAGCTAGATCCACACTATTGATTGGTGTCAATTCAAATGTCGTCAAAAATAAACATAACAAATTTAACAGCAATTTTCGTGCTGTCAAATACACTCATGGATAAATTTTGCGGAACGCAAAAAATGGAGGTAAATCTCTCCAATTTAAGGCTCTCTTCCAACAATGTAACACAGAGCTATCTTTCTCCGGATCGTCTCCACACTTTGGTCCTTCCATCAACTGCTTTCTGACAGAATGTGAAGTCATTAGTAATGAGTAGTTCTCCCCAATCATCATCATACCAATTAGATGCGAATGAGCAAAGCTGGATCGAGCTACTCGATGACAATTTTGGATTGCAATTTGATGACACTGCCTGCCAGCTTCGATCTGGGCTTTAGCACACCATTCTCCAGCCCTAGAGATGACCATCTCGTTGCTTTGGGTAGATTGAGGTGGGATGTGGATCCAAGCTTATATGATTAGGATTGTTCAGATATGATTATAGACATGGCATGGCATATCATGCTCTTACCATTTCCTCATGAATAGCTTCGATCTGGGCCTTAGCAGCGAGCACACCAGTCTTCTCCCCAGCGATGACGATCTCATTGCTCTGTGTGGATTGAGGCGGGATGTGGATGCGTGCGCCGGTCTCAGCGCTCATCGCGGCCGCTCTCTCACCGTACGGGCCTTGGATGAACGGATGGTAGATCTTAGGTACCGTTACACGCTCCAATGCCTTGCGCGACTGTAAAATATAAATTGGATTATTGATACATGATCTTACGAAACTCTTGGCCATGCCAGCTATTTCAAATTATTTATGGATAGTAACGGCGATGACATTCATAAATCATAATATTATAATCAATGCCTGGTATTTTTTTAATTGAATATGAATTGGCAAATTTTGCGCAGTACAGTTTGTGAGGTATGTAACAAAATATACAGCATTACTTTGAAAAACGAGGCACGAAGTTTCAGATGACTGATCGAATGTTTTCCTAGTACGGTGATATTTCGGGTGATAAGGATGAAAGGTATCAGTTGAAAATACGACTGAACTATCTGAAGGAACTTGAAGATAAAGTGAAAGTTCGTTGTTCTATTCGTGCGTTCCGAAACTTCGTATTAAGTGTTTCAAAATAAACCTCTGTACAAAATACGGAAGGCTGAGACTGAATATATATGGAATACTAAAAAATTACCTGTTCCTCTGAGCAAATCCTGATCTCATGTTCAGCCTTCTCAATGCCCTCTTTAGTGCCTGTGATGGTTATGGTTTCGCTGTTGTCTGCAATGCTAGGCACGCTGATCTTCGTTGCAGTCACCTTTTCAAGGTCTTTCAACTTCTGTCCAAGCTTGCCTAAGATCCAGCGGTGGTGCTCCTTGGGAATGTTAACTTGCTTGCTAGCCTATAAAACACATTTTTGTTTAGAATAACATTGTATGTTAAAGAAAAAAATGTTTGTTTACTTATTAATTGGAGTTAAATGCTTTAAGGGGGATCGATTTAAATTGCGCGAGAGAACACTTTCTGTAGATTTTATCTTTTTCTGCGTTCTAAAAAGAATGAAACTAGCGAAAAAGTAATTAAAATTAAAATATTCGCATATGCTCCAAAAGTACGATTGAAACGTAGATTGCATTGTAACATCATTTATAGAAAATCGTTTACTCACTCAGAATTTTTTTATTTCAAAATGTTAATACTACGCAAATTAAATCAGATGCCCTTAGACCATTCATCGACAGATGGTTATATTTTAAACGGTTTGGATATTTGACACAAGTTTTCATACATTAAACGTCAAAGTTAACCGACGAGGCTGCTTAATTGTCTGATTAACTTTTTAGCTCTCGATCATATCTAAGCCTATATTATAAATTTTTTATTGATATGAATAAACTAGAAGTTAGCCCCTAACTATTGTTAGACTACTTTACGATATTTCTTCGTGACCGTTTTAGTTTCATTCCTTCGATTTATTAGAGACCGAATAACAGGTGTCTGTCTCGAGCGGTTCCAGAGTTATGACGGTTTGAAATTCCGAGTAGTTATGATTATGACGCAAAAATTTATAAGAAAAAAAAATATAAAAAAAATTGAATTTTATTTTTAGGGTCTCCTTATTCTGGAACGGTACTTCAGTACTTACATTATTAAAATAACTATATACGCTAGAAAAAAAACTATTTTGAAATTTATACCAAAGTATACCTTTCATACGAGACCAAACATGATTTAATTGATTGATTTTACTCCAATGTCTCAAAAACTTGTCACTAAATTACCAGCATATGTCTTATCTGTACACCTATCAAATTTCACGCAAATCGGATCAACCAACGGTTGGACAGTTATGCTCAATGTGACAACGGCACTTGCACCATACAGCCAAATCACCGAAGCTGCCACTGAGATAAATAAATAAATAATGCTGGACAATTCACACAACATTATCTAGCCCCAAGCTAGGCAGAGCTTGTGTTATGGGTAGGTACTTAATAACTGATATACGTAAAACAATATATTGCTTATATAGATATTTTTTATTATACATAGAAAAGGACCAGAACACCCTGAACAAATATCTGCAGATCGTACAAATATTTGTCACGAGGCGGGAATCGAACCCGCAACCTCCTGCATCGCAAGCGGACCTTCGCCCACCGCGGCACATCGGTCGTCATCGATCTTCGTTCGTTTCGCTCAATCCTATCAACTAAATACAGACTTCGAATCCCTTAATTTTACACTGTTTTTACGTTTTGCGGGACAAATACTAATCCAACGGGAATAAAATTGTTATGGGACCACCTCAGGAATATTATCTAAACAAAGCGAAAGAATTTTCGAAATCGGTCCGGATAATCGACGGAGCAATCGACGAACATACATAAAAAACGTACATACAGCCGAACACAGAACCTCCTCTTTTTTTCGAAGTCTGATAAAAACATTGAATATCTACATAGTATAGTTCAAGATGCCAAAAGTATTATTAGTTAGTCCGTATTTTATTTAAAGATAAGATAAAAAGTATTTATTATAGGAACATACTTGTGGTGCAAATAACAAAAATAGGAAGCGATGCGACCTGCAGAAGTAAAATACTGTGTTACAGGTCAGTAGTCGCATTTACTCTCGACATTGTCGTCATCAATCAATTTTTCTCAATTATGTACCTGTTGTTGGAAATGGGTCAGAATCAAACGCCTGGCATCAAGTACGGCGCTGTGTTTCCCAGTGATCAAAAACGTAAGACTTCCATCCTTGCTCGTAGAGATTTCAATATGGGCGCCGGTGTCCTTGGTGATGGATTGACAGGTCCTCAGGGATTCGCCTTCGCCGAACGTATTGGCATTATCCAGCTTCCGTTCTTCATATGGCACGTGGAAGACCTAAGAAATATACTAAGTATTTGCAATGACAAAAAACACCGTGGATTTTGCAGTATTGTTATAAAAATTCCATAAAGACGCAAACAAATAATGTCAAATCAAACAATCATTGAGCCATGAATTAACACTTTTATGGCCCAAGACGCACATGTCTATCTGAAGCGCTAGCGGCGGCGGCGGCGCACCCCTTCAGCTCCGGGTCGTTCTGCCGAGGCTCGGCAGTGAATGCGTTAAGAATATAAAATTTACTCGTAAAATTATTGATTCATATTGTACTCTTGTTTCCTATCTAGTATAATGCATTATGTATGTTACCAATGTACTCTTATCAAAAATATGTAGCATTACAAAACACATTATCAGAGTCATTATCATTTATGCTTTGAAATTGATTATTCAGAGTTTTAAACATACAATTTAAGCATGTATTACAAGTATAACTTTGATATGCCACATGGAATGCAGCATGATAAAATATGATCATTTACAAGTAATGGTGAGCGTTTTTAAGCTATGAAGAAGATAGGACATCCTACATAGAAATGATAATATTTTTATCATAGTATTGTAACAAAAAAAATTTAAAAAAAAATCGTCAAGAATAACATCAGTATCAGCTTACTTTAGGTACATTTAGGTGATCTGATAAAAGTTAAAAAAATCTGGCAGGTTTAGAACATTATTTTACATTTCTTTTATGGAACCTCAGTGATCTATATATGTACATACTTCAGGGAAAAGGTATCCCAATCTCCTCCTTATTTATCTAATTAAAATAAAATTTAAATTAACTAAAATTATGTTAAAAATATATAACTTATTACAAAGTAGTTTATTTATATCATTCTGAAAATAGCAAGTACAAGCATTTGTAGGATACAAATTCTAAGAGCCTTAGTCATGTGCAATTACGTAATTTTAATCAATTACTGTGTGACTTAAGGTACATTAGGTAAATGGCAGGTTTCAAATATTTAAAAATAACTATTACCTGAGTATGCAAAGAAGATCCAACTCGAAGTTTGTTGGTAGCTTGTTGGATGCTGCGCTGCACCGGCGGCGCAGAGTGTGGCAGCGCCGGGAACAGATCATCATATGCATGGGAGCCATTGCTTGCAGAGTCATATCCAACATTGTTCATTTCCTCAACATGCGGTGGTATGTCAGTATTTACAGGGATCATATCTCCAGCCATCATGGATTGCTGATGCATCATTTTCTACTTCTCCAGCAGTCCTTGTCCGCGCCAAGTCGTTACAGTACTGGATACAATTATACATAATTTAACACACCACCTATTTGAAACAATGCATCTAACCATTTGTCTAGTGAATTTTGTTTGTTTAAAACACATGTGTTTGAACAATTGGTTGGGTGTCATAAAAGAGTGAATTTGATTACAATTTATCAAAACAGCATTGAAATAAACTACTTTGAAGCACAATGGTAGTTTTCAGTTTTTGTAGATTATACTGAAATTACAACATTTTGTCTGTTTTAATTTCAGTGTGAGGATATGTAGAACTCTTGGGTTTATCATTGAACATGTTGTTTTAGCCTATCTTAAATTCTCTGCTGCTTCCCTAATTACAACATCATAGCATACTTCTTGGCTTAGGCAAAACCACAATTGTGGAGAATGCTTTCAATAACTTTTGTTAGGTATACAAATTGTATCTACTTTTTAAGAAGAACAGCTGTGAAGAACCATTTACCTTTTAGATACAGACTTTATAAAATCCAAGTTCATATGCAGAGATTCATGTTTTTTTCTAACCAACTGATCGCATAGTGTAAGTAGCTCTGTACTAAATTTGTGATTGATAATGATAACACTTTAGATGGGCTGCACCCAATGACTGAGTTGTTATGAATGTATACCTAATTATTCAAAATGAATAGTTTCATGAATGATATAAGTTATTGGTAAAGTCCTAGTAAACATGTGCTTCGAAAGTAATTCATGCATTGGCATCTTGCTTTTGATAATACGTGTCACCTTCCAGCGCATTTGACGTGGAACCAGTCTTTCTAGCATTCTATCAACACTTACCTAAAGTACTGTAGCAAATCCACCAGAAAGATTATCCTTTAGACGCCAGGATCGCTTTTTTCTTTTCCTGCATGAAAAATATAGAACGCGATTGTAGTAAAGTAAAGTAGAAATATTATTTATTCATAGCAAAAATACACGTACCCAGCGCAGCCGAGGGCGAGAGAAAGAATGACCACAGATTACAAAGCAAAATTTCACGAATTAAATGTCAAAAGTCACGGCTAGCGGCTGTCTCCACGAAGACAACAGCATCATGACATGACATCCACTTTAAAAACGACGTAGAACTTGAGCAGATAGGGCGCGGCCAGACCATCCGACCGACCCGACACCGAGCATTGATTGAGATTATATAAATTATTTATTTTCTGAAAAATCCAAACTCAACCTCCTTAAACTTTATCTATTGTTCCTAAATGAGAAATTCATACCTAACTGACACTGGCAGAATTGCATCAATCCAGATGCAGAGCCAAAGCTAAAAGAAGAAGAAAAAGACACCGAGCACCGGACCGATATCATGGCGGCGGCGCGGCGGCGGCGGCGCGGCGCACGGTGGATCGAGCCCATACAATGGGTTGGACATAGCGTGCCTAAATTTTCAAAGTCGTAATTTCATACAATTGAATATGCCACTCGATAGCTTTTTTAAATCTAAGCAATAAATATTCTATTGCATTTTTGGCTTAGTGTCATAGTTCAGGAGTAAATGGCATAAAACTGATTTCATTGTATGGAAGGCAACATACAAACAGAAATAGTGGGCGTATTTCGTCCTATTTCGTTCTGTGGTCTATAATAACATATTTTTGGCACTGTACCGCAACTTTACTTCAAAGACACATCTTGCGTTTTTTTGCGGTTTTTGAGTATTATCGAAAACAAAATAAAAAATGTGGCCTTATTTTATTTTGCCATTCGATAGCGTTATAAAAATTAAGCAAATATTATTCCGTTGCTATTTAGCATCAGACTTATAGTTAAGGAGTAAATGGCATAAAACTGATTTCATTGTATGGGAAGCAACATAAAAATCGAAATAGGGGCCGTGTTTCGCCCTCTTTCGTTCTAGGGTCTATTATAGCATGTTTCTGGCACTTTCCTTCAAAGACACATCTTGCGCTTTTTTGCATTTGTTGAGTTACAATGAAAACAAAAAATATAATTAAATTATGGCCTAATTTTATTTCGCGATTTGAAAGCGTTATCAAAACTAAGTGAATATTATTCCGTTGCGATTTAGCATCAGACTTATAGTTAAGGAGTAAATGGCATAAAACTAATTTCATTGTATGGAAAGCAACATACAAACAGGAATAGGGGGCGTTTTTGGTAATGCTACGTTCTAGGGTGTATAAAAGTCTTCTTAAATCTATTAAACTTTCCTTCAAAGTCAGATTTAGCGCTTTTTGAGTTACATCGAAAACAAAAAAGCGACCTAAAATGATTTCGTGATTCGATAGCGTTATCAAATTTTAGTTGTTTTTTATGTTTACTTTGGTCACCAAATTTTCATGAATGACATGAACTTATTTTTCCACCGAAAAAATACATAACTACCTGCTGCTGAATCTTAGCAATAAAGATTTAAAAAAGCTATCGAATGGCGTATTCAATTGTATGAAATTACGACTTTGAAAATTTAGGCACGCTATGTCCAACCCATTGTATGAGCTCGATCCGCCGTGCGGCGGCGCGTCGGCGCGGCCGGTTCACGGAGTGAACTTGGTGACTTGAACGAACCGAAGAAAGCACGAATATTTTTATTGTATCTGTGGCTGATTGTAAGCAAGCAACTAGGGGTGGGTCGTTGCGTCATTTTCAAGAAACGTAACGGAACCAGTGGCTTGGTCGGCGGCGTCACCTGTTTTATAACTAATGATTTTTGTAACTTGTTAATTGTTGGCATATATAACTTACAACCAATACAGTTAGGTACTCACGTAGCGAAAATTATTTATGTAATGTAATGATACACTTATCTTATGCAGCCTAGTTTTGGGCAAACAGAGTTGTTTCTTATGTCTAATATTTACATTATGTATGTTGCAATTTTTAGGGAATCGATCGATATTTCTATGAGTCACGTTATTACCTACTTGTCATTTTAGTGGAAACTAGTTATTAGGTTACATGCCGTGTAGCTTAACGAGTAACTGTAACTAGCGACGTGAAATGAGATCACCCCTAAAGCAACGAATTTTGTTTGATTGATATGATTGGCTTGATGTGATTGTGATATGAGAGAGCACACTATAGACCACAGAAATAAATTAAGCAAAAAACCTAATTTTACCGAAGAAATTCTTTACAAATTATTAAAAACATAAGTTAGAAATCTGGTAATAATTTCTCCAATGTTAATTCAGTGAAAAATGGACAAAATACCGAGAACTCACGAAGGTATGTTTCAATAATGCCAGCCATATTTGTAAGGTTTTCACGGAAATTGTGGAATATTTTTATCTATTTTAGCTGCGTTTACGCAAATTGGTATCTCTTGTAAAGGTAATTTATCAGGGAATTAGGGATGTGATGCATGATGAAATTTATTGGTTCCCATGCCAAGTCGCTACACATTTTCAAGTGTATTCGTATAACCGGACATCACAGAGTTATCCAATGAGTTCTGAGCCCCACCTCTTAAATATTTATATAGAACAACTCATAGATTTACTTTTTGTGTTGTCTTTATGTCTATCTACCTTGGTATAACTAAATAACGATATCACCTTTATTAATGAAGCGAAGGGACTTCTTCACAGAACTGTATAATTACAGCATAAGAGTTTCTCGAGAACGACTAGACTCAGTATATTAATTTACAAAAAGAGCTGAACAGAGGTTTTAATTCTTACCTACACAATGTTACTAGATTTAATTGACTAATGCCCTTAAACAGCGAATACCTATTGTATTTTTTTGGGTCTATTTGACAACATGTTGTACACCGAAATTTTGTAATTTATAATATTTCGTGTGTTTCACCTTTCATGATAAATATATTCTATTATTTACCATATTTTTTCAGCTATTGAAGCACAAATTCGTGAAATACAGTCAAAGAAAACTGAACTGCCTGAAAATGGAAATTCAAATAAACAGGCAGTGTCTCTGGCAGATCCATATTATGACAGCGATATCTATGACAACTCTGGCACAGGCAGCAAGTCCCGCTATGATGGATATGTGACTTCAATTGCGGCTAATGATGAGGTGGAAGATGATGATGTGGAGAACGTGCCCATATCACAGAAAAGGTCAGGAGGATACACGGCTCCAGCCTCTCTACTAAATGATGTAGCACAGAGTGACAAAGATTATGATCCATTTGCTGACAAGAGAAGGCCAACCATAGCAGATCGTGAAGATGAATACCGTCAGAAAAGGCGTAGGATGATCATTTCACCTGAACGATCCGACCCTTTTGCTGAAGGTTTGTATTGTAACATGACTAGGCAGTTTTGATTCAAAGTAAGATAATAAACATTTTAATGAATATTATTTACAGGTGGAAAAACCCCTGATGTTGGTTCGAGAACTTATACAGAGATTATGAAAGAACAATATCTCCGAGCTGAAGAAACAGAGGTAAGATCCTTCTTCACAAATAGAGAAATAAGTACTTACATTATGTGGTTCCTTTTTTATTAGCAAATACTATCCCACTCCTTTTCAATGGTTTTTTATTGATGTTTCAATGTTTGCAGCTCAGGAAAAAGCTATTGGAAAGAGCTAGAGAAGGCACACTAAAGCCAGTGCAGCAGTCAAATGGTGATGCACCAAAGCAAGCACCTGCGAAGCGCAAAGGACGTTGGGACATGAGCACAGATGAAACTCCACAAGCAAAAAAACCTATTGCAACCACACCGAATTCACAGGCCACTCCGTCTTGGGATGCAGAGGTAAATGATCTAGATCTGCACTCCAGTATCATAGCCATAAAACAGCAGCGTTCAGAGGTAGTTTTCGATATCTGGCAACGAAGTGTTGGAACAATATACTTCCACCTTTACGTAATCTCAACACTAAATTCACCTTCAAATCGCATCTTAAACTCTCACTGTTAAACAAACAAATCGAGGGTATTCCGAAACGCTTCGTTTGTCTCAGATAGGAAGTACTGAGGCTGCTAATTCTACTTCTTAAACATCTTATTCTTAATCTAGCTTAAGCATAGTTAGTGCTTCGTTTTTCTGGTCGTCTCAAGAGGTAATACTGAAAATCAGTGTTTTGCTCTTCGAGCAAAGCTTTAAGCTGAGTTATTGCCTTTTTGAGAAGCTGCACATAATACATAATTTTTACTAATCCATACCTAATTTTAGATTTTTTAGTACCTACATAATGTACATACCTGTATATACACCGACTTTTTGTCTCCGAGCTTTGTTCCACCTATAATTTCTTAGTTTTTCTGTGTTATGATACTATGTTTGATGTTACCTAATTTAATGTGATCTTTGTATAGTGTGTTGTAGTTGTAGTGTCAAATAAATATTTTATCTATCTATCTACCAACAATACCGTTAATAACAGTGAAAATACATTTATACTATGAGAACTACATATGTGACTTATGTTTTGAGGAAGGATAAATAGGAGTACAAAGAGTCTGATGTGATCAGCAGTAAGATCTTTACTTGGTTTTCAACCAAGGAATAAGTTGGTTGTACTTTTTATTGTTAACTTATACAACACTGGCTTCTTTTTGTGACTTCATTCATGCGGTACCTGGATAAAACATACATACTCAAGGATATTGTAGCTGTCTATCAGTGAAAGAATTTTCAGAATCAGACCATTAGTTCAAGACAACACCAAACCCAACAACACAAAAAATGATAAAAAAATCTTTACCCATTTGAGAGATATAATTTATTTTTTAAACGTGGACAAATTCGTACCTTGGTTCTCATTTTTGGGCATCATGACTACAATTTAAATAATTTTATAGGTTTTATTCGTATTAAAGAATAGTAGTTTTATCACCTCTTAAAATATTTCGCTAACTATCACCAGTAGTTTTCAAAACATGTTTAAACTTGAAATATTTTTATTTTACATTTATCATGCAAAATTTGATCAAGTGTGGTGTATTTTTTTTTTATAAAAACCTAGAATGCCGTGTATGTTAAAACATGTCCACTTCAAGAGGATTCTGAAATGGTAATAAAATATGATATTTAACACAATGAATTACTGAGATAATGACTCTTGGATTTAAAGCCGCTATCTATTCTAACTAAAAATCTAAAGTATGCAAACACATCAATAAACATCATTTTTCACCACTCTTGCTCGAAAATGGTCTTTATTCATTACTCAAAAACAGTGAGCCAAATCCATTTTTGCTCATTAACTCTTCTTCACAACTATAAAAAAAAAACAAAAAGGAATATATTATAAACCTAGTCCCAAAGTAAAAAATTGTTTGTAAAAAATGTTATATCTCCCAAACTGGTCAAGACTTATTGTTTTTTTTTTGGTTGGTCTTGCTCCGGGGCATAAGCACCTTTAAGGTTATCCACTCATTATGGGCCACCACCCTGATTATTAGACAACACTTATTTTTAACAAAAAAGAAAATTCACATAACCTGAAGCTTTAGGTTTCTGAAATAGTCACTGATGAAAATAATAATCTTCCAACCCCTTTTAGGGTGTTACCACACCAATTGATCGATCGTCGATCTCTGGCTTTGATCGGCGGCCCTTATACCACTCTAGATTCAACTAATAATATTATGAAGGTAATAGTTGGTGAACATTTGACCACAAGTTAACTGCTGTTTTTACAGAGAGGAGCATGGGAAGAGACTCCCGGAGGCGGCGGTCGGGGCGGCGAGACCCCCGGCGCTACGCCCTCTGCCCGCGTGTGGGACGCTACCCCGGGACACATAACGCCGGGCCACGCTACCCCCGGCCGCGAAACTCCGGCACAAGCTGCTTCGAGGCGAAATAGATGGGATGAGACGCCCAAGACTGACAGAGGTTAGTATTTTGTGAGGTAGAGAAAACCTTTTTCGATATTTGACGAACATTCATTTGATAATATTGTTTTATTTGGTCAATCTCAAAATACAATGTTTGTAGACAAAACGCCTATACTTATCCTAAAAATCACTTTCTTACCATTCAGTTTTAGACAGACTTTGCATTCCTTTTTTCCTATTTAGAATGCTAACCATTATTTCCATGTCAAAGAGTGAATTTACGATTTGTTACTATGGTTTGTTTATTGTTATCACTTCATAGTATAAAACGCTAAAAGTCGCTTCCCGCGGTCTGTCTGTCTGTCCCTATACTTATAATTTTAAAACTACGCAACGGATTATGATGCGGTTTTTTTTTAATAGATAGAGTTACTCAAGAGGAATGTTTATATGTATAATTTGCACCCGTGCGAACCCGCGGCGGGTCGCTAGTAGTTTTCTAAACATCTTCCCAATTTCGATCATGCTACATTAAAATATTCTCCCAAGACAAATGGCATATTTTTTGTCATAATGTAACAATTTATTCCAGAAACACCCGGGCACAACAGCGGATGGGCAGAAACCCCCCGAACTGACCGCGGCTCTGGCGTCGATACCATCCAAGAGACTCCAACACCGGGAACGAAGCGCCGCTCCCGCTGGGACGAGACACCGGGTGCGACGCCATCTGCCGCCGCCACGCCGACACCGTCGCATGCCACGCCGTCTCACGCTACCCCGTCGCACGCCACGCCTGGGAATGCTACGCCCTCAACTCCACACACGCCTGTCTTTACTCCTGGTGGAGTAAGTATTCAAAGATTTTATATAACTAAGAATAAAAGATTATCCATCGGCGCGTCCCAAAGATTTTAGAATCAAGTAGCGTAATTGGCAGTGCATTTTAGGTTGCGGTTCAAGTCCCGCCTGAGACATTAATTTTTAAGATACCTAAAGATTATTTTTATAAGTTATGGAGTGGGCGAAGATTTCGGTTATTCCTGCCTTGCCGCGGGATAATTTTATTTCTCAAAGAATATAAATTGTACAGCAATATTTTTTCTTTATCGTCTTGAAACTAAAGCCTTTTCTAAGTTACCTGAGTTAGTTTTCTCATGCTAATACATCTTCTACAGTCTACTCCGATGGGTGTGAAAGCCATGGCGATGGCCACGCCCACGCCTGGCCATGTCGCCGCGATGACGCCTGAACAACTGCAAGCCTACCGCTGGGAGAAAGAGATCGACGAACGCAACAGACCCTACACTGATGAAGAACTAGATGCCATGTTCCCAGCCGGGTACAAGGTTTTGCCGCCCCCTGCCGGTACGTACATTTTCTAACATACTATTATAATTAGCTTGTTAATATTCTTTTATGAAATACTTAAGGTAACACCATAGTAACTAATCAAAACTTGAGTTTCAGGAAAAATGTATTATTCAAAGCCATCACCGTGAGGATAAAAGACGTCGTAATGAGACATAGTAGTGCAATTAATTTAAATTGATCTAGATAATAATTAAGACTCCATTTCTCTTTCAGATATGATGACAATGGCTTACAGTCTCATGCCGCGGAACTTCAGACGCTTTATGATTATAATAGCTGAATGAGATTACTAAGAACGCATGCTAGAGCCTCGCGGCGTGAGACTGGTGTGTTAATTTGTTATGTTGTTGGACAGGTTATGTTCCGATTCGGACGCCGGCTCGTAAGCTGACCGCAACCCCCACTCCCTTGGGCGGTACCCCAATCGGCTTTTTCATGCAGACGGAGGAGGCGGGCGGTTCTGCCGCGGCCGCCGCGCGCCTGCTCGACCCCCAGCCTAAAGGCGGTGCGCAGCAGCTGCCCTTTATGAAGCCCGAGGACGCGCAGTACTTTGACAAACTGCTCATTGACGTCGACGAAGATGCCTTGTCGCCTGAAGAACTGAAGGAGAGGAAGATTATGAAGCTCCTGTTGAAAATCAAGGTATTGACCATGGCCATTGTCTGTTAGGTTTAATACATCTACTGCCCACCCTTCTATGGTGCGATCCTAGAGGGCTCGCCAAACCGCAGCCTATTGGAAGTGAAGACGGACATATGCGCCATAGCTAGTAAATGTGTAATAATTTATTTCTGTGTTACAAACTGCATAGTTCCAACTTTAATATACTTTTGAATCATATTTAACCTCCGAGATCTAGTTAAAATGATAGCAAGTTGTTAAGGTCGGATCTGTGCTGAAGAGGGCCGCTCTGGTTCACTGACCTTATATGGTCTAAGTGCTCATTTTGTAAGCCTAAAGAAATAAAGTTAGATTCTGATTCTGACCATCATAGGGGGACTTTATAACCGACTTAAAAACGAGGAGATTCTCATTTCGGTAGTGTTTTCTTCTGACGTTTTACCTACCTTTCAGAACGGAACTCCTCCGATGTGCAAAGCTGCTTTGCGTCAGATCACGGATAAAGCCAGAGAGTTCGGCGCGGGCCCGCTTTTCAACCAGATCCTGCCGCTACTGATGAGTCCTACCCTCGAGGACCAGGAGCGTCACTTGCTCGTCAAAGTTATTGACAGAATCCTTTACAAGTTAGATGATTTGGTGCGCCCTTATGTTCACAAGGTAAGCTAACAACAACTAATGTACCTATTCCTTTAAAATTCTAAACTTTTCAGACCTATGTGAGGTTCACTCAGAGCGATAAATTTTGCTGGGTTTGCGCGGTATCCCGTCTTATATTTTGATGAATTTGTTTGAACAATAAGATTTCTGCACATCTTTGCTTACGCTACCGCTTTGGGCAGCGAAAACTACGAAGGTCTGACTACCTTTAACCTTTAAAATTATCATCGTTATCAACAGTATACCTTAATCAACTAGAAAAAAGGAACTTTCAATTGTAGTAGGAATTGTCAAAAAAGCTTAATCTTGCTCACTATTCCATGTACTTTTTGCAGATACTGGTCGTTATTGAACCACTTCTTATTGACGAGGACTATTATGCCCGTGTAGAAGGTCGTGAGATCATATCTAACTTGGCCAAAGCTGCCGGTCTGGCGACTATGATTTCCACAATGAGACCCGATATCGACAACATTGATGAATACGTGCGAAATACTACTGCTAGAGCTTTCGCTGTCGTCGCTTCGGCTTTAGGTAAGTGATAATTATCTTCCCTTCAAATTATTTACGCAGAAACCAGACAATACATGTCCGAAGGTTTTCGATGCGGTAAATCTGAATCTGGTCACAGAATTGCTGATTGAGATATCCTAACCGTAAAGAGCACAAAACACCGTTTTTGCTCATTTTTGAAGTCACGCTACCCGGTAGACCCCTTTTCCTCCAAAAATCTATCAATCATATCTGAAAGTATTTAGTACAAAAGGGCCATCGGAAGATCAGAATCCACTAACATGAAAACTTCAAAATTCGATATCTCAGCGAAAAAAAGAGTATATTTGAGTAAACTCAACGTCATTTTAAAGAGAAAGACTACTAATATATCCACTCACACATCGGGAGCCGGGCAGCAGCGCTTCCTGTAGAACTAAACCAACACCGAACGGCGACCACCGACCTGCCACGAGCGGCGACCCCCAAATAAACAACTTTGGGCAGGCCTATGACTAATGCAGGACGCATTAGACGTCCTTAGGCTGATATGTATGTGTTAACGAATATGAGGCTAATCTTGGTTCTTTTTGACAGGTATTCCTTCGCTGCTACCTTTCTTGAAAGCTGTCTGTCGTTCCAAGAAGTCTTGGCAGGCGCGTCACACCGGTATCAAGATCGTGCAGCAAATCGCCATTTTGATGGGATGCGCTATTTTACCCCATCTCAAGTCACTTGTAGAAATTATTGAGCATGGTAAGTAAAACTATACTAACGCAAAATTTTTGAATTCACTTATGCAATTTTTTCAAATTTAGATAATTTCAAATCAACATAAGTATACACTACAAAAGTTGAAGTTAACGCGTTCATTTCCCATAAAGCATGACACGTTCTATAGCTTCGTTGAACTGTAAACCACTGTGAGTGGTTAACTACCAAACTTGTTTGTGGTGGTGTAACACCCAACGTTTCATAATTATTAAGAACTTTTGTTTCCTTTTCACAATTCGTCAAACTACGGTATAAAATTAACCTAAACACTTTTTTCAGGACTGGTTGACGAGCAGCAGAAAGTACGTACAATCACGGCGTTGGCCAGTGCCGCTTTAGCTGAAGCCGCCACACCCTACGGTATCGAATCATTCGACTCTGTGCTCAAGCCTCTATGGAAGGGTATCAGAACCCATCGCGGTAAAGGTCTGGCTGCTTTCCTCAAAGCCATTGGCTACTTGATTCCTCTTATGGACGCCGAATATGCCAACTACTATACCCGTGAAGTGATGCTTATCCTTATCCGTGAGTTCCAGTCGCCTGATGAGGAAATGAAGAAAATTGTGTTGAAGGTAATTATAATAATAACCCCTGAATACAAATGTGTAAATCACATTTAATCTGGTCTCAAGTGGCGATCATTTGACAGATGTTAATTGCAAATAGTCAATACATGGCTATCTGACTCCGGAACAATCAAACGCAACGCAGATTTAAGCATTGCTCAAGTGAATCGTTTTTTGATAGTTTTTTATTGAAAACTCGAAATATCCGAGTTGCGTTTGAGTATTCAGGCTATCCTCAAATACGTGACTTGAATCTGAACTGTGTTTCGCGGATCAGTTTCTCCAGCGAACACCACTTTTGACAGTACTTGTCTACAGTACACTATTGTTATTGTACATGTATATTATTGTTATAGGTAGTGAAACAATGTTGCGGCACCGACGGTGTGGAGCCCCAGTATATAATGGATGAGATTCTGCCGCACTTCTTCAAGCATTTCTGGAACCATCGCATGGCTCTTGACCGGCGAAACTATCGCCAACTCGTCGATACCACGGTTGAGATTGCTAACAAGGTCTGTATAATTTGAGATTATTTATAGTGTCGCGATGACTCTATGATGCCTTCAACAGACTTCAAAAATTGTGGAGTGTAGTATAATATAGTAAGAGGTTGGGGGTAGATGAATGTTACACCTACCGACAACTACATGATTAATAAATAAACCAGTGTTCATTCAGCAAGACTTGTTTCACTACATGGTGACAGCGGTGGCCTAAGAATAAAGCGAAAATAGTAGTTAGGTGTAACATTCATCTACCCCCAACCTCTTACTATATTATACTACAAGGAGGTTCTATTAATTTGGTTATTTCTGTTTGTTTGTAATACTCCATATAATTGTTATCTGATTTTCATGATGAAATTATTAAACCTAATTTTTTTGTAGCTATGAGTCTCTAGTTACTAAGCTATTCTATAAATTTAACTCTATAAACTTCACTGACAGGTGGGAGCTTCAGAAATCATAAACAGAATTGTAGACGATCTCAAAGACGATAATGAGCAGTACAGGAAAATGGTGATGGAATCCATTGAGAAGATCCTCGCTAACCTCGGAGCGGCCGACATCGACTCCAAACTGGAGGAAGCACTTATTGACGGCATACTTTACGCATTCCAAGAACAGACTACTGAGGCAAGTTTTATTTTATACATCAGTTTCAGTTATTTATTTATAAGAAACTAGCTGCTGCCCGCGGCTTCGTACGCGCTTTTCATGTACCCTAAATCCGGCCCCGGGATACCATCTACTTCCCTGCCCCAAATTTCATTAAGATCCGTTCAGCCGTGTAGGCGTGAAAAGGTAACAGACAGACAGAGTTACTTTAAAATTTATAATATTAGTAGGATATTCCTACACGTAATAATAAATAAATAAAAATAATGTTGTAGAATCCACACAGCATTATCTAGCCCCAAGCTAAGCAGAGCTTGGGTTATGGGTACTAGATGACTGATAATTATTATACATAATACAATACATACAAAGATAGTTGTTTTATATGTACACCCAGAACAAATGTTTGCATATCCTTTTGAATTGAACCCGCAACCTCCTGCGTCGCAGGCGGACCTTCATCCGCCGCGCCACATCAGTCGTAAGTCATTTAAATAATGGTGATGAAAACTAAGGCCGTCCCGACCTTACGCCCTTCCTAAGAGATTAGTGGGAGACCGCGCGTCATCATAACGAGTGGACTTGAGGGAGGCCTTTGCCTAGTAGAACGAAACGGGCTTAAGGTTCTATGTAAACAATACAGAGATTTTCGGAAACGAATACGTCGAGTTACATACGAAAGTTGGCGATTGGCTACTCCGAGACTGATGAGAAAGTTACGACGCTAATTTTATAGGGCCGTAGAAAGTGACCAAGATACTAGGTAAAATTTTTTATTGGTTATTTTTTATATACTTAGCACCAGTTTAAGGTGGTTGCGTACTTTTCGACGGACCTATATATCTCGAGAATGTAGGTTCCAAATGAATCAGATTTATATCTGTGAAATTGCAAAATATTCATTAAATAGAGCGAAACTAATTTGCCATAATTTCACCACCAAATCGAGTCGTTTACAAGCGTTTTTTTATACATGATAGAGACCATTATTCGAAAATTTGTCGCCCTACAAACATCGCAAATATATACAAAATTTATTTGAGAAAACAATCATTTATTGAAAATGAATCGGAAAATACGAAAAAATATCAAAAAATGCTAAAACTCCTCAGTTTCGAGTACATGCAGGCTTCACTACCACCTACACAAACAGCCACTTTGTATGTTGATGGTTAGACGCGCTTTCTCAATCATAACGCGCTCCATTTCATTCGACGTGAAACAGCAACAAATACGCCCCATGCGTATTTGTTGCTGTTTCAAGATTAGCGAGATGTTCGTAGCGTTCTTAAGAAAAAAATAGGTGTACTCACCGTGATTTTTCCTGCCTAGATGAGGTCAGGGCCTCTATATTAAACTCAAACACAGCTCAAATTATAGTTTGTCGATTTTGCGAAGTTTTCAATGAAAATTTATAAAAAAAATCATGAACAGAGACGTGCTTGAATCTGAGTTGCGTTTGAGAACCCCAAATAGGTACGCAATCTATTCGGGGTAATCTACCGATATGCCTACCAGGTGTCCTAATTATGGTAAAGCACTCTAATATTTTAAACAATTTAATGTGGTCTCACTTTGGTCAATGGTCACAAGTTGTCGATGATGTAGCAGCCAAATCAAAGTTCTTGTAACTGACTACTTAAGATCTACACGCGAGCCCCTATTGAATGGCTACATGAAGCCATTGCAGAGGTCAATAAAGATCTCGAAAACATCCACGACTGGAGCAAATCATTTGGGCTCAAGGTAAACCCTAGTAAAACCCAAGTGATTGTTATAGGTAGCTCTAGGATGATAGCTCGTATCGACTGGGTTGACATGCCGAAAGTAATTTTTAATGGGGTCGCGATCGTAATCAGCGATACAGTAAAAAAATTGGGATTGCTTGTGGATAGGCAATTATCGTGGGGTCCTCAACTGGCAGCAGTTTCCAGGAAGACTTTTGGTATAGGTGCTTCTTTAAAGCGATTGCGTAACTTCCTTCCTACTTGTACCAAAATTGCGCTTGCACAATCCTTATTGCTCCCTCTTCTTGACTATGCAGACGCCAGTTATCCCGACTTAACTGAAGACCAACTCAATAAGCTTGAGCGTCTTCAGAACTATTCCATTAGGTTCATATTTGGCCTGCGTAAATTTGACCACATAACTGAGTACCGTAACAGGCTCAAGTGGCTACCCATTCGTCTTCGCCGGAATGCTCATGTTCTTAATCTCCTTTACTCTGTTCTTTTCCTTCCATCAACACCGTCTTATCTAAAAGACCGTTTTGAGTTTCTCCATCAGTCCCATTCACTATCCCTTCGTTCTTCTGATACTCTTCTTTTAAAAATTCCTTTACACACTTCCCAGTTCTATGGTGATTCCTTCACGTTGCAGGCTGTGAGACTCTGGAACGCCCTTCCTGTATCCATTCGACAAGCTAAATCCCTTCCTATTTTCAAAAGTATGGTTTATCAACATTATCTGTCCGCTCCTGATAAATCTTAATATTTTTATTGCTATCTTGTAAATAATTTGTATTATTTTTATGTTACGCTTATCATAAAATTTTTGCAGTTTCTGTTTTTATCTAAATACTTATAATGTCAAAATTATTTTGTTTATAAGTCATTAATTACGCCACCGTCAGCTCTAATGCGTACGAATCCTATCCATCCAAAGGTTGCCTGGAAGAGATCGCTGTTAGCGATAAGGCCGCCGATTGTACCACACTAGAAATAGTTACTATTAAGTTCTTGTATAAATATTTAATGTATTGATGGTGCAATAAAGAAATATTCTATTCTATTCTACTTATTTGCTTTCAGGATGTTGTGATGTTGAACGGTTTCGGCACCATAGTAAACCAATTGGGCAAGCGTGTGAAGCCTTACCTGCCCCAGATCTGTGGTATCATTCTCTGGCGAATGAACAACAAGTCCGCGAAAGTGCGCCAGCAAGCCGCTGATCTTATTTCCCGTATTGCTGTGGTCATGAAAACTTGTCAAGAGGTAAACTATTTAGCGTTTTGATACATTTCTGTGGTCTTTTCGTCATGATTGTTGTCTATTTATTTAAAGTGCATGTTGATGAGGTTGATTTAGGGTTTGTAGGTTATGTATAGCGTACAGCCTCTGCACAGCAGAAAACAATATCCAATAAAGGGTATTATATTCATAATACCCTTTACGAGAGCGCCCTGTGTCCAGTATTTAGATAACTGTTCGCATGCAGAATACTTTTTCGTGAATTTAATTGTGTACTTTTATTTCTAGGAAAAACTGATGGGACATCTTGGCGTAGTGCTGTATGAGTACTTGGGTGAAGAATACCCTGAGGTACTGGGTTCTATTCTTGGTGCGCTGAAGGCTATCGTCAACGTTATTGGTATGACGAAGATGACGCCGCCTATCAAGGATCTACTTCCTAGATTGACGCCTATTTTGAAGAATAGGTAAGTATGGATACCATTCTCATATAATCTTATATCAGAATAGTATCCATAAAACATATTTTGTAATTTAACCCGTAATTGAATTTTTTGTTACCAACTAACAAGGCGACAAAATAGTGAGTTTTTCAGATTTATCGTGGATTTACATTATTTTTGTTTTTAGGCACGAAAAAGTACAAGAAAATTGCATTGACCTAGTCGGACGTATAGCCGATCGTGGACCAGAATTCGTCTCGGCCCGAGAATGGATGAGAATTTGTTTTGAACTGTTGGAACTTTTGAAAGCACACAAAAAAGCTATCCGACGTGCTACTGTGAATACCTTCGGTTATATCGCTAAAGCCATCGGTCCCCACGACGTCCTAGCCACATTACTCAACAACTTGAAAGTACAAGAGAGACAGAACAGGTAAACTTTGTTTATTATAGAATTTAGTTTTACGGTTTAAATTCCTAGTTTTAAACAGACTTCCAAAAAAGGTAGAGGTTGTCAATTCGGCTGTGTTTTTATATATATTTGTAAATCTACATATTTATTGGTCAACTGTTATCAAACTTTGATTTTTCTTTTCGTCTTTGTTTGTATGGAGATAGAGAATGAGTCAGAGGTAGCCCCGTAAAGTCTTATTCCCAATGAATTACTATTATGTCCTGTAAAACTTAAAATCACAAATAGTATTTATTCAGGAAATTTAATTTGTTTGTAAGAATCTGGTTTAAATATCTAATTATTTATTTCAGAGTTTGTACGACAGTAGCTATCGCTATCGTAGCGGAGACGTGTTCGCCATTCACAGTATTGCCAGCTCTAATGAATGAATACAGAGTACCCGAGCTCAATGTACAAAATGGTGTACTGAAGTCGCTCTCTTTCTTATTTGAGTACATCGGGGAAATGGGAAAAGATTACATATACGCTGTATGCCCACTGCTCGAAGATGCTTTGATGGACAGGTAAATACTTTACCTATATTTTTGAGAACTAAGAGTTGATGTAGGGTAAATCTTTAATAACAAAGAAAATTACAATCAAATAGAAACAATTAACAATTGAGGTAACTGCAGACTGTTACAAACAATCTACAGGCAGCTCAACTAGTTTGAATAAAACGAAATTAGTGTTGTATTTATAGGTAAATGAAAGTCCAGGATTATTTTTAAGGGTCTGTGCTCAAAGTAGGTACTATAGATTTGTATATTATCGCGACAGATGTGAGTACAAGACTAACCTCTAGGTTTTATGGTACAAAACTTAATTGAATCTGTAATATGTTTGTAAATTACTAAGGCTACGCCGCCGTCTGGCTATCGCAGGACTAGCCAATTTTTGTTTATGTTTATATCACTTAAGGTGATCCCTGACCTAAACTAGCGCCGCCACCTATTTTATCATATTACGTTAAACAAAGGAATTTTCAAAAATACCTTGGCTAGTTTGTGATACCTATCATAAGCTTTTTTTAATGCCTCTGTAATAGTTTTTTGTATAGCAGGAAGAGATGTGAACTTGCACTTTTTGCCCACCAAACTCGGTTTTCGCATCTCCTCCTAAGCTATGCAAAATAAAACTATTATAGAGGCATTACAAATAAGCTTATGATTGGTATAAAAAACGGGCCAAGGGATTTTAGATAATTTCTTTGATTAACGTAATAATACGATAAAATAGGTGGCGGCACTGATTTGGGTCGGGGTAGCCCCTTAAGTGCGTCCTTCTGTCCGCATTGTATGAAGTAGAGCACTCTTTGTATCATGTCTCTGTAAATAATAAATTAAAGTTACCAACAGTTATCTGTGCCATTATCGCGAGATTTTTGCAATTTTACGACTTTTCATTTCGCATTCCAGGGATCTCGTCCACCGTCAGACAGCGTGCGCTGCCATAAAGCATATGGCTCTCGGCGTGTACGGTTTCGGCTGCGAAGATGCGCTCGTGCATTTACTGAACCACGTGTGGCCGAATATATTCGAGACCTCGCCGCATCTCGTGCAAGCCTTCATGGACGCCGTGGAGGGCATGCGAGTCGCCCTCGGTCCCATCAAAATTCTGCAATATGCTTTACAGGTAAGCAATTTGCACTTCACATTCCTTTCAGGGTGATCTGTTACGATCTTTGGCACAGATTAGGTAATGTTACTTCGTAACAGATACTTCACTTAGTCGTTTTCACAAATCAACTTTGAGCCTTAAACTGGTAAAAATAATGTTCCTAACGCTCTGCTCACTTTCAGCGAGGCGACTCGCTGAAAGCCACCCGCGCCCACCTTCCTCTGCAATCTCCTCGCCGGCCCCTTGGCTCACGTCTCGGAGTCGATAGGGTTCACCCTACAGAGTTTTTGACAAAGTTCGGATATTATACATACATACTATACATAGGCTAGCCTAGGTACGAACGGTGGGACGAACGGTATATCAGACTTTAAATTATTATTCTCCTATTCGTCCCGCCTTATGCTTACACACCGTTACCTTCAAAGTGACAGCAAATATAAAAAAATGTACTGCAAATGTGCTGTCAATTACAAAAAATACAGCAAATGACAATGAGAATGTAACAATATGAGATATATAAATACTAACCTGACTTCTTTGTTATTGGCAATATGTGTCTGGGTTGCCCAGGTTTCTGCCAGTGTCCAGTTCATGGAAATTTCATAGTCATGGAATGAAGGCGAGACATTATTATGTTACGTATGTATCTACACTATAGATTCTGTTGTTTTTTTACATTACCTGTCATTTGCTGTCACACTTTGCATTTTATGTAATTTTTTACATTTTCTGTCATTTTTTTATTTTGGCTGTACATACTTACCTACCTATGCAATTCGATAAATTAAATAAGTCTGTAGATCTCAGATCACAGAAAGTATCTGAAATAGGTATTAGAATTATTGTGTCTCAAAAGAAAAGTCATGTCGGTCGAATATTATCTATGGTAGGTATAGTTCTAAACTTCATTCAGTCATTTGAACGACTACAAAATAAAACAGATTGCGTGTAGATAAATCTGCAATGTCCGAGCGAACGAAACGCATCGTTCATTTGTTCGGCTTGCGGGTCGCGGCAGCCCTATAAACCACCCAGTCGCCCGGGTAAGAAAACTTTAGTTAAATAACTCAAAACCGAGCACGAGTGACGGAGCACTGTCCAATCAAATGGACCAAACGGGAACTAGCGTGAGACAAATGTGTGTATTTGAAACCGATATTAAGATTGGTTGATTTCATTTAATACCGTGTCTTCTTCACTTTTTTTCTGAAAGAAGTTTGGAAATAACTTTTTGAATCATAGAAATTGATTCTTACCGTACTACTCTGGCATGGAAGATGGAAAAGTAACTGTTCTTTGCTTACTAGATTTTAGCAATGCTTTTAACAATGTGGATTTTGAAATTCTCGTTGCAATATTATGCTCTCTCAACGTATCTCCAGCAGTGGCTGATTGGTTTCGCAGTTACTTGCATGGGCGTCGGCAGCGTATTCGCGTATTAGCGTATTGATGATAAGTGCTCGTCTTGGTGCGACAAGTCTGCTGGCGTTCCACAGGGTGGCGTTCTTTTTGCTATGTTCATAAATTCTATATCTCAAAACATAACTTCATCGTACCACCTCTATGCAGATGATCTCCAAATATACACGCAGGCTACGGTAGATCAGCTATCGTGTGCTATTGCCACCATTAACGAAGACCTAGGTCGTATCCTGGACTGGAGCAACAGCTTTGGTCTAAAAGTCAACCCTGCAAAAACGCACGTGATCACAGTAGGAAGCTCTCGAATGATAGGTCGGATAAATTGGGGTACTCTACCAACTGTGGTCTTTGATGGGACTTCTGTTGTGCAAAGCAAAACAGTGAAAAATTTAGGTATCCTCATCGATAGAAATCTGTCGTGGGGACCGCAGATATCTGAAATCAGCCATAGAATGTTTGCTTCAGCAGGTTCCCTTCGAAGGCTGCGTAACTTTCTACCTATTGCCACTAAAATCTCTCTTGCACAATCTCTTCTCCTTCCAGTTCTTGATTACGCTGATTCTGCCTTTCTTGATTTAACTGAGCAACAGTTAGACAAACTTGAGCGCCTGCAGAATGTCGGGATAAGGTTCATATTTGGCTTGCGCAAGTATGACCATGTTTCGGAATTTCGCAGGAAGCTCAAGTGGTTACCTATACGGCTTCGCCGAAATGTTCTCTTTAATATCTTGTTTTACGCCTCTGCACCCCCTTATCTCAAAGAGCTTTTTACCTTTCTCCATCATTCGCACGCTCTTTCTCTGCGCTCTTCTGAAACTTTTATACTTCAAGTACCTGTTCACTCTACTTCTTTCTTCGACCATTCCTTTACTGCCCGGGCTGTACAATTATGGAACGCATTGCCAGTCTCAGTGAGGCGAGCAAAGTCGCTACCACTATTTAAAACCATGGTGAAGGAGCATTATTTAGGCTGTTGTCATTGAACGCATACCTATGTCCCGTGTATATATATATATATATAAGTAAATATATATATATATATATATATATAAATTTATATATGTAGTTTTTTTTAGGTATAATATTTATTATGTGTATTTTTATTTATTAAATCTATACTAGCACACAGATCCCCTAGTACCATCCAACAATCCTATCCATCCACGGTTGTCTGGTAGAGATCGCTCTCGAGCGATAAGGCCGCCACTTGTAACTTAGTTTTAAAATTGTCTTTTTTGTATTTCTGTTTCTTACCAATAAGTGTGCAATAAAGAATTTTCTATTTATCTATCTATCTACTAATTAAGAATAAGAGAGAATTTTTGAATATTTGATGTGTAATTGAGCACTATTTCCAGAAGGTAAAGCACAGATTTCTGTGAAGATAAAAAAGACGAACAGTGCACCTTGATCTTATTATTCTAAAGACACTCCTGCTTGCCACAACTAACACAAAATTCTTATTATTCCAGGGTCTCTTCCACCCGGCAAGGAAAGTTCGCGACGTATATTGGAAGATCTACAACACACTGTATATCGGGGGTCAAGATGCATTAGTCGCCGGCTACCCGCGGATACAAAATGAAACCAACAACCACTTCCTTAGATACGAATTAGATTATTTGCTGTGAATTATTTAATTTTATTGAATTTAATAAATGTAGTGCTCCGGGACATTGATATTTTCACTGTAGAGATATTATAGAGCTATATTCAGTTTTTTTGCTAGAATATAAAGGCAACTTGCTCAGCTAACTTGTTTTCCTGTGCTAAGAAATAATCATGCAGGATGATGCGGTTAGATTAAAAACACGAATGTTCTGTAATACGTGGAATCAAATTCTAGTTGTACTGTATTAAGAGTGGAGGTGTTTACCTAAGCTGAATACATATAGTAAGTACAGTCAACGTCAAAAATAGCTGAACAAATCTAATCATCGCCTTTAACTAAAAAAAGAAGTACATATTTATGACTGATGATTTGTATACGACAAAAAACTACAATGTTTATTTTGTTCACAATGTTATTGGCGTTGACTGTAGGTTTTTCCCTAATCAGTAACAAATTTTGGTTATGCTCAAGACTGAAACTGGCGTTTATAATTTTTTTACTTAATTTTGCCATGCTTATAAATTTCTATCCACTTGGTACAAATATATTGTAAAATAAAACACAGTTCATCAAAAGATTATAGTTTCAATTTAATATCTTTGAGTTAAGCTTTTTTAAAATCTGCTAATACTTTAAGGGCTAGGAATGTACACTGGAAATGACTAGATCGATTTTGTGTCCTTACATAATAAATCACAAAAACATAGGTAATATAAAAGAGTAGCACAATATTATACTTATCCATTAAATATGAGCAAAAATACTAAGGAAATATCGCAGCTCTAAACAAATGAAATTTGGAAGAGATTTCTTTCGCAGAGATAGTTTCTAAATAGCTAGCTCACAATTGGCTTTGATAATTTTAAGAGATCATATTTTTTTCTTCAAGTCTTGTTTCTCCAAGAATTAGGAAGATCTTCCTCTAGCCGTAACGTGAACAAGCCCGCTGTTCATTATGCTCTGCCAGGTGTTTCCTACCACGTTGTCGGCGGTGATGCCTTGCCTTCGCAGCATTGAGCCGTCTGAGCAAATGGCCCATATCTCCTGCCCCATACATGATACGTGTTTGTACGATGTTTCATCTAAAAAAGGTAAATTCTTATATTTTTATGGGCCTCATTTAAATATTTTTTAGATATTTTAATATTGTTAGAAACAAATTAGATCTAGTATTTACAATTGAAACACACAATGGTAACGTAGTAGTAGGTGGCTAACTACAGAATGGTAAAATAATCCAGAGGTAGCTCATCTAATCCATGTATCTAGAAAATCCACTGCAGACCCACCATACACCCCTGGTCAGTTTGAAGCTTGACTAACCTTGTGTAAGTTGGAGATCACCAATGTTTCATCCCATTACCAACACAAAGGTTCGTAGTAAATCTAAATTCATAATAACGTAATGTTAAGGGTGATCGTCACGGGTTGGCGCGAGATTCAATTTATTCAGTGTTTTTAAATTTTTGTCTGCGTTTATTAATTTTGCGCATATCATGAACTATTTTCTATAAAGCGAGCATAAAAAAAACATAAAACAAAAGCATTTAATTGTATTTTGGGCACATTTAGGAATGTTGATTATTAGCCCAAAATCCATAGAGTATCTAGAGCAGGGTTGGCGAACCTTTTTGAACCAACGTGCCATTTTTTTCTAGAAAAAAATCCGAGGCAACTGACGTGCCACCAAATAATTTTGACTAAGTGATTATTGGGTGGAAAAATAACAATACTAAATACCTACTGACAAAAAAAAATGCATTTTAAACGTGTAATTAAAATTAAAGTTACATTAGTGTGATTTCTGTTGTTGCAATTTAGATGACAAATATCTGTACATTAGGGTTGTAAGATGTTACTTTTAGCAGAATGCATACTGAACTGGAATCATCTGCTCAACGGTATCTAGTCTTTAATATTTTTTATCTCTGAAAATAATGACTGGCAGGCATAGGTAGATAAAAATTAGGATAAATTGCATGAGCAAGCTTCTTCAAACAGGAGTAATATGGAATCGAATTTCATATTCCCAAAATTTAGTTACTGATATTCTTACTCAGATTACCTGTCTAATCTTTCACAAATAAATAAATGAACTATATACGAGTATGAACTATAAATCTTTCGATTTAATTCATTCTGTTGCCTTGTTTCAATAAATTTTTTAATTCATTTTGAAATAAAACCGCAAACCGTTACTTCTGTGGCGTGCCCTTAATATTGTGTCGCGTGCCATCAATGGCACGCGTGCCATTGGTTCGCCATCCCTGATCTAGAGAAACAAACAACCAAAACAAATTATCCACGCCAAAACTCTTCACACGCTACGCAATGTGAAGAGTTTTTGTTAAGTTGTAAGGCGACCGCAATCCTAGTACAACGTCCGCGATGTCAACGTGCTCGGTGATTTCCTGCCCAAACGACATCAGAAAAGTGCGTAAAAAGTATGGTGTTTCATATTTTAGGTAAGTATCATAATCAATTTACGACTTTATGTATCCACAGTGCATGATTCCATTTTAATTTCAATAATTTTCATTTTATTAGCAAAATAAAACGGTCACCGCCCGACCTTGGCGCCTCGATTGCGTATCTCTTTCACACTTTTAAAGAAATACATGCATGTGTACAATGTATGTAAGAGTAAAAAAGAAACAGTGTCGCGCAACATTTTTACGAGAGTGACGCATGGCCTCGATTCATCCGAGTTTTGAATTATGATACATTGCGTTCAATCGACATTGAACACTGTACAAGGTAGCTTCTAAATTCGAGCTGTATATGTATGTAGAACGGCGCGAGGAAGCTTTTCGACTGTTGTGATTTGGGTTATTGTGACTGTAGATACTCAATGCCAAAATGTCTTATTTTCCCAAATGCTCCAAAAACTACCAATGAGCCGAAGTTAGATTTTGATAAGTTAATAGAAAATGGTTGACGATATGCGCCAAATTACTCTTCCGCTAGATTTATTTCTTGAAAAGAACAAAATTCAAAACTACAAAAAAAAAAACTCGCTCCAACTCACGACGATCCACTTTTATAGGAAATCTAGATAGCTGTGCTGTACAGACCTGACAAGTATTTCCACTCTTTGCCATCGGGCTGGCTCTGGGAAACACATGTTCGCACGGCAATAGAGCCATTTGAAAGAATCACCCATCCTGTTGTTTTGGTTAGTGAAATCATTTTTATGTGCACGGATTTGTGGCTGTACGGGTATCCCAACTTGGGTTGCTCAATCAGTTTCCAATTAGATCCTCCAGGAGATTCCTTGGTAATATCTTCCCTGTAGTAAAGCTCCCCTCTACGGCCCACAGCCCAGACAGCGCCATTACAAGTGCTTATGGCCATCAACAACTGAGGACTGTTTACGTGTTCCCAATGTAGACCCTAAAATAAAATTCCAAGTTTTATTATCAGTCTCTGAAACCGTTAAAAAGTCGGTCTAGAAAAGGGCAGTTTAAGTGGAAACGGAAACTAACTCTTAACCGCGGTTAAAACACGCATTTTATCGGATATGTAGTCATTATCCGGGAGGGATATTATTTTCTTCCTTGCTTTTATTAAGATCCGTTTAGCCGTTTGTCGTGAAAAGGTAGAACAGAATCAGAACTACTTTTAAATTTATGTTATTAATATGGATTACCGCAGATGTGGAAGAAGTTACTCCGGTCCGGTAGATGGCGTCACCGGCAACAGTTATAGCCCACACCGTAACTTCGTCTCCATCACCCTGAATAAAAAATTATGGGTTCAATTTAATGATTTTTACATTATACAGTTGGCAAATCAATTTCTAGATGCTTAAAAGACTATTTGTACAAAGCAGATTAAACCAAAATATATATATATACACAATCCACAAGAATAAAAGGCAGACAATCCGACGTTATCTTGTTAAAGGATACACATTTCTATTTTATTAAGTAATAAAAAGTCGCGGGCTTTTCGTCGAATGAGCGCGAATATATATTACGTTTCCGTGTGCCTTGTTTCATCCTCGCTTATGCCAGTGAATAAATAAAAATACTGATATAGAATGGACACTACTCGCCCTCTACCTGACCAAGCTTCCTGACCCTGCCGTCGGCCTCTAGTCTGTGCCCAAGTTGAGTACTGCGTCTTCCTAAATTCAAGGGATATAGGTAAGGCGCATTTTCGGGGCGGAGGAAAATAAAATATAATACTAAAATATCATTGAATTATTTCGCAACCGTCTCACTCGCACGATATATTCATGAAATGGCCCTAGGCGCCACACACACAGTGTGTAGTGCGTGCAACACAGTTGCGCACTTTTGTATGGAGAAATAGTCGAGTGTCTGGGGTGTGCTATGTTCAAAGCAAGTTTCATGTTTCTTCTTGGTACTTACCCATAAAGAAATGTCCAACAGTGAAGTGTTTCCAACGCGAATCCATGGTCCTTCAGTATTTATTTGTGCTTTCCGGTACCACCGTCGACGCCGCACACAGTCGGTAAATATTTTTTTCCCATGGTAAGGAGCTGGGAAGTCCGTGGCGTACTGCCAACCGTCACTATCGACGCCTCCAGGGGTACTGTAGTCTATCATCCATTCTGATATCTGAAAATTCAAATTGAGTATAATACGACTCACTTAATAAGTCACGCAACGCAACCACGATTCGTACATATGTAGGTACTTCGTAAAGGTAGAAATACATTTTAGTGTCGTGCGTGACCCGTCAGAAGCATCGGTCACGATCAAGAAACAATCGTGTGTTAAATCCCGTGACCGCGTCAGGTAAGTGCCTTATAGCTATGATTGGTAGTTGGGTGCAAACTGGGGTTGCAAAGCTTCAAGGACAAGCCAAAGTAAACCATTTAGAACCATTTGAGCCATGGTTGTCTAAGACGAAGTCTCATCATTGATTTTCTACGAATTACATATTTTGGTTTTTGGGAAGAAAACCTAAAATTCAACTTAGTAGAGGAATGTGTAAGTAGTAACAAAACAAATCCTAGGTCTCACCACAGACTTAATTTTTAAAGTCAAAAAGCGTTTTTGTTCGCCGTTTTAAAATAAACAGTAGATGTTTTTTGTTCAAGTCTTATTGAAACATGCCTGGTTATTGCTCTTCCTTTTTTAGGTATCATTTACGAGGATAGCTTGCAAGTCATTTAAATAAGTAAGAGTCTATGAACCAAAATGAGGGATAAAAATCGAATTTGTACGCTGACGAATTCAACAACATTTTCGTTTGAAATCACTTATTTTTGATGTTCAAAACAACTGCAACGGTTCTTGACAAAAAAGTTGACTTATTTGTTTAAATTTACCATTATTGCAATTAACTGTTGAATTTTGGGTTGACTTCCTTAAAACCAAATAATTCGTAGAAAATCAATGGTGAGACTTCGTCTTGGACAACAATTGCTCAAATGTTTCTAAATGGTTTACTCTGGCTTGTCCTTGAAGCGTTACATCCAGCTACCAAATACCCTGTAGGTTTATTGGCCAATACCTATAGGTATTGGCCAATAAACCTACCTTTTTATTCCAGACTTGTTTGTGCCAGCGCGTTCGCACGCATTCTATGTATAGATACGTTATATGGCTAATTTTATTCCATGGGAACCGATTTATGGAAATAAAAGTAGTATATTATGTGTTGTTCCATCTATAATTATGCAATATTATTAAGAAGACACATTATCATCATAATTATCAGCCCATACACGTCCACAGCTGGACATAGGCCTCCCCCATACGTCGCCACAAATACGATATAAAAAAAATATAGTTAAAAACTAAAACCCGACTACATAAAAGTCTTAAACAAGCGTTCATCTATTGTCCTTATCATTTTCTTTTGATACTTAGATAGTCGGAGGCCTTTGTTACTAATTGTACCGTAGGTATATGGGGTGGGTGTCTCCGACTACCTAATTATCAAAAGAAAATGATAAGGACAATAGGTGAACGCTTGTTTAAGACTTTTATGTAGTCGAGTTTTAGTTTTAACTATATTTTTTTTATACCTTTTTGCTAATAGCTTGAGAATCGTTAATCTCACAAAAGTTTGAAAAACGGTTTTGGAACGTACAAACAAAGACCTTTGCAACGATACCACACACAAGCATATTTACTAACATTGAAATTAGTGTTATCGATGCTTACCCAATGCCAATGACGATTGATCAACTTCGTATGTTCTCGAGTCCTCTTAAGTTTGCCAGTAACGTCGCTCCACATAAATCGATCAGTGGGAAGCCCAGTTGAAGTGTACCCAGATATAGGGTTCCATCTTTGATTTTCATAGACACAATAAGTTTGAGTATCTGTCATGGAATGGATACCATCTTTGCTGCCAACACCTGCAAGTTAATGCTTATACAAATGTGGGAATGTACCTAAATCATTTTATTTGACGACGATCGATTCGGCGGCGGCCGGCGAATGTCTGTCTGCGACGCGGGAGGTAGCAGGTTCTATTCCCGCCTTCGGTCAAAATTTTGTACTATCTGCATATATTTGTCCCAGGTATTTTCTGTGTATAATTAAAAATATCTATTTATGTATGTATTGAATGAAATATATCAGTCAACTAGTACCCATAACACAAGCTCTGCTTAGCCTGGGGCTATAATGATGAAGTCTGGATTGTCCAACATTTTTTTTCTTAGTTACCTTTCAGTATGCCACCTCCCCAACCTCCGGAGTAAACCCAAACGCGATGGTCATGTGATATGCCCCAAACTACTCCATTCTGAGAACACTCTACTCGCCGCAAATAGCCTCCAATCGTCCGCCAAAACATTTCTTCTGCTCCTATGATCAAACTTGTGGTAGAATATTCCATAGTGTACAGTTTGCAAGGTCCTTTGACTGTTACTGCAGTAATACTTTCAGGGCTTAGTCTATGCTCATAGAGGCAATAGTGTTTATCATTTACTCTTATCTTAAATACTTGGACATCACAAATTATTTCAATAGAAAATTCTTGTCCTTTAGCAACAGGTAAATCATGACGTTTTTCCACTCCCCAGCTCCCTAAGGTTTTAGTATTGCAGACAACAGTGTTCTCATCAAACCTCACATCGAAATGCAGTGGTATATCCACCTCTGTTTCTACTTTATGTCTCTGCTTCTTCACTTCAGGCCCCTCTAAATTTATATGGAATCGTCTAACTTCATCAAATATGCTTCCTGTAATTTTTATTCTACTGCCAAAAGGAAAATTATTATTCAGGAATGTTGTAAAACCTGCTGCAATGTCCTTTCCACATACTTGAAATACTTTGGTAAACATGCCATTTTTACTAGTATTTAAGCATGCTGGCATTGGATCCCAATTCAAGATGTCTCCAGAGTTTGTGACTGTCCAGACAGAATCGGCAGATGGTTTACCAGAAAGACCATTGATTTGTGATGTGATATCAACCAATACACTCAGCCATTCTTCTTGTTCCATCTCAGATAAAAACTGAACTTTCACAGTGTTCTTTTTCTGATGCGGGATGGATAAACATATTCTTGGACTTCCAGGTTCAGATATAGAAAATACATTGGTTACTTCAGACAGATTAAGTATAAATTGGATTGTTCCATCTGGTTGAAAAACTGACAGTGTCCCTGTGTTTTCTATGTCATTCCAGTAGAGAGATAAAATGCAATCTTCCATAGAGCTGTTTGCAATAACTAGCCTGGCTTCACAGCTGCGAGTCCAACCCTTTTCTTCAACAGCTACCCCATACTTACTGAGATCAACATTCTGGTAATTGTTTCTATTTTTGAGATTTTCCAATACCTCAAGTCGCCACTTTGCTGATATATCTGTGTTGTGCACATTTTGCGAGTCTGTAAACCAGTGGGGAAGTTGAATAGTGTCCACACAACAAGCACCAGCTTCCACAAAGGCCCAAGTGGTATCACAGGTTCCCCATGCAGTTTGACTAACTTCATCATCAAAAAACATTCCAGAGTCTACATCAAAAACACTGCTGTCACTGTCAGGCTGTGCTTCCATTCCAACCACTGATCCAACGCTTCTGACAGGACTCCAAGCCCGAGGATTCTTCAAAGTGGTTTCATAACTTTTACCTGTTAGATCTATATTCTCAATGTTTACATTTCCCTTTGGCCTTGCTTCTTTAGGTTGTTTGATAGGCATAGTGTGTTCAATAGGGGCAGAGTGTGATTCCTCCCAAGAATTATTAAGATGAATATTTGGTTTACGTTCTGGAGTTGTTTCACTGAGGGTAGTTAGACTATGAGGTTTTGCATTTGAAACCGATGAGACAAAACTGGCTGAGCTAGAAGTTCTGCTCAGCTGCATGTTGGCTTGCACCATTCTCCACCTCTTCCCTGTCAGCTCTACTGGGGTGATTCCACTTCTCCAATAGATGCATCTGTCAGTTTCTCCAATGGCAAAGACTTGGTTGTTTATTCCAACAGAAATGTGTATCATGTTACCCGTTATTTCCAACCATCCACTTCCAGTTGCTGAAGATTCTGAAGTGCCAGCACTATTCCCATCTATTCCTTTCCGAAACCACACTCTTGAATCTGAGCTAACTGCCCACGCTACATTGAGGCCTACAGAAATAGACAATAGTTTTGTTTCATTTGGTGATTTTACTTCAAGCCAGGACTCACCAGTAGGGCAGTCTTTAGTGACACCTTTTCTTATAATAACTCTTCCTGTCCAAAGTAAAGCCCACACTAATCCTGTAGGTCCAACTGTAATTTGCTTGATATCACAGTTTGGTGGAATGCTTATGTTGATCCATTTCAATCCTTCAGGAGATGTTGTGCTCACTCCAGCTCTGAACATGACCCTGCCATGGGCTGTTATGGCCCACACAGAAAGGGTTCCAGGTGCTGCATAGGGTACTTGATTACCACCAATACTCACATCAATAAAGGGTTCTTGAGTGGGGTCCTTGTGCAAAGGAGCTATGGCGCACCATGAGTTCATAGCACTAAATTTTCTGTACCTAATCCATTTCCTTCTTCTGACACATGATTTCCACTGCTTTGATGGACCAAATTGTGCAGGAAAATCAACTGCATAGCTCCAGCCATCATGATCTAAAGGCTGTCCATCCAGAGTAAGCTCTAATTGCCAATCACCTTCCCATTGCCATGCCATAGATGGTAGTCTAATACGATCTATAGACCTATCCTTAGTGCCATCATGAGAAGAAAAGTGATATCTGTCTGTGGGTAAAAGTCTACTGCTAAAACCATCCAGAGGTAACCACCTCTCATTCTCGTAAGATTCTTCTTTGACCCGGATAGGGATTTCAAGTCCATGCACATGCAGGTAGATTTGTCGATCTCCGCCCACGGCCCATAGAAAATGTGGAACAGCTGAGAGGGTCTTAAACTCTAATCCCAAGTACATAAATTCTCTCCAGCATGAGCCACTGGTTGATAAGGCGTAGACTTTTCCTTCATTGGTGATAGAAAACAATAATGAGTTACTGGACATAACGATCACTGTACGATCTCTATTTAGCAAATTACGAGAATAGTATCATCTTCATATATCCTTCCACAGTCGGTCAATATTTCTAGTAAAATCAGAAATCAAAATAAACTAGTGGCGAGAATTCGCTGGCTTCTTCTTCTTTTTCATGTTTGCATGAATGATCCAATGCCGAGATCAGGGTTGCCAGATTTATATTCGACGACACACTTATTGGACTTAAAAAATACGAATTTTGCTAGGAATTCTAGAAAAAAAATAGGACACATTGATATTTCAGTCAGTGGCGTAGATTTCCCCCACGAAATGGAAACGGAACTGCCTTGCCGTCACATCACCTCGGCACGACGATGTCGTCTACGTGAAATTCTGATTCTGGTGCCGCCGTGACGTTACTGTTAAATTCCTGTCGTTATTAATTGCACAAGGAAGTCTCCATATTCCTATATATTATAAGAAAAACGATCCCTGCACTTCATATCTTTATTTTTCCCTGCGACATAATAATTAACAACTTTTATTGTAACCATACTAACTTGTCCAAATGACAACTATCAAACTCAACGACAACAACCAACTGCAACTCAAACCTTTTTACAGGTTCAACTGTCTACCTTTTACGGTTCGATACCTAAAGCCCGCTGAAGGATAGACAGACAGACAGATAGCGGAGGCTCGTAATGAGGTACCGTATTCACAATTCGGGTACGGAACACTAAAAACGTATTGTAAAATAAAATTGTTGCATGTGTTTATTAGCCAAGTCAAAGAAACGCAGACACTTTTATTATAAACTGTTTTATTGTATCTACCGTTTAGTAGGTACTTTTAGTACAACTTAGTTCGAAATACAATTGTAGGTAATTGATTCAGTTCGTAGATACAAAAACTAAATTAATTCGATAATATACTAATAAAACCAGCCAACTGCGAGTCGACTGACCTGTCAAAATTTTAAGTCTGCTTATTACTGTTCTAGAGATACAACAGCCTTGACAATAGGATAACAAAACCAGCCAAATAAATAATAATATGTATATAAAATTTTGTTTTCATAACTTGTTAATGTTGTGGCAAGGAACCTACACATTCTGTGGAAATTTAAACTCTACCTTTTACGGTTTATGAGATAAAGCCCGCTGACGCGACGGACAGCTCACGGCCGCCGCCGGAGAGACAGCGGAGGCTAAGTAATAGGGTACCTACCTAATGTTTTCACCCTTCGGGTACGGAACCCAAAAGATTATGCTTTTAGTCGTGCTATACAATTTCGACCATAAAAAAGAAAGAAACGGCAAAACTTTGAGTAGGTAGGCTACTTAAAATTGATTTTAGTTCCTAACTATAGCTACACGTACCTACTATAATTAATATTCTATAGTATATTTTAATATATTAAAGGTACCTAATTTCGTGAGATTAACTTTATTTTATTTTGAGATTAGACTTAGTACAAGTATAAGTAATCGACATCACAAACTTTAACACTTTTACATTAAATTACTATCACAAAGATAATTTCATATAATTATGTATTATAGGTACCTATAATAATTTCTAATTAGTTGGTACTAAATTTTGTGTCTGCTCAGGTAGTGAGGTAGCGCCACAGAAATCGAAATATTATTATTTCTATTTCTGTGGGTAGAGCATAAAGCAAACTAACAAAAATTACCTACCTAATCTGCGCTTACACATACTTTACCTCTATCAGTAGGCACAAAGTAGAATATTTAATTTTAAGAATTTGTCCTGTTCTAAGTGTACATTTATTGTATTTACGGAAATAAAGAAACTTTGACTTTGAATATTAGAATGAAAAATAATATTTAGTAACAATTCCGCGTAAAAGATCCAACAAAATGCATTCGCGTGCAACCTATTCTATTTTATTTATACTACACATACAAAAGAGGTGCATACGAATTATTCACAATCTTGATACTTTGTCTAGCTGTAAGCCTTATTTTATAAAAGAAAATATATTGACTCTTTTTGGAATATATATATATATAAATTAGAAATTTGTGTTCTTGTTAAAAACAACTTAACTTTTTTTAAGCAATACTTCCGCCCCCAAAAACTTAAGACCCCGAAATAGATTAGATATACGTTTTTGAAAGCTTCAAATATTTCATTCAGGTCCCCATGCCATTGCCATAAAAATTTACAATAAAATCCCCGAGGACATACAACGCGAAACACAAATAATTAAATTAAAAAATCAACTAAAAAATATTTGATCGAGCATAGTTTTTACTCCTTGCAAGAATTTTTAGAACAATAGAATAAATAGGTACTATTCAACCGTATATTTTGAATTTAATATCTCATAATAAATATAATTTTTGTCATGTTATTTTATGTGGTATGTGTACTAAGTACTTATCTTGCTGTGCCCTATCGGGGTCCATATTTGAGACTGTGAAATATATAATATCTTTTATCTACAATATGGTTGCGATAAAACATTTTGATTTGATTTTATTTTATTTGATCTTTTCTGCAGAGTTTTTGCGGAATTGTTACTAAATATTTTTCATTCTAATATTTATCGACGGATTTCCGCAAAGTAACGCCTGAAGTGCTATTTAAACACGAGTTAGTACAAAAAATATGACTTAACAGTCTAGTTTTTGCATATCGTGAGAAAATTAAAAAAAGGAGCTTTTTGTGGCTGGAATTTTATGAATTGGTATTTTTTTTACTGTAATGCCCTTGGTATCAATAAAAACTGTATTATAGTCGCTAAAGTAAGCTTTTTTCGTCCCACCAGTGGGACGAATGGGATATTAATAGTCTGAATTAAAATTATATCCCGTTCGTCCCACCATTATGCATAAGCACCATTACGGTCAAAGTGACAGCAAATGTCAAAAGTGACAGCAAATGTCAAAAATGACAGCTGACGTCAAAAATTACTGGAAATGTAAAAAATTACAGGAAATGACAGAAAATTTCAAAAATGACGGCAAATGTAAAATATGACAGGAAATGTTAAGTTCGCCGGTTTCAGAGCGGCTCAGTTCGCCGGGTTCAGAGCTACCGGCGAACTGGGCGAGATCGGTAATGGGGGTGGACGCACGCGCCCTCATCTACCATCCAAATCCATGTATTTTTTACCGTTTGCTTTCTTTTAACGGGGCATATAACAACTTATAATAAGGAACTTACAGGAGCGCTCGGAAATTATGTGTTATGGGTGTGCTAAGTGAGAGTTATGAACTTTCATTAACGGACAAAAATACGCGTCTACTACAAGATTACATTGATGGATTACACGAAGAGCGTCGTCTTTTCATTCCTAGCGCCCTTGGCGGTCAACCTACCAGGCCCACTCACCCTAACGCCAGGTTAACTTAGTAGGTACTTTTTTATATCTTTTCTGTGACCAACATAGTACATGTAAGTAGTTTTTTTTTCAATATTGTGATTGCCGATTGGAAAGTGTTTGTATCATCTAGCACTATATTAAGGTAAAAAAAAGATTAATTTAAAAAAAATATCTGTAGTCGTGAAATAGGCAAATAAACACCCTTAAAAAATTAAATACCTACGATTGGTAGGTAGGTACTAGACATGTGCGCCGATCGGCGTGGCGCACGCCGACGATCATTTTGGCCACGCCGCCGCCGCCGATGTTTTCATCGGCGTCATCGGCGTCAAAACTCAAATCATATTCTAAACTAAATAAATCACTTATCTTATCAAATGTAGTATATTTGCCCACTCTCAATTTGCCACCGCTCTTCTTGCCTAGCCGCGGATTAAAACCACTCATAACAACTGTGTTGTGTAGTATGTTTTCGAGGCATGCATAACCTATGAAATGTCGTTATACATGACCTCCATTGTCAGGGCGTCCCGAGTGCGGGGTGTATACCTGTAGGACCTTCAGCGAATACGGGTTGGTGATTCTGTGTATAAGGTACGCACCACCCTGCTCAAGATGCTCTCGATCTTTACAATGTTGTTGACGAGAGGCCCGATACCGTGTTGGGACAGCTGGTCGCCCTCCCGGTAATAGAACTAGTTGCCGGAATTTAGGGGTTATTGTTTCCTCTCCCTCTCTTTGGACTACTGATAACCCTATGATATCCCAATGCAACTTGTATACCGCTTCTAATAATCTTCTCGTCGGTCCTCAAAGTTCGTGCGTTGTATTGTATTGTTTTATGCAAAGGTCGTTGTTATTTAGATTGGCAGCTCTGTCATGTAGGGGTGGTTTAGCCATAATCACCATGCTTGGCAGGCGGATTGGTGATCGCAGTGTAGGTAGGTTTGAAAGTTCTCAGAAAGAAGCTGCTGCCCTTCCTCTAGTAGGTGCCCTTAGTGTGAGTTGTAGGGATCGATATTCTAACGCCGCGGCCACGCGGGTGGATCGCTCTGCTTGCCGTATTTATATTCAAAGGTTTAATACTTATACCACCGTAAAGTCATTAAGATTTTCATCTGACACCAGACGCCGCCGCCGATCAAATGGGCATCGGCGCACATGTCTAGTAGGTACCTACTGAACAGTGGTCTCAAGATGCTCTTAATTTCTGTACATCTAAATATTAAAGGACTGGAAGTTTTTCTGTCTCCTACCTAGTAGGTAGGTAGATCATCAAATTCATCAAAAAGGAGAAGGTAGTACTTACTCCTTTTTGATGAATGTAAAAGGACTTTGACTATTCTTAGGAACATTTTGTAAATTTTTCATATAAGCTAAGAAAGTGGTCCATATAAGACTACATACACTAATGAATGGAACTCTGTTTTTTGGCGGGATAAAACAGAAATTGAACATTGCTATCGATGGCCAAACACAAGCGCCAAGCTGGAAAAAAAACACCATTTATAAATGCAAGGCGATGTAAAAATAAAGTCAAGACATTATTTGACAGAGATGGGTACCTATTTTAGTATTTTTGTGTTCTACAAAGCATCCATATTAATATTAGGTTGATACATGAAATTAGCATTTTGTCGTACTGGCCACTCAAATAACTCAAACTCTGGAATTCCAAATTCAAATTTATACAGCTATTATATTCTTGCATTTGTGTTTCGAAAACCATAATTAATTTTTTTCCCTCTACTTTTAAGTTAAAACCGCGAAAGCACGTTTTCCCACTTAAAGATCCGAGTATTGCACTCCACAATCTATGCAGTTCATCAACACCAAAAACTGCTAAACTGCAACTGCTTCTCCCTCTGAAGTGGTATACCTTTCATGCCCCAGATATGTATGCAAAAAGAGGGGTGTGTTCATTTGCTTGCGAAGACATCTGCTTTCTACATTTAAGATGTCTAGAAGACTCCACATTTTATACTCTTTGGATTTTGGTCGATATTAACACAAATATTACTTACAACAACAATGTCATTTCTTCTGCAAATATAATTGTTGTTGTAGCTCGGTTTCTTAAATTCTTTGAAGCATAGGCCTGATCTAGCATGGAATACTGCTGTCATCCTTGTGATGGTTGAATATTTCGACTAAATTAAGCAGCGCGTTGTTTTAAGGCTCATTGATGCCAGGGAGCTTGGCAATACAGGTCGTTAACCTATTTCCTTCTTGAAATGGAAATAAGGCACAACTTAAATTTTTTCATTTTTTAGGGTTATACAATGCTTTGTAAACTTATTATTATGTATCTTAATAATATAAAAGAACAAGCGATTTTCTAAAGGACAACGCCCAGCCCAGACCACTGAAGCTAGAAAGCTGAAATTTGGTGCGTAGGTACCTTTTTCTACATAGGTTTCCGCTAAGAAGGGATTTTTGGAAATTCTACCCCTAAAAAGATTAGACTAGGGGGTGAAAAGGGTGACGTTTTTTTGGTGTTTTTTGTAGCGCTTTAACTAGTGACCCGATTTGCTTGAAATTTACAGAGAAAAGGTACTAAAAATATAAAATTATTGAAAACATTCAGGATTTTTCAAAATATTTCACAAAATGGGGTAAAATGGATTATTAAAGTTTGAGATTCTTAGTTTGGCTCTGAATTTAAACAGCTGTTTAACTATTTTTTGTTGTAATTATTAGACACTTATTTAACTTTGTAACGTCGAAATCTTATTTATGGGAGTGCCCTGTCTATACGAAGTATACTAACTGGTCTATGGTAGAAGTCAAAGAAGTTTAACGTGCGTCCGCGGCGGCCTGTTTGTCTTGTCGGAAAGTTTGGTGAGCTGCCGCCCGCGCCGCGCGCGTGTTTCAAAGGAAAGACTAACTAGGCACTACCTATTCGTCAGCTGTTCTTTATCAAAAGTTAGACTGATTAAAAAGTATTTTAAATTTTGATGTTTCTAATCAATTCTTGGTATGCTTTGAATGACCTTCAAATCATAGGTACCTAACCTACCTACTAATTATTTATTGAAATGAAAAGATAAGTTCGTAGGCGTGAGTAGGGCGCGGGAGTTTCACGGTTAGTGTAATGACCTCGGCAGCGCGGATATCAGCTGTGCGGGCGGTTGGTGTTCTGGTCAACATATTTTTCGCGTTTTTCCGCCCCCCCCAGTTTTCGGTAGTAGTCTTGACACACCCTATATAAAACAAACTAGGGTTTGTTCGAACACTTACATAATTCGAGAACGGCTGGACCGATTTTAATGATCTTTTGTATATGTTAAAAATAGGGTTCCGTGCAATAACTAAAATTCTATGAAGGCGAAGCCGCGGGTACGGCTAGTTTTCAATAAAAATATTCAATTTAGCACTGTAAGAAGGACTTTGCTTTGTACTAGTCTAGGCAACTGACGTGAAATGAGATGAAATTATAACTTTCAATAACTACATTATACCTACATGATATTGACAGTAGTTTTCCTGTGGTTTATAGTGTTATTATTATCAGATTACGATATAATATTACTTTAAGTTAGTAAATATATAAAAATGTAATATCCTGTCAAAAGAGAGTACATGTTTTTTATATAAATATGTGACCATGAAATATTCTACCTATAAAAGTAAACTAGTCACTAATTTTGGGAAAATTGGCTACTGTTGGTTCTTGATCTAATGTGGTGATATAACTACTAACCTTGTATGTTGGCCAAAATTTTAATTTTACTTCAGCAACAGCTTCATCAATAGTTTTTAATTCTAATATACTCATTCCAAAGTAGAAGCTGCTAACGGCAAAGGGGGCATAAGTAAATTGTTCTGTAATAACCTGCAAAATGTTAAGGAAAATTATAAGCATTTTGGGAGATGGAATACATTGGTGCCACATAGTTTTCCCAAGGCATACAATAACAAACCTTTGCTAAGTTTGATGTTATTGACGTTCCAGGAAACATATAACTTGCTACAGTTAACCAGGTGTAAATACTTGGTGCTACGTAACAAGACCCAAATAAACCATACCGAGCACATCTCCACCAGTCATAATTATCTAGAATATAAAAATGTTTTAATAATACACTTCTCTTAATTAATAGAAAATAGGTCGGTACATACTTTTTGATAATTTGTTTAATTATATTAAATTGGACAATAAATACATTACATTTATATGGAACTGTGTACACTAGATAAAATTCATATAAACAGGGGCAGGGAGAGATATTAGATACCTACTTATATTAACTACTGATACCTATACCAAGTCAGACTTGTAGGACTCACCAATTTTTTTTCCTTCAAATGTTTGTTGTACTAGGCTAGACACAGGCCAAATAATAGCATATGAGGCCATACCTCGAAGAACAGGATATTTTTTAAAAGAACTGACAACATACTTGCTGAAGGTACTCATTTTCTTAATTATTTCTGAAGGTGACCTGAGTTTTGAGCCTACTTTATTTCATCGCCCAGTACTTATAATCCATAGATCACATTTTATAAATGACGGGACGGGACACTGAACAGAACAGGGGACGGAGTTTATGTTTAGGTTTAAAACATTTGCCTCGTGTAAGTTCGATTACATAGTTCTAATCTCTGCTGTAGGTAGGTACATGTTAAGACTGAGATGAGGTGATGCGTAGAGCGTACCTAGGAGTCTACGACCTTGAGAAGAATTTCCGTACTATCACCGTAATGTAGGCAATAACAAATATTTATTTACAAAGACAGACAATATACATATACAATAAGTATTTTAATATTTTGTGAATTATTAGGTACTGCAGTGCTGCCAGATCCGTTGAATAGGATTATCCTACATTGATTGCAAAATTATCGTGTTTTTAATGTATCTTTAGTTCTTGTCAGCTACCAGCCAGCCAGATATACTTTATCTATGCAGCCAGCACAATAGCGCGTTAGTTCAAAGTAGAAAAAAAATAGTTTAAAGCTGGCATAGAAGTAGTTTGTCACAAATCAAATCGTAATCTATTTTCCATGCCATCTGACCAGATTAGCCAGCGCGCAGGTCATATTAGTGTGCACAGTGTCAGGTGGACTCTCTGTCCCCTTTTTCTCCTCTTACATAACGTGCTGTCCGAGACACGGGGTATAACACCGCCAATTTTCTGAATCTGGACTTCTACATAATGTGAATTTTACCTACTTGTTAGACAAAAACAATGTAAATTTTGACCCAAACCAGGATATGGACCTCAAATGTGAATTCGCTTAAGGGTACGCTACCTTGACGGATACCATTAACTGCAGCATTCGGTCCTAGCTATTTTATGGGTTACGTGCCTCAAATGGAAAAACGTAACACTAAGACATATGCCACACGGGCGCTGCCGCTACGCTGCGACGTCGCAGCGCTGACGCTCCGTACTGCGGAAACAAACTGAGTAATAAGAGTGGACAAGCCTAGCTATATAATTATAGAGAAAAATGCATAATATTATCAATACCGTGCGGTATCTTGTTAAAAATACTGAAAAAGTATTAGAAACTAAATCTGGTCACCCTGATTTTGACTTGACTTCTTTTTTATTGGCAGCTTGTGTCTCGTTTGCTAGTTATCTGCCAGTGTCCGGTTTATGGAAATTTCATAATCATGGAAAGTATCCTATTTTTTTTGGTTGTCACCTTATGACCATATGGTTGGAGCAGCCACTATCGACTGTTTCAAGCTACGACTGCCTAGCAACTTACTCACAGAACACTCCTGGCGGAGAACCTACTGTCTTGTGCCGTACACACATACAGGGAACCGCTCGAGCACGTGCAACTGCTTCGGGAGGTCGTGCGGTCAAGCAATCGCCAGGCATACACTGACTGCTCGAGCTGTCGACTGCTCTCGCACAGTTACCTCCACCCGCGCTCTACATTCCACGTCACGCACGTTTCCCGCATGCTTCTTGTTTTGTTTTTTGAGCAGTTGGTATCAACTGTTCCAGCAGTTATCAATGGCAGCTTCAAGCTGTTGACCATGACTGCAGCCAAACTTGAATGTCGTCAAGAAGAGATTCAATAGCTAGTTAGTACAGGGTAAGCACAAATACTTCGTTTACGGCTAGTGTTTTGAAGTTATGTGAGAAAATGGTAATTTCTATTCTATTGGCGGCTGTTGAGACAATGTTTGGGAAAGTATTTGTTTTTATGTTTCTTTTATTAAAAGAAATCTCTTGACACACTCACACGATTCAAGATTCAAGATTTTTATTTGCATCATGTTGTACAATAAACGTCTTACAATTAGGTACAAGTTTCAACATGAGCCCTGGGTGGGGCACTGCAATTTGGAATACAGTTTCCAATTAACAAAATAACATTTTATCATGTACTTTCAAATAGGTAATATTATACACGACACTGGTAGAATCGTAGTGTAAAACAAGCGGCCGCCATAAAAGAAGTTGAAGTTGAACGTCTTATATTCCGAGGCTCGGATGAAGTATTAGAGGATACCGCCAGATACAGTTCTGCGCATGTCCGTTTTTTGTTAGTGTACCGTTGCAGATTTGTAATAGTGTGCGTGACTAGGGATGTGACTTCGCTGTCAAGCCTAACTGGTTTCGGACCAAACTAGTCCGAATCAGGAAAATAAATTTTTATGCCGATTTCATTCCTGATTCGTCGCATATTTCCTCCGCTGTCTCTCTGTCGATCTACCGAGCTTTATTGTATCTCATGATTCGTAAAGGGTAACCTGCATTTTTTGTGTGTATTCCATTTACCGATATAATAACATATTATGTAAAATAAATATTAAAATTAAAGGGAGCTCCACAAAAACATGTTTTTTTACCATTTTTTGCTCCACTCACGCGATGTAAAAACCTAAACAAGGGGTTAGGATTCGCTCCGCTTTCCATTGCTTTAGTTTCTTTGTCATTTTGGGCAACTGCCGCTATAAAACCTGAAATTTCTTGCTAATCCTTATTTACCAACTTCTGCGTGAACCCAATAAAAAAATATTAAAATTGATTACTTATAGTTTAAGTATCTATGTATTTTGCAAGCCGAATTAACCCACCTTGTCTGCTCCTATTTTTTCGGCCAGTTATAACCTGGGTCTCTTTAAGACAAGAGTGAATAGGTGTCTTCCGGTGGGTACACAGGTACGTACATACTCGATAAACTTGCTCGATCTCGAGCAAGTACGAACGTGTGGACCATGTAAGACTCGAGACAAATTCTCGAAGCCAAGCCAACCAAAATGTTCGATTCGAACAAGATTCAAACGTTCATAATTCTTGCTCGATGTTCAAAGCAAAAATGTTTGTACGTATAGCAACGAGGTCGAGCATGTTAGTCGTGATTGATATTTTTGCTAACATTCACAGCAGCTGTAATGTCGGACTCGTTCATTTTCTCGAGATTTTGTGGAAAAATTTATGAATTAATTAAATTTGTAATTTATTTTATCGATAATTTTAATTAATTCATGTGAAATGTGATCCCGTGTTTCTTGTTGACGAAACGACTGTGATTTCGGCAACATTTGACAACACAAGAAGGCATTTTTCATTTTGTACAATGGTGTAAATCTGTTGGTGTCTAAAGCCGTAATGGCGGACGATGGGCTGACTATTGATATCAATGTGTGAGTGTGTAGCGTACGTGCAGAGGGTAGACTGACTATCGAGTGCTTCATTTTATTTGTTACTGCGACTACGTCCGTAAATTTCCCTCGTCCCTGGTTTCTTCGCATATTGATTACTTTTGTTATGTAACGCTTTTTATTTAGCTTTTAATTTAGTTGTTTCTGTTTGTTTTGTACCTATATGAACTTGATTGAGATTATATAAGTTATATTTTTTCTGAAAAATTATGAACTTTTGTAATGTGGAAAAGTTCTAAAACGATAAGAATAATATAAACATCTTGGTTAAAGCATATAAAACGTTGTTTTATTATAATTTTAAGAAGTACAAGTTAGCAGTTAAAACAAATATATATTTTCAGTGTTCTAGGAATAATAACACCAAGTAACTATAGCAACCAAACCATAGATTGTAATACCAAAGAGACGACATCCATAGGTACAGTCTCTTTACACCCTCGGAACTTATAAGAATCTTTAAATTCTCTTCAATCCAATCTGCCCGCTTAAAACTTCCAATCTTGGACCAAAGAGCGGCTTGGTAAGCATATCAGCCAGCTGTCGCACCGACGGTACTTGCTTAACTTCAAGTTCACCATTGATAACACATTCACGCACAAATAGATGTTTAACTTTGATATGTTTTGTACGTTTGTATTTGGACTCGTTGTCCAAATACAGTATTGGTTTCTTCAAATCCACCAAACTTTTCATAAGGCTGTTTAGCCATATAATTTCTTGCGCCGTTTCACTAGCTGCAATAATTTCTGCTTCAGTGGATGAAATAGAAACAACTGTTTGTCGATGACTTTTCCAGCTGATTGCAGCTCCTGATAATAAGCATACCATTCCAGTTGTTGATCTGCATGTTGCTTGATCTCCGGCGAGGTCTGAGTCAGAGTAACATAAAAGCTGTTGGTGTGACTCTTTTGATTGCTTATATACAAGACCTTTATCCGTCGTTCCTTTTAAGTAACGGAAAATCCGTTTCACTAGCATGATATCGTTTGTGCTAGGTTTCTCCAGGTTTCTGGAGGCAACGCTCACGGCGTATGCTATGTCGGGCCTTGTACCCACAGCTAAGTATGTAAGGGCTCCAACGGCTTGTCTATAGGGAAAAATGGTATCAACATCAGGTTCTGTATCGTTGATACTTTGTTTGATTATTGGCGTCGGTGTAGGTTTGCAATTAGTCATACCGTATTTTTCAAGAACCTTCTTTATGTAAGCTTGTTGGCATAATGTTATATTGCCTTTTTCAGCTTTGATTTCCATACCCAAGAAGTAGGAAGCAGGTCGAGTGGTTATTTTGAATTTTGTTTTCAATTCCTTGATAAACTCGTCTCCTGCTGTTGACGTATTCGACGCCACAAGCCCGTCGTCAACGTAGAGTCCAATCAAAACTTTTGACTTTCCTCTGATTCTAATGTACAGACAAGGGTCAGCTTCACTTTGTTGAAATCCCGTCACTTCTAAGAAACCGGCAATGCTTGAGTTCCAGCATCGCGGTGCTTGCTTCAGACCATAAAGGCTGCGATTAAGTTTGCATACCTGGTTTGTCCCATCTTGGAAACCTTCAGGTTGTTTCATAAAGATTTCTTCCTCTACTGAGCCATTCAGAAAGGCTGTAGCTACATCGAATTGGCGTAGGTTTAAATTTTCTTTAGCAGCAATTGCGATAATAGCTCGTATAGTACTGAGTCGAGCCACAGGACTAAAAGTTTTGTCGTAATCGATTCCTTTTTGCTGTGAATAGCCTTTTAAAACTAGTCTAGCTTTGAATTTATCGATTGAGCCATCTGGATTTGTCTTTAATCTAAATGTCCATTTGCATGGTAGTGCTTTTCTTCCAGCAGGCAAACTCACTAAGTCCCACGTTTTGTTTTCATTCAGAGAGTTTATCTCGCTCAGCATGGCTTTAATCCATTGTCCTTTATAGGAGATTCCAATGCTTGTTTGTAAGTCACAGGATCTTTAGGTAAATTTTGAACTTCAGCAACAGCAGCTAGTATAAAGTCATCATACCGTTGTGGTTTTTGTATTGCTGATCTGTCTCGTAGACTGTAGCTATTCGGTTCAGATTCAGGCTCCGTGTTAGCGTGTTCATGACTAAGACTTTCTCGAAGAGTACTTTCGTTAAAAGAATCTTGTTCATCATCAACGTTTTCGTCAACACTTTCATATTGCAGAGTAGAATCAGCTGCGTTTTCAGCAATACTGTCGTCTTGCTGACTTTCAGTTTCATTATTTTCAATAGAAAGTTCTTGCTGAGTCTCGTCATCATCATCGATTTCTATTTGCGTTTTCATCGTTTCTGAAACCGAATCACAGTTAGTGTTTTTATTGTATTCAAAGTTGTTTACATCAGTTGGGCTTTTGTAGTAATTAGCCTTGACTACTTTCACATCTGCGGATATAAAAATCTTGTTCGGAACGTAAACCCTGTATGCTTTGCTGGTGTCAGAATATCCAGCAAACATCCCCGGTATTGCTTTTGAAGCAAATTTATGACCTCTTGGTCCTTTCTTCAAAATAAAAACTTTCGATCCAAAAGGGTGGAGGTGATTAAGACAGGGCTTTCTTAACACCCATTTCTCAAATGGTGTTTTATTTTCTATAGCACTGTTTACACTTCTGTTTGCTAGGTAATTAGCAGTGTTTACTGCTTCTGCCCATAGGTGCATTGGTGCTTTAGCATCAATAAGCATAGCTCTAGCCTTCTCCACAATTGTCCGATTTTTGCGTTCAGCGATACCGTTCTGGTGTGGGGTATAGGGTGCAGATAAGCGTCGTGAAATCCCGTGTTCTTTTAAATAGGCTTGGAATTTCGCATTGACGTATTCTGTTCCATTATCCGTTTGCAAATGTTTAATTTTATTGCCTGTAAACTTCTCCATTTCTTGTTTGTACTCTTTGAACTTATCTAATACTTCAGATTTATTTTTCAGGAAGTAGACCCGTCCATACCTACTGTAATCGTCAATAAAAGTAACGAAGTATCTGTTTTTGGCATGAGTAGGTGTTCTTATTGGGCCGCACACGTCGCTGTGGACAATTTCTAGACGTTCAGTAGTTCGAGGAGTTGTTCGTTGTGGAGGGCTCGGTACTCGAGTCATTTTTGCTCGAATGCAAATTTCACAGTCTGGCAATGACAAAATCTCATTTTTGTTAAAACTCATTACAGTCACTGTCTCGTTGTTGAGAGCCAGTTGGAGATCTTTGTAATTCATGTGCCCAAGTTTTCTGTGCCAGTCTAGTATGGAACCTTGTTTTGTGTTTGTCGAACCAGTTGCAGGCGTTGCTGCGAAGCTTTGTTCAATGTTTGGTTTTCTTACGTAGTAAAGACCATTGCTCGACTTTTCTGCAGAAAGTATAAGTTCACCTGACTCGTTGCGAACTAAAGCACGGTTGTTGTTGAACGAGACGGTGGCTCCATGTGAAGTCATTTTAGGTACCGATAGTAAATTGGTAGAAAGGGAGGGTACATACAGGGCATTTTCCAGATGTACCCGTCGTTTTCGTTCTTGATCAGAAAATGTAATTCTTCCTTCACCCAAAATTTCTGTAGAGTGATTTTCTGATGCAAATTCGAGTTTTCTTGACACAGTCTTCATGTTTTTGAAATGCTTATGGTTATAGGTTATGTGTGAGGTACAACCACTGTCAAGTACCCAGTCATCCTGGTTGTTTCGTGTTGAACTAAGAAAACATTCTTCAGCAAATAGGGAATCAGCGTTTTTGTTAGTGTTTTTGTTTTTCTTCCAGCAGTCAGAGCAAACTTTGTGTGTCTTCTTCTGAAAGATTCTTCTTCCCGTTCTTTTACATATTTTGCAAGAAGCGAAAAGTGCGTTTTCTTCTTGTTGTTGTTGGCCAGGTTCGTAATTATCATTGTGATGACGAGCGTCGCTCTCTTCAATGATTTTTATTTTTAGTTCTTCCGGCTTTGGCAATATGTCGCGAGACTCTATAGCAACGCGAAAGTTTTCGTACTCTGAGGAAAGGCTGTAGAGCATCATGATAGTTAGCAAATCCTCATTTATGGTGACATCCATGTCAGCGAGCTTATCGATGGTGTCCATAAACTTGTTTAAGTGTGTACGAACATCACTGCTTTCTAGTTTTGTCAGAATAAGTTGCTTTAATAATGTGGCCTTACGAGCAGGGCCTTTGCTCGCATGTATTTGTTTCAATTTGTACCACAAGTCTTTCGCAGTCTTACATTTCTTAACCTCTTTTAGTTGGGAAGGAGCAATGATTAGAATTAATTCTGCCTTGGCCTGTTTATCTGCTTCGACCTCAGTCGTATCTGCTTTTTCGTCAAGCGGAGTTGAGACATACTTCCATAGCTTACTTTTTACCAATACAGCTTCAGCCTGTATTGCCCAAGTATCATAGTTATCCTTATCAAGTGGATCAATGTGATATGTTGCTTTAGACATATTTATAGCAAAAAAAAACTTACGAAAATATTTTCGCTATAATATTGCGTCGTGACAACTTTTCATTGTTCGGAACCACGCTCTGCTACCATATGAACTTTTGTAATGTGGAAAAGTTCTAAAACGATAAGAATAATATAAACATCTTGGTTAAAGCATATAAAACGTTGTTTTATTATAATTTTAAGAAGTACAAGTTAGCAGTTAAAACAAATATATATTTTCAGTGTTCTAGGAATAATAACACCAAGTAACTATAGCAACCAAACCATAGATTGTAATACCAAAGAGACGACATCCATAGGTACAGTCTCTTTACAAAAATCCTAACTCAATCTCCTTAAATTTTAATGTATTGTTCCTAAATGCGCAATTCTAACTGACACTGGCAGAATTGCATCAATCCAGATGCAGAGCCAAAGCTAAAAGAAGAAAAAGATTTGTTTTGTGGATTTGTTTACTTCGATACAAAGTATAACGGAGTGGTTTTATTCTCATTCATATGTACTTAAGAGTATTTCTAGATACTCTAAGCATTCATACAAAGTACGAACGAAAGAAACAAATTGGGTTTATTATAATATCATCAGCATTTCATAAATCTACATAAATCTACTACGGGTTTACGGTACATAGTTATTGTTATTTATATTCTCTTTGGTTATTGTATACTCATTGCTACCGATAGTGGAGTAATCTATTTTTTTAACTATAGTCGAATGAGTGAAGACAACAACATACCTTACTTCATAATCTACGTCTACTCCATTACTCTACCGGGAATTAATAGGTTGCAATGCCGTCCTATGAATGGTAAGTGGATTTACTACATCTTCCCCTGTGGGCTTACATTATTTCAGTCAATTTGAGTGCCGTATGTCATTTGAGTGCTGTATATCAGCAGTGGAATAACATAGGCTGGTTATTGATAATGGGTATCAACTGCAGTACCTTTTAGAGGTCATGTTTTCCAGTACCCTGATACTCTAAAATGAATCCAAACAGCACAATACTTGATTTAATGCCATCAGACTATCTGTGTGTGCTTGACTGCTTGGTTTATGTATTTCAATTCTATTATTTATTTTTGTTTAAGTATGTATATTTAACACCTTAATCTTCATCTGCTCAAATATTAATAATTTCAGGTCTTCACGTAAAAAACTATCTGTAAAACGAAACTTAACATCATTTGAGGTCTCAAATCATCCTCTCAAAGCAGCAACTGTAACACTGGTAAGTATTGATAGTTTTGATTGAGATATACTGATTTTGGATATGTGCTAAAAAGATTAATAGATATTTTTTCTTTTTTCATAGAAAGAGTGCCCCAGTAAATCATTCATAGACCAGTTAAATAAATGGAGTACTAATGAAGTTGAATTTGATCCCCTTATGAAGTTTGAGCAAATGAACTCAGAAGAGGTGAGTACCGATAGTAAGACTAGACTTTTATCATTAAGAAAATACATATTTTATCATCTAATTGTTATTTATATTGTCAGGATGCATTACCATTGGAGCCCATTAATGAGGTTACAAACTATTTGAAATGTTGGAACAGTAGGCGCATAAATATTCTTAATAAATACACCACTGGTGAAAAGTTGACCATAGTCAGCAGTTTTTTGCCTGATGGTGAGAAAAGTAAGTGTTATGGTCACCTTCTTTTTTATATTTTACGTAGTAGTATCTGTGCTTTAACAGTTAGAAACTATTAGGACAACAAATCTAAATTTTCCATAACTTTCCTAATATCCACCTAGTACCCATAACACAAGCTGTGCTTAGATTTTCCGTTCAATTACAACCCAGGTCTCCTCAAGGCAAGAGTGAATAGGTATCTTCTAGACCTTCGTGATACACATTGGCCGCATTGTCACTTTCCATCAGCTTAGATAGCGGTCAAATGAAGGCTATAAAAAAATGTTGCTGCTGTGTGGATTTTGATTGGATTGTCCAGCATTATTTATTTCTTATTCATAACTTAATTGCCTACTTAAGTCAAGACTACCTCTGTGGCGCGGTGGGCGAAGGTCCGCCTGCAATGCAGGAGGTTGTGGGTTTCATTCCCGCCTCAGGACAAATATTTGTACGATCTGCAGATATTTGTTCAGGGTGTTCTGGTCCTTTTCTATGTATATAATAAAAAATATTAATGTATATGTAATATATTGTATTAGGTATACCAGTTATCTAGTACCCATAACACAAGCTCTGCTTAGCTTGGGGCTAGATAATTCTGAGTGAATTGTCAAGTATTATTTATTTATTTATTAATATTCATCATCATCATATCAGCCCACACACGTCCACTGCTGGACATGGCCTCCCCCATACGATACCACATATAGCGGTCCTGAGCCGCCTCCATCCATCGACTCCCTGCGACCGCTACAATGTCGTCGGATCATCGAGTGGATGGTCTCCCATGTAGGGGGGGATTTGCCATAATCACCACGCTTGGCAGACGGATTGGTGATCGCAGTGTTGGTGTTGAAAAATACTCAGAAAGAAGCTGCTGCCCTTCCTTTGGTAGGTTCCCTTAGTCGGCTCTTACGACATCCACGGGTTGAGTTGGAGGGGTCGATATTCGTAAGCCGCGGCCCCACGGCCATTATTAGTAAAAATTTTTCAGTTTAATAGATTATTAAAATTGAGGTAATACAATTTTTATACTAACCCTTCTTTTAAACAATAACTAACACATTTTTTTTTCTTTTTTGTTTGCTTTTAAGTAAGTACATTTTCAGCCCTTATAAGACAAGTTTCCAATTTGAATGAAAAAGTGAAACATAGACTGGAACAGTTAGATGAAATCGATGAAAGCTCAGTCAGGAAAACAATGGGACTTAGTCAACAGGAGTATGTCTCAAAAATTAATATGCTTAATGATGAAATTAAAAAGGTTTGTTGTTTTTTGTTTTTCATTTCAATCATATTAGAAATCCATGATGAATAGCTCATGGTACCAGAATAAACATTATGTTACTCAAGGATTAGACTATGTTACTCAGGGATAGTGTAGGTTTCTATTAATGAAAGAATTTTCAAAATTGTACCAGTAGTTCCATAGATGACTCCCTAGCCTACTCACCTACAAACAAAATTTCTTTATAATATACTAGCGGTGCGCCCCGGCTTCGCACGGGTATTTAACAAATATTTCGAGATCCCTAATTCTTTTGAAAATATAATGGAGCCTAGGTCACCCGGGGATAGCGTAGCATAGCATCCCGACAGAAATAATTTTTCAAATCAGTTAAGTAGTTTCGGAGCCTATTCAATGCAAACAAACAAACAATCAAATCTTTCATCTTTATAATATTAAAAACTCTTGATTGTACACTACAAAGTTAAATAAAAAAAAGACATATTGTATTGCCGAGGACGTAGAGAGTATTTCACATCACATCATCAGCCTTTAGATGCACCATGTTATTTCTATTGTATGCTATGTATGTACCAATTTGGAACACAATTATTGTGTTCGAAATTTGTACTTGATGTAATTTTTGGTAAACATTTTAGTAATATTGTAAATTGTTTCTGAATAAATTATAAGGAAAATTATTTACCAGTCCACTGATGGACATAGATCTATATTTGCTGATTAATATTTTAATATATCCAGCTTGTTTATTTACAACTTAGGATATATAAATAATTAAATGATTATTATGAATTTATTAATGTTTCTTGTAGGCCTGGGAAACTGAACAAAGGGTAAAAGCCTTCAAAATTGGCATACAATGTTCCAAGTTGCTATCTGACATCAGTGTTATGCAGTTCTATCCTAGCAAATTCATATTGATTACTGACATCTTAGACACTTTCGGGAATTTGGTCTATGACAGGCTAAAAGAGAAGAGTTTTGGGTATGTTAAACTAAAATGTTACCTAGGTATGCGAAATTTTACACTATTCGACTAAAAATTCAAGTGAAGATAAAATCAATTACTTTATTTCTTATTTGATAATAATTTATAGTATAAAATGTGACTTGTCTAAGTGCTTATTTTGTGAGTGTTCAGTCCGTAGATGAGGATTTTTGCTTACCCATGCTTGTCATTGATTTCTGAATTCTGAAAATATAGTTTTATCTACCCACTCATCTTGATGTTTCTTTATAGGAAGACATGTATCAAAAACATAATGGACATTGACTGTAAACAGGTTCCAGAGTCAGCTAAAGAAACTTGCCAAAACTGGATGTACAAAATGGCATCTATCAGAGAGCTGCTTCCACGTCTATACATGGAAATGGCACTGTTAAAATGCTATGTGTTTATATCAAAGGAGGAAATAAAGCCAGCCATAGCGCGGCTTACAACCATGATAAGGGGAATTGGAAATCCTTTGGTAGCCACTTATTTGAGACTGTATTTGTGTAAAGTTGCAGCAAACTTACTGGGGAAGGAAAGCGAAGAATATTTTTACTACAACTTGAAGGAATTCCTTGATGATTATCAGCAAGTTAGTATTTATTCTGATGTTTCTCATTTCCATGATCTCCGGCCATATCCTGTGGCCTGGTCCGTTGGGACCTCCCAAAGGACCAGGCCACTATATGCACATATGCATGGGGCCGAAGCCAACTGCACAGAGAGTTAAAGGCGAGAGCTACACGTATTTATTTTTATTAAAAATAGCCTGTAGGTACTATAGCTAGAAAAAGGCCTCCTTCCTTACCTTCAAGTATGATTGTTCATTTAATAATATATTTATGTATGTTAATGTTGCTGTTGACACTAAAGATTTCTGGACCGGCATTTGAGTTAGGAATTAGTACGATAGTCCCAGATAGTAAACTATCGTCATAACTTAAACGAGAGTTTACAAGTAGTTTTGACAAGTAGGTACCTAGTTTCTTAAAACTAGGTACCTACTTGTCAAAACTACTTGTAAACTCTTCAGTGGTTTCCAAGCAAAAAGTGATAAGGCCGCCAATCCCATTACCTTATACAGGAATATACTAAAGTAATGCTCATGCTGCCGTCTGTTAACTACAAGGCCGTTAACCCCGAAAAGTAGTTTCCGAGAAATCGGCAAAAAACGTTTGGACACATCGGTTGAGATTAATTTGTGTCACTTATTTTATAGGTATCCTATTTAATGAAAAACCCTTATTGCACTGAGCAGTTAAAGTATATTAACCCACTTATTAGCGATGTATTGTGGATTAGCTGCAAGTTAGAGACAAATCAAAAGTTCTATCACTTATCTGCTTACGAAGTTTTTATATCTCTGGAATTTTGGAATGGTTGTTAAACGAAAAGATAGAGAATTTTGAACTGTACTTATCGGTTTCATTAAAAACTCAAAAATGACCATTTGAGGGTTAACGGCCTCTGCGAATAGCACCGCTGAGGCTGGCAGTTAATGCGATATACCAAACTACGCATAGTAAAGGCTATATTATTTTAAAGGATTTAAAATTAAGAATAATGTACCTCTTCCAGATTACTCACAAAACAATGAAGAAAAAATTTGAAACCCAATTGTTAACGTTGGACAGGTATTTGAGCCTCTATGTGCCTGCGGTCGATTGGATGCTTTATGGTACTCTTAATTCAAATAAATGTAAACTTACACTTTTGGAAGAGTTTCTTCAACAATGTGATATAATGGAAAACAAGTGAGTATACATTATGTAGGTATACATTTGACGACAGATGTGAGCGGCGGGCGAAGGTCCGCCTGCGACGCAGGAGGTTGCGGCTTGATTCCCGCCTTGGCACAAATATTTGTGCTATCTGAAAATATTTGGCGCGGGTTTTCTGCGTATTTTCTATGCATCGGAAATAATATGTATCTATGTAATATATGGCCTATGTTCAGCAGTGGACGTGTACGGGCTTATGATGATGTAATATATTGTATTAAGTATATCAGTCATCTTGTACACATAATAAAAGCTCTGCTTAGCTCTGGGTTAGATGATGCTGTGTGGATTATCCAGCATTATAGTTAAAGTTAGCTATTGCTTGGTGTGTTATGTAGGTATGTGGTATAATCCGAACAAAAACATGAATGTTAAATTATGCCAAGTCTCGTCTCGTCATACATTCGCCATAAAAAGTGTTGAGATCCCAAGAGAAGAGCCATGTCAGTCATTGTATTACCTTCGACTATTAGTTGGCACTACCTAAGTAGATTGGATTGAATAACTTTCGAATAATTTTCTAACTCGCCCATCTCATTATTTTTTGTGGGTGTAGGTACTTTTATTTTTTGGCGTTATTATTCTGGAGCCATGGTAAGTAAAGTCATACCTAAACTCCACAACATTTCCCAGTTCTGTATGTATACAATGTATACCTAACACATATTTTTTTGTAGTGATCTATTTCTGTGCTGCGTTATAACGTCATTCGACTCTGCGAATATTATAAAGAAATCATCAACAATCCTGGAAATGATTCACAAATCTTCAGATGAAATGGGTAAATATGTCCACAGTACTTTGTCCTCTGGTATCAGAAATCGAAAGAATAACTAAAGCCTCTCCCAGACAGCCGCGCGGATGGTTGTTTATTTGTTACTTCCTCTCGCCAAAACCACTGAACGGATTTGGTTGAAATTTTCCCATGGGATAAAAATAACCATTAAACGTTTCCATAGAAACTACGCGTGCGAAGCCGCGGTCAGTAACTAGAAGTAAATATTAATATACTTCTTACCGATAATCATAAATTCAATAAACCAAATATGAATATGAAATTGTCTATTCCAGTCTTTAGGCTACCTACTGTTAAATTTAAAGTCCCTTTCTCATCGGATCGGTGGTACGTTTTCGTTTCGGTACCGCCTCTGCACCGAATCGCATGTTATTAAATGAAAACTTTCAACCGACCGAACGAGTCATTTAGGAACAGATTCTTTACCGAGCGCATACACGCGCCTCTGCATAGAATCTGTACAGAGTAGCCAGCCTACTCCGTTTGCCCCCGCCAGCTCTTCCGCGCGCCTGCCGCTCACTCACTCGCAGCAGTACAGTAACGAATGAACAATGTAACACCCCAACTGCAATCCGCTATTCAAATGTGATAATTATAGCAAAATCCCCTTATGTGAATGTTTGGGACTATGATAATAAAATAATTTATACAAACCACAAACGAGATTGACATTTGGACAATGTCAATCTCGTTTGTGGTTTGGAATAATACCAGTTTTATAATGGCAATTAAAATATATAATAAAGTTCCCGACACTTTAAACAAATTTTGAGAGACATTATTAGCTAGATTTAAATGGAACTTTACAACATAGTTGACTGAATCATGTTTTTACAGTAGGTATGCACGAATTCTTTGAATATAAACTGTAACAGGTAAACTTTATTCACAAAGAAAATAACAATCAAATAATAGAAACAACTGTACCTAACAAATTTTATTTATTGATTTTGCATGATTGATTACCCGAGTCTGACATGTTTTTCTTGATGATTCTATTTAATTTGTATTTTCACACGCAATCTATATTAAATTTTATTTTAATATTATATTCGTACGCCTGTAAAGACAGGTTTTGGTAGTAGGTACTATATATAGTAATTATTCTTCTACTACTACTAGAAGAATAATTTTATATCTAATTATGTATAAACCTGAATGAATAAATTAAATCTTTAACAGAGGGGCGCATGCGCTAACGACCAAATTGGCGGATACGTCCCTTTGTTATGATACCCTCGATATATTGTCATAACGTTTTCAGTATTGCTGAATGAGATATTGGCGTCTCTCGGAGAGCACATGTGCACGGCTGACAGCTACCGTCAGATGTCGTCAGAGTCGCTGATACAGACGTTTTGGAAGATAGCCAGCGGGATGAGAACGACGGCGCATTTCTTACAAGTTTTAGAGCCTTGGCTACAGTTTGCTTGTACACATTTATCGGTAAGATGAATTGCGGATTTAGGAATCAGATGATTGCCAACAAATCTATTTTTGATGAATGGGTTTTCCCCGCTGAGTTCCATTATACAAATATGCTAGAGGGAATATTCTATACGCAATGTTGTTTATAGATGATCAGATTCAAAGCACCTCTCAACAGTCTCGAGTATAATTAATTTTGTTTTTTTTTGAGTCGTACCAAAACAAGACCTTAATAAATGTATGTTTCATGGACGGTTACCACGCCGCCGGTCAGGCTCACACAAACGCTCAGCCAAATAAATGGTCTGTCATCGATAGTATGAACTCCAGCGTACAATACAATAAACTTTATTGCACACCAAGAAAATACAAATATACAGGAAAATAGATAACAGAGTTGCACAATGGGCGGCCTTATCGTTAGGAGCAATCTTCCAGACCTCATTCGTCTTGGGATGGACACGAAGCAGCATACTTGTATAATGGAGCTCAGTGGTTTTCCTAAACGATGATGCAGAAGACCAACACCACGGTTTCAGCAATTTTGAAGCAAATTTACATGATGTACCTACCTTCCTAGATAGCTATGGCATAGGTACATAATAATTTCTGCATGGGATGCAAGTCAACACCATTGACGACCTCAGTCACCGAGATCGTCAATGGTTCAGTGGCGCCGCGGGTGAAGGTCCGCCTGCGATGCACGAGGTTGCGGGTTCGATTTTAGCACTGCAGATATTTGTTCCGGATCTGAGTGTTTTCTATTTATATAAAAAGTTATCTAACGTTTATATAGTACCGACAAGGCTCTGCTTACTTCGGGCTAAGTGATGTGTGGATCTTCCAGCATTATTTATTTACATAACCTTTCTGAAAATGTAATTCGTACAGAATAGTGTTCAAACAAAATTTTTTGTTTACAGTCTCAACATGTCAACGTACTATTGCGTGGTACGATACGAAACATGGTCAAATGGGGAAGATCCGCCGATGAGTTTTCAGGGAACTTCCTATTCGTCATTAAAAGGATGCTGAAGTTTATACCTGATGTGGAGGAAGTATTTTTGATGGTTAGTCATAAAAGACCCTGAAATCACTGCTTATGCTCATGTCAATTGCTTGCAAAACTGAGTTACTTTGCGGAAGTCCAATGCAAAATATTAGGATGAAATATTTCGTAACAGTTCCGCGCAAAATTTTGCACGGTATTGTTACTACTATTTTATATTATCATTGTTACTGATATTTTATAACTACAGGTTTTCGCGCGATTTTATCCCATAAAATTATCTCAAATGAACCAAACTATATCTTTTAAAAATCTGGAATACAAAACAACTCTAAAATCATAGTTCTTCAAATTGGAATTACAGTTCCAATTTGAAGAACTATTATCGTATGAAAGTGAAAAATTATCCTTAACCCCTTATTTAAACAGGCCAGCCCAACGAGCGAATACATAAAACGGTACCTATTATCTTTTATATACATAATATAAAAATCTCGTGTCACATTGTTTGTAACCAAACTCCTCCGAAACAGCTTGGCCAATTTTTAAGATTTTTTTTTGTGTATATTCGGGTTGTCTGAGAATAGATTGTTAAATATTTTTTATACCCCAAAGCGATAAGGGTGGCCTCCCCCAAAATTTGCTTTTTTATATTTTTTTGGACAAATTGTGATGTTTTTATGGTTTGGCTTTAAAAAATAAACCTTGAATTTTCACCTTTCTAACACCAACCTCCATTTTAATAGCGATATTAGTTAGTACTGTAATAACTTTCAACCCTCAGTGGTCGATGCCTAGCTGACCCGGCTAAGCAACGTTTGCCGGGTCAGCTAGTCTTAATTTCTTAATCTACGACTATTGATTACAGGACGCATTCATGCCTCTGGTGGAATTGGCCCAAACTCCATCAGCACGCACAATGTTGGCCAAGACAGTGCTGTCAATATTCTTCTCGAGATATAACTCCGTTTCTATTGACGACCACATCATTATTTCTAGTCTAATGAGATTATGTTGTATTGTGCACGAATCTATCAAGTAAGCATTTGTTTTTTCATCTATTTCATACGTACGTTATTATCCAATTCAAACGTATTCACAATAAAGTACGAGAATTTAAAAGCCATGTTACGGCGTAGCTTTTTCGTTCAAATTCAATTACATGGATTTTAAAGAAATTTTGTACTCATTACTTTTTATAGGTGGTTCGATTCACCTTGCCGCGACTGTTTTTGTCTTGTTGCAAAAACCTAAAATATATCGTAATAGACATTACACGATACAGTGAATATTAGAAATTATAGTCGAATTTGCAACAAATATCATAAAACCTAAAAATGGCGAAGGGAAGTAAATACATATATATAATCTTCTGATGCTGACATTTCTTATACCAGGAATAAGACTAGCGGAAAAATAATTTTGTCGACAATCAAACACGTTCTTGCCAAATCTACTACATTATATTTTATATTATTCAAATGCATGCAATAGGATTTTAACGAATTTCGTAAAAGGTAGGCCGTAACATGAAATGTAACTTAAATATTGTTTTGTTTTCAGTGTAATTTATTTTTTCCTTTCAGCGCCGTAACAGTAGACGACGAAGTGAAATTATGCAGCGATCTCATCAACAAGTTTGTGTTATCTGTCACATACCAAGAGGATTTGGAGCAGCAGCTTAACTTCTACGTCGAGTGCCGCGCTTCCTTCATCAAACTAGACGCGGTCCTCGTGGCGTTGGTGCATGTGAGTACAGAATAATAATAAAAAAAGGCGACGACCTAAAGAAGTGACGAGAAATGAGGGCTATCGGTCCGTCCCTTTACCCAATAGGCTCGTAAAAAATTTAAGAAGACCGAAAGAAGTGGCGAGTAATGAAGCCTATTCGGTCGTCCCTTTGCCCAACAGGCTTGTAAAAAAAAATGGGCAACACACAAAAGAAGCATAATTGCATAATATTGTTTAGTCATAGCTAATTATTGATATACTCTTATCTAATTGCTAACAATTTTACCAGTCGAAAATGCAGGAATACAAATTATTGTGGATGTTTTCATAAGTTCTATTACATGCGCTAACTTTCTGGTTAAGTTAAAAAGGACTCTGCTGTTGCCTCGTAAATTTCATGTAACTTCGGTGATCCTCGCTAGGCTTTTCCTTTTCTCTCTGACTGCCTACCTTACCTTCAATCCCTTAAAGGTCCTCGATAGTAATGAATATTATCTTGTTCCTGCACACCCCTGTACAAGGGTACTTAAACTATCCACCTCTTTTTCTTTCTACCAGGCAGTCAACACGCTATCAACCCGTGCGTGCCCCACACAAGGCCGCTGGCTACACCGCGCGTGCGCCGCGTATTGCTACGTTACCGCACCGTCCCTACGATGTACACTCGTAAAAGCACATCTTTATCTGCTGTCTGGACAAACAGCTCTGCTCAATAACTGTATTGGACAGGGTTGGTATTAACATGAGTATTTAACAAGTAACAGAAGACCCGCCGAATTGAAACTACAAATGGAGGGACGCTTATTAAAACTGTCAAGGTTGAAACCAAACTATCAATCTCTTCGTGTATATATATACTTCGCGAATAGCACCGCACGCACTATCTAGAGCTTCTTTCATCTATGGACCATTATGTTACGATACCATTGTCATAGTAAAGTGATTCGGCCCCTGCGCTGGCTATGTCTCTTACGGGAGCTAAGCCAGCATTATACTGAGTTAGGGCCTTTTTATAACAACTTTCAAAAAACGTTTATTTCAAAATTATGTTTGACAATGGTGTTGTAACACTGCCTCCTGTGGTAGCTACAATGTAGCTGTGTTACAGAAGAACAGCTTCTTCCCAAAAGTAGTTAACATATTATTATATTATTAATCTTAACTGTTGTCGAACAGCCTGGTCATCACGGATTATCGTGTACTAGGGCTGCCGGTCGGATATCTCGCCATGCCAGCCTTAACGACATCATCCGACGGGCCTTTGTCACCGCTAACGTACCAGCTATTCTCGAACCGAATCGTCTGTTGCGTGACGATGGTAAGAGGCCCGACGGCATGACTTTAGTCCCTTGGGAGCTGGGGAGGCCTATTGTGTGGGACGCTACATGTGTTGACACACTTGCGCCTTCCCATCTTTCAAGGACATCCGTTGGGGCTGGTTCGGTGGCAGATTTGGCCGAGGATCTCAAGAGGCGCAAATATGCAGGTGTCGACAGAGCCTACACATTTGCTCCCCTTGGAGTCGAGATCCTAGGTCCGTGGGGTACCGAGGCTCTCCGGGTTTTCAAAAAATTATCTGAACACCTGGTCGAAGCGACGCGTGACCCGAGAGCTGGTGAGTATCTGGTGCAGCGCATTAGCATTGCCATCCAGCGGGGCAATGCAGCCAGCGTCTTGGGGACGCTTCCGACTGGTTGATATGGACCAGTTGAGCTATCTGTAGATTGTTTGCAACAGTCTGCAGTTAGCTCAATTGTTTCAATTGTAAATACTAGTTTAATTTCTTTATATTATTTGATTGTTATTTTCTTTGTCAATAAAGATATATATATTTTAATCTTAATATTAACTTAACTATTATTATAAGATTTGTAGTTTAGTGCACTTTACTTATCTATACTTAGTTGGTAATATCTTAAAGGACCAAACGTTTACTATATATGCAGGTATCGATATGTACTAGTTTTTATTTATATTTGGCAAACGATTAGTACCTAGTTCATTTTTTATACATAGAGTAGGTATGAGTGTAAGGTATACTGTTTGTATTATTGTTATAATTTCTATCTTTATTTTCTTCTTATTTTCAACTCAAGAGACAACAACACGTCAGGAGTAACGACAACGTATAAAAATGGGTGGTAGAAGTTTACCTGCGTGTTTGTCTGTGATATCGTAGCTCCTAAATGGATGAACCGATTTTGAAAAATATTTTTGTTCGAAAGTAGTTTGCTTCTTTAATGAAAAACGATACAGCCATTCTAATGTTATGATGATTCTGTAATTCTTTGATGTACATAATAAAACATAGCATGAACTTATCTAATAGGATATTGTACATAGGCGAACTTAACCCTGAAAGAGTTTTCTAACAGCAAACCTTAGTACAATATTAGTTATCGGAGAGGCGATGAAACAAGTAGAGAAGTGTGCATGATTCAAAGAAAAATCGTCGGGGGTTATTTAAATATTTGTTAAATTTGCTCGTACTTTGCAAAAATAACGAGTAAAGAAAAAAAAAATAAGTAATTTCTCTTTACAGCCGAAGCAAATTTCAAGGCCCTCATAGGACTCATACCAGATATACCCGAATTCATAATGGAAGATGGTCAGAAGAAACCCACGCATTTCAAAGTAGCTGCTGTACTCAGTGACTTTCTATCTACACTATTGGTGCTTCCAGTAAGTTCAATTTATACCTTATCCAAACTCCATGTAGAGTACTGAAAGAGCCCACTGACAGTTCAATCAGCTGATGAAGGGGTGAAAAACATTTCTATTATTTAGTTTCCATTTCATCCCATAGGTGCTATGCAGACAGAGCAACTATTGTGGCATCAGGGAACTCTCAACTAGCTGTTTACATGTAAACTTCTCATAATCTGATCTTTAATCCGGCTATATAAAATTATCCTAGCATTCGTTTCTAAATTCCGAATCTTAGTACAAAAGTAACCAAATGTGCTGCACAGGACTTCAAAACTGAGATTCTTTAGGGTTGGATCTGTTATGAAGACAAAAATTCTCCGGTGATTTTAATCTTCGTTTTGGACCAACTATTGGCGATTTGTGAATTCAAATAATTAGATTTTGCATAGAATTGACGTAAAGATTTAAAAAGTAACAAATATAATATATGGGAAAATGAGTAGAATTATGTTAGGCCTGCATCATTTCATGGTTATATTATAACCCTAAAAATCTACTGATTTTATTTCTTGACAAATGACATTCATTCTATATGGCTCTAGTATATGTATCTATTAAATTCATTACGAAAACTTGTGGTCACAAATTTTCTATACGATTCACGATACGATATTACTTACTCCTGTGGCTCAGCGATCCAAATTGGATCTTGGCCTCAAGGCTTTTCCAAGCATCTCGGTTCTGAACTGTCTCTCGCCAGCTATGGGTGTCGAGTTCACGAAGATTGGCTTGAACTTCGTCGATCCATCGTTACCTAGGGCGGCCGACTGGTCTACGCCCGATGGTTTTCCCCATATGCCTTCTTGACAGCCCGATTCTCTTCCATTATCTCGACGTGTCCTAGCCAGTAGAGACGAGCGCTCTTGAACTCGCTTATTACGTCTGGTTCGGTATACAGGTCCTCTAGCTCCTGGTTTTTCCGGACTCGCCAGGATCCATCTGCTCGTCTAGTCGGGCCAAAAATCTAACGCAGCACCTTACGCTCAGCCACGAAGAATTTGTCTTCTTCCGATACGATATTAGAGAATCGTTACATCTTTGCTTTACTTGTTTACTATGGGGCTTGATTAGTCTGTGTAGGTAGATTGTCCAGCATTATTTATGTATTTATCAATTTAATTTCAGGACAATGTGGACAGTAACTGCAAAGTATACATACTGAGTGGATTCATAAAAACCATGGAGAAAATCCATTGGAAGAAAACGGACCCCTTGTACTATAATACACTCTTGCGCACCTTGGACTTGCTTTGCGAAATGACTCAGGACAATTACGTCCATCATATTGACGGAGGTAGGTACTATTGATGAATGTTTCAAATTCCCTCAACTGTAATAAACGCTAATTAAAATTAATTAATTAATGAACACTTTTTTTAATTTAACATGGATAAAAATTCTAGTTAAAAATGTTAAATAAAATAAACACGTTACGAAAGGGGTTATCGCTAAGAACAATTTCTCCCTGGTAACCTTGGGATGGAGAAAAAGATTTAAAAAAAGTTAAGAGTGCACAGACAGTAAATAACAAAAATTAGTTTTGTTCGATGTTTAGAAGATATGGGGTGTTTTTACTAGCAATGGATAACTGGATTAGCAAACATTATGATTAGCAACGCAATAAAGTTCATTTCAGCCCGAGTACTCTTCTTTCAATATTTACGCAAGACAGAGCGAGATGGAAAGTTCAGTGCGAGCGAAAATGAACCTTATTGCGTTGAACTAGAATCTTAGACCCCGCTAGCCGTGAGCTCTGGCAGCCTAAAGAGCCCAATAAGCATACATGTTTGTTTTTTTTTGCAGTGCTTTCAAACGATAAGTTATACGGATCTGAAGAGGAATTTCTAGAAATAATAGAAAAGTATGCGACGAACGTATGCCAAGAACTGCTGATTGTTCTAAAAGCCTTAGGTGACAGTAAAGAAACGAAAAAACAGTACAATCTAGCTTTGGAACTGTTTTGGCGCGTGATCAGAAAGGGGGACTTGCAAAGCCGAACTTTGACAACCCTGGCGACGAACCTGTGGATGCTTTCACAGAAATTGCAGGATTCCAACGATAAGATTGCGGTAAGCCGTATTATGATAAAAATTGCTGCTGTCCACGCTTTCTCCCGCGTTTTATCGGGGTAAAAAATAGCCTTTATGTTATTCTAGGTCCCAAACTATACTTATACCAAAGAGCCCAATCAGTTCAGTAGTTTTTGCGTGATAGAGGAACAAACATCTATACATCTATATTTACAAACTTTGATATTTATAATATTAGTAGGGCTAGCTGCGCCCCGCGTTGTTACCAGTGTTATTAATTAATAAACGTATTTAAGTTATTTAATCACCCCACACTAATAACTAGGGAACACTGCGTTTTCCGGGATCAAAAGTAGCCTATGTGTTAATCCAGGATATAAGCTATCCATTCAGCTATTTGAGCGTGAAAGAGTTACAAACATACATACAAACTTTCTCTATTATAATATTAATGTGATAAAGACATTCAACTTGCCCAGCATAGCTATTCTAACTCGATCGAAAAGATCATGTCTCGGAAATGGCTGAAGACACACGTTTACGAATGCCCTACCGAGCGAGGTCAAAAACGCGATTCATACTCGCTCTCGGTGGCTACACGAACAAGGAAACACTTTACGGGGCATGCTTTAAAAATGGTAGAAAATGTACACCATGGTAGAAATTAAAACGTTGGAATTAGTAAGAAAACTATAGCTAGAAATTAATTTTGTAATTATTTTTCAACTATTTAGTCATTAGTTGATGAAATAAAACCTTTATGAGATTATTTGGGAAACTTGAAATAAAGTGTATTAATAAAAGCGCAACCTTACTTCGTAAACCTAACTCAACGTTAGCTTTTTTATCTGTGGGGCAACCTAAGTGTGGTGGCTAGTGTTGCAACCTTAGCCATTTACAAGATAGATCTAGCCTTTTTACAAAATGAACCGGTTTGACATTTTTGACATTGAAACATACTAAATACATACTTACAAAACCTATCTTACCACGCTTATTAATTAGATTGAAAAATTTTGCTCGTCTTGTGGTAGAACATTTTCATAATTCTGTTTAAAATTTTCACTAATAACTTAAAATTGTTTTCGCGTAGGAAGCGTTTCCTCCCTTAGAGATTGACTGCGGAAGATTTTATCAATTAAATTTTTTATTATTTCAATATCAACGTCGTATGACAGTATAAAAACATACCTTTGATCTCGCGGTAAATGTCAACAAGTGACGCGGTACCGTGAAATTTCCATTGGAATCACGTGCACACAAAACCTATAGGGTATTTCCTGTTGACATAGGTCAACGTCATATCATAAAATTTTGCAAAGCAATGTCATACAGCACAAATAAAGGAAAAAATCCAAAAACCGTAAATTTATAGTTTATTCATATGATAAATAATATTTGATTCTCACCATGGACCGATAACCTATAAAGCACTTCCCGTAAATCTAGAATCATTAAATTTGGCAAGAAGCAAGGCCTTATAGCACAATTAAAGGAAAAAATCCAAAAAATGTAAATAAATAGTGAATTCACAAAAAATAAATATTTTTGGTTTTTACTGGCGGCCAAAACCTATAAGCATCCCGTTGACGAATAGTTGAAGAATCATGAAATTTGGAAGTCACAAGGTTTTATAATTATTATTATTATGGAACCCTCGGTGCACAAGTTCAACTCGCCCGTAGATAGATAGATAGGTTAATTTGGTTCACAAATATAGACAGCAAAAACAAAAAAAATAAATAGAAGGTAGGTATCAGTAAAATATACTTGTAAAACACACAAACAATTTAAAAAAGAAGAAAGAAACATCAAATATTACAAAAGTACACTCAAGCATAAAAACTAAAATTTAAACTTAAGGTCAATAGGTACGACAGTGCTGCCGAGGTGAGCCAAAATGGATCAGTTAGATCAGTATGCTATTTTGCACCAGGGTACAAAACAGCGCTGGTTTTCAGACTGACCCAGTCCAGGTGACACGACGTTCACTTGACGTTTTTATTTTAATAGAAGATGTATATTCTGAAGGTGGATATTATTTATTTTAATTATTTGTGTCGTTTTCGACTAATTTGAGGGCATAGATAACAAATAATGCTGTTTTTACTAATCCAAGATGGTGGATAATTTTTATTTAAAATAAGAGTATCGTTTTCAACTAACTCGAAGGCGTGGATAACGAATATGCGGTGTTTTATCAAATCCAAGGTGGCTATATCGTTTTTTGTGATGATATTGTTTTTGACTAATTCGAGGGTGTCGGTGTAGGTCTAGATTAGGTCTCGAATTAGACAAAAAAGTCAGGCATCTTGGAATAAAAAAAATATTAACTTATTGGTAATATACACCCTCGAATTAGTCGAAAACGGGAGTAACATATGAAAAAAAACATTATCTTGAATTTGATAAATACCCAATTTTAAGTAATGAACATCCTCGAGGCAGTTGAAAACGATATATTTGTTAGAAAATAATTATTATAAAAAATGGAATAAAGAACGTTAGCTATATTGGATTTAAAAAACTTATATTTTCTTTTTCTCCCTTGAGTGAGGCAAAAATCCTAAGATTGAAAACAAGGTTAATCGTATGGATGGAAATATTTTCCTTGTAGCAAAAGTATTCATTTTCTTATTTAGCCCTTTCTAGTCCTACTTGTAAAAACTGAGTTCGTCTTTTCTAACCCTTTTGAGGCCCGCTAGCCCCTTTTCGGAAAACCAAGGTGGCAGCACCACGCCGCCGTCACAACAAAACAATAACAAATGAACCAATTCGAAATACAAACAATTTTCGTTTATTCTCCTTGCATTGCACAATTTTATAAGTGCAGTGAAGTGAATAAATGATCCACTAGTCTCGCAATAATTATTATGCAAGAAATAAACAAAGTAAGTGCCTTTTTTAGATCAGCCTAAATTTTAATTTCACTTCACATGTTGTAATCAATATAATACAAATTTTCAGGGTAATAGAGTGAAAGTTTCACCTGATCAGAGAATTATAATGCTCAACTTCGTGAAGGCTCACGTGGACTACGCCCGCGGTCGAGTAACGGGCGCCGATGCCGCTCGACAACGCAAAAAAAAAAAATGTGAAGAAATGGTCCGAATGTTGAACGCCTGTGGTTCAGGAACAACTAAGACCCCAAAGAAAATGCTGAAAGTAAGAATAATAACTAATTATTGTTATTGTTCATTTATGTACATGTAGTAAATATCAATTTACATATTATTTACAGTGCTGGCAAGATTGGCGCTGTGACACAAAGGTCAAGGCACTAAAGAGAGAGAAATTTATGAGTGGAACTGGTGGAGGTCCGTGCCCCCCACCACTCTCGGAGCTGTAAGAATCCTTAATGGAATTAAATCCATATCAATACCAGTCGGAAGCATCCCCAAGACGCAGACTGCATTGCCTCGCTGTATGGCAATGTTAATGCGCTGCGCCAGATACTCACCAGCTGTCGGATCACACGTCGCTTCGACCAGGCACTCAGATTATTTTTTGAAAACCCATTGCCTCGGTACCCCATGGACCTAGGGTCTCGACTCTAAGGGGTTCTGTAGAGACCTGCATATTTGCACCTCTTGAGATCCTCGGCCAAAACAATTATATTTCAAGTAGTAATTAGTATTAAGCCAAGATTGTGATTATTGTGGTTCTCTATTGTGTAAGTTTATTCAAAACATGGTATTTATTTAAACATTGATGTTACAGATTTATTACTAGACTTTATTAGTGTAACTAGTTGTAGCAATTTGTAATTATGAGGTGATCTCATTAAGACTTGATATAACTTAAAGATATTACAATTATCTAAAAATAAAAATAGCTCTTTATTTTCTAGTATTTTATTAGTAAATATCATACGTTACAAAGTGTTCATAAATAATTTATGTAAAGAATTAAATTTAGATACAAGATATCTCAACTATCTTAAGCAATATTGTGATTATTATGGCTATCAATAAATATACAATACAAAACTCTTTATTGTACACTACAAAGACAAATAAACCACATAGACATTAACATAAACAAGTAGAATGGGTGGCCTTATCGCTTAGAAGCGATTTCTTCCAGGCAATATACCTACATTTTTACTGTGTTATCTATTCCATTAGTAGGTTGTATTGCAGGGAAACTAGTAGTAGTGGTTCATTGACTGTTTTCTTTAAACAGTGACCCATTTAAACTAGTGGGTTTCCTCGTTATTACGACATTAGACACTTCCACCTCCGAGTCTACATCTAAGGTGCATCTCTCGCAACTCCATTCAGACCGGCCAATGAAGGCAAGCAAGAGGTGGGGATCTAGTTCTCTTAATACCCAGCAGCAGCATCTTCATAATTCCCAGCATGCAGGGCAATGTCAGATTTCTGTAGTTTCTGAAAAAAGTTAAGTGCTTTTAATTTGTTATGTAGGTGGTTCATTTGTTCTAATTAGTGATTAGGTTGTATAGTGATCTCATTATTCAAGTATTAGGTATTATTAAATCTATCTAATCCTGAAAAAGTTAAATGTTTAAAAATAATAGTGTGACTAGATATTATGTAGGTTTAAGAAAAGGTACCAGCAGTGGTAATTAGGTAATATTTCATACAATGCAACTCAAATAAATAGCTACTTTTGGATTGTGTTTTCTATCGCATTAGTATCGAAGGGAAACCTTATCCACCTGCACAGTACTGACTGCCTGTTCAATGCATCTGTTGTGTCATTAATGGCCCTGCAGACCGATGACTGACTCAGGCAGAAAGCGTACTCCCTCCCATCCGACTTTTGGTAACTGCCTTGTGCGCAAAAGTGGACAAAAACTACAAAGCAATATGTACATAAAGTCACAAATAGGTACCTATAGGTTACATAAAGGTAAGTATTCAATTGTTTGTAGGTAATGCTTACTTTTAGCTCCACTGGTACCGCATTAAAAAGCTTCGTCCAAGGCTTTATCGCACGCAGGTCGTTTATCAAATTCAGAGCCATGTCGGGAGAGTCTGTATATCCCCCGAAAGTTTGGATCTATAAAAGGATTTGTCAAATCCCGCAGAGTCAGGCACCGACGGAGTGTGCTTATCCTGTGTCTTGCTCCATCACGCCGGTTTTGGTGTTGTAAAACGAGAATTATGCTCCATCTAAAATTGTTTTGTTTACTATGCACATAACCTCAATGTAACACAAAAAAATGCAAAGAAAGATTTTTGGGGGCATAAAAGTGTTAAAATCATCTTCATTCACTAATTACTTCACGAAGAATACGGAGGTTTTCTCCAAATCATGATAATTTGTTAGAAATTGTACCTCGGATTAGATTCCATCAAGCAACTACCACTCTAAATAATTCCGTGAAAAGTTGGGTCGATTTCGATGAAAATTTCCGTGCTCGGACGCTCTGAATAGCCTATTTCAAAATCCGTCTCGAAAACTAGCGGTTTCCGAGTAAAATCAATTTCGAACACGAAATCGAGCCACTCTGAATTGCCCTGCAGGTCCGTGTTCAATGTTATCAAAAAAACTAAATAAAATTGGGTTGGTGAGAGTAGATAACACTTGTAGCTCGGTTGTGTGCGCGAACGAATCATCCTGTTGGCAAGGTAAGCAAACGTGCTTACCTTGCCTTTAGGATGATTCGTTAAGACCGCATCTGCGTGGGGTATTCAGAAATTCCGTTTCCGATTCTAAGACACGGAATCTGACACAGATTCGCGCGAAATTCAAGTTTTTTATTTATTCTGCTTTCTGTATAGGAATAAAACTAACAGAAAAGTAGTTGTTTAAAAATAGAATATTTCTATGAACCCATGTTAAAATAATTTAAGGAGTTTTTGGTAATATATGTATATATATTGTTTTTTAGTAATAAATCTCTTATTTGCTCCAAAAGTTGCATTAAATCGAAATTCATGTAACATGGGTTCATAGATTTTTTTTACTATTTACGGTAAACTACTCTTCGGCTATTTATATATTCCTCGTAGAACGCAGGAAATATGAAAAACCGCCGGTCAGATTTCGCGTCGAAGACTGAAACGGAATTTCTGAATACACCCCTACGATCGAAAAATTCCGTTATTCGAAACCTGACACAAATCCGCGCGAAATTCAAATATTTTCGACGTCTACATGCAATATCAGATTTCAAGTCACGAAAACTTTTCGATCGAGTTACAATAGCCCTGCTGGTTTGGTAAGCTGCTTTGCGATTTCCATTAGTTATAGATTTCTTATGTTAACTATATTCCTTTTTTTGTTTCAGAAAGCAATATTGTCATCGTTACAGTCTGCTTCTGATCCAGCTAGTCGGCAATTATTGGAAAAACTACAGTGCTGAAACTTTTATCTCAAAACAACTTATTTTTATTGTTATTGTTTACTGTATAACCGTTATAACTGTACTCATGTTTCGTATTTTGTTCTGTTTGTATCAAGCATTCCTTATTATTAATTTATTGTGCAGGTATCATATAACTTGTCCATTGAAATCTATCACTTCTTTGTAGGTATAAAACCAAAGAAGTACATTTATGGAAAAAATTAAAAGGTTATTAATTAATAAACCTATTTAAGTTATTTGATTACCCCACACCTAGGACCAATAATTTTATGGACGTCGCCTTTCAGTTTTACGCATGTCCGTTTTTATTAGTGTGCAGTTACAGATTTGTAATAGTGTGCATGACTAGGGAAGTGACTTTGCTGCCGAGCCGAACTGGCTTCGGCCCAAAGGTGGTGGTTTGGTCCGAATCAGGAAAATACACTTGAATGCCGATTTCATTCCTGATTCGTCCCATATTTCCTATTATTAAATTCTGTAACCTAGTCGTGTGTCGTAGTGTCACTACCTACTAAACTGTTGTCCACACTACCCAAAGGTTAGCAGGTAGAGAATGCTATCTAGCATTATGCTCGCCTATATACAACTTTTCTGCAATAAAGTATATTCTATCTATCTATCTATATTTAGCAGGCACGTTTTAGTACTTTCAACCAGGGTTGTTGCTGACACGTTTTTGACACATAACCTGATGCTGATGCTGATTTTGGCAATGTGGGTGTCGAAATCGCGAACCGAGTATGCCACACTAATTCAATGTAGATGATTCTACCAATCGAAAACGAGTTTCCAAAAACTATACACATTTTAAAGAAAGCTACGCACTTTTTTAGGGTTCAGTAAACAAAAGGTACCAACGGGACCCTAGTACTAGCCCTCCACTGTCTGTCTGTCTGTCCATCTATCGGGCTTTATTGTATCTCATGATTCGTAAAAGGTAGACACTTGCATTTTTCAGTATGTATTTCATTTGCCGCTATAATAACATACTATAAAAATAAATATTAAAATTAATGGGGGCTCAAAAAACATGTTTTTTGGGCATTTTTTTTTGTTCCGCTCACGCGATGCGAAAATCTAAGAAAAGGGTTAGTGTTCGCTCCGCTTTCCGTTGCCTTAGTTTCTAGATTATTTTGAGCAAGTGCCGCTATAAATACCTGAATTTTATTGCTCCTCCTTCCAATTACTGCGTGTATAGTCTAGAGCGCTAATTGACACTTGGAACTTATAGTCACGGGTGTGAAACATCCTTCATTCAGGGAGTCTAATGGATTAGCTAGCAGAAAAGTTTCTTCTAGAATGAAGTGAGTTCCACAAATAATTAGTGCGTTCTACGCTGTAAATGTGCGTCAAGTTAAAAAATTTGTGCATGTTCACGTTTTGGAATAAAACGCAAAATTCGTTTCCTGCTGGGGTAACGTTTTTCCAGCAGGAAGATTCTAAACGAATGACCCTAGACAAATTTGACTTATATGGGCAGATAGCTTATATTTGTGTATGAAAGTGGGCCTAAAAATAAAATTTGTGCGTCTTAAGGTTTTTGAGATATTCAATTTCCTGCTGGGGTAACGTTTTTCAAAAGCTTGTTTCTCGGAAACCATTGAATGTGCATCTACAAAACATACATACACTAGTAGCTTTCGATTAGTGCTTATATAAGAAATAGTAAAATTTTCAATAATATGTTAAGTTTTTATGTAATCTTTTTTTTCTTTGAAACCTTAAAAAAAATCTAGCTCTTTAATGGACAGACATAGAGGTTCATTGTAAACGGTATTCGGTTTTTACTGTTATTCTTTGTAACCATAAAAAGTTTCAAGAAGGTTCATATACGCGTTTTTGAATAATATCGATTAAGACGTAACTGATAAGGTCATAACTTTGACGTCAAAATGCAAGAAACCTTTCAACCCAAGATTGTCGGTAATAACAAAAAAATCAGTGCGTTCCATGAAAATTATATCCTGAAAATTTCAGCTCTCTACGTCTCGTATTGAGCTAGTTGTAAAGGAATGACTGAAATAAGGGTCCACTCCTTAATCACCCTTTTCTACCAGGTGATACGACCAAATTCGAATGACTTCTAAAAAGCGACTGTTTCATACATATTGATGACCTTTTTAATTTTGCTACCGAGAGGCATTCGGCCTTGGTACACTCGAGTACAAAAGTTATGGATAACTTTTGCCAAATATTTTATACGTAACGCAACATTAAAAATAACATAATGTACCTATGACTGTAATATCTTAAGACTTGTTCTTTTTTATCTTTGTTTTAGTTTATACTAAATGTAGTAATTTATAGAACATTATATTGTTTGCCAACTCAATTTTCACTATCGAAGTTAGATATGGCCGCCTGTAATTGCGGGAACACAAATGCATGTAATAATTTCGTACACATACCTATTCTAAACTTGTAATGTGTATCCTTCGTAGGTGGTTCAATTACAATAAATAAATAAATCTACAGACAGTAGAACAAACAGACAAGTAACTTGTCTGTTTGTTTTACTCTCCATCCTTTCAGTTAACTCTATGCCAAAAATTCGAAAAAGAGAGTTATATAATGTTAATTTTAAGGATATTGTATCGTTTGTGCCTTAATAAAAGAAAAATATAAACAAAGTTACGAAAAATTTATATTTTAACTAAAATCATATTACCTAACTTTTGGAACGATAACTTCCGGAAAAAACCGCGTGAAAATAATTCTAGGTAATTATAGTTATTATATTGTGTATTTATTTTTTCCTCGTACTTTGAGTTATATAAACTAGTTAAATGAATCCTACGGAAACAATAATAATAAATCATCATCTACATGCTTGAGAAGAGTGTGAAAGACAGTACTTTTCTGTACGAAACCTTGAAATGGGACGAATCAGGAATGAAATCAGCAATCAATTTTATTTTCCTGATTCGGACCAATTTTGGCCGAAACTTGTGGGTCGAATGCGGTATAACCCGAAAATTAAATTTGATTGTTAAGCGCATCACTAGCACAGTGATGCTAAATTTATCTCGCCTAATTATTCATGGTTTTGGACATTATTTGTATCCTAGACTCATAGGAACACATGAACTAGATTGTTAAAATGTTGTTACTACAGATTTCTAGTAATAAAAATAATTACTTTAGTATTTATACTGAGCGAAAAGCTTACGCATTTAATGACAAATCCGGGACTTTTACTCCACCTTTTGTGCTTTTTGAAGGACAGAACACGACATATTTTCACTTTTTCAACAAAGTTTTAGGTAAAACGCAGTAATTTCTTAGAATTTCAATAAAGTTCATCAGTCTTACCACAACTTTGAACTAACTAGTCAGTTACAAGCTGACACGATTGACACTGACAGTGCAGTATAGCTATACGTACACCAGCTATCTCTTTTACTCATAGCTTGACTCCGAGGGATAGACAAAGATACATACAACTATGGTGATACATAGATATAAGACCGGAAATTACTTATGCTACCTCTACCTACTTATTTCTCTATGCCCCACACTAATTACTAGGGAACACTGCGCGTTAGTATGGTATACTAATATAAAGTTTAGTCTTCCGATACACAATGGTCACGTGGTCGTCCCTTGCTTACGTCATCATCGCCAACGGCGAATGAGAAGACGAATCTGGGGGTCTACTCGGAAAAGGAAAATCGAAGTTTCGTTTCGTGCAAAACCAACTCTTATGTCGATTGCATAAGATTAGCGTTTGCACGAAAAAGAATCAGAAACTTCGATTTAGTTTTTACGAGTACGGGCCCAGTTTCCTGGTGTTACCAGTAGTGTAAAATTGTACTCCCCTAACTCCTTGTATAAATCTGATAAAACTATGTGGTTTTGTATTTACCCAGTATTTATCAGATTGAATCATATTAACTAACGCTGTTTTGACTGATCTAACAAACATAACTGATTGAATTTTATATTTTTTTTTTCAATCGACCCTTATTACATTTTTTTCCATCTTCTACGTTTTATTGAAATAAAATGGCAACTGGACAGCTACCTTGTGACTGGAACAAACCTTGTTTTCTTGGATCTTAGAGGAATGCATAAAATGGAGGAAAATCCCTCCACCATAAGGCTCTCTTCCAACAAGGTTACACTGAGCTAATGTTTCTCCCGGTCGTCTTCATATTTTGCTCCTTCCATCATCCGCCTTGAGACTAAATTTGGACTCATCAGTAAAGAGATCTTTTTCCCAAGCGTCATCATCCCATTTAAGGTGCGAACGAGCAAAGCTGGACCGAGCTGCTCGATGCCCTGTGGTGGTGAGCAATGGGTCTGTAGCGGGCAAGCACGCCCCTTTACTAGCTGCCTTATGGCTAAGTTTTGGTGCTAACTATTACCTATACTTGTCGAACTTACTGTAGCTTGTTTCGTACCTCGAAAGAATCTCGTAGTAAGTATATGTTTTTGAGCTTGCTTTCAATAAATCTGTCGTTCCTCTCTGTTGTTACTCTTTTGATACCTTGTCCTTTACGTCTGGTTTACTCTTCAGTCTGCCGATATTGATTAACATTTTGAAAAATCACAGACTTGGAAATACGAAAATATTTGGTTTTTGTAGCTTTTTTTTTGCGTTCCTCTAAATATGTCAATGTGTATAGTTAAATTGTATAAAACTATGTATAAAAAACAAGCTATTTTAGGATATTCATATTATAATTACTTTGCATTTATTTAATTTTATATAACTTTATATCAATAAAATGGTCTCAAAAAATTGTAATGATAATAAGTATGAGTTATCAATTTCATTTAGTAAATTGAGCACACACATGTCTCATTGCCTAACGGTATGGATAGTGGTCTCTAACAGGCGTTGAATTGCCTAAGGGTGAATGACGAAACCGAAATTCGCTACGCTATCCCCACTCCAAGGGCCCTAATAAGCGTTACACAATTTACGCAACGTCAATTAAAAACAAAGTGTTAGACAAGTACCAGCGGATTATGCAGAACCGTAGCTGTTTGCCCCATAGGGTAAGGCGCTGTGACGTTATTGGCCTAGTGGCTGACCGGGGTGGATGGAGCAAGCGGACAATGTCCGCAGACACGCTTCACTGGTGCGCGCCGTCGGTTGCGGCGATCTTTCACCTGCGCAATAATGACGCCTATAAAACCTTGTCATTTCAATAATGTCACGTTACTTTCATCTCAACGCAAACTAAGAAAGCAACTATTCGGCAAGGAAGCAGTCCGTTTTAAGAAAACGCACTGGGTTGATACCCATTCTGAAGAATGTATAAACTGGGGTGCCTGGTACGGACCTTTTGTTGAATATTTTTTTTTACTGGGTTTCCCAATCTTATTTTGCGATATTCTTACAGTTGCTTTTATGGGCGATATGTGATGGAGTGTTTTCCAGTGAAGAACAGAAAGGATATGTCCAGCCGCTAGATTTCGGTCCGTTATTCAACTATGGCGATTCTGGTGAGTATTAAAAATGTACATAAAAAATATCTTGAAATACCATACTAGAAGTAGGGATTAACGCTTTTGCTTTTTACTATTATTGCAGGCTCCCTGGCTTCCAACCCTATTGCAGCTGCTGTATTAAAACTAGATAAGAGCCAATACCCTCAATTGTTTGACACTATCGTCAGCAGTTCTATCGATTCAATACAAGCCCGAGTAGCACCCAGAGAAAATGTTTTTTCTGCTGATCATTTTGGATTTAATCCAATTGCAAGTCAAAGTTTTCAACCTCCTGGACAGTCTGCTCGATTAGCGATTGCCCCGCCGAGGCAACATCTCCAGCCTCAATCATCGCCTGATGCTCAGCAACTTGCTACTCCTTTAAGATATGATATAAGGACAGTACATGACGCTGATTATAAAGTTTATAAGCCCGAAGAAAATGAACAAGGAGAGCAGGGTGAAATTCTAGCCGCTTTAAAGAACAATCCTTCAGTCGCTTCGTACTTTAAGCCTGCTTTAACCAATGTTGAAATAACGCATCCGCTAAATTATAGAAAGGAAGATATAAGTAACGATGAGAGTCTTGAACTTGAACAGAACTACAAGCCGAATGCTTATATTACAGGACCAGCTCGTATTCGCAGATACAGTAATGGACGACGTCAAAACACCAGAAAGAATAGAGAAGAAGATGATCCTTACAGTTACAGACCTAAAGCTTTCGATGGCGAAGCGTATAGCGCGTATACGGAAGAAAAAGACCCTAACAACGATTATGAATATCCTTACGGTAGCTATGATACCGGTTATGATCATAAAGCATACGAAAGAATAAAAGAGATCTCGGAAAAACAAGCAGCGGAGGTTAAACAAAACCCAGGAAATTGCAAGGAGGTAAAGAAAGACGGCATGACCTGCACCACGTGTAAAGATCCTAAAACTGGTGGCAACTTTGAGTCTTGTTCGTATGTAGCAGAACCAAAGAATAACAAATACGCTTACTCGAAAGAAAATAAGTTTAATAGCAACGATGAACCCGATGAACCGGAATCCGAACAAAAAGCTGAACAACCTGCGCGGTCGGCAAAGTATGAAGACAAAAAAGATTCTCCATCAAACGACAAATCAAGTAGCGACGAGGCTGATGCCAATTCTGGTGAAAAAAAATATAAGGCTTATTCCATCCATAGATCAAAACCCACTCCAAGTGAAGCTCTCCGAGCAGCTTCTAGTGAAGGTGAGAATCCCGATGACGAAACAGAATCAGTTGTCCAACCTTATAACTACAAAAAAGCATTACCCGGTTTTTACTCTGACAACGAACCAAAAAAAGACGTAGAACATGTTTTGGCTGAATTCAAGAAAAAAGACAGATCTTCTTGCAAGAAAGTTCATAAAAATGGAATGACTTGTTTCCAATGTATTGATAAATCAGGGCTTAAAAATGAGGAGTGCATGTTTGTTTCGGAGTCAGCTCCAACAGCTAGCCATTTAGCTTACCAAGAAGTTAAAGAGTTCACATCGAAACCAGCTACCCTAAACAACGAAGGTGCTGCGAGTGATTCTGTTACCACTGTCGCACCCTTGCCTAGATCTGCAGCTTACGTAGTGGACACCAACACTTACGGGAAAAAAATAAAACGTAAGAAGGTTCCACAAACTTTATTGGCTTCTGCCACTAAGCCGATTATTAATATTCTTCCCAGGGTTCAGGTCCCTGTATTACCAACTAATACACGTAGGGTACAAAGAAGCGCAGAATCAGAAGCCGAAGAAAAAGCGCGCATTACAGACGAAACCAACGTTGCGCCACCTGAAGATTTTTCAGGTGATAGTTCCAAGGGTGCTTTTTGGGCGGAAACTCAGCAACGATACAGCCCAGCTCTAGGCGTTACATTGCCTGAATTCATGTTGTCAAGGTCGGAACACGAAGTTGCATTTGACGAAACTGTTGCAGGCTCGTAAGAGCGGGCTTGCCCAACCCAATCAGCATTAGTAGAGCGTGTCCGCTATAGCGCGTTAGATGAAGTCTAACAGTTGTTACGTAATTATAGGACGTCATAGACCTCGAAGTGACATTGTTCTTAAATAATAGAAAAGTCCATGGGAGCCGATAAGATATTTTTATATTGCATGCGTTATTTCATTTACAAATTAAATGGTCCATTGTTATATTACGTAGACATTGATACTTAGTGTGTCCTATGACAAAGCCGTTTGGTATATCATGTATAGGTACCGACTGTTTTTTTTGTTATTGTTAACTAGTTTTAAAACAAAAATAAATTGATACTCTAATTGTCAATTGTTTTTAATTCAACTAAGTATTTTAGGAGTAAGTTATGGTTCTTTAAAAGTCAATAGTCCTACTTGTAAATCTCGTAATAAATAGCTCTAACTTCCTAAGTATTTGTTTTATGAAAATAGTGAACCTGAATGTTGGCATGGTATTCGGTCACCGCCCTAGTTGTCTGTAATGTTTTAACCTTCTTATTCTACTGGTAATTGTCCAAGTCACAACCAACATCGTCACTAACAAAGGCGGTATACCAGACTCGGAAGAAAGTAATTAAATTCAGTCGTGTTCTAGTCATGCATCAGATTGGAGTTGTTCGTTTATAAATAAAGCTAAACGAGATTACGAGCCAATAATAAATATAAGCGAACTGTATTGTGCACAGCGAAAGTGAACTGTTGGGATTGATCGGAAACAGTGCACGCTCGTCAGTCGAATTATTGAAAAATAATACAAACGTATGTAAGTTCATTATTTCTGTATTTAGATTTTTTATTTATGTTTTAGATTTAGCAGTACCAATACACGGTAATAATTAGCAAAAATTTCGTATATTATGTACCATTTTTCACGAAACATGCTTGCCTTTAAACGAGATCAACATCAAGATTTCATAATTTGCAATTGAATGCAGTAAGGATTTGATTATGAGTTATTTTCAGCTTTTTGTACCAAAGTACCTACCTAACTGTATCTACCTACTCCGAGTAGGTACTTAGATACGCTTAGCTAATAATGATAAACAACATAATTTAACAATGCCAACATGATGCAGAATCGCCAAAGATATAAAAAAAAAAATTCTTGACCGGTTGCCAAGCTTTGTCGATTGAATAAAAAACGGGGTTATTCAATTGCGCAGTCATTTTTAGTGCCTCGGATTGCTGGTTTCTTATTTCCTCAGATCTTTGTAATATTATACACACGAAAGTTCGGAGCTTTAAGATTCCTACATAAGTTTAGGTACCTATCTATCAATCACAGATTATAAGCTGCACACAGTAATCTCGCATATTATGCTACGCAGGCACGGATGCATTATGCGCTTTAGGTGAAAGCATTAAGCTCATCATAGATTTTAGTAAACTCCTCTTAGCCGAATTTTCAACGATGATGGCGGCAAGCCTCAATGAAGACAAACCAAGTTAAGTACCTACCCATTGTGACCCAAAGTATTATAAATACACTTTATTCGATTTTAGCAAGAGTTCACAAGCAATGCAGTCGGCAGAAATCGAGGATGAACAGTACGTGGACGTGCGGTCATTGCCTTTGAGGCCTCCACAGCCGCTAGTTCTGCCGGGGCGGCCGACGCGGCGCTGCTGGCACCCGGTTATGTGGGATGACTCCATTACTGGAGACGCACCTCCGGCGGAAGCAGAGGAGTCCGAAGAAGAGGTAAGGTCGATAGATAATAGGGTGCGAACGATAACATTGGTTAAATAGAAATAAATATCACGATATCCCGCTGGTTTCTAATTGGTCGTTTTCACACCGGTTGATTTTTACGAAGAATGGCTGGATTTATAAGACTCATTTGCATGTCGGCAAAAGTGTTGTTACGAGTTAAACGCTATTCAAACAATTACGGGAACACTAGAATAAAGTTTTAACTAAACTATAAATATCAACCGTTATTACCGATACTCTCATGCCGTTTTATGGGGCTAGGGAAACATTCCTAACTTAAATACATAGCTGATATGGTTATACTTCGAGATGGCGCACACGTAGTAGAGGCTAATTGACTGTCAGAAATAGATTACTAGGCAAATAATAATTTTATAGTAACGTACGAACTTACCATTCTTTCTTGCGTTGTCCCTGCTAGTTTTCCATCATAATTTCGGTCAGATGTCTGCTCTGTTTCATCCGGCTGAAGTAGTCTCGATACCGACAGTTCTATTTCGGTGAAATTTTCAGGATCTGTGAAGGAAACATTAAAAAGTGCATGTGCGTCATGAACGTTCTTGGAAATGTTGTTAATATCCGTGCCAAAACAAGAACAAAACAGTGCTAATGAACTCTATGTCTTAATTTATGTAGACTGGAATATTACATACCTTGAAACAGCAGTTGATGATTGATTTCTAGTAGATTGTTTAAGATTGATTTTTTCTATATCAGGTATTTTCTTATGCTACTCGAATCTTCACATATTTTTTCAAAATTCGCCACTTTATTAACAATGTAAATAAATAAGTTTATTTATACTGTAAATAAACTTTTGTATAATATATTTCTTAGAAGCAAATAACATTACCGGGTCAGTAACTTCCTTACAATCTAAAAACGAAATCATAAGCGTGCTAACGCAGGACACATTTTATCAATGCCTTAAATCAGACTTAAAACTGTTTCAGAGAGATAAAAGGATGTCCCGTGAGTACCCACACAAGCAGCGTATACGGAACCTCAGAAAACTGATTGCTAACGGTACAGTGAAACCAACGCCAGAGACCCTGATTTTCTTTCTGTGTAACAAATTTGCCGTTTCTGACGAAAGGAAGACAAAGATGAAAGCACAACAAGATTATTAACATGTGTGTACCTGTTGACATAGAGGTTTAGATAAGCTTAACTTACTTAAGAAGTTTTCATTTGTATCATATCATATCTAATCTATATTTCTTTTAGTACTATGATGTAATAATTCAATACCTACTTAAAAGTTTTGTAAGTAGGTATTAATTATAATGTAATGTATCAATAATTGCTTTTTCTAGACCTCTTGTCCCTTTTATCTAATAATGAACTGTATACTACCATTTCCCAGTATTTGTTATTGTATTTTTTACTAATAAACGTTTAGTTTGTATTACTTGTTTTGAATTTGGGTGTGTAAATATGCAAAACAATCTTTCTATTAAAAATCTAGCCTTTTAACTTTAATTCATTTAGAAATTGCAGTACTCTTCATATGAACATAAATCTATATATTACATAAAATCTATTTATGTATAAAAATTATGCAGAAGATAATAATAATTTACATGACAGGTATAATTTACCTATCGACAAATTGACTCACAGAGCTAAAATCACCTCGTGGACATGCGCGCAAAATTATAGATTTTTTTAAAGAACTGAAGTCATTTAGGTACATATACTTTATATTCTTCATAAAAATTATCTACACACAAGACTTTATAAAAAAACAAATCGAGTTTCTCAAATATAACTTATATAAAGACTTTAAATTAACCAAAGCGCGAGTTCGCGGTGTGGCGAGGGACGAGATCGCCTCTTTATAATGTACACAACGAGACGGGCGGCGTCGTCTCTCGCGCCGCTCTCATAAATAAATAATGAATCGTAAAATAAATGATCTGTAGTCACTGTGTCCACTAGCACTATGAGTTCACTGTGAGTGTGGGCGGCGGCGCTAGGTGGCGGGCGGGGGCGGCGGATGCGCGGGCGCCGCGGGCCCCGCATCGGCCGCGCCTGGTGCCTTGGGACCCGCGCCGCCCGCCGCCGCGCCGCCAGTCTGCGCGGCCTCTTCCTCCTCCTCCTCTTCAGGGTCGAACTTCAGCATCAATTGCTTGAACTGTAATGTAAATAAAATAAGGTTTAGCGGACGAATTTAAGCTTTGAACTTATACATACAAAAATCGATCTTGTGACGGCTAAATAAGGTTAGCGTAGAGCCTGGTGGAATGACGCCATTTTAAATTTAATATCCCAGCCTCTAGCTAGAAGATGGCGAGTCATCTATTCTTCAAAACTAGTAGAGACTGCGCCAGACAACTCAGTGACATAGTACCTAACGAAAAAGTTTTCGTCTATTAAAAATTCCAGAATAACTCAGGGTATGCCACAACCATTTGTAGTTCTGGCACGAAGTCCAGTACTTTGCTAAATAGTTTGTCTAATGGACTCATCATTGGCCGATTTTCATCTATGAAAGAAGATATGATCCGATCTTAGGCTGGCTGGGAATCAGCCGTTCATGCATGGCTGAAAATACCTATTCGAGAGTGGCGGTAATGGCCACATTTTGCACACTTAAACGTAAGACTAAAAGACTAACCTCTAGATAATCATCAACGAGTCGCCGTCGGCCCTGCTCGTCTAAATCTTCATCTAGGTCCTCTTCATCATGGAGCTGCGCGATCGTGGCCTTGGGCTCGAAGATCGGCGCGATCCGCCGGGATATAGCCTTCTCATACACTTTCACGCTCTCCGACGGAGAATACTGGTTGATTTTCCTGTGAACGTCAACATAAGTCATTCAACAAATCTAGGGACGCAGGAGCGGAAAAGGTCTTGTATGAACGAAAAATGGGACGCAACGCGCACATCCGAATAAGAAATATATTACATGCTACGCTGATCTCGTTGTTATTTCGCGTTTGGGCCGTCGCGGCTTTCAAATGTTTACCAAAAAAGGTTTAAATTGCTTAACCATTCGGCCAGGATGACGCATCGGTTGCATACAAAAACGGGCCTGCGCGGGCCTTATGCGAATGAGGTTATTTAAGCGATATAGCGCACCACAACGTGTCCTATCTGGTCTGTATGGTCCATCGGAGATTATGCTCCATCATTATTTATTTATTTAAAGGAAAACAGCAATACAAAATATTAAAAAAATCCAAAAATAGAAGTAGAAGGCTATTAAACGCTTTTCACGAGTAAGAAGAATAATATATACAAAAAAAATAGCATACGCTAGACCACAGCTCGATGCCTTCTCAAGAGTGTCACAGCGCTTAGTTTACCGCATCTGTCGCGAACACATGTACTCAACAATATCACGGTGGCCCAACTCTGGGTTTACTTACGCATCGGTAAACCCGTAGAGCTGCTTGAGATGCTGCTTTAGCACCAGTAGAAGCAGACAGCCGCGCGCTTGCCGCATGGCCTCTCTCAGCGGTCGCACGTCATCGGGTAGTCGAGACACAAATGACTCCGCTTCTTCGTCGTCTTCCTCCTCGTCTAAAGGCTCTTTCTCTTCTGTACTTGTTTGTTTTAGACCCTGGGAATATAAGAGTATCTTATAAACATCTGTCTTAGCTTTACTACCAAGGGAAGCGTTTCCGAGGGAATCAACCAATCACATAGGTTATGTTTATAGTCTTAGCTTTGCTGCAAAAAGTAGTGTTTCGGGTAACAACGGGTATTTATCGCGTTATTTATTTACCTATTCTTCGCGATGTATCGACGGGTTTACACACTGTCGTGGCTGGATGGTCGTGGTCGGGAAAACTAGGTAAATAAACGCGATAAATACCCGTTAAATCGTAACTACTTATAATTATGGTTTAATTGGTTCACATAGCGTAAAAAAAAACAAACATAGACATTCAAGTAGGTAGGTATCAGTAGAAATATAATAACTTATTTTTAGGTAGGCTATCTGTCTACGAAGGGCTTGAAATATTAATGAATTGATAAAGCACACAATTGAGCAGCCAAATAACTGAATATACTTTCATTGAATTATACTAAAAATTTACTAAGTAATATTTACTTAGTAAGTTTTAAATAATTACCTCTCGAAAATGTTGCAGTAGATTTGACCCTGACGTCGAGATTATGATATCAATGTGATGAATAATAAAAAGTGGTTCATCTTGAACTTGATATGGGAAATAGCCTAAGTTATCTGCTAGGTACACAATTTGATCTAGTGGTGCCGTCTGAAAAGATAAAAAGAACAACTGAGCACTTAAGAATTTCAAGAATAGAGTATTCATTTTTTTTATACAAATTTTACTTACAGATACGTCATCGAATTGTTTGAGTAACGACAAAACTAAAGCTCGTCGTTGTGGCCTCGTATTCCGTAATAGTGAATACAAGAATCCATTCAGTGCTGACGGTAAGTCATCTTGGTCTTTTTTCCTGGAAAAATTATGAAATCTTATGTAAAGTTGTCAATTTATCAGTTCGCATCATAGACATTTTTAACAGCTTGCGTCGCTGAGAGGTGGGTGGAAATAGATATACCGGTATTGAATATATTTTTACTTGCTTTATTTTGATATTTGGTTCTGTTTTATAAAAACGATGCAGTCTTTCTAATGTTATGATGTTTCATCCTCAAATCAATGGGGCTTTTAAATTTTATTAAATTAGCTCCTAACGTTCCAATTACTAAATTTGATTGTGCTTACCTAAAACCTCGAATAATGCCTCGTTTTGTATCAGTCTGTAATATTTTTTGTAGCTGATAAGAGAGCTTGATGCCGAGTTGTGCTTTCATATGGATGAAGCCAGGGTACTTCTTATCAATCTCTTGTAAATTCTTGTCAGCCGTGTGAGACACCGTCACTTCTGTGTCCGTGCTCATACAAATGAGGTAGGGAACGATCTAGAAACAAAAAATATGTATTACATCACTCATTCATATCAGCCCGATATGAATGAGTTACGTCTACTGCTGGACATAGGCCTGCCCCATACGACATCACAAATAGCGGTCCTGAGCTGCCTCCATCCATCGACTCCCTGCGACCGCTACGACATCGTCGGTCTATCGAGTGGATGGTCTACCAACACTCCGTTTCGCGTTGCATCGTGGCCGCCACTCGAAAAGTTTTACTCCTCAGCAGTTATCAGTTCTGCTACCTATATGACCTGCCCACGCCTACTAATTCTGAGAGCTATGTCGAGTATTACAATCACACCAATATTATAAATGCGAAATTTTTGATGGAGGGACCAATTAATTGATGTTTGTTACTACTTCACGACAAAACTGCTAGACGGAACGGACTGAAATTTTGCTTAGGTCCAGTCTAAGTCCAGAAAACACATCTATAGGGTTCTATGTGTCCTAAAATCAGTTCCTATGGGATGGAAATAACAGTAAAATGTTCCCAAAGAACAAGAATTAGACCTGTGTTGACTTAGAATTGCGTATCTATAGGTAATTTTTTAAAAGCTGTCTTTTGTTTATTGATACAATTAACCACGCTGACTAGGGTCACAAATCTGTCGATACTGGAGGTCTAAGTACAGCCGCAAAATTCAGAATGGAGCTGTTCTCGCTTACTTGCGAAAGGCCCGGGCGAATTTTATGAATCATGACTTTCTAATACACTCTTGCATATAAACCACTGTAGGTAAGAACCAAAATTTAGTGCCATGTGGAATAAAAATATAGGTACTTATTATCATCATTTCAATTAGAAAAAGCAGCTCAACTTGGAACGAAATTTCAGATTTCGTCCGATAAGATACGACCGAACGAAACAAAACAAAATTTCGTAATGGTAGTAGGCCTCCAGTATACGAAAAACAAAAGGGGATCACGGCAGGGTTGAGTAAGCTACCAATAACGGCTACTTTTTATCCAAGAGACAAAAGTGGAAAGGCGCGAGCAGAAGTGAGTATTTCTTAAAACCTTCGATTTAGATCAGTTTTTTATATTTAGTATATCTTCGTTTGACCGCAATCTCACCTCCTAATGGTAAGTGACGACGTGGCCTACGGTGTATCATGAAGGTCTAGAAAACACCTATTCACTCTTGTCTTGAAGAGACCCAGATTGTAATTCACCGGAAAAACAGAAGCAGGCAGCGAGGTCCATCCCTTAGCGGTGCGAATGATGAAGGTGAAGGAAAACCGCTTAGTAAGAGTGCGAGGGATGGTATTGTGCCGTCCGTCGGCTTGTCGTGGTGTGGTTCTCATGTATCTTACCTGTACAGGATGCACCAATCCCTGCGCCAGAACAAGTTGTACAACTTTTATAGCACTCGACCGCACGACTGTACTTGCGTGAAGGAATGAACCAAGTATCTCCTTCAAGTACAGTTGAATAACGGTCGAAGCCATACCAGAGGAGACGTCGCCCATTTCCTTGAGATTCTCATGTTTCGACCGCGTCGACCCTGAAATGGCAAAATATTTGTAAAAGATTTCGAAAAAAGGAGGAGAATCTACGTTCTGCACATATAATTTTATATGTATGTTCGTCGAATTCTCTTCATTTGTGGACCGATTTGGATGATTCTTTTGCAGTTGTATTGTATTAAAAAACCAAAGAAATATTGGTGAAAATTATTTGAAGACATTGGCCCTGAGATTGTATAATGGAGTCCAGTGGGCACTGGTATCATCAGAGATAGTATAGACAGTGATTTGTCCAGGGTAGATAGAACAATCGGCCTGATCTAAACAATATGAACTTTTTATATCTTTTTAAGTCGCGTGTAGTGTTTGTTGCTCTAGCTAGATACTTAAGTTAAGTTTTATAATTTCTTATATCTGTAAATATGAATGTAGATATAAGAAATTATGTAATCTCAAAAATACATTTTTACGACGTAAAACATTTGAAATTTATTCTTTCAACTTCAACTTACGCGTTGACTTTTTCTCTATTCTAAACAATTCCAAAATGTATCAAGGCTGTCAAGCTAAGAGCGTTTGTATACGTCCGTTTTTTTCACCGGACATCGGCCCGATATCGAAACGTAGTTGAGAAAGCACTCTCTAACCTAATAGCCCGGCCACACGCTTAGTTTTGGGCATGCATGATTGCACAAACACAGTTTGCGCAAGCAAGACGGAGTGTGTGGCCGGGCTATCTTGCTTGCGCAAACTGGCTTGTGCAATCATGCATGCACAAAAGTTTGAGCGTGTGGCCGGGCTAAAACGTTCCGGCAGAATATCTTATACATATGTAAACAATTTTCAGTCCATTGTCCGGTGAAAAAAACGGACGTCTACAAGCGCTCTAAGGGTGCAGAACCCATCAGGTTATTTTCATAGAGCTGATAAAATGTCAAATAACATGGTTCGACTTCTTTACCTACCCTCTGCAGACCGATAATAGATCAATGACCATTATAAATATCTTCCTTCACTTACACTCCTTGTCCTGCCTGATCATCCGTTGCTCCTCCTCTTGTAAGTACATTTCCACATTCCTCAGTACATCAGCCTTCATATCAATAGGCGCGAGATCAGACGTCAACAGTTGATGGTAGAACTCCTTCAGTTCCGGCCGAAGCATGAACTCGTAATGCCGCACACACACAGAGCCGAGCGCTTTCAGTGTGTGCGATACAAAGTCTTCATCTTCGAGGCCAACGAAGAAAAGTAATGTGCTGTATACTTGTTCTTTCATGTCAACCTAAAATTAACACAATACTGTAAGTACAAGAGGTCAGTGATTAATTACGTCACAAGTTAAAGGGAAGAGGGGTAAATGACGTATGACATCTATAGGGGATGACAAGGAGTTCGAGAGAAGCTTCGTCTATAAATCCTTTACTTATTATGGCATTACAGTATTACCGCGTTTATAAGTCGCATCGGCAATATTCGTTTGCGCAGAATAGCGTAACCTAACACCGACTAAAACCGAATGTCTTTACCAATGAAATAAAGACCTTATTGCTTTACGTTAAGATTTTAAATAAAATTACAATGACTCGTGCTATCTCGCTCATCTTCACTAGCTCACTATGCGAATACCGACGACGCGGGCAACCCGCAAAAATGGTGTGTACGCAACAACCAATAGCGGACGGCAACATATCACGTGGCACGCCGTGGGCACGCGCTCCCAGCGCTTGCTTAATAAACATATATAGTACCCACGGCGACTGTGTGTAGCGATGCAAACGCGCGACGGCTTCCCGACTGTATCGATGCAAGCGCGTGACAGTCTCACATGACATCGCTACAAAAAGTCGCCGTGGGCGCGCGCTTTTACCTTCTTTTATCGAAGTTCGATTTGTTAAAAGTGTTTACATATTATTGCTTATAACTATGGACACATAATTAATAACCTTAGGATGTTTCTCAATTTATGTTCTGATTGATGGATACATATTACTTTATTCATCATCATCATCATCATCAGCCCGTACACGTCCACTGCTGAACATAGGCCTCCCCCAAACGACGCCACGAATAGCGGTCCTGAGCCGCCTCCATCCAACGACTCCCTGCGACCGCTACGATGTCGTCGGTCCATCGCGTGGGAGGTCTTCCCACACTCCGTTTCGCATTGCATCGCGGTCACCACTCGAGAACCTTTACTCCCCAGCGGTTATCGGTTCTACGAGCTATATGGCCTGCCCATCGACATTTCAGCCTGCTGATTCTGAGAGCTATGTCGGTAACTTTGGTTCTTCTACGAATTTCCGATTTCCGGACCCTATCGCGTAGAGAAACTCCGAGCATAGCTCTCTCCATAGCTCGCTGGGTGACTTTGAGCCTATGCACAAGGCCTATAGTGAGTGATTACTTTATTACTATTGTATAAATATTTACTAAGTAAACATTGTGTACATATTTATGCACTCTTAGATGTTTTCATATTTATAATCGTGTTGCGGGTGACATTTTATGAGTTAGTGGAGTGTATACATATTTTTGCTTGTACATGTGGCGCCCTATAATTGGCTGAGATAATTGCGCGCTATTCAAAAAAAAAATACTTCTGCGCAGGTACATACGCGACGTAACTTATAAACGTGGTAGTACTGTACCTTATAATCCCTTTTTCAAGAATCTCCTGATTCTTATGTCCAGCAGTGGACAAGTATATGCTGATGAGAAGTGTGATATGAATAAAACTGAAGAGCAACTCTTTTAAAATATAACCCATTGCGTTACAAAATAATGTTTAAACTAGATTGTATCCTATTATATTACACTGGGAAATAAATAAATAAGAAAGTATAAAATAAGAAAATACATACAGGCAGGCCTTCTATGACTTGCGCGTCAGTGAAGTCAAAGTACCGTAGTAATAACCCTACGATAAACAGTGACCTCCGAAAGTGCGGTCGCGAATGTGACGTTCGAGTCATTTCAGGGTCTCTCTGCCAGCTCGTTTTCCAATGCAGGAGTACATCTAGAAATATAAATAATGCTGGACAATTTACACAGCATCATCTAGGCCCGAGTTTGTGTTTTGGTTACTAGATAACTGATATCTATATATGTACAAAACGCTGTAACTTGAGAACGGCTTTACCATTTTTTTTCATTCGCCTATTGGTAGAAGGACCACATTAAAAAAAAAATTAAAAAATAAAACTAAAATTGCAAACTACCTTTGTTAAAAACTTTTTTAATGTAACCTTATTGGAAATAAATTTGAAGTTTGAATTGAATGACAGGACAACGTCTGTCGGGTCAGCTAGTACTTAGTACATTTGATTAAAAACATAGATATTTCTATAATGCATAGCAAACACCCAGAAACTGGCAACAATTATTTACAAACAAATGTTTGTAAATAATTGTTGCCAGTTCCCGAGACGGGAATCGAACCCGCAACCTTTTGCGCCGCAGAGGTCGTCCAGATATTAACGTTATGTTTCATAACAGACACTAGGAATCATACACGCAATAACGGGCTAAACCAATACTCACTGTGATATTTTTGGAAGACATCTCTGATCAGTTTGTAGTTGTGCGTTAGGTTGTTGACTATAGCCGCTAGTAGTGCGATACAAGATGCGATAACAAGCTGCCCTCGTTGCAATATCAGTTTTACAGCATCTTCTTCGAGTTGCGCCAGAAAAACCTCGCTAGGATGCTCCATCAAAGGCACTACTAGTTCTAAGGTCGTCGCTACCGTCGACATTATCTGTTGCTCGTACTGATTCTGAAAATCAGTTCAGTATTTCACAAACAACTCCAAGAAATTCGCTGAAATGAACGAAAAATAAAGCAACGCAGATTCCACTTGTCAATTTTCCAAACTTACTTGACATTTTAAGCTCAGGTACGGTTGTAGCGTTAAGGCATGGTTCACCAGTAGTTGTGGTCTTATCTTAGCAAACAGATGCAGAGTTGAAAGGCACGCTAATATCCGCTGTGATGAGCCCGTACCTGTAAGCAATAAGTTTGTGTCAATATGGATATCAACATCCTTCTGTATATAGTCAAGTTGGGTAACATTGAGTGTTTTTGTTTTTATTTTGACCCAATACTAATTTGAATGTTAAGGTGATGAAAATTTGGCATTTATCAAACATAGCGTAAAGGTGCGTAGGATTTTTGAAGCAAACAATCTAAAGCATCAAAACAATATGTATACAATGTTTACAACATTGAACAATATTAGAATGAAGAAATATTTAGTAACAATTCCGCGTATAACCTTCTCTGATAGTATTCATCAAAGTAAGTTGTCTACTAGTTTCGTCTCGTGGAGAGACGAAACTAGTAAATAATATTTCTTCATTCTAATATTGTGCAATGGATTTCCGCAAAGTAACGCCTGAATCTATTATTTATACAACATTGAAATTCAAAGTAACCCAAATTCACTATACTGATTTTAATAGGTATAAATACTTTGCTAACTTACCTTCTGCGCTACTTTCTTCTAACTGAAGTAAGCTTTCAATGAGACAGTCTACAATTTGTTGACACGCAACCAGTAGCGATTTGGGTGGTTGGTATATTATTTTCGTGGAGTCGTCTTTGTCTTCTTTAGGTTTGAACAACTGCAAATAGACACAATCAAATTTAAAAATTGGTCCAATATTTCTGACTACATCCAGCAATCTATGCCTATACTCGAGCCATTCTCAAGATTCAATATTTGTACACAGCACAAAAATCTATCTGTCAAATCTCTTAATGGCGGCGTCTAGGTTGAACAATAATTGTTAGCATTATGCATTGTGAGAGAGCTCAAATCGACCAGTACTTAGTGCATTTTTTTTTTAAATCAAATTATAAATAAAGTATTTCTAGGTCTATTTTTATTTGTATCTTGGGTTTGGCCAGAGTAAAGTAATATGTAACTTACACTCATCAGTAGCTGTTGAAACCACTCAAGACCTATATCCCTCGAGGATATGACGACGTCTGTGATATTGAGCACTTTCCTTGTGAGCGGGTCGGCCGCAGCCGCCGTCATGTCCAACGCGCCGGGCCGCGCTGTGTTGGCGCACGGGCTAAACCACATGTTTTGAAACACTTCCATCACTAACTTCCTAATACCCTCCTCATCGTTCACCCGCCTAATCATTTTTACACAAATCTCGGGAATCTTAGGGAACTCTGGGCACTCTATACAAATGTCTTTCAGAATTTTTATCACACGTTTACGCACTGATACTCCGGTATCCTGAAAAGAAACGCAAGTTATTATATCGGTTAAAGCTAACTTTTTATTAGTCTGTAAAAAAAATACTTACCAGTATTCGGTTTGAGAGCATTGAATAATACTTGTCGATGAGATCTGGCCGGCTTAGTACGAACTTGCCGACGAGGTCGACGGCCGCCTCGCGCACGGCCGTCGATTGGTCGAGGAAGGATCGGTTCACGCCGATTTGCATATCGGGCCTCGCGAGCACCGCGGGGTCCGCTTCCACTATCATTGCGAGGCACTTCATCGCCTTCGTTCTTATCGCAATCGTATTCTCGCAAAGAATCACGAGGATCTTCCTGAGATACTTGTCGAAACTTTGAGAGAATGATCGCTTCGAAGCGAGGTATTGCGATATGAGTTCTGCGCCTCCATAGTCGATATAGGACTGCATTACTTGCACCTGCGTGCCACCCTGGTACCTAAACGGACGGATCTTTTCGAGAAAGAAAGTCTTTCGCCGCTGGATTGTTTTGAATTTTTCTGCTGACACTATCGCACTGGCGGCCTTCTTGGATTCCTTGACCCCGCCGTCGCTGTCTTCGTCCGCATCGGACTCGTCAGTAGATTCGTCTTTATACCGTTTCTTAGATTTCTTCGTTTTCTTGGTGGGCGAGGTTGTTTTCGGTTGGATCACCAAGTCTCGAAACCACTGCGTGATGTAGAAATGCCGGGCACAGTTCCACGCTTGGTCTTTCTGTCCATTTATAGCTAGATAATCGAGTAGTACTCGTTGAAGAAATTCGGTCCTCTCTTCGTCTTCATCTAGGCCCGAAGTTACATTCTGTAAACAAACTAAGAGTGTTGAATTTGTAAGCAAACTGCAGGCTGTCTGTTATAATCTCAAACAGATTCCTTTATGTAATCATGTGGAATTTCCAACCAAAATGGCTACCCTTGTTGTTAGAAATTCGAATGCAATAAATGTATGTTAAATATATTATTGTTTTATTTTCTGGTTTTAGTCATTTCCCTTGAAATTCAAATAATTTTGTTTACAAATTTAATAAGCTAGTTTTAATCTTTATGGTAACTTTACCCTTTAAATATCCCTTACCTATCTTAACAAGAATACTCTGCATTGAAAGTTGAAAATACCACAATACATTTTGGAATGATGTGAGCAAGTTAGTTATTAGATGGGCATTTTTTTTCATATGGTTGTAAAATCTTTTTTTTTTCTAATAAATTTCTAAAAGAACCTGTTTATTTGGCACACATGACTGTTAGCATTTAATAATACGGTTATCCAAGAATGCTATAAAAACAGCTCAGAGAAAATTGATTTTTAACCTTGGCATCGAAAAGAATGGACCAGGGTAATAAAAAAACGGATATATCCAATAACTTGAAACCCTGATACTTTTACGGGGTACAATTTTTAATTTGCTGAACAGTTACGATGCTTCCTTACCTGTAGGTAAAGGATTATCCACTCTTTACGCCATACCCTATAAATGTTAACAAAGTTTAAACTACTCAAAGTTTAGACTTTATGAACGTTACAAAATCCATTCGGGCGTCTGTACAGTGCAGAGTGAGAAGGCCATACCTGGTCCAACGTGCCATCCTTTTCTTCCTCGGCGCGAATGTCTCGTACCACCGCGTCCATAGTGGACAGCTTGGCGCGAGACTGCACGCTGTCCCTTCTCAGCCGCGCCGCTACCAAGCCGAGGTATTCTAGAGACGCCACTCGCACTGACATTTCCATGGATTTATCTGACATATATTTAACCTGAAACGACGTTAGTGGTGTTTATTTAAGACCTTGGAGGTTTTCGCGTTTTTAGCATCAGCATCGGTAGCATGAACACCTTACAACAGGCCTTGTGAAGGCTAAGAGTAGAATGTCATACAGAACCCAGCGACAATAATGCACATCGGTCTTTGGAAAGAGACAATTGGCTGTTTACGAGGATTTCCGAACTTTGACGACCGTCCATTAATCTCTGTTTAATAGATGTCATTTTATATCACATAAATACTGCAATTTATGGACTTTATTAAACTTTTAGCTTACCTCAAATCAATGACATGTATACTTTAATTATCAATAGAGAGTTGTTGCAACTACTAGAAAAATTATAGTAAACCATTAATAATTATTGTTTTGTAAATGAATAGATTTAATGTTGGGGCGTTTAAACAACTCCATATTATTATTCCATATATTTATATATTTTCATCAAAATGCGACCGTACTCTATTGCACCTGTATAACGACTGACAAACAAAAAATATAACTGATATATATCACACAGGTACATATGTAGAATGTGGCAAAGTTCTACGACGACGAAATTAGCTGAGTCTCTTTCTAAAGATCGATGTGCATCATTTATGGGGTACTGTACAGTGGTGTCGATTCGGTTGGTTGTTGTACTAAAAATGTTGTCGTCCCTTTACGATATACATAAATAGGGCAGCGACGGTTTTAGTGTTGTATTTAGTTGAGTGTCATTTTTGCAACAACCGTATCGACACTACTGCGAAAATTATTTAAGTTGAAGTAATGAACTTCAAATATTTTACGCATTCGATGACGATATTTCGACATCGTACGTATCCGTCGAACGCGCGTTTTTGCCTATTCTACTCTAGACTAGACCAATTGCAAGCCTTACAAACTGATTGCACATAACACTTACCAGCATTGTTCCAAGTAGACTCAGCAGTAATTCAGTAGCGGGCCACTCGGGTTTATTTACAGTGGTGAGTAAATCGTGCACGAAATTTTCGAACAGGGGCCTGAAGTCGACCTCTTCGTTACGACTCCGGCACTTGTTCAGGAATGACGTCAGGAAAGTACCTCCCACGCTGATCGCTGCTTCGTACTTGGATATCATTAGGAGATCTTTGTCTACACGCTGGAATATATATTGTATAAAAATGAACCTCTATTTCTCCTGGTCCGGCTAAAACTTGAGAACGGCTTTACCGATTTCATCTTTTTTAAATGTTTTCTAATAATTAGTAGAAGATTCATATATTAAAAAAAAATGCGCAGCAACTTAGTCGATTTAACAAAACATAACGACTACCTTTATTATAATCTGTTAATGTAACCTTAGCCCCAGCGTTATCTCTTTGGTAAACACGTTTGAAATAATTGTCAGTTGCTTGACTTGAATGACAGGACGTCTGTCGGGTCAGCTAGTTTAATAATAATGCGAGACAATTCTCACAGCATCATCTAGCCCCAAACTAAGCAGAGCTTGTGTTTACAAAGTGCTAACCATATGATATGAACCATGGCTGAAGTCACAACGACAGTGTTGAGAAGTTTATTTAAATTTGCTGTGATGGAACTTTAGCTCACCTTTTTACCATCAGAAGTCTCAGCTTGTTCCTTGTTCTTGTCTTTATCATGAATCTTACATAGACTTTCGGGCAATGTTACAACACATTGCACCAACTGCAACACAAGGGCGGTCAGCATCTGAATGTGTTGGTTCGAGCTTAGTTGGAAGGAGCGCAGGTTGTGCTTGGAACTCGGTATCCGCGCTATAGACGCTAAAATATCTTCAAGTAACAATCTCCGGTGCTGTTCATATTTTGTGAATATCTGTAACAAAGCATATGAATGTTTTATATACCAATCCCAGCGGGCTGGAGCGACATTTAATAAATGTATGAATAAAGCCGTTGTCCCACCGCTGCGTAAGGAAAGGTTACGCACGTGTTCCCCGATTTGTAAGAAAATGTATGAGATAACGTCCACTGAAACCCTCAAACACGCTACGCACAAATATGAGATTTATGACTTGCTTGAATATGATGCCCACGCAGCTCAACACTGTCAACACCATGAACGCGGTACACGCGTGCAACCCACACTGTAAAAAAAAACGAACCCACGCAGCTAAAATACTCCGCGTGGCCGTGCACAGCGCGCGCGAACAGTGTGTGCTGCAGTGGAAACGTAGACCCACGTGTTCAAACAAACGAAACCACGAAGCTAAAACGCATCACTTGGCCGTGCACAGCGTGCGCAGTGGTTGGACAGCGGCTTAATGTAGGCAGCCGACAGTGTTGTGTCAGCTTGTCGCCGGCCAGCCGACATTGATGTGTACTCTTTTAGTAGTTCAAAAAATATGTGTGTTTGAGGGTGTCAACAGTCGTCGTTATCGGATAGTAGTCCTAAGCTACTATAATTAGAAATTACTGACCGTAGTGACGAGTTTCAAAGCTGCCAATTGCAGCTCACTAACATTCTCCACGAAGAAAGGCGAGACTCCAACCGTAGAAGCGTGCAGGACCGTTGTATCAGTCAGATGGTGCGCGCCCAACAACTCTGATAACAGCGTCACAGATTCGTGAGCGTGTGTGTACAAATCCCGAATAGCGCGCGTAGAACCAGTGCCTTTCCGATTCATGTTGGTGGCGCCCCCTCCGCGACGTTTGCGTCCATCCACTAAAGAAAATATCGAAGCAGTCAGTCTTTTGTTTATTTTATTTGTGACTTAATTTAATTTCACCGTTCCGTCTGAAGCCCAGAAGCTGTACCTTACCTTTCTTTTTGGAAGTCGATTGTATGCTGTAGACTGGATCATATACACAGTAAATTGTGTTGTTCAATTGGAATTTGATAAACATAATAATTCTATCTATGACGTCTTCCAAAAAAATACGCTTGGGCATGCTAGGTGAGGTCATTACGTAAAGAGCTGTCAGGCAAGCGTCAGACGCGCACATAACTCTTTCTAAAGCAGACTCGATCCAAATCTGCCTCATTTCTTCACTATCCTCCTGCAAAAAGTATAAATCTATAAGTTTAAATAGTGCTCAAAATATTTTGTGTGCGAGTGATCGTTGTGGTGTATAGTTTTACTTACCGGATCACCCACAAGAGACATTTTCTCGGCCGCCCTGATATTCTTCTCCAAAATATTCAATAATCGAACTAGCCTGTCAGAAGGTATTGCCTCCATAGCACCAAGATTTTTCAATTTTGCTGCCTCTGAACACAGCTCTTGGAGCTGATATCTTGGTAATATCAATTCTTCAGGAATGTCTGTACCCTCTGGAATAATTATTATGATTAGTTCATATTTTACCTATTATTAATAAAACCAAATTCAGAAAAATATCATAAATTTGCTTACCCATTTCCTCTGTTATGAGCACATCATCATCAATGGTCTCAAAAACCGATTCAATCAATTTGTTAAACCTTTGATACGTGTTCGTTTCCATCAATTCATCTACTGACAACATTTCAAGTACTGGTACCAGTCTCTTTTCCACTTTTCGCAATTTAGGTCGAACTGAAAATATAAAAATTACCTTTACAATACGATCAGTATTCCATGTGAAAATTTGCATTTTATTGTGATCTAGCATAAGTAACACAGCACAATGTTAATTGGTACTCGACTAGAGTTTAGTATAACGCATTTAATGCCCAGCCTCCGCGATGCGACCTGCAGAGGTGCGCCGCCGCCACCGCCACTACGCTGCCAATAGAAATGTGCGTCATGGGCCATGAAAGTTTAAGTTTAGTATATGGGTAAGCACAACAATCTCTATTTAATATATTGTATTAAATATATCAGTCATCTAGTGCCCATAACACAAGCTTTGCTTAGTTTGTGGCTTGATGATTCTGTGTGGATTGTCCAGCATTATTTATATTTAGTTACCTATAGTGGTCTCAGCCTCCTCCTTTTTACTGGCTTCTTCATGTTTCCTCTTCACTGCTTCCCAATTTTTCTCCCTAGCTATATCTATTGCTTCTTTTTCTTTATCAACAGCTGGTGTACTAGTAGTTTTTGTTTTGAGTGGTACATTGTCATCTGAATCAGATTCTAGAGTACTACTTTTTCTTGATCTGTCATCATTGTAAGTATTTTCATGTTTTTTCAGCATTACCTCCTATAGAAAAAAAAAAAAAATCTATTTTTTTCTTGCTAGTTGTGTTAGGCCTTTTCTCAGTAGTGGGATACTTGTAGCCAATTATAAAATAGTATCAAATATTTTTAAGTGACATTTAGATACTTACTGATAGTCTTCCTAATTTAACCACAGGAAATTTTATAGTAGGTTTACTGGTGTCCATTTTTTCATGTACTGGTGGTGGGGCATATGGTGCACCCATAGAAGGCCGAGGCACTTGAGGCTCTTGGCGTAGGGGGAATGGGGCTACACTAGCCTGCGCAGGAGATTGACCTGTCATTACATTGCCCCCATCTAAAAATAAGCAGATAACATCATTTAATGCAATATTTCTGAAGAGTACAGAGCAAATAATAAGATTATTTCATACCTTGTTCATAAGTTGTATCTTGTGATTGCATTGAAATCATTGACTGGTCAGTTTGATGTCTTGCTGGTGAAATCGACATTGTATCTTCAAAAGTTGTATCTTGTGATTGCATTGTCGACTGGTCATTTCTTGATGGTGACATAGACAGAGGATCTCTATCTTCTAAAGTATTTACAAAACTTGTATTATCTTGGCTCAAACTATTGTAGAATCCTCCATTTTGTGAATTTGGACATGAAGTATTTGTAAGTGGATTTGTGTAGACATTAGAGGTATTTGCATTGTTCCAAATGGGAGATACATTATTTTGAGCGGAGATGTTAACTTGACTGCCAGGTCTAGCTTGAGAGGGAGGGGAACCCATGTTCACATGAGGTGATGACTGTGAGGGTGGAGCGAGCATCTGTTGGTTTGGGATGGAAGCTGATGGTACCGCAGCCCCCACTGGTGATGGACTTGAAGGAACAGCATTTTGTGAGTAGCTGTATGAAGGTGCAGGTGACACACCATTAAATTTTGCTGTGTTCATATGGTTCCCATAATGATTCCTTTGTTGCTGGTCAAAAACATTTGGATTCACACTTAATATTGCTTTCAACAGTTCAGGTGTAGCGGGTTGTGGGCCTGGACTCACAGCATTTGGTATAGTCTCATCTTTTAGGTCACTGAAATCAATTTTTATATATTTCTTTCCTTTATACAACATAGATTTTACAAAAAAATATTTAGTGGTTTATTTTTTCTTACATGTGCTGGACTGATGTTTGCATAAGAGATTGAAGTAGCAGAGTCACCAAGTTGTCATCACGAGTAGTTAAAAGTATAGCAGCCTCCTCAGCAACGCGGGGATGAAACAGTTGCGACTTGTTATTTAATGTGGATGGCAAAGGTGTTGGTAGGGGTAGCACTGGTAATACTGAAGAAAATATAATAAATTATAAACAAAAAGATTTTTTTCTACTTTACATCAGACATTGTGAGGATGAGTGTTTGTTACCAATTGAAAACTACTGAATGGATTGAGATGATATGCAACGACATACAAAATACCTCTATTTTATCCAAGTACAAATGCAAGCTTCTTCGATTAATTGAGTTTTATAGTTTTTTTTTCCTGCTGATATATTTTCGTGGAACTAACCAGGTTGGATAAAGCTTTCCGTGAATATACATGGTGCATGGAAGCTGTGATTGATCATACAATTAGCATGCAAAAAAATGCATTCTAAATATTTGTAATTACATACAACTTTGTTTTATTCTGGTTCATGGGTTTTGAGTATGTGTGAACTTTTTGGAGGGCAAGTGAGCCTAATTTTTTACTGGACAGGCATGTTTTTTTTTAGGAAATTAGTGAATGTAAAAACATAGGAAAAATATATTAATATGGTGATTTTCTTAGTTTTTCTTTCCTCAGGCTATAGATTCAACAATGGGTTTAGACATTATTCTTTCTGAACCAGCTGAAACTAGATAGTGTAACCAAATAGAAGAGCTATTCCATAAGAAACCACCAGCTTATTCATGCTTTACTGGAGTTCATAACACATTGCTTTAGAAACAAACAATAACAATAGATAATTTTGTAATCTACTTGTCTACTATATGAAAATATATTGTTTGCTTTTTACACTTTGATTTTGAATCTACATTCTTTGGTATGAATAAATAAGCTTACAATTATTCGGCACATTATTTTTTGGCTAGAAGAGAACAAAGTGTTACAATTGCATGCAAACTACTGTCACAGTCATCTATTTGTGATACTTACAGTCTGTGAGGCTAGCTACACCTGCTAGAGTTGTTACTGGGACACTTGGTATTTCCCTTTCATTCATCTTGATGGTTTCTCTTATTTCTCCAAGTGCAATATTACGTTCCTAGAAGTAAAAAGAAAGTATTTTCCTGCTTGCTACAGCAATTGGCAACAAACAATTTGTTGGCGTATGAAGTCTTTCACAATTCACGCACGTAACACTTTTCATGGCTTATCACTCCTGTTTTGTTTGTTACAGTTTACATTTTACTATTTAGCATTTCTCTTCTTGATATCTACATTTCAAACACTGTAGTGTAAATGGGGCAGCCGTCAATTTGATGCTTTGTTGTGCGTTGTGCATCCAAACGAAGGTCAGCGCATCTGTGCGACACTCCCATTACAAACTAGAAATGTAATTAGATAGAGCCATAGGTGGTATTCATTTTGATACCTAAAGAATACTCACTGAAACATTGTGATAATCTTTCGATTTATCCAGGACAAAATAAACTCATTCCCAACATTTATCTCAAAGGGAACTTATAAGTGTTGCCAAATTTATAAAATTTTCACCACATGACGCCATTATTATATTGCACAGATAAAAAATAAAGCCAATCACAACAAACGTCGCTGGTCGAGCTCTCGTTGGGTCAGTACGGCCGGGCAGACAAGTGAATGTAAAATTATTTAACATTGACAACATTAGCATTTGACAATTTTGACATTGACATTACTATACATCGACTTCGACACCACGGCATAAAACTGGCAACCCAGACACGTATTGCCAATAAAACGGAGGTTTTTATTCTCATTGGCCTTAATTTGCCACTATTAAGGATGGGAGTTATTGGATATTTTGGCTACCGGTTATTAGTTGGGTATTTTGTTTCAATACCGCTAGTACCAACTGGTACCCAATAACGTTACAATACTCTATACCTGTCCTGATTTCTACCCAATATATTTCTAACAGATTTGGTTAGAAATACCAAATACTTGTTGCAGCTACATAACTTTACGGGTGAACGGTCCGCTAGTACCTATGCGTTGATGATAGTTAGGTAAGTATAGGTATTCAAGCGTTGGGTAGTTATGGCTCACGGTCGGTTAGGCGCGATGTTCGCTTTGCACAGTTATTCCCTAGCGGTATGCGGATTTTACAATAGCGTTAGATATTTTAGGACCATGCTAACAGGTACTGAGTTAGTTATTGAATACCGGACTCATCTCTAGTATTCTCTGTGCTTCGACACGATACCGAGCGTTGTTCCTTTTCTATTTTTTAGACATTAAACTTCAAAGAGAATACAATACTGAGTAAACTAGGTATCATAAGAATTGCAATTTGTAATTGAAAGTAACCAAACCGGCTATAAATCCAGCTTTTAGAATAGGTAAGTCAATAAAGCTGTATGTCTTTCCATTTTCTGTTCTTACGGGTCCCTGAAGATAGCAAAAGGTCAATTTGGAGTTCCTCGCTTTGAAGGATCAATCACTGATTCACAGATTCATTGATGTGTTCGCCAACCTTTGTATCCACGTATTATCGTAGTTATTATCATCATTCCCATTTATCTTTATTAGTCTTCTTTTATATTATTTACGTAGGTGTTATTGTTTTGAGAAGTGGCTTTTTAGATGAACCAACTTATGATTCTCTTAGTCCAAACCACATACATAACGCTGCAAAATATGCTTAATTTCAGAACCTTTACATCAAAGGACAGCAGTAATGAAGTTCCATTCTAATATGGATGCTATTTGGTACATGAAATATATTGGTCTCCCTGTAACATTGGGATTTACAATGTATGGCCTGATAAACCACATATCCCACAGAAAGAGGATAGCAGAACTAAAAGGAAAGGTCAGTTAATTAATTCTGGCATTAACGAAAAATCACTCATAATTTTAGATTTTACTAATATTTTGCATCCAGCATCTGCCTGCAGTCTATCGCAGACAGATGCTAGATGCAGCAAGCTGAAGATAGGGTTCTGTGGCCCTCATACGGGGAGGCATATATGTCTAGATGTGGACAAGCTAAATGCTTTCATTGCCCACAACACCCATATCATTTCTGCGAGTCCTAGGTGCGAATCGCACCACAGAAGCTGGGCAGTGAATGTGTCAAGCAGAAGATGATTTTATCATTGAAAGTTATTTGTAAAAAAGAATAATCACTTATTCGATACATATTCTCGCCCGCAGAACCTAAGAACACAAAATAAACTATCAATACCCTTCTCTAGACTACACATGTATCATTCAGGTCCCCATGCCATGTGCGTGAAAATATATAACAACCTTTCAATAGACATTCAATAAGAAGATAATTTGAACAGATTTAAAAACAAATTAAAGCATTTTTTGCTTGAAAAATGCTTTTAAAGCCTAAAAGAATATTTTGAAAAATAGATGTAATTAATATAAGATCTTTGTTTTCTCTCTGTGATTATCTTTGTTTTCTTCTCTGTGATTAATTAAGTTTTTAGCCCCAGTTAGTTTTATTTCTCGTTTTTATAGTAATTCCAGCTAAGTGAACAGATTTAGAATAGATTAATTGTAACTTAATTTAATTAGTTAATTAAGCCTACAAATAATTGTATATAGCCACCTAGCATTTATATTGCCGTGCCCTTGCAGGGTGCATGATGGACATTTTAATTTAATTTTAAGACCTACTGTACACATGCATGCAATAAAATATTGAGTATTGTTATGGTAGGTATGTTACAATAATAATTATATTCTAGGTGGTTGTAATAACTGGGGCTAGCTCTGGAATTGGAGAAGCACTAGCACATGCCTTCTATGAAATAGGATGTAAAGTAGTGCTCGCAGCTCGTAGGAAACCAGAACTGAAAAGAGTGCAAAATGATTTGAAATCAAAGCAATTGGTATGTTTGAGATATCAGGTATCTTTTTATGACTTTTGTTTATTAGTGATCCATAAAACTAAGCAAACTGTTTGTTCACTTCCAGCCTGGAGTTCTAGAGCCTGTTGTCTTGGAGTTGGATCTAGCTAATTTTGAATTTTTTGATAATTTTGTCCAAGAAGTTTACAACCAATGTGGCAATATTGACATACTCATAAACAATGGTGGAATATCATACAGAGGTGCTATACTGGAAACCAACCTAGAAGTTGATAAACGGGTCATGAATGTCAACTACTTTGGATCAGTTGCTTTAACAAAAGGTAAGGCAAGGTAGAAAATAATGTATTCTTGTAAACTTGCATAATATTCCGAAATAAGTGAACTTTGACAGTCATTATGTCAAGTAACTTTAATATTTTAGAAATGATCTGTCTGATGTTATCATATTTATTTAAGCAGGCCTTTGCCTCAGAATACTACTAATGTATAGGATTACACCTCTAGGCGTAACCACGACTTTTGAAAACATCCCTCTAGAAAATGTCAAAACTTTCTCACTTTTAGGAGTTACTTTAGATATCCACTTAAATTTTAATGCCCATGTGCAAAAAATAAAATCGAAATTGTCCAGTTTTACCTACGCCCTCCGAGAACTTAAAAAAACAACTGACTTAGCGACGGCGGTATCAGCTTACTTTGCGCACACACACACACACACTCATCTTTCCCTATCCGTGATCCTATGGGGAAATAGCGCACACACGGAAGACTTGTTTATCCTAGAAAAGAAGTGTATACACATCTTGGTTAACATAGATAGAATGGACAGTTGTAAGCCGCACTTTAAAAAACTAAAGATTTTAACCTTCGATATATATTTTGGAATTATGTAAATTTGTTAGAAAATATCCAGATCTATATCAAAACTTAGATGACCTACCAAGACCTTATAGCCTTCGAGCCGGTAGAAATAAATTAGTGCAACCTCAATCTAAACTGTGTATCCACAGTAAAGCGCCGTACAAAATGTCAATAAAAATATACAACAAACTCCCCCAAGAAATAAAAGACATAACAAAATATAACTTATTTACTAATAAACTAAAATATTTCCTTATCAATAAATGTTACTATAGCGTAAATGAATTTTTGACAGAAAAATTAAATTAGATTATGTTTTGTTATACTATAACTGAAAATAACATTTGTACCTACATGATTTGACTTTGAGATTCTTATAATTGTAAACATATGAACTTTTTTTTTATTGTTTCCATGATTTGACATCCAGACTTATAATTGTAACTTTAAGATTTATTTAATTAAGATTAAATCTATGTACCTACCTAAATAACTAACAATCGAAATTGCAGTGCCCAACAGAGTGTTTGTACCTACTAACATTAGCTATAATTAGATCATAAGCTGTATCAGTGTACATACTAGCAATGAATAAATGAAATAAAATGAAATTATTTTGATAATCCAGGATATTAATAAAATAATCTATAATATATTATAGAGTATTTCTTTGTTTCAGCTGTTCTACCCAAAATGGTAAAGCGTAGAAGTGGGCACATAGTATTTGTTAGTTCAGTGCAGGGACTCATTGCAATTCCAGACAGAGCTGTCTATGCCGCATCAAAACATGCTATTCAAGCTTTTGGTGATTCTTTACGAGCAGAAATGCACCAGCATAACATAAATGTTACAATGATCAGCCCAGGATATATCAATACCAATATATCACTCAATGCTGTTACTGGTTCTGGATCAAAGCATGGAAGTAAGTACCTGCTCAAAGTGTATAACTAAATAAAGTTAGTTGTGAGTTACTTTTCTTACCTTTTTTATAGCAGCTCTTTACTATCTAACACAGTTAGATTTATATTTTATAAGTAATATGTTTTTTTCCAGTTATGGATACAAGCACTGCAGCTGGTTTCACCCCTGAATATACAGCAAGCAAAATACTTGATGCTATTGCTGAAAAGAAGAATGAATTGGTACTCAGCCAATTTATGCCAAATCTTGCCATATTTATAAGGCATGTGGCTCCAAATGTTTATTTTTGGCTCATGAACAAAAGAGCAAATAAAACTTATGCTGATATTTCAGAAAGCTCAAAGCAGAAGTAACATATCCTTACCTAAATAATAGTACCCTGTGGTTTATGCCTATATAGGGTGCCACGAAACATGTGTACTAAGTCGAAAGATGGTGATTCTGGACCCTGAGGGGATCAACTTTGTTCTACAATGTTTGAAATTCAAACCTTTTTTTTCATACTTTTACATGGCACCTCATATATACATGGTCAATTGTATGTTGGCTTTTGAGACCATTTTTTCTGACTAGGTTTGGACTGGGGGAGAGGATAAGTCTTGAAAATAATATTGGCACTCAAATGAGATTAAATGAAATTTTACCTTTCAAAGGAATTAGTGTAACTATTTAATTACGTTTTTACTGGCTTGGGTCTAGTAGCTGTATTGCATTTTATCTGCAGTATTATGAAGTCTGAATGTGGTATTGTAACTTTGCTTGATTGGATCATTATAAAATAAAACAATTGTTTTAATAATTACTTTTATTGCATAAGAGCAGTGACTATTCAAATCTTGAAAGTCACTGGTAACAGCTATCTAACAGGATATTTCACTGCTAACACTATCACACTTGATTCAACTAAAAAGCTCCTTATAACAAAATATTTTTTGTACAACTTTTTCACTATTTCTACTATAATAACATTTTTTTACATTGAGTGTGTCCTACAGTAAAATTATAATTACATAGGTACTTTATCTCTTAGATTTAAAATCAAGTTATGTAATAACTATAACATTATCATGCAAAAAAATTATGTGCCTTTACTAATTTTGCACAATGCTTGGAGAATAACTTTACATTCATTTAAACATTTTATATACTCTCCATAAACATATAGCAGCAGCTGCAATTGAGATTGTGTTATGAAGTATTATCTTTCTTCTATTGTTAGTATGTACTAAAACAACAGGCGAAGCAGATGTGAGGTCACTCAACATTGGTAATGTGGATAAATGTCGATGATCTTTTTCTTCTTGATATTTACAACAAGGGTCCCATTGCCATGACAGTGTGTAGCACCCAGCACATAAAACTGAGACCACTCCAAATGGAGTGCAAGCCATAGAACTTGATGCAATACCTGAAATTAGAAAAAAATCATATGAATTAACAAATACCATGCAAATAACCAATTTTTTATTTATATTGAACATACTTTGACAATGACATGGAGGCTATTCTTGTCAATACCAAAAGAATTACATAATCATTTGCATCAAGATCATAACAATTTTCGTGCTGGACATGGCTTATCCAGTATTGAGCCAAAAACTAGACATATTAGGCCTAGTTTTTGGTTGATGATGTAGATTCTGTTCTTTGTCCACTCATATCAGAGTTGCAGAGCTTCTTGAAAAGACAAATACTCTGATGCAGCAAACTTGAAGGTTACTAGAATGTTTGTCATCAAAAACAAATAATGTACGTTCCAGCATTTAATCATTCAAGATACAAGTACAGAAATTAAAATAATAAAAAAGTTATCCTATAAATTAAGTACTTCGTAGCACAACATACCTGTAGCAATACTACAGAGTCCGCTGTAGACAGCGAATTTATGGAAGAGGTTTCCTACATATATCCATCTAGCTGTTTCTTCCCCCAGTGGCTCTGGCTCTATTACGATAACGCTTACGCCGGCCTCGAGTGCTCTTTCCAATTCCATTTCAAATTTGATGTGGGCATTTTCACTATCATAAACTTCTCTAATGATCGCTACACTGGATGGCTTTAGGTCACTACAAAAGAAATAGGATTATGTCTTTAGTTTTACTGCTTCAAAGAAGATTTTTGTCGCGAAACATTTGTCGAGAATTACTATTCTTTGCAATTTTTGTTCTCTTGATATTTACAAACCTGTCACTTTCGTCACCCGCCATCTTAGCTATAGATAATATATTATAAATTCTCTTGACAGATGACAGTATATTTTCCAATCATTCATTCGGTCATTCATAGACAATAGAATAAAGCAATTTCACACGAGCTAGGTTCGTTCGTAGGACTACGTATTCGAGGTGCTACGACCCTTAGACCATACATATACGTACTTTAATTAAGAACTAAGTATTTATTATTTCTTATTTTGATAATAATTACTTTGTATAGGTATAAAATTTTACTTTGCTAAGTGCTGTTTTGTAAGCCTAAAGAAATGAAGTTATTAAATTTTTAAATCGAAAATTTTACTTGTCTAAATGCCTTTTTGTAAGCCTTAAGAAAAAAAGTTTTTAAAATCTGAAATTCTATAGGTATTTTTATTACTTCTAATAAAAATAACCATAGCCTGAAATTTCTGAAAAAAAAAACACATGGTCCCATAAACCTAAGCCCGAGAGAAACTAAATTCCATAGAGTTTTCCGTCCCACGTATTTCTAGTACGCTTGCAATAATAGTACATTGTACACCTAGGCGAGAAAGTGACCAATCCCTATCGAGTGTGTCATTTGATGCCCGAGGCGCAGCACACGAGGTAGTAATCGCACTTTCTGCCGAGTGATACATAGTGCTTTATACCACACCTTCGAGAAAAACAAAAAGCAGAATAAATCATTTATTTCTGGCGGTGTAAAAATAACTGCTTACACTAAATTCAAATTTAGAAGAACTTCCCGCGCCAGCCTTTATCACTTGGGTTCTTTTTAAAAAATATTTAAAAATATTGTTCGGAAATCGGAAGATGCATAAGCAGACTTGGTGTAAAAACTTTTTGTCGTTTGACTTATAATGAAAATAACCATAGCTACCGGGCGATCTTTTAAGAAATAAAGAAGGAAGGGGGGGGGGGGGGAATCTCAAAAAGTCGGAATTTTGCCCAGGTCCTCTAAACACCCCCAACACGTTTCCGTTAAAAAAAAAAACCTCCCCCTCCACCATCAACGAGAACAATTATGTCAATCAGTGAGTGAGTGAGTCAGTGGTAATCCAGCTATATAGTATAAAGTTTAGATGGATGGATGGTTGCTTGTTACTTCTTCACGCCAAAACTACTGAACGAATCGCGCTGAAATTTTGCATACAGTTAGTTCTAGGCCTGGAATAACATTGTTATTATTGCAAAAATCTGTTCCCATGGAATACAATACAATTAACCTTAAAACAACACGTGCGAAGCCGCGGGTAGAAACTAGTAAAGTCATAAAGTAGACAATTTGGAAGACTTGAATAAATAACTTATTTTCTAGCCGAATTAAGAGTGTGCCATAAGCAATTTAGTGTTAGAAATCGTTATTTATCTCAGAATCTGTGAAAGCTACTACCTTCAAATTTAGGGAAATGATACTTTGAACTTTTATCTTGGATTACGTGTTTTAAAAATACGATTGGTGAAAATTTTCTCGATAAAATATTATTTTGAAAAATACATGTTTTGCACAAATTTTGCTATTTATCTCAGGAACAGCACATTTTATTTGTTGGATTTTTGTTTTGTCAAGGAAGCTTGAAGTATTTCTTGAGTTATGTCTTTTAATTTTTCGAGTGGTTGTTTAATTAACTTGTAATTAGATAAAAACTCATTTTTTGCGCTTCCGCCTTACCAAAAACGTACGCTCTGTCCCGCTCCTATGAACGCAACATCCTATTGCTATCCTTTATACAAAATGGCGCGCAATGCGCACTCTCAAGTTTTAAGCGTAGGTGGGCAAAGCGGGTATTTGGAGTGTTTAAGGTTTTTAATTTTTTTATATTAGTTTAAAAAAATAATTTGTATTTTTTGTGTTTATCGTTCATTATTCATCATAAGATTCTTAAACTTACATAACTAGCTTAAAAATTAAAAATATTCTTAAATCAAGGGATTTTGCAAAATCTTATTTAAGTTCCTAAGGAACCTACAGAGATATGAGTGACCTATATATTTTATTCGATACCTAATTATTATTTTGTCAAGGTTTTCTGGGAAAAATGGCGGCCAATTGTCACTTCATCGATAATTATTATTTCGTAATTTATTTCTAAGTATCTATTTCTGGTGAATATGTAGATCTATGGTTACTCATTCAATCTTCTGTCGCTTCGACGGTCGCCCACATCGCCACCCGTTCTAAAATCCGCTTGCCCGTTTAGGCAAAGGTGAATGTTGCGAACTCGAAGAGTTAAAAATTACGAATAAATAACCTCCTCAAGCTCAAATGATAAGAGTCTCTCAAAATATAGACCTAAGGTGCACAATCGTATAATAGTATCTGTCGTTTTGGTCGTTATTTTAAGTAACTGTTAAGATTCGAGATACTTACATAAAAGGCATGTGTGGGTGCAAGGTTGACCTTATAGGTTCAGCCCACAGCTTTTGCTAAACATTAGTATGATTTCCCGACTGCCTACATCTTAGAGCTATTATCACCATATTTGAATGCCAATCGACTTTTAATGCACAAGTAGAAATTCTAAAAAAAATACTCAAAGATATTAGGTATTTTAACTAGGTGGGTACCTATACGTAAGTAACTAGGTGCCTGCCTACCTTATCTACCTACTTACTTTTTCGGATCTACTCTAGTAGGTACCTACTTGGGTATTAAAAATAAAACCGGCCAAGTGGAGTCAACTCGCACACGAAGGGTTCCGTACCATCATAAAAAACGATTTCGCTAAAGGAACCCTATGTTGTTCTATAGCGGCAAGACACACTGTGAAAATTTCAACAGTCTACCTTTAAAGGCCGATTCACTCTTAACAGTGAAGCCACCGTTCCGACACAGTACCGGCACAGATTACAATATTCTTTTATACATTCTCTATGAACGCATCCCCACTTGTCAGTGTCAGTGACGACATAGTGCTCTCAGTGTTAGTGCCGAACTGCCGTCACCGGCAATCACGGATGTATTTAATGACAACGATATTTTTGTCGAATCACGGACGCCACGGCATCAAAACAAAATGTTCAAAATATTTCCTTTCGTCTTTAACTAATTCTTTGTATAATGCACCCATTTTATCTTTTTCCTTGATGCTGCTCTTCTTCGTCTAAAGCAATAGCTATCATTTCTAGCTCCGTAGTATTGAACAGAGCCATAGCAACAATCACGACAATTGATGACGGACACGTCTTTATTGAAGCTCTGTGAACTGATTACTGACTGTTTGTTAGGTGTGAATTGAATCACTGAGGCAACACTGTAGTACTGATACTGAACTGAGCGAACACGTTGCCGGAACTGTGGCTTCACTGATATGTGAATCGGCCTTTACGGTTAATGAGATACAGTCCGCTGACAGACCGACAACGTAGGTGATAATAAGCAGCGGTGGCTTATTTTCACCCTGCAGGTACGGAACCCTAAAAAACTCTGCACTTTATTCCACTTGTGCTAACAATGTGAAAGAAATGATGTCATCTAAATATTAATATTGTACAAGTAGGGAAGTATAGGTAAGTTAGAAAAGAGTGAACAAACTTGCTCTAATTTTGGCGTGAACATGCAAATAGAAAGTGCAATAGGAAAGAAGCGCTGTTTTCTACTACACAAACACCCATTACTTAATCTTAGAAAATGTACCTAATATATACCTAGGTAGGTGGGAAAGACCCACCTTCATAATACCTATAAATGTATGTAATGTATGAAATTCGGTAAGAATGTAAAGGTAAGGTACCTTTTTTTCACGATTTGCTAGCTGACCCTATAGGAGTGGTAAAAAATCACTGACATTGTGAATTGCAGATTCTGCCAATCAACGAACACGCTCATGCAGACGCCAGGTCTTAATTATTACAGTTTTATATAAATTTACCCCACGTACATAATAAATAAGTAGGTATAGGTACACGTTTGTCCGGAACCCGGAACTCAATGAATTACTACAGCCGATCTCGCACTCAAATTCATACATCCCCATTTTATTCAGAGCAGAGTCGTTTTTGAGCTACATTCAAATAAAGCACTCTAATGAACGATTATTGAATGAAAATACGGGTAGGTATCAATCATTATTTCACTACCAAATTTATGAAATTAAGACTAGGGGTCTTCACGAACGCATCCTTCATGATATAAAGTGAACATAGGTTCATGATGAACAGAATCTGCAGTTCACGCAGTGTCAGTGAGTTACCACTAACTCAGTACACGCCAGACCATGTCCACAAATCTAATAGATATAAACCTCAAAATTTACCGAAATTTTCCAATATTTCGAGCAAATTTTCCTATATTAATATAATTTCCCTAAAACTACCGAAGGTTTTATCCTGGAGTAAATCAGGGATAATAAGACTGGTAGATGTACTATGAAGGAAGCAGAAACAATAGCTCATTGGTATTTGCCGCAAGCTAGAGTAGAATCTAAAACAAACAATATGGTTTTTTACGTTCAGTTATGGTGCAGCCCCATTGTGGATGGCGAGCGATCGAACGGGCGGCGGCGCGGGTATCGAGGGTATTGAACCCGAGCTCGACTCCGCTGGATACTCGAGCAGCGCGCGTCGCCTTCCGCCGCCGCCGCCGCGCCATGTCTTGTCTCACCTCATGCTCACGATCTTGTACGTTGGGCCTCTACTATGAGCTACTATTTCGGCTAATGAGGCGTTTTCTTAATGACAAAAAAAAGTTCGATAAAACAACAAATGGCGCTTTTTTTACGTGAGACCGCGCCGCTGCCGACGCCAAATTAAAGTATGGACCGTGGACCTTGCTTATGAAGACATGACAACCTAGCCTCTCTCCGTTAAACATCCACACCATTCATTAGTTCCAAGGTAAATAAGGGCTTTTTCTTTTTCGGTAAACGATAACTCTTCCAAATTATTGCTCGATTTAGTTCAGTATAGGTAGTAATAGAAACTATTATTTCTCAAACAAATTTTCAAACGAGAATGCAAAAAGAAATAAGGTTTACGATGGGAAAATCTACGAATAATTAAGAGGGTGATAATTAAGATTTTATTTCAACATATGTGTAATCAAATTCGAAGCCTCTGAGTTAGGCCCCTGCTAGGGAAATTCGTATGGATCTCATGGTAAAAATACACAACTATACTCAAGCCATGCTTAAGATAATGTAAAAAAATTCTATGCAAATTCTCTTTTGGTGTAGTGTTTGAAAATTTTTAGGAAAGAGCTCAAATTCACATTAAATCAAACTCTGTCAAAACTTCAACAAGAAAGTGGCTTTTAGGTTAAGTATCGGGGTCTTGTTTATAAACATTGTATCTAGAGTTCGGCCGGAGTATAGATACATAAGAAACTATGGTAAGTAGGTAAGTACATAAGATTCAATAACACACCTGTACGTATGTGTAAGCTCAAACATACCTTAAAAAATCTAGTAACGTAACTCTACCATAAAAGTGCATACCTACGCTTTCACATACCAACATAATGTAATAAGAATTCCTACCTAGGTACTGTCAGCTGATGGAAAAGTTTCTTGTTCCATGTATTTGACCTCACTGGGGACGGTCTGAATTGTAAAGATATTAGACGTAAGTTAATTTCAGGGTTATCATAACATAAGTCCGAGATTAAGATTCAACGACTAATTTTGTTTAAAATAGAATATCGTTGCATAGCTAGCAAGGTTTCTAATGGCGTGAATCTGCATACCGGTACAGTTTAATGCCCAGAACAGCCTAGACCTGTGTGTGATGCCTACGCCCACCTACCCATCCATAAGTACATATGTTAGCTCTACAGAAATACTACAAAGTAAGTACTGGGTAACTGGTTTTATCTGGTCTATTTATTAACCTATACGTAGATATTTCTAAAAAAAATAAAACTGAACATACTCAGGTATAATTGAAAAATTGTTAAATTGAAGTGAAAAGTATTATTCAAAGTAAATGAAATTGTTAATTTCAAAATGAAATGTTAATTTCAAAATGAAATGTTAATTTCAAAATGAAATTAACAATATATTTCTTTTTGAATACTCTATGTTAAAGTTTGACTATTTCTTTGATAATTATTTAGTTTATTTGACATACATATTTTGTAAGCCTTAAGAAATAAAAGTTATTGAATATCCTTCAAAACACATCTTGTGCTACCAAAAAACTAAATCTTTATGTAACCACTAAAAGGCATCCTTCTATATTTGGTAGGTATCTTCAGCCGGACAACAAAAACTGCCTAGACGGAAATGGGGCAACAACTACACACCTTTTTGTTATAATAATTGGCAGAAGGTCTAATCGTTGATGAGTGGTCTAATGCTGTGCTATTTCCTGGTTTGCTGATTGCTGGTGCCTCGTACCTAGGTAGTGTAGGTACCTACATAATTCCATCTTGTCTCATCTACAAACCTAACTTAGTTTTATCAGTATTTTAGTTATATGTTATAATGTTAGCGATTTACATCCGCTAACGGTTTTCACCTTACAATTACGTTTCTTTAGGGTGGCAAAAGGGGTTTTGAAATATTTGACTGAGACTGCTGTGGAACGGTAAGCAAATGAGAAGACTCAATTAGGATAAGTTCAGTTTCAAAATCAACGTAATACAGTTTAAATTAAGTGAAATTATTAATTTCTCTCACACTATTACGATTGCAAAAGAAAATACTTGAATTACATTTTCATTTAATTTGGTCTGTGTCTGTCAGAACTTTTTTTTAGGAAATGCGTGGCCTGTTTTCATTCTCTAACACGCAATTTAGTTTTTCGTTTAGGCCAATCGATACTCTACTACAACGAATTAGAGAAACTTTGCAGAAAAAAAAACGAACCGAAACACGTAATAAATTGCGTATTTGGGGTATTCAAATAGAGCCTCTGTTCCCTGAATAGTTTTGACTTGTTGTTTTTTCAGAGCATTAACAGTGTAGCATTTCGGAGTACCTAGAACTTTACTTAAATAAAATAAATACTATGTATAAATAAATAATATATTGGACAATTCACACAGCATCATCTAGCTCCAAACTAAGCAGAGCATGTGTTATTATTACTAGATGACTACTACTTAATTCAAATATACTACTTAATACAAATTATTACATTGATATTTTTATTAAATACTTGCCATGTTGCCACATAAAACACAATTTTATCAACGACTGCACAAACTGTGCAAACAATAGAACTGTGCAATCAATATGGCAATTCAAAAGATAAGATATTTAAACGGTGGCAGAGTAGGTGAAATTTAAACTTTCAAAGGTGACTTAGTCATAGGTTTGCAATGAGCAAGTACTAACAGAGAAGGTATACGTATAAGTCTCAGCTGTTGTTATTAGCCGTGAGTATATTATGGTAAGTATAATTATCTAGCAAGTAACCGTTAAAGTTGGCTGGTTGGTAGTCAAGGGAGCGGATGCGGCCATATCCTGGCCCTGCTACGGTCGGAGTGCTTGTTTGCATAAAATCACTGGCGCAAAATACGCCCTGTAGTCAAAGCTTGTCTAATAACATGATTACGATCAACCAAGATGAGGAATCTGGTTTTCACAGACACAAAATACATTTTGTTATAAAATAAGAATCAATTTAAATTTTATGATTCCTAATACTCGCAGCTTTTTTATTTTCTATGGAAACAGATAGAAGGTAAGTAACCTATAACGTATGCTGAATGATAGAATAGAAACTAGTTTTTTTATTGAAAAAGGAATATAATCAGCATTATTATATGTCTCTACATTGGTATCTTAAGTGGCGATGTTGTCATATCATGCGTCAGTTCAGGCGCCCTCCCCACTTCCTCCCCCCTCAGATACCCTCTGCCCGCCACGGTCACCGAGCACTGTGACCTTTCGCTGAATATCCACAGCTAATATTACGTAATTCACACTGCCATCATTCCAGGCAAAAACAATTTTATGAATAATAAAAAGCCAATCAACGTGCGCATAGCTTTTGTAATCATTATTATGTTGAATGCTGTGGATGGCCTAGGTATTCTAATCTGTTTATATACTTAAGCTTACATGCAAGTTAATAATTCGTTTACGTGGTTATGCTTCTACCTAGTTAAGCCTGAGCATCCTGTTTCTAGCGATGCATTTAAGTGGCTTGCTTGACAAAAATGTCACCTAGCTTCTATAAAAACAACCTATGTTTCTTTGCAAGAATGTGTAGTATTTTAATAAATTCGAAGTTCTACCTACCAGCAGGTACGCTGGTCCAATAATCAAAATAATCTTCAATAAGCTATTATCCTAGTAAAATCTTTATTGACAAAGAAAATAACAATCAAATAATATAAAGAAATTAAACTAGTATAGCAATTGAGCTAACTGCAGACTGTTGCAAACAATCTACAGATAGCTCAACTGGTCCATATCAATACCAGTCGGAAGCGTCCCCAAGACGCTGGCTGCATTGCCCCGCTGTATGGCAATGCTAATGCGCTGCGCCAGCTAGTAAAGCATTAGACGGGAACCTGACGGGAACTATAACAAACTCTTACTGATAGTATCTGAAGCAAAAAACGCATTGTAATGTCGAGTAAGATTTATATAAACTTGGTAGGTAGAAAGTATTCTATCGTTTTCATCATATATCTAGTTAGCGTACCCCCTAATCTTATATATAAAATTTCCATGTCACAATGTTAGTTACCGTACTCCTCCGAAACGGCTTTACCGATTTTTACCAAATTTTATATGCGTATTCAGTAGGTCTGAGAATCGGCTACTATCTATTTTCCATACCCCTAAGTGATAAGGGTTGAAGGCAAAACAACGTTTGGCGGGTCAGCTAGTAATTTTATAAATTTCAAAGTTTATGAGTATGAATGTATGGATGTTTGTTCCTCTTTCACGCAAAAACTACTGAACTGATTGAGGATATGGGTATAGTTTGGGACCTGGAATAACATAAAGGCTGGCTGAAGGCTATTTTTTATCCCGGTAAAACGCGGGCAAAGGCGCGGGCAGCAGCTATTCTAGCTTATATCCTTTCTCTATTTTAACCTATTCTAAGCAGTGTTTTGTTGACTCGCAATCACAGAACATACGAGTGTAATCGACTATGTGTACGAAGATATCAAACGATCTGTACGAAAACTCAAAAGAAACTTTGATTTTTGGTTTGCAGAGTAGACGCCCTGTCTGTTTTTATTGCGTCGCGTTCAGTAGAGCACTAGTTAGTGAGGGTGTGAAAATGTAGTCAAATTCAGTAAAATAATATACTAAGTGTTTTAAACACTAAGAAAAAACGATGGTTAGTTACATAATACATATGTATATCAAAGGTCAAATGTTATAGGACAGCGTAAGCGACCGTTTCAAATAACGTAGGTAATCTAAATTCCCATATAAAAGACTTCAACGCGCTCACACGCAGCAGGCTACGGGATTTGTCGTTAGAGAGGAATTTGTTTTGTAAGTAGTATAGCGAGTTCACATACCTATCGTTGTTGAGACTTAGTGCTCATTCACATGAGGACGATTCGTTTTTTTTGACGAATCGTTTTTTATCACGATTCGTTTTTTTTTTGACGGCGGCAATGCCCGTATTCACACGTATCACGAATGTGAAAAATGACGGACACGTCTTAAATCACGTATCGTCATTTAAAAAACACGTTCGCCAAAAAACACGAATCATGATTTTTCGTGATCCATCGTGTTCTGTAGTTCAGCCAAAACTGAACTCGAAACCACGAAACGAATGTGAACATCAATTCGTATTCTTTTGCCGAATCGTGATAAAACACGATTCCGTATGCAATGTGAACGTACATCCGTCATATGGCGTATCGTGTTTTAAGACGAATCGTCAATGACGGAACGTGTGAATGAGCTTCAATACTTGTGTGTTACTCAAAACAAGTACCTTAGTAGGTACATGCCTACTAAGGTCCTATAAAATGGTATTGGGTAATGTCACTATAAAACATTAGTTTAGATTTCGAAAACGATCTTTATCGACATGTTAGAAAGGCGTTTAGGTTTGAGATTTGTTTATGAGTATTTTGGATATTAAGTCGTTATTTGAAATTTTCCAAAAACTTGGTTAACATACTAAGATCAGATCAGAATACCAAACTGGCGATGAATGAGATGTTTGTTTGGAAACAATTATTTTTATACATACCTACTTTGAATAGTTATCGAAGTGAACGAAAAAGCAGGCGATAAACTATTTTTTTCTATAGCGAACTTAAAGATTTTTACATCTCTAGAAATTCTCCGCAATAAATCATGTGGCTGCGCACAGTTTCGTAAGTGTTCTATTTTGTGCTATAAAGAGAAGAACAGCATTTAAACGCATTAAAGATGCGACCAGCAAAAACAAAAACGACAATTTTAACGCGATACAGGGCATGGTGGAATCTTAATTCTCGTTCTCGAGAATCAAAACACTTACAAAAAGAGCACTGCAATAAATTGTAGCCTTACTTTCGAGCCGGTATGTACGATATTTGTTCCACTGTAGCAGTTTATCTCTATACTTTTTTCTCTTATGAATATTCTGAATAGATGAGAAGTTTTTGAGAACTGTACATTTGGAACTGTTTTTTATCATTCTATCATACACAAGTCTACTTATTTTCACATGCGTTCACTTTGTTTGCTGCAATGTACCTAAATACCGGTTCACGTAGATAGATATAACACACTAATATCATAAATGCGAAAGTTTAATGTTTAGATTTTTGTATGGATGTACATACATACATTATGTGACCTCTTCACGCTAAAACTAATAAACGGATCGGGTTGAAATTTTTCATACAGTTAGTTCTAGGTTTGGAATACACTATACTTCCTACTAATATTATAAATTATATCAAAGTTGGTGAGTATGGATGTATGTTCCTCTTTTATATATTTTGGGACCTGGAATAACATATAGGCTATTTATCATCCCGATAAAACGCGGGCAGAATCCATTAGGTAAATTTTGCGCAGGTTCGCAGAGATAGTGTTAATTTAAATGTTGAAGAATTTTTAGAGTACATTTAGAGGTTTTAAAGGTTAGGATATAAAATATTCTTGATTGGGAAGAAATGTTTATTACACTTGTTATGGAAATAAAATTCCAAATTAACTATAGCAGAGGAAACGAAATCATTTGCAAATCATTTAAATTATGAATCATATGTATTAAGATGTAGGTACATATGTATGTAACTAATCAACTATAGGCCCTACCTAGTTTACCTTACGACTGCGACGCAGGTTGCAAGTTCGATTCCCGCCTTAGGACAAATGTTTGTACGATCTGAAATTATTTGTTCCTGGTCTTTTGGGTACCTATTTCAATGTAATATGTATAAAAATATATATGTATCTGTCTATTTGTCTTTATTGTATTATGTATGTTTAATCAGTCATCTAGTAGGGTAGAGCGGGGCTAGTTGAGCATAGCGGCAAGTTGGATATCTCGAATATCTCGAAAACTATTCACCAAACGCGTAGGCATCAAATAGTGGAAAGAAGGGGACGCGGGAGGGCAACTCATCGCGCGACCGCCAGTGGCGACTCGCCAAGTGAGTGAAGTACAAACTCGCATTGTTTATTTTGTGACCAAAAAGTCAAAATAATCATAAACTGGAATATTTCGTTTATAATAGTCAAATTTTATCCGTTTTCAATCAGGTAAGTGGTAAGTTTCCATAAATTTATTGTACTTTTGATATGTATCTAGCTCTAGGTATAATTATAACAGTTTTTTAGAACCTCACTTTTATTTAAAATTTTCGGGTCGGGGTTAGTTGAGCTGTAGTTGCTCAGATAACCCTACGAACAAAACCATATATTATGTTTCTTTTTGGCGCGAACTTATAAAATTATGAGAATCAGAATCAATAACTTTATTTCTTTGGGCTTACAAAATAAGCACTTAGACAAGTCAAATAATATGACTACAAGATGTTCTTACTCTATTTAAGATTTAAATGATACTGCAAAGGCTGTCAACGATGAGGAGAAAAGTGCCACCGCCAAAGGATTCGGTATCAAGCGGATGATTTTGACAATATTTTTGAAGAAATTTTATAATGGTGGTGATTCATCCGTCTTATTAATATTTACTTTTATAATACTTATGCTATATTGATAATTACATAAATATTCAAGTCTGATATTGAACAGATGGACTGAATTTAATCCTATAGTTAAGCTTAAGATACTTTGATGTTTTGTTGATTCTATTTTCAGTTTATTATCCAAAGAAAATAACTTTTAGTTTTGTTGTTTTGTCAGTAAAAGACTATAAATAAAAAGTTGATTGTCTGACATACTTTTATTACATGACTAGTTAATATTGAACCCATGTTTTGGCTAGGCTTTCTAGGTCCTCAATTTGCCACATACCCTTGCTCAACTTACCTCACCTATGGGGTACGTTGAGCGTACTCGACTTTCTACATTTAAACAGCCGTAGCTCTTAAATTCGACTTGTTAGAAAAAAAATATTATGAACATTTTTGTAAAGGGATAAATTGTTAATCCATCGGTATGAATAACAAGTCCTTCTTCCAGTAGTGGACAAAAAATTTAAGTGAAGAGAATATCAATAACACCTTATTTCTTATTTGATAATAATAACTATGTTTAAAGTATAAAATTTTACTTGTCTAAGTGCTTATTTTGTAAGAAATAGAGTTATTGATTCTGATTCCTTAAGACTTATCAAAGCAAGCAAAAATTGCTCAACTAGCCCCGCCCTACCCTACTCATAACACAAGCTCTGCTTACCTTGGGGCTAGATTAGATCTGTGTGGATTATCAAACATAATTTATTAATTTTTTTACTTCTTTTATCAAAATAAATCAAAAAGTCTTTTTAGTCGTCGATTTGTCTCCGCCCGGAATAATATAGGTAACTAGAAAAATTTGGCTTCCGCGCAAAAAAATAATTTCAACGGGGGCGAAGCCCCCGAATAATATTATGAATAATGGTGCATTTCCGTATGCAGCTTGTTTCGTTCAAGGGAGAATTGGTATTTTGAAGGTCGACGTAATGGAAAGTGGCCAATTTAATCGCAAAGCGGATTCTTCTCGGCAAGTTAATTTCTTATTTCTTCTCTGAATTTCATTTCATTTCATCATTAGGTACTAAGAATAATTCAAAAAAAATTCAAAGCTTGGGCTCTTTGTAAAGACAATCGGCCAATTAATTGCATTCATTGACCTTTTTATTACATTATTTCGTTGACCTTTTTAAAGGTCTAAGTTAACTTAAAAAGCTACTAACTGTCCAATTGTCTAAAGTACAAAGATAACCACACTTATTTTTTTTTATGAAACAGTAGATCCCTTTAAAATGATCAGGCCCATAACATAAATTATAGTTAACACATAACTAGTAGTACCTTTTGTAAAACAATTATTTGCAATAGTATCCCTACCTAGAGTAAGTATTCTGTCAACAAAGAAACACAGAAGACACCGTCATGACCAAGCAAACAGGAGGACGTTGAACTCTAGCAATGGTAAGCTATGGTAAACTTTGGGATGTACAAATAGAATGGAACTGGAAGCTACTATCACGTCTATCCCGCTTATGGTTCAATTATGGAGCCTTCGTTCACACTATCGTTTCGACTTTTCAATGACAGCTTAGAATTATAAATCGGTTTACGTTTGAAAAATTCAGCAATAAGTGTATCTTTAAGTAGTAGTAAGTAGGTAATCCAAAAACTGAAAGATAGCGAATTTTTTCACCTTGGGCTTCCCGACGGTCAATTAAGTACTTAGATTTTCCAATTTTACGGGCTATATGTAATTTTTTTCTAATCTCACTATCTTTCTAACCATTATACCTACATATATTATATAGACTATTGCAAACATATAATTAACAGCGGGTTTTTACTCTATGATTGTAAATATTTGGAAAATCAACGCTTAAAAATTGAAGCGTACCACAAAAAATCCATACATGAGCTAGTCAAAATAAAACGAAGCGCCGAAAATAATATAAACAGGCGCGTGTATAATTTGTCCTTACTAATTAATTGCATGCATCGCATATGCTTCGTTATGCAGCGCCCATCTTGCAATACTTTATTGAAAAATATTCACACTAAGGAGCACATTCATACGCAATCATCATACCTATGATTTTCATATGAATTTATCGGCTGGAATACCTGAGGCTGGTGTTCACCAAAAGATAATCGGATGATTTAGTACTCGCAGTTTCGTCGTATAATTTGGACGTACTCGTATAATGTAGGTACGAAATCAATACGTGTCACACACTCGTATTGATTTCGTACATTGTCAATAACGTCAATTAAACATAGGTATATAAATGATCCCTCCCCCAAATCTGAAATAAATGCAAAGAAAAAACACACAAAACCGAAACCAAGCATCCCAATAAGGCTGGTCACCGCGGGAGAGCTAGACCGAAACCTTCCAGCTCAGAAAAAAAACAGGAAGACAGAAGAGCATTACTTTTATAATTATACTTATAGCGTAGGATCAAACTGCTTGCCGAACACTACATAGCGAAGACAAATTATAATAATTAAATATGTAACGCAAGTGAAAACATATGTATGACATACAAGGTCAAAGCTAGCTTATGAAAACTAAGAACATAAAACATGAACTGGAGGAGGCTTGTACCCGAAAAGGGGTCCTAACCAACAAAAATATCTACATACTATAATTTAATGCGAAGGAAATTTATATTATATGTAAACAAATTCAACATCAACAAATAACAATGCATGCAACTTTAATTGTAACGATTTTATGAAAGCTAGGTACCTAAGATTAATCTTATTTTAATTTTGTTTGATTAATTCTTTTGTAATGAATGTGTAATTAGCAATATATATTATAGGAAGATTGAAAAGACAATTACAATTTTACTTATTAATTAATTATTATGCACGATTATTATGGTTATGGAATAAATGGTTTATTTATTTATTTTATATAAATGATATATAAATAATAGGTGTAAGTACACTGACGAAACTCTTTCACTTCTTCCGCTAATGGGAAAAAAAATTAAGTGGGGTTTAATTGATCGATAAACACTTCGCGTATTTCTTATTTGATAATATGTAATTTAGTTTAATTGACTGGGTTATGAACTTGTTTTAGCTTTTGATTTCAGATATTTTGAAATGGAATGTTGTGAATGGAATAAATAATTTGTTTGTTTTGCAAAAAAAAAATTAGGTTAAAAACTATAACCCGACTACGTAATAAAAGTCTTAAACAAGCGTTCACCTATAGTCCTTATCATTTTCTCTTGATACTTAGGTTCGGTCGGAGGCACCCACTCCCCATATACCTAGGGTACAAGTGGGATCAAAGGCCTCCGACTACCTCAGGTATCAAAGAAAATGATAAGGACTATAGGTGAACGCTTGTATAAGACTTTTATTACGTAGTCAGGTTTTAGTTTTTAACTTTTTATTACACCTTTTTGCTGATTGCTTGAGAATCGTTAACCTCACAAAAGTTTGATAAACAGTTTTGGAAAGTACAAACAAAGACCTTTGCAACGATGCACATACGAGCATATTTACTAACATTGATTGTTTGATTACACCCTAACTTAGACCCCCGTATCTGGTTAGACCCCCATTTTTATCTGACGTTACAATAGCCTATAACCATCGGGCTATAAAGACGAATCATACAACACAGTAATTTGTTGAAATCGGAATAGTAGTTACAGCGCTACGTGGGAACATAGAAATTGGCTACATATATACATAGGGTGCCAACCTCATAACCCTCGTCCTGGGGTAGTCGGGTAAAAACCAAAAAGCAATTACAATTCCTTGATATTTTATACTGTTTTTTTAAGTTTTGCTAGATAAAAACGAATACCTCGGTAATGAAATTTATATCGGACCATTTCAGGATCATTTTCTATACTATTGTATAGAAAGAGAGATTTAGAGAATCATCAAAATCTGTTCATAATTAACGAAGAAATTGACGGACATACATAAAAAAAATCGTATCGCCGAACATGCTCCTCCTTTTAAAGAGATTGAAAAACGAAGGAGGTTCTATGTTCAGCTTAATATATGTTTTTTTTCTTTATATATGTTCGTTGATTTCTTCGTTCATTTTATACTGATTTTGTTAATCCTTTCGCTATTTTATAGAAAATCGAGGTGGTTCCATAAAATCTTTACTCGGGAGGGAGTATTTTTCCCGCAAATGTTAAAAACAGTATCAATCAGTACCTATCGAAGTCAAGTAATTTTTTTCATAATAATCAAACTTTTCATAATGATCAAATTTTCCATAACAGACATTTTAAAGTCGGTTAAAAATTGCCCTCGCGCTAGTTCTAGTCACCTCATGCTGTAGCTATTTTAGTACTTTATAATAATGGATAGTAACAATGTAACTGTAACCGTGGCAAGGCCGGCTTCGGGCGGGCCCTTTTGCAAAATCCTACTAATATTATAAATGTGAAAGTCTGTATGGATGGATGTATGAATATTTGTTACTCTTTCACGCAAAAACTACTGAACCGATTAGGCTGAATAACATATAGGCTATTTTTTATCCGGATAAAACGCGAGCGAAGGCGCGTGCAGCAGCTAGTTTATAAATAAGGTGCAATGAAATTCGCAGAGCTTAATGGTCAATTAACACGACCTCGAGCTTTTACTGTGTTCTGAAAAAATTGGTATATGAATTTTAGGGTAAGTAAGTACCTTAATGGATGGAATAACAGGTCGACGTCCCTTTTAAAATATAAGATTAAATAAATACAAAAAGCAAGCGAGAGGTGAAACAAAATAAATACCTACTGGCAGCTGGAAAAGAAATCCGTCTTCGTGTGTTCATTTGTTTTCCATATGGCCCTGAAAACAGCCAGATTTTGTTAACCTTCCTACCCCGTCCTCGCCGCTCGCCTAGGCCTTTTCATATTTATTTATTTTTCTTGTTGTCTGTGAGCATGTTCGCTAATTACATTCATCGGTTCTATGCTTATTTCTAGAAATATGCATTATTATTTTTATGGCCTCTGTCGGAGTGGAGCTCTGTCATCGTTTACGAGGTGATATCACCATTTCTAAGATAACAAACAGCGAGTCGTGCAGTTGAAGATCTAATGGACATGTTTCATGACTTTATTTGTTAGCTAAGCTTATGTTGTCATCGTTGATTTTTTATGCTGCCTTTAGAATGCCATTGGAATGGGTTAAAAGGAAGTACAGACTTTTACTCTTTGTAGACATTTTTGATTCCAAACTATTTTTATCCGGTGACCACTTTTGTTGCCACAATCACCAATCTTCGCAAGCAGAATGTTTGTATGTATGTTTAGTACAAAACAATAAAGCTAATAGGTATGCCAAGCTGTTCAAGCTTCGTCTAAATACGAAATTTTGAATCAAATTACAGGCGGCAACAAATGAGATGGCTCTAAATTTTTTTCAATTAAAGTTTGAGTATAGTGCTTTTGACGGGAGACACGAACGCTGGTAGGGCTCTTGAAATGTTGCGAATACCTTAGCCTCCTAATTTGGCAGGCAGGGGGGCCTGCGACCTTGCCTTGTCATCCAAATGGATATTCAAAACCGATGATAAAGTATTCTTTATTATGTTGTAAGCCTAAGCCTTCCAAGAGCTTGCTGTGGTTCCACAGTTGACAACATTTCAAAGAATAAGAGTTACAAAAAAGCAAAACCTAATTGTAAAAGCCATACAAATCTGTCCAAAGTTTTTTTAATTTAGAATTTTCTCATCCACGAATAACTGAAAAGACTGATCAAGAATTGATGAATTAAGGAGTCGAATAGAAACATTTATCTATAACTGTAATATTGGGGCAGTATCGAATCGATATCTGAATAGATAGAGAGAAACTGTTGAATTTTCCAATGTCTACACATGAGTCCAAAATAAAAAGCTCATTATCATCATCATCATCATACCAGCCCATACACGTCCACCGCTGGACCCCCATACGACCAAAATATAAGGCTCACACTTTGAAAAATTGAATTCCAAACCTATTTGTCGAAATTAATCTGTGATAATTTTTAGATCATCAAGTGTCCATCTCTCCATCTAACGTTCCGTCGTCCAAATATTGATCTTGGATTGAAGACTTTGAATTATCGGTTGGATGGCAAGGCCACCAAGAGGGTTGCCCTGCGGACAGCTAACAGCGGACGAAATAACATTGTTCCCACAGACATGATAGAGCTGCGCATAGAGATTGTTCCTGTAAATTAATTTTGACGGTGAGCCGTAGTAACGCCTGAGAAAAGAGTACACTTCTGGAATTTTGTATTTAATGACTATAAGCAAGGCGCCTCTGTCTACGGAATAGAAGGCGTTTTTGACATCTACCTCAGGAATTACCTCCCCATAATTTTCGTTCAAAAATGTACAAGAGGAATGTACTGCGGCCTCACATCCGCCTCGCGAACCAAAGCCGAGCTGAATTGGTCGGAAATACATAGTCCCCTAGGTAGTTGACTTCTTTCCGACGGCAAATTTTAGCTGTAAGTACAGCTACTTACAGCTAAAATCTGGCACCACCTACCAGCGTAGGTGGTGCCCACGGCTATGGGTCTTCCTGACCCTGTGGATGACAACTATTATAATATTTATAATAGACAAATAATAATTTTAGCTTCCTCTACGTCTTACCCCCCACATACCCTAAAGACTTGCCAGACCTGGAGATATCTAATTAAGGTATATAAAGTAAATTACTTGAGTTTTATTACTGTAAAAACTAAAAAGTGTTTGCATGGTTTATGGAACTGGTCCTCGTATAAATTAGATCTTAATAAAAACATAATTACGGACCAAGAATTATAATTGAGACAGGTTCCTAAATATAAAAACTTGCAGTATGTAGGTACATAACCTTGGTATGAACAAAACCTTTTCTTATTTCATTGTTGGAGGCAGTGATGCGCGAGCGCGAGGTGCTTATGTCATATGCGCATACAGGCAGTCTTAGAAAATAATCATTGACATATTTCCTATAATTCGTACCTATCGGATAATTTTGTGGCCTTATCGATAGAAATTGCTTGTGAGGTAGCATTTGCTGTAGCATAGTACAGTTGACCCACAGCTGGATAGTATAGAAGTAAGAAGAAGTAGGTAGTGTAGGTAGGTATTGAATATTTATACCTATACCTATTGAAAATAAACGTATTTCGGGTTGTGACTGAATCGCTCTTTTGAAAGTTAATGATAACAGATTGGATTTAAATAATTAGCGCCTTAAACACAAGACATGAGTCATTATTATTTTAAATGGCGTTACTCATTCGTGAATGGTCTTAGCGGATGTATGTATAAGCGATGCTCATTATTCTAGACGTATCCAAGAATACGTTATTGTCGAAATAACAATATGGAGGACATGGCTTCGTCCGGTTCAGTCAGTATGTTTTTATTCCCAACTCCAGACAAAAGACGCAAATGGCCTTCAGACTACAATTTAGAGTTGTATCGAAAATTAAGAAAGTCTGACTTTGAAACGACCGAAACGACTTTAACAATAGAATGACATTCGTTATTCATTTTGACATACCTACCAAGTAAATTAGCGGTCGAGTATGGATCATCGATGATTTCATTTAATAATTTCATCTTGATATAATCTCGTCTTATTTAATGATGACCGCACGTGATCTCATCACAGATGAACTTGAAACGGGATTTATAGATACCTTAATGCACAACTATTTTTATATTGAACATTATTATTACCACTCTACTGACCTTTAGGATTTTCTGAGATAGTGAGTACCTATATTATATGTTATTGTGGAATTGGTCATTTCGTAAATTACGATGATGGAAAAGCCTTTCGTTTGGCCATAAATGAATAAAAATCTTAGAAATTTTCACTGTTTACCTAGCCCCCAAAGTAGAGCTTGTGTTTTGTTTCAAGATAGATTTTCCTTTTACTCATGTATGACCGACTTGTGTACCTTCTTCAATTACTTACATAATTATGTTTCATGAAGCAATTAGCTACTACGTGTCTTTCCCGATTAAGCATGTTCTTAAGTTATGGGAAGCTTTCAGATCGAGTCAGTAGATCTCGTCCTGTGGGAACTCATCTTGAAGAGTTCTAGATAGTTGCTCTCCTGCTAGATTGTTTGGTCCATTGCTCCCTGCGAAGCCCAGCGTTGCATTATGCAGTGGAGCCGTGCATAAACCGCCCGCGGGTATCTCTACACATTTGTTTTTATAAGGATCTGGGTACATGTTTTAATCTTATGCAGATTGCGCTTTCGAGAATTTTATTACCTACGTGTAATATGTATATTTCAAAAAATCAAGGATTGGAGTGGTTGTTTTAGTTGTTTTCGAAGTTGGTTGATACCACTAAACTTTTAAACAGCTGAAGGGGTTTTGATAAAACTTAACTTAACTTGATGATAATGATAGGCTGGGCTGTTTAATTTTATTTTAAAGCCTGACGTTGGTAAAACATTCGAAATCTAATTCTGTTCTAAGCATAGACCTCGGTTTTATGACTCAAAGGAATTTCTTAAATGGTTGGCTCACACAGGTCCAGTAAGCTATTAAAATACTTTTTTAGAGCTCAGGGAATTAATATTAGAAATTATGGGCATAATAAGCGCGTCGCCCGACCGACCTCCGGCTTAGAAGGGTCCTGTCATCGTATTTTTATTTCTTATCTTTTCTATGGTTCCGTAAACGAAAGAAAAAAAACTTACTATGAACCTTGTCGTCGCTTGGAGTTTAATTTATTTTTTGTAAAGATTTTTACACGAGTTTCAGGTTAGAAATTATTTATTATTATTATTAACCAGAAATTATTATCCCTATTTTTCTCAGAACTGGAATAGCGTATATGAATAAAATTAATTCCGTAGTAGCGTGGAACCATCTCGGCGCGCGAGTACATCTCACACCAGGCCGCTTTTCCATAAAAACCTGTGTTGTAAAAAATCCCTTATATTTTAGAGAGGTCCATACTTAGTGGTTTGTGTGAGTTCATCAATCGAGATTGATTTTGAGGCTGACCTCACGTTTGTTATTTAGGTACCTTGTGGGTAGCCTACACGTCAAGCGATGACACATAATGTATTTAGTAAAAACCTTGAACATACTCGTACCTACTACCTAATAGTAACCTACTTTATTTACAAGATAAAGCACTTGGAAACCCGGTTAAATGACACCAAGAATTTATTTGTAGGCGCCTACAAATAACCACTACAAAGTAAACATAGTTAAGTATGTAATTCACAAAAAAACATTTGAAGTAGGTAATCCTAGCTTACAGTTGCTAGTTGAATAGATTATGTAGGTATCTGAAAGTAGGTTAAATTGCATCTACTTACTTAATAACGTGTTACCTAATTTGCAAGAAAATATCTAAAAGCACCGAAGACAAAGCGCAACGAATCAGAAATACCTAATTCTGAACACGGATAAGACACGCAAAAACCGTCGAGTTCCCTCTTATGGCGCTGAAACTACATATGTATAGCAGAACAAAGTAATAGAAATGTTCATTGTTGTATAGATCTATTACTACTAGGTGTGTACCGGTTCGTCCAAAGATGTATTGCGTAAACGATTTCAACAGCAGGCGGGGCGCGGATATAGCACGGGGTCATTCTTTCGTAGCCTACACCCACAAAGCATTATTTGAACAAGCAACGCTGCCACTTGCTAAACGCTAGAGCAAACGGACTACAAGAACCACACATGTATCGATAAATGTTGACCCAAACACATTCACAGAAATATTTTAGAATAGGTTATTTTCTCTACTTTTGTCTATTCACGGACCGATAAGCTACATCCAATGTGTTCTCAGAAAGGACTAGGTAATAAAATCTTCAAAATATGTCCTAGGCACGACACACCGAGCGCTTCTATAGGTACCTAATGATGACATGACGCGGCTAACAACTAACGATTTGCACAAGGCTTTTGGGGTCAGGGTAGCTCTGACATGACAATGAAGCTCTTTAAGAATTCAATAGACATCTGACTATACTGAGGGAAAACTGCGTACCTGCTGATAAGTATTTTACGTAGAGTATGTACTAATAAAATAACCTAGCCTATCTTTTATTACAATTCCAATATACAGTTGTTTAATATATTTCCAACTACTTCCAAAGCTTGAAACAAGACGTTTTATTTTAAAGAAAGTAATATTTTATTACCTACCGACTGCACCGGTTTTATGAATGGGATATAAGTTATATTTCCTCTATTGAATTACCCATAATAACAGTGCTGTATTACTCTACTAACTCCCGTGGCTTCATACACGGGGCGGCGTCTTGATAAAAAGTCGACGTCTCGTGACGAATTCGTTCTTCGTGTAAATTATAGTGACCGCGATAAAAAAAACCTGACTGTTCGTTGATGCTGACAGGCAGAACCTTTTTTATCGTGATTGCCCTTAAGTAACCTATAAGTGAAGTATTCGAAGTATCCATCACGCTCACAGACAGATGGTTAATAAGGAAAATACGATCGCCTGAGAAGACAAACCAAATGACTAGCACTAAAACGTACTTGTTTATAATCTTTCTCATAATAGACGCGATTTTACTGCATAAAACTAAGGCGAAGGTTTCAAGATATAAATTCATCGACGTTGTAGTTCTGTCTCATTCATAATGGCTTCGTCATCATGCTGCGCCTACTCCGCCACCAGTTGCAAAGAGAGGACAACCCACTCAACGTAATAAAATATTTAATGAGTTATGAAATATTATGCGAAGTTGTACCTAGGTCTGCCGTAACCTTTATGTTAGAAGTATAATGTGAAAACTTCTTTATGTAACCCATTGCTAAGTCTTCATTTTCTGAACTCTTGTCCTGCAACCTTTATATTGATTATTTCAAAATTTCTAGTATTATGGACTGCGCGTGTATTGACTCTAGCAGATTCAGTCAGATAAATGGTAAAATATTGAATAAAATTTAAAGCATCGGGTCGACTACCTAACGTTTTGGCGGCAGGTTATACACCAATCGAATAATAAGCAAAACCAGTCGAAGCAGTGACATCATCTTCCTGTGCAAGAGGCCGTGTCCTTTGCTTCTATTTGATTTTCATATTCAAGTCAATATTTGGTTTGTTTCAATTTTTAATGCAATAATATTATTTTGATATACCTATGTAATTTAAAAAATATGTATATTATCTTGGTTGAATACTGAAAAGGCGAGGCTATAAGTTTTCCAAAGGCATTTTTAATTTTGTTTTATGGTCAGCTATTATCAATTTAAAACAAAAAATATGTTAAAGCATGCGATGTTAGTTTTCCAAGGTTAAAACAAAAGTTTTTACATCAGATTACATGCTGACGACATAGGAACAATACCTAAGTTTTTGCGATCTATGTATAAGTTGTGTGGATACTGTATGTATCTGCACATCCGACAAAGTAAAGTATTTATTAGGGTCAGGCATTGCATCATTTCTAGCGATCCATGGTGAGATTACAATGTAGAGTCCATTGTTTTATTTTTAGATTTACAACAATGAGCTCCGCGGATGAAGTGCGCCTGCCCATCCAAGATGCTGGCAGCTAAATTAAATAGGTAGGTACCGCGCTGTTTGTGTAGCGAGCCCACAGCAGGCATTGTCTTTGTAAATAAACGAATCAAAGGTACTCAAGAAACGTATACTGAGGTACACCTTGTAGGTAACAAGGCATTTTGACGACGTTGAAATAGCTTAGCACGCTTAGCCGCTAGCGCAAAAATCACAAAAGGGCGCTATACGAGAAATTCCAAAAAAATATTAGTTTCATAGGATGTATTGACGAATCTGGTATGGATGTCAGTCATGGTTTTTGTAAAATAGTTGCTTTGGTACTTGACTTGTAATTTTAAGGCAAAAAACGATTTTTTTAAACAAGATGTTGTCTATTCTTGTGCTTAATTGGTGTTATTTATATTTAATGACGTCTAGAGAAATAAAAATTGATTGGCGCAACGTTTGAGTTACGAAAATTTACCCAACTAAACGTTTTACTAAAGTGAGAAGTACCATCGCCCATCTTAGTATCGTTTTTATGTGCAATTTACGATCCCCTATCTAAACGTTTAGGTTCAACGTCTCGCGATACACTTACTTAGTAATCTTGTTAAATAGTTGGCGTGGCAACATCATCGGCTAAGGTATTTGCAAATCAGAGTGTCCTTGGTCCTTGCCAAGTTGATGGTATGTCGCGAGAGGAGTCAGTGGATCGACAAGATGGCGCAGCGGGTGGTTCGGGACTCCCGGGAGGGACGGGGTGCGAGGGACAGGTCTCGCTGCATCGCTGGCCCTTACGAGCTCTATTTTTAGCGCTGTGTCACCGTTCGCTTGCGCTTGCGCCTACGTCCTCGTCCCGCTCTTCCATACGCTGCGCGAAGGTATCTTGAACTCATGTCGTGCAGTGATTTAAATTTTAATTTACGATGGGCAGTCAAGTTTATATTGGTTTATAAAAGGATGAAAGTAAGGAGCGCGCGTCTAAATTAAGATAAAAAATAAAACAAAATTCTACAAGGGAATGTGAAAATCTGACATAGGTACCTACCAAAGTTCCGAGTATCTCTATAAACTATCGAAAGAACACAATGAACCTTATCTCCCGGCGAGACGTATTTACTCAACACCAACATCGCTGACAAAAAACTGTGTACACTGTAGGAAATAAAGGTCACGTTTTTTTTTCTCAAATGAAATCTCGGCTCTTTGTCCTCACATAGTAGCGGTCACCAAGGCGTTAGGAGGTTCTATTTTTTCATTCCTCTCACGTATTATGGTCTGTGTAACAGTATAAGTAACGCGGCGTGATGTCATCGGCATGTGATGGGTTTGTACCCCTTTTGAGACTAGTGCTATACGTTTTATAAAACGTTGATACATACGAAGTGTGAACTGCGAGGACAATTAATTTAGAGTATATTAGATATACATATATTAGGTAGGTACCTAATATATGTAGCTATGCCTGAGGCCTGCGGGTTTCATTTTCCGCTAAGAGAAATTATTAGGTTTAGGTTGAAAATAAAAATACCTAGCAAAGATAGAAAAATTGCTGTTTTACAACTGTTAATCATGTTCTTAGTTCTTGCATTATAGTTGGTTAGTACTAGAGCGATAAATGGTTATCTAAATCTATTGTTTTTCTGATCTTTGTTTCCTTCAGATTAATTACCGTAAACCCTACAATAAATTACAGCTATCTTCAGCCATCTACTTTTATGAATGAGTGCTTTGAATCAAATTTAGATAAAAACTACACAATGAAATATTTGAGTAACGATATCAACGGACGCTTGTGACAAAGTTGTTCTTCAAGGAGCTTTCTGTTTGGTACCAAGTGGGTTTGTGCACCCACACGGACGCAGTCTTTTCGATGTCAGCCTGTGAGTGGCACTGCTTGGCATCCATTCGCCTCAACCCACGCGGCGCCATCGTCATCGCTGTCGAGGACTCTACCCACTTTAAATTACGCCATTAGCTAGGCATTTACACAACTTGGTCAACTTAATTATCGGTTAGTCGTAGCAACAGGTTGATCCGGCCTGCCATAAATCAGGTGACAAGCTCACATCTGAACTCATCACCATAAAAGTTCCCAGATTTGGAGCTCGCGTAAATCTATCTCAACTAGCTCATGCTTTATGCAAACCATTGAAAACAGAATAAGAAGTGTGCGTTAGTTGATTTGAGCTTGGTTGAGCTATTTCTCACGATTTCATATTACTTTTGTTCGTTACTTTACACAATTTGTGGTTATGACTATCTACCTACCTATTGTAGGAATTAAAGTATCTATATTCTGAGAGTGATCCTAAGAGCCATTGAGTCATAATTATGACCATTTTTACAAACTTTATTAATGGAGAGAAGACATATCAGGCCTTAAGATCATCCCTTTAGAAGTCAAAAGCAATTTACAAGTTTCCTATTTGAATCAAATTCGCTAATATTATAAAGTCAACGGACAGCATAGGGTCCCGTAGCAATGCATACTTTTTTGGTTTTCAGCAACTTTTTGACTTTTGTTAATAATAGAATCTCCCATCCCCAATTTGTATGCAGTTATACTTCAAATATATTTTACTTGTAGATAAAGTGAGTGAAAAATTTGTGATAAAAGGCAAGCTGACATTTTATTTAACGTTGATCGAAGACTGACATCACGAATGTATACGGAACTCTAATAAAAAGAAACTCCTCCACATAGATGATATGATTCACTATTTGCCATTTCCAAATAAAATAGCAACATATTTTCTTGAGCCACTCGGGTAGACATTTAAAGTTTATGTATAGCCATACGTACATATGTATGCATGTAGCTAAGTATTAATATAGTTGAAAGCCTTGATATTTAGCTTGTTGATTTCATTAAATGTCACTTCACGTTTCGAAGCGCGCCCACAGTTGATCGAGCAGCAGAAGCGTCGTCGTGTCGTCATTGCAACACTTGGAGAAAGCCGAAATCGTCTGGCGAAATCACACCCACAGCCCATGTGCCAAATATTATGCATGCGTTATCCCTCACTCACTACCTATAAGGAGTAGCTCAAGTAACTGGCAGTAAAAGTTGTTTCATTAAGCAATAACAAATAACGAGAATCAAGGAGAAAAAAATAAACAGCGTGACTACGTTCAACAATAAAAGTCGACTTGGCAACGGCTTTGTGAGCGCTTTTGATTAAAAGATAACAATCTATGGCAATTAATAAAGTTTTACAGGTGAAGGTAGTCTTATTTTACAGCCATACGTCTATTTGCTGTTTAGATTTATTCAATAATAGTAGGTATAACAGAGGGATAGAGCACAATAATAAAGACATACGGATGTATTTAAAATCATATGATTATCAGCTACATAATAACGGGATTGGCATAATATTACGTGCGGACACGTATGCGATGCAACCTTGTGCGATGGCAGCCTATGATTGCGATGGCGAGCCGACCGTGACACTGACTCGGGTTATGATAATGCCGACTTACGCTACGAACTATTGTCAAGATTCGGCGTAAGTAGAAGCCTGCGTCTGCCCTCGGTGAGTACCTCCAAAACCGTTATCCGGTCACCGCTATTTGCAGCCTCGCCGTCGTCGCTCGAGAAACTACCAACATTCTAAGTTTCGGGAGTTACGATCACAGTTTAACCAGTCTCACGATGAATATTCCGTTTGAACCCGTCTGTAGAATAGGTACCTTACATTACATTACATGTGACGAGGTTATGACAGTTAGGTACTGTTGAACTGTTATAAAATTCACACAACTGATATAACATGTACACGAAACCGTTACAGCGCTCTTTATTTCTAACCAATAGAGCACCGTAAATAAATATAGTACCTACCTACTTATAAAATATTCTTGAAAATACCAAGCATCATTTTTCATACCAACCAAAGAACGAAGCACATCTACTTACCCTACCTATATAATTGATAATTTGCTTAAAATTATAAAATAAAAAAACCCAGCTGGGTACGTACTGTACACTGATAAATGGGCAATGCAAAAGAGAGCGCGTTGAAATCTTTTGTACGGCAAAAATTACACTAGTTATGTTATACATCTATCTATATATATAAAAATGAACCCATATTTCTCCTGGTCCGGCTATAACTTGAGAACGGCTTTACCGCTTTCCTTGATCTTTTTTTCAAATGTTTTCTAATAATTCGAAGCAGGACCTTACATAAAAAAAAAAATAAGAAAATTGCGTAGAAACTTAGAAAATTTAAGAAAACTAAACGACTACCTTTAATTTAAACTTTTTTTAATGTATCCTTAGCTCCAGCGTTATATGTACTCTGCTAAGCACGTTTAAAATAAATTTGCAGTTTGAATTGAATGACAGGACAACGTCTGTCGGGTCAGCTAGTATAAAATAAAGTACCTACTAGGTATAAACTACCTACTACCTACATAACATGTTCATAAATGTATAAGATTATTTAATACACAGATTTGGGTGAGTACTTTTGCAATTAATAAATTGATAATACCTGTAATGATATATAAATGATATGATGAAGGAAAAAATCGAAAAGGAGCGCGTTCAAGTCTTTTGTATGAGAAACGACTCCAATCCGCTTACTCCGTATCATCGTAAAAATCAGATAAGTAGAGGGAGAAAAGTGGAATTAAAAAATTTACTGGAGCAGGATTTTTATACATTTTAACCGATATTGAAAAAATGAGGAGGTTCTATGTTCCGTTACATGTATGTTTTTATGTATATTCGTCAATTTCTCCTTCAATTATGAACGGATTTTGAAAATTCTTACGTTATTGTATAGAATGATCCCGAGGTGGTTCCATAAACATTTTATTCCCGATAAGTATTTATCCTGCAAAACAGTGTAAAATTAAGGGATTCGAAGTCGGTCATATTTTTTTTCCTAATAGTTAAATTATAATGTGACACTTACAATATCACTCTATAATATGACACTCAGGTATAATGTGGCAAGAAGTAAATAGCTACGTAGGTTAGGTAGGTAACTGCATCTGTATTTGTATTTCTATTTTTAAGGTATTTTAAGGTATTTCAAGGTGTTTAATTAGGTATATATTTAAAACAAATTGAATATATCTTTTGTTGTTTATAGATTAGGTTAACTGTATTTCTATTGTTTTTATCAACTGTATTTTATTGTTTTCTGTATTGTTGTATTTTATTTATGTATGTTTTATTATTTTTTAGTGGTATTTGACTGTCAGTATTTTGAAAGTTTCTTTTATAAAATATAAATCTTTAATTGGCCGTAAATTATATAGTTAGAATTGTCAAGATTTAAGGGCTGTAGATTTTGTTAAAATAATAAAATAAAATAAAGTTACCTATTACGGTTCGAGAGAAACAACAAGCATTGACAAAAGTAGAGCAAAAACCTAAAAAATAGTTCACGCCTGCCCTTTAATTTTTAATTTTTTTTGTTGTATAGCGGCTTGATCTTTAAAATCATAGAGTATTTTGTTATATATAGAGAGAGATTTAAAATCACGCTTAATTCAAATGGCAATAAAAAACGCACTCAAACGATTTTCACTTGGTTCTTTTTTTGAATTTATTGTACAAAAAAGGTCGATATCATATGCCGGACGAGTAAAAACCTTTTGTGGTTTGAGCAATATTTCAGAAAATTAGAAAAAAATATATAAATGAAATTTCATCACAGATATGATACAAGCTGCTGTGATTTTCATACACTTTTCCCTCCCACTAAACGAATGAAATTCTGTCCTGCCATAGAGTTTGATCTTAGTGTCCTGCATTTTAGTGTGCTTGCAATGACATACTTTCTATATCATGTTTGAAAATGGAATAAACCAGTTTCCAAGCAGGGGTAGTTTAAAAACAATCATTTTGCCTAGGTACTTGATTAACAAATAACTATTTTCAATAGGACCAGTGCTACCGGGGATTACTTTATGAATTAAACCAAAAAGCAAACGAGAGCGCGTTGAAGTCTTATGTAAGGAAATCTAGCAATTTTCATGTTACAAATAAAAAAACTATGGCGATCTTTAGGAGAGGACTATGCCCAGATGTACATAAACTAATGACAAGATTGAAATAAAAAAAAATTGATTATTGAATACTCACTTTGAATTGTATAAATTTTATTGTAATTCCTGTATGACTACTAGTGTGTTGCGCTCAATATATGTACATCTATACTTATAATAAAACTGTAACAGGTCCAATTGTGTACCATTGAAGATATTTTGAATTTTTTTGGTGGGCCAATTTTTTTTTCCATCATGTCTGTCTGTCTGTATCTTGGCCGCGCATAACTCCGAAACTACTGAACGTATTGAAATGAAACTTGGCAGGATTTCAGTTCATACTACGAGGAAGGACATAGGATACTTTTTAACCCGGATTTCAATAGGATTCTCTTGGGAGAGGGGATGAAAGTAAAATTTCTTGGCTGCGCGTAGCGCCGAAACTACTGAATGTGTTCAAATGAAACTTGGCAGGATTTGAGTTCATACTAAGAGGAAGGATATAGGATACTTTTTATCCCGGATTTCAATAGGGTTCCTTTGGGAGAGGGGATGGAAGTAAAATTGCAGTGGGGCATTGCCCCGCAGATGGCCCCACGCATTGACGCCCCCACATTGCCATGCAGTGGGACCCACTCAGTAGCCCCCCGCATTGGCGCCCCCACATTGCCCCGCCGGGGGGGCACCGGCAGTGAGGCGCCGGTAGTGGGGCTCTCGGCAGTGGCCCCCCCACATTGCCCCTCAGTGGGACCCGCAGTGCCCCCCTAGCAGTGGGGACCCCACATTGCTCTGCAGTGGGACCCACTCAGTAGCCCCCCACAGTGGGGGGCAGCGGCAGTGGTGGCCCCACATGCCCCGCAGTGCTAGGGCCCGGAAATGAGGGCCCCCGCAGTAGGGTAAAATTTCTTGGCTGCGCATAGCGCTGAAACTCCTGAATGTATTCAAATGAAACTGAATTAAGTTTATACTACATCATCATCATCATCATCAGCCTATACACGTCCACAGCTGGACATAGGCCTCCCCCGTACGACGCCACAAATAGCGGTCCTGAGCCGCCTCCATCCATCGACTCCCTGCGACCGCTACGATCGTCGGTCCATCCGAGTGGATGGTCTCCCATGTAGGGGGGGATTTGCCATAATCACCACGCTTGGCAGGCGGATTGGTGATCGCAGTGTTGGTGTTTAAAAATACTCAGAAGGAAGCTGCTGCCCATCCTCTGGTAAGTTCCCTTAGTCGGCTCTTACGACATCCACGGGTTGAGTTGGAGGGGTCGATATTCGTACGCCGCGGCCCCACGACCCTATACTACATGTAATACTTTTTATCCTGGAATTCGTTAGAGTTCCCTTGGGAGTTGAGATGGAGGTGAAATTTCTCGGCCTCGCATAGCGCTAAAACTACTGAATGGATTCGAATGAAACTTAGCATGATTGACATGAGTTCATACTACGAGGAAGGACATAAAATACGAGTCTATACCCCCAAAGCCAACAAAATGATAACAAAATTGTTATTAGCGCCGATAAACGACCTACTGGTCCGGTCGGTACAAAGCTCTCGCTACCAATGATGCTGCCGTCGTCCTTGTAAATCAGCACTGTGACAGGCGGGATATTTGTGCTGCGTACCCGGGATGACCGCTTGCAACGCATTAGTGAAACGCACCAGGCATTTGATGCTCTTCAGTACTCGCTTATATACCTACTGTCGTGGCGAAGACTGATACAACCTTGATCTTCGACATGGGAATCCGACAACTGACAAGACTGTTGACACTAAAAAAGTTTCCGCAATGCTATTCTACGCCTAGATATGTACATTTTAGCAATAAGAGAAGTTCGCTTGCTCACCTGCAAAGGTTTCGAGGTTTGTTGAAATTGTGAAGATGTAGGACGACTCCTGATTATTCCTTCCAGTTTTAGAACTAGACAATAGATGTGTAGTGCCCTATTCTCCAGTAGGTACTATCAAGCTTTTGGAGCGCATCATATACCTAGGTTAATGAGCAGCTGTGTGAAGTCCAGGCAATAAAATCTTGGTATATGTAAATCTATACTATACTACATTAATAAAAATAAGTAAGGTTTGTGAGGTTGTACGGGGTAATCTCTGAATCTACTTAACCGATTTTGAAAATTCTTTACCTATTGAATACCACGTTTATTGTGGGTATTATAGTCTATATATATTAACAACTAAAAATGTTTACCGCACCACGAAGTGGGCACAGGTCAGCTAGTATAATAATAAAAGCAGTAGTGTCCCCCAAAGCCCCAGTCTATTATTCGTACGTATATTACCAAGTCCATCCATTCATCACAATAACATGTTTTTTTTGTACATTTCATTTTCCTTTGCAATAGTCTCTACACCTGGCGGATATCATCTTCGGATGTATCATATTGTGCAACCAAGGATGATAAAGGCGAAACCTACACATAGCGGGTGCTATGTGTAGGTTTCGCCATTAGATTAATTCTCATAAAGGGCCTCTGTGCTTCGGCCCCACACATGCCTCCCAAAGGACCGAGTCACTATATGGCCCGTGATCATAGAAATGAGAAACAGAATAATAATAGGTACTCCTCAATACTCAAATATAAAAATAGGTATTCTGGTATCCAATCATGAAATCAACTTGTAAGATGAAGAGAAAAAAGAAGACTGAGAGCAAAATGAGTCTTGCTCGCAAAAGCGTTTATTTTTCTCAATGTGTAAAACGATACAGTAAAGTAAAAGTTTATGCAGAGCTAATAAATAGCAAAGAAATATAAACAACTGACTCTTCGATAAAGTTTTTGATTCAGTAGCCTACATTCAAACATAATCGAATCGAGGATAAAAATAAACGCACAATAAAAATAAACGTAATTGGTGATGTAAAAAGAAGAACGCTTATTGAGTTCGGATCTACAGAGTTGCCACGACTCGTACTATCCATCTATTGAAATGCCCTTCCAGTACATTTAAGTTTCATTAAATAATACAATTCACGAATTGTATGTTGAAATCTATTGAAAATCTCTCTTAACATTTTCTTGTGGTATTTAAGGATTCATTGGAGATTTCAGAGATACCTATTCGGAAACTATAATATGTAAGTACTGATGTTAAACACTCGCCACAACCTTGTTTAGAATGGTTAGAAGTCGTTGAATCCTCTTTATGCAACAAGGAACGAGTTTAGAGTTCGTTTAGTGCCCTTGCCGTATTATAGGTACAGTGGGTTGGCAAAAGCTCTGCCAGTGGGAAATGCGTTGGAGGGTGAAGTACAGGGCAGAGAGAGAGGGGGCCGGGCGGCGGCGCGGCCGGCGCGGCGCGCGCGGTGTGCGGGGCGGGGGGCGCGCGGGGCGCCACAACCTGCGCGAGCGCCGAAGCCTACGTTTTCGCCTTGCGTTCAGTCATTGTCCGGCCAACATCTCGGTCGAACATAACATCGACTGGCGCGTTGTCGCTACTGTAACTGTCGAGTGAGTGCCCGTTAAACGAACGGTTTACTCCAAATCCTGGAGTGTAGGTGCAGTGCTAAGTGATAGTGTGTTTGTAGCTATACAGCAAATAGTGTATCGCTAACAAGTATTACTGTCAGCGGTTTGTGGCGAGTTCCTCGGAGTTGCCTAACGGCTGTTCGCCTGCCGGCGAGGGAAGGCGGATCACTTATACTGGGAGGAATGAGCCCCATACACCACCGTTCTCGCAGTCACCGATGATCTCAAGGTAAACTAAGAATTCTCATGCTGCTAACGCAAACAGAAGATACAGACGGTACCATGTCGTAAGAGATTTCACACGACACGACCTCACGACCGCGCTATACCTTGCTCTATTCTCATTTAATTCCAATAACATTCATTCGGAGCTCAGTTCTCCGCCGCCGTCGAAACATTCACTTACCTACTTTACTACATCCTTATACCGACTAAATGAATTCTGTAGCCAAGCAAATTCTCACATTTATAAACTTTCATTTTTTAATTGTGTAGGTAATCAATTAAAAATTGAAAGCTTGATGCAAGACGGATATATTAGGCATGAAGTTATGCATTAACCCTCTTACTTAAAAACACCGTTTTAAGTTAAATGTTATGTGTTTTAAATTGGCAGTAAGAAGTAAGGAAAGCATGTAAAACAAATTGCAAAACAGGCTCCAGGTAGTTTTAAGCACGGCACTTTATGTCACTTATGTAAGCCAGCGCATACATTTCCATATAGGGCAAAGCAGATTTTCCTTAGAAGCATCCGGTAAGGCACTACACAACTTGCACCCGATTATGTAACTACGAGTAACATACGAAGGTTTTCTTGTTGAAGAAAACATAATGTTGAAACTGAAGAAAATATAAATGTGAAATGAAAAAAAAACGTAGGTTAAGCTTTCACCACAGAAATAAACAGAATTTTGACTCATCTCAGAATTTTAGAGAGGGAAAACCCAAAATATAATGACTTTTTCGTGGAAAAAGTCGAGTAGGTAGGTCTTTGAGTGGGATAACCATGGTCAACATGGCTATCCTCTACCAAAACCTATCTTTACTCCTCAACATTTAAATATCTACGCAAACAGCGTATAAAGTTGGCTACTCTATGAACTAGCTAAACTCGATGTGAAATATTTGTGAACAAAAAACGACCCAACTCACTTGCTGTAGCAACAGCAAGTGAGCTTTAGTTTTTTGGGGTTTTTGGGGGTTTGTTTGTAATATTTATTGAAGGATCACAAATCGACAAGTAATTGTAAATTCCGTATTAAAAGACGCGCCAACTGAGTGAATTTTAGGTATGTATAGGCGGGTTGTTAACGAAAATCTTACATAGAATTTGGCTGGAATATAGTATAACTCATGTGCACAAATATTGCTAAGTATCCTGGGCCCGTACTCTTAAAAACGAAATCGAAGTTTCTGATTCTTTTTCGTGCAAACGCTAATCTTATGCAATGGACATAAGAGTTGGTTTTGCACGAACATGAAAAAGAACCTTCGATTTTCCTTTTCCGAGTAGGCCCCCTGATCTATTTACCGTTAACAACACTACCTAGTCTTATTACGACAAAAATGTATCGCCTGAAGTGCATTTCGTGAACTCTAAGATAGCAATGCCTATTTTCTCTCTCTTCATCGTATTGCTTATTACTGAAGGTCGCAACCAGTATTCAAAAGTCTTCCTAGAGTTGGCTAGCTGTTGCACCAGTACCAACTAATGATAAAACATAGTTCTATAGTAAAAATCCAATCGCTATCTATATTCAATTATTGTGGTTGTAGTCAGAGTATTTACAAGTATGCCCCTACCTACCTTCGTTCAAATCCCTGTGACATAGATGTAAGATCACGTGGTATTCAGCCTTGCTTAGAGACAAAGTTAACATATATGAATATTTATTTTCCAGTGCTTTACTACGAGTATGTTTTCACTTCAGCTTTGTTTCTTTGTCTTACTAGTTAAGAAATAGCTGAAACATTCCATTCCGCACAAGGCATCCGTACGAGTTTCTCTAAATTTATATGCAAAAAAACTGTGCTGCCATGACAATAGACTTCCCATAATACAGTTGAGACTAACATTATTAGCATCATTAACGTACATAGATGGAAGTCTAAAGATCAAGTTTAGTGAGATCTCGTGCTGTGGTATTTAAAGTACATATTTGTAGTTTTTATCCAAAATTATAGGTTCCGTCTGTATTAACTAGTCGTGTTTTAACATATTTAACCGCAAACGTTGTTTTCCGTATTCTTTGCTCAGTAATCTGAAAAACACTTTGTGCTGTATAAGTAGGTACGATTAGATATTATAATCATTCGTTGGACACGGTTGAAAGTAACAACCGTTTTTTTTGTCCCGCGAAGATGCTACGAGTATTACAGCAGAGGTAGAATTAATGAATAATAGATACAAAAGTTAGACGAACAATCTTTGTATTATGATAATTTTTAACCGACTTCAAAAAAAGGAGGTTCTCAATTCGTCTGTATGTTGTTTTTTTGTATGCATGTTACGCGATATCTCCGCCAATTATGGACCGATTTTGAAAATTCTTTCACTATTGTATAGAATTTTTTTTCCAAAAAAAATTCATCCCCAGGAGATTAGTATTTATCCCGCAAAACTTAAAATAAGTGTAAAAGTAAGGGAATCCGAAGTCGGTTGATCGTTTTTTAAAACACGCAATATTATGTTACCTATGTTTGGGAAATCCAGTTTTATGATTTGGCTATAGAGCCAAATCATAAAACTTGATTTCCCACTTATTACTAACTTATGTATATTGATATAGATCAATATACATAAGTTAACTGGTAATGGACGCTTTGAAAAAATATTGTATTGTTAACACAATAACATCCATAGCTTGTTCCAAATACCGTACCTAGACTACACTTATATTATAAGTTTGTAATATTACCAATTTGAAACATAATCCACACTTCAAACTTTCAAATATTGAGGTTGGTAGGTTGGTACCAACATATCCATGATACGAAAACGAAGGTGATCTCTCATGTTTATCGACTAGAAACCTACCTATATCCTCGACCTTCAAATAGCAGAACGGTTCGATATTCACTGTTCAATGGTAAAACCTTATGTAATATCCCTCATCACTTGACCTTTCTCACGTTCACGCTTATTAAAGGTATGACTGACCCTAACATATTTTTTTTATCATTGAACATGTGAAAATGTCTTTCTCGTGACTTTGTCAATTCAAACAGTGCCTTCTAGGATGTTGAATATAGGTAGTCTACCGATTCTCATAGCAGCTAAACTCCGATTTAGAATCCAATATATTTTCTGTCATAGAAGACATGAAAACTTAACAAATACTAATAACAGAAAACAACAAGGCAACAGCAAATTTATCGCTAAAATCGTGAAGTCTCACATGCGTAGCAATAAATGTTGAAATATGAATTTGAAAACGAACGAGAGATCAATTTAATTATTAATGAAAGCTTTCAAAACCAAAAATTGTTTCGAGCTTCTGTGGTTTGCTTCGATGATACCAATGTCGTTAAATATTTTCCAACAAAAGGTATTCCTTGGGTTTTGTAACTCCGTTGTATACAAAAATATCCAAGTTTTTGAATCGGAGTATAGTTAGGTACTCTAATAAAGTATTGATATGTATCTAAGAGAATTAGAAATACTGATTTTATCAAAACTGCAGAGCTTATTAATAGATAGGTACATAAAGAGGCTGCATCCGAGAGTAGCGTTGTTTTCAAGGCTTCTTTGTTACAATTGTAATATTCTCACAGCATGGTTCGAGTAATTAGTGATGACAGAAATAACTCTTCTTGACATAGATAAAATAAGAACTAATTTGGAAGATACGAAAACTTTATTTGATGCTGTCTGCAATGACTTTTGGATTTTTGATACGCGTGATTTTATTAATGTGTCATTTCTAACGTCTCTAAAACAAAATGGAGCTATTCGGCTAATGATTTTTAGATTCGCTACCGGACGGGATATATACAAAAGAAACATGATAGTTGGGTTCGGTTGTTGCCCAGATGAGTTCGGCAATCAGCAGGTGGCGCCGCCGTAATGTTGTGTGAACACAGGCGCACCTGTCATCCCGCACAGACCGCGGACTCGGCGAGCCGATGCAGGCAGCGACACATGCCCCGTTATGTCATTCCGTAATATCACTATAATGTAGGCTCTCATCATAACGAGTCCCACTCTCTCACGCTATGCACCATCAACCCATCTATTCGCTCTAATGTGTGAGAAATTCTGTACTACCGCAATTTCGTTATTTACATATATCGATTTGTTACAATTGTTATCTTTGCTGGGGGTCGCAAAGGAGCAGAGAAGTTCAATTTGGCTGATACGTGTTTATTATTTATTACCTACTTGATATCGAATTTAATGATTCTTTTGCTTTTGTTTAAAATTTAAACTTTTATGGGATCACCTTGAGATATTATTTAAACTTTAAATAATATCTCAAGGTAATCCCATAAAAGTTACCCGAGATATTATTATCCCGTTATACTTAAAAATATGCAGGAATTTTAAATCGGTTTTTAGTTTATGTTGAATTTTTTTATTTATATTAAGTATAGATTATACCTATGCTCAATATTATCTTTGATGTAGGTACTAGAACTTCCCCACACGATTTTATGCCAGTTCCTTGTTTTATGGAAATTACCTGGTTAGTCAGTACCCTACTTAGTAGTGCACACCGGACCACGATTCCAACCCATGATTGAATTAATTAAACAATGGATAGGGTGAGAGTGTGCTAAGAAAACTAAACAGGAGTAAACTGTAGCTGATAATTAAAAGTCGGGTATTCCTTATGATTATTTTAATGAAACTGACTTAATGATAAAAATAAACAGAAGAAGTCAAAAATGGTTGGAGATAACAAAAAAAGTGTGAAATATTAATTTCATATTTCGTAAATTTTTTAAAGGCCGTGTAAAAGCAAAACCTATTCTAGTATTCACCGTTTTAGAGATTTCTCTACAACTAATCTAATATACGTAAGTAATGAAATATATAATCACAAAATATGGCCAATATTTGATAAAAACTATAAAAACACACATTTTGTAAAGCGCTTTGGAAAATAGTTGGCAAAAATATATTTATCCAAAAAAAAACCTTATTGGTAGTATTTGGATATAATACATATATATGTAGTATTTTTAATTTGTTTAATTGCTCAGATTAGATTCGTTAGATAACATTTTTTAAAGGGAGCAGACAATATTAGGCAGTTTTTCACGGAGATTAAGAATCATTTCTTGTCCTAAATGACTGTAAAATGATAATGTTTAAATTGAGAACCAAGTTATATTTTATGAATTTAATATTTTGCGAGTACATTATGTTTTGAGAAAACATCACTTTGCCTGATCTCAATTAAAATTGTTCGGACACATTTTATGCGGATAGTTTTGCTCGCAATTAATAGAGTTGCATAAATGTGGAAAATCGCTGCACTACAGCACTCATCCTTGACACTGTTTTATTATCATATAATACGAGTAGCTAAGTAACGCTGCTACCGCACCGAGCCACGGTCGTCAAGTCGGTCTCCGGCCAGTGACTCCAACAATGCTTTCTTTGATATTGCTTTTATAAAGTAAAAGAGATTAATTACACTTTTGCATTAATACAACCACGTACGATATGATTAAGGGCGGTCGATTTACAATACGCACGAAATTGCGGTTTTCATTTTTCTACAGTTCGAAGAAGAAATTACTTTTCAGCTAGTTTTATTCTCTGTCAAATAAATTAGTAATTTATCGCAAAAAGTAAATAATTTTCTATGAAATCATGTTGTCACATAGGCACACAATAATTTATAAAGATACTAGCTGGTGCAGGATTAGTACTTGATATTCTTCGTACCTAATCCACGCGGGCGTAGCCGCAGGAAGGTCAGCTAGTAAATAAGTAAATATTGCTGGACAATTCACTCAGCATCATCCATGAATCAAAGTTATATCATGGGTTTATATATACATAATGATTTATCATTAGCGGATAAATCCTTTTCTACAAAAGATTTGAATGTCCCGCGCAATATAAACCAATCCACCGTAAGACGAACTTTGGTGAATACCGGCACTTGCAACGGTCGCTCTACATGCAAGTCCCCTGAGTTTGCTCGAATTGCTTATTATTCATGACGCAAAGCAAGCCGTCACGTCCCTCGACGGCAATACCGGAAGTCGGTCTGCCATGCACCTCTCGTTTTTCTTCGTTATTGCAATAAACTTAACTTCTTTTGTACCTGTAAACAAAAAAAACAAAATGTCAGATTTTGTATCATATATGTATGTGTCAATACAAAATAACGGATTTTAATTTAGATATTTTCAGTATTAAAAAAGGGTGGCCAAAAATTTTTACGTGTGTTTATGTTTTTACCTATCTCTGGCATTGTAGCTCGAAAACGGTTTGACCAATTTTGATTTTGATTTAGACTCAATCTTACTTATACTAGAGGTCTTTCATCAACGCTTATACTTATGTTTGTTACGTTAGGTGAATCGATCAAGTCTTCTCATTTTATGATAGCTCAAACTCAAATGGTCGTCCAGAGTAGTTGCCTTATTTAATCTGTTCATTATAAAGTACCTACCACCGATTTTGCCCTATTTTTCACCGACTTCTAAAAATACAGGAAATTCTACATACTATGTTCGGCTATATGTATGTGTTTTATGTACATATGTGCCGATTTCTCCATCAATTGCGAGCCGATATAGATGATTCTTTTGGTTTTGTATAGAAAATAAACCCGGAGTGGTTCCATATTTTTGTTCCCGAGGGGATTACTATTTCTTCCCCAAACAAAAAAAAAACAGTAAATTATTTTTGAAAACTTCAAATTATAACTCAGTATGTAAAATTAAAACTGTTGTAGAGTTTCATTTCACACAGAAATGCGGTTGAAGATGAAGATAACCGGAAATTGAAATTTTATTTGTAGTCGGAAACAGATATCTACTATATATGTAACAAGCTAACCGTTATTAAACCTACCTACGTGTATAAATCTTAACTGGTGCTGTAAAATTATTAAATACTACCTAACCAAAGTGACTGTATATGCTTCTACAGCAAAACTCCCGAGTGAGTTAAATAAAACCGGCCAAGTACGAGTTGACTCGCTCACGGAGGGTTCCGTACAATGGTACGGAACCCTCCGTGAGCGAGTCAATACATACCTAACTATTTCGCAAAATGAACCCTTTAAAACGGTTTTTTTTTATAAGAAAAAAATCCCGCTAACATGCAAAAAGATGACGCGGTCACCCATCCAACTACTAATCGCGCCCGACGTTGCTTAACGTCGGTGATCGGTAGTCAACATGGTATGGACGTTGGGCCCCTTAATTATTTAATTAATTTTATTTTAATTTGTTGTAATAGCGGCAATAGTTATACTATACACACCATGTCAAAATGTCAACTTTCTAACTATTTCAGTTCAAGAGATACAGCCTTGACAAACATAGAGTAAAGATCACGTTTTTGTATGGCAGCCCCTTTAATAATTTATATTTATTAAATGTTTTGTTGTTATAAAGGTCAAAGTAATAATCATTCTGTGAAAATTTCAACTGTCTACCTTTTACGGTTCATGAGGTACAGCCTGCTGATGGGCGGACAGACGGACAGACAGCGGAGGCTTAGTAATAGAGTCCCGTTTTCACTCTTCGGGTGTGGAAACGTGAAAATTACAACTAAACGCTTACTTGCGTTCGTTGCATGATTTTGAAAATGTAAATTTAATTTTTGCGACTAAATGTTTCTTTTTCTGAAAAATTTCTCAACAAATAAATCAGTTAGGAGGACCCAACAGATATTTAACATTTCAATTCAAATACATTAGCATTTTAGATGGAAACCTGGCTGTGGGTAATTTGCTTATCTAAGTGTTTTTCTTTGCAAACGAAAACCAATTTCCGTAAACGAATGCAAGGACAAATTTGTACACTGTAGGAGGTACAATAATGAAAGGAAAGTAACAAAATATAGCACCGTTTTGTTAGATATACACAGCAATGGCCGCTTGTTGTTGGAACAGTTGGTTGTATTGTACCGCTATCACTACTACCTACCATAGGCACCGTTCGCAATGCGCCACTCGCTTCAATCGATTATTACCAATAATACCAACCAAAGCAATTTAGTGTCCGTTCGACTATCCATTTCTAAGAAAACGTAGTACCTACTCTACGCGGAGCACAGTAATGGCATTTTATAGGAACATGTTTGCGATTACTACTATCTTGTTCTTTCACTTCTTTATATAGGTAAACAACAATTTATAGATCATGAAAGGTAGGTAAACTACATACCTACATATTCCATTGGTATGGTACTGGCTGGTGATAAAACGTTGAACTGTTAATTTTTTTGTCATATAAACGTAAGCACACAGATCGCTACAAAAAGCGGAAAATAGGAGACAAGAAGACAATACCCTTTGTCGTGTGTGCTTTGATCGATATGCGGACTGATAAGATACATATCCAATGAGAATTGTTTCTCAAGAGAGAAACTATCGCGCTTGCATTGTCTGCAGCCTACTTTCCGTATGAGTTGAGTGCGAAGCGCCTGCAAGCGAACGCGACGTGAAACCGTGAAAGTGAATGGCGCAAGCGAGTTCGCGTCAGCGCGGTCTTGCGGACGTTTTACGCCCGATTTGATACCTCATTCGTACACGCAAACCATATGGCGGCTTGCGACAATGTGACGTAACGGTGGTTACCTCGGTTACGCCGCGAATTACGGTTAGACCATTTTGATGAACGAGTGATATTATCTAGAATACCTTTCAAGTTTTTAGTCGTTTTTGATAAAGATCCGAAAAGCCCAATTGCCGGATCGATTTAAAATGTGGTACACGTACGTTCTTTGACCTCCTGAATGAAAATTTGAAAAAGAAAATTGGCGCGATTTTTTTTTAATGCACGCCAATTTTAGTTTTCATATTTGTGCTCAGCTACACAAACTACTGCTACTTGTTAAGCAAGCAATTCAAATGATATAAAGCTATAACAAAGAAATAAAGATGTTGAAATTAAATTGAGGTTCAGTGTCGAAAGTTTGTTATCAAATCATCGTTTCGGAAGCTCATATCCTAGGCACTCTAATTGTTGCAGTGCAAGAAAAAATTTGAAATTAGACCAGTGACATTTAAATTATGATGGATGCGACGACCGGCAACTAACGTCACGCATGGCTAAAGTAGATTGTGCATTTTATTGACCAAGAGCACGCAACAAAGCTTAAAAATGATCTTATAATAGCAAACCATAACAATGAGCACACATTCGACTCCGTTTGATGGCGAGAAGTAAATAACACGCTTAAGGAATGATTAGGTTCTTGTTGATAAATAATATAGTACCGTTCACACAGCTGACCTCGCGTCAGCTTTTGGCCTTGATTTGTAGTTAGCCGGTATCTACGAAAAACTTGAATTATATTAGTACTAGCTTCGTCTGTCAGCGGCTTCGCACCCGCTTTTCCAGGATAAAAAGTTGCCTATATCCGTTCCTGGGATACCATCTACCTCACTACAAAATTTCATTGAGATCCGTTAGCCGTTTAGGCGATAAAAGGTAACCGACAGACAGAGTTAAGTACTTTCGAATTTTTTGATATTACTATGGATTTTATGAAACACTAGCTCCTGTCCGCGCCTAACTATATGTCTAACTATATGTTATTCCATGTCCCAAACTATACCCATACCAAATTTCAGCCGAATCGGTTCAGCAGTTTTTGCGTGAAAGAGTAACAAATATCCATACATACATCCAAACTTGTGCTTAATAAACGAAATAAATGTTTCCCCATAGGTTATTTATAAATAAGTGAAAATTAAAATACTGCTTACGGTTTCCATTCTGATGAGACTCAGAGAGCCAAAACCTGAACATAGGGCTACAGATGTTGTTAGCCATAAAACTGAGGATGCTGTTGTTTGACCGTCTAATATTGGCTCAAAATTACCGATACGCGATCTGATGACAGCGTAAAAGTCTGGAACCCGTGCATCAGCGAACATGCCTGACTCAAATGTTGCGCTGTAAATGTTAAAAAGGTTCGGAGAAGTTAACTCGTCCGCCAGAGGCGGACTTCGCATTCCAGTTCATACATATTTACTGGAGGTCGTGTCGCTACATCTTATAAGGTACCTACATTGGTTTGGCTTCCGTTCCAGTATATTAAAAGGTTAACAATTTTCATTGAGACTGAGCAAGTAGCTTCTTCAAGAGAATGTTATATGATCTGTATTCACTAGATCAAAAGCCTGACTCAGGTTTACGAAGCAGGCAGTATAAGGACGAATATTTATAAGATTTTTCTTTGTTTCAGAAACAATGTATATAGACAACCTACCGCTCGTGGTTTGGACTCTCTTAGTCACAACGACGCATGTGAGTAATAGAATAGACGAAATGTAATTATAATAATTACTGCATTTATGTTCTCAATATAGAGAACAGGTTAAAGTGACTGAAGTTACAGCTAATTGTATCCAAAAACATAACATACTTTTCAGGTATTTTTGACGTGTATGTTTGTACATAAACACAGGTTTATTTATTAGCATGCTATGAATACTTAATTATTATAAACCGGTGTTTGGTTTACAGGTAGCGACACAAAGCCAATATGGAATAGGTTTAGGAATAAAACGAGAAGTATTTTTCTTAAATTTAGAAGACGGTTATTTTGGCTGTCAAGTTAACGAATCTACACAAATATTGCAATTATATGAACTATCGAAATTATGCGACGGTGTGCCAGACTGCTTCAAGGCATCCGACGAGCTCAAGTCAGAGTTAAAATGTACAGGTAAGCAACGTTCCTGAGCCTCTGATATGGATAAAGTCCAATAGTACCTACTATCCTATCTGATTTAATTTAAATGATCTGAATATCGTTTTAGATGATTGTACCAAAGAGGATGGCGCCAGATGTATAAACGGTGCTTGTCTAAACGGAGTGTGCCATTGCAACGATGGTTTCGGCGGTTGTAACTGTCAGGAACCAGGTAAAAGCCAATTAAACCTACTTACTGTTCCAATATTTACACCTGTAGCTTTATTATTCTAAGGAACTAACTACTTGTTTTGTATCCACTTTCAGATGTAAACGAATGCAAAGATAGGCCATGCGATGTTTTTGCACACTGTACGAATACGGTTGGTAGTTTTCAATGTTCGTGTTTCCCGGGCTATGAAGGCGACGGTTTCACTTGCAGAGGTAAAATATAGAATTATTGACTTTCAACAAACTGAAGTTCCTTGATCAATATAGTTATTACGAAGTGTATTAAAAAATCTAGTTTACTTTATCTATTTGTTTTGTTTCGTAGATATCGATGAATGTGCAGATCCAGCAGTAGCATCACGGTGCGTTAAAAACGCCGAGTGCTGTAATTTGCCAGCTCATTTTATCTGCAAATGTAATCGAGGCTTTGAAGGAGACGGCGAAGAAGAGTGCCGAGGTTAACCCACTTAAAAATACATAGGTTATAAAATACAACTTTCAAGAGTCGTGTTGAGTATGACGCGTTATTATTTGATTTCTAGATATTGATGAATGCCGAAGACCAGGCGCTTGTGGAGTCAACGCTATTTGTCAAAATTACCCTGGAAACTATACGTGTGCATGTCAAGCTGGATACACCGGAAATCCATTCGATGGGGTAAATCACCAATATACTTATTATATTATGAAATAATTTGAAAACTATTGTGACATCGTATAGGAACTAATTCAATTGTAACATTTGTCAGTGTGTCGACGTGGACGAATGTACAATCGAGAACAGTTGTGGACCGGGCGCAGTGTGCCGAAACGTCGAAGGTGCTTATGAGTGCAGCTGTCCGCCAGGATACGAAGGCGATCCGCGCGTTGGCTGCCACGATCACGACGAGTGCTCGCGCGCATCCTGCGGCCGAGGCGCTCTCTGCGAGAATCTCCCCGGCGCTTATCGCTGCTTGTGTCCACCAGGTTTTAAAGGCGATCCTGATGTACTTTGCGAGGGTGAGTTTTGGGCACCGGACGCGCCAGAGTGTGAAGACCATCTATCAGTTTTCGCTCACGTGGTTTAACGCTTACTTGTACTTACATTATAACTCACTCGCGTTTAACGAACCGCGCTGAAACTTACCGTTTAACGATGCGGTAACTTCACGCTTCTACTAACATAACTGATCACAAAATACCCATGTTATCAGACTTTTTCAGCTAGGTTTAGATTCTATGATGGACCATCAACTTCACGTTTTGTTTTTCTAGCTTTTTGGATGATTCAGTATTTCTTTGTTGGTTGAGTTTGAACTGTGTTACTTTTTGGCCTTCGACTGTCATTTCTTTCTTGTGTTCTCGGCGGTATACAAACAATTCGCATACCGTCGTCTGTCTGTTTCTTCTTCTTCGTAGTGGCTGCTGGCGATTCTACCGCGTATGTATTGATAACAGTGTATCGCGCCTATTAATTTTGTAATAACTGGGCGTACGTTATTTGTTACATTAGACGTGGATGAGTGTAAGAGTAGAAAATCAGTATGCAGCAAACATGCAGTGTGCACCAACACTCCTGGAAGTTATCTATGTTCATGTCAACCTGAATACACCGGAGATGCGCGAGCAGCAGACGGTTGTCGTGACGTCAATGAGTGCGAGACTATGGAACGACCTTGCGGTACACACGCTTTATGCGAAAATGCAGAACCGGGCTTTAACTGCGTTTGTCCTCAAGGTTATAGAGCCAAACCAAATCCACAAATCGCTTGCGAACAGGTAACTTAAAGCAATTTTTGTGTTACGCTTCGTAATTTTTTATGAAGATATTTTTAACATTTATTTATTTTCAGATTGACGTTAACACTCTATGTAAATCAAATTTCGACTGTACTAACAATGCAGAATGTATGGAAAAGCAATGTTTTTGCAAGGATGGGTTCGATGCAAAAGGGTCAATTTGCGTCGATGTAGACGAATGCTCTAAAAACAAAACAATATGTGGAGAAAAATCACTGTGTATGAATATGCTGGGTGGATACAACTGCGAATGTATCTCAGGATTTGTGGGAAATCCCCCACGAGTGCCTTGTCGTGCTCCTTGCGAAGATGTCAAATGTGGAGAGCATTCCTATTGCAAGCCCGAAGGATCTGAGGCATACTGTGTTTGTGAAGAAGGTTGGACCTTCGATCCAACAGACATCGGAGCTGGGTGTATTGACATCAATGAATGTGATTCAGATTTAGGCCCAGTTGGACGCTGTGGTGCTCACGCGAAATGTACTAACACCTTAGGAGGTTTTGCTTGTCAGTGCCCTGAAGGTTTTACAGGCGATGCCTATAAGCAATGTTTGGATGTTGACGAGTGCCAAATCGAAGGATCTTGTGGGTTGGGTGCAGAATGTATAAACAGAGACGGCTCCTATAGTTGTGAATGCCCTGAGAGTACAATACCCGACCCAGATGCAAGAGTAAGGTGCACTGAAGTATTATCTTGTAAAGGCAATAATGACTGCCCCGGCAATGCTGTATGTGATCAAACAGCGAGATGTTTGTGTCCTGAACCAAATGTGGGAAATGAGTGCCGTCGTAAGTATATTCAATTTTAGATACCGTACGCATTGCGTTGTTAATCAATCATGAAACGTTTATTAAAATAATATTCTCTTTTTAGATCCATGTGAAGCATTACAATGTGGAGTTAACGCAGAATGTTTAATTAATGGCTTGATTGCACAATGTACCTGCAGAAGCGGGTTTACGGGGGACCCGTTGTCTGCCAGTGGATGTCAGGATATAAATGAATGTTTTGACAATCCTTGCAGCAACGGCGCTGTGTGCAAAAACTTGCCCGGTAATTTCCAATGTGAGTGCCCGGGCAGTTTTAGTGGAGACCCTTATCTAGATGGCTGTACCCCAGGAAAAATGCCAAGCGAATGCAGTGATACAAATCCATGCCCTCACGGTGAACAATGCGTTCTACACGAAGGAGAAAATGTTTGCATCTGTTCTCAAGGTTTTTCACGTAATAAACAAACTGGGCTATGCGAAGACATCAATGAATGTACACAACATGGACGTTCACCTTGTGGTCTTAATGCAGTTTGCAAGAATCTGCCTGGCAGCTATGAATGCAAGTGTCCATCAGATTACAGTGGAAACCCATACAACTTGTGCGAGATTTGTGATGATATCAGCTGTCAGTGTCATGCTCCATACAAGGTGGTAGATGGAAACTGTGTACTTTCGGGTTGCAACAAAGATAACAAATGCGGAAAGGGTGCCGAATGCATTGTAATATCAGACGGTGTAAGCTACTGTGCTTGTCCGGCCGGGTACTCGCAGTCCGTGGATGGCGCTTGCGAAGACATCAATGAGTGCACTTCCGGCCAGCCTATTTGTGGCTTTGGAGCTGAATGTATCAACACACCGGGATCCTACATTTGTAAATGCCCCGTTGGCTACGGCAAAGACCCCATATCTGGTCATTGTTCTTTGAATCAAAAGCGCTGCATAAGTGATTCCGATTGCTTTCCTAATGAAAAATGTATACAGCCTGGCAAATGTGTATGCCCTCCGCCATTTTATTTAGATGTTTCTGATAATCAAAAATGTAAAAGTCCATGTGAAAGATTTACTTGTGGCATTAATTCCAAATGTACCCCTAGCGACCCTCCCAGATGTATGTGTATGACAGGGTACGAAGGCGACCCTTATATTGGCTGTACCAACAGGAATGAATGTCACAGTGCTCCATGCGCGTACGGGGCTATTTGTCATGACAAAAAGGGAGGCTACCAATGTGATTGTCCTCCAAATATGGTTGGAGATCCTTACAAAACTGGATGTGAGTAGCTATTAACTTTTTTATTTTCATATGATTCCTTTTCTAATAAGTTTCTTTTCTATTATGGTTTTCACTATCCTATGATATAATACGTTGCTTTAACTAAGGATGGGAGTTATTGGATATTATGGCTACCGGTTATTAGTTGGGTATTTTGTTTCAATACCGCTAGTACCAACTGGTACCCAATAACGTTACAATACTCTATACCTGTCCTGATTTCTACCCAATAAATTTCTAACCGATTTGGTTAGAAATACCAAATACTCGTTGCAGCTACATAACTTTACGGGTGAACGGTCCGCTAGTACCTATGCGTAGATGATAGTTAGGTAAGTATAGCTATTGAAGCGTTGAGTAGTTATGGCTCACGGTCGGTTAGGCGCGATGCTTGCTTTGCGCAGTTATTCCCTAGCGGTATGCGGATTTTACAATAGCGTTAGATATTTTAGGACCATGCTAACAGGTACTGAGTTAGTTATTGAATACCGGACTCATCTCTAGCTTTAACAAAACTTACTTACACTAAAATAAATTATAGGTACTGTGGAAGGAGCTCCTTCGCAAAAGTTTTTGTGCAGCAATGACAATGAGTGTCCAAACACACTTGCCTGCTTGAATAGAACTTGTATCTCTCCTTGTGGAACAATGTCTTGTGGACCGAATGCATTATGTGAAGTCGACAACCACGCAGCTTGGTGCCGATGTAATCCAGGATATACTAAACCAGAAGGCGGGAAATGCATTTCCGGTAACTATGAGTAATTTGACAAAAAAATGATTAAGCCGTATTAAAAAAAAGAAATTCACTAACTTTTATGTTTTAGGATGCGACAATTACTCTTGCGCTCTCGGTGCTCAATGTATTATATCCAAAACTGGCCCTACATGCCTTTGCCCTGAGGGAATGGTAGGTAACCCGTTCCCCGGTGGTGCGTGCAGAAGAGATATATGTGGACAGGGCATACCCTGTGAAGAGCCATTGACTTGTGTAGCAGGACGATGCCGACAGCGCTGTGAAGGAATAGTGTGTGGTGTCGGTGCATCTTGTGAACAGAGTACAGGGAAATGTGTCTGTAATGCATTCTTTGTTGGAAATCCTGATTTACTTTGTATGCCACGTAAGTAATACACACGATTGAACGACATTACTAAATATAATCCTAGTTAGGTGAATCATTTAAACATCAAAATTGTAAGCAATATTTTTACTAAAGGGACATGTAATTTTACCTATTCGTTGTTGCAGCTGTATCTCCGCCGCATTGTGATCCTGATTGCGGCGATAATGCGCATTGTGTTTATGGACAAAACAATGCATGTAAATGCAACAAAGGATTTACTGGCAATCCTTACATCAAATGCCTTCCACGTAGACAGATCACTTGTGCTAAAGCTTCATGCGGAAACAACGCTGTGTGCCAACAAACGAAATCACATGTTGAATGTTTGTGTCCACCAGGCTATTTAGGAAATCCAAATTTACAGTGCACAGATGTAGATGAATGTAGCAGTAAGCCTTGCGCAGAAAATGCTATCTGTATTAATACTCCTGGAAGTTTTAGTTGTATATGCAAAAGCCGTTATATTGGTAATCCTTACGAGTTGTGCTCTCAAGTTTCAATCTCAAAATGCACGGAAGGTAGCATTTGTACATGCACTCATAATGCAACTTGTCCCGAGGGTTATATCTGCGAAAAATCTAAATGCGTAGACGTATGTCGTACAATGCTATGTGGCCCGCAATCTGTATGTGAAGAAGGGCTTTGCCACTGCCTTCCAGGCCATAACGGAAATCCAAATGATATACACCGAGGCTGTGTTGCTGATAACAAGTGTATGGTCGATGGTGATTGCAAAGATTCTGAAATTTGTTTCCAAGTTGCAAAAAATACCAGAAAATGTGTAGATTCTTGCAGTAAATTACAATGTGGACCGAACTCTTTATGTATTGGAGCTAATCATCAGGCACATTGCATCTGTGGAGAGGGTTATATTGGTAATCCTATTGATGTTAAAACTGGTTGTCATTTACAACAACGAGATCCCAACGCAGAAGAATGTAAAGCAAATAGTGACTGTCTGGGTTCTCAAGTGTGTGTAAAGATTGAGGAAGGCACAAGAAAGTGCCTTGACCTTTGTTCCACAATAGCTTGCAGCGCAAATGAACTTTGCAAAGTCGAAGATAACAGCGCACGATGCGACTGTAAGGACGGTTTTCTTTGGAATCCAGTTATATCATCTTGTGAACAACCTTCAACCCCAAATTGTGAAGATAATGATGACTGTAATGATAGCGAATCGTGTCAAAAGGATGTACTAGGAGTGAAAAAATGTGATGACAGTTGTTCTTTATTCACATGTCCGCAAAATTCAAGATGCTTATCTAAAAACCATAAAAGTCAATGTGAATGTTTTCCAGGATTTATAGGAAACCCTAATGATCGCAACGGTTGCGCTGCAATAAATAAAAATCAATGTACTGTTGATGCACAATGTAGAGAAACAGAAATTTGTAAAAATACTGGAGATGTAAATAAATGTGTGCCAGCCTGCCAGCAGACAACTTGCGGTCCAAATGCTATTTGTGTAACGAATAATCACGAACCAAAATGCCAGTGCCCATCTGGTCCATTTACTGGAAATCCTAACGATCTCGAAAACGGATGTAAATCAGTTCCTTGTATTTATAATGATGACTGTTTATCACATGAACTGTGTAACCGCCTAACTCATAGCTGTATGGGAGTTTGCGCGGACGATTCTTGTGGTGAAAATGCAGTGTGTATAGCAGAAAATCATAAAAGTATATGTCAATGTCCCAGTGGGTATAAATCCGACCCAGTACCTGAAGTTGGATGTAAAAAAATTGAAGCATGCAATCCGAACCCATGCCACCCTACCGCTGTATGTGAACCACGACTTACGTCTCATATTTGTCGATGTCCATCAGGATTTGTCGGCGATCCGAAAATAACTGGTTGTAAAAAACAATCCGTATGTTCAAATGGCGATCAAGATTGCCCTCAAGAAGCAACGTGTGTTGGGGGACGTTGTGTGAATCCTTGTGAAGGTGCATGTGGAATCAATTCTCTTTGTAAAGTTGTGAACAGAAAGCCTATCTGTATGTGTCCTGATGGTTATGAAAACTTTAACGGAAACGCTTGTAAGAAAAAGTTGCTTACGTGTACCAACGAACTTGACTGTGATGGAGATGTGTGTTCAAATGGTCAATGTTTTACTGCTTGCAAGGACTCTAGCCAATGTGACCTCGGAGACATTTGTTCGAAAAACCTCTGTGTAACACAGTGTAATAAACATTCGCAATGCGGAATTGGAGAAGCTTGCGTAGGAGGTCAATGCTTAATCGGATGCAGAAGCAATGAAGAATGTTCCAATGAGGAAGCTTGCATAAATAACAGGTGCTTGAACCCTTGTTCATCTTCAAGAGTATGTGGACCAAATGCTATTTGCTCAAGAATAAATCATAGCACAAAATGTAACTGTCCTTTGGGTTTTCAAGGAACCCCTTCTCCACAGCAAGGCTGTGTGCGAAAACCCAGTACATGCGTAAGAACCTCTGACTGTCCACCTGACCATATGTGCATAGGATTATTATGTCAAGTACCATGCAAAGATAATTCAGGATGTGCCATTGGAGAAAAATGTAGTGACAGTAAATGTCATAAGATTTGTCATTCAAGTAGTAATTGCTTACATGGAGAGCACTGTAGTTCAGGATTATGTATTCCGGGCTGCAAAATAGACTCAGACTGTTTAAATAACCAATTCTGTAAAGGAACAACATGCCAGTGTTCTTCAGGATTTGAAATAAATGGCGATGAATGTGTCAACATCAATGAGTGCATAAATAATTCATGTCACCCATCTGCACAATGTGTTGATACTCCAGGATCATATAAATGCGTTTGTCCGGTTGGAGCTGTTGGGGACCCATATAACACTGGTTGTTTGCTACCAAATCAATGCAGAAGTGATTACCAATGTGAAGATACTTTGGCGTGTATTAAAGGAAAATGTTCTAGCCCATGTCAAAGCAAAACATGTGGATCATACGCGGTTTGTTCTGTTATGAAGCATAGAGTTACATGTGCCTGTGAAAAAGGTTATCTTGGAAATCCTTTTGATATGGATATTGGATGTTTTAAGGTGGAATGCGTTGATGATGAAGACTGTTCTGGTGATCAATATTGCAATACTCGAAATAACAAATGTTCTGGTAAGTTAAATTTATAGAAGAAAACATTTATTTCTAAATTTGTTGAGAAAAAAGTAATCCATTAAAATTCTTCAAAATAAAAAATAAAAGAATAACCTACCATATGAGAACTTAGCCAAGGGAGTTACATATGTTTGACATTGATATCTGTTTTAGGTGAATGTGAAGAAACAGCTTGTATTGGTGGCTTGTGTAAAATTGAAGATCATAAAGCAAGTTGTATTTGTTCTCAAGGATATGAATTAAACAACAATATTTGTGAAGATATCAATGAATGTCTCAACAACCCATGCCCACTTAATGCAAATTGCATTAATAACGCCGGATCATACACATGTGGCTGTGTCAACGGTACTATTTTGGATGTTAAAAGTGGGAATTGCAGATTGTCTGGACATTGTTTTTCTGATGATGACTGTTCCGATAAAACAAAATGTTCCAACAATAACTGCGTCAACCCCTGTTCAATCATGTCACCTTGTGGTGAAAATGCAGAGTGCATTGTTTCCAAACATATTCCGACTTGTGAATGTCCACAAGATAGCCAAGGTGATCCTTATAAAAAATGCACCAAATATGACTGCACCAAGGATGCCGATTGTTCCATCGAAGAGGCCTGTGTTAACTATAAGTGTAAGAACTCCTGCGATATTCCTAGAGCATGTGGAAGGAATGCCGATTGTTTACCCAAAAACCATATCGGACATTGTACTTGTTCACCTGGATACACTGGTGATCCAGTTCAAGGATGTGTGCGTATCCAGTATTGTGCAGACGACAGCAGTTGTTCGACAGGAACGAGATGTGTTGACAGTTTATGTGCTGGTGAGTAAATTTTGACAAATAATTTCACGTGCACATAGTATACAAATAGGAAAATAATAGTAGGTTATGCACCAAAGGCATAAAGCAGTGTCTTACCTCACGGGCATCGTTGAATCCCGAGCGTAGGATACTAGAATAACAGAAGAGCGGAGTGAAGAAGTAACTAAAATCCTGTGTGCGAGAGGGCATGATGAGTAACTTTTACTATTTACTTGCAGAAAGTGTGAAAAGTAGAGCTATATAAATATACAGGTGTTTGGTATTCGGACCGAAAGGGTAATAATTGAAGAACTTTTTAAAAGAAAACTAAATTCAATATGTCTTTTAGTCGTGTTAAATTGAATTTAGAAGTTGTCGCGATTCATAACTTTTACACAGATTTTTGACGTTGGATGCTCATAACTTTTTAAAAAGTGCATCGTGTGTATAAATTTAGTACCCGGATGACCGAGCTTTGTTTGGTATTTTTATTTTGGTATATTGTGTTTTTTAGAAATTACATTTAAATTCAAATTACAACCAAACACTCATTGCCTTAGTGTTGCTTAACAACGCCACGCTGCTGGAGTAGCTTTAGTATTGTGTCGTTAGAGCAGTTGGTTGCTCCCAATACATGCCAGGAAGAGTCATATTTTTCAGTTTATGTCTCGGCTGGTTATCTACGAACAAAAATTATGGACTTTATGTCTATGGCCTTGCCTATGGGTTCATCTATCTTACAATTAGCTGACAACTTTCCACCCCCATTGTGACGTCAAAACCGAGTATAATGCAGTAAATAAAAAAAAAGCTGTCATACATGATAGATGAAGGCTTTGTAGCGTCGAAATCTTGTCTATTTGAGTGCCCTATCGATAAATTTGATTATTGAAAACACGAATAAAACGATTTTTTCTAAAAATGAATCCTAGCTAGATCGATTTCATCATCAGCCCATAAACGTCCACTGCTGGACATAGGCCTCCCCCGTACGACACCACAAAAAGCGGTCCTGAGCCGCCTCCATCCATCGACTTCCTGCGACCGCTACGATGTCGTCGGTCCATCGAGTGGATGGTCTCCCATGTAGAGGGGGATTTGCCATAATCACCACGCTTGGCAGGCGGATTGGTGATCCCAGTGTTGGTGTTTAAAAAAACTCAGAAGGAAGCTGCTGCCCTTCCTCTGGTAGGTTCCCTTAGTCGGCTCTTACGACATCCACGGGTTGAGTTGGATCGATCGATTTATCGCCCCCGAAACCCCCTGTATACTAAATTTCATGAAAATCGTTGAAGCCGTTTCCGAGATTCAGATTATATATACAAGAATTGCTCGTTTAAAGATATAAGATTTAGAATGAAAGTGCAATCGGAAATACAGCACAAGTTAATTTGTGGCATTCACAAATAAAATACGCCTGATGTTATCTTATACATACCTTTAAACTAGCAATTCTTATATATATATATATATAATCTGAATCTCGGAAACGGCTCCAACGATTTTCATGAAATTTAGTATACAGGGGTTTTCGGGGGTGATAAATCGATCTAGCTAGGATTAATTTTTAGTAAATTACATTTTATTCGTGTTTTCGATAATCAGCTTTATCGATAGGGCACTCCCATGGACAAGATTTCGACGCTACAAAGCCTTCATCTATCATGTAAAACAGCTTTTTTTAATTTACTGCATATACTCGGATATGATGTCACAATAGGGTAGGAAAGTTGTCAGCGATAGATGAACCCATAGGCAAGGCCATAATCATACAGTTCATTATTTTTGTTCGTTGATAAACAGCTGTGACATAAATTGAAAAATATGACTCTTCCTTACATCTATTGACGAATAAAATTGAAGAATAAAAAACTATTAGTTTTTAAATTGGGAGCAACTGACTGCTCTACCGACACAACAACACTAAAGCTACTCCAGCAGGTGGTGTTGTTATGCAACACTAAGACAACGAGTGTTTGGTTTGAGGTTTTAGACCAAGAATACGAATGTTATATACCAAAAAAAAATACCGAGCAAAGCTCGGTCAACTAGGCACTTTGTTATAAAATGATCAAGAGTTTTACTGTATCTTTGGAACAACGATATGGGCCTTATGTCTATTTCATAGCATAAGCTTTAATTTTTGTCTGCTGTACACATTTTGAATAGGATCTTACTATGCGGGCGGGCCTCTTTACCTAAAAACGCTCTAATAGGGGATAAAGTGCATTACTAACGATAGGTTATTTCATAACCTTAATCTTTAGGAAATTTTGACCATGGTGTCTTGCGAGAACTTATTCGAAAATGGGTTATCATTCAATTTGTTCAGCCAATAGAGCTAAACTTAGAGTCAGCTCACACCGAGACGCGACAAGGCGCGACGATGCTCGCACTTTTTAACATAGGGATCAAAATATAACTTTGTTTACTACGCAAAAGATACAAATTTTATTGACATAACAGATAATACGAAAGCTCCTCGCGGCGGCGCGCCGCGCTGCGTCTCGAGATGCCTAACGTGACGTATCGGTGTGAGCTGACCCTTAATCACCTGTTTTCGGTTAAGTCGGTTACTGACCGGTGTTACAGGGCGCGATGTACCATTCGCAGCGTGCTCGCTGCGATTTTATAGCTGATACGTTGCTAAGCCGTATGCTAAAAACCGTCTCTATGCTCGTAGTGAGCGCTTTCTTTCTCCGTACTGGCTGCACGAACGCTCGCTGTATAACACATTACATTACGCCTCATAACGCCGGAGCCACCTTTACATGATGTAATGTAGGTCATATTGTCGAGCAAGTGGTTTAACATCCATTTTATATTTCAGGAATTTGTCGTAACTCAAGAGACTGTCTTGGTGATCAAGCATGCGTCAAAGGGTATTGTCGAATTACTTGCAATTCGAATAATACATGCCCAGACTTTCAATTCTGTTTAAATAGAATTTGCACAAAAGAATCTCAATGTGCCTCGGATAATGACTGTAGTGACGATGAAAAATGTTTAATCAGTCGTAAAGGTATTCCACAATGTATCAAAGTTTGTGAGAGAAAGCCATGTGGAAGACAGGCTACCTGTATTGGAAGGAATCACCAACCAACTTGTTCTTGTGCTAAAGGGTATTTCGGCGATCCTATAGAAGGTTGCAAACGTAAAGAATGCGAAGTTGACTCCGACTGCACAGATGATAAATTGTGTGAATTGAATATGTGCAAAATTGCATGTCTAGCTGGTAATAACTGCGGTGAAAATACGGTATGTTCTTCAGAAAAACATAGACATGTATGCTATTGCCAACCAGGTTATACAGGAAATCCTCTAAAACGTTGCGTCGAGATAAACTGGTGTGAGTCTAACCCTTGTAAAAATGGAGCAGAATGTAAAAATATGAGAGATGGTGCACTGTGCAACTGCCCAAGCGGAACAGTTGGGAATCCATACGAAGAAGGCTGTCGCAAATCTCAAGAATGTCGTTTTAACAGAGATTGTCCCTCGGTGGCTCGTTGTACAGTAGTTGATGGAATCAGAAAATGCACAGGTATGTATGTTCTTTTGACGTTAGACTAGAGCCCTTCTTCTATTCTCATAATTATTGACCAGGCCTGTGCACCGTATGTCAGGATAAGGAGAATGCACATATCCATGAGTGTCGATATATGTGATGTTTGAATATGACAATGTATTAAAATTGATACTTAACTTAGGTAATTTCTAATTTCAGATGCTTGTGAAAATGTAAAATGCGGTGCAAATTCTGAATGTATAGCTGCAAGACATAATAGTCAATGTAAATGTAAACCAGGATATGTAAGAAACACAAATGGTGAAAATGGCTGCGAACTACAGCAGAAAACCTGCTCTAGTAAAAAAGATTGCAGTAATGATCAATATTGCTACAAAAATCTATGCAAAGGTATACAATTTTACTCCAATGTTAATCATATAACTACAAGGACTAAACTGAGCAGTCTACTTAATATTATATACCAAGATTTTGCTCATGGCTTTGCACGCGCTGTTCCTAAATAAAACTATGACGACGCCATTATGTCGATGTTTACCTAATTTTATTAATAGTTTAACCCGGGAAAGATCCCGGGTTAAACTATTAATATATGGCAACAATCATTGATATGTTCAGCCGTTTTGTTGTGAAAGATCGGTCAGACAGAGTTTACTTTAGAATGTATAAAATTTGTACTATGGACCGGACGTAGGAACTTGCAACATATTAATATTATAATGATTTACCATTTCCAGGGACTTGTCTTGTTGATGAGGAATGCGGTGTAACTGAAAAGTGTTACAATGGCCAATGTATAAATCCTTGTAAAATGGAGAAGGCTTGTGGAATAAACGCAGTATGTCGTACTGACAACCACGTAGTTCTGTGCAGTTGTCCGCAAAGTTTTACAGGAAATCAAGATATGGAATGTGTTCGAAGTAAGTTTAAATTGAAATTAAGTAGAGTCTGAAACAAATATTTTAAAATGCTAATAAAATTTCTTGTGGTATCTTTTAGTGCCACGATTATGCGGTGCAGCGGGGGAATGTGAACAAGGATACTCATGCCAGGACTCTATGTGTGTCCCACAGTGTGACCTAGACGAGAATTGTGCGTTGAACGAAAGATGTACTAAAGGAGCCTGCTATTGTGAGTAATCCGCTATTATTACTAAAAAAAACTTTTTCATATTTAGACGAATTAATTGTAAATGTAAGCGGGTTAACTACGAACCTAATTTGTTTTGGAAGAACACCAACGTTTTATCCTTTAACGAAGGACTTCATCAGGGCAAGTGCAGTTCACTCGTAGGTCGGTTGAAAGATATGTTTAAAGATTATTTATTTCCACAAAGAACATAAATACAGTTCACTTAAATGAGAATATATTGTACTAGCTGCTGCCCGCGCCTTCGCCCGAGTTTTATCTGGATAAAAATTAGCCTATATGTTATTCCAGGTCCCAAACTTCAGTCTAATCGGTTCAGTAGTTTTTGCGTGAAAGAGTAGCAAATATCCATACATCCATCCATACAAACTTTGACATTTGTAATATTATTTAATAGGATCTATGTAATGATCTATGTAGTGCCCAACAGGGCATATGTAACTACTAACGATTAGCTATAATTAGATCATAAGCCACCAACCTGTGTACATATTAGCAAAGAATAAATGAAATGAAATAATAGTATATTAGTCATCTAGTACCACACAATGCATCACACCACAAGCTCTGCTTAGCTTGGGCTATATGATGTTGTGTGGATTATCCATCATTTATTTATTTATATGTAAATAAAACTAGTACCTTTAAGTATCTACTTAAATTTCACCAGCCCACTTACATACATAATGACAACCCACTATTATTTAATTCCAAGTACGTACTTTCACCTGTTTAAGTACCACATAAAGAATAATATTTTTTTTACAGTAACATGCCGCGTTGATAACGATTGTTTTTTGGGTCACATATGTTTGGAAAACAGTTGTCAATACGGCTGCAGACATGATGAAGATTGCGGTCCTGACGAACTTTGCAAAAATAACTTCTGCCAAAATCCATGTTCTAACAACAATAACCCATGCGGACCAAATGCACAATGTTCTATGGTGGAAAGGAAAGCAGTTTGCTCATGCATTGAAGGGTTAATAGCAAATCCTACACCAAATATCGGTTGTGTTCGAGCTCCATCGCTTGCTTGTAGAATGAACACAGATTGTGCTGCTGGTTGGAGATGTGAAGGTGATCGATGTAGACCAGCCTGTACCGTGGATGGGTCAAAATGCTTACAAGGGGAACGGTGCGATTTAGGAGTGTGTCGGTACGCTTGCACTTCCGACGATCACTGTTCTGACGATGAGGTTTGTGATGGACGAATTTGTGTCACAGGATGTAGGTCGGACTCTCATTGCCCGAATGACCTCGCCTGCATATCAGGACAGTGCTTAGATCCATGCACAGAGCCGGCAACATGCGGCGCTAACGCGTTATGTACAACAAAAGATCATCGACCCGTGTGTAAGTGTCCGCCTTCATTAGTTGGAAATCCAAAAGTTGTTTGCAGAAGGACATCTTTTCCATGTGATCAGAAACAAAACTGTCTCGAAGGATTTAGTTGCTATGGAGACACGTGTCATCCATCATGTAGAAGGTATAATAAATAACAACATTTAAAAGAATAGATGTATTCAATTGTTTATATTAATGAATTTTAATTACGTCCAGTAAGTACCTTAATATATATGTAATTAATTTTAAATGCTCTATAATAATTTTCAGCGACGATGTTTGTTTGTCTAATGAAAAATGCATACGTGGTATATGCAGGGTAGTGTGCAATAGTGATGATGCATGCAACGATGGTCATATCTGCGAAAATAGAATTTGTAAACAAGGATGCCGGGACGACACTGCTTGTTCAGCCAACCAAGCATGTCTTAAAGGACAATGTAAAGGTATGACAATTATGACCTATCCTCTTCATAGTTTGTTTGCAAATCGATATAACATGATATCTACTATCATGACATAATATTCTATTTAAAGAAAACATACAATTACTTCATAATTCTTATCTCTTCTCAGACCCTTGCAGTCAAAGCGGAATATGCGGAATCTGTTCAGACTGCCAAGTACAAAACCATCGAGCTCAGTGTAGTTGCTCTGGCAATTTTACGGGCAACCCATTGGTAGAATGTAAGAAAAAAAAACAACTTTGTGATGGATTTTGCTCATGCGACGAAAGTGGATATTGCACTTTTAACTGTGAAGACAATTCGAAATGTGCTTGTGGCGAAAAATGTTACAATGGAGAATGTAGAGCAACATGTTCTGCAAAAAATAAATGTCCTCAAAGACAATTATGTCGTCAGGGAGTATGTGTGCCAGGCTGTAACAGTGACAGAGACTGCGGTGATGATATGCAATGCTCTTCTAAGTTATGCACTAGCGTTTGCCATGAAAAATCTTGTGGAAAGAGTGCTAACTGTTTAGCCACTCGCCATAAAGCAGTTTGTAGTTGCCCGAGTGGGTATTCAGGAGATCCGATGTCTGAATGCATTTCATATGAATGCTTACAAAATGAGGACTGTGGAGCCGATGAAGAATGTTCGCCTGAAAAGAAATGTAAAAACGTTTGTACTAGCGCTTGTGGTATCAATGCTATCTGTCGTTCTATAGAAAGGACTCCTCAATGTTCATGTCCACCTGACTACGTGGGAAATCCAAAAGTCGAATGTTCTAAGCCAGCTGCAGGAAACTGCTTGCGGAACCCTTGTGGAGTTAACGCTCGTTGCAGAGATTTAGATGATGGAAGTTATGAATGTACATGTGCACCTAACTGCGCCGGCAATCCACAAAAGCAATGTTACTGTGGTAATATGGAACGATGCGCCTATAAACAATGCGGAACTAATGCTCAATGCCAAATTGGAGTCAATGGCGAAGCACAATGTTATTGTCCACGAAACTACCCTAATGGCGATCCCAATATTGAATGTAGGTGTCTATTTGTACCAAGAGCATTAATATACCTACATTTATAGATTTTTTATGGATTAAATGTGTTTTTCCAGGTGCTCAAGAACGTAGCGTTATTGACTGTCGGACAAAAGGTTGTGGAAAAAATGGAGAGTGTTTGAGAGAAGGGGCAGAATTTGTATGTCGTTGTATTCCTGGAACGGAGGGCAATGCAGATATTGAATGTCAGACTAGTGAGTATTTGATATTTTTGTGTTACTTATTGACACCATGTATAAATAACTGCACACATTCCAAAAAATATTTTCAATCGCAATGGGATATTTCAAGAATCTTTCATGTAATATATTGAGGAACTATTCACTTATTTCTTGTAAATACAAGAGGCAATTTTGGTTCTGATTTCAAATCAATGATTAAGATCGAAAGAATTGAATGTGTCAGTACAAAAATCTCTATATTATGTCGATTTGTAAGTTTTCATCATCATTTCATTAAAACAATAATGAATGAATAAATGGAAAAAATACTATTTGTTGTAGCTAAAGAGGCTTTAATTAATCATACTAGTTCATATCTGTAAATGAGTTTTGATTTCTTAATGTCTCTGTTTGCATTAAATTGTACTAGTGGAAGCATTCTCACCGTTCGTGCTAAGTTATAAATACCGTCAGTAACATTTTGTTCGGCTTCATGTACATAAACGCTTGTATTATAATTCGTTATTATACATACCTCTGGTCATAAACTATCAGTTTCAAAAAGCATGCACTGTCTCGTGAGAAAGTTTCCTCTTCGCGGCTAAAGGTACCGCTCTTTCGACTCTGCTTTCTTCTTTCACATCTTCCTAGGTATCGAATGCACCAGCGACAAGGATTGCGCTATGGATCGGGCGTGTTTGAGTCTGCACTGCGTGGATCCGTGCACGGTGCGCGGCGTGTGCGGCGAGGACGCGCTGTGCACGCCGCTGCTGCACCGCGCACATTGCGTCTGCCCGCAGTGCTACGTGGGCCAACCCAAGCTCGCTTGCCATCCCGACCCCACTTGCAAGCCCACCGGTGATCAGAACACTACCTTCACTTGTTCTCGCACTAAGCAGTGTCCATCCAAACTGGCTTGCGATTATGATACTTATCAGTGCCGGAACCCTTGCCTGGCAAATCAACAATGTCGACGTAATCAGAAATGTGAAGTCCGGGAGCATAGACCCGTATGTGTATGTAGAAATGGCTTCGCTTTAAATGAAAGGGGTGAATTGACATGCGCACCGGAGCACGCAGAATGTACAAGAGATGAACAATGTCCGTCAAATGCTGCTTGTCGAAATTCCAAGTGTGTGAATCCCTGCCTAGCATCTAGAGATTCTATTTGCCCTAAAGGAAAACAGTGTGAAGTTGTTGAGCATCGGGCAATATGTGTTTGCGTTGAAGATTGTCATCCAACCGTATCAATATGTTTAAGAGATAACGGATGCCCTAATAACTTAGCATGCAGGGATTTTCAATGCAAAGATCCTTGCAAAGATGCATGTGGGGGTGCTCCATGCTCAGTTGAAGATCACCACCCCGTTTGCAAGTTTTGCCCTAATGGATTCACACACGATCACAAACATGGCTGCGTAAAAGGTAATTTTAGTGAATGAAATATTTAATTAGCGCATTTAGAATCTATTTTAAAGTCCTAAGCAAGACTGAATAATATTTTTGTTCTTCGTTATTACAGGATTTGTTATTTTCTACTTTATGTCTTCATGCGGCTCCTTTCTGTCTTTTCTTTTGTTTCTAGCATGTTTCATTATATTGTGCCCCACAGTTGAACTTCTTCTGACTTCTGCTACGGGTAGATTTCAAGCATGGTATTTTTGTTGTGTACTGTACATACGTATGTTATTATTACTATTATAACATCTAATATTTATAACTTCACTGGAACATTATGGTGTTGGGTGCATTGGCCTATCTTACTACTTTTAATGCTTTGAACGCTTTGGCATTAATACGAAATGCAACAAAAAGCCACGAGACAGAGTTTGCAATACTAAAAATGAAATGCCTCTTTTGTAGAAGTTTAAACACTTTAGAAAACGTAATGAAACTCTTCCTCTGACGTAATAGTTGCAATGATTAATTAATAATATTGTATATTGCCGTCTCAAGTGGTATTATTAAATTTTTCATAGTATATATATTTTGATTGGCTATTGAAATAATTATGGTGCATATTTGTTACTCAGTTGAATGTGTTTTACGCCAAGATTTGACCATTAATTTGGATAAGTCAGAAAAATATTAGACGTAGTTTAACTACGATATTTTTTGAACAAAACGTTAATAATACAACAACGTAACATATCAATATTTATTCTCTTAGCGTGTATGGTTATACACTGCAGGAAGTTAATTCATACCTTGAATGCAAGATAACATTTACCAAAATATTTAAAAAAAAAGAAATTTTACTAAATTATTAGTAAACAAGCTGTCAAATTCATCTTAAGTTAAGATTAAATTAATAAGCCTGCTATGAATGATTATAAGTTATAATTTGGTGTACAGCTTCAGAATGCGGTGGTCACGAGCAGTGTGCGCTGAGTTTGGCGTGTATGAACGGACATTGTTCAGACCCATGCGCACGCGGCGGCCCCTGCGCTGCCGGTCAGCACTGCGCGGTCATCAACCATCAACCTGTGTGCTCCAAGGGTAAGCAAAGTATTGTGTGAATTTATCATGATGCAAGTGGGTTTACTGCAAACCTTATTTCTGATGGAAGAATACCGCCGTTCATCCCTGTGTGAGTGAATCTTTAAACGCGCTTTTTGGACAAGTACAGTCAAATGCATAAACCATAAAGCCTACTAGTTGGCTGCCATAATTACGGTCACTAATATACAATAAACAATATGTACATGTATGTATGTATTATATCTTATCAAATCGTAAATTTGGGAACGTCATTGTGCTTATAAATATGTTTCAAGGCATCATGTTGCGTTCTAGTTCGTAGTGGTAACATTCGTAGCAAAATACAAAAAGATCGGTATGTCTGCCATTAAAAACTTACTCGCAGTGACTTCACGTGTTCCGTGATCATGGCGCATGAAACTGTGTCAAAATATGGGAGAACTCAAATCATGGTAAATATCCCGTTAAAAACTTTAGTGTTGTAAATAACCATGATAGTTTTATCTTTTGACCCTAGAACACTAGTTGCTGATAGTACTCGTTGAGACCTACATTTTGAATGACAGTTCGTTGTCAAACATTTTCATCACAATCTATAGGAAAATATTGATCCTAGATAAGACTTGCCTAGAACTACCAAAAAACCTCTGAAGATAGCTCTCATATAATAAGATCACAATAACTCGGAAACTATTGATTCTAGAATATCAGTGAAGGTAAACTATGACTGATAATGACTACTAATGCTTGAGATACATTAAAATAAACATTAACACCAAAACATAATTTAGCACTGAGAGTATAAAATACATACCAGAAAAAAGTAAGTAAATCAAATAATTTACGGATAAAAAATATATATTGTAAGCATTTCAAGTTGTAAAAGAAAGAATTCGGAAGCGCAGAAGTTTTTGCTTCTTATGATGAATAGGTAGGTACTTTTTCATGTTCTGGTTGCATGTATACCTACATATTTTTGATTGTGACTGTACCTATGTTTTTATAGTGTGCCAGTGCCAGACATCATCGGATTGCGCAAGATTCCCGAACACGTACTGCGATGGATGCGCCTGTATTGGAAGTAAGTAAATTCAAAACTAACGCCTTTGGAATATAGGTTTGTGCAGTCGTCTGAGTTTGATTGTTTATTTTTAGCTGGAAAACCCACTCAAAATTGTGCACACTGTCCTCCCGGAGAAACTTGCGATCCCTTCTCTGGTGCCTGTATAAAAAGTAAGTGCACGCTTTTGAATGACTTCGCACAAAATATTTAACAATAAATACTTAATGTACTCATTTACAATTTGGTAATCAGCTATGTTTTAAAGAAAATTTACAATAATTCACATTATTGCATTGTTATCTAAGTATTATATGAATGCCAGTACTGTCACATATTTGGCGGATCGAGGACTACGATACGAGCAATACCGCGGCAAATATGTGTTTCACTGTGATTGGCAAAACTAACACCAGATGAACTGGTAATTGCTGTAGTTTTAGCATACCTACCATTTGTCCGATAAAACGCCACAAAGTTCTGGCTCCTGTACAACGGCAGACCCGAGATATGTTTCAATTTTATATTATTTTACTTATGACAAGCACGTTGGGACAGTGTAAGTTTGAATCAAAATATACTTTATTATCATGGTGCTTTCTTCTGTATTAAAAGAATATTATAACTTGTAGGCTTAAAGATTTATTTCTACTTGTTTGAAAATAATCAACAAGAACACTCAAATGACTTAAAATTAATAATTCTTTAAGCTTTCCCTTATTCGTATTCATAATATATCTTAATATTATGTCTCTTATGGCTATGGGCTTCTTATTAAACTTGTCATACCATTTTAGTAGATCTTTCTTTTATGTTTATTCTATCAGTACTTACTAACAAAACAGCATGATATGAAATTAGTGTACTTTTAAGCTCTAAAAATGAAAAAAAAATACCATTACACAATGAGATTATTGAATATTATCTTTAGTCAAATATTGTTTTATCGATCAAATAACATTGTATATTGTTACATTCCCATTAACAGATGATGAACCTAAACATGTCCCACTAACCGAAACCCACAACGATATTTCAACAACCACTATGGGAAGAATGGGCGAAACTACAACAGAAATGACTTGGCTGACTGATAGCGATACAACTTTATCTGACTTTTCAGACATTACAATAGAACTATTTGACGAACTTAATAAAGCTGAAACGAAAAATCATCAAAAAAATAATAGAGATTCTACGCACTCAATTAATTCAATGACAATAGCCCATGATTCATCAGTTACTGATGATACACTTTCTACAAAAAATGAAAATTTTAATATCGAAACAACTACATTAGAAGCAATGCAGGCTATTACACAAACTACAGACCAAACATCGGAACATTTTGATGATTTTACGGTTACTGTAAATAAAAAAATTGAAAACGAATCATCTTCAATATATCAGACTACTGAATCCCTTTTAAGATCTACTAATGACAACGAAAAAGATTTTCAATCAACTTTGGAATCAGATGAATTAGTTCAAAGTAGTAGTACAATACATATAGAAAGTACACCGAAACCTTATAAAAACGTAAATTACAATCTTTCTTCGTCACCATCACTTGAAAATAAAAATACAAAAACCCCAGAAAATCAGCGGAAATTAAATAATAACTACACTGATATAGCATATCAAACAACGATAAAATATAGCGCAAATATAACAAAAAAACCGGCATCGAACAGAGACTTTGCAAATCAGAGTAGTTTTACCGATATAACAGATATTGATTATGTTACAATATCTGAAAAAACATCACAGACAACTGTAAGTGAATATTCAGATCGCACACCTGTTAGTGCTCCTGATTTAGTCACTTCTACAAAATCGATTGATCAAACAACAGACATTCTTTATGTGTCTGTTGAGCCTAACGATGGTTTCCATGATATAACGACAACGAAAAGCAATACAATGGAATTAAATTCAAAGCCTAATGACCTTAGAACAACTATTCATAGTGATGCAACCGCTTCAGATCATATAAAACACACTATAGAACATCACACACAAACTGGTTTGATCAACTTGGAAACAACAACAGATCCAACAATTATTACGTCCGAAAAATATAAGGAACCTACAGCAACTGAGATTTCAACTGAGCCGACAGATTTCAGAAAATCTGAGCAAAGTACCGTAAACGATCTGGATGATTTTACTGATAGTAACATTTTACCAACTATTTTTAAGAACATAGAAACAACTACAGGTTCTATTATTTCATTTGCAAAATCTACAGAATCGTCTACAACTGAGCTCACTACAATAGAATTAATTTCAGAGTATACCGATTCTAGAGCATCTGGATATAAAACTGTGACCGCATTTTATCAGAATGCCGATGACATAGAAAATTCCACACAATCAACTTTTAGTAACTTAGAAACTACCTCCGAACATAGTATATTTGATAGCAGATCTGAATCTATCGACTCTAAATCATCTGAAAGTAACACTGTAACAGTTCCCGATCATAGTGCAGATGATATAGTATTTATAACTCCAGGTACTTTGAGTAATATAGAAACGACTACAGATTCCATTAGTTTATTAAAAGATTCTGAAGAACTTACTGCAACTGAGTTTAATTCAGCAGAAATTAAATCTCAGTCAGATTACCCACAATCTATTGCTTATAGAACTTCTGCAGATGCAGATGACGAAGTACATATAACTCAAAATACTCTAAGTCATTTGGAAACGACCACGGGTTCTATTACTTCAGTTGAAGAATTTAAGGAACCGACCAAAGCTGACCGTAATACATCAGAAATAACATCAGCGTCTACTGATTTTAGAACATCTGGAAAAAGCACTGTGATCGTTCCAGATAACGAAATATATAGAACTCAAAGTACTTTAAGCTACTTGGAAGCGACCACAAATTCCATTCGTTTATTAGAAGAAACCAAAAAACAAAATGTTACTGAGCTTAGTACATCAGAAAACATATCCACGTCTACAGATGCTGGAACATCTGGTCAAAGTACTGTAACCGTCCCGGATCATAATGCAGATGAGGAGATACATATAACTCAAAGTACTTTAAGCAATTTCGTAACAACTACAGATTCCATTCGTGTAGTTGAAGAATTTAAGGAATCTACTGAAACTGAGGTTAGCACACCGGAAATAACGACAGCGGCTACTGATTCTAGAAAATCTAGTCAAAGTAGTGATAGCACCTTCAATCATGATCAAAAGGACCCGTTACTTATCACCCAATCTGCTTTTATTGACTTGGAAATGACAACAAGTTCGATCACTTTATTTGAAGAATCAACGGAATCTATTCCAATTGCTACAATGGAAATTATATCCGAATCTACTGAACCTCAATCATCTATATTTAACACTATAACCGCTTTGAAATATAATACAGATGAGACAGGGTATACCACAAAAATTGCTTTTAGTAACGTGGAAACATCAACAGATTCGGTATTTTTGTCTGAAATACCTACTGAAAATCAACTGTCGACTACTACTTCTTCTGAATCTTTTATCACTAATACTATACCTACATCGCTGTCTGATACTAACATCTCCAATGGTTCTCGTATGACCACAGACAATTCTATATTTATAACAGAAGTAAATGCAGAATTGCCAAATTCCATATTTATTGATTCTCAAACACCAACCTCAAATTATGTGACGATTTCCAGCTACACAGAAAAAAACTTGGAAAAGACTACGCCAATGACATTTAGTGATTTCATAACTACCGGAAATAATATTTTTGTGACAAATTTAACAGAAAGCAGTTTCTCTACAGATACAACAGAATTTCCAGAACCAACACACACGTCTATAGAAGATATGGGTACTATATCTACGACACAATCTACTGATGATTTACTGATGGAATCAAATGAACATTTCATTGATGTAACTACAGATGGTTCGGTAATTTCAACAGATTTTGGTACACAAGATACCAAATCAGAGTTTTATGATCCAAGAACATCTTTATCTAACGATTCAGATATTACCGCAATTTCAGAGTTAGCTACACAATTTTCATTTAAAGATTTAAAAACTACGACAGATAGTCTATTTAAATCTTCAACTGAGGATTCAAATAAAAGTAGTGCGACGTTGTCAGAAAGTACAGAAATGTATTTAGGGCCAACTATGGACGAATATGACCTAACGACACTTCATGCGACTTCAGAAAAGGTCATAACTGATAGCATATCTGTAGCTAGTACAACGGAATCTGTTATCAATATTGATCAACAAACTAAGGCAACTGAAGAGTTGATGAGATCAACTGAAACGTCCACATACGAGTATTCTAATTCTGAAACAACTATAGAAGTAAAGCCAGTATTTACAACTGAACCTGTAGACAATAATGTAAAAACAACTTCAGACAGTATTTTACAAGAAACTGAAAACGTCTACACTGCAGGTTTTACGCCTATTACAATAACAGCGACATCCGAATCAGTTTATTCTTTAATTTTGATGCACATAACTAATACGCATACTAAAACTACTAGCAAAACTATGGAAAAAGTGGTTCAAAATCAAGAGATGACCACTGAAATAAATCTTAAAGAGCCGTCAACAAGCGGTTACGATACAAATTCAGTTAATATGACTGAAAATACTAAAACAGAACAGAATTTTAATAATCAGTCAACTTTACTGGATTTGTACAAAACGACATTTAAAAATGTTGATACCTTCGAAGATTATACTACAACTTATTCAGAATTTTTTACAACCAACCCTAAGTACACTACAAAAACGCAAGAGCGCTCAACAAAACATAATGGAAACATGGTCGGTGATACAATTGATAGCATTAAGACATCTACAAACGGCGAGTTTTTCGAATCTACGCAATTTACAACTTTTGAGCCCACTGTTACAGAACAAGAACAGTCAACCTCCGTAACTAATAATGATTCACAAAACTTGATAACAACATCTGAAAGTTTTAATTATGAAACAACCTCTGAAAGTGTTACTACCACTGACAGGTCTAAGATTGGTTTAGATTCATTCACCAGTCTCTTAGAGCAAACAACAGCAACATTAAATTTACTTACACAACCAGATAATAGGTTGACAACTATTTTAGATAATAATCATACCGAAACTACGCAAAACAGTATTGCAATTGATGTAGATAATATTTTACCTTTGTTCGATCACACAACAAAAACAATTGAAAGCACCGCAACTGTGGAACAAACAGAAGTAACTCAAACGCCCAGCTTTGCAAGTAGCACAGAACAGACTTTAAGCGATTTAGAAACAGTTAATCATTTACCTACACAGGCTGTAATTAGTACTTATGATGATGGTTTTTCTGTCACTTCCTTGGATTCTGAGGGAAGTAAATCGACCGTAAAGATAATTAATGTTAATACCATTGAACTAAGCCAAAACAATACTTTTGAAACTACTGAGGGTTATTTTCATCCTACAATCGAACATATCTTAATAAGTAATGAACCGAATGTCATTTCCAAGCAAAATAATTTAACTATAAGTACATCTACGGAGAATCTGTCCTCACGAAGAAAAGATGTTGATATTCCGGCCTGGACTGACTCTACCTTACACACCGATACAACTGAGACTGTGACCGAGACTACGACAGACATTAACGAGCAAAATATTCGGATAAAATGTAACACCAACTCACAGTGTCTGACAAACGAAACTTGTATAATCGGAGTATGCCGGAATCCTTGTGAAACGATGCAGGCCCAATGCGCAGAGAACATGTCCTGTAAGGTTGTGAAACATACCGTTGTTTGCGTGTGCGATGCCGTCGATGGGAACACCTACCAAGGTATGCATTTTTCGGTATTTACCATAGGTACATGTTTCGTATCGGTATTTCTTTAATTATTATTTTCAAATTAATATCGGTTTACTATCAAGAAGTTATGCATTCAACCTGGGGGCCTACTCGGAAAAGGAAAATCGTAGTTTCTTTTTCGTGTTCGTGCAAAACCAACTCTTATGTCCATTGCATAAGATTAGCGTTTGCACGAAAAAGAATCAGAAACTTCGATTTCGTGTTTAAGAGTACGGGTCCTGGTCTTATGAGGCAGATTTTTATACTTTTTATACATACCTACATTTAAAAAAACGATTACATCGCGTCCCACGGATATATAGTCTAGTAAATTTTAACGGAAAAATATGATTGAAATTGGTAATTTATCGGACAAATGTGTAGAAAAGGTGAAATAAGCAACTGTAAATATACTAATTTTAACTGTTGAACATTGCTAACTTACTAATGTAACTATTAATATAACATGTAACATACTAGAATCACCTGGGACGCCCAAGACACCAGAACCTTGTCTTTCCGACCGGGATTGTATAGAGACAGAGGCCTGCTTTATGGGATTGTGCCAAGATCCTTGTGAGTTTGACAATGTATGTGGCATCGGAGCCAATTGTCAACCGATCAAACAGAGGCCTATGTGTTCGTGCCCGGCTGGCTATGATGGAGATCCTGCGGTTAAATGTTCACCTAAAATATGTAAGACCTAACATTTAACATCTAAAATGCCTTTACGCTTTAATATTTTATTACCTTAACAAGGATTTTCATGCTCATGTTTCTTATCATTATAAATGTCATCATGGTAAAAAATTATGTAAAATATTAGATGTGTTCAAAATGTTGCGTCATTATTAACCCTCGATGCAAAGAAAGGGTGGAATAATTTTGAGGTATGTCTGTTTGTTTGTGGCATCAAACTTCCCAATCGGATGAACCGATTATTTTTTTTTAGTTCGAGATGTGAATTCTCCTAAGATATTCGGAGGTACGAAGCCATGTTTGATGAAAATCTTTCTAATGTTATCATGATGGTTCAAAGTAAATTAGTAGAGGCTTTTCATTGTTTTGTAAAATTTGGTTCTTTTAATATTAATGCATGACATGTATTTTAATTTTTTCGAAGCACAAATTCTGTACTATCACGTTGTTTCTTATACATTTTTCGCTAGGGTATTATATAAACACTATACATCATGTATATATGAATAGTGTTGTATAATTTTACGTTATTTTACTCAGCTGGTTGCAATCGAAACGAAGACTGTCCTTTGACTGAGGCTTGTATAAATAATGCATGTCAACACCCATGTGCCATACACAATCCATGCGCACCCAACGCAGTATGTATAAACACAAATCACGGTTCGGACTGTAGCTGTGCTGAGGGATATCAAGGAAATGGATACGTTGGATGTGTACCAGGTAAGGAACTTCAAGAAAATATGACGAAGGTGGGGTTTAGAGAACAAATCACGAAAATGCCGTATATCTTTTTTGTAGTATTTAATCCCAATTCAATATGCCAATATGATGAAGACTGCCCACCAGAACTATTGTGTGACAGACTAAATAGAGTTTGTTTAAGTCCTTGCTCACGGGATAAATGCGGCGAGAACGCGGAATGCGTTCCAGTTAACCATGCGATACAGTGTAAATGCTACGCGGGATATACTGGCAATCCATTCCTGGAATGTTTTCAAGGTATTTTATTATAATTAATCTAAACAATTCTGTTGATATCGATATTTAATTATTTTCTCACGTATGTTTGGTTATAAATTTTATCTTTTTTAGTTCAAGGATGTCGGTCTAACAACGAGTGTGCAAATTCAGAAGCTTGCATCAATGGAAAATGTACATCTCCATGTAGATGCGGAGTCAATGCAATTTGCGATGTCTTAAATCACCGTGCAACGTGTAAATGTTTATCGGGATATACTGGAAATCCACAAATAGGTTGTGAACCACCATCAAACCCGTGTGCCCCCAATCCATGCGGCACAAACGCACTTTGTGAGAATGACAACGGAAATCCTATCTGTTTCTGTCCTAAAGGGTTAACCGGAAACCCATTCAAAAGTTGCAGTAAGTAACCTAGTGAATAAGTAGTAACTAGCTTTGTTAGGAACTGAATCTTTTAATGATTTCACGTGCGTAGAGGTCAAATATCTTTCTATTAATATTTCCTCACTTCAACGACAAAATATCAAGCTTACAAGTTGGAAAATTTTTATAATTTTACGGTAATTACAATAAGAAAATATTATTTCAGTTCCTGAAGGAAATGAATGTGAACCAAATCCATGCGGACCATTTTCTGGGTGTAGATTGATAGATAATAAGCCAGCTTGTTTCTGTTTGCCTAACTACGAAGGAGATCCACCAAGACAACCTTGTGGCTTACCCAGTAACCCATGCAATCCATCACCTTGTGGTCCTAATACGCAATGTACAACTTTATCAAATGGATTTGCTAAGTGTACTTGTCTAAATGGTTATATTGAAAGTCCCAACACAGTCAGAGGTTGCGTTGAAGCACGAAATCCATGTGAACCAAATCCATGTGGGCTGGGAGCTCATTGCGATCCGAATCGACAAACACCGTGCTATTGTCCTGATAATACAGAAGGAAATCCATACAAATCGTGCAGTAATAATCGGGAATATTTACCACCACCTGTTCTTTGCCATCCGGGACCTTGTGGACCAAACACTGATTGCTATGTAAGTGGTAACGATGAGTTGTGCTACTGTAAAATTGGGTTCACGGGAGACGCTCGTGTTGGCTGTCTACCGCAGAGGAGTCCTTGTAACCCAAATCCTTGTGGTTCACAAGCTATTTGCAATGACAACTTGGGGGAAGCTATATGCTCATGCGCTCCTGGGAGCATAGGCGATCCTTATGGTGATGGCTGCCATACCCGAGAATGTGAAGTTGATGACGAATGTAAATCTCAAAAAGCTTGCATCGGATATAGTTGTATGAACCCCTGCCCTGGGGCTTGCGGGTTGAACACCAGATGCCTCATTGAAAATCACCGTCCTGTATGCGTTTGCGAAAATGGATTTATCGGGAATCCTTTAATATGCTGCTTGCCACCTGGAGATCAAAAGTCTATTAGCCCCTGCAGTCAATCAAAATGCGGAGTGAATGCCATATGCCAAGATATAGGAGAAAATGCACTATGTTCATGTCCTCCAGATTTCCTAGGAGATCCCCTTGTAGAATGTAAACCAGAATGTGTAATGAATTCAGACTGCACATCTAATGAAGCCTGTGTAAATAAAAAGTGCGTTGACCCATGTTCCTTGGACAACGTTTGTGGATTACATGCCGTATGTCTTTGTTCTGATCATACAGTTTCATGTTTGTGTCCAGAAGGGTACATAGGCGATCCATTAACACAATGCCTTTATCGACGTAAGAAAAAACATGTTTTTTTATTATCATTTTGTGTTTAATGAAACTTAAAAGGTCTTAAAGGGTATATCTTGTTTTGCAGCAATAATTATAGCACCTGATAATACCACAGTTCAACCATGTTCACCAAATCCATGTGACCCAAACGCTCCTTGTGATAGTTTTGGAGATCAGTTTGCTATTTGCAACGCTTGTGTCGGCCATGACGCAGCAAATAACCCAGCATGCCGACCTGAATGTGTCATGAGTTCAGATTGCGGGTTCGACAAAGCATGTTTGAGGAATAGATGTGTCGACCCGTGCCCAGGATCTTGCGGTGTCAATGCAGAATGTTCTGTATACCATCACGACCCTATTTGTCGATGCCGAAATGATTTTGAAGGAAACCCTTATGAACATTGTAGACCGTCAACAAAACGTAAGTGTTATGATAACAAATATTATTTTCTACATTTTGCTTTTTCCGAAACATTTCACCAATTTAATTAATTATTACTTTTACAGCTGTACCTCGCGAAACCTGTGATAACATTCAATGTGGCGCTAATGCTATCTGTCAAGATTTAAATGGGGCACTAACATGTAAATGTTTACCGAACTTTTATGGGAACCCGTTGATGTCATGTCGACCAGAATGTGTCGTCAATAGTGATTGCTCACCTGATGCAGCTTGCTTAAATAACAGGTGTGAAAACCCATGCAAAGATGTTTGTGGTATTGGAGCAATTTGCAAAACAGTTAACCATCATGCTGTGTGCTATTGTGAATCGGGACAAACTGGTGATCCTTACGTTAGGTGTCAATCTGCACAAATCGCACCCCCAACATTAACCGTTTGTGATCCTTCACCTTGTGGCCCATACAGTAGATGTTTGGTATCAGCATCTGGATTAGCCGTATGTTCTTGTTTGCCGGGACACAGAGGCGTCGCACCAATGTGCCAACCAGAGTGTGTAAGCAATTCAGACTGCCTGCAGACGGAAACATGTGTTAATCAAAAATGTTTGAACCCTTGTCAAGGAAGTTGTGGTATCGGGGCTGAATGTATTGTTGTTAATCATAATCCGATATGTAGCTGCCGATATGGCCGAACGGGAGACCCATTTGTTGCGTGTAGAGAAGAAGATGTATCGCCCCGACCAAATAACCAAAACCCATGTGTGCCTTCACCTTGTGGACCAAATTCAGTCTGTGAAATAAGATCTAATCATCCAGTGTGTTCTTGCCGCCAGAGCTATTCAGGCACTCCACCATACTGCAGACCAGAATGTGTCATAAGTCAAGAATGTCCTTCAAATCAGGCTTGTATTAAAGAGAAATGTTTGGATCCATGTATCAACGCGTGTGGAAATAACGCAAAGTGTGATGTTATAAACCACATGCCACTTTGTAGTTGCGTAAGCGGTTATAGAGGTGACGCATTTGTAGGATGTGTAGCGATATCAAGAGAAGAACCATTAACACCGTGCAATCCATCACCTTGTGGAGAAAACACAATTTGTACAGTATCAAATGATATGGCCCGATGTTCATGTATTCCCCCTAATATTGGCAATCCTTACGCGGGTGGATGTCGACCGGAATGTACATTAAATCCAGATTGTCCAAATAATCTGGCATGTCTGTCCAATCACTGTCGAGACCCGTGTAAAGACTTATGCGGTGCAAATGCTGAATGTCTTGTCACTAATCACGTTCCAGTCTGTACGTGTTTCAAAGGCTACGAAGGAGATCCATTTTCATCTTGTCGTCTCAAGGAAATAAATCCACGTAAGTTGCAACTTTAAAAGTGTAATTTTTCAACAATTTGTTTTTTGTTCTATGTTAAATGACCCATCTTTTTTAGCGTACAGCAGTCCTTGCCAGCCCTCACCATGTGGTGCAAACAGCGAATGCCAGGTATCAGGTGACCGCGCTGTGTGCTCGTGCCAGCCAGGATACCTCGGTGCTCCTCCAGCTTGTCGACCTGAATGTGCCGTGAATTCCGATTGCCCGGCCAACAAAGCTTGTATCAATCAAAAATGCAAGGACCCGTGTGTTAACAGCTGTGGTCTAGACGCGAGATGCCACGTTGTAGGACACAACCCTATATGTTCATGTCCAGAAAATGTACCAGAAGGAGATCCATTTATTAGATGCTACAGAAAAAGTAAGTATTATTTTACTTTAGGCACTGATTTTATTTAAAATATTCAAAGATCATTTGGCACCAATTTGACTAGCTAGATCACCCTGATCACCTATTTCACCCAGTAATAAAAGACGACTCTTCCAAAGCTTAAAAAATACATTAAGAACAAAATTGTGGAATGAATTGTGGAAGTAAGTATTAGAGATGAGTCCGGTATTCAATAACTAACTCAGTACCTGTTAGCATGGTCCTAAAATATCTAACGCTATTGTAAAATCCGCATACCGCTAGGGAATAACTGTGCAAAGCGAGCATCGCGCCTAACCGACCGTGAGCCATAACTACCCAACGCTTCAATACCTATACTTACCTAAGTATCATCTACGCATAGGTACTAGCGGACCGTTCACCCGTAAAGTTATGTAGCTGCAACAAGTATTTGGTATTTCTTACCAAATCGGTTAAATGGTATTTCTAACCAAATCGGTTAGATGGTATTTCTAACCAAATCGGTTAGAAATATATTAGGTAGAAATCAGAACAGGTATAGAGTATTGTAACGTTATTGGGTACCAGTTGGTACTAGCGGTATTGAAACAAAATACCCAACTAATAACCGGTAGCCAAAATATCCAATAACTTCCATCCTTAGGCAGTATCGATTCATTCTGAAATGTTAAAACGGCGGCGACGCGGGCATGTAGGTTGTTGTATTTTTCTTAACAACTAATCCAAAATCATTGGTGGACAGGTATTCAGATTCCAAAACCAGATCAAAACCCGTGCCTTCCATCGCCGTGCGGACCTCACTCGACCTGCCGCAGAGAAGGACATAGAGCTGTGTGTGCTTGCGAATTGGGCACTCTTGGTGCTCCGCCTGCATGCCGCCCACAGTGTGTCATCAACCAAGACTGTCCCCTCGCGCTAGCCTGTCTCGCCGGAACTTGTGTCAACCCGTGCTTCGGATCCTGTGGGTTTAATGCTCGATGTATCGTGCAGAATCATCAGCCCATCTGTACGTGTGATGAAGGCTTTTCCGGAGATCCATTCGCTGGATGTAATCCTATCGAAGGTAAGTGCATAAAATAATATTAGGTACATATATTAGTAAATTTTTCGCACGTAGTTTTAGATCACATGCATGCTGAATCTGTCTTTCTGTCAATATCCGTAGCATGTACCTACCTTACTCGTAAATTTTCAGTTCTGAGAGAAAAACCTGATCACCCTTGTAAAACATCACCATGTGGATCGAACGCTATATGTCGGGAAAGGAATGGTGCTGGGTCTTGTGTATGTGTAGATGACTTTTACGGTGATCCTTACTTTGGATGCCGGCCAGAATGCGTAATGAACAGCGATTGCGACAGAGATAAATCTTGTTTCAATAACAAATGTGTGGATCCGTGTGCTGGAACGTGCGGGCAAAACACGGAGTGTAGAGTTGCAAATCATGTTCCTTCATGTTACTGCTTGCCTGGATATACTGGAAACTCTCTCCATGCATGTGCTCCCATACCGAGTAAGACTTCTTTTCTTATCTTTTCTAAACATGAATTTCTATCTCTATATTTTGTACTTATATTCCTTCTTTTGTTATTTATAAAGCTCTACCGGAACCTGTGGATCCCTGCCACCCTTCACCTTGCGGACCTTACAGCAAATGTAGGACTTTTAACGGCCATGCTGTATGCACATGTCTTGATCTATGCGTTGGTTCTCCACCAAATTGTCACCCTGAATGTATCGTTAGTTCCGATTGTAGGCCGAACAAAGCTTGCGTTAACCAAAAATGTCAAGATCCGTGCCCGGGCATGTGTGGAGTTAATGCTCAATGTCAAGTCATTAACCATAATCCGATATGCAGTTGTTACAACGGATATACTGGCGATCCATTTGTTAGGTGTTTCTTTGACGAAAGTAAGTCCATATTTTATTAATTCATTAAAATTATTATTTTAAATATTAAAAAACAAAATGATAAATTATGGAAAACTTCTTTACCAGGGCAAATGGAACCTATAAATCCTTGCACTCCTAATCCTTGTGGACCACATTCACAATGCAAGGAAATAAACGATGTACCAGTTTGTTCATGTTTGAATAATTATGTGGGCCGCCCTCCTAATTGTCGACCAGAATGCGTCATAAGTGTAGAGTGTCCAGGAAATCTGGCTTGCATTTCTGAAAGATGTAGTGATCCTTGTCCTGGTTCATGTGGATTTCATGCCTCGTGCATGGTAGCAAAACATATTCCAATTTGCAATTGTGATCAAGGTTATACTGGAGATCCTTTCTCTGGATGTTCGCCAATTCCAAGTAAGTTTGTGGTAATTTAAATAGAGCAAATTGAAAAAAGAAACTGCATAAGTTATAAATGTTACTTTATATTTTATAGCTATTGAACCACAATATGAAAGTCCTTGCTCTCGATCACCTTGCGGAGCTAATGCTGTTTGCAAAGAGAGACATGGTATAGGATCATGTTCCTGTCTTCCTGATTATTACGGTGATCCATACGTAGAGTGTCGACCGGAGTGCGTACTCAATTCTGACTGTCCGAAGGATAGAGCATGCGTCAATAACAAATGTAAAGATCCATGTCCCGGTGTATGTGGAATGAACGCTGAATGTCGAGTCAATAATCACGCTCCATCATGTGCGTGTATATCAGGATACGAAGGAAATCCATTTACATCGTGTTATTTAAGTAAGATATATGTTTTTAATTTGGGGAAACAGTTTATGCAATTTAATATGACATAACAACATGTGATGCAGTGAATTTAACTACATGTTATTTTTAGGACCTGTCGAAAATCCAATCGAACCATGTCTACCTTCGCCTTGTGGTCCATACAGTGTTTGTAGAGAAAGCAATGGCTACGCAATATGCTCATGCCAGGAGCAGTATTTCGGATCACCACCTTTCTGCCGACCCGAATGCATGGTCAGCAGTGAATGTATGCCCAATAAGGCATGCATTAACCAAAAATGTGTTGATCCTTGTATTGGATCATGCGGCAATAATGCAAAATGTATGGTAGTTAATCATAACGCTCTATGCAGTTGCCCGCAAAATTATGTCGGTGATCCATTTGTGCACTGTAAATACGATGATCGTGAGTGTATTAAAGACTTTCTTTGATCATTAACAAAAATAATCTAACGTTACTAAAATAAGTTAACTACTAGCTAGGAATTCTTATAAAAAATCTAACATAATTAAATCTGGTGTAGATAAAATAAATAGCATCAAAAAGTTGCTCCAAGCTTAACTACAAATAATATTTTTTTATAGGACCACAACCAAAGCCAAGTGGTAACCTTTGTATTCCGTCACCTTGTGGACCAAATTCGCAATGTCGTATAGTGGGTGAAACACCGGCATGTTCTTGTGAGCCAGGTTTTATTGGAAGGGCACCGAATTGTCGTCCTGAATGTATTTATGACGAAGAATGCCCTAGTAATTTAGCTTGTGTGCGCGAAAAGTGTACTAGCCCATGCGCGGGCTCTTGTGGCAATAACGCAGAATGTGTCGTGATCAATCACAAAGCAGTTTGCCATTGCCGTGAAAGCTATACTGGGGATCCATTTAGTGGTTGTTACTTTATTGGTAAGTTCGAAAAAAATGCAAATCAGGGCACAAATATTTAAAACTGCAATTACATAACCATTACAATGTCTTTTGTAGTCACTATACCCAGTGAAGATGAAACGAATCCATGCAATCCGTCACCTTGTGGGCCAAATGCAATTTGTAAAGAAAAATATTCAGCTGCGTCTTGCATATGTCAACCAGGATATTTTGGAGATCCGTATCTCGGATGCAGACCTGAATGTGTAACAAATAACGACTGCTCATCAGACAAAGCTTGCCTAAACAACAAATGTGTGGATCCGTGTCAGGGAGCATGTGGAACAAATGCTCAATGTGTTGTATCACACCATACACCGGTATGCTTGTGTATTGAAGGTTACGAAGGAAACCCTGTAGTTTCTTGTCACCCGCAAAGAAAACGTTAGTAAAGCTTCATTAAAAAGTAGGTACTTATTGAATTTAATAAACCGCAATGACGAGTCTAATGAATACATATTTTTTAGCTCCTATTACTGATATTAATCCATGCATACCTTCGCAATGTGGACCGTATAGTATCTGCAAAGTAGTGAATGAGCACGGAGTGTGCTCGTGCCAAGAAGGATATGTGGGTTCACCGCCAACTTGTAGACCTAATTGTGTGTCTAGTACCGACTGCCCACAACACCAAGCATGTTTAAGCCAAAACTGTCGGGACCCTTGCCCAGGAACGTGCGGATTGAATGCACGATGCCATGTCATAAATCACAACCCAATTTGTACTTGCCGAGCAGGTTTTACTGGAGATCCGTTTATTTCTTGTCAATTGGAGCAAAGTAAGACTGAATTTAATAAAAATAGTGAAATTGACACAATGATTTATTTTTTAGACCAATATTCATGACGTTATAGTATATTGCTTGACTTTTTATTTTATTTACTTGCGTAATTTTTATGTTTCTTATTACTTGTATTCATATCATTCTTACATGTTCTATATTTTAAATCTTATTTATTTTTCTTGATCTTTGTTTCTTAATCTTGTTTTTTCTTCCTTAGAACCTATTAGAGAGGGGCCTAAAGGAAATCCATGTGTCCCTTCACCATGTGGTCCTAACTCTCAATGTAAAGTAGTGGGAGAATCGCCTGCATGTTCTTGCTTGCCAAACTATATTGGCGTTGCACCAAATTGTAGACCTGAATGTTCTATAAACGCTGAATGTCCTGGTAATCTTGCATGTCAAAGCGAACGGTGTGTGGATCCGTGTCCGGGTTCATGTGGCTTTAACGCAGAATGTTCTGTAGGGAATCATGTAGCGTTATGTAATTGTGTACCTGGATATACTGGCGATCCATTTAGTGGATGTTCATCGGTGCCACGTAAGTAATAAACTTAAGCACGGTACCTACTTTTACAAAAATGATAATGCCCAAAGATCATCAACTACGTTTAAAACTTTCTGATAGTGTTTGGTTATGGCAATCAGAAGCTATTTCAGGAAATGCTACCAATAGTTGGATGAGGTCAGTACAAAACTTCTATTAATTTATAGATACACCGGAACCGCCACCGAATCCGTGCCACCCATCCCCATGTGGTGCAAACGCATTATGCAAGGAACGCAATGGAGTGGGTTCATGTGCCTGTCTGCCGGAATACTTTGGTGATCCGTACACTGGGTGTAGACCAGAATGTGTCTCGAACTCAGATTGTGATCGCAATAAAGCGTGCTCCAACAACAGATGTAAAGACCCATGTCCAGGAGCATGTGGTGTAAATGCTGAGTGTAGAACTGTTAACCATTCTCCTACATGTACTTGTTTGAATGGTTATTCTGGGAACCCATTGATTCGATGCGAAATAGAAGGTAAGCATTTCTTAATAAAGCAAAGCTAGGCAAAAAAGAATTAAATCTTTTGATTTAACAAATAATGTTATTTTAGTAATTTCAGACAAACAAGATAACCCAATAGATCCTTGTCAACCATCCCCCTGTGGACCGAACAGTCTATGCAGAGTTATTAACGGTCATAGCGTTTGCACTTGTGAAGTTGGATATATCGGTACAGCTCCAAATTGCCGTCCCGAGTGTATTGTCAGCTCTGAATGCGCTCAAAATAAAGCATGTGTAAACAAGAAATGCATAGACCCTTGCCCGAATACATGCGGGCTGAACGCTAGATGTCAAGTAATAACGCATAACCCGATATGTAGCTGTACACCTGGCTTTACTGGCGATCCTTTCACAAGATGCAGTCAAGAAGAAAGTAAGTAGATGGTTGCTCCAAAGGCACTACAAACGTTATAGTATTTTTGTAGTTGTTTACTGTGTTCACTAAACAAGTATAAATAATGTTTCAGTTAAATATGTACCACATAATCAAGACCCGTGCATACCATCTCCTTGTGGGCCAAATTCTGAATGTCGTGTCATTGGAGATCAAGCTGCGTGCTCTTGTTTGCTGAATTACATAGGAAGAGTGCCCAACTGCCGGCCGGAATGTACCATAGATGCAGAGTGTTCTAGCAATGCAGCTTGCATCAATGAACGGTGTAAAGATCCATGCCAAGGTGTCTGTGGCCTTAATGCTTTATGTTTGGCCATCAACCACAAAGCTATTTGTTCTTGCCAACAAGGATTTACTGGTGATGCTGGTCGTGCTTGTTCCCAGATAGTAATTTCACGTAAGTACCTTCTTTATCAACTGCAGGTATTTGTTTTTTATACGTTAATAACATAAAGATAAGATTATTCATATTTTTATTATAGCCACGGAAATGACGCCAACTTCTAGTCCTTGTTCTCCATCTCCTTGCGGTCGCAACGCAGAGTGTCGGGAATACAACGGCGCTGGTTCCTGCGTTTGTTCTGAAGGATACGAAGGTGATCCATACAGTTCACAAGGATGCCGTCGGGAATGTGAGAATAATAACGACTGTCCAGCTAACTTGGCCTGTACCAGATTCAAATGCATCGATCCTTGTCCAAGAACATGTGGACAATTCGCTCAATGTACGGTAGAAAACCATGCTCCAGTCTGCACGTGTCCAAGAGGTTATACAGGAGATCCATTCTTCCAGTGCAGAGAGATTTTATTAGAACGTAAGTTTGAAACTTAAAAGTTTGAAATCGAAAATACATATGACTTGCTAATTATTTCTTTCATCCTTCAGCTAAACCTGTACTCAATCCCTGTGAACCTACACCATGTGGTCCCAACAGCCAGTGTAGACAATCAAACATGCAAGCTGTATGTTCTTGTCTTCCAAATTACATTGGGTCACCTCCAAGCTGCAGGCCGCAATGCATTGTGAACAGCGAATGCGATGTATCCAAAGCATGTATAAATCAAAAATGTGACGATCCCTGTCCAAACACATGTGGCTTGAGAGCTCATTGCCAAGTTAAAAACCACAATCCTATATGCACATGCCCAGCTGGGATGACTGGTGATCCATTCACACAGTGTTACCGTAAGTACATACAATATTACTCCACATTATGGTACTCCACAATATTTTTGATTATGTGCTAGTTGTCGTATAAACTGTTTTCAAAAATTTTCTAGTATTGCCACCAGTCACGGAACGACCACCATCATGCAATCCTTCACCATGTGGACCTAATTCGAAATGCCAGATGTTATCAAGCGGGCCAGCGTGTTCATGCGAGCCAGGTTTTGTGGGTTCTCCACCATCTTGTAGACCCGAATGTACCATAAACTCTGAGTGCCCAGCTTCATTGGCTTGTGTAAGACAGAAGTGTGAAGATCCTTGTCCAGGCTCTTGTGGAGTAGAAGCAAATTGTCATGTTCTAAATCATGTAGCTGTGTGCGTTTGTAATGAAGGTTTTACGGGAGACCCTTTTTCACGATGCTCGCTGGTTCGCGAAGGTATTTACGCTACCATTTTTTTTTTAAATATATAGATTTAATCTGTTTGCATAATTTGTAAATATTTTTTTACAGTACCAACTACACCATCTCCATTAGATCCATGCAATCCTTCACCGTGCGGGCCAAATGCAGAATGTAATAATGGATTCTGCACATGTCTGTCAGATTACAGTGGAAATCCTTATGAGTCCTGCAGGCCCGAGTGTACTGGAAGTCAAGAATGCCCCAGAGATAAGGCATGTTTCAGAAATAAATGTCGAGATCCTTGCCCTGGTGTATGTGGACAAAATGCTAAATGCGATGTCATAAATCATATTCCAACATGTTCTTGTATGCCCGATTATACGGGTAATCCATTTACGCATTGTCAAAGAATAGAAATAGAGAAAAGTAAACCACGAGATCCGTGCCACCCGTCACCATGTGGACCTAACAGCTTATGCAGAACAACAGACAATACAGCAGTTTGTGCGTGTCTCGAGGGATTCCAAGGTTCCCCCCCAGCTTGTCGACCTGAATGCATTGTAAGCTCTGAATGTCCTTCGACCAAAGCTTGCGTCAATCAGAAGTGCATTAACCCTTGTATAAACGCTTGTGGTGTTTCGGCTCGTTGTGAAGTAATTAATCATAGCCCAATCTGCAGTTGCAATCCTGGTCAAACTGGAGATCCTTTCAAAGGTTGTCATGATGTTATAGCTACTCCCCCTGAAAATATAGAGGCATGCAATCCATCTCCATGCGGGCCAAACTCCCAATGTATGGAAAGGAACGGAAAAGCAAATTGCCGTTGCATTGAAAACTACGTAGGTCAGCCACCTAATTGCAGACCCGAATGTGTTATTAACCCAGATTGTCCATCAAACCAAGCTTGTATCAGAAACAAATGTATAGATCCTTGCCCAGGTTCATGTGGGGTTAACGCAGATTGCACAGTCGTAAGCCACACCGTATCATGCAGCTGCAGAGAAAAATATACTGGAAATCCATTTATGCAATGTGTACCGCAGGAAGGTTTGTTTATTTTACTAATAACTGTATTTTTTTTTACTTTCATGATCTTTTAAGTAGTTACTTCATTAAGTTATTTTTAATTTCAGAAAGCAGAACAGAACCCTGTGATCCGTCACCGTGTGGTGCAAACGCAATCTGTCACCAAAGAGACGGAGCAGGAGCTTGCTCATGTTTGGAAGGATATCAAGGCAATCCATACGAGAGTTGCCGCCCTGAATGTGTGCTTAGTTCGGATTGTTCCGCTGACAAATCATGTATCAAAAACAAGTGTGGCGATCCATGCCCAGGCATATGTGGAACGAATGCTGAGTGTTTAGTAATTAATCATGTACCTAGTTGTGCGTGCATCAAGGGATATTCAGGAAATCCTTTCCAACAATGCGCGCCAATTGATAAAGATCCTGTACCTATTGCACCTTGTCAACCATCACCATGTGGACCTAACAGCATTTGTAGAGAAAACGGCGGCTTAGCATCTTGCGAATGTCTCGCTGATTATATTGGTGCCCCACCTGATTGTCGACCTGAATGCATAGTGAGCAGCGAATGTCCTGCAGATCGTGCTTGTCATAAGTTGAAATGTGCCGACCCATGCAGAGGTACTTGTGGAATAAATGCACATTGTCAAGTAGTAAACCATAGTCCACTTTGCAGTTGCCCTGCTGGTACAACGGGTAATCCGTTCAAGCATTGTTTTGAAATCGAAAAATCCGTTTCTGAACCGGAATTCAAACATCCGTGCCAACCAAATCCATGTGGAAGCTATAGCGAATGTCGTCCCATCAACAATAATCCCTCTTGCTCATGCATTCAAGGATTTGTTGGTGTTCCACCAAATTGCCACCCAGAATGTCTAGTAAACACAGATTGTCCATCGCATCAGGCCTGTATTGCAGACAAATGTAGAAATCCGTGCGAAGGGTCGTGTGGATTTAGGGCAGAATGTCGCGTTCATGATCATATCCCAATATGCAGCTGCCCTACCGGTTTTTCAGGCGATCCATTCATACAATGTTCAGAAGTGATTGGTAAGTTTTATACCAGCATAATTCATAAAAATGGCTTCATCATATAAAGTCATTTTTTTATTTTTCAGATAAACCTTTAGATGATCCGTGCAGTTTATCTCCTTGCGGTAGTAATGCATACTGTGATGCCGGGCTATGCAGTTGTGCACTTGGATATTTCGGCGACCCTTACGTAGGATGCAGACTAGAATGCAGTACGAACGGCGAATGTTCGCCAACAAAGACTTGCCAGGGAGGAAAATGTGTCGACCCATGTCCAGGGGCTTGTGGTACTGGCGCTATATGCTCAGTCAATAACCACATACCATCTTGCACCTGTCCCCCAAGCACATCAGGAGACCCCTTCACGTTGTGCTCAGAGATTATTCGTAAAGGTACCTAATTTATATTAATTGCTGGTACTATTTCAAATATTGAGAGCTAAATTACGCAACATGAAACTGAACAAGACAAATAAAATGAAAAATTTGTTTTAGAAATATCAAGTAAATCAGCTTGTTCTCCTTCACCGTGTGGTCCGTACAGCGAGTGTACAGTTAGTTCGAACGGCGCCGCAGCTTGTTCATGTAGATCTGGTCATATTGGATCACCGCCGTCATGCAGACCTGAATGTCTCGTTAGCGCCGAATGTACGCTGCAGTTGGCATGTATCGACCGCAGGTGTCGCGACCCTTGTGTGGGCGCCTGCGGCCGTGGGGCAAGGTGCCAAGTTATAGCACACTCTCCAATATGTACATGCAATGATGGATTCACAGGAGATCCTTTCTCCCATTGCTACCCAGGTATGCAATTAAAATAATATTTTAATACCCGCCATTGACGTTCATGTATCAACACAAGTCTGATTCATGGGTCTTCGTCTTTATTTTACATCAACGTGGGCGCCTATAGGTTTGCATGGACATAAGCACGAATAATATTTGGGTGAGAGCCACTTACGCGATGGAAAGCGCGAGTTGTTTTGCTTTTGCTGCGTGGACACTTGCGCAAAAATCACAAAACTCCTCATTATCTCTCTAAATAGACGTCGCAGATTTCATCATTGTCTAAGGGATTGTGGTCTCTCTCTGATATACATATCTCACCTGCCTCTATCCCTCTCCTTCCTTCCCCATCAGGATAAACATATTTAAACGTAGATCTTCTCAGCACGTGCTACGATGCTACGATTGATCGGCGACGGCGTAGCATACAATAGAATTCAACACGCACAAACTTCTACTACACTCTAAATTCATCTTAGCCTAGAAAATAACAGACCTAACGTGTTGTCATTTTCAGTATGATAAAAAAAGTTTTTGTTTTTTATTATACTTTCGACTTTCCCTACCCTTCCTCTCCAGTAGATAAATTTATTTACCTATTTATTTTATTCATTTTCCAAGTGGACTTATAGTTACGTAAAAAAAAACGTCTAAGAGTTACACGAAAATAACGAATAGTAACATAGTAATTCAAATCTTATATAATACAATAGTAGGTAATGAATATAAATAATTGCGCGTGGTACGACGCTATGGCCCAATTTCAGGCATTCTTATCTGTGAGAAATTCAAAGCAGTATTCAGTAAATTGGTGACTGGTCTTAATTAGTGTCCGACGACCGAACTTCTACGTATTGATAGTTATTTCGATCGAAATCGGTGCTCCGTCAAAATTCATAGACAATACTAGAAAACGTGGATATTTGTTACCGACTTGTTAAAAAAAACGTCAAATGCGAGTTGGAAGCAAAGCGGGTTGCGTAATTATAAGACCTTGTTTCTTGCTAAATTTCATGGTTCTAGGTCAACGGGATGTAGGCACAGGCACCCTACAGGAAATGATCGCTTACAAAACGAAATTTTTTTTTTTAATTAGCTACATATTTACTGTTTTCAAATTTTTTGCTTTTCTTGTGCTCTAAGGCCTTGCTTCTTGCCTATGATTCTAGGTCAAGGGGAAGTACCCTATAGGTTTTCGTTCCATGGTGTGAATCAAATATTATTTTTTATGTGAATAAATTACAAATTCACTAATTTCGGATTGTTCCCTTTAGTTGTGCTATAAGACCTTCTTGGCAAATTTCATGGTTGTAGGTCAACGCGAAGTACCCTATAGTTTTTGTGTGCAAATATTCCTTTCGAAATTAAAAAAAAATTGGGCATAAACCTCTGTAACTTTTGATTGCGTTGACTTAAAAGTTTCATTTATATCAAGGCTCCAAGAGGTTGCGGACCTGGCTATTTGATGTTAATTTCAACTCGACAGCTTCACGCGTTTCTGAGAAAAGAGGGTTGACAGACGGACAACAAAGTGATCCTATAAGGTTTCCGTTTTTCTTTTGACGTACGGAACCCTAAAAACCACTAAGCAGATCGAGCTAGGCGGAGATTTCGCTGTAGGTATACTCATATGAAAATGTCACTACGTCTGTCCTTCTTTTTATTTAGAAAATATAGTGAAAGTTCACGGGCATGTACCAAATAAAGCCAGAATTTTATGAACCAATAAATAAGCTTTTAAATTGTTCACGCCATTTTCTGCGTTTGTTGTTACAATTTTTAAACAGTGAAGCTCATAGAAAAAAATCATACTTTTTAAATCTACTTATTGAAAGCTGTAGTATAAACTCGAGAGCAGGGACTAGTTTACCATAAATATTATTTTTTTGTTGTAAATTAAATGCATACCTAATTGTTTTCGCCACACTCAGTCTGTATCTTTCTAAACAACTAATTATAAACGCTGATTGCTTTACTTTCAACCACCACAATTCGGCTGCACAAATTAACTCCACCACTTCAAAACAGGCCTCTAAACATTTTGCAAAATGATCCCTGACTCGTAAATTTTTTTTCATACACCTACAATATTTGTTAACGAGCTATGCCATGTGTTCCATGTCATGGGCTAGACGAGAAGAAAATATTCATCTCTTTTAAGGTAGGTACCACCAAAAAAATATTTCACCACTCTATCGGCGTGATTATGCCAAAACCAGCTTTCTAATACTACTAAAATCTGTTAAGCTAACCCGCGGACAGAAACAGACAGACGGACATGGAGAAACTGTAAGGGTTCCTTGTTGACTACCTGTAAGGTTCCTTGTTGACTACTACACGCAAAATAGCTTTGCGCTGGGGTAAAAATGCACGAGGATGAATCAACTTGACCCCCCGTGCTCCTGTCATGGAAAACGATAAAATCTGTATTTTAGTCTAAATATGATTGCTTCAATGCTAACTCAAACACAGATTCTCTGTTAACATGGTAGTGTCACAGTTTTTCATAGTTTATAGCAAAAATCTTGATTTTCTTATGGTAACTCAGATCACTCAAAATTTAACTTGTCTAAGTGCTTATTTTGTAAGCCTAAAGAAATAAAGTTATTGATTCTGATTCTGAACATAGGCAAATAACATGTGTCCCCAGGATTCTCTACCTTTGTATGTGTCGGGTGGGTCACCATAGGAAAACAAAAAATCCCGCTATAAACTACAAAAAAATATGAAACTACCATGTTAGCAGAGAACCTAATTTACGTTAACATAACATAAAACAATCATATTTTAAACTGAAATACAGATTTTATAGTTTTTCTATGACAGACAGGGCACAAAAGGGTCGGTAAAAAAGTTAATTCACCCACGAGATTTCACGCCGCCCCGCGCCGCCGCCGCCGCCGCCGCCGGTCCGCTGTAGCATCGTAGCATGCGCTACGAAGGTCTACGAAATATAATATTAAGTATATTGCTTACATATTCGTCTACTGAGAAGGAAGGGGAGTGGTAGAAAAAAGTCAGTACACTAAATATAATAAGCGCAAAAACTTTTCTTTATCAGTCTTTAAGTTACGAGGCTAAATGAAATTTAGTGTGTAGTAAGTAAAAAGTAGGTGGGCGTTGAAGTTTTTTGTATGCTACGGTGGTCCATCGTACGTAGCGCGTGCTACAAAGATTTACATTGATATGATTAAATAATTATCGTTATGGAGAAGGGCTGGGCCCTTCCACTTCCTTCTCCATGACGATTAGGGAAGGTGAGACATATCACCAGAAAGAGAACAAAATCTCCTACACAATGGTGAATTCCACATTTCTTTGCGATATCTATTTTGAGAGATTATGATTTATAAGGAGTTTTGTGGTGTTTGGTTTGTTCATTTCTTACATAGCGCGAGTGATATATTTTATTCAATGATCCTGCACACTTGTGGGCAGCATTGAACGTGTGTGATCACTATGGGCGTCATTCACAATTGAAGCGGCGCGGCGTCATGCATATGAGACCTGTGGTCATACATGAACGTGTGTTGCCTCCGAATAAGCTTTCCTTCTTTTGTTCTTGGGTGTTATTAGTTACGTTTTTATTTTTCTTTTAAGTGCAAACGCCAATAACGATTGATCCATGTCATCCATCTCCATGTGGACCGAACTCTATATGTGTTAAATCACAAGAGACTCCGGCATGTAGCTGCCAACCTAATTTTATTGGAGCTCCTCCAAACTGTCGACCCGAGTGCACAATCAGCGCAGAGTGCCCAGCCACGTTAGCTTGTGTTTCACAAAGATGCAGAAATGCCTGTGAACAAGCTTGCGGCCCAAGAGCCGTTTGTTCCGTAGTTGATCATCGCGCCACTTGTGCTTGTGAACCTGGTTTGGATGGTGATCCATTCCAAGGTTGTTCGTCGCCCAAACGTGAGTATTTTTGTAACATTGAGCTAATAACCTTATTTTTTAGTTTGTACAGATTCCATTATATTGGTATAAAAAATATTTTGGAATGAGAGATAAATGAATATTTTGTGTATAAAAAAATCAAGGTAATTGAAAAGTTATAAATTAAACATAACTTACTCATTTATAAAAAAAAAACAAGTTGCGTTTTAATGTCTTTACGTGCAAATAACACTGCTTTGCAAAGCGTGATAGGTATAGCATTAAATATATTGTGTGCTTAAAAAAATTTAAAATTGTCTAGAAAGCACGCCTCACATGGTTTTGAGTATTTAACATGAATTGAATAGATCTTTGTGGATATTTTCACTTTAGAACTAAGTGGCGACCATGCCCGCCCCAACGTTCTCAAAGGTGATTTTATCCACAAAGAACTCATTCTTACGCTTCAGGAAGAAAGCCTCAGTAAAAATTGTGAAAACGATTATCAATGCTTCCACAAAGGGTCGTAATCCATTGTATAACTTTTTATGTGACATTAATTGCCTTGCTTTCAATCGGAGCACGCGGAGATAACCTAGCACTTACAGTAAGCTTAGGTCGTCCGCCGTAACGGCCGCTTTGGAAGGTGCGCTAGCGATAGTGACACTGTCGCCGGAAAAGGAGTCACTAAAAGTCGCCGAGCCCAGCAAGCTTCAACTAACGCTTCGGATCAAGGAGTGCTTCAACGGTGGCTGAAGTTTACTGGTAAGTTTTTTTTATGTTTTTGAACAATAATTTTCAGCTCCACCGAAGGTAGAATATTTAAACCCATGTGAACCAACGCCATGTGGTGTTAATGCCGAATGTAATGTACAAGGGAATGCCGGTTCGTGTACATGTTTGCCTGGCCATTTCGGTGATCCTTATCAAAGTTGTAGACCAGAATGTTTAGCTGACTCAGATTGTACACTAATGCTAGCGTGTGAGAGAAACAAATGCATTGACCCTTGTCCCGGAGCATGCGGATATAATGCAGACTGTTATGCCACAAACCATAAACCACTGTGCAATTGCAAGCCTGGATACACTGGTAACCCACATTCCATGTGTTCAATTGTACGAGGTAATATATAAAGTTGTTAAATGAGTTGGATTCAATTTTGACCTTCATGTTTGTAAACATGTTATTCGGTTTTACAGAAAAAGATATCGCAGTAATAAACGTCTGCAATCCATCTCCTTGTGGTATGAATGCAGTATGTAAAGAAATAAACAGTCAACCTGTTTGCTCATGTCTGCCAAATTATCAAGGCGCACCACCAAATTGCAAATCCGAGTGTGTGGTCAATTCAGAATGCACGCCAAACAAAGCATGTGTCAACCAACGTTGCATAAGCCCATGTCCAAAGCCATGTGGTCAGAACACAGAATGTAAAGTAATAAACCATAGTCCTGTATGTTCTTGTAAGTTCGGATTTTCAGGAGATCCATTCACAATGTGCAGCCGTGTGTTACGTAAGTTAATTTCATATATTTTTATAAAACTTTTATGTTCCGCGAAATAATATCGATTATATATATTCACAGATACATCTCCAACTATTGCGGCACAGTCTGATCCTTGTTCACCATCTCCCTGTGGGCTTTATGCAGAGTGCAGAAATATAAACGACCTAGCATCATGTTCTTGCTTGCCAAGTTACATTGGTTCTCCGCCTTTCTGTAAGCCAGAGTGTGTGGTTCACTCCGATTGCCCCAGTGATCAAGCATGCGTAGCAGAGAAATGTAGAAATCCATGTGAAGGATCATGTGGGTTATATGCGAAATGCTTTGTGAATAACCACATTCCAGTATGCTTGTGCTCAGAAGGTTACACAGGAGACCCTTTCAGGCAATGCGTGCCAAAGCCAATTCAAGGTAAATCTCTTGCCTTATTGTCGAAAAAAGAAAACATTTTAAAATAATTGAAGCAAAAATTAACGAAATATATTGTTTTGTTTTAGATCCAACGCCATCAGGTTATAGTGACCCGTGCCAGCCAAGCCCGTGTGGTCCAAATACTATTTGCAAAGATGGTATTTGCTCCTGTTTAAGAGATTTTCATGGTGATCCAAATCTTGGCTGCCGACCTGAATGTGTTTACAACACAGATTGTTCACTAGATAAGGGTTGCCAACAAAACAAATGTGTCGACCCTTGCATCGGAACTTGTGGTGTTAATGCAATTTGTGAAGTTATGAACCACATTCCAATGTGTTCTTGTCCAAGAGGTTTGAGTGGAAACGCTTTCGTAGAATGCCGACCTTCTAGAGGTACCTTACACTTTTATTTAACATTTCTATAACACAACATGTATAATAATAATAAATAAAATAAATAATGCTGGACAATTCACACAACATTATCTAGCCCCAAGCTAAGCAGAGCTTGTGTTATGGGTACTAGATAACTGATATACTTAATATAATACGATACATAGATAGATATTTTTTATTATACATAGAAAACATCCAGAACACCCTGAACAAATATTTGCAGATCGTACAAACATTGTATACCGCTAAACTTGTAGTATAGGGAAATATAACGTACCTACTTTGTTATAGTTGCAGAAACAAGCCCGTGCAACCCATCGCCCTGTGGTCCAAATAGCAGATGCCAACAGTCAAATGGACAAGCAGTTTGCTCATGTGTGCCCGGATATCGAGGAAGCCCACCTACTTGTCGACCCGAATGTTTGGTTAGTCTTGAATGCCCTTTGAAGGAAGCTTGTAACAACCAAAAGTGTGTAAATCCATGCATTGGAGCATGTGGTTCGGGGGCTGTTTGTGATATAATCAACCATAATCCAATTTGTACGTGTCCACCATCATTTACTGGGGATCCGTTTGTCAGATGTATCGTCAGAGGTTTGTTTCTGTTCTATAATTGCAGATATTTTATATACAATTTAATCAAAAAAAAATGTTTTTTACATACAAATTTACTCTTGCAGCGTATATAGAACAAGAACCAACTAATCCATGCGAGCCCTCTCCATGTGGACCGTATTCCATTTGTAAACTAAACGGTGATAATGCACTATGTGCTTGCTCTCCGGGCTATAAAGGCACTCCTCCAAATTGTAGACCAGAATGCATCAGCAACAGTGAATGTGATTTTAGCCTTGCATGTTTAAATAAAAAATGCTCTGATCCTTGCACTGGAACGTGTGGAACTAATACAGAATGTAGAGTCGTAAGCCACGCTCCTCAGTGCATTTGCAAATCAGGTTACACAGGAGATCCATTTTCATATTGTAGCATTCATGAGATGATAGAGCCAAATGAAATCCTGAACCCATGCAACCCAAGTCCGTGTGGTTCAAATGCTATTTGTCGAGAACAAAAGAGTGTAGGATCGTGCCAATGTATAGATGGTTACGCAGGTAATCCATACGAAGGATGTCGACCAGAATGTGCCGTTAACTCCGACTGCCCGTTGAACCGAGCTTGTTCAAGAATGAAATGCATAGACCCTTGCCCGGGCACGTGCGGCTCAAACGCACTATGTCAAGTGAATAATCACATGCCTTCTTGCATTTGTCAACCTGGATATTCTGGAAATCCATTTAGCTACTGCACCATAATGCAAGAACGTAAGTTCTTTATAATATTTAATTATCTATATTAACTATATTCTTATTTAATATTACAGCACAAACATTATCCTGTTACAGCACAAATTGTGGATACTAATCCATGCAATCCATCTCCCTGTGGCGGTAACAGCCAATGTAGAGAAATAAACAGACAAGCAGTCTGTTCTTGTCTTCCCGACTTCATGGGTGCCCCACCCGATTGTCGCCCTGAATGTGTCGTTAGTTCTGAATGCGCAACACAACTAGCTTGTGTAAACCAAAAATGCGTGAATCCATGTAGCGACACGTGTGGAAGAAATGCGAACTGTAATGTTATAAACCACAGCCCAATCTGCGTCTGTAAACAAGGTCTTACAGGAAATCCGTTCACTAGCTGTTTCCCTCTAAAGAGTAAGTATACAAGTCAAAATAAAAGATATGAAGTAAAAATAAGTCTAACACGTTTTTTTATGACCCTGTGTAAATTATTTATCTAATATTTTATGAGTGTGGTTTAGGCAGATAATTATAATACTAGTGTGTTTTTATGAAAAAATTACAATTTCAGTATCAGAACCAATACAACATACACCTTTGGATCCATGTTTATCATCGCCATGTGGATTGTACGCTGAATGTCATAATATTGGAGGATCGGCCTCTTGTGCTTGTCTACCGAGTTATATTGGAAGTCCTCCTAATTGTAGGCCAGAATGTACGATTAATTCAGAGTGTCCCAGCAATCAGGCATGCATAAATGAAAAATGTAAGGATCCATGTACTGGAGCCTGTGGATTAAACGCCGAGTGTCATGTATTTGGACACATAGCACAATGTGCATGCAAAGAACAGTACACAGGTGATCCATTTACCCGTTGTTTGCCAGCACCGGAAGAGGATTACTCAGAACTAGATCCATGCAATTCTTCTCCATGTGGAGCTAATGCTGAATGCAATAACGGCGTATGCACATGTTTACCGGAATATCAAGGTGATCCCTACTTTGGCTGCCGACCAGAGTGCCTTACTAGCTCGGATTGTCCACAAAACAAAGCATGTGTAAGGAAAAAATGTGCTGATCCTTGTATAAATACTTGTGGTAAGGGGGCTATTTGCGAAGTATTTAGCCATGTGCCAATGTGTACTTGTCCAAATGGATTTTCAGGAAATGCTTTCCTCGAATGTCGACCTGTTCAAGCGACCGAATTCGTGAATCTTTGTAATCCATCTCCTTGTGGACCAAATAGCCAATGTAGAGACATCAACGGACAAGCCATCTGTTCCTGTTTACCTAACTACAATGGAGCACCCCCAACTTGTAGACCTGAATGTGTTTCAAGTGCAGAATGCGCGCTTAATCGAGCTTGTTCTAATCAAAAATGCATTGATCCATGCCTAGGAAACTGTGGAAACGGTGCAATATGTCAAGTCATAAATCATAATCCCATATGTTCATGCCCATCTGGATTTACTGGAGATCCATTCTCAAGATGCATGCCGGATGGTAATTTATCATGACGTTAAAAAAATACTTAAAATTATCTAAAGTGAGAAATCTGTATTTAACCAAATATATTATTTCAGATATTATTCCACCTCCGTACGTCAACCCCTGTCAACCTTCGCCTTGTGGTCCTAACTCTATTTGCAGAGAGATAGGAAATTCTCCATCATGTGCTTGCCTTGAAAATTTCCTCGGCAACCCGCCAAACTGTCGACCGGAATGTATAGCAAACACGGAATGTCCGAACGACATGGCATGCATTAATCTAAAATGCCAAGATCCCTGTCCTGGATCATGTGGAACAGGAGCTGAATGCCGCGTTGTCAGCCACGCTCCTCAATGTTTATGTCCCAGTGGATTAACAGGAGATGCTTTTATTGGATGCAATGTCATAGACGTGCCTCTTGCTCCATGCTCGCCTTCACCATGCGGTCCCAATGCTATATGCAAAGAACAAGGAAATGCAGGCGCTTGCGTCTGTCAACAAGATCACATAGGAAACCCGTACGAAGGTTGTCGTCCGGAGTGTGTTGTCAATTCAGATTGTGCTACGAATTTGGCATGTATACAAAATAAATGCAAGAATCCGTGCGAAAAAATTTGCGGCCGAAACGCTATATGCAACGTTATAAATCACACACCACGCTGTGAATGTTTGCCAGGCCTAACAGGTAGTCCATACGAGTACTGCTATGAGAAAGCTGCAGGTGAGTAACACCTAATTATTAAAACTTTACCTCATATTGATCGCAACAATTTTGTTTTATAAACTAATCTTAAATAATATTTGTAGATGTTCCTACAGTACAAAGAGATCCTTGTGTTCCTTCACCATGTGGACCAAATAGTATATGCAAAGTAACAAACGATCAAGCCGTTTGTACATGTCAAACTGAATTTATAGGGATACCACCAGCTTGTAGACCTGAGTGCCTTGTCAGCTCTGAATGTAATCAAAAGCAAGCTTGTATTCGTAAAAAATGTGTGAATCCATGTGAAGGCGTATGTGGACTAAACACAGATTGCAAAGTTATTAACCACAGCCCTATTTGTACATGTCAAACTAGATACACGGGTGATCCGTTTAGCAGATGTTACAAAAGTAAGTTGTATTTATAACGTTTCTAATATATTTTATTGAAGCATGGTCTAGCAATTCATTTAACGTCTATGTTTATTTTTAGTTATAGTCGCTGAAGTTGTATCAACACCAAGTGACCCTTGTTTGCCATCTCCATGTGGACCTTTTTCACAATGTCAAAGAATAGGCGACGCACCATCATGTTCTTGTTTGGCACAATACTCAGGCAGCCCACCTAATTGTCGTCCAGAGTGTACGATAAACACTGATTGTTCAAGTGACAAAGCATGTGTCAATGAAAGGTGTATTGACCCATGCCCTGGATCGTGTGGTGTTAATGCAAACTGTAGAGTTCAAAGCCACGTATCTATTTGTACGTGCATAGATGGCTTTACAGGCGATCCTTTCAATACTTGTTCATTAAAACCAACCATCAGTGAGTAGAAGATTTAAGCTTATTATGAGGTATCTCTTCATATTTTCTTACCTTATTCACACACGATTTAAAATTTACAGTAGCTCAAGCAAGTGATCCCTGTAATCCCTCACCGTGTGGACCAAATGCAGTTTGCAACGATGGTGTTTGTACTTGTCAACCTGAATATCATGGTGACCCATACTTTGAATGTCGCCCAGAATGCACCACCAGTTCCGACTGTCCTATGAACAAGGCTTGTGTTAGACAGCGCTGCATAGATCCATGTGTCAACACGTGTGGTACTAATGCTGTCTGTGATGTTGTAAGCCATATGGCTGTTTGTACTTGTCCAGGAAAAACAACTGGGAATGCTTTTATACAATGCAATCCAATTAAAGGTATAAAAATGTTGAAGTGAAGAGAAAATCAATAACATCTTACTTATAAATAAATATAAAATATAAATAAATATAAATAATACTGGACAATTCACACATCTATTATTTGATAATAATATAACGTATAAACTTTACTTGTTCGCTTATTTTGTAAGCCTAAAATAATAAAGTTATTGAAATCCGTTCGCGTAAATTTTAAGAGTTTTCGACCAAAACAGTACAACCATGTCAGGACATGTCTACCTCTAATATCGTTTTATATTTCGCTATGAATTTTTATGACATTTTTAGATACATTGACTTCGAACCCTTGTCAACCAAGTCCCTGTGGTCCACATAGTCAATGTAGAGAGTTTAATGGTCAATCAGTTTGCTCGTGTTTGCCTGGATACCGAGGCGCAGCACCATCTTGTCGACCAGAATGCGTTGCAAGCTCAGATTGTTCTCTAGACAGAGCATGTAATAATCAAAAATGTGTGAACCCCTGTCAAGGAACATGTGGTGTCGCTGCTCACTGTCAAGTTATAAATCATAATCCGATTTGCTCGTGTCCAAATGGATTGACAGGCGATCCATTTACTAGATGCATATCAAAACGTAAGTTTCTAGTTTTTAACCGACATTAGAGAAAGTTGGACGCCGGAAGTAAGAATGCCAATTATTTAAAAATATTTTATTTTAAGCTCCGACGGCAGTTTCTGCGCCTGTTAATCCATGCCAACCGTCGCCGTGTGGACCCAATTCTATCTGCCAACCTTCAAACGGAGAAACACCTTCATGTCAATGTATGCCAAGCTTTATTGGGGCACCACCAAACTGCCGGCCAGAATGTCTAGCAAACAGCGAGTGTGCTCCTCAAATGGCTTGCATCAACACGAAATGCCGAAATCCATGCGCGCAAGCATGCGGTATAAACGCTGAATGTCGTGTTGTAAGCCACACACCAATATGCTTGTGCCCCGAAGGTTTTACTGGTGACGCAGCTATTCAATGTAACATAAATGCATTAGCCATTGTTGAACAGGTAAACCCCTGTACACCTTCACCTTGTGGTGCTAATGCAGAATGCAGGGAAAATGGCGAAGCTGGGGCATGTTTATGCATCACAGGATATTTTGGGAATCCCTATGAAGGGTGTCGCCCAGAATGCTTAGTGAGCTCGGACTGTCCTAGTAACAAAGCCTGTACTAGAAACAAATGTATAGATCCATGTGCAGGAACTTGTGCGGCTAATGCTGATTGCCAAGTTGTCAGTCATTCACCACTGTGCTCTTGTCGACAAAGATATACAGGAGATCCTTTCAGCCAATGTATACTAAGACGTAAGTTTAGAAATTTATAAATTATTTCTGCAGATAACATAATTAAAACGTCAAGTGCGAGTCGACTCGCGCACCGAGGGTTCCGCACAATTAAACATAAGATAACGATCATTTATTGTCAATAGGCACACTAATTATAAAACTTCAAATTACAAATTGGCGGTTTTCCGTTTTTTTTCTTTACTTGTGCTATAAGACTTGGCTTCTTGCCAAATTTACCATTTAGCTTTGGGTCTCTTGTTAGGGTCTCTAAAAAATTTCTTTTGTCATCAACAAATCAAATTACTATTATATTTATATATATTTTATATTTTCTGATTTTTCCCTTTATTTGTGCTATAAGACCTTATTTCTTGCCAAATTTCATGGTTCTAGATCAACGGGAAGTATCCTATAGGTTTTGTGTAGGTATTGTAAATTTCCAAATATGCGGACAGCGGCTGTAACTTTTGATTGCCTTGACTTAGAAAATCAATTTATATCACGGATCCAAGAGATTACGGACTCGAGTATTTGATGTTAATTTCAACTTGATACCTCCACGCGTTCCTGAGAAAAGAGGATTGACAGACCGACGACGGACAGACGGTCAACAAAGTGATCCTTTTTTCCTTTTGGTGTACAGTACAGAGCCCTAAAAACCGGCAAAGTGCGAGATGACTCGTACACGGATGGTTCCGTACCATCGTAGATAACTATTTTGCAAAAGAAACGATAACACTATAAACGCGTTTGTATTTTTTTTTTAATTTAATCCAAAAAGCTAAAAGAACCTCACATTGGCTTTTTGTTTTTTAAAGTCACCCATCCAAGCATTGATCTGATCGCGCCCGACGTTGCTTAACTACGATGATCGTTACTGAACTTGATATGCACGTTGGACCCCTTAATTATTAAATTTATTTTATTTTTATTATTATAGTAGCAAAAGCTATACACAACAACAAAATTTCAACTAAAAAGTTAGAACAAAAATTGCCCAAAAATTCATGCCTTTTTTATGTGCCCAAAAATTCATGCATTTTATTATGTATTTTATTGTTATTACTTGTTGTTGTAGCAGCAAAATAAATACACTTTCTGTGAAAATTTCAACTGTCTGTCTTTTACGGTTCATGAGATACGGCCCGTTGAAGGGCGGACAGACGGACAGATAGCGGAGGCTAAGTAATGGGATCCCGTTTTCACCCTTTGGTTACGGAACCCTACAAACTAACCAATAAACTTTCAACATTTTTACGAAAAACTCTTATTTTACAGCCGCAGAAGACGTTCCTACAAACCCATGCCAACCATCACCATGTGGACCAAACAGCCAATGCAGAGTATCAAATGGTCAAAGCGTATGTTCTTGTATGCCTGATTATCGTGGATCACCGCCGAATTGCAGGCCTGAGTGTGTTGTAAGCGCTGAATGCCCATCGGATAAAATGTGCAAAAACCAAAAATGTATATCTCCTTGTCCTGGACCATGTGGAAGCAATGCGGAATGTAGAGTGATAAACCACAGTCCTATATGCACGTGCCAACGACAATACACAGGAGATCCATTCTCGAGGTGCTATATTGTCCCAGGTAAATCGAAAAACTACATACATATATCCACTTTTCAGCAAAATTAACCATTTTTTTTTGTAATCCATATTACCTTTAGCAGAGCTAATGTCAGATCCTCAATTAACGGTACTATAGTTAACAATATAAGCTATGCAGACGACATGGTTCTGTTGAGTCCCTCAATAAGTGCTCTCAGACGGCTAGTGAATATTTGTGCACAATATGCGGAGGCTCATGGGCTGAAGTACAAAGGCAAAAATAATGAGGTTATGCAGTTTAAAGCTGGGAATAAAACCTATGCTGTTACTCCTGTCCTGTCTGCTGGCACTCTCCTAGTGTGGGTAAAAAAGTTCAAGTACTTGGGCCACTGGGTCACAGATGACCTGAATGACGGCCCTGATAATGAGAGGGCTCTGTTGGTCAGATGCAATATGTTGGCCCGTAGGTTTGCACGTTGTTCTGCCTCAGTCAAGTTGACTTTGTTTAAGGCATTTTGTCAAAACTTTAATACGTGCAGTCTATGGGTACGATATACGTAGAGGGCCTACAGTGAACTACGGGTCTAGTACAATAACGGGTTCAGGATGCTGATGGGTCAAAAAAATATGGGATAAAACTTAAAACTAAAACATATTCAAAAAATTACGAAGTTCGGAATCAGACCTGGTTTCCTCAGAAAATTATAGCTATATAAGGTTCTAGATAGACACAGGTTATGATATACCTTGAGACAAACAACATGGTTTCAGTCAAATCTACAAGGTACAAATGGGTACAAACATCAAACTTTGACTTGTAACTTTAAATTGATCAAAAGTCACGATTTTCAGTGAGTGACCAAGTTTCTTCAGGAAATTATAGGCGAGGTTCTTGAAAAGTACTTTTAATGACAACTCTTGAATAAAACAACATGAAAAAGCCCCAATCTACAGGGTACAAACGGGCACAAACGTCAAACTTTGACTTGTAACTTCAAAATTGAGCAAAAAAGACGATTTTCAGGAAGTGACCAAGTTACTTAAGGAAATCATGGGCGAGGTTCTTAAAAAGTACATACTATGATAGCTCTTGAATTAAGCAACATAGATAAGCCCAAATCTACAGGGTACAAACGTCAAACTTTGACTTGTAACTTCGAAACTGTGCAAAAAACACGATTTTCAGAGTGTGACCAAGTTTCTTCAGGTAATTATGGGAGAGGTTCTTGTAAAGTACTTATTATAATAGCTCTTGAATCAAAAAAATATATAATATAAGGTCAAATCTTTAGGGTACAAACGGGTACAAACGTCAAATTTTGCCTTGTAACTTTAAAATTGAGCCAAAGTACCCGATTTCTGAGAGTGACTAAGTTTCTTCTGGAAATTATTGGTCTAAAATCTAAAAACCTAGAACCTTATATAGCTATTAACTTTCGGAGGAAACCGGGTCTGATTCCGAACATCGTAATTTTTTAAATATATTTACGTTTTATGTTATTATGTTTTAATTTTTTACCCATTGAATCTTACAGATTTTACTGAAATTCTTTTATTTAATTTAAGATTAATATTTATGAGTAGCTTATTAGCGCTTTTTATAATATTATAAAAAATATTATATTATAATTCTTTAAAAATTTTGCCGATCTACAAAACATTGTAGTTTTGAAGAAAGTTTCAGATTTAAATCCACACATTTCTTTTTTCAGCCTGAAAACGTGTTTTTATACGTTAAATACGTTTTCAGTTTCAAATTCTAACTAAAACTGTGCTTTTGTGCCACATAACATTTAATTTTCAACTCTAATTACTCATTTTACTGTAGGTAAGGTAGGTCATAATCGACTATTGAAAAACACCCCCTCCCCATAACTTTTACCCTCTTAGGGTACAAACAAAAATTTTGCCGGTACATTCGGGTACAAACGCAGTACAATCGAATAGGATCAAAATAACTTGAATATCTTAAAGCCGGTTGCCTGGGTCACACAGCTAATTTTATTACCATTAAAAAAAATGAAGATTAACAATTTTGTTTCTTGGATAGAATATAATTGTACTACTGACGCCATCTGTTAGAAGATCAAAGAATTAAATTCGCTGCGAACATTATGTTTGGTTACTATTACTAACGCCATCTGTTGTAAAATCTAAAGAATTTAACGGATTTCCCGTCATATCTAAAGCTCCGTCCCCATTTGTAACATTTCGTCGAACAAAACAGCAGCGTAACTTGTTATGAGAACTTGTTACGGATAGTGTGGACGGTTTGCACTGAACACCGTAACATTGCCGCGAACTTGTTTCTAGTCACAGACATGGTAGAGCTGCGCCTAAAGTTTCTAGTAGTCCGGGACCGAGAGTTACGGGTTGAGTATTATGTCATCTTTTATAAATTCTTTTGCAGTGCCCTACAGGGTACATGTACTATTGACCTAAGCTAACATTAAGACCTAAGCTGTATACATGTCATCATCATCAGCCCGTACACGTCCACTGCTTAACATAGGCCTCCCCCAAACGACGGCACGAATAGCGGTCCTGAGCCGCCTCCATCCAACGACTCCCTGCGACCGCTACGATATCGTCGGTCCATCGAGTGGGAGGTCTTCCCACACTCCGTTTCGCATTGCATCGCGGTCGCCATTCGAGAACCTTTACTCCCCAGCGGTTATCAGTTTTACGAGCTATATGGCCTGCCCATCGCCATTTCAGCCTGCTGATTCTGAGAGCTATGTCGGTAACTTTGGTTTCTCCGACTTTTTCGTTGTTGAACATAGTGAAAAAGTCTATGGATAAAGTATATGGAGCGAAAACGCTGTCTATGAACACCGTTTTCGAACAATTCGCACATTTATATTTCAATTAATTTTCACAAAACCTTTACAAATTATATACCTAAACCTTCCTCATGAATCACTCTATCGATTGGTGAAAACCGCATGAAAATCAGTTTTATTTTTTTTGAGTTCATCGCGATAAGACAGCCAGACGCGGCGGAGGACTTTGTTTTACCTATAATATGTAGTGATATAAAAAAACTGCCTTATAAATTACTAGGCAGAAAAACTACGCGAGCCCTACCCAAAGCTCGGCTTTTAGCTAGTTATTGTTATTTATAAATTGATTATTTGTTTTGTAATTCTACTAACCATTCTTAATTTTAATTATATGTATGTGTTACTATTATATAATTTTCAATATCAATTTCAATTTAGCTTCATTATAGCTTTATACCATATATTTTAGTTTCAGAACAACCACTGCTACCGGAAAGAGATCCTTGTGTACCATCGCCTTGCGGCCCTAACTCAGAATGTCATAACCTACGCGGTATACCATCATGCGCTTGTTTACCTAACTTTGAAGGAAGCCCACCAAACTGCAGACCTGAATGTTCCATAAACGAAGACTGTGCAAGCAATCTCGCATGTATTAATCAAAAATGTAGAGACCCTTGTCCAGGATCATGTGGAATTAATGCCAACTGCCAGGTTATCAAACATGTTTCTGTCTGCACATGTGCTGACGGTTTTACCGGAAATGCATTCACACAATGTACTCTCATACCGCCTATAGGTAAGATCGTTCACGAAACTCCGCGGTTGTATTAATGCAAAAAACGCCTAACCATAACACATCGTATTATTTACAGTACAAGATGATCCATGCAATCCGTCGCCATGTGGTGCCAACACAGAATGTTTTGACGGAAAGTGTTCTTGTCTGCCTGAATTCCAAGGTGACCCTTACTTTGGGTGTAGGCCTGAATGTGTACAAAGCTCGGAGTGTGATCGCAATAAAGCATGCATTAAAAACAAGTGCGCCGATCCATGTCCAGGAACGTGTGCATCAAATGCAGTTTGCAATGTTGTGAATCACATACCAATGTGTAGCTGCCTTGAAAGGCAGACCGGTAACGCATTTGTTGAATGCAGACCGATGCGAGGTATGTGAAAGTAATGTCTAAGAGTTAAGGGAAGTTACTTAATTTATACATTTCACATAAACTGTTTTCTTACAGAACCTGTTGTTACAAATCCTTGTCAACCTTCACCATGTGGACCAAACAGCCAATGTCGTGAAATAAATGGTCAAGCGATCTGTTCTTGTGTGCCAAATTATATTGGTGCACCACCTTCGTGTCGCCCTGAATGCACAATAAGCTCAGAGTGCCTTCAAAACCAAGCTTGCAGTAACCAGCGATGCGTTAATCCCTGTGTTGGTTCATGCGGTGTCAATGCTGAGTGTAAAGTAGTTAACCATAACCCCATTTGCACATGTCCATTCACTTTCTCGGGAGATCCATTTACCCGATGTTTTAAGCTACGTAAGTGACATATAATATCAATTTCCTGTTTTGACAATTATTCGTAATTTCTTTACTAAAAAACCTCTTTATTTTATAGCTGAAAAACTACCGGAACCAGTAAATCCATGCACCCCGTCGCCATGCGGACCCAACTCGATTTGTAGAGATATAAATGAAGTACCTTCGTGCACTTGCATGGACAGCTACCATGGCCAACCACCGTACTGTAAACCTGAATGTAGCAGTAATGAAGAGTGTTCTAGTCATCATTCGTGTATAAACAACAAATGTAAAAATCCATGCGAAGGTTCTTGCGCTCCTAATGCTGAATGCAAAGTGGTCAGTCACTCGCCGGTTTGCGTTTGCCCTCGCGGATATACTGGTGATCCCTTCTATGGCTGTACTCAAGAAGTAGCACAAATAGAGCCATACTTAACACCTTGTTCTCCATCACCATGTGGCACGAATGCAATATGTACAGAACGAAATGGCGCAGGAGCATGCTCTTGTATCGATGGATATTTAGGAAATCCTTACGAAAGCTGCAGACCTGAATGTGTCATAAATACTGACTGCCCATCGAATATGGCATGCATTAACAACAAATGTGGTGATCCATGTCCAGGAAGCTGTGGCGCGAATTCAGAGTGTCAAGTAGTAAATCATGTTCCTCTGTGCACTTGCTTTAGCGGGTACACCGGTGATCCATTCAAATACTGTGTTTATCAAGGTGAGTTTTTGTTTATTTCAAAAAGTTTTTGATATTAGCGAAGTGTTTGCATCGGGGCAAGATACGCGTTGAATTGTTTTATGAGAAAGTTGATTATTTTAGAGTGATGTACGAGATTTTTTATTTTAATAATTGACATATGATATCCTTTTATACAGAGTGAAATTGAATTCGTTGTTAATGACATCTAACGCATTGGAGCTAATATTACGCAAATCAAAAATATAATTTATATAAGTATGGAAAATGCAAAATAAAACGCAAGTATTAAGAAGTTGTGACCGCGCTAAACCCACTCAGCCAGTGCCGACCGCGGCACGTGTTTAGTGCGCGTGACATTCCTATGTCAATCAACCCGTCCAAGAAGTAGGAATTAGCGCCCAACTTAATATTTTTTTGTTTGTACTTTAAATTTAACTTTTTCCAACTTTCCCTTCATTCTTCGCCGGCTTAGGACGGTCAAAACTACGTTAGTTAAAACAATTTTAAAATGAAATGTTTAGATGATACTTACAGAGACAAAATTAAACTCTGTAGGTATTTTCCATAACTAGCTTGCACTCTACGCGGTCGAGGCATTGTGTCACCAGAATTTTCACTCACACTGAATTTCCACTTCCGGTGGCTGCACTGACATCCAAAGGACAGCGAGAAAGGGGTGCGCACAAATTACCGATCAATTATTAGCATGTCTGCTCTCTCACGCAATTATTACGACACTGACATGGTCAACGGGCGATATTTTTAGTTTCGGGGGAGCGTTTGCGGGCGGGGATAGAGTAGGCGGTGCATTTCTTTGTACTACTTACGCACCGCGAAGGTCATATGTGGTCGGCGACAGATATTACCCACAAATTATTAGTTATTGATGTAGCCGAAGCTCGTGTACTTACCTACGTAGGTATGTTGTGTTTCGCGCGGCCGCCGTACAGTACAACGCAGCGCGCATTAGGTTTGATACTTAAAGTAGTTTAAAAAATATCGATGTTTTTTATTATTTCGTTTTACAATTTTTCGGTGTTTATTTGAAATAATAGCCTTTAGCTATGATATGACTTCCTATTTTTTGCATTTTCCATACTTATATATTTGATTTGCGTAATATTAGCTCCAATGCGTTAGATGTCATTAGTGGTGTCTTGGTTTGAAAGGATGCCAACGAATTCAATTTCAACCTGTATATCCTTTATACTAGAATTTTGTGTAAAACTTTCTTCTATTTTCAGAATCTCCTCCGCAAGTTGCAGCTGACGTTTGTTATCCTTCGCCGTGTGGACCTAACACCCAATGTAAAGCCGTGAACAATCAGGCTATATGTTCATGTTTACCGGAATACGTCGGTGCTCCGCCGAACTGTCGACCAGAGTGCATTGGAAGTTCTGAGTGTCCACAAGATAAGGCCTGCGTTAACCAGAAATGTGTCAATCCATGCCCCAGGCCATGTGGCGTGAATGCTAATTGTAAAATGATCAATCATAGCCCGATATGCACCTGCAGATCGTCATATACTGGAGATCCCTTTACTATATGTAGGCCTGTGCAATGTAAGCGTATAATTTAACGACTATTTATTACGATATATCTAAGGTACCCTAAGCACCAAAAATAAAATTATTATTTTGTCTTTTTTCTGTAGATGACTTGGTTCCGGACACAAGGGACCCCTGCGTTCCCTCGCCCTGTGGTTCAAATGCTGAATGTCGTGTGATCGGCAATTCCCCATCGTGCTCATGTTTACCCATGTTCATTGGTAGTCCGCCGAACTGTAGACCTGAATGTACCATACACTCGGACTGTCCAAGTGATCGAGCTTGTATCAATTCCAAGTGCCAGGATCCTTGTCCAGGATCTTGTGGTATTTCTGCTATATGTAACGTCCTAAATCACATACCTATTTGCACGTGCATTGAAGGTTATGTGGGTGATCCGTTTACAAGCTGTAGACCACAACCTCTTGAAGGTACCTAACAAATTAATTGAATTTATTTTATTGAATAATTTTTACATAAAGAATTTATATAAATTCTTTATTGTACACACAAATAACATTATACATAAAAATACCAACTATTGGTCCAATAGTTCAACAAGCTCGCCTTTGTACATGTCCAATAGTATTGGACATGTACAAAGGCGAGCTTAACCCTAGAGTTTTCTTACGGCAAACCTACGGTTACAATGAGAATTTGTGAGTGTATAAATAAAGTCGTTTTGTTTTTCAGTAGAGCCAAGTGTGGTGGATGGCTGTACCAACGTGCGTTGCGGTCCAAACGCCGAATGTATAAATGGCCAGTGTCAATGCTTATTAGAATATCACGGCGACCCATATTTCAATTGTCGTCCAGAATGTGTAATGAGCACTGATTGTGATTCACAAAAGGCATGTGTTCAAAGAAAATGTATAGATCCTTGCATTGGTGCGTGTGGAGAAAATGCTATTTGCCAAGTTGTGAACCATATTCCGATGTGTTCTTGCAATAACGGATATACTGGCAATGCATTTATAGTATGCAACCCTATTCGAGGTAAAAAATCGATTAAGACTTTTCTTTTTAATAATTTTAGAAAGTTGTTTAACTTATTAACGGATATAACTTATGTTTTTGTTCTATTAGTTCAACCAACTGAAAGACCATGCAGTACGGCCGTTTGCGGTCCAAACAGCCAATGTCGTGAGATTAACAAACAAGCCGTGTGTTCTTGTTTGCCTACGTATTTGGGAATACCGCCTGCATGTAGACCAGAATGTGTATCTAATTCAGAATGTGCACAAAATCAAGCGTGCATGAATCAAAAGTGTGTCAATCCATGTATCGGGGTTTGCGGCGTTAGAGCCGTATGCCAAATAGTAAACCATAATCCTGTGTGTGCTTGTCCAACACCTCTCGCCGGGGATCCATTTATTCAATGCAATCCTGTTTTCAGTATGTACCTATCTAATTTACTTTTTTCTATAACGTGGCTCATCATAGTCGACAATTTAATTACAAATTACTTATTTCATCCTTTTAGATGCACCTGTGATAACCAACCCATGCCAACCATCACCGTGTGGCCCCAATTCCATATGCAAAGAAATCAATGACACTCCATCGTGCACTTGTCTGCCGGAATTCAGAGGAGAGCCACCGTACTGTAAGCCAGAATGTGTAAGCAACAGTGAATGTGCAACGCATTTGGCTTGTGTCAACCAAAGATGTAAAGATCCTTGCACGCAAACATGTGGTGCTAACGCTCAATGCCGTGTAGTCAGTCACTCGGCTATGTGCATTTGTCCCCAAGGTTACAATGGTGATCCTTTCTCGAGTTGTGTATTGCAAACCCAAATCGAAATATTAACACCATGTATGCCTTCACCATGTGGTTCAAATGCCATTTGTAGAGAACAGAATAAGGTTGGCTCCTGTATTTGTATCGAAGGTTACTTTGGCAATCCTTACGAAGGATGTCGCCCGGAGTGCGTATCGGATTCGGATTGCCCGGGAAATAGAGCCTGTACTGGCAATAAATGTCAAGATCCTTGCCCCGGAACATGTGGCCTAAATGCAGAATGTAACACTGTGAATCATTCACCGACTTGTTCTTGTTTCTCTGGTTATACTGGAGATGCATTCCGCAGATGCAGCCTCATTCCACGTAAGTATAATATTTTAGTTTTTTCGTGTATTGATAATTTTTATTGCATTTAATTTGAAATTTAATGCATATCTTACATTATTATTTTTATGTCTAGTACAAGAACCGAGCGTTGCAAACGTTTGCTATCCAAGTCCATGTGGTCCAAACAGCCAGTGTCGAGAAATAAACGGACAAGCAGTTTGTAGTTGTTTGCCAAGTTATAACGGTGAACCACCATTCTGTAAGGCTGAATGCCAAACACATACTGACTGCGCCGAAGCCAAGGCTTGCTTAAACCAGAAATGTATAAACCCTTGCCCCGGACCCTGTGGACAGAATTCAGATTGCAGAATATTCCATCATAATCCTGTATGCAGCTGCAGATCAGGATTTACGGGGGATCCATTCACTAGATGTTATTCAAAGCCAGGTAATCATGTTTTATGATATTTTAGTAACTATAATATTTCATTGGTATTCCAACAATATAATCATTTGCCTTTAGTGACTACAAAACAAAAACTAAGCGAGGTGATACAACTGGTTTGGTAATTTTCAGTGAATCAGCCATCAGTCCAAATGGAAGATCCATGTGCTCCTTCACCGTGTGGACCATTCTCTGTGTGTAGAAACTTTGGAGGGCAAGCATCCTGCTCTTGCTCACCAGAGTATATCGGCAGTCCACCAAATTGTCGTCCAGAATGCGTAACAAATCAAGATTGTATTAGTTCGTTGACATGCATTAATGAGAAGTGTAGAGATCCTTGTCCTGGGTCTTGTGGACAAAATGCAAGATGTTCCGTACTACAACACTTTGCTATTTGTACTTGCCTCGAAGGTTATAAGGGTGATCCGTTTACATCATGTTTCTTAGAACCAGTGAAAGGTACGTTTTTACTATTGGTTTTTTATAATAGTTGACATGTTTTTCATAAAAGAGTTCAATAACCAACCTAATTTTATTTTCAGACATACCACTAGACCTTTGTAACCCCTCGCCATGTGGATCTAACGCTGAATGCAATAATGGCGAATGCATGTGTTTACCAGAATATCATGGTGACCCATATATAGGTTGTAGGCCAGAATGTACTGTGAGTACGGACTGTCATCGAAATCAAATTTGTGTAAGCAAAAAATGTGTCAATCCATGCCCAGACACTTGTGGAAGCAACGCAATATGTGAAGTCGTCAATCATATACCGATGTGTAGTTGTCCAAATGGATACACAGGAAACTCATTTGTGTCCTGTAATGCCGTACAAGGTAAACACAACAATAGTGCAGTATTATAATACCAAATAATACCAATATAATACCAAAATCAATTTTGAATCGTTATTTATACCCTTTAGGTTGGTGCTCACTTGCTTTAGTATCACTAATATCCCTTTGTTCTATTTTAGCTGACGCACCAACGAACCCTTGCAATCCAAGCCCATGTGGACCCAACAGTCAATGCAGAGAAATAAACAACATCGCAGTTTGCTCCTGCATCCCTGGTTACTCAGGCAACCCTCCAACATGTAGACCAGAGTGCACTACTAGCTCTGAGTGTCCACTAAATAAAGCATGCAACAACTATAAATGTATCGATCCCTGTAAAGGTGCATGTGGTGTTAGAGCTTTATGTGAAGTAGTAAATCATAATCCCATTTGTTCCTGTCCTACTCATTTTGTAGGGGACCCGTTTACAAGATGTACATCTAAACGTGAGTAAACTCTGAATATACATTCTATAACAGTATGGACCTTTCCAGATTATTTTATAGCTATTTTAACTTTCAGCGCAACAAGTGCCAGCACAAATCAATCCATGCTTGCCATCGCCATGTGGACCCAACGCTATCTGTCAAGTAGTAAATGAATCTCCGACATGTTCATGTATGCCACAGTTTATTGGAGGTCCACCAAACTGTAGACCTGAGTGCACAAGTAACAGCGAATGTCCCAACCATATGGCATGTATCAACAACAAATGCGGAGATCCATGTGTCGGGGCATGTGGAACACTTGCAAAATGTCGTGTAGTAAGCCATACGCCAAATTGTGTATGTCCTCAAGGCTATAGCGGAGATCCATTTTCTATTTGCTCTGAGCTCCATAATATTGCACCTATCGAAAACCCTACACCTTGTTCCCCTTCACCATGTGGAAGTAATGCAATATGCAAGGAACGTGATTATGTTGGTTCATGCATATGCGTACCTGGATACTTCGGAAACCCCTATGAAGGTTGCCGACCAGAATGTAGCGTAAACACTGATTGCTCTTCAAACAGAATATGCCAACAAAATATATGTCAAGATCCCTGTCCAGGAACATGCGGGTTAAATGCAGACTGTCAAACTATTAATCACGCTCCAATTTGCACATGCTTGTCTGGTTTTACTGGAAATCCGTTCCTAAACTGTATAATAATACAAAGTAAGTATTGTAAATTGTCTAACAAGCAGTTAATTTTTTATCTAATCAGTGATCTCAAGATAATGTGATGTTTGATTTCACACAGGTTTATCCTTGTTTGGGGATCAATGATGTAATAATTTTAATGTTGGATGAATATATGGATATTTGTTACTCTTTCACGCAAAAACTACTGAACTGATAGGTCTGAAATTTGGTATGTGTATAGTTTGGGACCTGGAATAACATATAGGCTATTTTTTATACCAATAAAACACGCAAAGGCGCGTGCAGCAGCTAGTTTATTATAATTACTTATTTCAGATCTTGAGCCACCAACTAATCCTTGCGCGCCGTCACCCTGCGGACCAAACAGCTTATGCAAAGTACTTAATGAACAAGCTGTGTGTTCATGCATGCCAGACTTCCGTGGTGTACCTCCCAATTGTCGGCCAGAATGCGTCGTCAGCGCTGAATGTTCACTGAGCAAAGCTTGTATAGCATTACAGTGTGTTGACCCCTGCATTGGTCAATGTGGAACAAACGCTATATGCCACGTCATTAATCACAGTCCAATATGTTCTTGCGCGGAAAGATTTACAGGTGATCCATTCAGTCGCTGCTATCCATTCGTGCTTCCTACACAGAACGAGGCACCCAAGGATCCATGTTTGCCATCGCCTTGTGGACCATTTAGTGAATGTAAAGATTTTGGTGGAATCCCATCTTGTACCTGTTTACCGAATTATATTGGTGCTCCACCGGGTTGCCGTCCCGAGTGCAATATAAATGCTGACTGTCCCAGTAATTTGGCATGCATGAATCATAAATGTAGAGACCCATGTCCTGGTTCGTGTGGATTAAATGCACAATGCATTGTTAGAAAGAACATGCCGATTTGTACCTGCCTGGATAATTACGTTGGAGATGCTTTTACAGAATGTAAAATACAAGGTAAGTTGAAAATTAAATGAAACAGAACTTTACAACGATCATAACTTATAAGAACAAATCAAATATTAAACGTATTATTTGCAGAAATAATTCAGGATGAAGTGGACCTTTGTCATCCGTCACCATGCGGCGCCAACGCAGTTTGTAATGACGGGGAGTGTTCGTGTCTTCCAGAATACAATGGAGATCCATACTTTGGCTGTCGTCCAGAATGTGTTCTTAGTAGTGATTGTAGCCAAGACAAAGCATGCTTGCGGAACAAATGTGTAAATCCATGTAATAGTGGAGTATGCGCATCTAACGCTATATGTGATGTTATTAATCACATACCGATGTGCAGATGTCCTGACCGTATGTCTGGGAACGCTTTTGTACAATGTTCGCCGCTTGAAGGTAACAATAATATAAATTACGGCTTCAAATATGGTTTGCAATTTTGTTGACGTTGATGAATATAAAAAGATGATTGTTTTATTCGCAGTTACTAATTTACAACCATGCCAACCGAGCCCGTGCGGACCGAACAGCCAGTGCCGTGAAATAAATGGACAAGCTGTCTGTTCATGTGTAGTTGGATTCATAGGAAGCCCACCTTCGTGTAGACCTGAATGCAGTGTCAGTTCAGATTGTCCACCGAGCGAGTCTTGCAGTAATAGCAAATGTGTGAATCCATGCAATGGAGCTTGTGGCGTAGGAGCGAAGTGCCAAGTAATAAAACATAATCCAATATGTTCGTGTCCAACGTCTTATACCGGCAATCCTTTTGTCAGATGCATTCTTCAAGAATTCAAGCCTGAACCAAACGTCGATCCTTGCATCCCATCACCGTGTGGTCCGAATTCAATTTGCAGAGAAGCATTAGGCTCTCCTTCATGTTCTTGCCAAACCGGTTTTATAGGTTCACCTCCTTACTGTAAACCTGAGTGTATAAGTAACTCCGAATGTCCAATTCATCTTGCTTGTATAAATCAAAAGTGCAAGAACCCATGTACAGACGTATGTGGAACAAACGCAGATTGTTATGTGATGAGCCATTCTCCTTCTTGCTCCTGTCTGGCAGAATATACCGGAGATCCATTCAGAGAATGCCACCGAATAACTATTATTCAAGAGATTTCAACACCTTGTCAGCCATCACCGTGTGGTGCTAATGCTCTTTGTAAAGAATTTAACGGTGCTGGAGCTTGTACATGTCAACCAGAGTACGTCGGCAATCCTTACGAAGGCTGTAGACCCGAATGTGTGATAAACACTGACTGTCCTTCAAACAAAGCTTGTACTCAAAATAAATGTCAAGATCCATGTCCAGGAGCGTGCGCACCGAACGCTTTATGCCAAGTGGTCAATCATGCTCCTTCGTGTTCGTGTATTATTGGTTACACCGGAGATCCTTTCCGCTACTGCGCAATCCAACGTAAGCATTTTTTATTACATCTAAGTACTTATGAAATCAAGTCTCTTTCCGCATCTGTCTCTTTAATGTATATCCTCTTCAAACTCCTCTTAAATTTTTTGTCTGCGGTTTTTACCATAGACCTAATGATTCAAGAGGAAAGTTAGTGGCTTATGAAACTATTGTTCAAGATGAATCGAAAAATCATATCGACTTTTCTGGCTTGTTTAAACCAAAATAGTTATATATCTTTTAAACTGCTCTGGTTTACGTGCAATTCACATCTGAGGCGGGTATTTAGTTTATTATAAAATATTGTTTGTTATTTATTAACTTGAGGTTAATTTTGTTTTTGAGTTTTTGATGTTAATTGTGGGAAATCGCTGAATGCGGGCAGCGCACTGGTCATTGTGGAGATCTTTGGGCGAGACCAGCAGTGAATTTCGATTGACTGAGATTATGATGCTGAAGATGTATCTTGTTTTCATATTTTCAGAAGTAGTTCAAACACCTGTAGATGTATGCCAGCCCTCACCATGCGGGCCAAACAGTCGCTGCATTGAAGTTAATATCCAAGCTGTATGCTCATGTTTACCGAATTACATCGGCTCACCACCTGGATGCCATCCTGAGTGCGTCACAAGCTCAGAATGTTCACTAGACAAAGCTTGCATAAACCAAAAATGTCAAGACCCTTGCATTGATGCCTGCGGAACATATTCTGAATGTAGAGTTATCAACCACAGCCCTATATGTAATTGTAAACTTCAATACACAGGAGATCCATTTACAAGATGCAACCCTATACGACGTAAGTTTACCAAGGAACATAATATTTTTTAAAGACTGACTCATAATTTGTCTTAATTATTAATTACAATGTTTTTAATCTTTTAGCTTCAATAGCAAATTCTGTACTGGAACCTTATAAAAATCCTTGTGTACCATCGCCTTGTGGTCCTAACTCTATATGTCAAGAAAGAGGTAGTTTCCCCTCTTGTTCATGCATGTCTAACTATGTTGGATCACCTCCAAACTGCAGACCTGAATGTACGATAAACGCTGAATGTCCGACAACACAAGCTTGTATACAGCAAAAATGTCGAGAACCTTGTCAAGGATCATGCGGAATTAAGGCTTTGTGTATGGTATCACGTCATACTCCGATTTGTACGTGTCCGGAAGGATACACTGGAGATGCATTTACAATGTGCAAACCTAAACCGCCACGTAAGTCTAATAAATCGAAACTGTATACATCCTCTTAAGAGCCCCTTTTTTCATCCGCAACTGTATTTTTTACAGAAGCTGACATTCCAATCGACAAATGTAATCCATCGCCATGCGGCAGCAACGCAATCTGCAATAGCGGAGTATGTTCTTGCATAGAGGAGCACCAAGGCGATCCTTATGTAGCCTGCCGACCCGAATGTGTACTCAGTACTGATTGTCCAAGAGATAAGGCTTGCGTAAAAAATAAATGTGTTAATCCATGCCCGGGAACCTGCGCAGAAAATGCTATCTGTGACGTTATAAACCATATTCCAATGTGCAGTTGTCCTCAAGGAATGACTGGCAATGCTTTTTACAACTGTGAAGTTATAAGAGGTACTTATGCGATTATTTATTGTTAAAAAAGTTGTTAATCCTCTTCTAGTTTTCTAACGTGGAATCTAATTCAACACTGCATTGTTACAGTTCCTGTTATTACAAACCCTTGTTTACCATCATCTTGTGGACCTAATAGCCAATGTAGAGAAGTAAATGGACAAGCAGTGTGTACTTGTATTCCTGGATACATGGGAAGCCCACCTCTTTGTAGACCAGAATGTGTGGTCAGTTCTGACTGCATTCCGAACAAAGCGTGCAGCAATCAAAAATGCATCGATCCTTGCGTGGGCACATGTGGAGTTGAAGCAAAGTGTACTGTTATAAAACACAATCCTATTTGTAGCTGTCCATCCCAGTACACGGGAGATCCCTTCACGAGATGTATACCATACAGTAAGCATCGCTCTTAATGTAGACCGAGTGTATTTATTTAAGCGAATTACACACATGTGACAATAAATAAACGTCTCATAATCATTGTGTTTCAGGACCTCCTGTGGCCGATGTAACGCCCTGCACTCCATCACCTTGTGGACCCAACTCTATTTGCAAAGAAGTTGGAGAATCTCCCTCATGCACATGCTTACCCAACTTCTTCGGTTCGCCGCCATATTGCAGGCCGGAATGTTCAAGTAACAGTGAATGCCCAACCAACAAAGCCTGTATTAATCAGAAATGCAAAGATCCTTGTTTAGGTGCTTGCGGTATTAATTCGCAATGCCGAGTGATAAGTCATTCTCCAACATGTTTCTGTGACAGTGGTTTCACCGGTGATCCTTTCTCGAACTGCTTCCCACAACAGCCTGTCATTTTGGAAAGTCCAAATCCTTGCGAACCGTCACCATGTGGAGCAAATGCTATTTGCAAAGAATACAAGTCTGCCGGTTCGTGCAGCTGCCTCGAAGATTACATAGGAAATCCTTACGAAGGATGCCGACCTGAATGCAGCGTTAACTCGGATTGTATACCGAGCAAAGCTTGCATACGTAACAAATGTCAAGACCCATGTCCGGGAACGTGCGGACTTCTTGCTATATGTTTAGTTGTAAATCATTTGCCAACATGCACTTGCACACCTGGGTCTACAGGGGATCCATTCAGAAGATGTGACGTTTTTAAAGATTCTATAGAGATTGAAACTCCTTGTCAACCCAGTCCTTGTGGTCCAAACAGCATTTGTCGTGCTGTAAACGGACAGAGCGTATGTTCATGCCAACCAAACTATCTTGGCTCACCACCTGGTTGTAGACCAGAATGCACAGTGAGTTCAGAATGTGCCACTGAAAAGGCTTGTGTAAATCAAAAATGTGTTGACCCGTGTCCAAATCATTGCGGTATTAATAGTAAATGTAGAGTTATAAATCATAGCCCAATTTGCACTTGCAACCCTGGTTTTATCGGAGACCCATTCACACGGTGCTATGAACAACGTAAGTAACTTAACAAAGTGATTATTTAAAAAATCTAAGGTTTTTTATTCATGAGTTTAAAGCTGACATGTAAAATTTTGTGCCTTTTTTCAGCAACCGCTATACAAATAACACCACTGAGGGATCCATGTGTTCCGAATCCATGCGGTCCTAATGCCGTATGCAGAGATATAAATAATACACCATCATGCTCATGTATGCCTGAATTCCAAGGACTTCCACCAAACTGCCGGCCTGAATGCGCCATCAACCAGGACTGTCTGTCAGACAAAGCCTGTATCAACATGAAGTGTCGCGATCCTTGTCCTGGTAGTTGCGGCCGTAATGCCGTTTGCAACGTATTCAATCATCTGCCATCATGCACTTGCTCTCAAGGTTTTACAGGAGATCCGTTTACATTTTGTGCATTACTACCACCAATCGCAGACGTCATTTTCTCAGACCCTTGCAATCCATCACCATGCGGGTTTAATGCTCAATGCAGAGATGGAATATGCACTTGCTTAAACGAGTACTACGGAGATCCCTATTTTGGATGCAAGCCAGAATGCGTTACGAATATGGATTGTCCTATTGACAAGGTTTGCTCTGGAAACAAATGTTTTAACCCTTGCCCCGGAACATGTGCCTTTACTGCACAGTGCAATGTTTATAATCACATCCCGATATGCACTTGCCCCGAAGGTACTACTGGCAATGCTTTTGTGGAGTGTCATGCTATACAATGTAAGTTTTTAAAAAAAATATACACGTTATATAATTTCTAGGATTTTTTTATTGGATTAATAAATATTATCTTTTGTTTACAGTGGTGTATCAAGACCCATGTAGCCCAAGTCCATGTGGGCCTAATAGTCAATGTCGGGCAGTAAACAATCAAGGCGTATGCTCGTGTCTACCAACATTTATTGGCAGTCCACCATCCTGCAGACCTCAATGTACTATAAGCGCTGAATGCCCGCTCAATGAGGCTTGTAACAATCAAAAGTGCATAAACCCTTGCATAGGCACATGTGGTTATTCTGCAAGATGCGAAGTCGTAAACCACAATCCTATATGCTCATGTCCAGCTCGATATACTGGGGATCCATTTACACAATGTAATCCAATAGGTGTGTATGTGTATCATAGAGATATCATCTTTAAATGGTTTGAGAAACCATAATTACCTACCTAAAAACCTACTTCTTTTTTTTTTAAACAATAGCTAAATATTTTTTTACTGTTTCAGTGGCGTCAGTATCCCAACCAGTAAACCCCTGCATACCCACGCCATGTGGACCCTACTCAGTGTGTAAAGTCATTGGAGAGTCACCATCATGTACATGCATGTCAGACTACATTGGTTCACCACCAAATTGTCGACCTGAATGCGTCAGTAACTCGGAGTGCCCGGGCAACCAAGCCTGCGTAAACCAAAAATGCAGAGATCCTTGTCCAGGCAACTGCGGATATAATGCTGACTGCAAAGTCATTAGTCATGCGCTCATATGTTCATGTCCGTACGAACAGACCGGTGACCCTCTTGTGTCATGTAATCCAATACAAGGTACGTTGTTCACTGTGATGCAATTGTAATTTTTGTTTAAACATCATTGTTACGAATAAAATTACAATTATGACTATTATTGCAGTTTTGTAATGAATTTTTTTCTTGCAGATTCTATAATTGAATATGGCTCTCCATGCGACCCTTCACCTTGTGGCATAAATGCTGAATGTTTGGAAAGAAATGGAGCAGGAGCATGCCGATGTCTTGAGACGTATGTTGGTAACCCCTATGAGGGATGTCGACCCGAATGCGTTATCAACAGTGACTGTCCACCCATGTTAGCTTGCATGCAAAATCGATGCAAGGATCCCTGCCCTGGTATTTGTGCGCCAAATGGTATTTGCCAGGTTGTCAATCATCTACCCTCTTGTTACTGTACTCCAGGACTTACAGGCAATGCCTATGTGAATTGCATTGACAAAGTTGAAGGTAAGTACGTTTTTAATCATCATCATAATCATTTATTGCATGAAAAATGGTTCTATAAAGGTTTTAGGCTTAAAATTAGTTCCACATAATTCACCGATTGATTCGGCATACAAAATAGACACCAACACTATTTAAAAGTGAGTGAAATATAAAATGAATTAAATTTATAAAATTAAAATTCTATAAAATTTATTGATATTAGAATGTCAGTGAATTTATATTATACTGTCAACTCTATGTATAGTTAAGAAATTCAGATACAGAATAAAATGATTTGTCAGTAAGTCTTTAGGTATTTTGTTGATAATGCGTCCACACACGCGTGACAACTTTTTTGGTAAAGAGTAGTTCTGGGCGTTCTAGATTAAACAATTCTATCTGGGTTCCTAACCGTCGTTGGGTATTTATCCTGCTTTTTTGTAAAATGGTTTGTATGTTCTTTCACGAATTTAGCAGCTTCAAGAATGTACATACTAGGCAAAGTTAATAACTTAAAATTGCGTAAAACAGGTCTGCACGATTCCCAGGGAGGTATAGAGTCCCCAGGGTTTAAACAGTACTATAATTTTCTATACAGTGTTTGCTTTAATACCCGATATTTAAACAAACTTTTATTTTCAGACATAGTAAAGCCTGCTCCATGCATTCCTTCACCGTGTGGTCCTAATAGCCAATGTCGAGAGGTAAACTCTCAAGCAGTGTGTAGTTGTCAACTTGACTTCATGGGAACTCCACCCAACTGTCGCCCAGAATGTACTATCAACAGTGAATGTCCTAGTGAAAAAGCATGCGTGAATAGGAAATGCGTAGATCCTTGTGCTGGGCAATGTGCAAGAAATGCAAATTGCAAAGTATTTTCTCATAATCCGATCTGTTCGTGTAGGGACCGATACACTGGAGATCCGTTCACTAATTGCTTCCCAAGTAAGTTTAACGTTGCAACTTAACTTAGTCTATGTATATTTAATTCTTTAACATAAGTAGTATTCATACAAAAAACTTTTTGTTACAGTGCCTTTATCAATACCGTCAGCACCACACATAGTAAACCCATGTGTGCCCTCTCCTTGCGGACCAAATTCACAGTGTCAAGACATCAATGGGAACGCTCGCTGTACATGCCTTCCAAACTATATAAGCTCTCCACCGACATGTCGACCGGAATGCTCTATCAACTCTGAATGTGATGCGATTATGGCTTGTATTAACAACAGATGTGTTGATCCGTGTCCAGGAGCGTGTGGTTTTAATGCACAGTGTAATGTCAACAACCACCTACCAATTTGTTCCTGTTCACCTGGTTTCACGGGAGATCCATTCAGTGGTTGCCAAATCATGCAGCATGGTAAATCATGTAGTTTCTTTAGATAGTGGTTTACATTTTTATTTTTAGCAAAATTACTAAAATTAATTGTTTGATCTTTTAGAAGCTGAGCCCGTCGATCTGTGCTCTCCTTCTCCTTGTGGCTCTAACGCAGAATGCAATAACGGCGTATGTACTTGCTTACCGAAATACCAAGGTGATCCATATTTTGGATGCAAACCAGAATGCGTTTTAAATTCGGACTGCCCAAGAAGCAGAGCCTGTATTAGGAACAAATGTGGTGATCCTTGTATTGAAGCATGTGGAACGGGTGCCATTTGCGAGACCATCAACCATATCCCGATGTGTTCTTGCCCTTCCGGTTTCACAGGATCTCCTTTCCATTACTGCACAAAATTACAAGGTACTGTCTTTTTCATGTCTCTTCAAGTATATTTTCACTTCAAAATATTACTTTGTTTGAGCGTGGCGTGTTTTATTACAACATACATGTGATTTTTCAGAAATAACAACGCCGACAAACTTGTGCGAACCTTCTCCATGTGGCCCTAACAGCCAATGTAGAGATATAAACGGCCATGCAGTATGTGTTTGTATCCAAGGTTTCTTCGGAAGTCCCCCTAACTGTCGTCCTGAGTGTGTTGTGAGCTCTGATTGCAATCTTAATCAGGCTTGCTCCAATCAGAAATGTATAGATCCCTGCCCAGGAGCTTGCGGGCGCAACACACATTGCATTGTGGTTAACCACAATCCAATTTGCACATGCTTGTCTGGGTATTCGGGAGATCCTTTTACATACTGCGAATTTATACGTAAGTATGGAATTTAGAACTTTAATTTATATTTAATAAAATTTATTAAAATCTATAAGAAAAAAATTGTAACTCATATAAACAACACTTTCATCATAATATTAAATAAATTTGATTATTCTAGCGGCCACGCCTCCAGTGAAAGTAAACCCATGTCTACCATCTCCATGTGGGCCAAACTCTCAATGCATTGAAAATAATGAAAACGCAGATTGTAGATGTTTACAAGAATTTATTGGCTCTCCACCAAACTGCAGACCTGAATGTACTAGTAACACAGATTGTTCCACAAGCATGGCATGTATCAACAGAAAATGTCAAAACCCATGTCCTGGTTCTTGTGGACTAAATGCAGAATGCAGGGTAGTTAGCCATACCCCAATATGTATTTGTAAAAGGGGTTATACCGGCGATCCATTCTTACAATGCAACATTGAAGTCGTTGCTCTGGAACAAGAGCGACCCACTCCTTGTGTGCCGTCACCATGTGGCGCCAATGCAGAATGCAGAGAACAGAACAACGCAGGGTCATGTATTTGTTTGGCAGGTTATTTCGGAAATCCTTACGAAGCATGCAAGCCTGAATGCTTAATTAACTCTGACTGTCCATCAAACTTGGCTTGCTACCAAAACAAATGTCACGATCCTTGCCCCGGTACATGCGGCATCAATGCTTATTGTAATGTTATAAATCATATTCCAAGTTGCACGTGCCATGAACAACATTTTGGTGATCCGTACAGAATATGTACATTTAAAGATCAAAGTAAGTACCTACTGAAATGATAATTTGTGTAGTTTGTGTTACGTTTAACGTTAAATTAATCTTTCATTTTGATTGCAGCAGAAATAACAGATCCTTGCAACCCATCGCCATGTGGACCAAATAGTCAATGTAAATCTCAGAATAATTTAGCGATTTGCACATGTCTACCAAATTATCAAGGGTCGCCCCCAATGTGCCGACCAGAATGTATTACCAGCTCAGAGTGTCCTTTGGACAAGGTCTGTCAAAACTTTAAGTGCGGCTCCCCGTGCCCTGATGCATGTGGTATAAATGCAGATTGCCGAGTTATCAAACACAATCCAATCTGTTCTTGCAAACAAGGATACACCGGTGATCCATTCTCGGTCTGTTCGGTAATTATCGAAAAACAACCAACGATAAAAGAGCCTATCGACCCGTGTTATCCCTCACCATGTGGCCTAAATGCTCAATGTAGAAATATCAGAGGAATACCGTCTTGCTCGTGCCTAAATGGATTTTTTGGAAATCCACCAAACTGTAAACCGGAATGTGTATTGAGTACAGATTGTAGTAATGACAAAGCATGTATGAATATGAAATGCCAAAACCCATGCCTGGGTTCATGCGGCTCGAATGCAATTTGCAATGTTATAAACCATGTGCCAGTCTGCTCATGTCCCAGTGGATACAATGGAGATCCGTTCGCGATTTGTAATATAAAACCTGTTGGTATGTATTTCACTTGAATTAGGTATGTATATTTTTGAAATAAGTATATAAAGAATTATATTTTTTCAGAAACTCCACAAAATATAGATCCATGTTATCCATTTCCATGTGGTGCAAACTCCGAATGTAATAATGGCATATGCACATGCTTGCCTGAATATCATGGCGATCCTTATTTCGGTTGTAGACCAGAATGTGTATTAAGCACTGATTGTCCACTTGACAAAGCTTGCCTGCGATCTAAATGCGTAAATCCATGCCGAGATATGTGTGGTTTAAACGCTGAGTGTAACGTTTATAACCATGTGGCTATATGCAGTTGTCCAATTGGAATGACAGGGGATGCTTTCACTAATTGCCTCAAAATTGAAAGTGAGTTATAGTTTGTTTTGGATTTTAAATAAATGTTTATATTTTCCAAAATGGTTGTATTTGGTTGTTTCATTATTTATTTATTTTATTATTATTAATTACTTTCAGAACCATTGGCCAGACCATGTGAGCCATCACCTTGTGGACCAAACAGCATTTGTAGAGAAGCAAATGGTCAAGCAGTTTGTGCTTGTGTGCAAGGATTCATTGGTAACCCACCAAATTGTCGACCTGAGTGCATCCAGAGTACAGATTGTACTCCATCTCAAGCTTGCATTAACCGCAAGTGTCAAGACCCATGCCCCGGATCATGCGGGATCAACGCATTATGTAATGTGATCAAACATAATCCAATTTGTAGCTGTCCTTCAAGATACACCGGTTCACCATTCAGTCATTGTTACGGTAATGATCATATTTGGCGATATGTTAAAATACAATAGTCGTAGAATAAAAACTTTAAAATCAGGTAATTAAGTCAAGGTCAAGTTATAATTTATAAAACTTTTTTGTTTCAGTTCACGTTGTGGAGGAACCCCTGTTAAATCCTTGCGTTCCTTCTCCTTGCGGTTTAAATAGCATTTGTAATCCGTCAGCAGATGGCAAATCCCATACATGTTCATGTCAACCGACGTTTGAGGGCATTCCGCCACAATGTCGTCGTGAATGTACTTCAAGCGATGAATGTCCAACTAACAGAGCTTGTATGAACTTTAAATGTAAGGACCCCTGTCCTGGATCTTGTGGAACGAACACTGTTTGCACCGTACGCTTGCATAGCCCTATGTGTTCCTGCGTAAATGGATATACAGGAGATGCATTCACTTCCTGTCATCGGGCGCCACTATATATAGAAGCTAAAGATCCCTGTGATCCAACACCATGCGGAGGAAATGCACGTTGCAAGGTTTCTAGATACGGTGCCGCAGCCTGTATATGTGAAATTGGCTACTTCGGGAACCCATACGAGTCTTGTAGGCCAGAGTGTGTTATAAACACTGACTGTCCTTATAATAGAGCTTGTCAGAGAAATAAATGCGAGGATCCCTGTCCAGGAGTATGCGGCTCAACAGCAACATGTCAAGTCATAAATCACATACCGTCATGTATCTGTGCACCCGGTTATACTGGGAACCCTTACGAGTTCTGCCATATTGTTATTAAAGAACCACGTGAGTAAAGCATACTAATACCATGAACATATGTATAAAAGATTTACGAGAATCTAAAAATGTTAGGTAACCATTTTTTAAATTATTTCAGCATCTGTTCCAAGTAACCCATGTGTTCCAAACCCATGTGGCAGCAATGCCATCTGCAATAACAATAATGGTTTGGCATCATGTTCTTGCATGCCTGATTTCTTTGGATCACCTCCCAACTGCCGTCCAGAATGTACAGTCAATTCAGAATGTGATTCGAGCAAGAGTTGCGTACGTCAGAAGTGCGTCAATCCATGTGTCGGTGCTTGTGGACTAAATGCAGAATGTAGAGTTGTTAACCATGCACCGATTTGCAGCTGTCGGCAAGGTTTCGAGGGCGATCCATTCATAAGATGTTCGGTGATTGAAAGTAAGAAATATTTATTATTATCTGTCTTCCATCCTAATTATTTATTCAATGAATATTTTGGAGAATTTTTAACTACATTATGTATGTTCTAACAATATTAATCCAACCAAATAATATTGCAGAAGCGCCTCCAACTCCTGAGGCAAATCCATGTATACCAAGTCCGTGTGGACCAAATGCTTTGTGTCAAACCGTTAACAAGCTGCCTATCTGTACTTGTATGGATAATTACTTCGGATCGCCTCCAAGTTGCAGAGCAGAATGTACAGTCAACTCTGACTGTAGCAGTAATATGGCTTGTATCAACCAGAGATGTCGTGACCCTTGTCCGGGATCCTGTGGTTTGCAAACAGAGTGTCAGGTGTTCCAACATGCCGCCATATGCAGTTGTAGAGAAGGTTATACTGGAAATCCTTTCCAGAGTTGTTACATCACAGAGAAAATTGGTATGAGTGATTTTTATTATGATTAAATCAGAACCCAGGTCACATACATACATAGGTATGTTATGTTTAAAATAATAAAATTGTTTCAGAATCGTTGCCCGTCGAATACGATCAATGTAATCCAAGTCCATGCGGCGCGAATGCCGATTGCAACGATGGTGTGTGCAAATGTAGGCCCGACTATTTCGGAAATCCATATCTGAGCTGCAGGCCTGAATGCACCATAAGTTCGGATTGCGCACCCCATTTGACATGTGTCAAGAACAAATGTGTAAATCCATGCAACAACATTTGCGGCCATGGTGCGATCTGTGAAGTCTACAATCACATTCCTATGTGTAGCTGTCCATCAAATATGACAGGAAATGCATTCTTTTCTTGCTCTCCTATATTAGGTAATGCCTACTTATAACGATTTTAAATTATTCACACAGTTTGTGTGGCTAAACGTGAAATTCATCTACGAAGTCTCGACTTTTGTCCTAACGCTGTAATTTTATTTCAGCTGTGCCAGCAATAAGGCACCCGTGTGAACCATCTCCATGTGGCCCATACAGCACCTGTCGTACAATAAACGAACAAGCGGTGTGCTCCTGTTTGCTTGGCTACATCGGCGTACCACCTTCGTGCAGACCGGAATGTCTGGTAGACACTGACTGTTCCACCCTGATGTCCTGCTCTAACCAAAAATGCATAGAACCCTGTAGGGGATCTTGCGGTGTTAGAGCAGAATGCAGAGTTCACAATCATAATCCTATATGCTACTGTCCTAATGGCTTTACTGGTGATCCGTTCACTCAATGTGTAGTTGTACAAAGTAAGTTATCAATAAGAGATCACGAGATATACCATTTTTGTCGTTTACGAGAAGGCGAAACGACCAAATCTAACTGAACAATGCTTGCAGGTGAACCACCAGTAGCAAAAGCACCATGCGAACCATCACCGTGTGGACCAAACGCTGTTTGTAGAGTTTCTGGTGACTCACCATCATGTTCTTGCCTACCCAATTACTACGGATCCTCGCCGTATTGCCGGCCCGAATGTGTCACCAATAGCGAGTGTAGTTTCGACAAATCTTGTATAAATAACAAATGTACCGATCCCTGTCTGGGTGCTTGCGGGCAGAATGCAGAGTGTATGGTTGTTAGTCACTCACCTCAATGTAGGTGTCAACCTGGATACGAGGGCAACTCGTTCGACCAGTGTTTGCCAATAACAGGTATTTATTGGAGTACTTATTCTTGTTATTTGAGCTTGCTTGTTATTTAAGGTTGCGACATTTTACATTCCTATATTCGTTAGTTATTTTTTTTTATTAGTTCCAGTTTCTAAACCTGCCCTGCCAGCGCAACCTTGTGTACCAAATCCATGTGGTCCAAACGCACTTTGTCAAGAACGGTATGATATTGGCAGCTGCACCTGTATGAGCGGTTACTTTGGTAATCCATACGAAGGCTGCCGACCAGAATGTGTACTGAACTCTGACTGTCCAGAAAACAAGGCTTGCATCAATAATAAATGTGAAGACCCATGTCCAGGTGTTTGTGGAACAAACGCTCAATGTCAAACCGTTAACCATATTCCCAAATGCAGTTGTGTGTTTGGATACATTGGAAATCCTTATGAGAACTGTATTTACAAAGAAGGTACAGTGCATATTTTTCTCTATTTTACGGTTTATTTTTATTTTATTCTGAAAATAACGACAAAAATAACCGATAAATATATTATTTTTTGCAGAAACTCCAGTTGAACCATGCAACCCTTCACCTTGTGGACCATACAGCACATGCCAATCAGTGAATAATAACGCTGTTTGCACTTGCTTGCAAGGATACATTGGAAACCCACCGAACTGTCGACCAGAGTGTTTAACTAGCCCTGAATGTCCTCTCGATAAGGCATGCGTCCGACAGAAATGCGTCGATCCCTGTGTAGGAACATGTGGCGAAAACGCCAAATGTCGGGTTCACCATCACAGTCCGTATTGTACCTGTATTCCTGAATATGTAGGAGATCCATTCATAAGATGTACTAGAGAAAAACAAAACACACCACATATTACTAACCCATGCTTTCCTAATCCATGTGGACCTTATGCAACATGTAGAGATAATTACGGCAATCCACAATGCAGCTGCAACATAGGTTACGTTGGTGCCCCGCCGAATTGTGCACCAGAATGTACCATCAATCAAGACTGCCCTAATGATAAAGCATGTGTTCGAGAAAAGTGTGTAGATCCTTGTCTGGGATCTTGTGGAGCTAATGCCGAATGCCGAGCAATGAATCATGTGGCTGTATGTACTTGTCAACGGGGCTTCAAGGGCAATTCCTTTGAAGGATGCTACTTGTTCAATGGTAAACAGTTTTTTTTATATAAGAGAGATTTTGTCATATATTTTTGATTGATAATGTATTGATTTATTTACACTTAATTGTTTGATTTAGAACCAGAAACACCATCTCCAGCAGACCCGTGTGCTTCATCGCCTTGTGGAATTAATGCAATATGCGACGCCGGTACTTGCTCGTGTGTTCCTGGATATCATGGAAACCCCACTATTGAATGCAGACCTGAGTGTACGAGAGATGACGATTGTGATAAACAAATGGCATGCGTCAGTTATAAATGTGTTAATCCTTGCAAAAATGCATGTGGTTTGAATGCTGTTTGTAACGTATACAACCACATAGCAATTTGTGAATGTCCAGCGCCGCTGCAAGGAGACGCATTTATTGCTTGCCGACCTGTATCAGGTAAATGAAAGCTTCATGACAAATGCTCATGACAATCTTGATTATTTTCTAGTAAAATGTAACGAAAACAAAACATTTCAGCTCCAACTGTATCGGACCCTTGCACGCCAAATCCATGTGGACCGAATAGTATGTGTCGCGCAGATGGCACTGTGGCACATTGTTCCTGTCGACCACCAATGATGGCTGAACCACCAGCATGTAGAGCTGAATGCCGCGCTAATGACGAGTGTCCACTGCACCTGGCTTGTCGTAACGGCAAATGCCGCGATCCATGTCCGGGCGCATGCGGTGCCCACGCTTATTGCCGTACCGTTATGCACTCCCCCATATGCACATGTCCGACCAACTATGTTGGCGATCCATTTATTCGTTGTTTGCCAGGTAATTTGATTGTATTGCTTCGGTCCAACAGCTCACGCATAAAAGTTTATCGTAAAATGTAATGTCTAACTTTATTCTTAATACCTGCAGCTCTCGAATCCGAGCCCAGCGTTAAAGCACCGTGCGACAACTGCGGTCTTAATGCTGATTGCTTGGACGGCGTATGTCGCTGCAGACAAGGATACTTCGGGGCGCCACCATACTGCCGTCACGAGTGTCTCAGCTCTAGTGACTGCGACTGGCATCTTACTTGCGTTAACAGACACTGTGTAGATCCGTGCCCAGGAGCCTGCGGGCAGGGCGCACAGTGCTCTCCGATAGCTCACGAACCACACTGCGAATGTCCCCCATCAACTTTCGGAAACCCACTTGTAGAATGCCAACCCATGGATACGATTCGTAAGACAGGCTCACTCAAATGGAAGATTGCTAATTTAGTTCAAAACCAATTTCAACTATTAAACCTCGGCGAAAAAACGTAAACCATTAGAAACTGCGATCTAGGCAAATCCACTATTTTGCTTTTAAGGCTTAGGCATGGGTCTTACTAGTAAAACTGGGTGAGCCGATCACATAATCTAATGACGATTTTCCAAAGTGTTATAGCGTTAGATTTTTTCATTGATAAACGCTTATTGTTTCAGTAATATGCTGGCTTTTTTTTTCTGTACTTGCACTTAATATTAAATTGTAATATTGCAGCTAAAACATCAAACGATCCGTGCACACCGTCACCTTGCGGGCCTGGAGCGATATGCCGCGCAAGAGGAACTGGTGCTTCGTGCGAGTGTGAGCCCGGCCTCCGTGGCGATCCTTACTCGGGTTGCCGGCCGGAATGTCTCGCAGATTCCGACTGTTCTCCATCTAGAGCCTGCATCCGCTCGCACTGTCGCGACCCGTGCCAAGGCACCTGTGGCGTCGGGGCTGAATGTGAAACAGTCAACCACATTCCTCTTTGTTCGTGTTCACCCGGAACCAGAGGAAATGCCTTCGAAAGATGCGATGTCATCAGATCGAGTAAGTATTTTGAATGGCATTCCACTAGTCAGTAAAATTATATTAATGTGTATAATACAATACAAAGGTAGGATAAATAGTAATTATACTAAGCCGAGACATTATCATATTATATTCTTTGGACCTTTACCTTTTCCTCTATTACGAAAGGTTTTGTGCTACTTTACTTACAAGAACGTAATTGCCTCTATAAATATAAGATTTCCATTTATTTAGTGTAAGTATTTATGTACAGCTCCACCATGCAGTCCATCTCCGTGCGGCCCAGGCGCTCTATGCTCAGGTTCCAACGGAAATGCAGTGTGTTCGTGTCCCAGCGGCACCAGCGGTGATGCGGCTACCACGGGTTGCCGCCCTGAATGTGTTGTCAGTTCTGAATGCTCGCGCGACCGCGCCTGCGTCAGGAATAAATGTGTGGATCCATGCATCGGTGCATGCGGTACAAATGCTTTATGCAGAGTATTTGATCATGCGCCAATTTGTTCATGTCCACAAGATACTACCGGAAATCCATTCCACGATTGTGTTCACAGAGGTTAGTGCTGCTAGATTTATGAGCGCAAAGATTTGTTGGGAGTGAACTGATGCTTATTTTGCTATATTTTCTCCTTTCAGAAGTAAGACCTACAACCAAAGATGATCCATGTGATCCAAATCCTTGCGGGCCTCATGGCACGTGTAGAGATGGATTATGTACTTATCCAGAATGTATCGTAAATGACGATTGCCGAGGAGATAGGTCTTGTATAAATAGGAAATGTGCCGATCCGTGTGTTAATGCGTGTGGTCTCAACGCAATTTGTACTGGTGTTAGGCATTCAGCTGTTTGCTCGTGCCCACCCGGATACACTGGATCGCCATTTGTCCGCTGTGAGCGCATTATCGTTACAACTATTGTACCGGCTCCTGAATGCTTAAGAGACGAGCAATGCGCTGATAGCTCAGCATGCGTAGACATGCGTTGTGTGCCCGTTTGCAGTCCTGCCAATTGCGGGCTGAACGCACGCTGTGTGGCAAGACAGCACAGAGCTCGATGCACTTGCTTACCTGGATATGAGGGAGATGCTTACCGGGGATGTTATTCCGGTAAGTTAATACATATTTTCCTTTTATTCTACTTAAATATGTCAAAATACTGGAATACATTTTAAAAAATCTGTTTTAGTTCAATGCCACAGTAACAACGATTGTCCTGACGATGAAAGTTGCGAAAGTGGTTCATGCACGAAAGTTTGTCTTCGAATGCGTTGCGGATTAGAAGCGCGATGCATAGCTCGCGGACACACAGCGTTTTGCGAATGTAACCCCGGAGCCCGCGGCAACGCTTACACCGGATGTCACAGAGACGAATGCACAGTTGATGATGAATGTTCCTCGTGGTTGGCCTGCAGAGGAGGCAACTGTGTCGACCCTTGCCCAGGATCATGTGCACCAGGAGCGTTGTGCACCGTGGTGCGACATGTGCCGGCTTGTGAATGCCCCCGGGGTACCCAGGGGAACCCCAAGATCGAATGTCGCCAAGGTAAGAGAGAGTGCTCGCGACTTCCTTTCATTATCATTCGATCTGATGTTTACAGAGTATTTATTTACCTATTATACCAACATTTTTAGCATTTTGAAATATTTGAGTTTTTTTAATGTTTGTCTTATAAATTGTATGTGTTTTAGTGCAATATCAAGTAGAATGTGAAAGCGACGCTGAATGTGGACCGGAACTAGCCTGTCTACAAGGCAGCTGCAGGAACCCATGCGAAACAACATCTTGTGGGACGAATGCAGTGTGTCGCGTCGCGAATACTCTGCCATTCCGAACACTTATCTGCGAGTGCCCTAAACCTCTAGTAGGAGATGCATCCGTTCAATGCAAACCAAGTAAGGATCATAATAAAAGAACATGCTCACATAAAAAAGTAGATCCAATAATTTTGTCTTTGAGTATATCTATATGTACCTACTGCCATATTTTAAAAAGTTTGATAATGTTACTTTTATTTAAACAGAATAGTAGAGACTTACCTACCTAACATCGAAGAAAACTGACTCCATTATATTCATGGTTTTTATCTCAAAAAGTAGGTATCCATTATTTAGAAAGTCTGGATGGATGGACCCACTGAGAAATAAGGATTTTTGGTATGTTCAACGATCACTGAGTGATGTGCCTGTTGGAAAATATATGTACACACTGATCTTCTCTGTTCACGATATACCTAACTTTTATGTGCATACACCATTTTCTCTAAATTAAGTATACCTGGTGTAAATACTGTAAATTTTTCTAACGTAAGATTCAGAAAGACGATTGAGATTTGAAAAAACTTTATAATATAAAGTATTTGATTCTCTCGCAGGGGCCGAATGTCAAGCAGACAGTGAATGCGGTGACGAAGAGACGTGCACCAACAGAAAGTGCGTGAGCGCATGTGAAGGTGCATGTGCCATCGGCGCTGAGTGTCGCGCCAGTGCACACCAAGCGCAATGCTCATGCATACCACCACTGCAAGGCAATCCCACCGTTGCCTGCTCACCAGGTCAGTATTCCAACGATGTCAGCTGCGATGGTAAATTATTCCAAAGGTCAAACAGTACTTGTACTTACCTAAGTGCCATGTTTCAGTCGCGATTGGAGCGGAATGCACTTCAGACTCAGCGTGCGGTGCAGCGGAAGCTTGTGTGTCGCGGCGCTGCATCTCGGCGTGCGCGGCGGCCTGTGGAGCCGGCGCTCTGTGTGAGGCGCATGCGCACCGTGCCACTTGTCGCTGTCCTCCAGGCACAGCCGGAGACCCAGCCACGTATTGCTACAACAGTAAGTTCTATAAAAAAAAACCAAGATCAATATTTTATTAAGTACTAGTTTCTGGCTGCGGCTTCGCACGTGTTATTTTATTTCTATGGAAACATTATCAAGGTTATTTCTATCCCATGGGAACCTATGCCTATGGATGGCCTATGGACTAAAACAGAAATTTGCATGCAGTTAATGCAAATTTCAGCCTGATCCGTTCTGTAGTATTGGCAAGAAGAGGTAACTTTCCAAACATCCATCCAAACCTTCACATTTATAATATTGACGTGAAATAACCTATGATATTTTAGAATATTTTCTCAATTATTTATTGTTTTTTAGCCGAATGTGCCTCTGATGACGACTGTCCATTCGACAAGGCTTGTGTCAACGGATACTGTCAAGATCCTTGCGCCCTGGGAACACCATGCGGTCGTGACGCACTATGCGAAGCGGTCGCCCATGTGGCCACCTGCCGCTGTCCGGCGGGTACGCAAGGTGACCCGCGACGAGCTTGTATATCCGCCGTATGCCACTACAACGAGGACTGCGATGACACGCAAATATGTAACCGACTGAATCGTGTCTGTCAACCGGTGTGCTCCGAAAACGCATGCGCGCAAGGAGCATTGTGCACCGGGCGCGGCCACCGTGCACTCTGCACATGTCCGCCCGGCTACTCAGGCGACGCTTACGCCCGCGGCTGCTCCACCACACTAGACAGTTCCGAATGCAGTGCAGACGCCGATTGCCCATCACCCTTGGCATGCGTTAACGCCCGATGTACTGACCTTTGCGCAGGCGCGCCCTGTGACCCAGGCCTCGTTTGCAATACGGTGGACGTGCTTCCATTGAGAGCTGTAGCCTGCGTATGTCCGGAGGGCGGACGATCCGCGCCCGACTCCGGCTGCCGACCGCCACCTAGTGCCGAATGCTCCGTCGATTCTGAGTGTGCTCTTGCTCAGACCTGTCGTCGTGGAAGTTGCGTTGAAGCTTGCAAAGCGGACCCCTGTGGACAAAACGCTGTATGTGAATCTGTCGATCACGCTTCGCATTGCAGTTGTCCAGAAGGTTATACAGGAAATGCGAGGATCGAGTGTAACTCACGTAAGTAACTATTTATTTTACACAATTTGAATTAACAACTATTTTATTATTTTGTCATATGACGTCAATATTAAAAATGATTTTAGTTCCTCGCCATACAACATGGGAATGTTACAACGATGAAGAATGTGGTTCAGAACGTGCTTGTATGGATAGAGCCTGCGTGAACCCATGCATAGACGCTTGCGGCGCCGGCGCATTGTGCCGCGTAATCGATCATAAGCCGCAATGCTCGTGCCCGAGAGAATATTCTGGTGTTGCCACCCTACACTGCGTACCACGTATGTATTTGAAACCTCACATTGTCATGTGAATGTGATTCAAGATATTGGTCACATATCAAAACTGGTACTTGACCGATGTACTTAATTTATGTGACTGATAAGAACTAAATAAGAATATTTTTTTAGCATCTGGTGGATCAAAAACAGTCGGCTGCAAAGCAAATTCAGACTGTCCATTATCACAAGCTTGCATAAATGGCGCTTGCGCCGATCCTTGTGCATGCGGCTCGAATGCAGAATGCACTGTTGTTAGACATCACCCTGTTTGCTTCTGTGAACGTGGATTTTCCGGAAACCCTTACATAGGATGCACCAAAGGTAGTACTAAAGTTTCTATAGTTTTCGCCAGTGGTACTTTTTGTTATTTACATTTATTAACTGTGTAATTATATTTCAGTTGGATGCACTTCTGACTCTGAGTGTCAGGACAGCGACACATGTTACAACGGCGTGTGTGTTAATCCATGCGTAGTCGATGCACCATGCACCATCAGTGCTGAATGTTATGGACAAGGGCACCGGCCCAACTGCAGATGTCCTACTGCCACCTTCGGAAATCCATTTACTAAATGTCAGGCCGTGGAATGTGAAATCGACAACGATTGCAATGATGACAGCGTATGTAACAAAGGCATTTGTAAAAATGCATGCTTCGTTGATGGAGTAAATCCATGTGCTAGTAATGCTGACTGTTTCGCTCGTAATCACGCTGCATCCTGTAGATGCCCACCAGCTCTTCCTCTTGGAGATCCTTCAGTCCAATGTCAGAGAGTAAAAGTTACTGGAGAGCCAGAATGTAGAGTAGATAGCGACTGTCCGAGCCGACACGCTTGCCTCAAAGAAGAATGTCGTGAAGCTTGTAATGAACTCCAACCTTGTCGTGGAAACGCTCGTTGCTCAGTTTCAGACAGCGTACCTTTCAGAACATTGATATGCCGCTGTCCTGAAGGTTACATACCCGAGGAAGGTGGAAGTTGTAGGCCGGCACAGTTACCAGCTTTGAGTTGTTCATCAGATCAGGACTGCAACGACGAAAAATCATGTATCAACAGAATTTGTCGTAACCCTTGTAACTGTGGCGACAATGCTGAGTGTTTCGTTCGAGATCACAGACCAGTTTGTTCTTGTCGGGAAGGATATGACGGTAATCCATATCGTGCTTGCCGCATTGTGGGTTGCCGATCGAATACGGAATGTGAATCTCATGAAGCTTGTATCAATGGAAATTGCATCAGTCCGTGCCTTTTGAATAGTACTTGTGGTCCTAACGCAGAATGCTATGTGGAGAGAAACCAACCATTGTGTCGCTGTCGTCCTGGATTTGAAGGTGATGCTTTTACCAGCTGTAACGCAATAGAATGCAGAACGAATGGCGATTGCCCACAAGATAAACAATGCAGAGCTCATAGATGTGTTGATCCATGCCTTGGCGGAAATATATGCGGACAGAGAGCGTCTTGCTTAGTGAGAAATCATATAGCAGTATGTAAATGTGACCCAGGCTATGTTGGAAGTCCATATATTGAATGTAAGCCCGAGATTACAGCTGACTGCTACGTCGATGCAGACTGTCCGTCAAAACTGGCTTGTCTATCAAGCGAATGTGTAAACCCATGCACAACATTAAGACCATGTGCAACCCCGGCAACCTGTGAAGTGTCACCGACTCTACCAGTACGAACAATGTTATGTACTTGCCCACCAGGATATGTAAGTAACGGCGGAGGTGTATGCCGACCGACCACAACCTTTGCTGATGCTGTCTGTGAAACCGATAATAACTGCACGTCGAATCATGCCTGTGTAACATCTGTTTGTAAGAACCCCTGTGAGTGTGGGCCGAATACCGATTGCCAAATCAAAGACCACAAACCGGTGTGCGCTTGCAGACCAGGATTCATAGGAGACGCGCGAATAGGGTGCTATGAAGTTTTATGCCGTTCGGACTCACAATGCTCAGACGATGAGACTTGTATAAACAATAGATGCATACCCGCATGCAACGTCGAGCCCAATGTCTGCGGAGAATCTGCTGAATGCTACGGAGCAGATCATAGACCATCATGTCGTTGCAAGATTGGAACTATTGGAAATCCATCCATCGCCTGCACTCCTGTTGGATGTCGTGCGGACTCTGACTGTCCAAACGATAAATCCTGTATCAACACAAAATGTGTAAGCCCGTGCACACCGACAACTTGTGAAGAACCGGCTGATTGCCGTGTGCACAATCACGAGGCACACTGTATCTGTCCACCTGGCTACCGAAGCACAGATTTTGGCTGCGAAGAAATCACGGAACCTCAGTGCTCTCGCGACGTCGATTGTCCGTCTGGCACAGCATGCCTTAACGCGAAGTGCGTCAACCCATGCCTAGCTCCATCACCATGTGGCACAAACGCAGAATGCAAGCTCGTAGATACGCTACCAGTGAGAACTATGATCTGTGAATGCTTACCTGGATACAGAGGAAATGCTCTTATCGAATGCACACCAAACAAACGTAAGTATGAACGAGTATAAAAATAGTGAGTAAGGTTAACTCCGAATCTACAAAAAATTATGAAATTTTGTTACAGAACCAGGAACTAAATGTGTGGACGGACAAGGACTTGACAGCCTCGGTGAGTGCGCGCCATGTCGCGCTGAAGAGGGTCGCGTTGTGGATGCGCGAGGACGATGCGTGTGCGACGCGGGGCGCGGTTTCACGGCGCGCGGCGACGAGTGCACATCCGACGGATGCCGCGCCGATGGCGACTGTGATGACAGCTCGCGCTGTCTCGCCGGGGTCTGCGTCAATGCCTGCAAAACTGACCCTTGTGGAACCTTTGCCACGTGTGAGGCTTCTGGTCACCGTTCACATTGCACATGTATAACCGGATACACAGGCAACCCAAGGATACATTGCAATGCTTATCGTACCGATTTCCCGATACCAGACATGCAGGTACGAACATCAGAACGGAAAAGCTTCCTTGTAGTTTTATAATAAATTCTTAAAATAAATTTATAAATAATAAAAGGAATCACAAAGCTTTATCTCTCCTGAATGCAATAACCTGACCTTACCTATTATCTCTCAAAATAATATTTTTTATTTACTCTTAATTTTTACAGGTCCGGTGCAAAGCTGACGGTGTTAGTGTGGGCCTGACCATCAAAAATTTTACTGGAGTATTGTATGTGAAGAGCTACAGTAAAGACGAGCGTTGTCGCTTGGCAGTAGACACATCTAGAGACGAAGAGAGTCTTGTGGACTTTACAGTTCATTTCGGCGATTGTGGCTTAGTGCATGTGAATGTAAGTCAAGTTGAAGTCTCTTCACAGATTTTATTTTTTTCCAAATTTCATTCTTTAAAATGCTTACTTTTTCCGTACTGAAGACAAACCTTTCGCTTAAACAAAATTTTCTCCACAGGGACTAGCCAGCTTCGTACTCGTTATGCAGAACCATCCAAAACTAGTAACATCGAACGCCAAAGCTTTCCACATAAAATGTATCTATCAGACCGGTGAACAGAACGTCACTCTGGCGTTCAACGTATCCATGTTGACTACAGCGGGCACGATCGCCAACACCGGTCCGCCACCGACTTGTTCCATGCGAATCGTTTCTCGCTCAGGAGACGAGGTCAGCTCCGCAGCCATTGGAGAAAACCTTGTATTACAAGTCGATGTTCAACCTTCCAGTAAGTCAAACTGCATACTTATATTAAAAAGTCCTGATGGAACTGACTGAGTGATTTCCCATAAAGCAAGAGTGAAACCCCCTAACACAGGTATATCTATACTTGAAAGGCGATTTTCAAAGCAATTTAAAGATTTGTATTGATTAAGTCAAAGAAATAAACTACTATTTTTTTTTTATTCGGCACTGTTATGTTTTTATTTCTAACTTTTGCGTAGTTGGTGTAATCCATTTTTTTTTTAGGTATATACGGCGGCTTTGCTCGCAGCTGTATCGCAAAAACGAGTGACTCATCAACCAACGAAGAGACCGAATATCGCGTGACAGATGAAGATGGATGTGCAACAGACGCTGCTATATTCGGCGATTGGGAACGGAGTGAGGACGGTAGCGCGTTGAGGGTATCTTTCAACGCGTTCAAGTTCCCCAGCAGCGATAACATTAGATTCCAATGCAACATACGTGTTTGCTTCGGAAAATGTCAACCAGTAAGTTATTAAGTTGTATAGATACTTACTCGGTTCTAGAATCCTAGATATTTAAATATTGGAGGAAAATATTTACGACACTAGTACCTACTTATCATCGGAGCTAATCGCAGAAACTCGAAACAGTTTTTGGTATTGATTTTTTTTCTTTCATGTTTTTGTGTTTTGTCCGTTTTCGCTGCGCGTGTCAAATCCCTTTGTTGCTACCTTGATACCTACCTTTTTTCTGTTATTGTAATCAGTTTATGTTAAGAATGCGTTCACTTGTCTTTTTTGACATAAAACATCTTGAATTCTACAAACGAGTATAGTGTATCAATAATACCAATTTGGTTACTCCAACCAACAGCTCTTCCCGCTAACCACTTCATTAATTTGCAGGTGAATTGCCACGGTGCTGACACTTTCGGAAAACGTAGAAAACGAGAAGCAATATTCGACAGCTCTATCGAGGGCCAACTTCGGGAGGAGGTGACGGTCGAATCGAACCCGATAGTAACACTGCAGCGTCGTGACCCATCGCAGGTGGCTCGACAGCGCGACGGTTGGTCGGACGGTGCAGGCGGCCCGGCGGCCAGCAGCGGCGAGGTGTGCGTGTCGGCCGCAGGGCTGGCGGTTGCGCTGGCTCTAACGGCGCTACTGGCGCTGGTGGCCGTAGCGGCAGCAGTCGCGTGCTGGCTGGTAGCGTGGCGCCGCGCGAGGCCGCCACCTGCACCCTTGCCACACCCGCCCGACTTCCCCAATCCGCTGTTCCAGCGCTGAGCTACCTAGTCCTGCGCCCCGCTCCTCCGCCGGCGCCGGGCGGTGTCGGCTCCTTCTTCTCACTCACTTAGCTTTAATCTGTGCGTGCCGCCGGAGGACCGTCGGGCGAGGACGCCGCGAGCGCCGCGCCTTCTTGACGCACCCCTCGCTCGCGCTCGCAGCGTCCTCTATGTTATTATAGTACTTAATATTTTTTTATAACGTGGAATAGTCGCCTCCTTCAAAACTTTGTGATATTCATAATATAAAAACTTTTTCGAAATCACCATAGTTTTATGTAAAATATTAATTTTTAAGCGTAAATAAATAATTTAATAATACTGATATTTTGATTTCACAGGGACAGGCTTTTACGTATAAAGATTTTCTTAGCTTTGATATATGGGCAGAACATCTGAATTAGCTTATAATAAGGCTTTTTTTGTCATATCCTAACGAATAAAAAACTCAAGTCGGTATACCAAGGTTATAAATATAGCAGGCAAACATATACATCTATACTTATAATAAAACTGTAACAGGTCCAATTCTGTACATTGAAGATATTTTGTAAATTTTTTTGAGGGCACTCTGTTATCCATACTGATGCCAAAAATGATTTTTTTTTTCCAGCATGTCTGTCTGTCTGTCTGTATCTTGGCCGCGCATAGCTCCGAAACTACTGAACGTATTGAAATGAAACTTGGCAGGATTTGAGTTCATACTACGAGGAAGGACATAGGATACTTTTTATTCCAGATTTCAATAGGGTTCCCTTGGGAGAGGGGATGAAAGTAAAATTTGTTGGCTGCGCATAGCGCCGGAACTACTGAATGTATTCAAATGAAACTTGGCAGGATTTGAGATCATACTATGATGTAGGATATAGGATACTTTTTATCCCAGATTTCAATAGGGTTCCCTTGGGAGAGGGGATGAAAATACAATTTTTTGGCTGAGCGTAGCGCCGAAACTACTAAATGTATTCAAATGAAACTTGGCAGGTTTTGAGTTCATACTATGAGGAAGGACATAGAATACGTTTTATCCCGGATTTCAATAGGGTTCCCTTGGGAGAGGGGATGAAAGTAAAATTTCTTGGCTGCGCATAGCGCCGAAACTACTGAAAGTATTCCAATAAAACTTAGCATAATTTAAGTAAATATTACAAGAAAGGGCATAGAATACTTTTCATCCCGGATTTTAATAGGGTTCCCTTGGGAGAGAGGATGAAAGTAAAATTTTTTGATTGCGCGTAGCGCCGAAACTATTACATGTATTCAAATGAAACTTGGCAGGATTTGAGTTCATACTATGAGGAAGGACATAAGATAAGTACTTTTTATCCCGGATTTCAATAGGATTCCCTTGGGAGAGGGGATGAAAGTAAAATTTGTTGGCTGCGAATAGCGCCGAAACTACTGAATGTATTTAAATGAAACTTGGCACGATTTGAGTTCATACTATGATGAAGGACATGGATACTTTTTATCCCGGATTTCAATGGGGTTCCCTTGGGAGTGGGGATGGAAGTGACATTTATCGGCCTAAAATAGCGCAAAAACTACTGAATGGATTCGAATGATACTTAGCATGATTTGAGTTCATACTACGAGGAAGGACAAAATATACGAGTCCATACCCCAAAGCCAACAAAATGATTACAAAATTGTTATTAGTGCCGATAAACGACCTACAGGACAATATTCGGTTGGTACAAAGCTCTCGCTACAAATAATGTTGCCGTCGTCCTGCTAGATCAGCACAGTGACAGGCGGGACCGGGACATTGTGCTGCGTACCCGGGATGACCGCTTGCAATGCATTGGCGAAACGCGAAGGCATTTGATGCTCTTCAGTCTCTACTCGCTTATATATCTACTGTCGTGGCGAAGACGGATACAACTTTGATCTTCGACATGTGAATCCGAAAACTGACGAGACTGGACACAAAAAAAGTTTCTGCAATGCAATTCTACGCCTAGATACATTTTACCAATAAGAGAAGGTTGCATTGCTCACCTGTAAAGGTTTCGAGGTTTGTTTAACCGTTTTCTGGTGGACACTTACGCCAAAATTAAAATGGCTGGTGGAAACTTACGAGCGTTGCGTACGAAGCGTTTGGTATACATCAGAAGACAGCGCGCTGAGAATTATGTAGATCTGCGAGACGCCATGAATCAAGATAGAAATTGTGGAGATTTAGGAAGACTGGTGATTCTTCCTTCCAGTTTTAGAACTGGACAACAGATGTGTAGTGCCCTATTCTCCAGTAGGTATTATCAAAAGCTTTTAAAGCGCATAATATATCTAGGTAAATGTGGAGCTGTGTGACGTCCAGTCAATAAAATCTAGGTATATGTAAATCTATACTATACTACACTAATAAAAATAAGTAAGGTTTGTGTGGTTGTAGGGGGTAATCTCTGAATCTACTGATCCAATTTTGAAAATTCTTTTACCTATTGAATTTGTTTAAACACGCATCGTTTAAACCACGTTATTTGCGAGTTTTATCATCATCATCATCAGCCCATATACGTCCACTGCTGAACATAGGCCTCCCCCATACGACGCAACAAATAGCGGTCCTGAGCCGCCTCCATCCATCGACTCCCTGCGACCGCTACGATGTCGTCGGTCCATCGAGTGGATCCCATGTAGGGGGGGTTGCCATAATCACCACGCTTGGCAGGCGGATTGGTGATCGCAGTGTTGGTGTTTAAAAATACTCAGAAGTTTTATAGACTACTAAAAATATTTACCGTGGGCCCCGTGCCCAGTCAGCTAGTATATGTATATAGCAGCAAACTACTTTTAGCAGAGAAGTCCCACTCTGATGAGGAATTAGGTTACAGGTAGTAATTTGTAGGAAGATAGTAGATGTCCCCAATTTTGAACTTATATAAGTCAAAGAAATTAAGTGAGAAATTACAAAATGACTAAGCAGGCAGTTCTTGAGATCTTAAGAGCGCTCTTACATTTCGGCAAAATACGTATTTTACGTACCGAGCGGACGGCGAGCTACGCGAGCGTTACTGTCTTTCATATCTATAGTCTCGCTCGCACCATGATTTGCGAGCATGGCGACTAAATGATCTTGATCCACCGTAATATAAGTTTCTTAGAATGGAGTTCAGTGGATGATTATTTTTATGTTAAGTCTTTATGTTAATTATAATTTGTTTTCATATATTTTTATTATTCTTAGGCAGTAATCGATTCCTAGCCGACATGTCATAGTGGTCTGAAAATCTTTCTCAATACTCGTAGAAATCGAAAAATGGTACAATCGATCGATCTATATAAAAGTACCTAGTAGGTTACTAGGTTTGTGAGATATTTTGAAGGAGAATATTATAGTCCGCATTTTTCGTATTGTTTAAAGGTTGTCATATGCTGTAAAAATCGTTGAAGTAATATAAGTAAGTATATAGTTAAAAATAAGGTTGCAATCTGTTTAAATAAATAAAACTACTAACTAAATGTAACTAATATTTTTTTTACTTTGATTTTGCGCAAGCTGCAAATCAGCTCCACTGCCGCAATGCTACACCACCCCCACGCACTGCGTGGCTCGCTTCGCTCGCCACGACGGCGGCAAAGTCCGGCCGGGGGGAGACACAGCACGGCATAACTTTAGTTAGACCGATATCAGTACTGCCTACTAGCAGCAAAGTTTTTGAAAAACTTATTTTACATCAATTGCTTAGGCATTTCAATAGGAATGACCTGCTACATCGTAAGCAATTCGGGTTTACTCGCGGCAGGTCAACTACTGATGCCGGTGTAGAGTTGGTATCGCATATTTTTGATGCTTGAGAGAAGTCGGAAGATGCTTTACTGACTGCGTCTGAAGACCAATGACGGCAGGATTGTCTCGTCGAAACCCGAGCTTTTGAGTGAGGTAGAGGGGTTCTATGGACAGCTGTACACATCGGTGCAAAAACCCGTCCCTAGTTCAGCAAAAGACCCGAGAGTTAGACTTACCCGGCATTACACCGATGATATCCCGGACGTCAGCCTGTACGAAATTAGTATGGCTCTTAAACAGCTCAAGAACAACAAAGCACTGGGGGAGGACGGAATCACCTCTGAACTTCTGAAGGCGGGTGGACAACCAATCCTGCATTTTTTACATTTTATATAAATAAAAACTTAGGGCAACCAAAAAAGCTTTGGAACTACTTCAAAAAACTAAAAACCTTTAATAATAATTCTCCACCAATTCCTGAACATTTGATGAACCCAACTATTATTAATAATATTTTTTTAAGCCTTCCGGGTTCTTGCATTCTAGATAGTGAAGTTTATTTATTTTTCAAATCAAACATCAGAACGAATAATATCTTATATCTTCAAACAGTTTCTGAGGAAGTACTCGGCAGGATTATTTTAAATATAGGTACCAATGCATCTGGTTATGATGGGCTGACTGCGGACATGATCAAACTTACTCTACCAAATACTTTAAAGATTATTACTAACATTGTGAATACCTCTATCTCGACAAATGAATTTCCCAATGGTTGGAAACGTGCTCTAGTTAGACCAATACCCAAATCTAGCTCTATTGAAGAACTGAAACAATTGCGCCCTATCAGCATCCATCCAGTCCTATCGAAAGTATTAGAAAGGGTGGTTCTCTACCAAATAGAAGACCATCTTGAACGGGAGAACATTATTCCCAAGTATCAGTCAGGATTTCGGAAGGGCCATGGAACGGAAACGGCACTCCTACGGGTCACAAATGATCTAATTACAGCGTCGGACTCGGGGCTTTGCTCTGTTCTTGTCCTACTTGATTTTTCCCGCGCTTTTGATTGCATCAACCATGACCTACTTGTCGCTAAGCTAGTCAGTCACTACGGCTTTTCTAATGATACTTGGATTAAATCTTATTTATCGGGTAGAGAGCAATATGTAGAGCTAGAAAAACATAGCGGCAAGAAATTAGTTTCTGATGTGACAAAGGTGCCAACTGGCAGCCCCCAAGGATCAATTCTTAGTCCATTCCTGATCTCGATTTTTACCGCAGACATGCCTGAACATATTGAAATCTGCAAATATCATCTCTATGCAGATGATACACAGATATATCACAGTTTTGACCCGGCCAATACAAAACAAGCGATGGATGTAGTGAACAAAAATCTAGAAAATATTTTCACATGGGCCACAAATAATTCACTTATATTAAATCCCGACAAGTCCAAAATGATGTTTCTCGGTACTAAAACACAACTTCAGAAAGCTTTATATTTTAATCCCACACTTAAGATCAACGATATAGTTATTCCTATAGAGCAGGATGCTAGAAACTTGGGCTTAGTTATAGATAGCGAACTCAGATATATAAAGCATGTTAACGAGAAAATAAGGAACGCGTTTTACAAGTTCAAAGTTCTCTATCATATCCGAAATTATATTTCAGAAGAGGTTAGGTTACTACTTTGTGACCTTCTTGTGCTTTCTCCGTTTAATTACTGTAGCGCGGTATATGGTCCTAGATTGTGGATTAAAACGGAGGGCGCTATTCAATGAGTACAGAATGCATGCATGAGGTTCTGCTATAGGATACCTAGAAGAGCACACATCAGTCCGTACTTAGTAGAAAAAGGTATTCTGAACATGAAGAACAGGCGGGAACTTCTATAGCATACGTAACTCAAAAAATTCTCTGGAATAAGAAGCCAGAATTCCTATTTGAGAGATTTACTTGGGCCAAAGATTGTCATGGTCGTAACACTCGCTCCAAACACGCGAGCTTACTTAAGATTCCCAAGCACAAAACCACAGGGTTTAAAGGTTGTTTAAAATACCAAGCGGCTAAGATATGGAACACTCTACCACCACCACTAAGAACAAAAATCGGCTCATTAACATTTAAAAAACGAGTTAAAATATTACTACGCTCGCAGCAGAAACATTTGGTAGAAACAACCTTTAAACTCTCAAATGGCTTACAAAGTATGCGAAAGTAAAGGAATCATTACTCACACAATAATCACACTCACAGACACCACACAAATCATTCACAAACACGCACATGGTCTCCCGTTGCCCAGACTCTTAAGAGACTGGAGCCTCGGGAGAATCATTACATTCATTACTCACACACACTCATACCAACACAAACACGCACATGGGCTCCCGTTGCCCAGACTCTTATGAGACTGGAGCCTCGGGAGAATCATTACATTCATTACTCACACACACTCATACCAAAACAAACACGCACATGGGCTCCCGTTGCCCAGACTCTTATGAGACTGGAGCCTCGGGAGAATCATTGCTAACATGCACACCACATGCATGCACAACATACCTCCATAACATCACAAAACACTTACGAACAACAGGTTGATGGCGGGATGGAGGTGCCATCAATCTAGTTAGTATGTAGGTTTGTTAATTTTATGTATATGTAACTTTAGAACCTAAATGTGTATCTATATTTTTTTTATTGTGTAACACTGTGTACTTGTCCGTAAATTCATAGTTAACTTGATTGCTGGTCGGATTGTTTCATTTTTTTTAATCTTAATTTTATTATCTGTTTTACTGTGTCCCGCTTTAACCTAAACCTCTCGGTGACCAGCTACCCGAGAGGAGTAAATTGAAAAACAGCACTAGATGCATTTATTTATTTATTGCAAGTAGCAAAAGCTGAATTTACTCCTTTTGCCTTATTTTTTTTTTCTCAGTCAAACTGTAATTGGTATTTATTATATAAGGCAATAAATTATTTTTCTATTTCTATTCTATCCTCAAGGCCCTTCAAAAGCTGTTTCATTCCGTCATCCTCTAGGGAAAAACGCCACAGGCATGGAACGGAAGCGTAGTGGTACTGTTCTTCAAGAAGGGTGAACACCCTACTGAAGAACTATAGGCCCAGGCTCCAGGGTCATCACTAACCGTCTTGCGCGCAGGTTTGACTTCCAGCCCCCCGCACAAGCCAGTTTTCGGAAAGGCTCTAGTACCATAGACCACATACATTCGCTAAGGCAGGTTATAGAGAATACTGAAGAGTATAACATGCCCCTCTGTATAGCGTTTGTGGACTACGAGAAAGCCTTCGATTCGGTCGAGACTTGGGCTGTATTTACAGTCCCTCTAGAGGTGCCAAGTTGACTATCGATACATCGAAGTGCTGAAGTGCTTGTACGAAAAAGCCACTATGTCAGTCTGATTACAAGACCAGAACTCAAAACCTATTCCACTACAGCGAGGAGTGAGACAGGGAGACGTCATCTCTCCGAAACTGTTCACCGCTACACTGGAGGATGTGTTCAAGGTTCTGGATTGGAAAGGGCTAGGCATCAACATAAACGGCGAGTACATCACTCACCTTCGCTTTGCAGACGACATCGTAGTCATGGCTGAGACCATGGAGGGCCTTAGTACAATGCTCGGTGAACTCGGTAGAGCCTCCGAAAGAGCTGGTCTTAGAATGAACATGGGTAAGACGAAAATCATGTCAAATGTCCATGTAGTACCAACTCCCGTATTATTCGAAAGCAACACCCTCGAAGTTGTCGATCATTATGTCTACCTAGGAAAAACCATCCAACTAGGAAAGTCCAACTTCGAGAAGGAGTTCAACCGCCGAATCCAGCTCGGATGGGCAGCGTTCGGGAAGCTAAGTGGTGTCTTTTCATCCCACTTACCACAGTGTCTCAAGACGAAAGTCTTCGACCAGTGTGTATTGCCAGTGATGACATATGGCACTGAAACGTGGTCCTTCACTATGGGCCTCGTCAGAAAGCTCAATGTCGCACAGAGAGCCATGGAGAGGGCTATGCTCGGCGTCTCTCTGCGAGATCGAATCAGAAATGAGGAGATTCGCAGAAGAACCAAGGTAACCGACATAGCTCTCAGAGTTGCGAAACTCAAGTGGCAGTGGGCAGGGCACATAGCTCGTAGGACCGACGACGGCCGCCGGGGCCGCAAGGCTCTAGAGTGGCGACCACGTACCGGAAAGCGCGGTGTGGGTAGGCCCCCCACGCGATGGACCGACGACCTGGTGAGGGTCGCGGGAAGTCGCTGGATGCGGGCAGCGCAAAATCGGTCATTGTGGAGATCCTTAGGGGAGGCTTACGTCCAGCAGTGGACGTCGATCGGCTGATATGATGATGAATAAATAAACTAGTTTTTTAGGAGTGCGCGAGCTGCAAGCATCTCGCGGCGGTTGTGTTTATTGTTTATTTATTAATTTAGTTCCCCTTTTCGTAATCTACGTCTTTGATTTAGTCGAAATCGATAACCATTAGGAAGTTTTGCGATTACAACATGTCACCCATCTTGGATTTAGAAATAGATATCTTTTACCTCGAAAGGGGTATCTTTTACCTCGAAAGGGGTATCTTTTACCTCCTCTATCACCTCAAAAGGGGGGCTTTTTTGGGGGCAAGGGGGCAAAATGTTTATTACATTCAAAACCACTTGATATCCTCTATACAGCTCCATTAAAAATGTTATTCATTATGGCTCCGCTCGGGAGCCCCCCCAGAGGGTGGGGCAGAAGCATTGGGGCTCGCTTCGCTCGCCGCAGTAATTCACCCGAAAAAAAAGATCAAAAATTGCCCAAATTTCGGTTTTTTCGTAAAAAGGGGGATCTAGAGGGGTAAGGGGTGCAAATTTTTTTGCTATTGAAACTATTGTTATCCTCTACATGACCCTAAAAAGAAATTTCTTATAAGTCGCTTCGCTTGGGAGTACCAAAAGGGGGGTCGAAAATGGGGTTCAAAGGGGACCCCCCTTTGAACCCCATTTCTTTTTCTTCCAATTTGAGAAAAAACTTTCTATACGATCCCGCAATTCAAACCCGCCTACCACCACGGCATCTGGAAGCAACCTCAAAAGGGGGGCTTTTTTGGGGGCAAAGGGGGCAAAATTTTTATTGCATTCAAAACCACTTGACATCCTCTATACAGCACCATTAAAAATGTTATTCATTATGGCTCCGCTCGGGAGCCCCCCTAGAGGGGGGCAGAAGGGGGCGTCGGGGGGGGGGGTCACAGCACTGGTCGCTTCGCTCGCCGTGCTGTTTCCTGTAGTCGTATTTTCGGTTGAAATTGAGTTCGGTTCTGATTTTATTTTCTAAACATAAAAGGCATAAATCGAAAATGTGTTGTATTATTATTCAAGTATAGGGTGGTACAAACACTGACGTCCAAAAAAAAAATTTAGATGCCTCACTTCCGGGGCTATCCGAATATACCCCATGTATGTTGGCCGATTTTTTGTAGTTTTCGAGTAATTAATTTTTACAGATTTTTTCAAGAATTTTCGGGCCGAGCAGTTTAACATCATGTAACTTTTTTGGTTACGTTTTTTCTGAGTGATTTCTTTTGTGACATCATCCTCACAAATTGTACTTTCACACATAAAACAATCAGCTTCCCAACCTTGACTCAAGTTACAATAAAATTGACCGAAAGTTAAAGTTTTACCTTTGACCAAATCAAAGTTTGATTTTGTAAAAAAAAAACTTTATATCTCAGAATTCAAAGACCAGAAGTAATTTTAAAAACTTTGCCAGACTCTAAACTTTCAAAATAATACAAAAAAAGTGACACTTAATGGGGCATAATTTGCTGGTTATGACTTTCAAACGTACTAAGGTAGAATGTGTAATAAAGAGAATGTGTAATTATTAGTAACATAAAAACTGTTTTTTATTTGGCCGAACCTAATTTGGTACTGGCCATCAATAAAGCCATGTAATACTTTTTATGAACAAATTTCAATATAAATTTGTTCTTCTTTTGTCTTAAGAAAAGAATTACGTCTTTTATTGTCAAATAACTAATAGTTAATGTTTGTTATAAGTTACTTCTGCTCTCGTTACGTTTAATTTCTGAATTCTTCTCGCTTTGTTAACTGGACTCTGATTGATTTGCCTTACGACCGACCTGTGCTTGTGTTTTGGACTTTTGAACTTTGACTAGTGATTGAATTTACTTTCGTGTAGCAACATGAACTACACTCTTAGTGAATATGCAGAGATGCATTATTATTATGGTGTAGCTCAAGGCAACGGACATTTAGCGGCAAGGCTGTACCAGCAACAATTGGAGCACCGGGGAGCCCCACGGCAGCATTACCCTGACCACAGAGTATTCATAAAAACAGATTTGACACTGATGGCTGGACGCGTTCCTGGCCGTCCAACTCACGAAGGAGTTCCCAGAGTGGATCCAGATAGGAGGGATGAAGTCTTGGCAGAAATCCAAAGAGACCCGTCTACAAGTTCAAGGAGGATTACTAACAGAACTGGAATACCTCGTACTTCGGTCCTAAGAGTTCTTAAGTCAGGCAAGTTTAATTTGCGGCGTTAACGTCAACTTGGCAATTTGGCAGAAGCCTTTTAACAATTAACCAAAATCTCTAAATTTGTCAGGTTACACTTTTAGTAAGAATTCATGTTTATTGTATGTTTTTTTCTTTCAGAGCGGTACCACGCTTACCACTTTCAGCGGGTCCAGCAGCTTCATGAAGAAGATTATCCGAGACGCGTAGCATTTTGCGAAGCTATGCTGCAGAAATCCACAGAAGACGCAGATTTTTTTTATAAAATTTTATGGAGCGACGAATCGCGATTCGAAAGGACTGGAGTGTTTAACATCCATAACTACCACAGCTGGGCCATTGAGAACCCTCACTTAGGAAGAGGCTCCAACTTTCAAGTGCAGTTCAGTGTGAACATGTGGTCAGGGATTGTGAATGGCCAGTTAATTGGGCCTTTTGAATTGCCAGCGAGATTAAATGGAGTCGAATATTTGAATTTTTTGCAAAATTATTTAAATGGATTGCTGGAGGATGTCAACCTCGCAACAAGGAGAGAAATGGTTTTTCAGAACGATGGTGCTCCTTGTCACTACTCAAGGGCTGTAAGAGACCACCTGGACGTAACATATCCTAACAGGTGGATTGGGCGTGGCGGGCCGATTCCATGGCCTCCGCGGTCGCCGGATTTGAATCCCATAGACTTTTTTGTCTGAGGATATTACAAAGAACTGGTTTACGCAAGGGAATCAAACACCGAAGCGGAACTCAGACAAAAATTAGAAGAAAGCAAAAGGACTATAAAAGAAAATAGAGATGCATTCCGGAGACTAGGAGCGAATTTTTTAAGAAGATGTAGGCTATGTATCGAAGTTAACGGCAGAAATTTTGAAAATCTTTTATGTTTAAATTAAATTTTGTTGTTTGATTTGATCCACGAACATTCTACCTTAGTACGTTTGAAAGTGGAATCCAACAAATTATGCCCTATTAAGTGTCACTTTTTTTATATTATTTTGAAAGTTTAGAGTCTGGCAAAGTTTTTAAAATTACTTCTGGTCTTTGAATTCTGAGATTTTAAGTTTTTTTTTTCCGAAATCAAACTTTGATTTGCTCAAAGGTAAAACTTTAACTTTCGGTCAATTTTATTGTAACTTGAGTCAAGGTTGGGAAGCTGATTGTTTTATGTGTGAAAGTACAATTTGTGAGGATGATGTCACAAAAGAAATCACTCAGAAAAAACGTAACCCAAAAATGTTACATGATGTTAAACAGCTCGGCCCGAAAATTCTTGAAAAAATCTTTGAAAATTAATAACTCGAAAACTACAAAAAATCGGCCAACATACATGGGGTATATTCGGGTAGCCCCGGAAGTGAGGCATCAAAATTTTTTTTTGGACGTCAATGTTTGGACCACCCTGTATAAGTGATATGAAAAAAATAGTTTTTGTGGTCCATATTCAATCGAATCTACAAATTAGAGCATCTAAAATAGGTCTCCGAGAGTTTTTGCCTAAACATACATCGGGAGAAAAGTTATTACTAAATAAATAAATAAATAATCTAAAATTTGTTGTGCTATTATTCTAGTAGGGAAAACAAGCTATTATTAACAAGTAATTGTTATTTCAAGCAACGAACGAAAACCATAAATTTGGACAAGGAATCCGTGCAATTTCGTGATTTTTTGTAATACCCCTCTTACTTAAGTTTACGACGCTATTGGCAAAAACCAGTTCTAAAGATAGAGTCATCAACGAGTAAAAAGCAGAAATGTATTGCGGCTATCTACGCTCTTTTTCGTCTTATCTTATTTGTATATGTTGCTAACACCACCTCACCAAACTTAAAAATTACTGCGGCTCGCTCCGATTGCCGATGCCGCGGGTCTTGCTTTTACTTATTATTGTTAGGATAGATATATAAGTAATCTAAGTGCATATGTTTCTAATAACACTAGTTTACATGAGTTTTGTTCATGAAATGGAATATATGTATAAGGTTACGTTACTTTGGGTATATACAGCTCGGAAAAAATAATTCAAAAAAATCCAGCACGTCAGTTTTTTGAAATAATTATTAAGAAGATTTTTATAAAAAACTTCAATTAAATAAACAATAGACAGTTCAAAATGGGTAATTTTTGCTCTTTTTTATAAATATCATGTCATCTAGTACCTATCTCTCACAACATACTAACAATACTCACCTAGCATATTTTGGTCCCAAAAACCTTGATGATTTTAAATCTTGGTGATATCGCTCACCGTGTTCATCACTCACACTACCAAGATTTTCTGGAAAAATGGGAATGCAGAAAATGAATTTTTAGTAACATATTCACACATACGCTCATAATTTTGCAATAGATTTTCAACAATCTCTTAGTAATTATCACTTTTTTATTGCCTATAAAATTAAAAAGACATCAATATCATGGACTACAAAAAACTGACAGCAGTTTTGAAAAGAAAATCAGAAGGATTCCGTAGTAAAAAATCAAAAGTGTTTACCACAAAAGATGTAAATAGTTTCTTGCAAAATGCTCCAGATGACAAATATTTGTTGATGAAGGATGATCACACAATTGTTTTTCGCCGTGGGGCCGCGGCGTACGAATATCGACCCCTCCAACTCAACCCGTGGATGTCGTAAGAGGAGGTCGACTAAGGGAACCTACCAGAGGAAGGGCAGCAGCTTCCTTCTGAGTATTTTTCAACATCAACACTGCGATCATCAATCCGCCTGCCAAGCGTGGTGATTATGGCAACCCCCCAACCTTGAAGGTGTAGTATAAAGCTCTATGTATCACTCGGAAATCAAGCGTAGCAATCTATTTTCTCATTTTTACTATGAAAAATGCAACATTTTACAAAATATTATTTTGTGATTGACCATAGAGAAAAAATATTTTCACGTCTTGCTACAAAAAATATGATAAGGATTTTGAGATATTATTTATACTTCTAAACGGTTTTATACTATTTAAATGTAAATAAGTAAATCTTTACGTTAGTAACGTCAGCATCATTCGGACTCGCAATTCTGTCATTTTCCTAGAGATTTGGACGTCTCCTCACGTTAGTAACGTGAAGCGATCGAAAGCGTAGTTCCACGTACGCACGATAGAGGCGCTGTACCAAATTGTATGGAAAAAGGAGACGTCTAGATCACGTCTCGTTACCAAATTCCGGCCAGACTCACGCTACTGTCTATCTAAAATAACTAGTGTTACGAAAAAAAAAATTTTTTACTACCATTGACAGCCTACATTAAATAAAATATGCTTCATTTCATGAACACTTTTTTTTGTAATCTATTAACAGTTAATTAATTTTAACATATATAAAGATTTAATAATTGTTTACCCTGAATACTGTCAGGTGTGTGAAGTCGCTCCTACATACGAGTACAACTACATACGCCATCACGGGAAAATAAATGGATCCTATAAAAAGGATGCTGTGTGTATGGGCCCTTATTGTTAGTCAACGCAATAAAATTACATGTGACATTTTCTTTTACACATAAATTTCTTGAATGTTTATGGAATTGAGGTGCTAAATATGATCTGCTAAAGTTTACGTGTTTAATTCGCTAAACATGCACGAAGTGATAAAGAAAACTCGTGACGTTTAAGTCGAGCCCCTAGCACAAAAATAGTCTTAGGTAGGTAATATCATGAGAGTTCCGTCTTCATTAATAAAGCAAGAAAATTTTACTACGATTGAATTGATTAATAAGGCATTGATCAAAAGTACATCACCAGAAAAAGTATATTTATTTTCAAAACAATTTTCAAAACTTAATATCAAAACTCTTCGAATAACCGAAAAACAGTCGGGTAAAAAGGTTAAGGGTTATGATGTCATATTTTTAATTACGATATCCTTTTACTTAAGATAAACGAACATATTGCCATCTTTAGTATTTCAGGTACTTTGCCTATCTAGTAACTAAAGCGAAACATTTGTTTATTCTTTAAAAATAATTTACAATGCATTCATTGAATTTGGGAAAGTACTGGGTATTGCGTCGTAAAACGTCAAGTGCGAGTTAGACTAGCACACCGAGGGTACCGTTATTATAAGAACTTGTTTCTTGCCAAAAATCATGACTATTATATAGGTTTTGGTCGGTAGCATAAGCAATTTTTTTTTAAATAACCTACAATTTTACGGTTTTCTCATTTTTTCCTTTAGATACTTGCGCTATGAACCCTTCTTGCCAAATTTCATAATTCTAGGTACACAGAAAGTACCCTATAGATTTTCGGTCCAGGGTGAGAATCATATTATAGATTATTTTTTATAGAATAAACTACAAATTTACGGTTTTCGGATTTTCCCTTTGGTTGTGCTGTAAGGCCTTGCTTTTTGCCAAATTTTATGATTCTATGCATTTCTTGGCCTTCGTAATTTAAAAAAATGGGTATAAAAGGCTGTTACTTTTGATTGCGTTGACTTAGAAATGTGATTTATATCACGGCTCTAAGAGGTTACGGACCAGGGGGCCAATTCTGCTATCACGTGATACTTTATCCAGTGATACCCATTATCACGGGATACATTTTTGAGATTATTTTAGACTTTTCTAGATCGTTTCTATCTATCTATCTAAAAATTATAGATTATTTTCGAAATTTCTAGATCATTCTGAAAGATTAAAGAACATTCTAGAACGTTTGAAAGCATTCTAGACTATTACAGACCATCCTACATCATTTTAAAATTCTAAGATTATTTCCAACTTGATATTTTGTGCGAATCGAAGGATTAGTGGCATCTCGTGCGCTGTCATTTTCGAGATCACCCAAATAAGTCCCGTTAGGCTCCGCGCAAATGGGCCACAGACCACAGCCACCGGCGGCTGTCGCACGCTACCACCACATTTGTAACAGTGTCAGAAGCGAGCGACAGCCACCGGTGTTTGGAAGTCGCCACATTTTATAACCCTATGAATAAGATTCGTAATTTCGGACCACTTTTACATATTGTAAAACTTAATTAACTGTAACAATTCGGCTTTGTAATCAATTTTTAAATTCAAGATTCGGTATCATACATATTTTTCTATTATAGAACTATCATCCGTACTATGGTTTGAATAATTTGACAATGCAGATGGGGAAGACATCCAAGTTGATGTAGTAGCCTGGTTTGTTGTATAAGCATTTGTGTTTTGTGAAGAATATCCTTGAGTGTGATGAGTAAGATCTGTAACTATGAATAGGTTCATACATTTTGTACTTCTTAATCAACTGTAACATTTCACTCTTAAAATCAATTTTAAAATTATCATCAATTTTAAAATTATCCTAAATTTTTCTATTATCCGGCAAGAGAAACATCAAGAAATCTTTATCAGGATCATCTTCAGTTCTTTCATATTTTTTTTTAATTGTCTGTTAGTTGTTGCAATATTTCGTTTTCTGATTTATCAATATTTCTTTTTCTTCTTTTCTCCTGGAACTGCTTATAGAACAAGTTTCTTCTTGATTTTGTTCTGATTGTTGTTCAAGTTCTGAATCATTTTCATTAATCCCTTCATCAGTAGTAGGTCTCAGATTTTTAAGACGTTTCAAAAAGACAATTGTTTAAAATATTTATATTTATTCTTTTCTGCCTGATGCTCCAGATCCGCTCTTGTTTTGCTTCCCAATTTCTCTGTTGAAACTATCGCGGAGACTCTTCCACTTTCGTTGCAGCTGTAACAAATCGTATTATTATTATTCAACAATACTGTATTTAACATAGAACTTGCTATTTGTTTCAGTTACCTTGCCACCGGATTTGATGAATTTGAAACGACTTACTATCGTGGTGAATCTACAGCGAGAATGATAGTCAAAGAAACATGCCAACTAATTTGGAATAGGTTGAAAGCTATATGTATACCAGAACCAACGAGAGATATGTGGAACGAAATAGCTAGTGGGTTCCTACAAAACACTGATTTTTCCAATTGCTTAGGTGCTATCGATGGAAAACATATTAGAATTATTCATCCATTTGACAGCGGATCCTTATACTACAATTATAAAAATTCTTTTTCGATGGTACTTTTGGCGGTTTGTGACTCTAATTACCTTTTCACATTCGTAGATGTTGGTTGCTACGGCAAAGCATCGGATTAAACTATATTTAAAGAGAGTGAATTTTTTAAAAGGATTGAAGACAAGTCTATTAATATACCTCCAGAACCGTCAAGCACTAAATTATTCATTTGTTTGTGATGAAGCATTTGGTTTATCCGATCACATGTTGAGACCTTATGCTGGAAGACATTTGTCTTCAGATAAAAAAATATTTAATTATAAGCTGAGTCGCGCTAGGCGCTGCGTAGAATGTGCATTTGGTTTACTTTCTAACAAATGGAGAATACTTCATCGCCCATTAAATACATCTATTAAATTCTCGGAAGATACCGTAAAAACGTGTTGCATTTTTCACAACTTTGTTCGTAAAAGAGATGGTTACAATTTCAAACACACGCCGAATGTAGTCGGATTTGAAAATGTAGAAGATACAGGTATACCAACTTTATGATCATGTACAACACGAGACATATTAAAAGATTACTTTATGAATGAAGGATCAATACTGTGGCAAGAAAACAGAATATGAATAAATACGATACAAAAAATATTTCAAATGTTAACTTACCCGCGGTGCATTTTTGTGCTCTATTTTTGTCCTTGAAATTGTTATTAAGTAATTGACAAATCTTTTTTTCCAGGTTTTTACTTTCTCATTTCTATTACTGTACAGGTGAGAATTTAAATCCCAAATAGCGGGACGTGCATGGATTTCCGATATGAATGTATCAACATCCATTGAGGCGTCGTGCTCAATGGTGACGCGTGGATACGTAGAACGTCTCACGGTTAACTGCGCGGGGGGTGGAGCAGTGCGACAGTGGCGGGTGTCGACGTTTTGTGTGGCTCGTAGCGACCACTAGTGGCGCGTCGCGGACAATGCTGTAGCGAGTGGCCGCCACCGGCTACACGTATGCGGCGCGTCTATACAAAATATATGAAAAAGTATGTTAAGTGGCTGTCGCTGGCGGTGGCCAGCGACAGCCACTTAACATACTTTTTCACTGGTGAGTGGCTGTGGTCGGTGGCTCGTTTGCGCGGAGCCTTATGTGCGTTCAGCCACTTACACTTACACAAAAAAGTACCTCAACCGTTTGTTATATCTCGTACGTCGAGTTCATTATAATAATAAACAACCAAGTTTTAAATACAAGAGAAAATATTAAAAACGAAAACAGCGAGAAAATTATAACAAAACTTTCGTAGTTTTCCAATGTGTGTTGGTATTACGTGGTAAGTATTACTATTAAGTAGGTACATGAAGTATTATAGTTAGTATTGGCACATAACCTAATCTGTGGTTTTGGCCTGTTATCATCATATCAGCCCATACACGTCCACAGCTGGACCTAGGCCCATACGACGCCACAAATAGCGATCCTGAGCCGCCTCCATCCATCCATCCAATTATTTGGCGTTTTCACTGTTTGATTCTAATTGACGGTAGGTTCCTAGGTATGATATGCAACATAGTTTTTGGATGTTTTTGATATTGTAGGATCTGTCTAGTTAGGGTAAAGCCCTGTCAAGTCAAAGACATGCCATTTATTTTTTTAATTAGAACGGTCATACCACCACTTACACTTACTTATTAAAATTAATTAATACAATTAAAAATAGGTACAAGTATCGCATAAGAGTCACAATAAAATCTGGGTTAAGTGGTCCATCACTAAAGAAGGTCAACATCGAAGCGGCACCTTTGCCGTGATTTCGCGTCCTTTTGGCTTTATTGAAACAAAATGGTTTCGTTTATTTAAAATTTGCGTAATATTTTAATATTCGTGAAAACCAAATGAAAATCCGTTCAGGAGTTTTTGAGTTTATCGCGAATAGACAAGACAGACAGACGCTGCGGAGGCGCTTTGTTTCAAAATATTTATAGGTAATAGCGGTAAGAAATTGTAGAAATCTCTGACCAAGCGTGGTGCTTACCACACTTGAGTAATCGGAGTTCATAGAGTCACCAAGCAGAGAATTGACAGTTCAAAATCGTTCAAATTAAACAATACATCAAGTGATGCTTGGTAGCCATTCAATAACATGCATAAACGATAACTTGAGGGCTTGGAAGAAGGATATCACGCTCTTGGCAGCTACTTGAGTAAGTATACCCAAAAACTTGAACACCTTTTTTATTATTTATCTGAGGGAAATGCTCACGCATATCGTACTGCCACGGGGAGACAGAACGATTATGTGGGACTTAAACCCTCTGGGTATTCCGCTCCTGCCGCTTGTGGTAGTAACCCTGCAAAACGGGCGCCAGACGACGCCGTCTCCTAACGCCCCTAGGTCCCCTTGCGACGACGGGTCAGTCGAGTGGCCCCGCCGCCTGCCACACGGTCACAGAGGATAGGGAAAGCGGCCCTCGCAGTACCGACACTCCTCCTCCCCTGTGAACCCACCGCGTCCACCTTCAAACGGTGGCGACCCCGCCAAGGCCACGGAAGGCAGAGAGAGCGGCGCACGCCACGGTCTCCACCTCTCTGCGGCTATGCCGCCCATACGGCACATCCACGCCGCCCATACGGCACAGTCTGTTGGGGTGCCTCCCATACGACACCGCAACCTACTACCGCTCTGAGTTGGCTTAACTCTTCTTAGTCTCTAACTAGGCTTTGAGGGCAAAACCCAGAGGAGCGGTCCGTCTTGGGGCTGGCCCTGTACAACTTCAACCCCTAAAATACTATCGACTAGACGACACAATCGAAATGACGACACTGTCGTCTAGAAGACACAATCGATTCGACGATCATATCGATATTGACTCAACGACACGATCGGTAGCGTAATGTATATAAGTACATATAGCAGAACTGAACGATCCCACTCGCTACTGAACTCTAAAAGTAAGCAAATAAAGCGCGCTAAAAAGGTTCTAAGTGCCTGACGAGGGGACATCTATTTGACAACAATTTACACAGATTAACATCAATTCGAGCGAGTCGAGCCGCCACTTACAAAATAGAGACTGCGAAGTGTGCGAGAAACCGGCCGTTTAACAATATTTGAATAAATATTTTTTTCATAAAATATTCAATTGCATCATGACGAAAGAACTGTTGAAATCAAGCTACATACACAAGTCGCCTTGGTGAGTAAGAAGTACTAATTGTAATAAGAAAAATACGATATAAAAAAGATGAAAAGAGGTGGTGCCCGCAATTTGCCTCAAAAGTATAAAAAAATTAGGGAGGTATGTAAGTAGGTCTAATATTAATTATGTTTACCTACCTCAAATATCACTTCTGCTGTTTTTGATATTTCGGGATTAAAAAACTAAGAAAACCGAAGAAACAAAAGAAATATTTGGGTTTCCATTTGTCGCCGTTTCTAACGGGCTTTAAAATAATTTATTTCCTTTTTAGGAAACCTCTAGCTTGTTAGTCGTTAAACTTAAAATGTTTTACATATTTTATAATATTTACTTACGCATAGATTCATTCATTATTTCTGAAACGAAACGAACGCAAGCGCAACTCTACATAGCTACATAATATGTATATGCCAACACCAGTCAAACGCGCTGTACCTACTCCTCCCCCCTTACGTCTCCCCTATCTCCTTCCTTCCATAATGCCCCCACCACACCACCTGAACTCGCATATTGTTTACCAATTGCTTTGCTGCGATTGACGAACCAGTCCGGGCAGTCGGTCGACCAAATAGCGACACCGCTCGCTATCGCGCGCGGTTTTTTTACACAGTTCATTCATTTCATTATTCATAGTCGCGCGTCGCCAGCGACGCACGCGACTGTCTGTCCCCGCGCGATGACCATGTGACGCGATGGTTATGAGTAAAACCGAAATTTCGAAGGAAGCCGCCGCGCCCAGCGTGGCGATCCACGTGGACCAAGATGACGATCAAGACAAAGAAAATTCAAAACTTCTAAGAGTAAATGCACCTCAACCAGCTATAACACCATCCGGCCCTATGCGAAAAGTCAAGAGTTTCAGTGACACCCATAGGATACGAGATGTGTCAGCTGCATCCGGAGCGGCTTCTGCAAGAAGTCTACGTCCTTACGAGCAAGTGACTCCTTATCCCGAGGGGTCCGAATGTGGAACTACAAATTATGCTCCCTCGGTTAGATCTCTTGCTTCCATCGGAATGGGATGTACCGATGGTCGCAAAATGGTCATCAGAAGAGTACCAACCTCACCTACTGAATTGTTTCACCTAGTACGTCCTCCTACGTGAGTACCTCTATCGCAAACGAAGCTTCCTCCGAGTAGTCATTATTCAATTGAACTAACTATGTTCATCCACACCACTTCCATCCCTTTTCAAAGTGTGTATCATCGTTCTCGCATACAGTATCTAAATAAAAGATGTTTTTTTTGGTAGGCACTTAAGTAAAACACTAATACTGGTTATCGTTATTCTTTGAGCGAACGAATATGCAATTTGGCTTTATAGGTTTGTATAGATTTCGTTGAGTTAATTTACCTGTGTCAGTTCAGTTCGAACCACAGGATACCTATCATTAAGTTGGAATTCAAAAATAGTAACAGCTATCTATGTATAAGACTTGCAACAATGATTTGGCACCTTTTCATTGTAATTAATTGGAAAGGTACATAAGCAATCTTTTGGCAATAAATGAGCAAAGGAAAACTTGAACCATTAGTAGTTATTGAAGTGTAGGTATCGCTTGAATGTATTAACATGTATTAGGTTGGCGTAACACCATCACAAAAATTTGTACCAACCAGAATATTAAGACTGTAAGGAAAATATATAAGTAGGTATTATAATATATAAGTGGTAAAGGTTGCCTGGAAGAAATCGCTAGCGATAAGGCCGCCCATTGTGCAACTAGAGTATTTCTATTCTATTATATGAAAAAGGTGTATAATAAATTCGCGCTGTGTTTTTACTAAACGGCTGATGTATGTTCAGATGTAGAGCACTAAAGGAAACATAACATTAGGTAGTATATACACTTTTCGTAAATTAAACTAGGTAGTACTCGATCATATCCGAATAATGCAACATAGCTCATTGCAATCGTTTTTATCTGAAACTGTGTTCAGAGCTGTAAACAAAATGGCTAGAAAGTTGTAGAGTTTGCTCTACAGTTCCTATGTAATTATTGTTTTTCTAACTTACGAACTGGTATGTAGGTACCTAAATCCATTAGAGATCTATTCAACAACAACTAATAATGAGCAAGGTTTAATAATTTTAGCCAACAATTCATATTGATATGAAATAGAAACATTTTTGAATATCAAAGACATATAATACAAAAAAAAGAGAACATAGGCCAGAAAACCGTTCGCTTGAATCACACAGTGGTCCCCCCGCCCCCGCCTCAGCAAAGTTGGCATAAACTATGAAATGCGGTGTCGAACAGACTTGGTATGACCATACCAGAAACGTACTGTGTCAATTCACTATTGGTTGACTAAGGAACCCTGAAAACGTGGCCATAACATTGGTGGATACTATCAGCGATAAAAGGTCTACGTAATAAGAGATCGTGTATCAATAAATCACTTTATCGAAAAAATAAATAACAATAATAGATGGCAGAATGGCAGATTTATGATTATCTTGGACTCGCGTCCCAATGAGGGTAATCCTCCTGAATGCAAAATATAATTTCAGTACGTAACCATATAATATCAGAATTGTTAAGTGAGGAGAAATCATTAAAATCTGTTTTCTGGAGCTTTATTAGAGTTATTAAGTCTCGGGAAACTGATTTCTCAGCTTTGAGCCTTTTCTGTTCAGTACGAACTGGCGTAGTCAGTCAACAAAGTGTTATATTCAACGTAAGCTATAAAATTAACACTCGGATGGTCTTTTCTCGCACCATTAAATACTTAGAAGACGCATAGCGGCGTCATTATAAAAGTATAACAAGCCATTGTTTTGTCAATAAAACAAATGTAGGTTTAGGTTTTTTCAGGATTCACCTCACTCATATTTCACGCTACCAAATAAAAGGCGGCAAAAAAAAAGTAATAAAAAAAGTGCAAGAGACTGAAAATCTTAATTTTTTTAGGCCAAAATTGTTTTGTTGTTAAAGTAAGGTTAAGCAAATTTAATGTGATTAATAGGACTTTATCACCCATCAAATCGATCGATTAAGATCGGTGTTGATTAGCTGTATACATACTGAGACAGGGACCATTTTGTGACTCAAGTAAGTTGTCTCTTTTTGTGTTCTGTTTCTCTACTATCGTAGGTATGTATATTTAATTCTAACATATTTATAGCACATAAAAAAACAACAAATGTACGTACGTTAAATGTACGTAGGTATCAACTTATTCATCATCATCATCATCAGCCCGTACACGTCCACTGCTGAACATAGGCCTCCCCCAAACGACGCCACGAATAGCGGTCCTGAGCCGCCTCCATCCAACGACTCCCTGCGACCGCTACGATGTCGTCGGTCCATCGAGTGGGAGGTCTTCCCACACTCCGTTTCGCATTGCATCGCGGTCGCCACTCGAGAACCTTTACTCCCCAGCGGTTATCGGTTCTACGAGCTATATGGCCTGCCCATCGCCATTTCAGCCTGCTGATTCTGAGAGCTATGTATGTCGGTAACTTTGGTTCTTCTTCAACTTATTATTACTACTTATTTCATTTACAAAACACATCAGCAAATTCAGCAAACATTAAATTTGAAATGATAATTATTTTGTTCTGAAAATTAATGATTGATGAATTTAAATGAAAAAACACACAGGTACGTTACAAAGTAAAAACCTAATACAAACCATATTAGGTTTTTACTTTGTAGGCTTTCCCGAAATGCTAGGATTTACATTTAGCCGGGTAGGTACTTGTTAAGTTTGTGACAGGAGATCAGCTGAGAAAATCCGAAAATCCTAAGATTATGAAAGGAGTTGGGTGGTATGACCTTCAATGTTGAGCTGATAACGCTGCAACTCTACTATCTCACATACATATACATACATACAATCTACTTTACGGGTACCCCGTCGACACATCGGACAATGTACCTACGATTGATCGTGCGTTGAAACCGTGAGATCTTATCACATGGGTACATTCTTGATAATGATTTAAAAATTTGCTTACATACTTAAGGTTTGTCAGTTGAGGATTACTTTGAGAAGTCGGTATTAGTTTTACCTAAAGCCAGGTGCATCATAATTTTATCGCATTTATATACCTACCTGTGATATTGCCGACATTTCAGCAGGTGAAACGCTGCGCGTTACTGTGCTGTTATAGTAGGTACTGGAATTACCGCCGCAGCCGCCGCGCCGCGAAGAAATTATATTTTTGAGGGTCAGAAATCCAAGTGAAGTTATTTTCGATAATTTATTTTGAAAAACTAAACACATACTTCGGATCCCATAATTTCACACTATTTTTAAGTTTTGCCGAATAAATACTAGACCCTCGGAATAATTTTTTATACAATAGCGAAAGAATTTTCAATGTCTGTCCATAATCGACGAAATTGCCGAACACACATAGAAAACATACATACAGCCGAACATACAACCCTCCTCCTTTATTCGAAGTCGTTTAAAAATAGTTACCGCTTCACGGCGGCGACGAGTAGGTTTGAAAACTTAGAAACGTGATAGATTTTATTTATTTTGTTCTATGTATGTATGTATAAAGAATAATGCAAAGAACATACAGTATGTTCTTTGCATTATTCTTTAATTTTCCTACTTATGTAGGAGTAGTCTGGCCGTTAGGGAAGAGAGCATCCATGCCAGGCAGGCAGTTATAACAGTCAAACGACGGTCGTTGACCACGCAATTGGTGTTTCCTGTCCTTTTTCGCATGTGAAAATTATCCTCTCTTGTGCAGTGCTGTACAGTGCAGAGGATTTATTTCATGCAGATTGATTTCTTTGTTATGACTGCAACCATTTGACATGTAGACTTATGTTTACTGTACGTAATGTGTACTACGCAACATTTTTTTTTGTTTAGAACGCCTGATCACCAGACATCTTCATATAATTACAGAGGCTGGTAAGTTCGTAAAAACGTGGTTGTGTTCGGTTCCTTTCGTTTAAGCCTTTGAGCTATTTGACGTCACCTTAATCTGCCTTCATTCATCATTAATCCAAACAAAGTTTTCAAGGTTCTGTCGGAAGGTACGATAATAATGAAAATTTCAATAGTTAGATCAGTCTTCACAAAAATGCTAGAAAAACTCAATCTAAAAGTATGTTCCAGTCAGTTTGTTTAGAGTTTAGTAAATACACTATTGTTTGAACATGTGGTTTCTTTACAAACTTGACAGGACTCTACCATAAATTCATTATCTTAGACATGTTAAATCTTGTTTAAGACCATTACCTTATTTATTTTTATTGCACCTACTTACGTACTACAAATATTTGTATTTTCGTCCTCGTGCCATTGAAGAAACTGTTAAAATGTTAATAACCGACTAGCTGATAAAGGTAACACAGAGAATCTTTTCTCGTAACCTAACCTAACCTACCTATTACTAGAACTCCAGCTGCTACGATTTACTTATAGATCGTGTTTATTTGTATGGATTTACTTATAGATCGTGTTTATTTGTCTACACACCAGCCCCCTGAGCACAGGGATTGTTGTCTATAGGGTAGAATAGAGAAAAATTACGTATCAAATCACTTTGTCATCGAATGCGTAAATTATTTGAATTTCATTCTGTCAACTTCAACAATGTACGCAATGTATGGCGATGCGATGTTATTATCCCTTCAGCCACTTTGGTAACTAACTGGTTCGTAACCAGCTACGTAAAAACAATTTTCTTCACTGTTTTGTAATCAGTTACTAATAAACACTTATTTTCCGTTTTCGTTATATATATATGTATTTTATTACCAGTTATGAAAAATACTTTTTGTCTATTCTACCCTAGAGAACAATTCCCGTGCCCGCCGACAAGTTGACAAAACACTGACGACGGGTGCCGACAACATCCATACACTGAAACGTCGCGTCGACACAGCAGCGGGCTGTGTCGCCGAATTTGGCATGTAGACTCCTTTATATGTAGTTTAACACTTTCATTGCACACGATGCCGCTCACCTTGCGAGTCCCCCTAGCTGCGGCCCACAGCAAGAGGCTGGGCAGTTAATGCGTTGATTACGAACCTTGTTGCCTCAACCGCAAGTAGCTTAATGAGCAGCCATAAATAATTTTATCAAGTGCTATTTGTCGTGCAGGCCACCAGATGAGGACACGGCGTCGCATGAGAGCGATTGCGAAGAGGAGGAGGAAGACACTACTGTCCACCTGAAGCCGAGGCGGCCTTTTTGGGCCAACAAGATTCAGTTCGTGCTGGCATGTGTCGGCTACTCGGTGGGCCTGGGCAACGTGTGGCGTTTTCCTTATCTCTGTTACAAAAGTGGAGGAGGTGAGTGATAATAGGTTTTTTTTGTGATAATAAGTTTAGAAGGCGCGTCACGATGCATGCCATAATTCGGCAGATAAGTATTTGGGTATTCTCAATGCTTATCAATAACGGAATTTGTATGTAACTGTACATAAAACAAGTTCCAAAAGATCTTGATCGTATCAAAAGTACCTCAGTGCTTCTGGTATGATAAATGATCTACAATATAATCTAGGAAACCACATCTTCCGCTCAGAAGCCGTGTAACGTAGAGCCCTAATAAAATAATGACTTCGCCGCACGTAGATGAGCATCTAATCAGCTGTGACAAAACGATGTCGTGTAAGTCGTGACATTGTATGATTAGTGCGCTTTACAAACCAGAAAATGGATTATTTAGTATTCTAGTTAGATGTAAACTCACAATTGCCTAAACACGAAATACGATAACTGTCGACATGACCATGAGGACATTAATTATTATTTATCGTTATTTTTTGACTATTATTAGGCTATTGCGCTTTTGTTGCTTTTTGATTTGACTATTATTAGCTATATTATATTTCCTGAGCATTTGGGAAGATGGATGGAAGATATCTTTTGTGACATCTACATATAGTGCATGCATGACATGTACCTAGGAATTTACGCTGAACTCTCTCGACAACCTCAACGTACTTCTTATAATAAGGGTTCCAAATGGGAACTGCATATTAGATAGATTATTATATAGAGAACGAGCAAGGGTTTTGTACAAGTATATAATTATATGTATGTAAGTTTGTTTAAAATCAGTAGAAGATCCCATAATTAATACATACATCTTAAAAGCTTTATTAATAATTTTCAACAAACTTTATACCTACCTACTAGGTATAGCCGTTTATATAGGTAGGTACATAGGTACCTAAATAGCACACGATACTATAGTATAGAGTATCGTATGCTATTTAGGTACTCATCTCTTAAATTGTATGTATATTTTGTAAAACTATGGACTTGGACTTGTCTGAAATAAAGTATAATAATACTAATGATTATAGCAAGCGTTCGTAGTCTTCCCCATAGCCCGATTACCCAGTCCATCCAGTCATCACAATAAGATGTTTTTTTTTATTACTTTCATTTTCCTTTGCATTAGTCTCTACATCTGGCGGATATCATCTTCGGGTGTATCATATTGTGCAATGTCTCGCCTTTAGATTAATTCTCATAAAGGGCCTCTGTGCTGTTGGCTTCGGCTCCATGCATGCCTCTCACCGGGTCTCTATATGGCCCGTGATCGTGGAAATAATACTAAACGTATAGGAAATTTCCTATACCTATTTGGTAGAGTTTGTTTTATAGAGTTGAGATAGTCATTATAAACCTGTCATCAAATAATTTTGCTGCACGCAAACAATAATGTAAACTCGTAAACGCAATAATATTTAATTAATAAATCAATACTAAAAACAAAGTTGTTTGAGGGACAAGGGCAAAAGTAATATGTTCGTTTCAAAACATTGCCAGAAGACGATAAATGAACGTAAGTATTGGATTTTAATAACTGTGAGATAATGAAATACCTACGTACACTTGCTAACCTATCGTCTTGGACTTACCCTCGTTGTGTAAGTTCAAGACGATTAGGACTGATTTATAGAAATCTCTTGATGTTTAAATCGACGCTGTTTGCACACACAAAATCGTGATGATCGTTGTTTGTGTCTCCGTGGCTGGTTTGCACCGAGGCTTCAAAGGCACGACAATACGGTGTGAATTACAGCTGATGCCTACGGCAAACTAACACTTTCAAACCAATCACAGCACGCAGACGTATTCTCTAGATATCAAATGATTTATTGCTTCTTAAGGATATTTTTAGACATAGGTTGCTGTTTACTTAGTTGTTTATAATAATGACGTATCAGTATCAGTTATCAAGCGTTACTTATGTAAATGGAGCAGGATTATTGTTTTATTCTCACATTAATTACGATGTGTCTCAGAAATACGATACTGCAAGAATTCCCGCATGGATGAGGATAATTATTTATGCCATTGAGAAGATTATTTTTAGTTTTTCACAATAGTTCGTTCGGACATTTTTTTTTTGCTTTTTATTTTAAACTGGCTCTGGCTGTCACTGGTCTGACACATATGTCATCTACGACCAAAGTGCTAGTAGAAGAAAAATCCAACAAACCCAAACTCAACCTGGTTAAGTAGTTTCGTTTAGGAGTTCCTATGGCCACCTTCTGTCTCCATCATGAGACCAGCTCGATTGTACCATGACATCGAACTTCCAAAGTATGCCAAATCTCAGCTCAATTGGTTGAGGATAACTAGTCTACTAAAATTCAGTTGCAAGATTTGTCCTACAGAAACTAATAAACAGGGCAAGTAGAATAAAAGCTTATGAAAAATACATAAAATATTGCTGAATAGACCTTAGAAGTAAAATTTGAATCTATGATCACTAGATTTGCTCCAAGTCCGTTTATAACAGGTAGGTGGCAGTCAAGTGGCAGTTCGTTTAGGTATGCTAAGAATGAGCAATGGATGGGTTAATTACACAATTTCTGTAGGTCAACTGCTGGATTAATGATACAATTGACCATTCAAGTTTCCAGAATCATAAAGCCGAAATTTTGATGGCAGACATTAAAATTAAGCTGTTTATTTACAGCTTAAAAGTCACGTCATTTTGGCTGAGATACGAGTTTTAGAAATGGTTTTTTCTTTTGTTTCAGGTGCATTTCTCATTCCTTATTTCATAATTCTCCTCGTATGCGGTGTGCCAATGCTCTTTATGGAGCTCGCTATAGGGCAATACACGGCTCACGGGCCAATCGGTGCTCTATCTCAGATATGTCCGCTATTTAAAGGTAAGATAAAAAAGCACGCCAAATGAAAATCGTAAAGATAAAATTAAAGTCAATCTTTTCTATCACGAAAAAATAAATTACAGGTGCGGGTCTGGCGAGCGTGGTGATCTCATTCCTTATGTCCACCTATTACGCGGTGATAATTGCGTGGGCAATATACTATTTCTTCACATCATTCAAGACCGAGGTTCCGTGGGCCAGCTGCTCGAATAGATGGAACACAGCGCAATGCTGGGTACCCTACCATAACCACACAAAACCTAACGGATCACAAACACCCACCGAACAATTTTTCGAGTAAGGTTTGCTTTGAAATAATTTCGATAAGTATTGTAGCTGGGGTCTTCAAGGTCTCCATGTGTATTGTGGCTAAGATGGTCAGGGTTATTGTACGGAGAATGCTCGAGGCGGAACAGACATCGAATAAGCTAGCTCTGTATCTAGACGATAAGATATTTTACCATGTTAATCTTTTACAGTTATCGCAGAAATTAAGAAATTTAAAATATTGTTTGGTTGGGTTGATGAGTTAAAACAATTCATTCATATCCACTTTTCAAACAAGTAGATGTAATTTACCTGTATACAAGTTCCAAGAAAAATATATTTATATTTGAGGCATTGGAATCTTAAGACCTTCAGACTTTCATTTCAAGACGGGTACCTAGAGTAGGTTTTTTCTTTACTGAGGTAACTTGCTACAAAATTTAGAGTTACAGTTAAATAATACTTGTGTTGTTGCAGAAAAAAGGTTTTAAGCATGAGTGATGGTATCGAGTTCCCTGGAGGATTGCGGTGGGAGTTAGCAGCATGCTTGGTCTGCGCTTGGGTGCTCGTATACTTCGCCCTGTGGAAAAGCATAAAATCCTCCGCAAAAGTCCGCTACATCACCACTACACTGCCTTTTCTGCTAATAATAGTATTCCTCGGGCGGTCGCTGACACTCGAAGGAGCTGATAAAGGCTTACGATTTTTCTTCAAACCCGACTGGGAATTACTGAAACAATCCAAGCCTTGGGTCAACGCAGCATCACAAATTTTTAATTCGATTGGCATTGCCTTCGGTTCGATGATAATGTTCGCCTCTTACAACCGATTCGACAACAACTTCCTTCACGACACACTGGCTGTGTCCCTGGTGAATGCAGTCACTAGTTTGATCGTTGGAATATTCACATTTGCTACAATAGGAAATATAGCTTTTGAACAAAATACTCCAGTGAAGAATGTTATCGCTGATAGTAAGTACCTACTTGAACACCATATAACGTAACTACTTCAGACTTGCATGAACATTTCTGTAACTACTGTGATATTTTTGTGCGGGTGGGTGTGTGTGTTTATGAATTCTATACACCAATGTCGGCGGGCCGCCGACAACATGACAAGACACTGTCGGCTGCAACAATATTCATACACTGAAATGTCGTACCAACCCGCGCTGGGCTGTATCGCCGACTTTGGTGTAGGTATTAAGTTTACAGTACTTCGATCAATGATGTTATGTGTCATTGGCTTATGGATGTGAAATAAACAACTATGATGCTTGCTTATTTTCAGGTCCAGGGTTATTATTCGTCGTTTATCCTCAAGCTATAGCAAAAATGCCCGCGCCTCAGTTATGGGCGGTGCTATTCTTCTTTATGTTCTTGTGCCTCGGTCTGAACAGCCAGGTATGTATGCCAAGAATACAATTAATCAAACGATTGTACGTTGAGATAATAATATTATTGTCTTAATTACAGTTCGCCATAGTTGAAGTTGTGGTTACATCCATCCAAGACGGGTTTCCCGACATGATACGCAGGAGGCTTGTATACCACGAACTGTTGGTATTATGCGTCTGCGCAGTTTCACTGGTGTTCGGACTGCCACACATCATTCAGAGCGGCATATACGTATTCCAACTGATGGATTATTACGCCGCATCTCTGAGTATAACGTATCTTGCCTTCTTCGAAGTGGTTGCCATAGCTTGGTTCTATGGAGTGGGGCGTTTGTCAAGAAATATTAAACAGATGACAGGTCAGTTCCTAATCAAGTAACGTTTTCATATTTAAGTCCAGTCATTTTTAGTGTTTAACCTAACAATTCGAGCCAACCAGCTTGAAACGCGTATACGCCTTCATTTTAGCGTTAAAAACATTTCCACCAAAAAGAGCCAATGTTTTAAAAGAAACTGTATCTCCTCTGGCTACGGGTTACAACCATACTGTTCCAGAAGGATACTATACAGATGTATATAGATAAGGCTGAGCGTAGAGCACTCAACGCCCTCTATATCAAAAACTGTTGCGCGTATGAAAAAATGTGGGGAACAGAATTAGTTACAATTTTTTGCTCAACAATTTTATAATGGAATAGCTGCTGCCCGCGACTTCGCAGGCGCTTTTCATGTACCCTATGTCGTTCCCCGGGATACCATCTACCTCCCTGCCAAATTTCATTAGGATCCGTTCAGCCGTTTAGGCGTGAAAAGGTATCAGACAGACAGATAGACAGAGTTATTTTCAAATTTATAATATTAAGTAGGATGTCAACATCATTAGAGCTTATAGTAACCTAGATAATTGCGAAAAACTGATTTTTGTGACATTTGACCTATGTATAATAACATTAATAACTTACAAAGCAAACCCCATATTCTATGGGGCTCTTAAGACACCGTTTAGGTATAACGTCAAAATGAATGTATTTGAGTTTCCAGCTTGTTGGCTCGAATTGTTAGGTCGATCAAATTTTTTCGCTTTAATAACCGGATTATTATCCTGACATATTACTACAGAACTGCAAACTTTACTTTCTTGACATCTGGCGATATTAATGTCATCCGTGTTCTATTAATGACAACTTAAAATTTAACACGTTATTAAAAACTGACAACCATATTACCTTGATTATGCAAGTTTTATAACAGGTAAAGATAACCTTGAATCTGTACTACATAATACATTGCATTGCACTCATGTGATGTGACCATTATTATTTTTTGTTACAAATATGTAGATTACATATCCGATATGCTTTGTTTCACGGGCATTGTTCTAATAACTTTTCGAAACAATTACTAAGCAGTCATTTAACGACAAAGGTAGTGTGTCACACGCTGTTGTTATCAGCGACAATCAACACACCCTGAAAATGTATCTTTATTAGTTTTTATTGTATTCATTCCAAGAGACTGAATACGTGCAAACAAACTGAATTGCTAACTGGCTAACAAACGTGCTTATATTATTTGTTTTTTTTTTCAGGTCGTTATCCGTCACTGTACTTCCGATTCTGTTGGCTGATTGCGTCACCCGCGCTGCTGTTCGCTCTATGGGTTGTGTCTCTGGTGGACTACATGCCTCCCGGCTACAGGGACTATGACTACCCGTTGTGGGCGCAGGTGCTAGGCTGGACTATAGCATCCTTATCTTTACTGTGTATACCCGTGTATGCCATAGTTGTAATTATACAATCGCCTGGAGAAAATTGGAGAGAGGTAACTAACATATTCAGTACTTTTTCTCTTTTTGGGGTTCCTTACCTAATAAGGAAAAACGGAACCCTGATAGGATCACTTTTTTGTCCGTCTGTCAATCCTCTTTTGTCAGAAACGCGTCGACCTATCGAGTTGAAGTTAAGATCATCAGGTCAACCTCTTGGAGCCGTGATATAAATCAAACTTCTAAGTCAACGCAATCAAAAGATACAGCCGTTTATCCTCATTTTTTTTTAAATTTGCTATGTAATCAAATCGAATGCACACAATACCTATAGGATACTTCTCGTTAACCCAGAATCATGAAATTTGGCAAGAAGCAAGGTATTTTAGCACAACTAAAGGGAAAAATTGAAAACCGTGAATTTGTAGCTGTATTCATACAAAAATTTATATTTGATTCTCACCATGGACCGAAAACCTATAGGGTACTTCCCGTTGACCTAGAATCATGAAATTCGGCAAGAAGCAAGGCCTTATAGCACAAGTAAAGAAAAGATCCGAAATCCGTGAATTTGTAGTTTATTCACATAAAAAATTATATTTGATTCTCACCATGGACCGAAAACCTATACTTCCCGTTGACCTAGAATCATGAAATTTTTAAGAAGCAAGGTCTTAAAGCACAAGTTAAGGAAAAAATCCGAAAACACGAACGAAGAATGGGCGGAAAGTCTTTTTGGACTTCTACGTTGATATCTGGCGATAAACCCAGATTTTATTTATCAATTTGTGATAAATTTGCACGAATTACAGTCAAACATTTGATAATTCTAGTGATGCATTGGCCTAAGTACGTAGATACCTACTCGATAACGGTACAGCCGATAATAGGTACACCGGAGGTGATGATGCATATCGCATCTTTAATGTCTATTAAGTATAAACTCTATTCACAGAAATCGTCAAACTATAAGTTCTAGGCAGAAGTTTAATCCAACTTAATCACTTCCGTCTAAACGGAGTACGTACCACGGACTTGACTAATCAGTAGCTAGATTAATAACATAAATAGATTGTTGGTAGGTATTACTCATTGTCAGTAATTTCCAAAAAGATGTTTCGTATTTTTATTTCTAGGTATTGTGATTGTGACTAATAAATATCATATCACCGATCACACTAATATCATAAATGCGAAAGTTTGGATGTATGGATGTTTGGGTGGATGTTTGTTACCTCTTCACAACAAAACTAATGATCGGATCGGGGTGAAATTTTGCATCCAGGTAATTCTAGACCTGGAATCAAACATATGCTACTTTTTATCCTATTAATCAGTTTCCATGGGATAGAAATAACCTTTAAACCGTAGAAACCCGCCCGAATTCCGCTTTTTTTCCTCCGATATGGTTCGGAGACATTTTGTAGGCTAACATTTTGCTAAGTCGGCTATTTAATACGTGCCATCAGTGCAAATTCGCTTCTGGTAGTGTCGTTATTATATACATATAAACTTTATATTTTTTTTTCTGATTCTTTCTTATTTACTATTAAAATTTTTTTCTTTCTTGTATATGCACAATTTGTACTTAAATATTACTTAATTTTTAAACAACTTAATATTTACATTAGTATATTTATTTTCATGCGTACAACAATTATGTTCATTAATATTATAGCGCTCAAGACAGTCTATATAAATGTACATATTATACGATAATTGGTAGCGTAGTAACGAATGTTTAAAATGTTATTTTTTCTTTCAGAAATTGTATAACTCCATTCAGCCGACTTCGTTATGCGAGTGTGGAATCAACGGTTGTGATATATGCTGCTCTGAGTCTGACCACTCCGAGGATAAAACTACAATAACCTAGTCGCGGGGAAACCCTACGAACTAAATATAAGTTAAATTAGCTTTAGACACGATTAAATTACCTCCATTTAGTTATCACAGAGCTAATGATAAGATTGAAGAATAAACAATTCAGTAAGATAATGCGGCGGCGGTCTATCACAATTATCATGAGTGTAAAGTACATAGTAGGTACCTAGTAGAGCGCACTTGACCCAAAACTAAAAACATATATCTACATACTAGTAAAACTGAGAGTTTTCTAAACTTTTTGGTCAACTAATAGGTGCAATGTTTCCGTAAAATAAGAATATTTCAGTCATGTTTAATCGACTTTGAAAAAAGGAGGAGGTTCTGTTTTGCTGTGTGCATGCTTTTTATGTATGTTCGTCGATTTCTCCGTCATTTATGGAACGTTTTGGATGATTCTCTTGCTGTTGTTTAAAGGATTATCCTTAGGTGGTCCCATAAAATAAAATTTTATGCCGCATTACTTAAAAATGTTTAAAACAAAGGGATTTGAAGTCAGTTTTTGGCTTTTTTCAAAACAGTCAAATTATCATATCTAGGATTCCATGTTTAAGTACAAAATGTATGTGTATGGTCTTAAATCTGCTCATGAATTATTTTAAGTAGTTGCTGAAAAGCTAACCATGCTATTAGGGCACTGTTTATTTGTAGAGTTTTGTCCTAGGTGACAAATATAACTTTTTAATGATGAGATTTAAACAGTATTAGTGACTTGAAAAAAAAATACTGCTTTTTCTGGCTAGAGCTATTTCTGGCTCAGAAAGGAAGCCAATGTGATTAATTAACATTCCTTGAGGACATATTTTTTGTTCTTGATCATAAATTAACATTATCTTTAATTTTAAGAAATTTAAATCCAAAAGTACTTTTTGAAAGTACATGATTATTTATTCTAAATTACTTTTAAAATTTAAATTCCCGTTGTGTTAGTAACAAGGAAGTAAGTACATAAAATGTTTACAAATGTCCAGCAGAATGTAAATAAAAATGTAATGTTGATATGTAAATAGAATTATAATAATTAGGAATTGAATGATGTATCCAGTAAAAATAATGAGAAAATAAAACTGTAATATGTAATGACTAATGACATGGCTGTATTATTTCACCTCTGACTTATTACAACTGATTTGACGACCTCTGTGGCACAACAACTGCAACTTGTGCCACAGGAGGTCGCGGATTCGATTCCTGCCTCGGTAATTTGCAGATATTTTGTCTGGGTGTTTTCTATGTATTCCTGTAGTTGGGCTTGTTATCATCCTAAAAATCCACCCTGTATCGATGTAGACGCTAACAATCAAGATTTAATCATATTTCAAAAGACATATTTTAATAAGTTTCTGTATTCATGTATTACCTAAATACAAAATAGATACTTACCTTATTGAGTTTTATCTAACAAGGGGAGGGCACGGTCTGGGAAATTCACTTCGGGACAAGACTCTATGAAATAATAGCACTCCATTAGGGTGTTCAACCCATAAAGTAAAAGCGCCAAATGGCCAATACTTTTGAAAAAAAAGTTTATAATTTTAGACGCAGCTTATATACTAGTAGATTTTTTGCTGCACTAAACGCTGTATAGCATAATTGGTAATGTGTCTGCGTAACATGTCGATGCTCAGGGTTCCAGCCTGATACGCACTTTCTCTATATATGTATTTTAATCAACTGTTTTTAATTCCCCTTGTAAGTCCTAGATCAACATCTGTTGCCATACCATACCCTATCCAACAAGATACATTAATACTAATAGTCTGATAGTTTTTCCAAGCAACAAAATATTAAATACTCAGCTCATGCTCCTAGACTACTTATACACACATCAACATCGTCTAGGGATATTTCATATTTTCTCAATTTACTCAAAATTCGTTATAAATAACATGCAACATGTATATATTTATGAAAAGCCCGTTTAGTAGACTAGACCTTCGAATACAATAGAAATATTTTTATTGTGTAAATAACATTTTATTCAATAAAAAACAAAATATGAAAAAAATTTACATTTAGGATGTTGTTTTTTAAAAAAAATGCAAAATTATGCGAAATTTCCTGTTTTTTGCAATTATACGAAAAATCAGTAGTCAGTAAAACCACCCATGACGTTACAAACGGTCCTGCAACGGGTTTTCATGCTTTGAATCAAGTTATCAAAGTCTTGCTGCGGGATATTGTCCCAGGTCCTGCTAAGATGCAAAAAAGTTGCTCTTCAGTCGCGATGTTTGCAGGACAATGGTTCATAGCCCTTCTTTGGAGCATGTCCCATGCATGCTCTATGGGGTTTAGGTCTGGCGATTGCGCAGGCGAGTTTAAGACCGACACGTCGTGCTCCTGCAGCCAGCTGGTCACCACTCGCGCTGTGTGCGGACGGGCATTGTCGTGCATGAGCGTGAATTCTTGGCCCATTTGTAGTCGATGGGGGTAGACTATTGGTACTAGCACCTGGTTATGGTATTTTTCAGCGGTCATGGTGTTTCTGATCCAAACGAGATCTGTTCTTCCACCAATACGTATTCCCGCCCAAACCATAACTGTCCCACCGCGGTATGGATGGACTTCCTGAGGGTGTTGCAGACGGCTCTCACGACCAGGAACTCGCCATACACGTACTCTTCTTGAATCGGGATGGAAACCGAATCGGGTCTCATCGGTAAACAGCACCGCAGACCACTGGTTCTCTTCCCAGAGCAAATGTTCACGAGCCCACTCTAATCTTCGTCCACGATTTCCTCGGCGTAGTGCTGGAGTACGAAGCGGTCTGCGAGCATGAAGGTTGGCTTCATGCAGTCTTCTCCTCACAGTTTGGTCACTCACCAGCAACTGGTGCTCTGACTGGAGCCTTTGAACCAACTGCATTGCCGTAACATTTAGTTGTCTTCTAGCGGAAACTTGCAAAAATCGGTCTTGTCGCTGGGTGGTTATGCGCTTCCCGCCTGGGTGTCTTTCAGCCACTTCACCGGTAGCACGATAACGTGACCATAACCTTGAGATCACGTTTTGTTTTGTTCCAATCTCCTCAGCAACACTCAGCTGAGTAGCCCCACCTTGGAGCATACCTACTGCCCTTAACATTTTATCTCTAGTTAAATGGCGCCGCCGCATGATGCATTTAGTAATATAAAATCGAAATTAATTAATAACGTGTTTTAAAACTTCTATTTGACACAAAAAATTACCATAAACTATGGAAGATAAATTGTAACTTTCGACCTTCTTAAATCTTTTGTTTTTTATTCATTTGTTCAAATTCAAATTTGGAATCATTCAAAAAGGCCTAAAAAAAAAGGTTTCTTCAAAAGATTTTAAAACCGGCCAGTATTTTGAGAGTTCAAGAACTTTATACAAAATATCCCTAGACGATGTTGATGTGTGTAACTAAGTTTTCTAGGAGCATGAGCCTAGTAGGGGTACCGTACTACAGACTCGGCATAGTGATTTTTAGTAAAAGTTAGAATAGAGAAAAGTTGTGTGTGAACTTAAAATATATAATATGCATTTGCTGATTATATGATGTCCTTTTTGTCTATTCTCCCATAGTGGAAATCACTGTATTTTGCCTCTCAGGCCTATCTACATGCACACTTTTCTACTTGTAGATCTAGCTAACTACAGTTACAGTAATTAAAAGTACTAGTGAGCCAGCAGCAAGTTTTTACTCTATGGTAGGTTCTATGTGTGAAGAATTAAATACTACAATTATGATTATACAATATATTGAGGTTGAATGCACTTACAAGAATATTAGAAATTAGCAGCATAATTATCTTTTCTTTTTCTTAGGGCTGGTACATGCATCTTCATCAGGATCACTTTCATCGTCATCTTCTTCATCTAGTATACAGTCACCTTAAATAATAAAAGTAAGATTTTAGAAAGATCATTACCATGTAGTAGTGTATTCTGGTTTTGCATGTGACCATGTGATATGCTTGGTTGAACATTTACAGCATCAAAGGTAAGCAGCTAAAAATGAATTTTTGCTAGAGATGAAGAAAAATATAAATCAGAAATAAAATAGCTCTAAAGGCTGTTTAAAGGTATATTTACCAGAGCCTCCCTGATCATCTATAATTTTTGTCAAAGTTGCATTAGCAATTTCTTGAAAATTTTCTAATGTTTTCACAAAATTTTTGCTGTCGACTTCTTTGCTTACTGATTGTAATATTGTATCATTTTGAAATATCACTAATTTTATTTCGGGTATCATTTTCTGAGCGTTATATTGGATTTTATATTATGTAAACAGGAAAACCATGAGAAATTCTTGGCAAAAAATTTAAACCAAAACAAACAAATACTTCAAATTCAACTTCGTGGGTGGTTGCACAGAACAATAATATCTACTCTATGGGTCGGACCTCGGATTAAGTATTAGATGGATACCGCCAGACACAGTTCTACGTGGGTGGTTGGCTCTGCTGATGAGGTTATAGTTTATTGTCGTTGAGTTTGATAGTTGTCATTTGGACAAGTTACTATGGTTACATAAAAGTTGTCGCAGTGAAAAATAAAGAGGAATCTGCCTTGGACTCGTGCGACGTTCACGCGATTTTTCTTTGTGCGGGAATTTTAAATAATTTTGGGAATTTTAAATAATTTTGGATTTATGATTTTAGTAATAATATTGATGTAGATTTGTAGATAGTATTTGTTCATGTAAGTTAGTAATGTAGGTAAATGTTCGGTTTTTATTTACTGGTTGTGTATATATTTCATTTTGTGAGTGGGTGGAAAATTTTCGTTGCATGCAAAGATGTAAATCGTTAGATAGGCCCTGACACCAAAAACTGTGGCATTGTCTTTGAAGTATGTAGACGTGCCCGCCGCGCCGGCACGCGCCGCTGTTTTCTCACGCCGCCGCCGCCGTCTCTATCAGTCGCGTCGGTGCGACGACCAGCAACCAGACCGGAGAATCTGTTCAAAACTCTCCAATAAACATATCATTTATCCCTCCAGTACTCAAGAATGTAGTCTCCTTCAAGGTTTTCTGTGATTGCGGTTGCTAGAAGAAGTATAAATCTTCAGCACACCACTGCTATGTTTCTTAGAGAGTTTTGATAAAACAGATTTTCTATACAGTCTGGTCGCTGGTCGGCGCGCTGACTGATCGACTACACATGGGGCAGCGGCGGCGCGGCAGTGGATAGTCTCGAAAAAACGCTCGCTCCTTTCGCTGTTATTACTAGAGATGAGTCCGGTATTCAATAACTAACTCAGTACCTGTTAGCATGGTCTTAAAATATCTAACGCTATTGTAAAATCCGCATACCGCTAGGGAATAACTGTGCAAAGCGAGCACCTAACCGACCGTGAGCTATAACTACCCAACGCTTCAATACCTATACTTACCTAACCTATCATCTACGCATAGATACTAGCGGACCGTTCACCCGTAAAGTTATGTAGCTGCAACAAGTATTTGGTATTTCTAACCAAATCGGTTAGAAATATATTGGGTAGAACTCAGGACAGGTATAGAGTATTGTAACGTTATTGGGTACCAGTTGGTACTAGCGGAAACAAAATACCAGGTAGCCAAAATATCCAATAACTCCTATCCTTAGTTATTACTGTGTACCTTAAACTAAATACCGACCTATCAAATGAAAGCTCTTGTAGATCGAGCTGTAATTTTTTTTTGTTTTGAAACTTGAGTTCGTGCATCGCTTTCTACAACAAACTTAGCGAACCTCTTTGACCGTTCATCCAGGAGAAAGCAAAAAACAATAAGAAACCCATTTTTAAATTAAAAGGTTTATTGATTTTTTATTATTTTTGCGCCTTACGTCTTGCAATGGCAATTTCAAACCGTCATAATATGTAGCTCCGGAACAGTAAATTTATTGTAAACTATGAGGGTGACATGATCACTCTGATCAAACCCTCTTTAATGAATAAAGAAATAAAAAAAAAACTCGAAACAGACGATTCAAACTAAAACAGTCACGACGTTACGGTTAGGGGCTAACTACTATTTAATTTTAAATACCTACATAAGAGACAAAAAATCAAACCACGCCGGCGCGGCGGCGCCGCCACGCTGACCGTGGAGGTCGGCACGCCGCCGCCGGCAAATTTAAGGTCGGTGTACCACAGATTAGCTGGTAGTTTTACTTTGTTTATAGTCCAGTCGCAACGCTACAGCAGCGGAAGGAAAAATAATAGTTATTTAATTATATCGCAATCCTAAGAGTGAAATGTTACGCCTTTGGATTTATTTGTATTTTAACTATTTATTGTTGCATTTGCGAAATGCACGCGATGGCATTTTGAGACACTTTTCAACAATAAATGCCAAAGTTAAACAGGTCCAGCTAGCACCGTGTTTAGATGTACACTGATTCCAAATGAGTGAGCGAACTCATTTCGCGTGGCACTCAAAACGGCGCGGTCTCACTATGGTAAGGGCCTATCTAACGATTTACATCTTTGGTTGCATGGTGAGTTCTTTTGTTTTTTGATGGACCAAGATGGAGGATCCTTTGGACTCCGGGGAACTGGAGTTCGAGTTGGATCTTCCTCCTGGAATTATTTTGGCCTCTTCGACGTCGACACCGGAATATTTTGAAGCTTCGTACGATATCCTTGAGAATGTTGTGGATGCAAGTAATAAACGAGGTGAATTTTAAAAATCTATGAAGGAACGTGGATGGGCAGTCGTTCCTAACAAGAAGAAGGAGAAAAGATTACAGAAGGTTTCAAAAGTTTCTTTGAAACCTCCTGCGAAATCCTCCACTGCATCTATGAAATTAGGTTCTAATATTTTCATAAATGAGTTAGCAAAGGACGACCCGATTCCGTCGGGTTCCGTGTCTTCAGCTATGGCCCAGTCTGATTCTCAGTCCCCTATGCCCATGACCCAGGATCCTAGGACTAAAACTTTTACTCCTATAACTAGGGACTTTTGAGAGGCTAGTGACTGCGGTCCATTCATAGTCTATGTTGAGCTAGTGAACCACTCATCTGGGGAGATTACATCAGGGGAGATGGGTAACCTGGGTACTACCCTTCACCCACTTAAGTTTGGAGCATTCCTTTATAAAAACAAGTGTACATCAGTTCTTGATAATGGAATAAAGAAAATTGGCCGTAATAGGCTTGAAATCACACTAAACTCTGCTGAAGAGGCTAATTCCTTCATGAAAAATTAAATTCTGGCGAATAAGTATAGGGTCTATATTCCGTCGCATAATATATCCCGAACGGGTATCATAAAAGGTATTCCTGCAGAGTGGAATCATGAGGAAATTGTTGAGTCCATCAAGTGCTCATCTGGCACTGGACGTATTATTAAAACAAGGAGATTAAATAAAAAAATGGTAACTAACGAGGGTACTAGCTGGGTTCCTACTCAGACTGTGGTTGTCACTTTTGATGGTCAGACTTTACCAAAGGAAGTAACCTGCTGCTTCACATTGTTACATGTGGAGCAGTATATATTCCCAACTATCCAGTGCTATATAATTGCTGCAAATTTGGTCATACAAGGATGCAATGCCATTCAAAATCAAAATGCTTCAGATGCTCTGGTCTCTACTCTGGGGACTCATGCAATATTTTGGAATCAGCTGCAGTTTGCATGTACTGTTCTGGTCATCATTTATATCATCATATTTGTCGCAAACAAATAAGTCATGCCCTGAGTATGTAAGACAACGTAACATTAAACATCATATGGCTAACCGTAATGTATCATAATGTTGAGGCATCAAAAGCTGTGCCCCAGTCAAAAAACTCATTTGCGGATGTTGTTGCAACTCCTGTTTCATCATCAGTCGAATCTGCTTAACTCGCAACAGTCCACTCAAACCTTTTCATACAGAAAGACAATTGCTCGTCCCTCCCCTCATCGTCCACCATTGGTGCAAGGATATAATAGGAAGTCTCATGAGGATTTAATCAACTCATTTACCATTCCTGCCCCTGCTAATGGTTGTGCTTTACAATCTAATGTTTGCTTAAATTCATCTGCTAGTCCCAATAAAGAAAATGATTGTATTATGGCTCCTGAGTCTATCTCTAATCTTATTTCCTCTCTGACAAGCATCATTCTTAAAGCTGATCTACCGAACCACGTTGCCGTTAACTTAATTAATACCATTTCTATAATGCTTGTAAATATTGTTAAAAATGGAGGATGCAGTCTTCCAATGGAATAGTAGAAGTGTGGTTCAGCATAAGGCTTTGTATGATCTCTGAGTTCATTATAAAGCTCCACTTCCTTCATATTTATCAACTCTGCTTTCTCTTACTATTAAAGTAAATACTTGTGCATTGTTAAAGTATTTGATTATTCATGATATTAAGCTGTAGCGTGTTTGTTAATTAGTGCATACTACATATTTCATGTATTTTCGTGATAATTTTTGTACATTTGTCTATAACTAGTTTTAGTTTTGTAAATTTGTAATTGTATTTACTGATAAAACCCTGACGAATTGTACATTGTTAGGTTTTTTTTCCTTTTAAAATGTGTCCGTGAACTAGTACGTGAAGTTGGCAAAAGTTTCCTCAAAACCCAAAGAGGAATAAAACTGCCATTAAAAAAATAATAATAAAGTTATGAAGTGTACGGATCGTTTTTCGAATGTCATGAATAGATCTTAGGAATAGATACATTGCGCATGTTGTGGCTACCTTTATTTTAGAATGCTCTAGTTTTTAAGTTCTATGTTCTATCTTATAATTTTGTAATCCCTTTTGTGAACTCTAGTTGGTTGCCCTTATTAAATAAATAAATAAATGAGAATCCTTGACCTCATGACCACTTCTAGTGCTTAGCCATATTTTAAAAATTACATTTTGCAACAGTAAAATCAAATACAAACGTTCTTTATTACTAACAAATACAAAATTTTATTCAAGTAAACTTAAATTACTATACATTGCATGGGTTTGGGACCCTCTCTTAAGTATAGAGATACCTGTGTTAGAGGGTGAGACAAAGAAAATTACAATCAAATAATAGAAACAGGACTAGTATTTACAATACAATTAAAACAATTGAGCTAACTTCAGACTGTTGCAAACAATCTACAGGTAATGCAGAAATATATACGTACCTATAATTTAAACTTAAGCTTCATAAATATGACTCTAAAATCCTTTTGTTATTAGCTAACCTATTCGTCGCTATGTTTTTTATTTCCATAAGAATGTGGCCAACCACTACCTAAGAAGTGGCCAACGTATCAAGGTCTCGTTTGTACCAAAGCAAAGGTCTGATTGATAAAAAGATTCAGCCAGCCAGTCAGTCATCGTGAAGCGAGTGATGCAGTGTTACCAGATTAAGCAGAATTCTGCGATTTTAGCAGAATTCGATCTCAAATTTAGGGTCAAGCAGATTGTGTCGCAGATCTAAAAAACAGCATTTTTTGGCAGAATTTTATAAAATTACCACAGAAAATTTGCATGATCAGAAACTGGAAAATTATTTGTGTTTCGCTTGGGTACAGGCGCTGGAAATTTTGAAAACATTCTACCATTTAGAGATAGGTAATGTACGATTTCTTCGTACTATTCTTGTAACCCATAAGTTCAATTTAGGGAAATTTAGAATAACGGTGCGTCGCACACTTCCTTTTTAACGAGGATTGTACGAGGCGCTCATTGGCTCAAAGAGTCAGCACAATGTGGTACCACGAATGAGGCGACCCTCCCCTCTCGGCACACATCACATACGAGAGCCAGAAGCGGTATAGCGTTGGTTAGTATACCCCATATACAACACAAAAATACTGGTTGAGTTACTAATACTGATAGAACTAAAAAGTACCCACACTTACAATTAGTCGATTTCGCAAAGGCCATGATGATTTTACCTATGTCCAATACGCCTGTTTTCGCTAGATATAAAAACTGACCTGAGGAACAAATTAAAAAATTAACATGTTGGACCAATTCCACATGTAAAACGGTCAGTAAAAGAACCGGGGCGGGTGGATGCGTTTATTTTACGCCAGCAAAGGAAATTATAAAGGACGATAGCTCGACGGTTCTGTACCTACCTACTTACCTATAATCATAACGGACACGCACGACAAAAATTTAGAGGTAGGTTCCAAATAACAAAATTGTTGATCCATTTTATTCTCAATATTTTTGTATTCATTTATGTACATTAATATTTGTACAATTGTGTCTTCATTCAATAGCAGAATTTTAGCATAATAAAAATATCATTAGCAGACTTTAGCAGAATTTAGGCGAGCAGCTAGCATAATGTTCAATTTAAATCTGGTCACACTAGAGTGATGATCAGCATGGTTGGGATCAGCTGATTACCATACCATACCGCTGATTACAATAAAAGAAAAATGCCTAAATTTCTGAAATGTTTCTAAATTTTGTAAATAAATCTTAAAACATGCTATAAGTAATATGCGCGAATACGGAAGATTTGGTCCACTTATAGGGGCTGTTGATGAAGGCACTTCCAATGTCAAGTTCTTGGTAAGATAACATTCCATTTATGTTTGTTTTGGTTTGAATCACATCGAAATAACAAAAATACGGTGTCACTATCCATTTAGGTTTTTGCTGCTAACACATCAGAAGTTTTAACTTACCACCAACTACCCATAAGGCGATTTAGTCCCCAGGAAGGATGGGTTGAACAGGATGCCTTAGAGATACTCAATGCTGTCTTGGAATGTATTGAGGTAATAAATTGTATGTAAATTATGTAAATATATTACCTATGTATATAATATATAATACTTATATTGTGCATCTTTTCTGTGTACCCGTAAAGCTTCACCTCGATATTTTGGACTGAAACTAAGGGAAGAGGTTTCTATAGACATATTTTACTGCTTTACAGGTGACTATTGATAATTTAAAGAAGCTAGATATAAATCCTGAGGATGTTGTTGGAATAGGTATTACAAACCAAAGAGAAACTACAATAGTTTGGAACTCAATTACTGGTCAACCACTTTATAGTGCCATAGGTAAGCTGGCTTGATGCTATAAATAAAATACATTTTGTGCTATAAACTCCTAAAATAAAAATATTGTATCACCCTTTCAATATGTGTACATTCAGTTTTCACCGATGATTTCAGTATGGCTAGATGTAAGAACTGCAAAAACTGTAGATGAACTCATCAGGACAAAAGGAGCACAATGTGTGAATGCTGTGTCACAAACCAGTGGTCTTCCGTTATCAACTTACTTTTCCTCCATAAAGCTCAAATGGCTATTAAAGAATGTGACAGCAGTCAGGGAAGCTGTGGCAGCTGGGGAGTGTATGGCGGGTACTGTTGACTCCTGGCTAATATGGGTAACTGGATTTGACTTCCTACATAAAATCAATAATAAATATTGCTGGATAATACACACAGCATCCTCAAGCCCTATGCAAATATTGATGTAGTAGATAACAGATTTATGTATCATTCACATTATACAGATATATAATGTTTATTATACATATATACCGACAAAACACATGGACCAGGAACATTAACTATAAATAAAAATATATAAAATTATTCTGAACAAGTTACAAAGCATCATATAGCCCTTAGCTAAGCACAACTTGTGTTATGTTAGTTATATATATTATATATATGTAATAGAATTAGGTAAATATTTTTTATTATTTATAGAAACACCCAGATCACCAAGAATAAAAAAAATATGCAGATAAGATTGTACAACATTTGTCCTGAGGCGGGAATCGAACCCGCAACCTCCTTTGAGGTGGACCATCACCTGCTATGCCACTGAGGAGGTCCATTAACTAAGAATAAACTATAATCTAAAAGTGTTGAATAAAAATTAGAATTTACAGTTGTGTAAGTATTTCCAGTCGTTCTTTGTCTGCCAGAGGAAGATGGGAATAAACATAAATAAATTCCCACTTGACACTAATAATGTTGAATTTTATTAAGTTATTTTTTTTATTAATGGTTATTTATTGCGTACACTTTGTTATTATTTCCTCTACATTCCTATCGCATTACAGCGATCGAGGTCACGGGGCGACTAGATGGAGTTCCACCCGAGAATTGACGACAGTATCCACGACTACCCTCAATTCAACTTCAGAGTCAGGGATGTCCAAGTTCATATAACGACACTACACTGACTGTAATGCGATAGAAATGTAAGAGAAATAATAACAAAAGGTACGCGATAAATACCCGATAAATAAATAATTAATTATGTTTACAAATCGCGAACACTAATTTTATTTAGGTATTTATTTATTTAATTAACCGTTTAATGACCGCGCTGGCAGTTTTTGGTACGGCGCGTGTGGCGCGGCGCCATGAACCCTCACGAGTCACGTTTGGAAATAAATACGTTGAAAGATTATTAGATTATGCATCTCTTTTGTTACAGAACCTTACAGGTGGAAGCCATGGAGGTATCCATATTACAGATGTTTCGAATGCATCAAGGACTCAACTCATGTCATTGCGAAGCTTACAATGGGATAAAGGGCTACTAAAGTTCTTTGATGTACCAGTGGGAATATTACCAAAAATAAAGAGCTCATCAGAAATATATGGTTACATAGCTACTGGAGCTTTATTGGGAGTGCCGATAGCTGGAGTAAGTCTGGGAAAGATAAGCCATTGCTTGTAACTTTTTCTCTGGCTTTTTTGCTGCAGTGTCATTAAACCTTTACCAAATTTGGTGTTTAACAGTGCTTGGGAGATCAACAGGCAGCATTAGTAGGTCAAGGATGTATGCAATTTGGACAAGTTAAATGCACTTTTGGCACTGGATGCTTCCTCTTATACAACACAGGTGATTTATATTCATGGATTAACCTACCATTGTACTATAGTACCATTATACCTGTTTACATTATGCAATATTTCCATTGTTATAGGCGACTCTATAGTACATTCACAAAACGGATTACTGACAACAGTGGCATATAAATTAGGACCTGATGCTCCACCTGTTTACGCTTTAGAAGGATCAGTGGCTGTAGCAGGTAATCTATTTTAGTATAAAATATTCTGTGTAAGTTTATATTGTTAAAAGAAATTGTTATAGAAATATTCAAAAAAAGCACATATGAAATGTAAGTATTTTATTTAGGGGACACATTACAGTGGCTGCGAGAGGGGCTTGAGATAATAAATGACGTTAAAGAAACAGAGTCCATAGCATCTGAAGCAAGCGAAGGAGAGGAGGGCAGCATTTGTTTCGTCCCAGCGTTTAATGGATTGTATTCGCCTCATTGGAGGAAAGACGCGAGAGGGTTTGTACATTTTTATACTACTACTAGCTGTTCCCCACGTTTTACCCACGTTAAATTCGAATTTCACATTTCTAGAGGGATAAAAAGGTCTTTTTTTCCCGTAAATCTCCCATGGGAATTTGATGTTTTACCAGGACAAAAATTAGCCTGTGTTACTCTCCATACATTCAACTAACTCTATGCAAAAAATCAAGTCGATTGGTTGCATTTATAATATTAGTTTGACTTGACAAAAGGAGTATAACCATCGCCTATTATACATACATATATATAGGTGTTTTTTTGAGACGGGCGGTGATGGCCTATTCCGAATCACGATAGTTAGAGAAAATTCGTGAAAGGAGCAGGACCGCGCAGGTCACACTCGTTAAGTACATACGCGCGCTAACAATAAGATGCACGCCCGTTAACTTGTGGCAAATGTTGACTTGCCTACTCTTGCGTATTTCGGACATTTCACCAAATATTTGATTAATAATTGATTATGAGAGTGAGGGAATAGTGAGTGCATCTGTATTTGCGCGCATATTTGTGCAATAATATGTCCTGCACACATGGCTAGTGCCTTGGCAGCCGCAGCGTAAGAATCGACCCCTGCAAATCAGCCCACGTCACAGGCACTCTATAGTACTAATAATTATTTGCAGAATAATGTGCGGTCTGAGCGGTAGAACAAAGCGGCAGCACGTTGTACGCGCCGCGCTGGAAGCGGTTTGCCATCAGACGCAGAGCGTGGCTGCAGCAATGGCGGCCGACTGCGCGCCTCTATGCCGCTTGCTTGCCGACGGAGGGATGACGCAGAATTCACTGCTTATGCAGATGCAGGCTGATCTACTCGGCATTCCTCTGGTATAGTTTCTTTTTCTAGATTAGGTACAAGATATTAATGTGTCTCTGTATATAACAAGTTATTCAAATGCGCGCTGACGCGTTTCTTCTGTTCGTTTAGCGGTGTCGTGACTGGATAGGTAGGCTAGGCTTAGGTATGTTACTATGGGATAAGGTAGATTGATTTATGTTACTGAAATAATTTTCAAAGTTAACCATCCGGGTCGTACCTAGTTGCAGAGATTTACTTCATACATACTACTCGCAAAATTATGCAAACAAATTTTATCTTCGTAAAAATATTAGTGAAGGTAGACAACAAAACGGGGTTCTCAAGTATAACTGTAGAAGCATGTCTTTTCGAAATTCCGCCTGCGACGCAGGAAGTTGCGCGTTTAATTCCCGCCTGGGGACTAGGACGGACGACGTTTGTACGGTCTGCAGATATTTGTTCTGGGTATATTATATTGATAATAAAAAATATTTAGGGATCTATGAATCTTGAACCTTTTAGTCGTAGGCATAGAGTAGATAATTCGTAGGTTTTTGTTATTATAGTACGTAAACTCTCGCACTCGGGGTACCTAATCTATATTTAATTTCTTAGATAAACACAAAAATACAAAAGGACAAAAACTTGAAGTGAAGAGAATATCAATAACACCTTATTTCTTATTTGATAATAATAACTATGTTTATAGTATAAAATTTGACTTGGCTAAGTGCTTATTAGCCTAAAGAATGCCTAAAGAAATAAAGTTATTGATTCTGATTCTGATAATTCGTGTTTTTATGTCTTCGGTCCATCGAGTGGATGGTCTCCCATGTAGGGGGGGATTTGCCATAATCACCACGCTTGGCGGGCGGATTGGTGATCGCAGTGTTGGTGTTTAAAAATACTCAGAAGGAAGCTGCTGCCCTTCCTCTGGTAGGTTCCCTTAGTCGGCTCTTACGACATCCACGGGTTGAGTTGGAGGGGTCGATATTCGTACGCCGCGACCCCACGGCCTATAATGTTCATATATAAATGGTTATATATACATATATGTGTTTATGGGAGTTAGTTTGTTGGTACTACTTAGAGTACCCATAACACAAGCTCTGCTTGCTTACGTTGGGGGATAGTCCAGCGTTATTTATTGAATTGTTTCCTTAGATTCGTCCTCTGATGATGGAGAGCACTGCGCTAGGAGCGGCGATAGTCGCGGGCCGCGCGCTTCGTGTTTGGCCGACGACTATGTCTACTCCTCCGGCTGATACCTTCCTACCATCCATTACTAGTGAAGGTGCGTCATCTCAACTTTTTTAAATTCCCTTTAATAAGCTTTCGGTGTGCCCTTTATAGTTCATACTTATATGATTGTTTTGAAAAAGTATCGACTTCAAATTCCTTAATATCTACTCTGCTCTTTAAGTTTTGCGGGGAAACTAATCCCTCGGGATAAAAATTACGGGACCAAACACGGGATCATTCTCTGTAGGTAGATACAATTGCGAAAGAATTATCATCAAATCGGTCCATTATTAACGGAGAAATAGATAAATATATGTACATACATATATATTACAGCCGAACAGAGAACCTCTTCCTTTTTTGAGGTCGGTTAAAATATATTGCATTCGAGACTCCTGAGCTTACTAATCATTCACCTTAGGTACCGTAAAACGGGGTCAATAGAGACTCCAGGGTGAATAGAAATGGACGAAATAGTAGAGGAAAAACCTCCTTTTGCAGAGGTCAGATCCATTGACACAGGAGGTGAACAGTTGCGGACTAAGGATACATCCAGTGCTACGTTTTACCCGGTACCTAAGTACAGTACCTGGAGGGATATGGGGGAGGGAATAGTGGCAATATATCTACGCGATAAATAAGGCAAGATCTGTTAAAATATTGAGTGATAAACAAGCGCATTCTCAAAATCAGCAATTCTATATTTATCGAGGTTTTTCTTTGATGAGTTGCTCGGTCATACGAGAATGCAGTTTTTGACGGTACTCGATATTTATGACATGATATTTTTATCTCGTGATAATATCATTCGATAAAGTATCACGTGATACGCAGAATACGCCTGAAAGACGCAATAACATAAGTAGGTAATTAATTATAAAGCTGTACCAACACCATCTTGCTTGCACTTAAAAAAAATGCAAAATAATGTTACTCTAAGCTACCTACACAATATTTTTTATTTCCAGAAAGAGAAATGCGCAGAGTTCGATGGGAAGAGGCCCTAGAAAAATGCATGAATTGGGCCACTGATGACAATGAAGAGAAGCAGAGCCTAATGTCAGGTAAAAATACCTATTTATTATTCCCAACCACACTACTGCTCTACGACTACCCTCTACAGTTGGGACAAAAGGGATGACCTAAGTGGCGCAATAGGCGAAGGTGCGCCTGCGACGCAGCACGTTGTGGGTTCGAATCCCTTTGCGAGACAAATGTTTGCATGATCGGAAAGCATCTTCCTGGTCTTGGTGTATTATAAATAAATAGGTATATAACGAAACTTTACACCTAACACAGATTCTATAATACTAGCTACTGCCCGCGTTTTACCACGATAAAATATAACCTACATATATGTTATGCCCAAACTATACCCATACCAATTTCAGCCTAATCGGTTCAGTAGTTTTTGCGTGAAAGAGTAACAAATATCCATACAAACTTTGACATTTATAATATTAGTAGGACTATACCAGTACCCCTAAGAAATATCAGCATTAACCATTTCTTTTCATTGTTTCAGATGAAATAGATCGAACAACCGCAGTTTTACCTTCAGGCCTGTTTTTTCTAGGAACGGCGCTTCTAGTGATAATAGCTGATAAATTTAAAGTCCTGTAAATAGTTTGCCAGTTAGATTGTTACTACGTGCTCCGTTCCGAGAATTGAGATTTACTGTCATTTAATACTTAAATAATTTACAAGCTTTAAATTAATGGTTGTATGAGACTAATATTTTAGTTTTTGCCGAAAAAACTATTAAAACTTGCCACATTCGCTCTCCAGCTTTAACGGTGTGAGTTGCAAATGCCCGCTGCTGCACACCTGCTTAAAAAGGTCATATGCGTCATGGACACACTTGTCACTAAAGCAGGCTATTCAGATAGCCACTTTGTCATAGGTTATTGTCATCTCAATGACGAAAGCTGGTTTTTGTTATAAATATGTACCTACTTCCAAAGCTAGATCAAAAAAGTATTATAGTTATTAGATGTTGTTGTAGTACTGCAGAATATATTATGTAGATGTGGCAAAGGAACAGAGCTTATTATTTCCACCTATAAAATGAAACTAGGCACTTGCAGTAAAAATTATATTTGATAAAAGCCTTACAATAAATACAAATGCTTAGTATCAATAATAATGTATATTGCTAAATTTAGGTAGGGATGGCAGAACTTTTTAACCCTTTATGACTGCAATAGGCCTTAACTTGACAGACTTCTTACTTATGCCCGCAGCATGGCAAGTATTAACAACATCTGTCACATTTTTGTAAGATTCTGGAGCTTCTTCCATCACTAGTTTAGGAGAAGCCACTCTGATGGAAATGCCCATGTTCTCCATTTTTGTTAAAACTTCTTTGTAATCAATGTTGCGCCTTGATTTAGCGCGAGATAATGCCCTTCCCTGAAAATATTAAAGTAGTTTAAATGTACTTATTCTAGCATAATAATTAATACTTTGGGCAAAAAATTCTACATACAGCTCCATGGCAAGTAGAGCCAAATGTTTCAGTCATTCCTTGATGGGTTCCAGTGAGAACATAACTGCATGTGCCCATTGTGCCTCCAATTAATACTGGTTGACCAGTCAACTGATAGTCAACAGGTATTAAAGGATGATGTGGTGGGAATGCTCTTGTAGATCCCTGAAACAAAAGTATTATTCTAAACTAGTGACAAGTAAATTTAAAGACTGTTAGATTTCTATTACTATCCTACTGTACCTTTCTGTGTACAAGCAAAGTTTTCAATTTTCCATCTACAACATGTTCTTCAACCTTGGCAATATTATGAGATACATCATAGATAACATGCATATCTAAGTCATCAGGTGCCATTTTGAACTGCTTGGCAAATGCTTGGCGTGTCAAAAAAGTCATTGAACTTCTGTTCACCCAAGCAAAGTTGGCTGCTGCAGCCATTGCCTTCAAGTAATCTTGTCCTTCAGTAGAATGAATCCTAGCACAAGCTAGCTGGCGGTCATTAGTTTCTATCTGATCCCGCTTCATTGCTTTTTCCATTTGTACTAGGGCATCTGTAGCCACCTGGTGGCCGAACCCTCTACTCCCTGAATGAATCATTACACAAACTTGACCAACTTTTTCAATACCCATTTTACCAGCTGCATATTTGTCGTAAATCTCATCCACCACTTGAATTTCTGCATAGTGATTGCCAGCACCAAGAGTACCCAGTTGGGGTAGGCCCCTTTTCTTTGCCCTGAGGCTGACCTTTGATGGGTCAGCATTCAACATGCGGCCATATTCCTCACAATGTTCTTTATCTTCTGCCCAGATATAACCTTCCCTGAGAGACCAATCCATTCCCATCTCTAGAGCTTCTTCAAGATCGCGGGCATTCATAGGAATTATACCTTTAGATCCCACCCCTACAGGAATATGATCAAAGAGACTCTGTGCAAGTTGTTCCTGAAAATATATAGAAATAACATTATTTTATTGTTATGGGCACACATCAACTACAAACAATACTTATAATTAATTATTTACCTTTATGGGTTGCACATCCTTTTCACTGAGGTTTGTTCTCAATAGTCGAACTCCACAATTAATATCAAAACCTACTCCACCAGGAGATACAATGGATTTTGGGTCTGACATATCAAAAGCAGCCATATTTCCTGAAATATCATGCAGTAGAACACAATTATTTTATTGATGCAATACATCTGTAAAATTATCTAGAAAAATCGTAGATGCTGTTGAATGGTGACCTGAGTATGATAGAGTCTGTATTCCTTACTTACCTATAGCAAATCCATACCCAGAATGAACATCTGGTAGACCAACAGATCGGCCTACAATTCCAGGCAGGGCAGCAACATTGGCAATCTGTTTTACCCCAGGGAGGAAACCACCTGTCATACCAGGTCTGCAAGAGTTCCTCAATTCTTCTAACATAAGCTTTTCAAGTGTGCTATTCACATAGAAAACCCCTTCGACATTCATGTTAGGCTGGAAACCTTTCTTGATCTTCCAGCAGTATGGATTAATTTTCTCAAGATATTTAAGCTCTTCATTATATTGCCTCACAACCATAATTTATCCTTCAGCGACACTCCCTTTCTAACTGATATACGGGTAACGAGGCAAGGAAATCAAAATTCTAAACCGGCGGCCGTCGAAAGATGCTTGGCGAATGAAAAAAAAAATGCTTTTTTGGAGAAAGAAAATCAAACAAGCTATTTCACCCACCTTACGGTAAGGGGCTGCCAGCTGTTTCTTCTCTTTGGCTGTTTCCTTTTTTTGTTCGATCGGCGAAAACGATGTGATCTTGACAGACCAGACCCCCTTGGTCCCTTGGTCACGTCCAAGGAATTTATATACTAACGTAACTGGAAGGTTCACTGATACAAAAACCGTGGTCTGAAAGAGACTGAATACTAAGGAGGTGTGTCTCTTTCTATAAGGACGACCATAATTTATGAATGAAACAGGACAAGGCAAGGAATAATCATGATTATTTTTTATTGCTTATCCTTTATAAGTATGTTTTTAAAACAAGATTTTTTTTAAATAGCATTCCTTTATTATTATAAAGTTAGATATTGAAAATTCGTTTAGTCAGAAACAATTAAAAACGTCCCCTTATTGGAACCATCAAGTGTGACGCAAGCTATCAGCATTAAGGTGTTAAAAAATAATATTTAAATAAAAAACTAAAATCCGACTACATAAAAGTCTTAAATAAGCGTTTACCTATTGTCCTTATCATTTTTTTATACTTAGGTAGTTGGAGGCGCCCGCCACCACCCATATACCTAGGGTACAAGTAGGAATAAAGGCCTCCGACTACCTAAGTATCAAAAGAAAATGATAAGATCAATAGGTAAACGCAGTAACGTAAAATACAGTAAAATAATCAGAAAATTAAAAGTTTTGTTGTATTTCCGTGTGAAAAGTGATGCCTTGGGCTTTGTTTTTTATTTTGGACACAAAGTAAACGCACACGACGGCATTGCTGTAGTCATTTAGTCAATAAATTCAATAAATCACATAAAAGTACGTCGTAGCAAGCACGTGCAACACAAACGCTGATGCGATCGTGACTGAGGTGGGTGAACCTAGTGTAACCTAGTTTTAGCCTTCCACTTTCAAGGAGTTGGTGCCCAATCTTCCCTTTTTAGTTTAATCAGTGTATCGTGCTAGCGAATGTGTGAAAGGGACACAGCGACTGAAAAGTGAGTCTCTCTCGAGACCGTTTTGCCTTAAATCTAAATTGAACTAAAAAATAACCTTTTCTAGTTGTGATAAGGTTCAAAATCCTTTTTGCATCAAATGTCGAGTGAACTTTCCAGTTACGTTAGTATATAAATTCCTTGGTCACGTCTAAGGTCACGTCACATTCACATTTCGTTAAAAAGAAATAAACCAGCCACAGCGTACGCTACCTAAGACCCTATATAAATAAATGTTTGTCATTGTTAAATATCTTGCGGATTATTTGTATTTCGATGATATGATAATAATATGATATTGCTATGCATGGCCATCAATTCAGCTGTCCGTCAGCCGACCAATTATATATGGTATGAAATATGAAGTTCGTGCGTACGTACATGGAACGAAATTATAAATTTCCGTGAAATAAGCGTTGACAATGCCAAATGTCAATTTTACTTTTGTGCGGTTCGGTTTCGTATTTTGTTTCGTAATCAACCTATAAATTCTAAGGATACAATTTTACTAACTCTTTACAATGGCAGCCCTGATAAAACTGCGACAAATGCCTTTGATTCAACGGTGTGCTTGGAACCATCTCACCAAAGTTAGTAGAGGAATATCTACTTCTAAAAAGAACAGCGATGTTGCTGCCGCAGCTGAAAGCGAGTCTGTGCATACTGAGAAGAACTGGGTGAGCTACGGTTTTGACTACAAAAACCAAACAGACGACACCAACGCTCATCATGCATCATTTTTCTTCTCGGTCACTCTTTGTCTAATTTTCGGTGGCTTTTCCTGGGCCTACGCTCCTGATGTCCACATGAGAGACTGGGCTCAACGTGAAGCCTTCCTCGAATTGCATCGTCGCGAGAAAGCCAACCTACCTGTGATCAGTCCTGACTATATAGATCCCAAAAGCATAAGTCTACCATCAGAGGATGAACTAGTTGATGTCGAGATTATAATCTAATTATTAATAAGTGTAAATGTTTGTAGTTATTTATTTGCTTTGAAAGTTTTTTACTTCTTATCCATTTATTTCAGTGTTGAATTTGAATAAATCACTAAAAGCAAGCCATTGAGAACACATTTATATTTTACTTTTATGTAAAGAGTTACTGTAAATATTTAGATCGAAACTCCTGAAGCTATGTGAAGTAAGTAAATAAACATGTAAAATATTATACAAGATTTTTATTTGATAAGTCGAACAATTTCCTCTACATTATAAATAAGCTTATTGATAATGTTCGACTGAAGATTCGGTTTTGCCCGGGTTCAGTCAAAAAAATCAAGGTTTGGCTGAAGTTTCGGACAAGAATGGGAAGAACATTTGGCCTCTCCCAACCTTTTGGAATTTGCACATAGTGATATTAATCTTAAATCTGGTACATTTTCTGCTAAACTAACTGAAAATCAGAATTATTACTAGGCTACGGCCAAGTAAATAAAGCCATAATTTGATTGATTCTTTATTCAGAATCAATCTATCATCTAATAAAATAATGAAATGTAACAATTCAATTACATTTTTAAAATTTAGAAGGCAGCTTCAGACTCTCAGATGATATGGTAACAACATACAGTATCTACTATACATATACTAAAAATATAAAGGATTTGAAAACCAAAAAATTTTAAAAAAATTGTCGCGCTAATTTTCGTTTTCTATTTGTGCTCAGGAGGTCAATTATTGAGCTTGATAGAAAAAATATGAAATTAACTAGTTTTTGCAAGTTTTATCGTATATTGTAATTGTAAATATTAAATAATTAATAAAATATAAAAAAATGCTATTTTGTCAGTTCCCGACCGCTTTCGACCAGTTTGCGTCCATCATTTTCGTCAGTTGGCGTCCACTTACGTTTCTTTGAAAAAAGGGCTTTAAGTAAATACCTTTAGGGTCTAAAATAACAATCGGCCATTTGTAAAAAACATGTAATGCAAAACCATTGGCAAATCCAACCATTAGTAGATAGATATTCTAGATACAATGGACAATAGATTGTAACGTTATATTGAATAAAAACGATGGGATATGGGTAATAAAGTACAATAATATGGTATGGGAAAAAATACATGGTCGGTAGCAGACCGATTGCCGACCACATGAATGCTTTTTGAAAAGTGACTGCATTTCAATTGTATCATAGTTTTGCTGGTCGCAATCTAACGTGTTAGTAAACCATATTATGAAGATATAAATTACAAAGTACAACATGTCATATCATGCAATTTGGAGGAGATAAATCATGAATAAAATTGGTCAGTAACAGTCATTTGCCGACCATGTGGTCGAGAAACGATGGAATCGTATTTTTAGCAGGTTAGTTTGGGGACCACCCATTATTTAAGTTAAAAACGTATTTTATCAATAAAATTAATGCTTCCGAGATAAATTACATATTTTTTAAACATTGCAAGCCACATTTCCACCAATGAGCCTAAATAAAAAATGGTGGTACTCACGTTTGAAAATGTGTCCTCTTAATATTGATTTTATAGAATTTCACAACAAAATTCGAAACATCCGCTATGGCTGTATTTCAGAGGGTCTCTGAGGTTCATCATGTCTCATAGACCAACAAAAGGTGTCGCGGCGGGGAAGGGATATACTGCTGTTTCGTTCAAAATCAAAACGAACTTAAGCACGTTTTAATTAGACTATTTTTAAAGGATTTACGAAAAAGTGGGCGTAAACCAGGGGTGGTCGGCTAACTGACCACTTCACCCTATGGGCTTTTCGGAACTGCACCCTTAGTTCTAATTATCGATAATCTTCTGCAACAATTAGAACTAAGGGTGCAGTCCCGTGGGATCGATCCCATGCTTTATGAAAACAGGTATGCTCTTCCGAGACACGATGGTCACGTGGGTGTGTGGCGGAGACATAGTCAACCGGCGCGAGCGTACAAACTCTTTTGAAACGAAAAAATAAAAGAAAAATGTCTACCTAAAAATACCTGAAGAAAAGCTAACTAGTGAAAAAATCTTAAATATATATAAAAATTTTGTCGTAGGTTTGAAAGTCAATAAACGACCAAATCCCTTGCAAAAATCTTTCTCTTGCGATCGCTACCTACAGGTGTCTCCAGGCTACGTCATCGACGCCATCGGTGAATGAGACGACGAATCTGTTTCCTGGTGGATTTTATGCTACTGGTAGTAGTTTAAAATCGTAACTCGCCGAACTCCTTGCATAAAACTGAGGATAAAACTATGTGGTTTTGTATTTATCACATTGACTCGTGCTATTTTGACTGATCTAACAAACATAATTGACGATGATACTCTATGTTGCCGATTCACATTTTTTTATTGATTTTTCAATTGACCCTTATCACGTTATCATATTTCTGTCCCATTTTGTTGACATAAACTGGTAACTGGGCAGCTGGCTTTCTGTTCTTAAACTTCAGTTGGCCTCAAGAAATGGGATCGTTTGACAACAAAGTATATCTCGAGTTGGTAAATCGTTTTTCCGTACAAAATGTAAGGAAAAAGTTTTTCGCGATTTCTGACATTTCTACTACCTACTCAAACCTCAGTCAGTCCAGTAGACTTTTCATTCTTAAATGAAACAGAATCGATTGGCATCTAAACAAGTTTTTGTGTAAGTAATATTGTCATTTTCTTGCTGACTCCTAAATTTTTTCCAAAATCTGTGAATGCAGTTCAGAATATGTTAAAAAGTTATGGATGGTCTCCTAGGAACGTTTTCCTGTAACTATAACGGTTAACGTACCTGCCCATAATGTCCTGTCTCAAAAATCCATTCTGTATCTTAAAATCAACAGCACCTCACCACATATCGGTTTAAAAAATGCTAAAAAAACATCACGCGATTAATGGGCGACCCCCTTACCTGTGATAGCTTTCTTTAAATAAAGAGGTAATAAGTTCTGTAATTTTGTAATTAAAGGGTTACTTATTGGACCAATAGGGACGATACCACGAAAAAAAATCGGGAATTTTATAACTTTTTAACTATTTACCTAATCTATCATGAATCATGATCAACATCATTACCTATTAGCCCACACGTTCACTGCTGGATATAGGCCTCACCCATAATATGATGCTACAGGTGGTTCTGTCGTAAAACGCTTCCATCCAGCATTATTTATTTATTTATCCATCGACTCCCTGCGACCGCTACAAAAAATCAATTGGATAATATTATAGTCTCTGTTACAATGCCAAAATAACGCATAGTTTTTTACTAAAGCAGGAAGTATGCCTACGTTACAACTTGTCAAGGCCAATGTTCGTCTGCGACGCAGGAGGTTGCGGGTTCAATTCCCGCTATGGGACAAATGTTTGTAGGATCTGCAAATATTTGTCCCGGGTGGTCTGGGCATTTTTCTATTTAAGTAAGTATAATAAAAACATCTACCTACGTAATTATGTAAGTATTATGTACTAGGCTTATTCTTGCTCGGTCAGTAAAGAGATCGCTCTGTCCTAGTACAATCTCACTAATGTAGGTACTAGTTCGGACTTCTAGTTCTATTAGTACCCCACTCGGCAAATCTTTCGGGTCGTTTTAATCACAAAAGGGGTCCTATTTTAATGCTTCAAAATACGCGAGCGATTGTTTTGTGTCAGAAATTAGATTGGATACTATTAACATTTACTGAATATTAATTATAATATTATTTCACCAAAACATACACGAAAACAGACGAAATATCCATTTACCGACGAAATATCTAAATGCAATGCTCCTATCTAAATCCTTGCTCGTAACAAAAATAATACAAGTAGGTACATACATATTACGCTCACGAAAGTTGCAAACATAAAATACTAACAGGGCAATTTGATCTCTATCTTCAAACAGATAAAGTTTCTCATTCATTACCCCTCCGTCTCTTTTACTACCGGGGATTATGCGCTGTCTATCTCTGTTCTACCTTATTCGTTCCTTTGAGACAAGTTACTACTAAACTAGAGAACTAGATGCATATCTCCGTCTCTCTTACTACCGCGGAATATGCTCCCTCTCTATCTCTGTTCTCCCTTAATTATTCCCTTGTCTTCTAGTTCTGTCTGACACGGAATCACGGAATGTAACAGTGAACTAAAAGAAACATTGTACTAGGGAACGAGTAATCGAAATGCATATATAAATAAAAAGAACTGTTTGAGAATGCTCAAACAGTTCTTTTTATTCTTGTTATTGGATTTTAAACTTTATGCCATAGAAAATAGTGATTCAGACGCCAACTTTTTAGTGGTTTCGAGATTTCGTGACTGAAGAGCTAGTGAACTACAAGGAACTACATAGTTGAGCTGAATCGTTCTTACTAGTTTACTGGTCGGAACTAATTCATTTTAGTTCATTATACCTGAACTACACAAGACTAATCTCAATGTCAAGGTCGAGTATTGTGGTGTCCTGAAGATGTCTCGTGGAGAGACGAAACTAGTAGACAACTTACTTTGATGAATACTATCCGAGAAGGTTATGCGCGGAATTGTTACTTAATATTTCTTCATTCTAATAATACAATCCGAAATAACAGCTTTCTAGTACCTACTACTTAGTCTATTATGCTAAGACGCGGCAGACAGACAGGCAGACGAACATGGCGATACTACTTAAATCACTGAAAAAACAAAGCTCATTCAATTTAGACCCTACCAAAAAACTCCCTTATACATGAATTTCTCATTTCATAACATTCCAATTTAAAATGTCAAATCTTCCTTGGTATTAATATAGATAACCACCTGAATTGCAAATACCATGTTAAAAAGATATTAGCAAAACTATCCCGGTTCACATATGCTCTTTATCAACATAAGAAAACAACTGATATTAATACAGCCACTTCAGCCTACTATGCCTATGACCACGCCTGGTTGCAATATGGCGTAACACTCTGGGGTAACAGTACGGACGCCAATAAATTATTTATTCTACAAAAACAGTGTATACGAATAATCTACCACCTTGACGAAATGGTAAACTGTGGACCATATTTTATAAAAAATAAAATATGAACTCTCCCGGGAATATACGTCCTAGAGTCCAGGTTACCGGCCCTCATGCAATGTCGTTAAAATATTTAATAAGTTACCTCATTCTATTCAAACAGAAAATAATCTTAATAAAGCCAAATCTCTTTTAAAACATTATTTAACACAACACAGCTTTTACATATATCCTGCAAGAGTTTTTAGATTTTGATTTATAGCCAGTAGTTAATAATAATAAAAAGTTTTCTTAAAATTCGATTTTAGAATAAAATAGTCTTTATAAAAGTGTAATTATAATTGTGTTATTCTAAGTTTAAATAAGATAAGATCTCATATCAAAACATAAGACAGGTTAAGGTATTGTTACTTAGTACATATAAAAAATATAGATATGTACCATGAAATTTAAATATATAAATTTACAAGTTTAACAATCAAATAACAGAAAATTTTGATATGTACTAAGTAACAATACCTAAACCTAATCTAAGTGCATTATGTTTCTAATAATAAGTGTTGCCACCTGGCCCAAATGTTGCAATGCCCTGAGAGGGTGCTTGTAGGGTGCTGTATTACTTTACTATATGACCTATGAACAGCATGTCTCGCAATAAAGCATCTTGAATCTTGATCTAAAATCGGTTCATCCGCTTGGGAGCTATAATATATATTTACACAGATGGACACGTTATACGTACTACCTACAAAAACAGTTTTGCGTTGGGGTAAAACAAATGCCCGAGATTATACGATTTATTTATGTTTAATAAATATTTAACATTGAATTTTTTTTAGTACAAGCTTTTATAATCATCAAAATGCTGGAAAGACAAATCCAACGAACCCAAACCCGACGTGGTTTAGTCGTTTCGTTCAGGAGTTTGGTTTCCATCATCAGACCAGCTCGATGGCAATATGAAATTGTATTGTCACCGAACTTACTTATGTATGCCAAATTTCACCTCAACTGGTTGATGAGAATAACTGGTCTAAAATTGTTGGAAGATTCCACCCGAGCAAACATAGTAAAGCATGTGAAAAAGGTTCGGTTTCTGCTGAAAATCCAGGTTCAGTCGGACACTACTTATTGATGAATCCATTAGAACTACTGTCCTTTGATTTTTAAAAGTCGCTTTCCAGTCACTGCAGCATACACACTATTAGAATCCGCTACAAGTGCATTGATGCAGCTGCCTACATTGATATCGCCAGCCTCCTTAAGCTGGTCATTCGCAATCTGCCACCTCCTGATGTGACCATCCCATCCACCAGTCCAAACAAAATCTCCGTTGACGGCTAGACTAGTGACTATCATGTCACTTACCTGCAAATAATAAAATGGTCTCTACAGTTCAGTTTTTATTTTATGTAGCTTAGCTAAACTTTGCGTAGCTTAGCTAAAAACATAGGAATGGCTAGTTACCATCCCATATGCTCATGCATAACAGTTACCTTAACTTCATGCAAAAGTTTGAACTCTGTATCTACTGTAGCATAGTGTAGTCTTAAGTTGTTGCCACTCCTGTCTGTCACAAGAAGCCAGTTCCCAAGAAGCTTTATTGGAGATTTTCCTTCCAACGTATGACGAGTGACGAAGCTTGTCTTGGACTCATCTGAAAATCTTTGGATGTAGGTACTAGCAATCATAACTTAGTATAAAATCTTCTGTTTACCATCAGCAGCGAAAGATGCTCATGCAAAAGCTGTCTATGATGCAAACGATCTCAGGCGCAAGTTCGTCTGCGACGCAAGAGGTTGCGGGTTCGATTTCCGCATCGGGACGAATGTTTAAATGATCGATATTGGTTTCTTAGTAGTAGCCTGTTATTTTTATGTAACTATAGTACAAATATCCTTGTAATGTAAAGTCTAATTTATGTATTATTTTATAGTATACTAGCTGACCCGTGCCCACTTCATTCGGCGGTAAGCATTTTTAAAACTATAAAACTCGCAAATAACGTGGTTTAAACGATGCGTGTTTAAAGAAATTCAATAGGTGAAAAAAAAAAGTGGTGTAGATTCAGAGATACATACAACCACACAAGTCTTACTTATTTTTATTAATGTAGTATAGTATAGATTTACATACTGCTTGCATTACTGTAGATTACTCATCTGTTCTGGCAAATAAAAATCTTTTTTTTACTTTTACTTATACCACCAGTCGTCCTAAATCTTCACAATTTCTATCTTGATTCATGGCGTCTCGCAGATTAACATAATTCTCAGCGCGCAGTCTTCTCTCATTAGTTCTGTTCTGATGTATACCAAACGCTTCGTTTTATTTTGGCGTAAACAAACCTCGAAACCTTTGCAGGTGAGCAATGCAACCTTCTCTTATTGGTAAAATGTATCTAGGCGTAGAATTGCAGTGCGGAAACTCTTTTAGTATCCAGTCTCGTCAGTTTTCGGATTCACATGTCGAAGATCAAAGTTGTATCCGTCTTCGCCACGACAGTAGGTATATAAGCGAGTAGAGACTGTAGAGAATCAAATGCCTGGTGCGTTTCGCCAATGCATTGCAAGCGGTCATCCCGGGTACGCAGCACAATGTCCCGCCTGTCACAGTGCTGATCTACCAGAACGACGGCAACGTCATTAGTAGCGAGAGCTTTGTACCAACCAGATGCTGTCCAGTAGGTCGTTTATCGGCACTAATAACAATTTTGTAATAAAATACGAGTCCATACCCCAAAGCCAACAAAATGGCTTTGGGGTATGGACTCGTATTTTATGTCCTTCCTCGTAGTATGAACTCAAAGCCGAATCGAATCCATTCAGTAGTTTTTGCGCTATTTTAGGCCGAGAAATGTCACTTCCATCCCCACTCCCAAGGGAACCTTAACGAATTCCAGGATAAAAAGTATTACATGACCTTCCTCGTAGTATGAACTTAAATCATGCCAAGGTTCATTTGAATACATTCAGTAGTTTCAGCGCTTTGCGCAGCCAAGAAATTTTACCCTACTGCGGGGGGGCCACTACGGGGACTACTGGGGGTCCCACTGCGGGGCAATGTGGGCGCCCACTGCCGAGAGCCCCACTGCCGGCGCCCCACTGCCGGTGCCCCCACTGTGGGGGGCTAATGAGGGAGTACCACTGCGGTGCAATGTGAGGGGCCCACTTCAGGGGGCCATCTGCCGGTGGCGCCCACTTCCGGGTCCTACTGCCGGTGCCCCCACTGTGGGGACTACTGAGGTCCCACTGCGGGGCAATGTGGGGGCCCCACTGCGGGGGGCTACTGGGAGGGTCCGGTTGCGTGAGTGGCCCCACTGTTGGGATCCCCACTTCTGGGGCCCCCACTGCCTGGGGCCCCACTCCCAGTGTCTCACACAGAGGTGGGCTATCGCTCTCTACCGCCCTTGCCCCGCGCGCCATCCTGCAACGTGCAAAATTTCACTTCCATCCTCTCTCATAAGGGAACCCTTCTGAATTCCGGGATAAAAAGTATTTAATGCCCTTGTAATATGAACTTAAATCATGCTAAATTTTATTTGTATACCTTCAGTAATTTCGGCGCTATGCGTAGCCAAGAAATTTTACTTTCGTCCCCTCTCCCAAGGGAACCCTATTGAAATCCGGGATAAAAAGAATCCATGTCCTTCATCATAGTATGAACTCAAATCCTGCCAAATTTCATTTGAATACATTCAGTGGTTTCGGCGCTATGCGCAGCCAACAAATTTTACTTTCATCCCCTCCCCCAATGGAACCCTATTAAAATCCGGGATCAAAATTATCCTATGTCCTTCCTCATAGTATGAACTCAAATCTTACCAAGTTTCATTTAAATACATTTAGTAGTAACGGCGCTACGCGCAGCCAAAAATTTTTACTTTCATCCCCTCTCTCAAGGGAACCCTATTAAAATCCGGGATTAATAGTATCCTATGTCTTTCCTCATAGTATGAACTCAAATCCTGCCAAGTTTCATTTGAATACATTTAGTAGTTTCGGCGCTATGCGCAGCCAACAAATTTTACTTTCATCCCCTCTCCCAAGGGAACCCTATTGAAATCTGGGATAAAAATTATTATATGTCCTTCATCATAGTATGATCTCAAATCCTGCCAAGTTTTGTTTGAATACATTCAGTAGTTCCGGCGCCATGCGCAGCCAACAAATTTTACTTTCATCCTCTCTCCCAAGGGAACCCTATTGATATCCGGGATAAAAAGTATCCTATGTCCTTCCTCGTAGTATGAACTCAAATCCTGCCAAGTTTCATTTCAATACGTTCAGTAGTTTCGGAGCTATGCGCGGCCAAGATACAGACAGACAGACATGATAGAAAAAAATATAATTTTTGGCATCAGTATCGATAATAGAGTGCCCTCTAAAAAAAAATTGCGAAATATCATCAATGTACAGAATTGGACCTGTTACAGTTTTATTATAAGTATAGATAAACCTTCGTTTGACCACAATCTCACCTGATGGAAAGTGATAATGTGGCCGATAATGTATCACGAAGGTCTAGAAGACTCTCACGACACTCTTGTCTTGAAGAGACCCATATTGTAATTCACCGGAAAAACTGAAGCAGATAGCGGGTTCCATTCCTTAGCGGTGCGGATGATTAAGGTGGACGAAATTTCGTATCAGTGTTCTAGTACAATACAAGCTCTTTGGGGCTAACGAAGCTGTGAATTGTCTAGTTTTTTTTTATGAAGACGTGTAGGTAAGCAAGATGTTGCAGGTTCGATATCCACTACGTACAATATTAGAATGAAGAAATATTTAGTAACAATTCCGCGTATAACTATATATTGTTACTAAATATTTCTTCATTCTAATATTGTGCAATGGATTTCCGCAAAGTAACGCCTGAATCTATTATTTATCCACTACGTAATAAACTCACCAGGCCTAATCTCAGTTACGGTAACATAGAGATCTCGAACAGTAAACAAGAATGGTGGGCTGTACTGTATGTCCTTTACCTCTTCTAGGACATTATACATAGCTTTTGGACTGTTGTTCTTGTACAAAATAACCTGAAAAAATAAGCAAGTTTATTTTCTGAATACATACACGTACTTGCTTTTTTCTCATATAAATAAGAATTATTAGCGAAATTCAAATCTTTATTAACAAAGAAAATAACTATGAAATAGTTGAATAAATTAGAACCTAGAACTTGTATGCAGGCAGCGTCTTAGGCACGCTTCCGACTGGTATTGATATTGACCAGTTGAGCTACCTGTAGATTGTCTGCAGTTTACAATAAATAAAATAAAACTTATTCGTAGGGCTCGTAAACATGAGACCAAATTAATCGTAGACAGGTAAAGATAAATTAATACCTATGTACTTACTTACCTACCTAATTATTTGTAGCAATGTACCATACCAGTGAGTGTACCATTTCACTGTGCCGAGTACCAACCAACCTACTACGTGGACGATAGGAATGTTATAGGAACCTAAAGTACTTACATTGCCACCTTCATCACCCGTTATTAAGATACTCGTTCCTAACGTGGTTAGAGCTGCAATATCCATATCACTGCTGGGTGTCAGTTGGGTGATCTTCTTGCCTTCAGCTGTCCAAACCTTGACTCCGCCATCGTTAGAGGAGGAGAACACTTTGCCTGCCCCTGCCGTAAGCGCAAACGGCTGAACTGCGTGTGCTTGCCAGGAAGCTACAGGAGTCAAGTTACCGTCATACGACTGCAAGTAAAGTTTGACGTTAAAAATCCTATTGTAGGTACTAGCTATACACCTACATACAAGTATACTAGGTATACTTGTATTTAGGTATTCTAGGCAATAAGGTAATATAGTGAGTTAGCTACTAAGCGCCTAGGTAGGTACTAAAATTTCAAGCTTAATTTATTACAGAATCCTACCTTAATCGAGCCATCTTCTGCACCCAAATACAACTTGCCATCCCAACATAAAACGTAGGCTTCAGATTCAAGTTTCAGATCAGCATCTATCTGCAATGACATTTTTTAAATCTATTTATCCGTACTAAAAAAAATTGATGCAAAAACGCCTGCTGTTGGCAGAATATCAATATAAACTACCAGAAGCGAGAACGTGAAAGTAAAACACTCGGTAGTTCGATATAAATAGACTGATGCGCCCACTGAACTTTCAGAGTAAACACATGGAAATATATTTTCTAGATCGATCTGTAGAAGTCCTGAAAATAAAGAGAAGCATTTATGCACCTGGTGTAAAGGTAGGTCGCGACAATTTAAGTCAAGACGTGTACCTAGGTAGGTAGGTACATAACTAGTTGGTAAATAGGAGGTAACTACATTATAATAGTGATGTAAAATATCATCTACATATGTATCTATAAGACTCAGATCCCATAGCCGTAGCATATCCATCCCATTTTGCGTGCAAAAGATTTCAACGCGCTCTATTTTTTATTTCCATAGTAAGAAAACCTAGAGCATGTCTTTCCGGTAAAAAAATATTGTAGGCGCTAATCAATTATTTCGATGCTAGCTTGCTTGATACCAACATTTTGAAATTGTAGGATTTATTTGGCTTTGCACCAACTAACCTGTAAATTAGTAGTCAGATCGTGAAATCGACCCGAAATTAGAGATCCGTGATCGAAACAAAGGCTTGATGCCCTTTCAGGTACGAACATTGCACAATTGCTGCTGACATTATGACACAATAAATTCATGACAATCCTGGCTGGCGGAAGAGTCCATTCATACTACTCTACCGAGAAAGTGAAAATGCTAAATTGCTGTTATAGTGCCGTGAGATAGTTTTTACTATTGTAGAGATTGCTGGTTACATCACTCACTACACAGGCACGCATAATGAATTCTATATGTAGGTACTGGTACTTTATGTAGGTGATGGGAAAATGGTAGGTTACCTACTTAAACCGAGCAATTTAATAAAATCTTACGTAGGAAGGAAATTAATTCAGTAGATAAGTACCGCCTAACCAGATGTGCTTCGTAGATAAATGTTACTATACTTCTGCTCTGCTCTACTTACTTCAATTCAATTTTGACAGTTAAATTCTTAATTTAATTCGGACAGTTTGCTCTTAAAGCATTTAATTAATTTAAAATTGGCCACGTAAGTACGTTTTACCAGTGGGTATAGGTACCTAGGTATAATGGTTTTTTTAAAGATTATGATTATGTAACCACCACTATTAGCTATAGTGATGGTCATCCTATTGTGTAACTGAAGGTATACCTGAACTTACTTGCTATTTGAAATAAATAATTTACATGTTTTCGCTTTTAGCGTGACACTAATCAGGATCTTCTGTACGTCGTCTAGTTAACGCCTTTCGTAATACTTAGTATCTATCTACTTAGAAATGTAGGCAGTAGGTAACGATAACTGATTTTCCATTTAATTTGCTTAAACTTACTCGTACTTTAGTATAAGTTTAGGTACCTTGTTGCGGAATCCGAGCCTATAATGAATACTACATAGAAAAGCAGGGGCGAGGCGGCGGCGGTCACAGAGTGGTACCCGGTAGGAGAGGCATGGCCCATGATGCCGCATGGGTGGCATGGAGGCAATATTTAAATGTATCGTCTGGTCTTGGTGGTGTACGAAGACTAAGAGAGATGCGCACAGAACCTATTAATATTAGCTACCTGTAGATTGTTTGCAACAGTGTGCAGTTAGCTCAATTGTTTCAATAGTAAATACTTGTTTATATTATTTGATTATTATTTTCTTTGTCAATAAAGATTAATATTAATAATAAGTCAGGAAGTTCATCTCTCTGCAGCCCTAGTCACCGGCCAATTATGCCTATGTTCTGCAAAGTTTCTGGCACCAGACACTTTGCATAGGCAAGGCACTATGCAAAGTGTCTGGTGTTCTGGAAAACACCTTTTGTTTATTCCCCAAGTAAGATATATAAAATTCAGCTTTTATAAAATAACGAAAGTTCAATTTAATTTTTTGAATGTTTAAGTTGTCTGGCAGGCCAAATCCACTATGGAAAGCAGAAGTAGTAGTACTTGATTTCTAATACTATTGCAAACAAAATATCAAAATATACACCAATATAATATCAAAGAATAGAATACTATAACGAATATTTGGTGCAAATTTTGCAAGTTTGGTAGCTGATATCTGCCAAAGCCACTATGATCCAAACTTCATAATCGGGGATCGTTCCTTCCTATGGTGGGGTGGGGGCATACGCTGACAAACTCTCAGTTTTTATAAAATGACGAAGGTCTGGCGGTCGCTGGCTCTAAGCCTGCTAGCATAGCGGCCGGTGATCTACCTTTTTGATATATTATTTACAGTAGAATAGTTTTATAATGTAAAATAATTCTTTTATAACGAGATTTTAAATTTATTTCAGACAAGTTTAGATTTTATTCAACTTATTTTAATACTTTTATTTAATAAGCTGATGCGGCATTATAAACTTTTAGGTACCTACTACGTATAATCCGTTCCATGAAGATCTCGTGATACAGTGGGCATAGTGCGCCTGCAACGTAGAAGATTGCGGGTTTGATTCTAGCCCTAAGCTAAGCAGAGCTTATGGGTACTAGATATACTAAATACTTTATACCTACTACGTACAGATATTTTTTTTAATGCTCGTATGATTAGGATCTGCACGTATTTATTCTGATTGTAGGTACCTACCTACCTAGTTAGTTACTGTATATCTTTTCAACCCTCAGATGGTCGATGGCAAAACAAGGTTTGCCGGGTCAGCTAGTTATATAAAGATAACATTTATTGTTATTTAAACCTGTAAAGTACCAAAGATGAAGAAACATTATCATATCTGTGTGTGATCAAAGTGTAGACAGGACGAGCCTTTGCCACTTCTAGTAACTCTCAATCCATGTAACTTGCAAACCAACTATTGTTCAATGTAAGACTTGTTTATGTCTTTGGTACAGTGAACCATCGGCATACTGTCATTTTGTTTCTTTTAACTTTTTATTTGTAATAAACAAAGTTAAAACGACCAGCCCAACTTTATTTAAATTAAGTTTTCTCTTGTGATTGCTATTAAATGCTTGTTAAATGTCTTAAACCTGACCGACGACATCGTGGCGGTCGCAGGGAGGCGTTGGATGGAGGCGGCTCAGGACCGCTATTCGTGGCGTCGTTTGAGGGAGTCCTATGTTCAGCAGTGGACGTGTACGGGCTGATGATGAAACCTGACATAATTATTTACCACGTCTTTTCTCAAGATTATTTTCTACAGTAGACACAGTAATTTGCAAGAACCTTTAATATATATTTTTTAATTCGATGGTGCATGGATAGTTCATTTTTTTTCCCATAACAATGGTACCGTCTCAGAAACATACGGTTGTCCGTTAGCAGAATTAGGCCCCTGCACGACTATTCTAACTCGATCGAAAAGTTTCCTTAACTCGAAATCGGACACAAATCCGGACGAAATCCAAATAATCCGCGCGAAATTCAAATAATTTAGCGGTTAAAAACCGCTAAATTATTTTTTCTGCGTTCTTCTAGCAATATCATTGCAGAAAAGTAGCTTACCGCAAATTGTAAAATATTTTCTATGAACCCATGTTTTAACTAATTTCGATTCGACACGAGTATTGGAGAAATTAATAATTTATGAGAACTTTATTATTACCAAAATCCGCATTAATCGTAATTCATTGGAACATGAGTTCACAGAAAATGGTCAGCGATTTATAAAAAACTACTTTTTCGGTAGTTTTATTCCTTGTAGAACGCAGAAAATATTAAACTGCTAAAATATTTGAATTTCGCGCTTATGTCAGATTCCGAATCGCGGAAACTTTTCGATCGAGTTAGAATAGCCAGTATAGTACAGTGTGATTCCGGCAGAGTGATTCAAAAAAAGCCCTTCAATTTGGTGAATCTATATATTTTTTTTTATTTTGTAGATAATATAGTTTTAGGACAGAGACGGCCAAACTATTATAGCCGTATTATTTATTAATAATAAAAAAACTTCAGTACTTATAAGCAAGCAAGGGAAGTATAAAAACGAAACGCATCAATTAAATATAAAACATTTTTAATAGTATACAAAAATAATATATTTACAACATTCACATCAATTTGATGCATAATAAAAATTAAAACTTGCACGATGCAGTACAGTTAGTTTGGCGTATTGCTGGCCGACATTGCTGCATCTATCCTTGCACACCCTTTACATCTCAAGTTACCTTACCACCTCACACAAGATGCGCGTTTTCCGTGAAAGTGATAAAGGTAGAACCACACTATTGGGGTATGGTGTATCTTGACACCATAACTTGCGTCAGAAGGATAACAGTTTTAATATATGGTAAAACACATTAAAAAAACTGTGTGCCGTGTCGTTGTAATAATGTGTTTCTAACCATACTAAATGTACGAAATCGATGTGCTTCAGACGTGTCACCAGGACACACCACACCAAAATAGTATGGTTCTACCCTATTTAGAGAGGCAAGGGCCAATGCAACCAGTGAGCTGTGGTATTCGGAGGACTTAGGGAGCACCGTATTCAGACGAGGGCGCTGAAGCAGGAGGACCGTACTTGGTCTGGGGCGCCGCAGCTGGGTAACCTTCCTGCTTCTGAAAATAAATAGATTACATTCGTTTCAAACTACTTCTAGTTAATATAATAAGCTAATAAGCTTGGGTCTAGATTATGCTGTGTGAATTGTCCACCAATATTTATTTATTACCTAATAATATGTACTAGGAACACTTGTAAATCGATAACTTCAATCCTACCTACAGCAGAGACTTACGGCCGAATACTCAAAGGCAACTCAGATGTAAGCACGTCTTATGTTGCGATATTTTGACAGTTTTCAATGAAAATCTGTCAAACATTAGTCACTTGAGTCGTGCTTAAATCTGAACTCAGTTTGAGTATTCGGGGGTTAGCGCAACGATAAAATTACCCCCGAATACTCAAACGAATCTCAGATTTAAGCACGACTCAAGTGACGATTTTTTGACAGATTTTCATTGAAAACTGTCAAAATATCGCGACATAAGACGTGCTTACATCTGAGTTGCGTTTGAGTATTCGGCCGTAAGTGGCTTAATTTTGATTAGTGAGTTGTCAAATCATACAAATACGCCAAAGATAATCAAAATTAGACATTTAAAATTTGTCATGCAAGTGGGTCTTAGTACACCTAAGCTGTAGGTAAGATTGTATTGTAGGTAAGTTTGAATAAACTAAATTGGCCTATGCACAGACTATGTTCGGTGTTTGGTAGAATTTAGGGAATGTTTAAATTATTTTGTATTTTTTACAGTTTAGGGAAGATTGAACTTGGCGGCGCGGTAGATCTTTAGAATACAATGCGCCGTTTAGCCCTTTAGCGGTGAATAAAACACCTAACGAGTATGGAAAATCAGTAAATATAATTTTCTCGGAGTTGCGTAACTATGTACTAAGCTTGTTACATATAAGTGTGGTAACGAGGAGGTCAATAAAAATCCACTAACTTGCATTTGGTAGATAACTCTAAGTACTGTACTGAAGTAACATCTTGAAACTTATACCAGTCACTTAATTCGTGAATGTGACCTAGTTGTGTCAAATCAAAATAGACGAGTGGCCGGTTACGTACGCTAGGTTTTACATGTTTAAGTATCTCGTTATGATTTCATTTTAAGTGGGTACCTACTACATGACAACATGTCATACATAGTACAGTCTGCAACGAAGGTCTTTTAGCAGTATCAGTTTTTTCAATGCTTTCTTAATTCGAATCGACTGCGAAAATTACAATTTTGGTTCGCTCCTATTTAAGTTATTGTATTTATGATGCGTGGCGGCACTGTTATTACTATTATTATTACTTATATTTATTACTTTCTAGCTGACCCGACAAACGTTGTCCCGTCATTCAAGAAAGTTACTTCAAACGCTAAAGCAATATTAAAAAAGTTTATAATAAAGCCGTTAAGTTTTCTTAAATTTTCTAAGTTTTTGCGCGATTTTCTTATTATTATTTTTTTAATGTATGAACCTTGTACTTTACTTGAATTATTAGAAAACATTAAAAAAAGATGAATGAAATCGGTAAAGCCGTTCTTAAGTTAAAGCGGGAGCAGGAGAAATCGGGGTTCATTTATTGTATTGTAAATGTAGATACGAGGACAAAATGAATAATGTAAACATTTATTTTTATAACTTGGAATGTTGCAACGCCCTTACAGGGCTCATGTTGATCCTACCAAAAATTTTAACATCTTGTAATGAACATGAATGCTATAGATAAAAAAAAGGAGGAGAGTCGGCGTTAGGTATATATGTTCGTCGATTTATGGACCGATTTTGAAAATTATGTCGCTATTGTATAGATAATGATCCCGAGGTGGTCCCATATTTTTACCCGTGCGGGATAAAATTAGTATTTTCTTTTTTTATTGATAATAGACCTTCGTTTGGCCACAATCTCATCTGATGGAAAGTGACGATGTGGCCGACGGTGTATCACGAATGTCTAGAAGATACCTATTCACTCTTGTCTTGAAGAAACCCAGATTGTAGGTAATTGGCAGGAAAAACAGAAGCAGGCAACGAGTTCCAATGCTTAGCGGTCCGAATGATTTATCCAGCTATACTTTAAAAACAGTGTAAAATTAAAGGTTCTGTTATTTGAGTTTAAAACTAGGCTATAACCACAGACTTGATACTAGCTGCACCTAAAGGCTATAACGCGACTTTCGTGGCTGACTGACATCAGATTTTTACACCTTTTTAAATCTGCGCAAAACCACCCTCCACTTTCGCCGACCGTGACGAGACCTGTACAAAGGTATTGTCATAGGTCATTGTAGAAAAGCTTTCTACAACAATATTAGATTATCTACAGGATAAAAAGCTTGGGATGAGTTTAGGGAGGCAACTCGAAAACTAACAACATAACAAGGTAAAGCTTTACTTTACCCTAAAAATATTAAAGTCAACAAAAAATCATAGTGATCACTTTGTTTCCTAGTTTTATTTATATAATTTGAATTTTGTGACCTGTCCAAGACTCCTGTAAGGTCTAAACGAAATGAAGCACTTTGATATTTGATACATAGGTAAGCGCGCGCGACTCTTACCGCACCCTGAAGAAATCCCTCGATAAGGGCTGAAACGTTGGTGTTCTTCCAACACAAACTAGGTTCGTAGTTAACCCGCTTACATTCATAATGAGTTAGTCAAACAAAGTTTTTATAGTAAAATTCCATAGGTACAGTACAATATACCTATTTACGTCGCGTAGATAAAGATTGGGATTAAAAACTCTGTTAACGAATTTTTAAATGGTAATCTTAACTATAACTATTCGCCTGCCTATTTGTATTTGTAAGTAATTGACAGACCTACCTACTGAATTATTACTGTAATTGTTTGATTCACGTGCTATATTTTCTTACTACTGTTTCAAGCTTTAAATAGACTAAGTACCTATTATTATATTATAATTTATAAATATATTGCTGCGGTACATGTACTTAACTCTAAGCACTAATTACCACCTAAGCTAAAACTACAATATATGTATGTATGTATACAATAAATAAATTTCAACCCAATCCATTCAGTAATTTTAGTCTGAAGTCAAGTAAAATCTATTGTACATATTTTTTGTATTTTAATTATTAATTCCATAAAGATGAAGACGACAGAAGGAGACATACATACATTAGGACACCTATGTAAAATGACCGCCTGTCACATGCTGTTCTGCTTGGATAATATTTGATCATAATTTTGATGTAAGCCGAATAGATTGAGAGAAGCGGTCATTTCAATCCCAATCATTTTTCTATGCGACTTATAATAATGGGTTTACGGCATCAACAACGTTTAAATCTGTCTTAACCACCAATTATAATCGAATTTGCATGAATCACTATGTTATGTTCTGACATAATTTGAGTTAACTTTAGTATATAATCAACAAATTAGAATTATAATCGAATTTGCATGAATCACTATGCTATGTTCTGACATAATTTGAGTTAACTTTAGTATATAATCAACAAATTAGAATTATAATTCAGTTATGTGGGATAAAGGTTAACCCACATTTAGGGAAACTGATCTTGTTGAAAACATAACGTAAGTGTTTTCACGCCGATTCTAAACGGCTTGTTTTTGACAAATTTTATTAAGGGCCTACCATACGATGCCATTGTGTGAGATGGATAGGCATAGGATTTCGCTTTCATAGGAGCATGACAGAGCAAAGCGTCATAACCGCAAAAATCATGTTTTAGTTTTTTTACGGTAAAATATATTAATCCCAAAGTAAATGCATGGATGCAAATGTATTGTCGAAGATATGATCGCTATCCCTAAGCGATTTCAGGTATTATTGGCTCCTAATAAATAAATAAAGCTGGAATATAAATGGATTAATAACGTACCTATCTACTTCAGAATACAATAAATGCCTAACAGTAATATATTCTAGATTTTTTGTCTAGTCTCAAGATTATATTGCCTCAGGTTATGTAGATATAGAGATACGTTTGGGTAGGTATATTGCGTGACTTAGATGATTACAGACAGGTACTAGAGCTTAGCACGTTGGGTCATGCAAATAATGCCATATAGAATGCTTCTTGACTGTAACGCTCAGGGAAGCGATTACGCGCACTTTCACAAGCCTGCGCGAGCGCATCCTCCGAAGCACCTGACGCATTATACAATAAAGTCTTTGTTTGATTTAATAATTAAATATGCACTACTTTACTATGATATATAATATACATATATCTACGAAGTGTAACAAATTGACCACAATTACCTGAGAATGCTATACAATGAATGTCTTCATTGGTCTTCGTTTAAAGCTTAAGTAGTGGCAGTATCATTTCGCAAGATTTTATCTCGAGTGAGTAAAACAGAGCGCGGCACTATTGTACTCCACTTGCAGTAATTTCAAGATTATTTATTACCAAGGCCAAAATTGTTTACTCAATTTAGCTTGTATCAGACTTTGAAAGTGTTGGACTAACCTGTGTCTTGTATCTGATAAAGTAAACCTCCGGCTTAGCAGGTTGCGTGGGCGCGGGCGTCGGGATCACGATGTCGGGCTGCTCCTCGGGCTTCTTGACCAGCACGTACACGAGGGTCTTCTCCTCGTTCTGAGGCTGCACCGGGATGATGGGCGCGGTGGGCGTGGGAGGGGTAGGCGCCTTGATGAATACTATTTTGTAGTGCTTCTGCGGAGGGGGCACGTAAATCTGCTTGCGGGGGGCGGGGTACTCGTTGTCCGGGGGAGGCACGTGCACGTACACATGCTTGTGGATGGTGGGCTGCTGCGGCGGGCCATATTGCGGCGCGGGTGCTCCGTACGACGTCGACGGAGGCCCGTACGAGGACGGGGGCTCAGGCCGCGCCGCTGCGCAAACCACCACCGCGGCTACCAACAAAGACCTCAGCACCTGCACACACAAAAAATATCACATTAAGATCAGGGGCGTCTCGACAGAACATCCTCCGGGATGTTCCCGACACTTGAGCACTTGATCCACTAATTGAAAGGAAGATGTCACCAGATCACTAGGTCGAACTATTCACTGTCACGGGCACCTACCGTTTTGTCACACATCATGAGCACGTCACACACGAGTTTGGATAGAACAGTGTCCAGCAACAAGGCGCCACCTGTGTTTATAAGAGATGTACGCTCCATATCCGGGGAGGGGGTACTTTCGATGGCTCTCATGGCTTGCGCAATGCGGTGTGATGGGGCTCACGCATCGCCCTCCTACCGGCGCCTGCGCTGCCGCTTCGCCCGACTTCGCTTCAGGGCAGCCGACGACGGCTGTCACTCGCTTACCACAAAAATGTACCTAGCATGTTATTATGAAGCGGAACCTGACAGATTAGGTAATAACGACGGATGTTTATGAAAGCGAGGTGTTAATTTAAAATTTTCATGAACTGTGGTCCTAGACAAATGTATGAAATCAATGATTAATCTGGCCTGACTGAAACTTCTATTCACAGGTACCAATAATGCCTTGCCGAAATGTTTTTTATTTTTTGTTTTTCTTAGGCATTACTTGCCACAGCGAGAAGCAAAGGTTCCTATTTGGACTGACATTACTATTCTTGCAATTCTCAGAAATAATCCATTTATAAGGTTGCCAAATATTACCCATTTTTAGGCCGACTTACCTGTTTTTGCATACTTTTAATTTAAGTGATAAGAAAAATATTAATTCACGTAAAACAATCAATGCAATTAATGAAACACATAATAGGTACGTAGTTTACCGTATCTTTACAATTCGCTACGGCATTAGTAGCGAAATGGCAATTTCAACGCTCGAGAAAACTGTGGTCATTATTTTAGTTTCAACTTCACACGCGCCACTGTTCATCATAATATAAATATCGTATGTGATTGATTACCTCTAGAAATATAAGTTAAAATTCGGTTTACTACGACTTAGAAACCGTGAGTACCTACTTAAAACTTAATGATATGTGCTTTTAACTGTCAGTTAATGTTTGAGACTACTTTTATAACACTAGATGCCTGACATTTTGCCCATGAGTATAGATTAGATTAAATTTCTAACAATTGAATAGGTGACTACATTAGAAGTCATTAAATACAGTTCACGATAAGTACCTTCTCGTACTTGTAAGTACCTTCATCTCAATGAATATAGCTGCATTGTGTGAAACAAGTCTTTGCAGTAATAACACAGATTGTGCCACGCCGTGCTCGGCAATCGGATCTTTTAAGTATACCTTCTAATATTTACTAGTTTACTGGTGTTAACAGTGTATTTCATGCCTAGATGGGAATAACTGACCCATCGCTGACCCCACTCGAGCCTCAAATGTGGAAATACTAGGAAGGCATGTGCGGACCAGCTTATATAGAACCTAGAACCGGTTGATTTATTCCAAAATACATGCAATTACCGACAATTTGTATGGACTCGGATGAAATCTTCATCGTCTAAATAATTCGAAGCAATCGAGGTACGTAACAAAAACGTAAACGTAATTAAGTGCAGTAGGTTAGAAATGTCATTAATGTTAACGCTGTGTTAGTTACTTATAACCGGCGCCAGGACCCGGCAGTTCATTATTCACATTAAAGGGAGAATTCCAACCGCTTTTAAAATTATATTGCAGAAACATGTCTCTTTTCGCTTACCAGTAAATACAAATTTCGATCTAACTTTCCATGAGTCTGCTGATATGGACATAAGCTTTGTGATTCCAGATTATTCGTTCTCCTGGAATTATGCGTTCACCAAGACAAAAGCTTCACGATTAACGCTTTGGGTGACGAGCACCCAGTGTTAGTAACAATCACGATAATTGATTAGAGTACACAGATGTCCATCTCCTCCCAAGCCCTCAGTACGCCTTCGTCGGGATTGATAAACAGTCTTAATATTAATAGCCCTATGAATCGGAGTCGAAAGTAAATAAATAGTGACGGAAAATTGACAAAATAGATATGGCTGACAACACACGGATAAGAAGAAACATGTGCATAGAAGGAAATTTTAAAGTAAGTCTTGGTTAAAGATTTGTCTTAAAATTGTAATGGTAAAAGTGAGAACAACTTAATAACTAAGTGTAAACATGCAATAAGTCTCAAATTTGTAGGTAAATCGTGTTGTACCCCATGATAAATATTATGAATTGGCTCCTGAATGATATCTTCAGGAGATAGAACAGGTTCGCCATTGTCGGTACAAGGACGATATAGGTACTACAACGATATTTTATTATTTAACCTCAATTTTTGTTTCTTGTTTCTTGTCTTGAAGATTTGAAGTGAATTTCCGGAGTGAAGTGAATCAGGCATTTAGGGAATCTATCGTTAGGGACCAAAAGCCTATTAAAAGCTGTTTCTATAAGTGCATCGAAGCAAAGCTCATGCCATGCCGGTTCATTAGCGACTTGCTTACAAGTACCTAGGACTGCTGATGTTGACATAGTACAATAATATATAATGAAGATATATATATAAATAATTATTCTATTCTATTTATTCTATATATATTATTCCCGGTTCGATTCCCGCCTCGGGCAATCTGCAAATGATCTGCAAATATTTGTTCTGTTCGTTTTTCTATGTATAATAAAAAACATCTATCTATGTAATATATTGTATTATGTATATCAGTTATCTAGTACCCATCATAACACAAGCTCTGCTTAGCTTGGGGCTAGATAATGCTGTGTGAATTGTCTAGCATTATTTATTTATTATTATTATTATAAGTATTCTTTATTGACGAAGAAAATAACAATCAAATAATATAAACAAATCAAACTAGTATTTAGAATTGAAACAATTGAGCTAACTGCAGACTGTTGCAAACAATCGACAGATAGCTCAACTGGTCCATATCAATACCAGTCGGAATCTTCCCCAAGACGCTGGCTGCATTGCCTCGCTGTATGGCAATGCTAATGCGCTGCACCTGATACTCACCAGCTCTTGGGTCACGCGTCGCTTCGACGAAATATATATAAGTAGAAACAGGTAAGCTATTTTTTAATCTCTTCATAGGTTCATAACCTAAGACGAAGTTAAGGCAGTTAATGCGTCTAGCGAGCCATTACCTACTTAAACTTTCGTAAGATTCAAGGATGAAAGTATGTATATTGCGTTTTAAATACCTACCTATTACTAGAAAATGCGTATTTTTTTACCAATATAATTATCTTCACGATGTAACCTTTGACATGTTGCTTGCCTCGAGCAGACCAAGTAGGTAGTATATGTAATCAATCAAGACGAATAAAATTTAAAGTAAAAGTTTAAAATTGGATAGAATTTAGAATGCTCATTGAGAATAATATTTCAATAAATAGAATACATATTATCATAATAAATACAATGAATAGAACCATTTAAATGTAGTCATAATTAACAATCATAAAGTCGTTTTTCATAATAAACCTACCTAATACATATTTTCCAGTTGAGCTACCTGTAGATTGTTTGTATTGTAACAGTTAGTTCAATCGTAAATTCTAATTTGTTTCTATTATTTGATTACTATTGTCTTTGTTAAAAAAAGGAATTATTTCAAAGCGAAATATTAGCCCTATTCCCAGTATCATCGCGTAACTTATACCTACCTATGGAGCTAAATATCAAAACTAGCAATTTTATTAGATCCAGATTAAAGCAACTACAAACTATCTCGGTTTGTCTAAATACCATGACACCCAAGACTAATTAATATGTAGAAACAAAAGCATTAACAGCTATTTATTCCTAATTGGTCGGAATGTTGTATGTGACACGCAGTCCCTAGTCCAGCTGAGCCATTGCCATCCGGAGTCATCCGGATTGGTGAAGCTCAAGCGAACCAGAACCAGATCTTTCCGCCTCAAGCCGCCCCTCGTTATCGCTGTGCATGCTGCCTTCAACAAACACCATGTCGATTTCAACTAATCGAATCGTATTCATACATAAAATGAATGATTGCAAGTTTAAAATGAAACGGTTTAAAAACTTTTCAAACGCATTACAAAGTTACTGAAATATTGTAATATAAACTTATATCTCCCTTCACAGGTTACATTATAATGCATTACAGATTGTTATCAATAAACACAGCTGAGTATATAATAGGTAACTAATTTATAGATCTCTATTATTTTATGATATCTAGGTCATTCTGCCGAATATCTGATTTCGACGGTCTGTTATGGTCTCTAGAAAACCGCAACGAAGAAGTACTTTGCAAACCTACCCACGCAACTGTTGCCTTTTTAACCACTTGAAAAGGCAATTAAATAGCATTTTTCTAATTTATAAAAGAACACAACATCCGAATAAGCGATTCATTAGCTACGATCAGCCCACACTTCAATTGAACAATTAACAGCTATTTCTAGTCACACCTTACGACTAAGACGAACCTACCGACGACATTTGTAGAAGACGTTGCATTACGACTAATGCAACGTCTTCTACAGGATTATTGAAATGTTTTAAATGAGTTGTATTAATGATGAGGTGTTGCAATTTCTTTCAGATAATACTCGTCAGCTTATTAGCGGGTTGGGCCGTATGCTTACTGCCAACCACAACAGCGACACCTTCCCTGCCGGCGACAGCGACTGAAAACATAACAAACACATCTAGAAACGACCCTTCTTCAAAAGAGCTTTTCCATTGGGAAGACTACAGTGTTTTGGCAAGCATGCTCATAATTTCCTGTGGAATTGGAGTGTTCTATGGATATTTTGGGGAAAAACCGACTAGCGGTGATGACTTTCTACTTGGAGGGTCGTCTATGGGCACTTTTCCGACCGCTTTAAGTCTAGCTGCAAGGTGTGTGTTGCTTGCAACTGTGGTGTTTATTATTGTAATAAAGTTTCCTTAATAGGAATATAGTAGTTTCAATACTTATTATGTTTACAGTTTCATCACCGCTATAGAGCTGTTGGGAAACCCGGCGGAGATGTACATGGCAGGCGCACAGTTCTGGATGATTTGTGTCACCTTTGTGCTAATAGTGCCTATTTCGAGCCAGCTTTACCTGCCTGTGTTTATGAGGCTGCGACTGACGAGTTGTTATGAATATTTGGTAATATATTATTGTACTGATTAAATACCCGTGTTGTCCACCGTAAATTTTTACAAAAATTGATTTAAAAGTGTATTTTTTTCTTCAGGAAATCCGTTTCTGTAAAACGGTTCGCGTTTACGCAAGTTCATTGTACATGCTACAAATGATACTATATACAGCTGTCGCAGTTTATGCGCCGTCGCTCGCGTTATCTGATGGTAAGAAAACCTTACGACATTCCCCAATTTAAGGAACCAGTTCAGTTCCAGACTAGTACAGGGAGATGCGCTAAGGCCTCATTGGACGCTGACGACCGATGTGGCGCGGCGGGGGAAGGTCCGCCTTCGCAGGAGGTTGCGGGCTGGATGCCTTGGGACAAGTTTTTGTACGATCTGCAAATATATTTGTTCCGGGTGTTCTGGGTATTTTCTATGTATAGTAAAAATAACTATCTATGTAAAGTCAGGGAAGAGGTAAAATGTAAAGTATTATATTAAGTAGATACCTACTCGATATTACCCAATTTAATTAATTGTATCACTCGATATTTTGTAGGTATACACCTATCAGTCATCTAGTACCCATAACACAATCTTTGCTTAGCTTGGGGCTAGATGATGCTGTGTGGATTGTCCAGCATTTTATTTATTCATTATAGCTCTAAAAGAGTTGGAGTTAACAAGTGTAAAATATTTAACAAGTACTTCATTTGAAATAAAACGAGGATAGTCCATTTAAAAGTAATGTGAAGACCATTTCAATGGCATGGTAAATGAAGATCTTTATTCACCTCGTTCAGAGAACGGCCGCAATGATTGACGGTCTAAAATTACGTTATTATAATAGGAGACACGGTAAAGCTATTAGTACACTTTATTATCGTAACAGTTGCGGAAACCACATATTCGTTGCAATCAAGATTCTTTCGAAACGTACGGTGAATCTTCTTGGTTTATAAGATTTTCTAATTAGATATGCGGTTTGAAAACCCAACATAAATTCCCGTGGTTCAGTTTTTTTGTATGTTGTGAGAGCTATTCGGCGATTGTATTCAAATTTTATTTGGATCTTCAATGTCAATAGAAATTTTGCAATGTTAAAGCGTGACATGGTATTCTAATTATGTTATGCTATTATGTAGCCGTAAGTTCATACTGTATGGATCAGACGTTACGTTCAATGTTATACGAAGCCCTTGCTACTTTGATATAGAAATTTTCAAGATATTTCAAAGAGTTCATCTTGATATGACATAAAACACCACGATAGATGGTGGCTTAAATCATGTATGTATAAACACCACAAAACCCATGGGAGGCAGTTATTTATATTACGCAACAGCAGTATTTCATCTCACTTTCGTATAACAGTTTATCATTATAGTATTCCACAAATTGTAGGTCTGTCCGAACGATCAGAATCTATTCAATAATGACCCCCGTGCGGAGAACGGTAAAATGCGTGGGTAGGTATGGTAGATTTCTAACAAGGGATTTCATCTATTGGTCGATGCAGTTACCAGGAGGGAAATTCTGGCAATATACTCGATAGATATGGCAAGAACTGTCAAAATATCGAGAGACAAACAAGCGTATTCTGCGTATTCTCGAGTATCACGTGATAATCATTATCACGGGATAGCACTATCATGTGATAAATATCGAGTACCGCCAAAAACTCATCAAAGAAAAACCCAAGATATATATTGAATTGCGAATCGCAATTCAATATCTATCTTCGCAATCTTCTTTATCGCAATTTGCGATTTTGAGAATATGCTTGTGTATCGCTCGATATTTTGACAGTTCTAGCCATATTTATCGAGTAGATATATTGCCAGAATTGCCCTACTGCTATGGGTAGATGCAGTTTCTAAGTTCTATAGTTTTTAAAGGATTTATTTCAGCTACTAGCTGCTGCCCGCGTCTTCGCCCGCGTTTTATCAGGATGTAAAATAGCCCATATATGTTATTCCAGATCCCAAACTATACCCCCTAACGCGGGCGAAGGCGCGGGTAGCAGCTAGTAATATCATATTAAGTATGATAGTAGGATAGGATAGGAAGTAGGATAGGAAAGATATGGAACTCGCTGCCTGCTTCTGTTTTTCCGGCCAATTACAATCTGGGTCTCTTCAAGATAAGAGTGAATCGGTGTCTTCTAGACCTTCGTGATACACCGTCGGTCACTTCGTCCTGATCAGGTGAGATTGTGGTCAAACAAAGGTCCAACAACAATAAAAAAAAATACTGATGCATAATATATGTATAAATACGCTCCGCTATTAAATCATCCAAACCAAAACATAATAACCTTAACCAATTCAGAAAAATTTTAATAAAATAAATTCGTAATGTACAAGGTCAGTTACCAGGACAGCCCATGCCTATCAACAAAATTTTGCGTGTCGTAATATGCACTTAGATCATCAATCGATAAATTATTCGATGCAGTATTTTATTGATTTTATGTTTCATAACAAAATGTACTCAGGTATTCAACGTTGCTTCGGATTGCTAAAGGTGGCATCAGTTTACGATCATGGCTCCGACTTGTCGCGATGATGGTCGTTACTGGTTCTGTTATGCTAATAATTGGCCATAAACATCGATGCTGATGCACACAAAAGTGCAGTGGTGCAATATAACGTTATTCTAATGAATTTGATGTCATTATAACTCTACAAGTGTTCCCTTAAGCTACTGTTATCATGCCTTTATGCTCGGAGCTATAAAGTTAGAAAGAAAATATCTTAGAGTATCTAGAATACTCTAAGGAAAATATACACGATTTAGATTTCTGCGGTTAGGTACCACTGCATCATCATAAGGCTGATATTTCACAATAAAATAATATGAACTCCACGCCGCCGCCGTCGCCCCGCTTAGCTGGTCTTCAGATTGAAGTGCTTAGATAAGCGTAAGATGCAAGCGAGGCATGAAACATTTCGTTAAGTAATCTTTGATCTAAACATTTTAAAATCTCTATAATAATAAAATAACATACGATTGTAACATAGAAGCTCCTGCCCGACATTGTACATCATGATGCCATCTAATTGATGTTTATTTGCAGTAACGGGATTAAATACCTATCTGGCAGTAACACTGGTGTACGTTGTCTGCATATTCTACGCGTCACAGGTTAGTTAGTACCTATAGCTATACCGCTAGCGTACAATTTTTTTTAGAGTAAGTCATTATCACTTTATTTCTTAGGTTTTTGTTACTATAGTCCGTAAAACCTCACACTGAGGGGAAATTTCTAAGAAATTTTATAACATCTCAATTTTTTTTGGAATTCGACGGGACTTTACTTTTTCTGTACTTTATTTCTTATTTGATAATATATAATTGTTCAAAATTTGACTTGTCCAAATGCTTAAAGAAATAAAAAAGTTATTGACTTTTGACCACTATGGGAATCGTATCCGAATTCTTCGTTTGACTTGTTTGCCTATGAATTTTAAGTTTTGAGCGAGGGACGAGTGAAATATATTTTAGCTATTTAGTAAGATACTGAATTTTGTTTGTTCAGGGTGGCATGAAGGCGGTCATAATGACAGATTCGTTCCAATCTGTCGTGCTGCTCGGTTCCTTGGCCGTAGTCCTAGGAATGGGGGCTGCTAATGTTGGCGGGATGGAGCTCGTCTGGAACTATGCGAGACGTACAGATCGCTTGCATTTTTTCGAGTAAGTACCTACTACCTGTTTCATTCATTCGATGCCAGCCAAAGACATTCAAATCAAACCGGTCATTAATTGAATGTCTTGAATGATCGAGACATGAATGTTTAGGCAAACCCCCAGGTAATGAATGTAACAAACAAACCTCTCTCACTTTTACCCCAAATAGATTTAACATACTTTTCAGTTATATAATTTGTTATTGACCTACACCCTGTGATTAACTAACGTTTGGTATGCACGCCCAGTTTTGCTGTTAATTCGTTGTGGCCAATAACATTTACAGTACAACCATATATACATCTTTGTTAATCAGAACTGATTCAGAACTTTTGCTTGTGGTTTCTAATCTAAACAATCTATTGTTAGCCAAGATTTTTAAATGTTGATAAGAACTTTTATAGCTTGCAATTATTTCTGATTTAACTTCAATCATCAATATGAAATCAATACAGATTCTTGATTAAACTATAGAAATTAGAATGATTATTTATCTTTTATTATTTCTTTTGTCGAAAGTTATTTTAAATATATTTTTTAATTTTTTAAGCATGAATCCCGACCCTACAGTGCGCCACTCATTTTGGTCAGTGGTCGTGGGAGGTACCATGTACTGGACGAGTATGTTCTGCGCGAACCAGGCCTCAGTCCAGAAGTACCTGTCCGTTGAACGTATCGGTCAAGTGCGAGTGGCGCTATGGGTGTCTGCTATCGGCCTCACCGCGGTTTACTCCGTCAATTTCATCACCGGAGCCGTGTTAGCGTTACATTACGCCGATTGTGATCCCATTCAGGTAATCACGTAGGTGTTTATTCTAATGCCGGTATGTTATTTCATCGATGTAGTCAAATGTCGTTCACTTTTGTAATGGGTTGTTGATCGAATTTTAAGTAAGACTAATATGTACATAATAGGTACATTTGGTTTAGCAAATATGCCTAACTGGATAATCCATGGTACGGTACAAAGCAGTTCGCTGGGGCCACAGAAAAAAGTACCTAACTAAGTACCTAATAGCCTAACCTGCGTTACGCAAAGCAATAACTGACTAAATAAATAAAAAATAACACGACATACCGCAGAATGGAGAGATCGCAGGATCGGACAGACTTCTGCCGCTGTACGTCGTGCAAGAGCTGGGCAACGCACGAGGTGTCCCCGGATTTTTCGTCGCTGGCATATTTGCAGCCAGCCTGGGGTGAGAAAAAAACTTTCATTAGCAACTTCCAAATTCAGTTTTTGATTATCCAGTTGACTGTATCTACATGCATGTAGACTTGTACTTTCAAACTGTAGAAATTATGAGGCAGAGCTTTAATTAAATCAAGAAGAATATTAAACTGTGTCATAATCATAACAATATGGTAGGAAAGATGTAGGGGAGCACTATTTTACAAAAAAACAACATGAATGGTTTTTATTATAAAAAATAAATAAAATACAACCCTTATGGAAATAAGAGGGGGTGTCCTTACTTGCCGACTGCCCAATGATTTCCTATCTCCCCTATCAATGTGAAACGCATGCGGGCTTCGGTGTAACTGACTGGACGCCTTGGAACAGGACCCCGTATGAATGGTGGACGAAACTAGAAAAGTCCAGTTTCCATTTGAGAAGTCTTCAAAGAATTAAGGTTTTAATGGGCATTGCATAGTGTTGTCTGCTGAAACTGATCTAATCGAATGTGTTGTAAAAAGAACATCAATTCGTTCGTCCTACTTCACTCATGGTCTAAACTAGGAATATCTAAATAGGTTTACCTAGTTCAAGGTATTTCACCCTCGGTAGGGAAAGATTACCTTCTTATATTGTTTTTTGTTTATTTGAACCCAGGACAGTGGCATCTGCACTCAATTCACTAGCGGCCATAGCTTGTGAAGACATAGCAGGCAGTCTCCTCGGGATAACTTTGCCAGAAAACAAAGGAGCACTGGTGAGTACACTATTTTTAGCACAAGGACTTATATCTGATAATTTCCAGCAAATATTATAGTCCTGGGACATTAGCTGTTAGAAACTTTAACTGACTGTAGGCATGGCAAACCTACAATCACTTGGCAAACATTAACACCTGTTCTGAAGATAAAAGTTACCTACTCTATGTCCTGAAGGATTATGCTGCAGATTCCATAGAAACAAAAACGAAAAGTATAAACTTTATTTCCTAGTATAATAAGGCGAAGGTTTGTGAGATTAGTGGTTTGGGCCTAGACAACACCAAATGACCTACTGAACGGATAGGGCTAAAATTCAAAAACATGAGGTTTTACACCTTGCTTTTTTAACGCGTGAAGATAAGTTTGTATCTATACTTGCTAAAGAGTGTGTCCTGTGTTACAGATAGCGCGTTGGGTGTGTGTCGCTTGCGGGATGATATCGTTCGGGCTCGTGTTCGCGGTGGAACACCTCGGTCCAGTGCTGCAGCTGGCTCTGTCCTTCAACGGCATGGCTGGAGGCGTCTCTTTGGGACTCTTCACACTAGGAATGCTGTTCCCTTGGGCTAATGCGAAGGTTAGTCATCCTACCACACTTCACCGAAAATCCGATTCAATAAATCCGATCACAGTTCATTCTATAATGAACTCATCTCCCTCTGTATTCCACTTCCTATTTCCCCTCCCTTCCTTTCCTCCTTAGTCCCCTCTATATATCTTTGTTTAGCATCATTTATTTGTACAAATACATAATATCCTACTAATATTATAAACTAGCTGACCCGTGCCCACTTCGTTGGCTGGTAAACATTTTTAGTTGTTAATATATATAGCCTATAACACTCGCAAATAAAGTGGTTTTCAATAGGTGAAAGAATTTTCAAAATTGGCTCAGTAGATTCAGAGAATACTCCCTACAACCTCACAAAACCTACTTATTTTTATTAATTTAGTATAGTATAGATTTATATATACCTAGATTTTGTTGACTGTACGTCACACAGCTCCACATTTACCAAGGTACCTATATTATGCGTTTCAAAAGCTTCTGATAGTACCAACTGGAGAATAGGGCACTACACATCTATTGTCCAGTTCTAAAACTGGAAGGAAGAATCACCAGTCGTCATTTGTTCTGTTCTGATGTATACCAAACATTCCGTTTTAATTTTGGCGTAAATGTTCACCAGAAAACGGTTGAACAAACCTCGAAACCTTTGCAGGTGAGCAATGCGACCTTCTCTTATTGGTAAAATGTATCTAGGCGTAGAATTGCATTGCGGAAACTCTTTTAGTATCCAGTCTCGTCAGTTTTCGGATTCACGTGTCGAAGATCAAAGTTGTATCCGTCTTCGCCACGACAGTAGGTATATAAGCGAGTAGAGACTGAAGAGCATCAAATGCCTGGTGCGTTTCGCTAATGCATTGCAAGCGGTCATCCCGGGTACGCAGCACAATGTCCCGCCTGTCACAGTGCTGATCTAACAGGACATCATTGGTAGCGAGAGCTTTGTACCAACCGGATGCTGTCCAGTAGGTCGTTTATCGACACTAATAACAATTTTGTAATCATTTTGTTGGCTTTGGGGTATCGACTCGTATTTTATGTCCTTCCTCTTAGTATGAACTCAAATCATGCTAAGTATTATTTGAACCATTCAGCAGTTTTTGCGCTATTTTAGGCCAATTTAGGCCGAGAAATGTCACTTCCATCCCCACTCCCAAGGGAACCCTAACGAATTCCAGAATAAAAAGTATTACATGACCTTCCTCGTAGGATGAACTTAAATCATGCCAAGTTTCATTTGAATACATTCTGTAGTTTCAGCGCTATGCGCAGCCAAGAAATTTTACCCTACTGCGGGGGGGGCAACTACGGCGGGCTACTGGGGGTCCCACTGCGGGGGCAAACTGCCGGTGCCCTCCACTGTGGAGGCTTACTGCAGGGCAATGTGGGGATCCCACTGCGGGGAGTGCTGCGGGAGGCTACTGGAGGTCCCACTGCGGGGAAATGTGGGGGGCCCACTGCCGAGAGCCTCACTGCCGGCGCCCCCACTGTGGGGGCTAATGAGTGGGTACCACTGCGGGGAAATGTGGGGGGCCCACTTCGGGGGGCCATCTGCCGGCGGCCCCCACTGCCGGTGCCCATTTTGGAGGCTACTGAGGTCCCACTGCGGGGCAATGTGGGGCCCCACTGCCGGGGGGTGCTGCGGGGAAATGTGGGGGGCCCACGGCCGAGAGCCCCACTGCCGGCACCCCCACTGTGGGGGCTAATGAGTGGGTACCACTGCGGGGCAATGTGGGGGCCCACTTCGGGGGGCGATCTGCCGGCGGCCCCCACTGCCGGTGCCCCCCATTGTGGAGGCTACTGAGGTCCCGCTGCGGGGCAATGTGGGGCCCCACTGCCGGGGGCTACTGGGAGGGTCCGGTTACGTGAGGGGTCCCAAGGGAACCCTTCTGAATTCCGGCACAGATTAATTAATTCCGGGATAAAAAGTATTTAATGCCCTTTTTTGTAATATGAACTTAAATCATGCTAAGTTTCATTTGAATACCTTCAGTAGTTTCGAGGCTATGCGTAGCCAAGCAATTTTACTTTCATCACCTCTCCCAAGGGAACCCTATTGAAATCCGGAATAAAAAGTATCCTATGTCCTTCCTGATACTATGTACTCAAATCCTGCCAAATTTCATTTGAATACATTTAGGAGTTTTAGCGCTACGCGCAGCCAAAAAAATTTACTTTCATCCCCTCTCCCAAGGGAACCCTATTGAAATCCGGGATGAAAAGTATACTATGCTCTTTCTCGTAATATGAACTTAAATCATGCTAAGTTTCATTAGAATACCTTCAGTAGTTTCGGCGCTATGCGCAGCCAAGCAATTTTACTTTCAACGCCTCTCCCAAGGGAACCCTATTTAAATCCGGGATGAAAAGTATACTTTGCTCTTTCTCGTAATATGAACTTAAATCATGCTAAGTTTCATTAGAATACTTTCAGTAGTTTTGGTGCTATGCGCAGCCAAGCAATTTTACTTTCATCGCCTCTCCCAAGGGAACCCTATTGAAATCCGGGATAAAAAGTATCCTTTGTCCTTCCTCGTAGTATGAACTCAAATCCTGCCAAGTTTCATTTCAATACGTTCAGTAGTTTCGGAGCTATGCGCGGCCAAGATACAGACAGACAGACAGACATGATGGAAAAAAAAATCATTTTTGGCATCAGTATAGATAATAGAGTCCTCCAAAAAAAAAATTCTAAATATCTTCAATGTACAGAATTGGACCGGTTACAGTTTTATTATAAGTATAGATGTCAAAGTTTGTATGGATGGATGTATATGGATAATTGTTACTCTTTCACGCAAAAACTACTGAACCGATTAGGCTGAAATTTGGTATGGGTATAGCTTGGGACCTGGAATAACATAAAGGCTATTTTTTATACCGATAAAACGCGGACGAAGGCGCGGGCAGCAGCTAGTAACTAATATAAAGTGTATGTTTGATTAATAATTCCCTTATAATAATTTTCCTATCCTAACTCTCCTGATCCTGTATCGTCTCGTCATAGGTTTTTATATAAGTTGTAGATGTGTCTCAAGTTTTTTATTAACTTATTAAATGAGTAATATAAAAAAACGGAACATGGCAATGCTAACACTAGCAAGTCTAAATCACAGACATGGTAGAACCTAAATAAACATTTTCTTCCTTTATACCTTCCTCATCAGCACCCTTACGTCTACTACTAAACGGGCCTCCTCCAAACAAGGTGTTAAAATCTAATTAGTCCTCATCCCTTTTTATATGGAGACCGCACAACATGTTTTTCTAATTCATGCCATATTTTAGATACACAATTCTCTTTATCACTCTTATAAGTTATAAGAGTGATAAAGAGAATTGTGTATCTAAAATATGGCATGAATTAGTATAACCTAACCTAACATACCCTTTCCTGTGATCTGGTGCAAAGCGGCATTTTACTTGGGTAACCACCTACTCAGATATTATATATGGCGATTGGACGAGCTGAGAATTGAAATCTGCAAGTATGCCTACCCTATAGTCTGGATATACAGAATTTTCAACTTTCTTCAAAGTGGCCTAACTAAGAATCTCATTGCACAATCAAAAATCAAAGTGGCTCTTTGAATTTATCAAAGGAAGTTATTTTATGTCCATATAGAATGCAGATAAACCAAATGTTACCTAGGTATTGGTTTGTTTGTTATGTAAGCAATATTACTAATATTGTTTACAAAAAAGTTACCTTGTGATTGTTTAAAATAAATAAATAACATTTATTTATTGTAGACTACAATGGTTCATTTTATGAAGATATCAAGTAGGCAGTTTCCTATTTATACGTTTTTAATCTTTTCCTAACGTTAGATAATCGAATTTTACATTCTTTCGCTTCTGTATTTTGAAATATTTAAATAATGGGAACTAGCTTTTGACCGCGGCTTCGCAAGCATTTCCACCAAACATCTACCCCTTGCCAATTTTAAGGGTCCCTTTAGCCATTTAGGTGTCGAAAGGTAACAGTCAGAGCTAACCTCAGATTTGTAATATTAGTATAGATATGATATCTATAATTTAATTGTGTGTTTTTATCTCCCAGGGCGCTGTGTCAGGCGGCGTGGTGGGTCTACTGGTGGTAGTGATAGCGGGCGGGGGGGCGCAATTGGCGCAGGTGCCTCTGAACCGCCTGCCGTCCTCTACTATGGGTTGCATCGGCACAAACCAGACATTGGACGTATCTACTATGTAAGTATTAACTACAGTATTATTACAAAAAATACTAACCAGCTAAATTTGAAACTAAACACTAGCCAGCACTAGCTAAGCTGTGGGGCCGCGGCGTACGAATATCGACCCCTCCAACTCAGCCCGTGAATGTCGTAAAAGCCGACTAAGGGAACCTACCAAAGGAAGGGCAGCAGCTTCTTTCTGAGTATTTTTTAAACATCAACACTGCGATCACCAATCCGCCTGCCAAGCGTGGTGATTATGGCAAATCCCCCCCTACATGGGAGACCATCCACTCGATGGACCGACGACATCGTAGCGGTCGCAAGGAGTCAATGGATGGAGGCGGCTCAGGACCGCTATTTGTGGCGTCGTACGGGGGAGGCCTATGTCCAGCAGTGGACGTGTATGGGCTGATGATGATGATGACTAGCCAGCTGTTTTAACTGTAAACACTATTTTTAAGTTTCTATTAATTAGTAATAATTTTATTTCTTAATTAACGAAGAAACTCAGTCACCTTCAAAAACAATGTCAGATATTGTTCAGGATTTTTTCAGAAATTACCTCCTCTCGTTCTATCCAACAAATAGTAAAGCTTCTTATAAAAGAGCTCGTCATACAATATTGCAGTGCATTCTGGATTGAGGGGTTGCCGGAGAAATTATATAGGTACACTCCTCCAACTGGACGATTTTTGTACATTAATACAATGGAGAATAAAGAGAAACAATTTGTTTGCTTGTTTATCAGCTTGTTTGCGAGAAGGGCGTAATCTCTGTAACTAGATATTATATACTAATCCAATTTTGAAATATTATATCCACGTAGTACCGCGTGAGCAAGCAAAGCCACGAGCAGGAGCTAGTTGCTTATAAAAAAAACTGTTGTTTGCAGGGAAGCCCAAGATGAGGCTGTGTTCTGGCTGTTCCGTATATCATACCTGTGGTACTCAGCCATAGGATGCGTGGCCACGCTGATCGTCGGTCTGGGAGTGTCCTTTGCGACTGGCGCTACGGACCCCGCGATTGTGCCCGTCGATCTTATCTCGCCACCCGTTCTGAAACTACTTAACTCACTGCCCAGCAGGTTTAAAGTAAGCAACATCCAAACAAACAAAACAACGTAACAGAAAGTCATCTAAAAGTTTATATAATTTTATAACAAAACTTCTAAATGTAAACCCCACATCTTATTAAGCTTTTGCGAACCAGTGTTTTATATTTTTCTCTCTTGTGTACTAGAAGATGTAAACATAAAACAAACGACCATGGAGATTTTTTTTATACTCACGGTAAAAATAAATGTACCTACTACAAAGGTGATTTTAGGTGAGCGCTTGTACTCCGCACAGCAGTATCTACTTCACTTACTGAACTTCTTGAGACTTGGTAACTTGTGATATATAAAAATTTTCTTAGAAACCTCTGCGCGTATCAACCAGAGTGGGACCAGAGCGGCGACGCAGCTCCAGCGTGCGACCTCCGAGCCTAACCGATGACAAGGACACTCGCCGGCGTCGTCGCCTATCAGAACTGGCTGGAGGCGTCTTCTACAGCGACGGCTCCGCCCTAACCAGAGGTCATATCAACCCGGCCCTCGGTCTGGACCCGGAAAAACTACCCCCAGACGAATATACCCCGGAAACCTGTATTAAACTGGAGCCTACGTCATTCAATCACAATAATTCGCGTTAAGAAATAACGTATAACGTAACTAGAGACGCGATTTACGGTGCCAAAGAACACCTTGCCAAATAGACTAAAAATCATTTAAATGCACATTATGTAGATTAAGTTATTATTAGTCATAGGTTTAACAGTTAGGCACTTATACAGGTTGGATTTTTGAGACGGGACATAAGAGCAGGTCAGCAACCTTAACCGTTATAGTTACAGGAAAACGTTCTTACGAGACCATCCCTATATATCCTTTCGAGACCATCGCTATATATCCTTTCGAGACTGAGATTTGAGTAATAGAAATAACAGAAATCGTAAAAACTGTTCCTATAAATATTTTATGGAGTATTTCTACTTTTTTCTCCACAAATCTTTCGTAAAAAGTTTTTGTATCAGCCAAGCCTAAAAAACGTACGAATTTCGAAATTAAGAATTAAAGTTCTTGAAATTAACCAAAATTTCAAATGATACCGAGACATTATTTATTTGTATGTAAATATATACGTTATCAGTTTGGCTTTTGTTTTTAATGTTTTTTTAGTATTTAAGGTTCAAAGTTTTCGAAGCCGTGATGAATTGGTACAAAATGTATGGGAAAGTTTCTTTATCGTTTTCTGACATTTCTAGTACTCAAACCTCAGTCGCTCCCGTAGAGACTTTGATCCTTTTAAAAAATAGAATCGATTGGCATTAAAAAACTTTTTGGTTAAAATTACCATTTCTTGCTGACTGTACATTTTTTGCAAAATCTGTCAGTGCAGTTAAGAATATCTCAATAAGTTATGGATGGTCTCCTAGGAAAGTTTTCCTGTAATTATAACGGTTAAGGTACCTGCCCTTACCGTCCCGACTCAAAAATCCACCTGTATTTATAACACGTATGTATATTTACAAAAAAAAACGTAACGTATGACACAAATATTTTATAATTTTTTACTATCTAAGAAACGCCCAAAATGCCAATTAAAATAACGTGGTAGATTACGGAGAAAGAAAATACTTGATAAGTATTTTTATGATTATTGAAAGTAGAACAATAAAGACCGTTATACCTACTTATAGGGCATTCAGAAAACTACAGAAAAACCTTATAATTTCAATTTATATAATTATTTCTTTATCGTTTTTCATTCCTTTTACTTACAATTAGTTGAATAACCGCTGCCTAACAGCCAAAACGAATTGATTGTTCAAGTTGTATGAATTCATAAGTAAGCAAAATTTATTTTATAAACACCAATGGCCATAGAGTAAAAACTTGCTGCTATCTCATCAGAGGGATAGTGTCATTCAACAGTTTGACAAATGTGTAGCCCGAGGTGTAGCCAAAACCCGATCTATGTGTTTTGACAGCACGTAAATACAGTGCTTTCACTCACACATTTGTATGATTGAATGTTGCAAGTGAATGGCATTTTCCCTCAAAAATTGGGTAATTATCTTATTTTAACTAACAGGTGTGTGACAATTCTAATGTTGTTGAACAAAATTAAAAAAGAATTAATTAGAGAAAAGCACTCTTGCGGCCACAAATTATGTCATAGTATTTATTGATACCAATTTTCAATATAATTTCACAATTTGATTATATTATTCTCAGAATATCGTTGAGTGATTTTGAAGATTAATTTAAACGACGATTTTCTTTTGTGTAAATAAAGCACTATGCATCACTCGGACGAAATTTCGCCCCAACATGTATGTTAATATCCAATGTGGATTTATTTCTCTTCTAATTTTTCATAAACTAAGTAATAAAATCGGGCTATTTTTTCCCGCGTGCATATCAACATTTTCACGAAAATGGTGGACAAAAATTTACAATTTATTTATGAGTTTTGATGACTGTTTTATGCAAAATTACAAATTTAATATTTGTACTTACAAGTGACATGAAACTTTAGTAGTGTTATTTTTCTTCTGAGTAGTGTCTTAGCACCTTTTTACCGCACAATACACCATTGTAATATTTTCATGTGAAAGCTGCATACCGCGCCATTTGATGTATTGTACTAACGGTTAGAGTTTCAAAATTCGCCGGTACCGGTCTATTTTGTTGGATGCACCTCGTTTGTGTCAACTGCTATTCTGAGCCTTATAATTCTATGCCAATGGCAAATTATTACTTTTTCAGAGTTAGATTTTGTACCTTAGCGCATGTGTATGTAATATGGCAATAACCAAACTTTTATCGTTAATAATTATTATTATTATTTCTATGTTAAATAATGGCAGGCTATTTATTTCGCATTCAATTTTAATTTTATATGGATCATACTTGACAAATTAGCTAGTTTTAAGTATTTATGTGTATGTGAATAAATATTATTTATATAAAAACATTAATATTCATTACCAACGTAATAATAGTATAATAAAAATCCTATGAATTTGGTTCTTACATTTTCATTTTTATTTTACACTTATGCTATTTAACAAAATAAGGCAGATAATGAAAACAATTATGTATTAATTGTGTAAATAATTAAAATATAAACTACATACATCTGTAATAACTTGATATTCTAAAACAGGCATAGCATAAGTGATTAATTGAACTACCTATACTGCCTTTTATTTATACATTCGTTTGTGTTGGAACTTAAAATCGTAAAATTTTTGCAACATAATTAGTTAACAATAAAAATGCGTACATATTAAAATAACATAAATATTGATAGTGTTATTTTCAAGACAGCAGATCGGGCTGTTGTAATGATTGTTGGTGAATATCGTGGACTGTTGAAACAGGCAATGTGGCACTCACGGTTATCGGTGGCATTCCGGGGAGCGAGATGGGTGTGACCACCGACTGTCCAGAGCTGATCGGCGGCGGCTGTATCGGAGGTTGCGCAAAGCTGCTCATGTCAAATGTGGGTACTAAAGGCGTATTATGAGTGTAAGTAATTGGATTGCTCTGTGGGTAAACACTGGGTGGAGGCACTGGCGGCTGCGAGAAGCTTGGCATCATTGGTATGTAAGGTTGAGGCTGGTTCATTGGAATGCCCGGCAAGTTAGGTAGTGGTGCTGGTGGCTGCATATTACTTACTGATGGTATACTTCCCAGATTTGTCAGTGTTGCATCAGCAAAATCTGAAAAAGGAAAAAAAAAAGCAATGAAGTTCAGTCACATTTTTGCTGATGCAATGTTTGTATTTGATTTTTAATAAGATCAAAAATGACCCAGATACAGATATTTTAGTGACTTATCTAATAAACGCATGTGGGAAAGATTGCAAACCCTGTGACGTCAATAGGCATCAAAGCAAGCCAGTGAGAGGTCATCAGATCATTAACTAGACGTTTATTACATATTTACACCAAAACCAAAAAACAGTTCAGCCTGAAATATTATATAGATGTAGATAAAGGCCTGGAATAATATATGTATATCGTCGACCTAATTATCAAAATTCGTAACTCCAAATGATCAAATTTTACAGGAGGTACAAAAAACTGCTTTTCGCATTTATTTTGCGAGATTTTTATAGAGTCACTGTTACTTTGAGCTTTAAATGAGTGTAGATTCATATTTTACTAAGAATATTATTGATTTTGCAGGTAGTCTATAAAATAATGGACTTACGAGCTTTTCCATTATTATTCAAGTTGGACTTAAGACTTTCTCTAGGATATACGCAGTTTTACGTTAACATTTTTATCAGATTGACTACAATGAAGGTGACTTTAGTTGATAGTTAGGATTTAATATAGGGGATTTAACAGAAAAATTATGCTCTGAGAGTATCAACCACTGTTTGATAGTTAAATAACCAAATAGGGACGTCTTAAATCTCTTGTAACATAAAAGTCAAAATTTTTTTCAATAACTTTCATCAGTCTCTAATGCCTCAGAAATAAAATTACAACTAACAATAATTGTTTATTGTTTGGAATAGGTAAAGTAATTTCATTTAGAAATCACATTAAACGGTACTCAGTACCAATCAGATCAATGTGGGTATCACAAAAAGAGAGGTAAGTACCTAAGCTAAGTGTACTCGTTCCGAACCGGTTTCTCAGTGTGTTGCGGATACTGTAAGTGTTGTGTGTCGTCCGAGTGTGCAGATATTTTTATTATTATTATTCCTATATTTTCGGAAGACTAAAAGAGGGTAGTTGCAAAAAATGCTGCCCCGCTTCACAGAGGGTAGCTCCAGTACTCTAGTCATCCCGTGACCACATCAGAGTGTAAACCTGTTGAAACGTCAGGAAAAATAGGTAAATAATCGCGATAAATACCCGTGAATATTTAATAATAAAGTAGGTACCCAACTTATTAATAGGAAATTTAATGCACCCTTCTTTTTGTGATACTTTGATCTGTTTGGTGTCTACAGAACTTTAGTGTGGTAGGTTATAAAAAATTTTGTAACCTTAGTACCTACCACATCATTAGTTCGGTATGTGGTAGGTTATCATAAAAACTATGATAATCGTTCTCCATGGTGTGCTTGAGGTTCTAAAGATCCTGATATTTCTCTTTTTTATTCTTCAGTCTAGCCGAGGAACAGTATCCCATGGAATAAAAGTCATATTTTTAGATCTTGTTGGGAGCTCTTCCCAATCAGTAGCTGAATGTCTTAACATGAACTCAATTTTTCCATCGGGAGTGTACTTGAGAGCCTTTATGTTTGTGATTGGTCACCTGTTCTTTTTCCAGTTCTAATTGATTTTTAGAACTTAAAAGTATGTTTAACAGCTTTAAAGAAGTGGTGATAGAGATACTGTACGTCATAGGGGTATTTAATGCACTATGAGTTTGGTCTTATAGTATAGTACCGAAACATTCGAACGTGGGCTTAAATTAAAATCCATTGTAAGTACTTCGTGTATCGAATTATGTTCTTAGTCCTTTTTTGGGCTAAATGAAGACAAATTATCCTAAGTTTTTCTAACATATTGAAAATGGTGGTAATGCTTTGGCTCAAGGTTCTCTCTGACACAGAAACCTTTTCGGTAAGTTTCATAGAGATTTAGAAGTCCAGGTTCAAGATACAGCTTTGATGAGTCATTTTGGCAGCAGTGTGTTTCTAGTGTCGGCAATGAGTCAAAAAACTTACGTAACTGGCTTTTAGCTTCAACTTTGTATTATATTTCGGGAGTTACGCATATTTCAAACGACAAAATGGCGTAGTGGAGTTACGTATTTTTATAAATGTCGAATAACTTTTTAAGCAACTTTCCGCGGAAGATACGAAGTATACCATAGATGCGTTTTAAAATTATCCGATAGATGGCATTAAAAAGAAAAAAACAAATTTTTTGGAGTTACGCGTTCTGATAATTAGGCCAACGATATATAGGATACTTTTAAGGGTAAATAAATAAACAAATATTCTATTCATCCATTATCTCATGAACCGTAGTAGGTAGTTGAAATTTTCACAAAATGTGTATTTCGATTGGAGTTAAAAAAGATTTATTTTATTTATTTGATGTCTGTCTATATCAAAAAGTTCAAAGTTCAACACAACTTAATAATTGCATCACTTATTTTAGTTAGTTATTTTTGTCTCATAGCCGTAATATAATAGAGTTTATTCTTAAAGGCATTTGTTGATGTGACCGATATAATTACTCATTTAAAAACAAAATTCTCAGACTATTGTAACGCATATGCCCCTATACTTAAAAAACAAATATTTTGTATGTGAATGATCCTCATTAGAAGCACTTGCTATTTTGTATACAAATAGGTGCCTACAGCAATATTTAGGCTGTTACAGAAATTCACATAAAAATACTTACTGCTAGAATAAGTGGCCATATTTGAAACCATAGACTGGACCTGAGGAATAGGTTGCTGTTGAGCAGCCACTTGCGGAGTCGCCTCCTGGGGTACATTGCTGCCTGCAATAAAGTTGCCAGCGCTGACCAAAGGTATGCCTGACAAAATTCCAGGAGGAGTAGGGTTTTGTGCTTCTTGTGCAGTGACCAACTGGGCAGCTGGGGGGACCATCAGTGGTATCTTGTCATCAGGAATATTTAAGCTTTGGGTTACAGCAGCTTGTACATTTTGTTGCATGCTTGGCGTATGAATCTAAAAAAGACATCTCATAATCATTCAGCTTAGTTTACAATATAATTAGTTACATAAATCTATATAAATAAATAACACAATATAACAAAGTCATACTTACATAAGGTTTCTGAGCAGGCTGAGTTGCACTATCAATTCTTATCGGAATCCTGTGCAAGTAACCATATCCAATACCACATCCAAGGCTGCCTTCTCCACCCCAGTTCTGGTTTGGTGTTATATGAATCTCTCTACATGTATCATCATTTGCATTGTAGATATAGAGCTTCAGAGCCCTACCTTCATGGGCTTCAATAAGTGTAAACAAATCTTCACTCTCATGCATGATAGAATCAGCCCCAATGATGTAATCAGAGAATGGTCTCAATCCTGCAATCTCAGCAGGTGAAGATGGATGTACCTCCTGTAGGGAACGGTAATTCATAAATACATTTTATATTAGAAATAAAATATTTAGAAAACTGTAAAGTTACCAGTTACTTACCAATACATGCCATACATTCTCATTAGCACCTTCAAATGAACAAAACCTAATGCTGACACCCAGTAGGCCCTGTCCTCCCCAGGAGTCGCTGGGGGTTAACATTACTTCTCTGACAGATTGAGTCTTACTGCTGTACACGAGCATTTTTATCGAACGATTGATATTATTCTTGAGCAGCTCTTTCAGAGTGTCGTTGTCTTGGTCTAATCTTACATTTTCTATGGCAACTATGAAGTCAAAAAATGATTCGAGGTTAGCCAATTGCCCTGGGGAGCCGTCCTGTACCTGTAAATTAGTTTCACAAAAGCATTTAGTAACTGAAATTAGTCTAAACACGGTTCACATGATATGCCGCAACACCAACCCGTAAAACATGATATCCCTCAGTTCCACCTCCCGGCACTCCAGCGCTCTGGGAGGAACCCATTGTATTGTATAAAGCACTTATTAGTTGTTATCTCGTAGTATCTCCTTGGTTTAGGTATCAAATAAAATTTTGCAAAATCTCCCCAAAATCCCCAATTCCAACATCAACAATTTTTTGACATTGACGTTTAAATGACGTGGCTTGAAAATGCCCACAGATAACCACGAACGCACATATGATTCGATCTCGGATAAAGTATTGATTCGTACACTATCCAATCAATAAACTCGGAAGATCTACAGACTTATAGCCCGACCACATGCTCAAACTTTTGAGCGCGCTATTATGGCGGATGTTGCACGGTCAATAAAATCAAGGTATTACAATATTGATACATTATATTGACATATAATAGGCCGTATCGCAGTATCGTGATATTATTACAGATTAAAGATGCGCAACTGCGAGTTATCTTTCTAGTCGAATGATGAATAACTACTATATTCGACTTGAATATTAGTAATATCTTCAAAGTCGAATGAAACTACTAATTAGTAATTACTAATGTCTCTACGAATGGATCATTCATGGCTCCGATTCGAATTTGTTAGTCGACCGATGGTTTTGAGTGATGAATGAATTATTCGTCGCTCCTGCGGGGATTGAATCGAAACCGACTCAGGCAGTCGAACGAATGACTCGCGATTACTAACCAAATTAGTTACTAATTTGCTCTAGTCATTCGAATCGTTCGAATGACTTGTCAAGTCGAATAATTCGAATGAAATCTTTATTACAGATTATCCAGAAATCTTGAAATCCGCGATATGATACGCGATAATATTGAAAATGTATGCGCTTCGCAATATTTCTTCTGTCAATACCAACCACCGTTGCCGGAACTTTTTTGTATATAAGTGTTCTAAATGCTCTAAGCCAGCTACACGCTCAAAAACTGTAACCGGTCCAATTCTGTACATGGAAGATATTTAGAAAAAATTTTTTGGAGGGCACTCTATTATCGATACCGATGCAAAAAATGTATTTTTTTTCCATCATGCCTGTCTTTCTGTATCTTGGCCGCGCATAGCTCCGAAACTACTGAACGTATTGAAATGAAACTTGGCAGGATTTGAGTTCACACTACGAGGAAGGACATAAGATACTTTTTATCCCGGATTTCAATACGGTTCCCTTGGGAGAGGGAATGAAAGTAAAATTTTTTGGCTACGGTAGCGCCGAAACTACTAAATTTAGTAAATGAAACTTGGCAGAATTTGAGGTCACACTATGAGGAAGGACATAAGATACTTTTTATCCCGGATTTTAATAGGGTTTCGTTGGGAGAGGGGATGAAAGTAAATTTTTTTGGCTACGCGTAGCGCCGAAACTACTAAATGTATTCAAATGAAACTTGGCAGGATTTGAGTTCATCCTGTGAGGAAGGACAAATAATACTTTTTATCCCGGATTTCAATAGGGTTCTTTTGGGAGAGGAGATGAAAGTAAAATTTGTTGGCTGCGCGTAGCGCCGAAACTACTAAATGTATTCAAATGAAACTTGACAGGATTTGAGTTCATACTATGAGGAAGGACATGGATACTTTTTATCTCGGATTTCATTTTCAATAGGGTTCCCTTGGGAGAGGGGATGAAAGTAAAATTTCTTGGCTGCGCATAGCGCCGAAACTACTGAAGGTATTCAAATGAAATTTAGCATGATTTTAGTTCATATAACAACAAAGGGCATAAAATACTTTTTATCCCGGAATTCAGAAGGGTTCCCTTATGAGAGAGGATGGAAGTGAAATTTTGCACCTTGCAGGATGGCGCGCGGGGCAAGGGCGGTAGAGAGCGATAGCCCCCACTGTGGGGGGCACTGGCAGTGGGGACCCAGGCAGTGGGGGCCCCAGAAGTGGGGACCCCATTAGTGGGACCCCTCACGCAACCGGACCCTCCCAGTAGCCCCCCGCAGTGGAGCCCCTACATTGCCCCGCAGTGGGACCTCAGTAGCCCCCACAGTGGGAGGCACCGGCAGTGGGGCCCCGGAAGTGGGGGCCGCTGGCAGATGGCCCCTGAAGTGGGCTCCCCACATTGCCCCGCAGTGGTACCCACTCATTAGCCCCCTACAGTGGGGGCACCGGCAGTGGGGCTCTCGGCAGTGGGCCCCCCACATTTCCTCGCAGTTGGACCCCCAGTAGCCCCACGCAGTTTACCCCCGCAGTGGGCCCCCCACATTGCCCCGCAGTGGGACCCCCAGTAGCCCCCCGTAGTGGCCCCCCCGCAGTAGGGTAAAATTTCTTGGCTGCGCATAGCGCTGAAACTACTGAATGTATTCAAATGAAACTTGGCATGATTTAAGTTCATACTACGAGGAAGGTCATGTAATACTTTTTATCCTGGAATTCGTTAAGGGTCCCTTGGGAGTGGGGATGGAAGTGACATTTCTCGGCCTAAAATAGCGCAAAAACTACTGAATGGATTCGATTCGGCTTTGAGTTCATACTACGAGGAAGGACATAAAATACGAGTCTATACCCCAAAGCCAACAAAATGATTACAAAATTGTTACAGATATTAGTGCCGATAAAAGACCAACTGGACAGCATCAGGTTTGTATAAAGCTCTCGCTACCAATGATGTTGCCGTCGTCCTGGTAGATCAGCACTGTGACAGGCGGGACATTGTGCTGCGTACCCGGGATGACCGCTTGCAATGCATTGGCGAAACGCACCAGGCATTTGATGCTCTTCAGTCTCTACTCGCTTATATACTTACTGTCGTGGCGAAGACGGATACAACTTTGATCTTAACATGATATTCTGATATTCGACTCGGTGTCACGGTTCGGTTCGGTTCACTAAAAATGTTTACCGCCTAACGAAGTGGGCACGGGTCAGCTAGTTATTATCTATAATTCGATACCGGATACCCTTATCTAATTCACAATCATATTTATTTTAAAAGAACTTGTCAATGAAATTTTTTTGTCCTTACTTAGGGTGGATAAGCTTATTCCCGTTATTAGTATGATTTTGTTGTGAACTAGGGGACCAATGTGTCAGTTTCTAGATTATTTTTAAATCTCACGTTTTAGTGAAAATTACACTGGACCTAATAACATTTTGGTGTCCAATGACATTCATTTCTATTTCTCTAAGTCAATAAATTTTTGGGCCAAATTTGCCGTCCCCTAAAATCTGCCGCCCTAAGCTCCAGCCTACTCAGCCTGCTGATAAATCCGCCACTGCCTGCATGATTTCACAAACCAGTTTGGCAAACTTCAAATGGCTTTCACGTCTTAATGTCATTTCTTTATTCTATCTTTACTGACACAATGAGTACACAACAAGGAATTTATCATGAGTTTATATACTATTACGTAATAGTATGTATATAAATGCCTTGTTATACAATAAATAGCTACCGCTGAAACTGGTAGAGTCGTAGAGAAAAGCAAGCGGCGCCATTAAAAAAGAATTTAAAGTTGACGTTTTATTCTGTCTGTCATTGTCTTGTCTTTGTCAGTGTGCATTTTGATTGGCAATTGGCATTTTGTTTGCAATTTGTAATTCATTGAACAAACAGCTGATAAAATCTTGTTTTATCACAGTTTTCAATTCCATTTCAGCTAAATAAAAAACGAAATGTTTAGATAATTGACACCATACAAATCCTATTAGGTTTACTACCGCACAGAACCGAAAATATGATAGGGTGAACTGGTACTTACTAAGCACGTAAGTTTTCCTTGATGAAATATTTTTCATCCTAATTCAACCTAAATTCACCTGACCAAGCATATTATCAGCCTATCAGGGTTCGAAATAAATATTGTTTTAGGTTCTACCTTGTCTACCATAAATCTATCAATATTAAACAAAGTCGTGTTAGTTACACCACCTTTAAGTGCAGAACAGCTGAACATATTTGAATGATTTTTGATTTGTTGTTCCACGCAAAACTTGCAACGGGGGAGAAGCCTCGGGTACAGCTAGTATAATAAAGGGGGACATTTTTTTAAAAATCTCTGATGATTGTTGGCTGTCCCACATGTTGATTAATAATTTTCTTAGAAACCAGTTTATTTCTATATAATTAACATTTACTTTTAAGTTTATAGTTTTAGTTACTATTAAAAAAGAGTTTTTACTACTACAGACTATTTGTCCTACAGTGTTTGACCAATTTTTGATTTTTGTTTATTTTTTAACTTGTTTTGGATGAAGGCCATAACTGGATTTTTTATGTTTGAATATGTGAAGGCCATCATATAAAAACATAAAATGCGGGGCTTATAATACAAAAATAATAACTTTTTATCAATTAAATTGTGTCCATGATTTTCGACATGAGTGGAATTCCATTTTGTAACTGCAATATCACTTTATTATTTTGAGATAAACTACTCTATGATCACAAAATTTGATTCTTGACAACATTATTCATCGATCATCATCATTTTGAATTGCCTGTCAAAGAGTTTGTTGTGATTAATCTTTTCTGAACTAGCAGAGCGTTACAGTGGTGTTTTTTTTCAGTGTTGTAACTGCAATTTAGACTGGTAAGTTTGTGTTTTGGAAAGTAAAACTAATGAATTGAGTACTAAATATTGTATTTACTAAATGAATTATTGAGTCACCCTGGCCTCAATTGTTTAAAATTAAAAACACGCAATTTTAGATCGGGCACCATGGGAATGTTACTTCCATTTTGTTTGGTTACATATATGTATGTGGAATGATAAAGTTACAAAATGGAAATGGAAGGGCAAGTTTATACAGTCATTGTTGACAAAGCATCAAAGGGTTCTAGCATATTAGATCTAAGCTTACAGAATGGTTTATATGCTTACTCCTTCAGCTTTAGGGCATAATTTCATTTTGATTAAAATTTATGGTAATCTCTTGTATAATTTTTATAATATCGATATATTATTGCTTTTCATTGATGGATTTTATTTTTTACTTAATCTCATATTAAAGCAATTAAACACTTTAAAATAGTTGAGGATTTTTTTAGTCAAATAAAATAAGAGCACCATAGGTATTATTTTATTAAGAAAGTTACAAAATGGAAACAACTGTAAGATCTCAAAAAAGATAAAAATCCTCCAAAAATGCTATTTGATTGTTATTTTGCTGCTATTGTATATACATATCTGTGAGGAATGGTGAATCATTTTAAATAATTAAGATAATCTTAAAATGATATTTCTTTATTTCAATCCATTTTGTTACCGTTACAAATATCTACGAAAATGCCCAGGTACTTACACCTTTATTACAATATTTATGGTAGTTATGGTGGCCTTCATTACCTATCTCATTTTCCAGAGAAAAACACATAAAATCAAATTCAAAATGTCTGAGTGGAAGCATTTGCTAACTGAATGGCTAAATGAATATAAAAGTTTACAAGAAAATGAAATCAAGAGTTTTGCTGCTGAACATGAACATAATCATGAAATGGCCACAGCAATTTTCAATCTGTTCTCTATTGAAGATGAAAATGATGGACAAACTAGGCCTAGTGATATTGAAACAGAACTTGAACAGGTACCTATGCCTTCTTATATTACCTAAGAATCAGCAGGTACCAGTTATCATCATAGTTAACAAGTACCTAATCATTGTTTTTCAATCAAGTTGTTATTTAATTCATTACAGATGTTAGAAAGTGTTTGTGTTCAGCTCTTCAGCTTTTATAGATCTAAAGAGGCAGAACTCCAAAGATTTACTCTGCAGTTTGTGCCCACTCTTATTTTCAATTACTTGAGTTCAATTGCTCAGAGCCATATGAAAACCTATCGATGTATTGAAACATTGCTAATTGGTAAGTTTTACATTCTTTCAACAGTATTCATACAGTGGTTTTGCAAAATTCTATAATTTGTCAACTGTAGAGTAATATTTTTTTAGGATTGTACAACTTTGAAGTGGTTGATGAATCTGGTAAACCTAAAGTTGTCTCCTTCAGACTACCTTCTTTGGCCCAAGCTTCTATCTACCATGAAGTGAGTATAATCATTTTAATACTGTCACTTTTAAAAATAGCACTTTATTTTTAGCTTGTATAACAAGCTGATTTTGATATAATATTACCTATTTATGTTGATTCACCATTAATAAATACCTACAAAAAAATGCATTGTTTCAGCCTCTCTCTTTGGGACCTCAGTTTCTAACTGAAAGTGCTCTTAGGAGATGGGAAGAATGTAATACAAAGCTAGTAAGCTGGGGTCCGATGCCACAAGTAGACGTTTTGAATGCACAGAACAGACTGAAAGTTATTTCTGCTCTTCTATTCATATATAATCGTCAGTTAAGCCTTCTACCCAAACTGTCTTTGAGACATTTTTGTTTAGCAACTTGCAGGTAAGATAATTACACTTTCTACTACTATAATTATACAGGTTAGTTTACCCCATTATGCTCCGTTTTTAGTACCCTGTTGTGCCCCTACCCCGGGGCAGAGTAGGGTTTTCGTAAGGTTTTAGTTAATTTACAAAAAAACAACTACTTAGATGTTATTGTTTACAAAGAATATGCCAAATGCAAGAAGAATAATTGGCCAAAAGGATGTGATTTATGTTTTTTCTTTATATTTTTTTTATACTTATTTCGAGGGTTTTCCTTAGCGTCCCCGTTATGCCCCCCTTCCCCTGCAATAGCGGCTTTTTTAACCCTGAAAAGACTGCTATTTCTAAGAATTTTCAAAGATTTTTCCGGAACTATTTAGTGCTCTAACTTAATTTCTACGAAATAATTGACATTAAGAGACCTACAATTTTATTTGAATACATCGATTATGTTTTACCTTATTAATAAAATCAATATTTAGATGTCAAATCTAGGTAAATATAGCGGCTATGGGCATACAAAGTGTTGAAAAGTGAAGAATTAAAACTGAGAGTTCAACTTTGGATTATATAAAATAAAAAGTTCAACTGCGGGTAGGACTCGCGCACCTTGTTTCTTGCCTAATTCCATGATTCTAGGTCAACGGGATTAATGTAGGTACTCTATAACTAGGCTCTGCAAAAACAAAAAAAAATCTTGATAAGTACAAATGTACGGCTTTCTTATTTTTCACATAACTTGTGCTACAAGGCCTTGCTTCTTGCCAAATTTAATGATTCTAGGTCAACGGGAAGTATCGGTATCCAAAAAATCTACCATTTTAAATACCCTAAAAATTACGAATTTTCGTGTCCTAATCATGCGTAAAAACCCCCCAACCCTTCCATATGACAAACGTTGTGCCGAACACCTTGTATGTATATGTATGTATACGTAGTAGTAGTTTTTATTCTATCAAGGATAGTCTGTATCATCAGTAAAAATATTTTAATTATTTTTATGTTACAGAATAGTCACTCAGGGATTCAAGAAAAAGAATGGTAAGAACATAGAAAGAATACCAGTCTCATCCAACTTACTGCTAGAGATGGTGGAAGGTGCATATTTTGCTATGTTCAATGAGTTCTACACACTTGCATTCCAAGCTGTGAAAGACATTGATCGCAGAGCTCAGTATGAGCTATACCCTGATGTCATGCTGGTCACAAGCGCTGTTATCAATTCATTGAAGGATAATGCAGCAGGTGAGTTAATAAAATGATACTTTTCAACTTAACTTTCCAGTTCCCAAATAATTTTAATTCTTCTCTCCAGAAAATATTGTGAATTCCATATATCCAGTTTGAATAAACACAGCATATTAAATAAATAAGATGAAAATTCGGTAATTTGTTAGTATTTTAACTTTGTTTTATACCTAACATTGTTTTTTTAAATCCAACTAATTTTTTCGTTTTCAGGTCAGCCATGTGACGGTCCGATGGGCATAAGTGTAGCTCTATCTCCTGCGACTACTACAGTCACTATGTCCAAATCAATGATCACAAATGCCTCATTCCGAACAAAGAAGTTGCCAGGTAAGATAAATCTTTCTATGATCTCAGAATTTAAGGTATTATTCAATTTAGACCTACATCTCAAGATGCTAGAAAATCTTCCCACAAGGACCTTGGCGTGAAAATTATTATTGAAATAGTTTTAAATGTTTAACAGATGAATTCAATGTCATGCTTCCCAATGCATGCTCGTCTACTTATTGTATGGAAACGCTGCCGTCATAGGAAGAAAAGCTGTAACTACATTGGAGGTGATTCTGAGAAATCACGAGTTTTGTTTAAAATGAAGACCCGCGCCTTGCTGGGTTATTTTACTCATATCTTTTTGTTTCACTATATGCACAAAAATATTACTTTCTATTTTGTATGTGATATTATTTTCATACTTGGTCTTATTTAATTTTTATTACTGTCTTTCCCTTTCATTTAAGTAAAAAAATGACAATAAATTACTTGATACGAAACTGAAAAGGCGTAACTATGCTATTACGTTGCAGTAAATTGATTGAGTTCAGTGTTTTTTTAACATACTTTTAAATGGATCGCCGAACAAAGTTTTTTTTATACTTATTATTTCATCAGTGAGTTTTGAAATGTTTCATCATCATCACATCGTCCCACCGACTTCCACTGCTGGACATAGGCCTCCCCTAACGATCTCCGCAATGACCGATTTTGCGCTGCACGCATTCAGCGACCTTCACTAAGTCATCGGTCCATCGCGTGGGGGCCTACCCGCACTGCGTCTTCTGATACGTGGTCGCCACTCAAGAGCCATGTCCATAGAACTCCTCCACCTCCCTTAAAAGCTTTGGTTTCGATAATCCTACCATCTTTGAAATTTTAACGCTGAATCAATGGTTTGAAAGGCGTCGTATCAAATTTTTTTAGCTATTTATGCAATAAATTAGTTTTGTCTTAAAATTAAGATTTGTTTATTAATGAAAGATATAAAGGTACTGAACTTGTGGCGTCGTACGGGGGAGGCCTATGTCCAGCAGTTGACGGGTATGGGCTGGTAATGATGATGATGATAAAGGTATTTGTTGTAAGCGTTAAGTGATTTTATGTTGTTTTCCAATAATTATGTTGAAAAATCAACACAATTGGCTCAATGATTAATCTTAATTTACATTATAATCGCGTAACGAGTTTTGAGCGAATTGGACCAAGGAATAAAATATTTGACAATAACTTTACGACCCTGTTAAAAAAACAGAATACGTCATTGATTATTTACTTTGTTGTTTAATATACTGAGTTTTGACTGAATCTAACCAAGGAATAATAATTTTCCATACCAACTTTACCACCATTTTAAATGCTCTCATATGTTAATTTTTCAAAATTAGATTAGTCTATGTGTTATTCTACAACTCAAAACTCTCTACATACCAAATTTTATCTAAATAAGTTAAGTAGTTACAGAGATAGGTGGTAACAAACATTCACACACACTTATATATATAATAAATAAATCATGTTGGACAATCCACACAGCATTATCTAGCTAGCCAAGGTAAACTCCATTGTTATAGGCGACTCTATAGTACATTCACAAAACGGATTATTGACAACAGTGGTATATAAATTAGGACCTGATGCTCCTCCTGTATAAGCTTTAGAAGGATCAGTGGCTGTAGCAGGTAATCTATTTTAGTTTAAATAAATAAATATTATATAAAAAATAATGCTGGACAATTCACACAACATTATCTAGTCCCAAGCTAAGCAGAGCTTGTGTTATGAGTACTCGATAACCGATATACATAATACAATACATACACACATAGATATATTTTTATTATACATAGAAAATACCCAGAACACCTGAAACAAATATTTGCAGATCGTACAAATATTTGTCCCAAGGCGGGAATCGAACCCGCAACCTCCTGCGTCGGAGGCGGACCTTCGCCCACCGCGCCACATCGGTAAAAAATTTGTTATATTAGTAGGATTTTGTAGCATAAATAACATAATCAATGAATAAGATGTGTAGACAAAAATAATAATGACCTCAAGACATTAAAATTTAAATTGAATAGCATAAAAACCTTATAGCAAGATCTTAAGAGTTTTTGAAAACGCATTTGGAGCTATTAACATTTTTTACTTCTGAGCCTATTCACCTATATTTATCAGAACACAATCATCTTGCTCGTAACTTTCTGCAGAATTGAACATTTTTAACTGTCATTAAAAGCAGAAACTGACTTCGTGTTTAATTTAGGTTTTCTATTAGTAAATAAAGGTATTTTTGTAACTTTTTATTTTATAACGGTAGCCACTGAAATATATTTTCGTATAAAAAATATTTCAAAAAGGGTTTTCCACTAAATAAGACGCAACAATAAATTAACCTTAAAACTGCGATATCTCAAAACACATTTTTGGCCACTGGTCACTGTTTAACTACGGTCCGTTTTAAAGTTACGCCTTTTATTTTAAGGAGACCGGATTTGTGTTCATAGGTTGTGCTAATCAAAAAAGCCCTAATTCAAAGTTGGGGCTTTTCAGGCTCATAAAGTACTATTTTAATAGAAAAAGCCCTAACTTTAAAATTAAGGTCTTTCAGACTAAAAAGAGCTAATTTTTTTGTCCCATTACGCTTATAAACCTTTTTATATCTTTGGATTAAGACGTGTTAGAGCTTTGTCTGTATGACTATACGATATAATTTTCTTTCCTGATTTCAGATCTGTATCTAGATCATTTTGGTCAAAAATGCTAGTTACGGCTTTTCTTCCTATGACGGCAGAACGATAAACAGCATTTCTCGAAAAAAAAACTCAACTCAAACTTCCTCACAAGACAACTTTAGTTTAAAGTTTCTAAATATTAGATGAAGTGTAAAAACAGAATTATTTTTAAAAAACCACCACCAATACACATACCTACCATTTAAATAGGTAGTGATCGCAAAACTTAATGAGCTCTGTGAACATAAGCACGGAAGCAATACTGCGCAAGTACCATCATATAAAAGTGATATTTACCAACTAGCGACCCACCCGGGCTTCGGCTAGAAATCCTTTTTATGGTGCTATAGACACACCTGTTGCAGCTGCAGTCCACTGCAGTACCATTTTGAGGTTGAATTCATCGGCTTCTTTACTCATAAAACTTATGACATCGAACACCATTTTCCATGTTTGACGACGCAGTACGTTATTCCGCCCGCGAGGCATATTTAACTTTTATGAGAAACCGCTAATATCAGGGAATACTCCACAAAATCGCATGAATAAACTATCAAGTCAACGAAACGAACACCGAACAATCGTCAAAGACGTTGCTGCGTCATTGTACTCAAAAGCATTCATTCGACAGTATTGCCAACTAGATTATAAATAAATTTGCTACATAGTAATTATTTCATTTTCAAACTTGGGTTAATTGCGTTAGATAAACAGTTTAATTTCTTCTAACATTGTAGGTTTTAAATAATCTGTCATTGAGTATTAGATGTTTTTACATATTCTATAATTATTGAATTGAAAAATATTGTAATGCATAACAAAATGTGGCACAATAAAAATACGCCAAAATTCCTGCTGGCAACCCTGGTATGACAGTCAGATCCCGTCTCACCCCGCAGCCGTTGAAGCCAAGTCACAGCGCTCATAAAGATTTGCGCGTACTCTACTAAGCTTTTGTGTTACGTCCTAATGTAAACTAATAATATTAATTAAAGTTCACCTGACTTACTATTTCACCACTTTAAACACCAACTTGGCAACTTAAGTCGTTATTTTAGTCTCAGAATTCTAGCAATGAAAATGTGGTGGCATTAATCATCCATCAACCTATCAAATCAAAACGATGGCATCGTAGTAGTAAATATCGCACTCCTTCAACTTTATTTATAACGCGTCCTGTTGCTATGATGTTCCAGCGTCCATAAGTAGTTTCTGTTTCATTATTACAGCATTGAGACTCTTACACCCCATAAACATAAATAATATGTATTTAACGTGCTTTTTCTTTTTAGATGACATTCCTATACAAGCCGGACAGGTAGTATCGACGGAATCCAACGACATGCTAACTTCCATCACCGAAGAAGGCGAGACCGAGACGCCCTTACAGCGCGGCATCGTCGCACGAAGCTCCAAGGCCAAACTGAGCTCTTTCCCCGTCCTCGGGAAAAAGATAAAAGACTCCAAGGATAAAGCGGGAAGCTCCAATGAAAAAAAAGTTACGTTGAAAGAGTCATCTAAAGGCATATGGAATTCCCTGAGCAGTGGCGGCGGTGATATGGTGGACGCCCAGCAGAGACAGGATTCTGACGCGAATGGTAGCTTGAAAGACGATAAGATATCTATGACTTCGATACTGAACAGCACTGAGAATTCAGACTCGCGCTCTCAAGTCACTACTGATTCCATGGAGCTGGAGACGACCACACCTCGGTTCGCCGCCATGCAAGTCAGCTCTGTTTGAGATTTTGTCCTCTTTTAATTGCTCCAAATCAGTACCCGTACCTATTATAATGTAAGTGGTTGGTAATCTTGTCTAGATTTCATTGGACGTTATGCCTATATTTCTATGGTTGGGCGATGGATGTGAATAACTGGTTTGTTGTTGTTTTTAAATGAAATATTTATAGTTTGTTGAATCTGTCAGAGTAACTACTATTAAAACATCTTCAGTATTGTCATGGTGGTTTCCTAATTATTAAGTACCACCTACTAGGGTACCTAGGTCATATGAACTTAATTTTTTTTATGGCTCCTATGTCGCCGCCGAATAAACGTAAGTAGACGGAAGTGACGTTTAGCCATATTGATGAACGTTGATCGGTCAAAAATCGGCAAAGATATAATATGTATCTGAAATCTACCGTTTTGTAATCTGCCTAGCCATTCTACAAACGGGCTGATTCTATGACCCGGTGGCGGTTGTATATGTCTTCGATACTGCAGGATCGTTGATCGACGCGGCGACGTTTATAATATTAGCACTGAGAATTCTTATCGATAACCTTATTATGACCCACAATTCGATACTGGGTATTTCAGTAAGATAAGTCAAAGAGTAATCTTTGGAGCATTGTCTCAAGCGGTCTATTTTTTCGATCATCATGAAGTTTATTCTCTTATGTGTTCTGGTCTTTTTGTGCGTTTCTTCTTCGGTGGCCAGCGATTTGATAGCCGGAACTAGTTACCAAGCACGCTTAACTTGGCAGGAAAAATGTGAATACATGGCCTATCCATTCGTCAAGAGGGATAAGAACGTTTTCTATTCAGATCCCGGGCAACAAATTATTAAGGTGAGAATCATTTAAATTATTTGGACTTTCGCGCTTATTTAGCTTACCTACCTATTATTACCTACCTACTAGGTAGGAAAAGCTATTTTTTTTAAAAATATCTTAAGAGATTATCCATATTTTTTACAGAAATATTCACTTCCATTCACAGATTTTCAAACAATGTGCAGTTAACAAGAAAATTGACTTCGACACAATAACTTTTTAACGCCAATCGATCCTGTTTCTTAGACAGGTCAAAAACTTCTACCAAAAAAAAGTCAGAAATCAGAAAATAATCCCATACATTTTGTAGGAAATCATCGTAGCTTCCAAAACCTAGTGAACCTAAAATACAAAATATAAATGACTAACTGATGACGTAGGTATATAATTGTAAACAAATCAAAATTATCGAATAACAAGCATTACAAGATATCGTGTGAAATTGTGATTATATTTTAAAAAGTTTTTTGTTTTTGAGTTCGTTATTCGTAATTTTTTTTAACAAGTTTGTGTAGGTTGAGAGATACGTAGATTGTTTACGAAATGTTTTTCAGTAAAATAATAAAATAACTCTTGGACACTGCGATTTCTGACTTTTTTCGTTCTAAATCTAGGTATAAGTTTATGATCACCATAAAGAAATAGGATCGATTGGCGTCCAAACAGATTTCGTGTAAAATTCAAATATTTAGCTTACTGTAAATTTTTTGAAAGTCCGAGAATCGTGATCGGAATTTCCAAAAAAAAATATGGATAGTCTCCTGAGACCATTTTCCTGTAGCTACACCGGTAAAGGTACCTCTCTTAACTGCCACATCGTAAAAATCTATCCTGTACACATAATAGTGACTGGTCATGCATAGACAGTGTAACATAAGGGTTGGATCATCGGTGGCTGGGGGGTGGGGGACTTCAGTACCTATCGATTTAACCCTCATGTATGTATGTTCTACGATATTCAGTGGTTCAAAAGTTATTTCAACTTTGGTAAAATTTTAGTCACAATCGGATTTCAGCCTTAATTTTGCAATTGCAGCCAAAATATCTATGTATAATTAAAAAAAACGACCAGAATTTTATGAACAAATATTTGCAGATCGTATAAATATTTGTTTCCGAGGCGGGAATCGAACCCGCAACCTCCTGCGTCGCAGGCAGACTTCTTAATTGACTTATTCCTGCCTTTTCGTTTACTTATCTTATTAATCTACTTATTAGTATAGCACACGCTAGTTAAAATTTAATTACCTACGTAATTTTTTGTCGGATTCGATATGAAATAAAAAGTATCGACTTTTGGCACTTATTGTTAGACTATTTAAGTAATTTTTCAAGATGCTCTAGTACTAGCCAAATAAAATTATCATGCTTTATTCTTCATGACAGTCAGTATTTTTTAAGATAAAAATTATATGTGAAATATTTTTAGAACCAGAATAATGTAGATATATTAGATTGTGAAAAGAAAATTGACTATAATTTTCTTTATTAGGTTTTTTATAAATCGAATACTGGTATAAGGATACACAAAAGCCCTAGTATTAATCTTGTTAATAACTTTTGTTGGCAGGATCGCAGACCTAATGGTTTGGCTGGGATTGCGAAATTCAGACTGAAATCTGATTTTGACCAAAAGTTTACCAAAGTTCAAATAACTTTTGAACTACTTAATATCGCAGATCATACATACATGGTGGTTAAATCGATAGGTAATGACTGAGGTCCCCCACCCCTCAGCAACCGATGATCCACCCCTCATGTTACACCGTGTAGATTGCCTTTGGCAGATAACTTTGCACAGCCCGTGAAAATAAATACAAAGAATATGATTTACAATAAGTTACATTTTTTGTTAGTATAACGACGACCGATGTGGCGCGGCGCGGCGGGCGTAGGTCCGCCTGCGACGCAGCTGCCTGCGCGTTCAACCCCGCTTTGGGACGAATATTTGTACAATCTGCACATATTTATCCCGGGTGTTCTGTGTATTTTCTATGAATAATAAAAATATATCTATCTATGTAATATATTGTATTTTGTATATCAGTCGTCTCGTAACCAAACTCTGCTTAGCTTGGGGCTAGCTAGATGACGCTGTTTGGATTGTTTAGCATTATTATAAAAAATATTACTTTAAATTTTCAGGGCATTATTGTACGGGAACACCCTCAAACCAATGCAGTTGTGTCTATAACTGCGGGAGGCGTAGGATTCTCGTATGCCAACATCCATTTCAAGAGCCAACGCGGCTATGGACTCTACTATACAGTAGAAATTTATATTTAAGTACCTACCTACTAATTTCGCGTGGAAGATCAAGTGCAAAAATAGTAATAAAAATGAACGCCCTATTTATTCGCTGATTCTAAGGTCCGCCATCGGATGCTTGGAGTATTCATTTACAACCGCTTCAAGCTGCAACTGCATAGTAAACTACTATCTTGTACGTACATACATACACGGAACCGCTCGAGCAGTTGAACTGCTTCGGGCGGTTACCTTCGCCCGCGATCTTCATTCCATCTCACGCGCGCTTCCCGCCCGCATGCTCTTCGAGCACTTGGTACTTTGTGTTTTTGTTTTTTTTTTGGGTTCGACTGCTCCAAGCAGTTATCAATGGCAGCTTTAAGCTGTCGACTACGACTGCCCGAGCAATCCGTGTAACATGTTGATCAATGGCTAACTGGCCGAGCAGTCCGTGTATGACGGCACTAAGAATTAGAATTATTTTTGTATAAAACTATGATTAAACTTTAATAAACACCAAGTTGCTTACTTAATCCTTAGATAATTCATGTAAAACTATGTTTAATGGGTATCAGATGACACCTTAAGCTTCCAGAATAAGTTTAATACCTACTGAAAACTTTCCATTGATGACATTATGGTTTATTTATTGAATCAAAACATTCTTATCGTCTTATTATTATTAGCTAGGAAAATGTTAACCTAATATTTTACATTACTGGAATCTTAGAGCCGTTAATCACTTCTCTATCAAAACCTCTGTGTTTTCGCACAACGAAAACTCCTTTCCCGAAAGCGTCATCGGGCATTCCGTAGGTACCATAGCGGTGGTCTCTGGAAGACCTGTGGTTAGCCTCCAACAAGCGCTGTAGTTTGGCGATGGTAGCGGCCTGCTCATCTCGCTCCATCTCGTTGATAAGAACTGGCAAGTTAGCTGCACAAAGCCATAGGTAAAACATGCCCACTGAAATTTCATTTCGTTTATTAAAACAATAAATAATTGTGTCGGAATGTTAAAAAACAATAAAAAATAGGTAATAAATTAATAATGTTATAGATAAATGCGAAATAAATAAATTTTAAAATAAAAAATAGTTATAAGTAGGAATAGGTATTAAATTATAATGTAAAGTATAAATAAATTATAAGTATAGGTAGTTAAGTAGGTAAAAATAAAATGTATGTACTTTTAAGGTATTAAAATGCAAAAATAAATTAAAGACAAGCTACAACTTAGGTAAAAGATTCAAAAGGTGGCATACATACCTACCCATATGGTGTGTTTGAGAGGTGATTTGATGACAGTAATAATATAAGCATGGCAATATTATTTTTTAGAGTATTTACAGCAGGGGAAATCCATTTTATTTCTACTTATCACTCATATCACTCTTTATTATTTCTCATTAATTCCTGTAACAACTTAGTGAAAGTGTGAAATCAAACTCACAGAGAAAAAATCCTACTACAACGCTAGCTGCAATCAGGAAGCCGATATCCATGGTGTTCTGTTTTAGTAGCAGGAGTCCAGTGGCCATCAATAAGGACACAAGTATGAGACGAAGAAACTCCATACCAATGAAGGCAAGCATCAATAAGTTATTGCACTAAAAATAATCATAGTTATTATTGATTTGAAAGACAAGGTTTATGAGGGTGGTGGCACCCATTGTACATACATAGTATGTATATAGCCGATTTCTATGTTCCCACGTAGCGCTGAAACTACGAGTCTGATTTCAACAAATGAGGTGTTGTATTATTCGTCTTTATAGCCCGATGGTTATAGGCTATGTGATGTCAGATAAAAATGGGGGTCTAACCAGATGCGGGGGTCTAGGTAAGGGTCGAAAACCTCGATGTTAGTAAATATGCTCGTGTGTGGCATCGTTGCAAAGGTCTTTGTTTGTACTTTTCAACCTTTGTGAGGTTAACAATTCTCAAGCAACCGGAAAAAGGAATAAAAAAAATAAAGTTAAAAACTAAAACCCGACTACGTAATAAAATTCTTAAACAAGCGTTCATTATCATTTTCTTTTGATAGGTACTTAAGTAGTCTGAGGCACCCACTCCCCATATACCTAGGGTACAAGTGGGATCAAAGGCCTTCGACTACCTACATAAGTATCAAAACAAAATGATAAGGACCATAGGTGAACGCTTGTCTAAGACTTATTACGTAGTCGTGTTTTAGATTTTAACTTTATTTTTTCATATGAGGACTTAGTTGTTTAATGAGAATAAATAGGTGTAGGTACTACTTAATACCACTTAATACATCATTGAAACTCACGATATATGCTCCGTAAACATACATGACGCTTGATACCAAATAAACGCAAGTGACCCCAATAACTGTTGTCAAGAATTTTTGTGGATCTGTAATGTTAAAAATTATAGGTAGGCTACTACTAACTACTGCGATTAAACTGACTTAGTAAGTACCTTATACTTACTAAGTCAGTTTAATCGCAGTAGTTAGAAAGGTATACGGTTTACTTAAACCTTAGCGGCCACACTTCAGCCAGTAGCCTGGCTGAGGTGTGGATTAAAACATTGCCTGTATTAATCCAGGTCCCAAACTATACCCATACCAAATTTTAGCCCAATCAGTTCAGTAGTTTTTGCGTGAAAGAGGAGCAAACATCCATACTCATAAACTTTTATGTTTTTTTTTTTTTCAAAACGAAAACGGCGAACATAGATAGGTATTTATTTACCCGAATAGTTGGCAAAATTTCATGTAAATAGGGGATCATAGAGTAAAAACTCGCTGCTATCTCGGCAGAGGGATAGTGTTATTCAACAATTTGACAATTTGTGTAGCCAAAAACCGATCTACGTGTTTTGACAGCACGTAAATACAGTGCTTTCACTCACACATTCGTATGATTGAATGTTGCAAGTGAATGGCATTTTCCCTAAAAAGTTGGGTAATTTTTTTATTTTAACTAACAGGTGTGTGATAATTCTAATGTAATTAATGTTATTAAACAAAATTAAAAAAGAATAAATTAGATCAAAAGCGCTTTTGCGGCCACAAATTATGTCATAGTATTTATTGATACCAATTTTCAATATGAGTTTACAATTTGAATAGTCTCAGAATATCGTTGAGTGATTTTGAAGATTAACTTAAACGACGATTTTCCCTTGTAGATCTAAATAAAACACCATGTATCATTAAGAACGAAAGTTCGCCCCAACATGCAAGTTCATATCCAGTGTGGATTTATTTCTCTTCTAATTTCATAAACTAAGTAACAAAATCGGGGTATTTTTTCTCGCGTGCATATCAACATTTTCACGAAAATGGTTTACAAATTTTCAATTTATTTATAAGTTTTCTTTATGACTGTTTTATGCAAAATTACAAATTTAATATTTGTACCTACTTACAACTGAAATGAAACTTTAGTAGTGTTATTTTTCTTCTCAGTAGTGTTTTAACACCCTTTTACCGCACAATACACCATTGTAATATTTTTATACGAAAGCTGCATTCCGCGCCATTTGATGTATTGTACTAACGGTTCGAGTTTCAAAATTCGCCAGTACCGGCCTATTTTGTTGGATGTACCTCGTTTGTGTCAACAGCTATTCTAAGCCTTAAAATTCTATGTAGGGGATGTAGTTTCCAAATGAATCGGAAAGTACGTTTGTATCGGGGCTTATGTAGGTGCACTCCGCACCCCCACTTACCTTCCATTGCTGATTCCACATATGTTTTGGTATAGATGAGATCCCAATTTTTGTGCCTCTCTTCGAGTTCTTGTCTAACTTGATCAGCGTGGGCGTGAGCTATGCAACTGGATATTAAAATAATGATTCCCTGAAACTAAATATTACCATTCATTAGTCTTTATTCTACGTGCAACACTATTTGCCTTATTATTCCAAGCAAGCTTTCTACACTCCTTGTTATAAGGACCTACCCATAGGTGCACCTACTTAGGTACAGGTCGCGTCATGCTTTAATAGCGCAGATCTTGATGCGCACAAGTTTATTTTTAAATTTTTACATCGCTTTACTCCTGCTCATAACCCCGCTCCACTTTCACCGAGCGTTATTAGACCGTGACGAGACTTATACTTAGTTTATTTTTGTCCATAGTGTCCGTGTAGTGTGTGGTACTTACCAATGAAAACAATCCAATTATGATTCCCCCTAATCTCAATGAAAACCAAAAACAACAACTATAAACTAGCGCCATTTTATTTATTGTTACATAAAAATTCGTCTAAGCTGTAGTCTGAACCAAAAACAACTGAAAGCTCTAATGTTAAACCACCAACCAAACCATTCCACTGTAGATTACTCGCTCGCTTAATTAGAACATCGATCAATGTATGTAAGTACATATATAACTTTATAATAGGTATGTGTAAGGTAGATACTAGCTGGGTAACTCCTCGTTCGAACATTACGTACATGTTGGGAACCCACCCAACAACGAATTTTGTAGGTACTAATACCACAGACGAGTATAGTTCTAGAAAGATACTCGTCTAGAACTGTACTTGTCTCTGCTAATACTTATTAGTGGGAGAGTATAACATTAGTTGTGATGGTTGATTCATGGTGATATAAAATATATGAAATACCTACATATATCAAAATATATTTACTCAGTAAAATATTAGTTTTATAAAATGTTCCGCTACTTTTGGAAAATTGCTGTTAATCGTATTTTGTAACCGTACGACAAAAAAATTCGTTGTTTAGTGTAGGTACTTGTCACTCGATTGTGAAACTCCTTTCGATGATAATCCTGGGGAAGGGCATCACATCAACAGCCATCACCAGTCCACTGCAGGACATAGGCCGCCCCTGTTAAGGATAAGCGCTATATTGGCTCTTATATATCAATTAGGCTTCCATTAAAAGTGAGGTTTTAATGTGGGGGCATGGGGTCAAGTCGAATCTCACCCATTCTCACGTGGGGGAGAGAGGGTCCCGGCAAATATCACGAAATTTGTTTTTCACGAAATTCTACGTTGGCGCGAGATTCAAATTTGTACTAGTTCTACTAACGTTTACGATTTGCGGCAAATAACTTTTGCGTTAGATTAATTCTTTGTATGTAGAACGCTGAAAAAAATTAAAACAAAATTTTAATCTTACGCCAACACGAAGTGACCAATCTTAGGTATTTCATTGATCGATTTTGTCACTGTAATTCTCTAGAATCACAGTGACAAAATGACTCCTCAGAAGTCTTACTACATGCAATGCAATCATGCACAGATTAACTTTAGGCGCATAATAATGCGACACGAACGCCACTCTTTATTTTTTTCTTGTATTATCGTTATGGAAAAGAGATACCAAAAATTCTCACCGCCAATTGCCGCCGATAATACCCAGTATAAATAGTAATACAAGAAAAAATAAAGAGTGGCGCTAGTGTCACATTACTATGCGCCTTAAAAATAAACATGTTTTGAAAAATCTCACGTAAGATAAGGGTGGGAGAGGGTTGAGTAAAATCTCATGAAATCTCACCAAAGGGAGGGGTCCCTTTGGTGAGATTTCATGAGATTTTCGATCGACGGTCGAAAAATCGCCAAAATCGCCCACGTAATTTACGGATGATAATTAAAGCCCGGTCACACGCTCCATCTTACTTGCAAGCATGATTGCACAAACCTGTTTGCGCCTGCAAGATGGAGCGTGTGGCCAGTCTAGTTTGCGCAAGCAAGATGGAGCATGTGGCCGGGCTATTATAGCCATAATCCCCACGCTGCGCATGCGGTTTGGGGATCGTAGTTCGGTTGTGGATTTGTTTGGCAAGGCGCTGCTGCCCGCCCCCCCGGTGGATACAGGCTATCACTTAGTCGTCGTTTAGGACTTACGATGCGACAACTGTGGGAAGTATTGGGGTAAATTCTAATTCCGCCACACGGCCCACGGCAAAAACGTTTGCAAACAAATATTTACCTATATTATTATAATCTACTCAATTGTACCTATACCTACGTAGGAGTTAAATAAAATTGAAACAAATGTATCTACGGCAGCTAGGTACATATTGGCTACTAACGAGTATTCAGAAGCGGAGTAGGTATTCCATATATTAACATAATATCCATAACAATAAAGGTAGGGCCGTAACCCTGTTTCTGTCACGCTACAGTAATAATGAGGGTTGTGTGCAGGTACATAATTGCTTTTCATGTTTGTATTGATCCATTCTGCTTTGTCTGATGTAATCACTTGGTAACCTTAGTAGGCAATTAGGTAGGTAACGGAAAAAAGCGCGCACATAGCCGTGTGGGTAGAAGCAGAAGGCACTTCTCATCACGTGGTAGCGCTAATGATTTATGTTATGGTGGTTTTACACCGAATACCACGTCAGCCAAGGTCTCACTTGGTTTTATATGTGTTGTGTGTAAAAAAAGGAATGGTTTGAGTTATTATCGTATTATGTTTGGAAAAAGTAAGCAAGAATTCCTATGACAAAAGCAAATAACAGCGAGCGAAGCGCGTCCCGAAAATTTGAATGACTGCGGTGGTAGTTATAGCCGTATGAATATAACTAGGTAACGGCAAGCGGAGCGAGCCACAGTAATGATGGAGTTCATTGAGGTCGAGTTAGCAACAAAGACAAGACAACGGCGAGCTAAAATAGCTTCAGAGTTTTTGTGGATGTTTTTCGGCGATTCACAAATAATATGTTCGGAATCCAAAATATATACATCCAAAATATATAATGGCGAGAGGAGCGAGCCGCTGTTGTCACTTTTTCATGTGGTTGCAAACTAATTCAGGAGGGTGCTAACTATGCAAAATAAATAACAGCGAGTTGAGTGAGCCCTGAAAATTTTCCCAGTGTTTACGGCAGCTGAGAAAATGGTTATTAAACTAATACAAAATAAATATCGGCGAGAGGAGTAACCCGCACCCGCCTTCTTCGAAATTAGTGAGGCATGCTTAGCAAGACTAGATAGAAGCTAATATAAATGAGCAAAGAAAATCATATCTAAGTTTTTTGGCGATTATCAACAAAACATGAAGACGACAGACAACGTCTATGTAAACAACGAATTTTTTAAAGTGCTGGTTGTGCTGTCACCCAACGCTGTGCCAAGATCGCCTCGGAACTGGGAACGGGGCGGAACGCGGAATCTCCTCCTTACCGCTGGTATCTAGTGCATATAGCCCTAACGCAGTTGAATAGCTAAGGAAATTAACTAGTCTATGGTCAAGGATAACCTTAGAGCATGAGGATAACCAAGGAATTTATATATAAAATTTGGCCGTTCTAATTATTATGTCAATAATATGTCAATAAATAAATAAATTAACTAACGATAACTAATAGGTACAGCTTGGCAAAAATGTCTTGAAACCTCAGACATAATAACAAACATATATAGCGCCTTTTAGTTACCTATATTTAAGCGTGTCTCTGTTTTTTGTTACTGTGCAGTTGCAGATTTGAAATAGTGTGTGTGTCTAGGGAAGTGACTTTGCTGTCGAGCCGAACTGGCTTCGGCCCAAACTAGTTCGAATCAGGAAAATAAAATTTAATGTCGTTTTCATTCCTGCTTTGTCCCATATTTAAAAGGCAGGCTTTAGTACTTTCAACCAGGATTGTTACTGATGCCGATCTTTGACACATCACCGGATGCTGAAGCTGGACGTGTATGGATCAGCCCATACACGTCCAGCTTCAGCTGATGATGATGATTCTACCAATAGAGTCCCAAAAAACTATGCTCTTTTTATCGAAAAACTACGCACTGTTTTAGTGTTCAGTAAACAAAGGGTACGAACGGGACCCAAGTACCTACTAAGCCTCCGCAGTCTGTCTGTCTGTCCATCTATCGGGCTTTATTGTATCTCATGGTTCTTATAAGGACACCTGCATTTTTCAGTGTGTATTTCATTTGCGATATAATAACATATTATTAAAATTTAAGAGGGCTCCACAAAATTATTTTTTTTGGCCATTCATAGCTCTACTCACGCCATGCATAAATCTTAAAAAATTTAGGGTTCGCTCCGCTTGCTGGTGCCTTACTTTCTTTGTCATTTTGGGCAAATCCCGCTATAAAACCTGAAATTTCTTGATTTCTGCGTGAACGCAATCAAAAAATATGAATAGTGATTACATAAGCTTTTGTATCTATTTTGCAAGTAAAATTAATCCACCTTCATAATTCGTACCGCTAAGGAATGGTACACGCTGCCTGCTCCTGCTGTTTCAGTCAGTTACAACCTGGGTCTCTTCAAGACAAGAGTGAATAGGTGTCTTCTAGACCAGGGGTCGGCAAGTAGTTTTAGGTGGGGTCCGTCCGGATGCAAGGTGTTTTTTTAATAAGTTCCAGAAAAAATTAGATAATGTTTTTATTATTTTGTGTTCAAATCAAGCTAGTTCCCTAAAAGTAAAACAAAATCTATTATCGCAATTTGGAGTGAACACTTTGGAAGACTGAACACCTTAGCAGCCACATCAGTCCATTCTGCCGATGCATCACCTTCTTAAGGCAATTTTAGGCAAAATATAACCACAGGGTGGCGCGCACGGGCGGATGCCTTTGTTTGGATGCGGTGCGAGAGGGGTACCCCGACCGAGACGAAAAAACGCGCTTTCTTACATTAAGTGCAGTAGGTATCAACTAATCTAATTTAGATTCTTTTCTACATTGATTTCAAACTTAGGAAGAATATAGGGCTTGTTAATTAAAAATACGATTTAAATTATGTAGGTACCTTTATTTAATATTTGGATATCCGAGTTTCGAACTTCCACGGCCCGGATACGGACAGCGGTCAGCCTGTTGCTGTTGCGGATGACTGTTTTCCTGATACAGCGTTGGCCACATCGTCACTTTCCATCAGGTGAAATTGTGGACAAAGAAAGTCTATCGACTATAAAAAGGTATGTACTTAACACGTATTGACTTGAGCTAAAAATATATTTTTTTTTTATTCTAAATTTACAGATTTTTCTGCAATCTACTAATTCATTCGACTTTCTACTTATTTTGTCAAATTCGATCTGGCAGCACTGTTCTATTGGAAAGGAAGGATTACACTGTTGCCAGATGGGGGGATTCCCTGCAAATTCGGGTGTTTTTTTTCTACTAAATTAAATTGTTCATTCTTCTGAGTTCGTGCAAGCAAGATAACTTTGCATTGCACGTGTGGTTGTAATCGGAACTCGTCGAATCGTTTTGTAACATAAGCTTTATTTTGTTTACACTTGCACCAACAGCCACGCACGCGCAAAGTTCGTTTATAAAAATTAAAATATATTTTCTTATTTTTCCTCCTATAAAAAGTGTTTTGGGGGCTTTTTTTACAATAAGCTAAAGTTGGGGGGAAATTCACAGAGTGATCTGGCAGCACTGAAGGATTATTATCTAAATAAAAGTCACTTGCTCTTGGATTTCTGCTGTCAAGTCGAGAGTATTGTATTGTTTTGTTTGGTTCTGATTCTGAGGTTTTCCTTCAATTCAGGTGTTTTCTTGGATCATGATATGTACTTACAAGTGTGATAATTGAAGAGGGACAATATGAATACTATGATGGAAAGTGAAGCCGTTATCGATTCTCTGCCAGATGAAATAATAATTATGATAATGAAATATTTATCATATTCAGATTGCAATAATTTTATGCGTACTTGTAAGCGGTACAATGAAGTACTAAATTCCAGCCACAGCTTGTGGAGAGTAATTTATAAGAAAACGTAAGTGCCTGTATCCTAAGAGAATCTTTTGTAGGTTTGGTAGCCCATTGCCTACAGAATAGGTAACTACAGTAGTAACTGTGCTATTATTTCATTGTTTTGAAAAACTTAGGTAAACCAACTTCAAATCAAATAATTTATCATTGTTTTTGATAAATACTAATGTACCCTATCAAGATCTATAAACAATAGCGAAGGAATTTTCAAAATTTGACAGAAAAATCCACGAACATACATAATAAACATATGGACATGCAGCCAAAAAATCTGCTGATAACGTGCTTTTGCTTGGTGCCACTGTCCAAACGAGAACCCTGTTGTTTGGCAGAACACACATGCCTTACCTACTTCCTCCGGATGCTTTATGTACTTTGTCAAACAAGATAATATGTCCTAGATAGACATTCTATCAACCACCTATGAACCTTTTCCTGCTGTGAATTCTCTCTCAAGTGCTGTGATTGTGACCTAACCATCTAGCTAGACCCAAGGATACCTGTTCGGCCATTGTTGGTGTGTCGCCGCCCGCCGGACGCAGCTAGTATCTATCAGGTCAGTGGTACTCTTGCACTTCACGAAAAAGCAGAATTGTTCGACCATCTCAACATATCCTCTCAAATTGATTGTGAATATCGCACAATCAAAGTGGTCCCTTCGGTACCGCATTGGTATTAGGCTCTAGGGCTCGTAGCCTTAATCTAGCCGTGCTAGATAACCTTAGTAGCTAGCTCGTAGTTAGAGTACATTGATAGGTACCTACAGAAGTTCTGTAAGGTAACATTTCCGCTTTCTGACTGTGTCACAAAGTTATCTTCATATAAACTAGTTCGTAGCTTATTTTATATAGGGAAAGACGTTATTTACAAACCAATTTTTATAGAAATAACATTTATTTCGTTCACAAAAATTGGCCATGAGTTCCCTCGTAAACCCATAAGTATGGTATTTTTGCTAACAGCTCATACATCTCTTGACTTATATTAAAAATACATTTTAATATCGGTTTCAGGTATTAAGTATTTGTCGTGCATTGTTTACTCATTTGCATAGAGTAATTGATAAATACATCAGATTTCGCTCGATTCCTAGCCAACGCCACCGTGTATCTTTACAAAATGGCGCCTCCGCCCAAAGACGATGATGATGAAAAATCGGTTCACAGTAGCGAGTTAGGTATCTATTTTAATTAATAGAAAACATCGATGTTTCGGCAAAGATTAAATCTTTGTGTTTCGGTAAATTGCAAACTGCGTGTGAACTAACCAAAGATCGAATTCTTCGGAGATAGAAATACCTACCTAGGTATATTTGATACATGTTCAAGAGATTGATCAATTGCGCAGTTCATTTGAAAACTTTGTAGGTATTTGAAATTCTTGAGGAGGAACTAGGTATCGGAAGACCCTGATGCAAATTTACGCGAGCATGAATTAAGCATGTTTTGATGATTTGTGTTTTCGAGTAAAATTGTAGTGCATCAAAATGTGATACGAAAGTTCTGCCCGTAAGGCAAACTAATAAAGATATTTAAAAAAAAAAAATGGCACCGCCCGTGACATACGTCTCCTTGAGAAAATTTTTATTTTATTTGTATTTTTATTAAAATAATCATGTAAATAATTAAACATGATCACTAGAGCACGTGCGAGGACGGCACAAAACAATACCACCGCAGCCCGCCTCGGCTAGCTCCACATCCTCGTCCTCGGATGAGGAGGAATTCCAAACGCCGCCTGAGACGAGTGATGTGTTGAGCAGCGAAGACGAGCTGCCGCCGTCGTCTCGACCGCCGCGAACACCTGTGCGGCGAGGCCGACCCCCACTCTCAGCTGGCTTCGGACCTGCAGGACGCACTGCCCAGCGACCGGTCCCCGCCGCTGACGGAAGAGCGCAGCGCATGAAGTGGACACAGAAGATGAATGAAAATGTCATGCGCGCGTTCTATAGGGCTACTGAGGGAGGTGCTAACCTGACCGCGTACCGGTCTAAGATGCTGCCTTTGTTTCAGGCCCTTGAACCAACAGTCGCGGTTAACGAGCAGCGACTATCTGATCAGGTACGGGTCATCCAGCGCTCAAAATTGTTGATGACACTGTGCTTGATCAACTCCTACGTGAAGTGCTCAGTGCTCAAGCGGTGGACCATCCGCCGTGTAACCAGGCTGTGGCGTTGCCACCGCAACACATCATATCATCACCAGTGATTTCCCAGCCTGATTACGCTGTGGAAGAGGTTAGTCATGAGAGCATTGAGGTAAGTACCCAGAATAATGAGCAATTGAGGAGGGCTTTGGAAGATGCGATTTTAAATTATAGAAATTCGACTGTAAAGCCACGTCTGCCTCGCTTCCCCACTCATAGACGTGCTTTGGCTATAGTGGGGGCCTTGAATCCACTACTAGTCCCATATCTGCAGACTAGTAGTGATCTTACTGGTACTTACCAAAGTACCTACTACCTACTAAATTAGACATAGTTCCTAGTTACTTACCTATTTGTAGTACGCTCGTCACCCAAATGTAACTAATAGCAATAATGTAGCCCTAAGTTCTCATTTAAGTGAATTTTTGTAATTCTTATGAGAATAAAATTTCTTAAACCATTACTGATACGCACTCTATTCTCTATTGTGGGTCTATTGCGGCTTGCCGAGTTGCACGGGTAAAGTTCCCGGGCGATAACCGTGCCCCACGCCAGGCCTGCAGTACCCCCACTTGGCAACAGAGAATAGAGAGGCGTATTAGTAGGTTCAGGGCCCTCATAGCTAAGCTAATTTGCTTTAGGGAGGGCAACCATAGACCTCGTGTTATGCGTTTAGTGACACAGGCTTTTGACGGAACTGAAGTTCAACCTCGGGAGTATTTAGCCTGTGCCACAGAGCGCATAGACTACCTAAAGCAAAAAGTCTATGCGTGGGCAAGTCGCATAAAACGATATAAGAAGCGAGTTGACAAATTTTGGCAGAATCGCATTTTTCAAAGTGACCAAAGGAAAGTTTACCGCGAATGGGATAAACCCGATCTACGTGTGTCCGACGGTCAGGTACCGGATGCCGAAACTGGAAATATATTTTGGCGAGGCATCTGGTCCACACCGGTCGAACACACGGAGGCGGACTGGATCAATGTGGTAAGAGCTGAATGTGAAAACATCGAAACCATGGACGTTATTACTATCTCTTCGTTAGATGTAAGTAATGCAATCCGCTCGGCCCAAAATTGGAAAAGTCCTGGCCCGGACGGATTGCATAACTTTTGGCTGAAATGGTTTCGATGCTCAGATTCGGTTCTGGCCGCACAATTCCAAGAAGCAATTGAGATCGGGTCACTCCCACGTTTTATGACGACGGGTGTAACTTTCCTGCTCCATAAGTCTGGTAGTACTGCGGAACCAAAAAATTATAGACCTATAACATGCTTACCTACCATCTACAAGCTGCTTACATCCATTCTGACTACAAAAATTAACACACATATTGTTACAAACAATATTTTGGCACCTGCTCAGAATGAATGTAGGGTTGGGTCCCGTGGTACTAAGGAGCTCCTCCTCATTGACATGGCCATTAGTAGGGTTTGCACTATTCGTTTAATTTTACTATTCGAATAAAATGAATACTTCTAGAGCTAAATATTCGAATATTCGGATATTCGAATATTTTTAACATTGATTGAAAATCTCTATAATTTCAACACACACAACAGGCTAGGGTTTGGTTTGATTGCAGCATTTGCATCATTCGGTTCAAACAAAAACAATTATTTGAATAAGATTTATTGTTTATTTATTTAAAAAGCACTCGCTTCGCCACAGAGGTCTTCAATTTAGTTCAGGTTCACTTATCATTTTCGATTATCACAATCAAATTAGTAACAAGAATAAGTAACTAGGGTAAGTTACATTTTAATTAGGGTTCAGTGCAGGCTTACTTAAGTAACACAGACAACATTATTAATTTGTAGGTACTTAGAAGCATTATTATCGATATTAAAATATATCTTCACTAGAATCTGAACTAGAATAGGAACTTTGCTTACATTTTACATAAAATTCAGTTAAGTTTTATAATCAAACCAAAATCGTCTTTTTTAGACTCAAACATTAACATACAAATAATAATAATCAACTGTCTACAGGGAACAGCACGGCGAGCGAAGCGAGTCGTGCTATGACCCCCTAACGCCCCCCCTCAGAACCCCTTTTCCTGCACCCAGGGAAACATTGCGGCGAGTGAAGCGAGCCGTGCTGTGACGCCCAAACGCCCCCCACTCACTTTTTCTGAACCCAGGGGAGCATACGGCGAGTGAAGCGAGCCGTAATGCGACTACTACCCCCTCACGCCCCCAGTCCCCTTGAACCCTCTCTCTCACCAAAAAACTGATATGGGTATAGTTTTCTAAAAAGTCGAACTCGTAGATTACGAAAAAGATTTCCATTTCTAAATCCAAGATGGCTGACATTTTTTTATCGCTCTTTTCCCTCTTGGATATCGATTTCGACTAAATCAAAGACGTAGGTACGACAAGGGGCACTAAAGTAAAAAACAAACAGGCTTTACAACCGCCGCGAGCAGCTTGCAGCTCGCGCACTTCTAAAAAACTAGTCTGTTATATAAATCCCTAGGAATTTTTGCACGAGGCAGAATGTATTAGTCTTGTTATTTTTAATTTAAGGACCTTTTTTATTGTACGCACATACGTTCCTGCAAATGAATGATTCATGATTAGCATATTTGTTTGTTTTCTGTTCGTGAAGGAGATGAACGAAAAAGAATCACAGCTTTTCGGACTTTGGTAATAACATCTATGAAGCTTTGTTCAAGCGCAAATCTGACCGTTGGAAGTGTTGGCATATTCAATAGTTACATCAAACCCAGCCCTGTCCAGTTCATTATTTTCGCTTGATTCGTCATTATCCGTTTCATCAGTATCAGTGTCAGTTTTATGACTGTCTTCTGACTCAGGGTCAGTAATACCTGGAACTTCAGGAATGGCTTATTTTTTCTTGTAAAGAACATCAAATACTGCCAGTTGAATACCGTGCGCGAAGCATAGTTGATGAAATGCATTGGTCTTTTCACCTAGGGCACGCATAACGCTTGCTGCATCATATGTCACGGCGCGCAGGTATAATATAACACAAAACAACTCTCACTTATTATTATGACACGTACGCACGACGTGACGCTGTGGCTGGCACTGACTAACTGAACCAATGAGTACTACCGTAACGAATGAACAAGGCACTACAAGAACACAACCGGGTGGGACTCGGGGCAGGGTTGGATCAGAAAAACATAAGATCCTTTATTTTATTAACTATATTCGAATATTCGGATAATTTAAATGAATTATTCGAATTTGAAATTGGAGCGGATATTCGAATAAAATGAATATTCGAATTGGAAACCCTAGCCATTAGTCAACAGGTCAAACGTGGCAGAGGGAACTTGTCGGCTGCATGGATTGACTATAAGAAGGCTTATGATTCGGTGCCTCATACTTGGCTTGAGAGGGTCTTAGAGATTTATAAAATAGATAATACTCTAAGATCATTCTTGGGATCATGTATGAGGCAGTGGACCACTGTCCTTCGTCATCCAGACAGCCGAATGGATCCATCTGCCACCAATGATCTGATAAGGATAGAGAGGGGTATATTCCAGGGCGACAGCCTGAGTCCCTTGTGGTTCTGCCTAGCTCTGAATCCACTCAGTACTCTACTGAAAGATTCAGAGATAGGCTATCGCCTTCGAAGAGATGGTGAGGTTATTTCTCACTTGATGTATATGGATGATCTCAAACTATTTGCGCCGAATAAAACACAGTTAATGGCCCTCCTGAATATCATACAGATATTCAGTAGTGCTATTAACATGGAGTTCGGCGTTGATAAGTGTGCGGTCATACAAATACATCGGGGAAAAGTTGTAAATTCTAGTAATTTACAACTTTCAGAGATAATTTCCCTCAAATCTCTCTCAGAAGGTGAAACTTACAAGTACCTTGGTATGCCAGAAGCGTTGGGTATAGTGGACAGGGACATGAAGCAGTCGGTGAAGGAACGTTTCTTTTGTCGCCTTACAAAAGTGCTAAATAGCCTTTTGTCAGGTGGCAACAAGGTGCGCGCTTTCAACGGCTGGGTTATGCCACTGCTCACTTATACTTTTGGCATACTAAGATGGACTCAGACTGAACTAGACGCCTTGGACTGTAAGGTTCGTCAACTTTTAACCACTCATCGCATGCGACATCCCCGATCTTCGGTTATGAGATTGTATATCCCGCGGAAATGTGGTGGTCGAGGCTTTTTAAACGCCAAGACCCTACACAACCGTGAGGTATGCAATCTCAGAAATTACTTCCTTCAAGCCGAATACCAGATGCATCGCGATGTGGTTGCAGTTGATAAGAACCTTACCCCTCTCTCCTTAGCTAACGAGAACTGGCGCAAACCTACGGTGATGAGCATTCAGGATAGGAAGGCTATATGGGAGAGCAAAGAGCTACACGGGAGATTCTACAAGGTTCTCACAGGACCTGATGTAGATCTCCCGAGTTCAGTAAATTGGCTACGCTTCGGTGACCTCTTTGGGGAAACCGAAGGTTTTGTCTGTGCAATTATGGATGAGGTGGTAAAGACGAACAACTACCGGAAGTATATTATGAAAGATGGCACGATCGATATCTGTCGAGCGTGTAATCTCCCTGGGGAGACCCTCCGTCATATACTTTCGGGTTGTTCGCACCTTGCTAACTCAGTACTTGCACAGACACAATCAAGTAGCCAAAATTATACACTAGCAACTTGCTCTCCGATACGGTCCTGAAGTTCCGTATTATAAGTACACACCGGCGCCAGTTCTCGAAAACGGCCGTGCCAAGCTCTATTGGGACCGATCTATCATTCATTACAGACAGGACTATTCTCGCGAATAAGCCTGATATTGTACTGATAGATCGGTTAGAACGGAGGGCGGTGCTCGCTGATGTCACCATACCACATGATGCTAAACTCGTTAAGGCGAGGTGAGCCCAGCACTTTAGGTATTTTAGCCCCCCATGTTGAGCGCGCGACGTATTTATTTACGCGTCTGGCAAGCCGGGGCCACTAGAACTTGCATGACCGCGTACGATATCTTAGCGCCACAGTATAGAAAATCAAGGTACGTACATATACTATGAACTTACTCCAGGTAGGTAATATAAATAAAAATACGTTGGTTCCGTGTGGCACATACAACTTTTAGATTCAACAATGAGAACATAGAGATAAAAAATACAACTTGTACAAGTAACAAACAATTATAGGTATTTATTGTTATAAACAACACTAAACAAATTAATTTTCCAAAGCTTGCTGGTTTCGTCTGGCACATATAAATTTTCGATTCAACAACGAGAACATAGAGGTATAAAATTATATAATTATTTTATATATGGATCAGTTGGGCTACCTTTAGACTGTTTGCAACAGTCTGCAGTTACCTCAAATGTTTCAATTGTAAGTACTAGTTTTAGTTTGTTTCTATCCTTTGATTGTATGGTAATGTCGGGTAATGCCAGTCAATTGGCAATACCGGTCACCTACCTTTCTAACAAAATACTGCGTTTATTTAACTGCATCTATGGGTACAGGTACTAAAGTTCATGAAATTGTAGCTGCCTAGGTTTGCATGGACCAAACTGGACACGAGGTTGGATTGGACTTTGAATTTGATCCATGTGTTTACTTGGACCTGGCTGCATAGGTATGTCATTATTTTCGTCATTGCATGGACCAAACTGGACACGAGATTGGATTGGACTTCGAATTTGATCCATGTGTTTACTTGGACCTGGCTGCATAGGTATGTCATTATTTTCGTCATTGCATGGACCAAACTGGATACGAGGTTGGATTGGACTTTGAATTTGATCCATGTATTTACTCGGACCTGGCTGCATAGGTATTTCATTATTTTCGTCATTTTCTTATAAAATTATGTCTCTTATTGGCATACCGCGAATTTGTCGCGGGTCTACAATTTCTGGCAAAAGGCATTTCATGTAAACAACAATAATTTTTTTTTCTATTTCCACCTTCCAAAATTCGTCATCTCTAGAAATATATTCTATTATAAGCGGATGATTTTCACTGGACCAAATTCCAAAAATGCATTGGTTTCTCTCGGTTACATGAAGTTGACCCTGTACTTGGTAATACCAATTGCTCCTTTTATTAATGGTTCGTGTATTGTTTTTTTTGTTATATTTATATATTTGGATTTTATTTTCCTTTATAGCAGCTTCTATTCCGGTCTTAAATGCCGTTATGGGACACTTAACTTCTATAATTTTATCATTATCAACTAAACCGTCGGGTGTTGCTCCAATAAATGGGTATTGTTTATCTATGAAAAGTCCACAGGGCTCTATGATAATGTTTTCTTGTCTCTCCATTTGTTGCAGCGCTTGCTTTTCATTTTCTACGCCATGAGCTACAGACATTACGTGGCCTATATTCTTTGTATATAGTATTTTTTTTACAGTTGTTGCTGTGCTTTTGGACTGTCTCCTTTTACAGATTGCTCCAAAATTTGAGGCTGTTATCAGGCTTTTTCTAAGTTCTATCCACTCACTGCAATCTCGTTGTAGAATAGTGCTCCTTTCAATGTTCTGTCTATCATTTGTCATTACCTTTAAATTTTGTAGGAAATCTTTCTTTGCCCTTTCCAATTGGACCTCACTCATATCTGGAGCCGAACTTGTAGGTCCATAGTCGTGCTGTACAGAAACTCCTTCAAACCTTCTTATCTTTTTTGTGGGGTGCTCTCTGTTCAATTTCCTCTTTAGTGACCTCCTTCTTTCTAATTCTTTCACTTTTCCTCTTGGACTTCTGCCCAAAATAGCTTTCTGGACAGATGATACCGCAGATTCCTGGTTAAATGACACTACAGCAGCAGAACATCTTGCTTGATAACCCCGTCTTTGTGAAAAATTAACTCTTTTGCCACCAATGAACTTAGCAATGACGCTATTGAATCGTTCGACTGTATTCGTATCCACATCTTCTATGAGACTGCGAGCTTTACTTGCTACAGTAGAAATGATAGCATTTACCCGAAACAAGAAAGTAGAATTCTGTATTTCATGAATTTTACTATCATTAGGATTTTTTTCTTTTGAGCAGTTATAGTCATAACAAAGTGTATGATCCCCATATGAATGCGCCAGCGAATTGGTGATGTCTTTATGGATATATCCATAAATTTGCTTATGGATATGTTTTTAGAAACGTCTGCGCTCTTGTGGAATTTAATTGACTTGACAATCACTTTTCGCATACTCATTACTTTTTCATTCGTTAGCGTTTTTCTGTGTTTTATTAGATATTTTGTCTCCTTTACTAATGCTCGTAATTTATTACAAAAATTGCGTAAGATATGGTTTCTACATTCAATTTTTTCAACAGTATGGTTAAGATGGTCATATGGTTTTGCTTCCAATACTTTATTATAGGTTGATGAGTCTCCATCTCCAATCATTCTGGCATAAATTATACCGTACATTTCAACTGATGACTTAAACCCTTCAGAAATAATGTCTGCTTCCATGCCACTAGATGCTCCATTATAGTTTTTAAAACATATATGTTCTTTGGGAGCTAGCTCTTGTTTTTTGGCTCGGGCACAAACAAGACAGTATTTGTTTTTTACTCCTATGTACATTACCTCTCCGAATCGTTTGCCTATGATTGCTGCTGTCCCTGACATAGCTCTATAGTTGTTGCCGTAAGATCTTGAGCCCCAAGCACCATCAACGTACACATCTACCAAAGCCATTCCTTGTTTTACTTGGCCTTCAGCAATAGCTGCTTCTTTTTCACGGTTGGCTGCATCTTGCATAGAGTTGGCTGCAACTTTCTCCCAATTTTCATAAACAACGTCTTGTAAACGTGAGTAATATTTTTGTGAAAAAACAGGCACATCCATAGCAGACAGTATTTCTTCGAATTGTGAAAATCCAATACCAGCAGCTATAATTCCTGTTGTTGCAGCAACATTTACATTGACGTGCTCTCTCTCTTCTGCACTGTGACATTTTTCAGAGTTAATTGTGATTACTTTTTGACATACATTGCATTCAAATTTATATTTTGATACCAACCCTGTCCGTTTTTCTCCTATTAAATTGAAATATCCTACTTTGCAATCAAATAAATCATTATGATGCGCTTTTTCTTGAAGTTGCGACATAAAGTAATTTATATCAACAATTCGCCGTCCACTTATAGATGTATATTCATTTTCTCTGCTGCTGTCTATGATCAGAGAAAAGTTATCCATTTCCTCCATTCTAAAACAAATAAAATGTTTTTACTATTGAAAAGTTGACATTACATACCTACTTAGTGCCTATGCAAACTGGGCGTTTTGCCACTGCAACAGTTCGGCGATTAGAAGCTGCGGCCGAAAATACTGGTACATTTTGTTCATCACACTTGACGTTCGAGTCGCGAGCCGGGTGCAGGCTTGCAGACTCGTTGTATACAAGAGCATTTATTCCTCACGGCCACAACAGTGTGACACAGAAGCAAAAACCATGTACGTTATGACGGCACGGGCGAGATAATAATATTCGCTTCCGTGTTACACTGGTGAGACTGTGAGGAAAAAAGTGCTTCTGTGGTGACTGGGAGGCTGCACCCGCAAAGTCGAATAGGGACTAGTTGCGGCGACAAAATGGCCAGTTTGTGCGGGCACTAACAACATTGGGTACTAAAGATTACTACTTACTCATTGGTATCATTTTCAGCTGATTCATTACCATGTTCGTCAGCAAGTGGTAAATTGACATGGCTGAGAGTCGTTGAGCTGTAACAGTAAAATATTCGTCCCTTAGAATATACATATGTTTTCCCTAGGTCACCCGACCCCCCTACACGTTTCCGTAAAAATCCTCCAACATATCAAGGAGAACAATTATGTCAGTCAGTCAGCCAGTCAGTCACTGATCAGTGGTAATCGAGCTATATATAACTTTATATAATATTAGAATAGATTTAGAATTGACAAATTTTTTATGTTTCCTAAGTTCGTTATTTCATAATTATGTACGTCCCATGTCCCATCCCATTTGCCCCACCTACCCATTTTTTCTAATTACCCCGACAGACCCTAGGTATGTTGTATTTTTCTCTATGTTGTATCTCTCTTATTATTTGTTTCTAGCATCATTTCTGGATGAGGACTTACTTGTGGCTGTGGAGGCCAGAAGGACCAGCAGCGTGTAGATTTTTTGCGTGTAGATGTTCTTTTTTTTACGGCGCATATCAACTCTGGAAGGACGAATAAAAAATTAAAAAACTGTCTCATTACTAAACAGCGGTCAAATGAAAATGAATATGATTATAACACCACTTTTTACTGTAAAAAAAGCATACAGTAAACAACTAGCTAAAAAGTAGGAAGGAAGGAAGGAAGGTAGGTAGGTAAGTACACTTACGCGTGGTTCTGCAGCATTTTCTTGTGAGCCTTGCTCTTCAATGTTTTATTTTTGTTTCTTTTATTACCCATTATAGAACACTTCAAAAATGGCACGTAATTATTTACACAACAAATATTTGAATGTAGAGAGCGTAAACGGCAAGGCGCGGCGCGGAGCGACGTGACCACTCTCTGTGACGCCTCGGCGAGTACTGAGCAAGACGGTGCGCAGACAGCCGAGCACGATTTTGTAGTTATTTAGGTGTTTTGAAAAATATTTGTATGACACATAAAAATATTTTCTAGTGATGTACTGCGTACTAACGTTTACAATGTTTTGGTATACAATTTGTGTCATTTTATTCATTTTTCTATTCACAGTGATCATTTAAAGTTTCATTTAGAGAAAACTTTGACATTTTTTTTGATCGGGTGAAATGTCTCCAATCGTGTTTTTGTCTAGTGATGCATTAGAAAATATCCTCAACTATAATATGTTTGAATTTCAAAACTATAGGCCTTCTAGTTATTGAGATACGGACAGTTAAAAAATCCCTAAATCCGGGTAACCCAGCCTTAAAGCTGAGAAAGATAAACTCAGTAAATATCTTGACTTGGCTAACGAAGTTGTCAGCATGTGGGATGTTGATTCAGCTACCATCGTTCCGATAGTCGTTTCAGTTAATGGCGTAATAGCGAAGAGCCTCGATCAACATCTTATGAGACTCTCGCTAGGAAGTTGGATCAAGGGTCAGATTCAAAAGGCGGTACTCCTGGACTCGGCGCGTATCGTCAGGAAGTTGCTCTCTACAGGCCTAGTCTCCGGCTGCTTGAACCTAGCTTCGCGGCCGGTGATCCACCGTTTTGATATATTTTTTACTGTAGATTAGTTTTATATGTTACCTATTGTATTTTCTATAGTAAAAAAATGTATTTTAATGAGATTTAAAATAAATGAAGTGAAATAATAATATAAGGTACGACATTGTTAAATAATTATCGTAAATTTTCTATTTCTTTGTTTTAATAATTGTTTTGTTGTGTTGTGTTTTATAAGATTAATGTTTTCTGTAGATTAATGTGACTAAATTATTATGTATCAATTTTATGAACCTATGTAGTCTGAAATAAATAAATAAAATAATAAATTTCATTCGTTATTCGACGTGAATTGGTTGGATTATGATCGTTCGACTAACAAAGTCGACTCGGAGCCATGAATAACCCATTCCTAGAAGCATTAGTAATTACTAATTAGTAGTTGTCATTCGACTTTGAAGATTAGTATATTACTAATTTTCAAGTCGAATAAGGAAATTAGTAGTTTTCGACCATTCGAATAGTCAGATAATTCGCAGTCGCGCATCTTTAAGGCAAACTGTTGATTCTCACTCAACCACGTCTCCCGAAATTAGAATTATTTCAATTCGATGGTGATATTGAACAATTTAATACATTTTTGAGACCTTCTGTTCCATCGTTCATGATCGGACAACTATTCCAAAAATACATAAATTCCACTATCTACGTGCACAAAAGGCCAAGCATTGAATATCGTGAAAAGTTTGCCTTTATTTGCAAATAACTATGATCTCGTTTGGAAAAGTCTGCTCGATAAATACCAAGACAAAAAATTGTTGATAGGTAGGTAGGTATTAGGACAAAATGCTTAAATTTGCTGCAAAAGGAATCTGATGACGGCTTGAACTCATTCATAGAAAACCATAGAAAACTTTGACCATTCATAGGTACAAGGCCATTCAAACGCTCAATATAGACGACTTAGGTAGCTATATACTATGTCACATTGCCTTACGGTCATTGGATCTATAAACTCGAAAATGTTTTGAACAAAAAATGGATCCAACCGCCATACCTACTTTCGATGATTTAATAACATTAATTCAAAATCACATCAAAGTTCTCAACCATTCGACGTCTTATTCAAGCACAAGTGCCCCACAAAATCCAAAACAAAAACAACCTGTATCTAAGCAAGGTAAAAATAGTTACAATCATGTCATGCATCTGCTTCCTCTTCAAAAGCAAAAATGTCGTGTAAGCATTGTGGTGAAAATCGCATGATTCTCCGTTGCGATCAGTTTCGTAAACTGACCAACGATCAACGCATTTGCCGTGTTAATGACCTGAAGTTATGCCAGAATTGCTTGAAATCTAATCACACATCAAAACATTGTAAGAGTGAATTTAAATGTATGTCTAATCAACCGCATCACGTATTACTGCATCCTAGCGATAACGCTACAAACAGGTTTCTTGCCCTGCGTCCGCAATCGTTCAGCCTACACCGCCTGCTATGACTCAGCCGCCCGGTGTTAGCAGTTACTGATAAGTGATAACACTAGTAATCATGTCGCATCTACGCATAACTATGCAGTTATTTTAGGTACAGCCGTTGTACAAACCCCAACCTTGTCGCATTTTGATTGATTATGTTGCACAATCAAATTTTATATTTTACGAGTGCTTTCAATGGTTACTAGGTTCTAAAAAATGTTCGTTTAATATTTTTGAATTAGGAGGTGAACATATAAAAAACAATGGAATGGTTTCATGTTCACACTTGGCCTAGGCTGGGATGATCCATTACCATCTGAACTGACATCCCATTGGAATCGATTTATAGACGAGTTACCATTGTTAGGCACATTGCGAATTGAGGGGCAAATTTTAATTACTGACTTCACCGAGGTTCAACTCGTAGCGTTCTGTAATGCGTCATCGCGTGGATATGCAGCTTGTGTATATGTATACCTACGCGGTGAAGGTGCGATTGTTGTTTAATCGGCCATGTTGCTTTCTAAGCTTGTTAGTTTTGTCGTACAAAACTTAAGAAATTTCAATCTTCCGAACATTGCATTGGAAGATTCACATAATGTTTTAGCGTAGCTTCAAACACCACTTTATAAATAAATTAAAAACCTTTGTAGCTAACTGTGTAAGTCGAATCACTTCTATAGTCCCGCCAAACTTTTGGTTTCACGTCAGGAGTGAAAACAATGCAGCCGATGTAGGCTTACGCGGTGCGATGCCGGCTCGCTTTGTTGAGGGCGCGAAGGAGTGGTTCAAGGCCCAGATTGGTTATATCTTGACCAAATGAACTAGCCTATAAAAGCTTATTTTGTGAAAGATGGTTCTAAAATTTCTTCTACACTCTGTACTTTTACCTAAATGTCATACAGTCCGCTTAATCATAGATTTACACCAAATATATCTACATGTAGGTCCTAGAACATTGCAGGGTATTTTATGCAAAAAGTACTGGATAATTCACGCTCGTAGCTTAATTAGATCGGTTCTATCCAAGTGCAAAGTTTGTTTCCGTTGTCGGCCAAGATCAATGCAACCCGTCCTTGGAATGTTACCTAAGGCTAGGATTGACCCCAGGGAATGGAAAATTATTTAACACGTTGGATGTGACCCGGGTGGTCCGTTCCTTGTGAAGGAAAGTACAAGACGAAACGCGAAGGTCTACAAGTCGTACTTGTCTCTTTGTTTGTTTTTCGACAAAAGCTGTGTACTTTGAATTACTTAGCGATCTAAGTTGTAAATGTTTCTTAGCTGCACTTGATCGGTTTGTAGCTCGCCGCGGACTTTGCAGTTGTCTGTATTCCGTCCACTAATTTCATCGCGGTAGCTAAGCTTTTAAAGGAAGTCGCAACCTTCTTCAATAAGAAGGTTAACCAGGATCGCATAACCGACGGACATACAATGCGTCAAATTGAGTGGCGTCATAACCCTCCCAATGCAGCGAGCATGGGTGGGCTCTGGGAAGCCGGAATTAAGTCCGCAAAGCATCATCTACACCATGTTGTAGGTGATCGCTCTCTTACTTATGAAGAGTTAAGTACTGTTTTTGAGAAGCCGTACTGACACTTTGCGTCCATTGTGTTCTTTAGCAGATAATCCAAACGAGTTCGAAGTTTTAACTACAGGACATTTTCTTATCGGTCAAAGTTTATTATCAGTTCCGGAATATGATCTTGAAAACGATTCTCAAAGCAGATTGTCACGTTGGCAATCAATCAAGTCGTTCTGGAAGCGTTGGCTGATGATTACCTCCATACTCTCCAACAGCGAGAAAAGTGGTTTTCATCACCTCCAAACCTGAAGGTGGGAGAGTTAGTTCTCTTAAAATCTAATCTTACAAAACAGCTTCAATGGAACTTAGCTTGCGTTGAAAATGTTCCCAGTGGCGTTGACAAAATTAATCGCGTTTTAACTTTGCGAACAAAAACTGGCCTGATTCAGAGGCCTACTAATAAAGTTTGTCCGTCCTATACCCTATGGAAATTAATAAACAAACGTTCACATTTAATCTTAGTTTTGAGATGTAAAATTACTTAAATTTATATTTTACTCATTCATATCATGTAATTCTCTATCCATAAAATCTTAACATTGACTTCGTTAGTTGAATTATATTTCTCTTTTATTCTCCATTGTATTTCGTTCATTCGTCCTTCTATATTTGAAAACATATGTAGTTTACGTGTTAGGTATCGCCAATCTACCACTAAAGTTGAAAGCAGAATATCTGCAATAATTTTTATGTGCGGGTACTCCTCCGTCCGGCTGCTTGCATTGATTGTCATTCGCGTTTTAGTGCGTTGCCGATCGCCACGTTTATTCGTAAAAATTTCAAAATAAGTGCGTAGCAAGGCTAAAACGTCGTCGCAGTGATGAGAACGATGAGAACAGTGACTATTTTACACAGGAAAATGAAAAATAGGAGGAAATACGCGAAAAAGACGCCACAGTATTTGTTCACAAAGTAGCAGCTCACCGGTGATTATTTTACCTCTCTGCCATCTGAACATGAAGGTAGGATAGCACCGAAGTACACTTCATTAGAACCTCTTTTCTACATTTCACAACAATATGTGTTCATCTCTTGGAGATGTTTTCTTCATATAACTGAGTACATTTGAAAGGAATGTTACCTTCGTTATTCTTTTATGACAAAATTAGATCATCGTACGGACATACACCTATCTAATAAAACAATTAGTACAATACAAAAATTATTTATTGTACACCAGAAAAACAACATTACATACAGAGAGATATTACATAGTACAAGTACAATGGGCGGCTTTATCGCTTAGAAGTAATCTCTTCCAGGCAACCTAATGCAAAATTGCTCAGGAACCGTGATGTGGTCATCTTCAGATTATAGTAGGTAGATACACCTATCTAGTACCAGAATGCTCAGGAACCGTGATGTGTTCATCTCAAGGGGATGTTTCCTTCACATTATAACGACTGTGTACATTTGAAAGGAATGTTACCTTCGTTTTTATGACAAAATTAGATTATGGTACATACATCTACCTGGTACGAAAATGCTTTGGAAGCGTGATGTGTTCATCTCAAGGGGATGTTTCCGTCATATTATAACGACTGTGTACATTTGAAAGGAATGTTACCTTCGTTTTTATGACAAAATTAGATTATGGTGCATACATCTACCTGGTACGAAAATGCTTTGGAAACGTGATGTGTTCATCTCAACCCGATGTTTCCTTCACATTATGACGACTGTGTACATTTGAAAGGAATGTTATCTTCGTTTTTATGACAAAATGAGATTATGGTACATACATCTACCTGGTACGAAAATGCTTTGGAAGCGTGATGTTTTCCTCACATTATTAAGACAAGTACATTTGAACTGAATGTTACCATCGTTTTTTAAACAAAATTAGGTAAGAGAAATATTTGTACCTATGGGAAAATTACCCATAACACTACGAAACCTCAAAGGTTAACATAAAATTTTGGAAAAAATGTCGTGGCCATCTAATAGGAATATTCTCTTCGTTGAAAAATATGTACTTACCTACTTACATTCCACTTAAACCAGATAAGGTTTATGCGTTGCACAATATCATGGCCATCTGTTTGGGATGATTTCTTTTGTGCTTTTATAATTATATACTAAGTATATGATTATTATGGTATACCTATTACAGTAAGCAGGTGCCCATATTGCAGAAAAGACTAAAATATTTTAAATCTATTATTGAATCACCATAAAAGAATAAAAAGATGGATACCTATGTTAATCGAGCTGTGCGCTGGACACAAATTGCTAGTGTAAAAATAATGAAAACTAATGGACATACATACATTGAATTCCAAGAAACTGCACGCGCCGTAGCTAGGTATACCCTGGGATAAATGGAGCTTTATCCGATTCGCTTCAAAGGATGAGGCGTATTACTTGCTTAAGTGAAGTTATTATTAGATTGTTTACAATAGAACACAAGGATCAAGTGGCCGTCTAATGTGTTTCTCAACTTATAGAATACATTATTATCCATGTATATAATGTTTAAATGTATATTTCCTATAGTAGCTGTATATTAATTACAATGTAACCTAAAGTAGCATCGCCTTAGGGCTCAAAAAAAAAAAAGAAACATGTAATGATGTTATATCTAAATAAATAAATTATGAGATTACAGAGACAAGCTAGCCAAGTCAGTCTTTAAACCAAAGGCCCCCACTCCCTGCGGCCAGGCACGCCGGAGCAGAGGTGATATCAGCCGCCACGTACCTCAACAGCTGCATCAGCAGCCGCCCAGACGGCTACTACCGCCCGCGCTGGCACTGGCAGCCGCCCCGCGCTTGCAGCCGCCCCTGGCCTTGCGTCGCATCGGTCGCTAGACCCACTAAGCTCCGCTGGACATCTGTCCAATTTTTACGATGAATGGAAATTCATTACTAATGAAATGAATGACCCTCTGATATTATCGTGGTCAAGAGTTGGTCTTCAAGAACACTGTTTTCCAAAATTATGCACCAAATAGTCCAATAATTAACCAGATATTATTCAAAACTATGAGACCGTTGCTAGTCTTCTTGAGAGCGGAACCATTTCTCATTACGAACCCTGTCAGGAACAGTTATTCGTCATCCTTATTAGTTATTTTCTTACTAAGAAACAACAAACCTTATGGTAAAACAGATTCCAACCAAAATTTTAAAAATCAGCGTTCCGAGAACTATATTAAAATAAATCATAAATTGATTCATGGTCTGTCTGGGTTTTAAAAAACGCATATAAGTAATTATTTATTTTCTGGTTTCTATTATCCAGATGTTAGAAAGTACTTACGTTTTAAGTGCTAGAATTCGTTGATAGAATTTTTAGTTCTACCTTTTTTCCAATCCAATACGATTGGATTAAATAATCTAAATGTATGGAGAGATTATAATACCCTAGCTCTGTGTCACACAAACAGCTATGATAGTATTATGTCTTTAAAACTTAACGATTTTTTATTGGGAAGTTAACCTTGTTTGGGAAGAAGGAGACCCAATGATAACGCAGTCAACCTGATCAGGGAAGACACGTCTTGCCTGAAGTTTTTTCTTATGTTAGCAAAAAAGAAGGTTAGGGGTTAGTATGTGGTCAGGCGACTGTTGGTGTTCAATGGAGTGGTCAATCTCAGAATCAGAAAAATACGTTACGTGGAACTTATAGCAATTTTATAAGACCTGCAGATCTTTGCCGAAAATTTAACAGATTGACTAACTGATGTAACTGATGTGACATCTTTATGGCAATAATGGTGTGAAAATATTCGTACTTATTTCTAGTTAGTCGTACTTAGTACTAGTTCCGAAGATAACGAAATACCAAATTGGGGAGTCACGGAGATTTCATCAAGACACTAAATGGGTGTTTAAAAACATGCCTATGACAAACATTTTAAAGCTCGCCGAACACGGCCTGAAATAGTATGAAGAAGTGTCTCATGGATTTTAGATCTAGGAGAATTCACTGTAAATGCCTTGCGGATTGAAGATTAATTTTATGTATAATTTCTATACATTTTGAAATTATAACGGACAGACTAACTTTGATAACATATTACGAACAAACCTTCTTGGTTCTTATCTGGCCCATGCAACCCTGGTTTCCCTTATTTCACGACTTTTCTGTTTTGATACAATACAATTGAAGTCCCAACGAGCAATAACGAATTGTAGTCTGTTATCAACAGTCACCCGGGGCACGGGATGCCCGGGGCTGACGTTCATTGTGGGCAAGGGGCAAGATAACAAGACGGCATTACTAAAAAGAAGCGTGCCACCATCTTCGCTACATTGCTTCAATGTGTGAAAATTCAATTAAGCCGTATGATGTCGCTATTAGAGGATAAGTATTTTTTTTAAATAACATGCTTATTGATGTGTACTAGTCGTCAACTCCTATGGTTATTTATTTCCTAACAGAATTGTTTAAGAACGGTTCTGGTACAGTTAACGTTCTGGTCACTCTTTGATCAAGGGTAGGTTCTGATGACCATATTACTCGGCTATTCAAAGGCTTCTATAGACTTCGCTCAGTCCCAAAATATAAATAACTCAATCTGGGATAAATAATTTAATTTAGAAATTTCCTCTAAGAGGTTCCCTTATCACAATATAATATTGAATATTTAATTATAAGTAACCATACTAATGTCGGTAACTGCACCTTGGAATAATTACAGACAATAAATAAATTAAAATTAGACAATGTATTTGCCTACGGCAAGCCAAACAAATTAAATAAACAAGATCTATTTAAAATCTCGCTTCCAAGACCAGCTCAACTATGGATCGGAGATATCCATACTTATCCCATGTTACAAAAATCGCTTAGAAACCTGCCGTGAGCAGGCTCTTGAGGAGCCTGCCTAAATTGAAAGGACGATATCATAACTAAATAAATAGTAACAATGAAGCTAATCTCTTTACTAGTAACAACTTAAGAATTTCATAAATTGGATACAAAAATAACGTTATATTCTCAGCTTATTTTATCAGACACGCCGCCACTTCGACCGCGAATAGAGCTGGTCAGCATTGACAGAGTAACTTTGTAACACCACCGTGTGGAGCAATTTAAATGGTTTCTCCAGATTTCATCACAGAGATTTGTCAATTCTAAAAATACTGACGTAGATGAAACATTAACTAAATTTTTTAGTTATGATTAAGAGGGAAATAACTATTTGTTTTGTTTGGTGATCAATAATTCATCACGAGTCTTAATATTTCACAACTTTCAAAATCTACATATGTTTTCAAATATAGAAGGACGAATGAACGAAATACAATTCAAGATTAAACTAACCTTTGGTGTAGTTCTATCCAAATTGTATGAGTTCATTCGTCCGAATATATTAACTCCCTCCCAGCCCTAAAACCCCCTGTTTATGTGAAATATTAAGATTTTAGAGGCTTTCAACTAAATGACAATCAATGCAAGCAGCCGGACGGAAGAGTCATCATCATCATCATCATCATCATCAGCCCATACATGTCCACTGCTGGACATAGGCCTCCCCCGTACGACGCCACAAATAGCGGTCCTGAGCCGCCTCCATCCATCGACTCCCTAAGACCGCTACGATGTTGTCGGTTCATCGAGTGGATGGTCTCCCATGTAGGGGGGGATTTGCCATAATCACCACGCTTGGCAGGCGGATTGGTGATCGCAGTGTTGGTGTTTAAAAATACTCAGAAGGAAGCTGCTGCCCTTCCTCTGGTAGGTTCCCTTAGTCGGCTTTTACGACATCCACGGGTTGAGTTGGAGGGGTCGATATTCGTACGCCGCGACCCCACGGCTAACGAATGAACTCATACAATTTGGATAGAACTACACCAAAGGTTAGTTTAATCTTTAATTATATGGGATATTTTTATTTTTTCTACGGAAATCAATCATATTGATTTCTGTGGGGGGTATGTACAATTCTGCTGATAACGTGCTTTTGCTCGGTGCCATTGTCCAAACGAGAACCCTGTTGTTCGGCAGAACACACGTGCCCTGGACTCCGTAGAGGATAGACCTTACCTATTTCCTCCGGATGCTTTATGGACTTTGTCAAACAAGATATGTCCTAGATGGACGTTCTATCAACCACCTATGAACCTTTTCCTGCTGTGAATTCTCTCTCGAGTGCTGTGATTGTGACCTAACCATCTAGCTAGACCCAAGGATACCTGTTCGGCCATTGTTGGTGTGTCGCTGCCCGCCGGACGCAGCTAGTATCTATCAGGTCAGTGGTACTCTTGCACTTCACGAAAAAGCAGAATTGTTCGACCATCTCATCATATCCTTATTTATCTTTCTATAGTAAAATTTATCTCAAAATCAGAACCTAAATACCGCGAAAAAATCTCAAATTGATTGTGAATATCGCACAGCTGTAAGAGGATTTCTTCATCCTGAAACTATTCTACACAGTTTGAGAATGTCAAACAAGCGAAATGCTTGTTTACTAAACATGCCCCCTTACAAAACAAAGAATTACTTTCATGTTGTTGATTTTTTGACATAATTTGTATTGTACCTGCTACTAGTTTATTTTAGCTCATTCCTACTATTAATTTAATCCTCGAAACCACAATGAAAATTTAAGATTTTTGTGTTGTGAGTAGTTCACAAATATTATTTCTTGAGAATGGCTCGAACATAGGTTATTTTTTAATGAGTATAGTTTTTCAGTGCAGGAAAAGTGATGTACAATATTACTGCAGCACATTCGGAAGGCAATTGGATCAGTGATATGAAGCAATATCTGAACCTCAAAGACTCCCTTATTGATTTCATTGTGGCTATGTCCGCAAAACATTTCAGGTTGGTTGGTAGCTTTAAAATTTAAACAAACACTTTCATGGCCCACTTACATGGATGTATACCTGCCTTCCCGTATAGCTGTGTCTAAGTACAGCACGCCCCCAGCTCTACGAGCAGGCTTATGGCTCTACAAGCAAGCTTAACGCATTCACTGCCCAGCCTCTGCATTGCGACCATGTGTTAAACTCTACCTTATAATTAGCTAAGGTGAATCTGTAATGATAAGTTAACATTAATGCGAGTGAAACGGTGGATTAAAGGTAGTTCCCATAATTTTACCTGTGATGATATAATTTTGAATTCTTATTATTACTGCTATAAAACTGGTATAATCTAAGTTAAAATGTAAAAACTTTTCTCTATAAGTGAACAATGTTCTTTGAGAAATAATATCTTTTAATCATATTAATGTCACAAACACAATACAGTCAACTACTCCATAGAATAAAGTCCGATCTGTAGAGTTAATACTTTAAAAAGTCTTCTTAAGTTAAATCTTCTTCAAGATTTGCAACCCACTTATCTTGTACATGGGCCTTATTAGATATTTACTTATAATTTAGAACTGATAATGTCAGGAGTACAGTTACGCGTTACTGCTTGGTCGCCCGGCAGGGGGGGATTAGGTATACTATGACAGCAGTATTATTGCAGAATTGCTCCGTAGACATTGTGGTGATCCTCCGACATTACCGGAGTTGATCATAGATAACACTCAAGTAGTAATTCAACCTCAAACCTTCTTATTGCTAGTTGACATTCTATGCCATTCACAGAAGTATATCTTGATATAGTTCTGTGATATGCAGAGCCAAAGCTAAAAGAAGAAGAATCGTTCTGTGATACCATCTATCAAACTACTTGGAATCAAAGATCGTAAATTCCATTGGTTTAGCAGAATTGAGTTCCTGCACCCCTGCCTATAGGAAGATAATTCTTTATAACATACTTAACATAGCCTTACAATACATTCAGTACTTCATTTGACGACCGATGTGGCGCGGTGGGCGAAGGTCCGCCAGCGACGCAGGAGGTTGCGGGTTCGATTCCCGCCTCGGGACCTGTTCAGGGTGTTCTGGTCGTTTTTCTATGTATAATAAAAATATCTATCTATGTAATATATTCTATTATGTATATCAGTCATCTAGTACCCATAACACAAGCTCTGCTTAGCTTGGAGCTAGATAATGCTGTGTGAATTGTCTAGCATTATTTATTTATTTATTTTTAACTAAACTTACCCTAAAGAAAGGCAATGGAATTGGCAGCCTTATCGCTTATGGGATTTCTTCCTGACGACCTAGCTCATCACTTTAAATACAAGTTTATTAACTGTTATGTTTTTTTTTTTCAGAGAAACCAGAGAAGACTGTGGATTAGAAAATGCTAAAGAGGTTTTTGCTATTGCACTATCTAGCAGCACAAACTATTATTGTACAGTTTCTATAATTCAAAACCTTATCCGAGAAACAAATAAAAAACTAAATACATTTGAAACAAAAAGGTGAGTAATATAATATCTGAATTAATTTACTGTTGCATCTTAGCTTTCATAAATTATTTATGTATATGATTTCTGTTGTTTTGAGCTTTCCCATTATTTTTTAATTTCCACAAAATATCCCGTTATCTTACTAATATTTGAAAGTAACTCTGTCTATCTGTTACCTTTTCATCCTACTTTTAATACTATCCTACTAATATTATAAAGGTCTAAGTTTGTATGGATGGATGTATGGATATTTGTTCCTCTATCACGCAAAAACTACTGAACTGATTGGACTGAAATTTGGTATTGGAGGGATTGATGATGATGATGATAGTTTGGGATCTGGAATAACACATAGGCTATTTTTTATCCCAATAAAACGCGCGCGAAGGCGGAAGCAGCAGCTAGTATATTATAAATTTGAAAGTAACTCTGTCTAGCTGTCTGTATGTCTGTTACCTTTTCGCGCCTAAACGGCTGAACGGATCTTTATGAAATTTGGCAGGGAGGTAGATGGTATCCTGGGGACGGACATAGGGTACACGAAAATCGCGTGCAAAGCCGCGGGCAGCAGCTAGTAAATTATAAAAGCATGATAACATTTTGTTGCAGCCCATATACACTGACAGAAGTATACTACTCGAAAATGGTATTACGATATCTAATGCATCTTGCGTTAGCACTGAAATGGGCCCAGAATGAGGTTGCTAATCTGTTAACTCCTGAAATAGTGCTGAACTTTTTCATACAGTGGATAGATCCTCATAACATGCATACTGATGAAGAAGTCAGAGATTTGGTAAGCTAGTAATAATAAACAGTGACATTTATCAATCGGTATCCCCCTTGCAAGTCGTATAGACCGGCTACACGCTCAAACATTTGTGCATGCATGATTGCACAAACCAGTTTGCGCAAGCAAAATGAACCCGGTACACGCTCCAACTTGCTTGCGCAAACTGGTTTGAGCCCGGCCACACGCTCCATCTTGCTTGCGCAAACTGTGTATTACAGGTCTCACGGTTTCATAATAATAACGCTCTGCGAAAGTGGAGGGGGTTCTGCACAGGTGTAATCTGTAATGAAATCTAAAAATCGACTTTACGCATTCTGTACCTACCTAGGCTATATCTACCTACCTATATAAAATGTCGTGTTAGTTACACCACTTACATATGTATATCTCGAGAACGGCTAAACCGATTTTAATGATTTTTTATTTTTCTCCGTCCGGAATAGGATATGGATTATAAATAAACATAATATGCCGTGTTCTAAAAAACGATAAACTGACTTCAAATTCCCCTACTTTTGCACTTATTTTAAGTTTTGCGGGATAAATACTACTTGGGACCCCTTCGGGATCATTTTCAATACAATAAAGAAAGAATTTTCAAAATCGGTCCATATATGGCGGAGATATCGCGTAACAAACATACAAAAAAAATATAGACTTATTGATAACCTCCTTTTTTTGAAGTCGTTTAAAAATAGGGTTCCGCACAAATATTTAAATTCAACGGGGGCGAAGCCGTTGGCACAGCTAGTTCTTTATAAAAATATAGCCCATGGCCCGAAAGATTCTGGTTTAAAATACAGAAACATTTTAAACCAGAACCCTTCGGTTAGTGTTGTTTGTTTGTCAGAAATCAATAATTATTTATTTCTTCTTGCAAAAAAACTTCGTAGACTAGTGAAATTTAAACAAAATTTATCAAATATATACCTGCATATACAAATCCGGTAATTTAAATTTCTTTTCCACTTGCGGAAGAAAGAAAGGGAAATTAATTTAAATAACTTGATGAATAATCTCTGAAATAAAATAATATTAATTCATTAAACTACATAGGAACTATTTATTTATTTACAGATAAAAGAAATGATATGTGATGTAGACAGGGCACTTCTACTTGCAAATGGTGGTGTCCCTCTAACTAATGTAAAGACTAATAGCACTGGGATGTACACTGAGAAAGAGGTGTTGTTGGCAATATCTCATTATATGTACAAGCAAAGGCGCATGGCGCAAATGACTGCTTTTAGTGGGGACACGTTGGATGTTGTTAAGGTATGTAATGCAAACATAATATTTCCTACTTATGATGTCCTCCGCCGTGGCGCCGCCACTGCCCATGGGATAAAAATCCTCTCCAAACGTTTCCATAGAAACAACGCGTGCGAAGCCGCTGGCTGAAACTAGTAAATATATTTTTTAAGTAGGTTTCTGGTCTGATGTGTGCGTTTGTTTTGATTTCAGACAATTAAATCGAACTCTGGTCACGCCATTTGCTTAGGAGCGATATTTGAAGCCATTGCCCGTGGGTTCGGCGTAACTTCATGCAAACTGGTCGCGTTCGCGAATCATGCATATGTAGAGTGGCGCTGCAATGACGGCTTCCGTTTCGAAATGATGAAGTTCAGTCTGGAGACCGGGGACCTGTCGGCAATGGGCCGCTGTCCGTTCTCCCGGAATGCGGACCCTGACGGCGTCCGTTACTACGCTGATGCATTTGCAGAATATATTGCTAACAATTACATTAATTATATGGGACTGTATAAGAGCTCGTGAGTATACAGCATGTTCTTTACACTGTTGTACCTAATATCAATCAAAACCATACTATACATTACCAACTTGCAACCAACCAATAACTACGACATCTTCAATCAAACCAAGAGGGATGCATCGTCGGCCACATCTTCACTTTCCGTTAGGTAAGATTGTGGTCGAACGAAGAGAGAGAGAGATTAGGTATAAAAAATAATAATAATAGCGGTCTGTGACTAATCGCCGCCTGTTCGGTTCGGTTCAAATCTTAAAGAAATTTGGCAAGGAGATAGATGGTATCACCTGGAAGGACATTATTTTATATCCTGGAAAAATGAATATGAAGCCGCTTAACCGGTGGAACCTAATATTTAAATATATACATATTTTTAATACTGGTCAATCGACACAGCATCATCTAGCACCAAGCTAAGCAGAGCTTGTTATGGGTAGGTACTAGATGACTGATATATACCTACATAATACAATATATTACATACTAGCTGCTGCCCGCGTCTTCGCCCGCGTTTTATCGGTGTAGCCTCGAACCGCCCATGATTGCCGCCCATGAATGGGAGAAAAGCTGCTTCCAAAAATTACTAGTCTCATCATCGGGATACAAAAAAGCTTATATGTTATTCCAGGTCCCAAACTATACCCATACCAAATTTCATCCCAATCAGTTCAGTAGTTAATGCGTGAAAGAGGAACAAACATCCATGCATCGATACTTACAAACTTAGATATTTATAATATTAGTAGGATGTAGATAGATATTTTTTACTATACATAGAAAATGCCCAGAACACCCGTGACAAATATTTGCAGAACGTGCAAACATTTGTCCCAAGGCGGGAATCGAACACACCATCTCCTGCTTCGCAGGCAAACCTTCGCCCGCAGCGCCACATCAGTCGTCAAATGCGGAAGTAATTATTACTAACATTATCACGCCTTAGCGGTTGAACGAATCTTAATGTAATTTGGCAATTTCCTTAGCTATTATATTATCGCGACATAATATTAACATCCCGGGGTAGAGTCTTCTGACTCTACCCCGGGATGTTAATATGAATTGAATTTATCCAGGAACAGTGTTACTACCCTCTACTGGCAGTGAAGATACCGGCAGAAGAGGGTCGTAAGTATTTTAATAATAAAATGTATGACTTATGTTTTCAGGCACTTACATAATGCTTTACAGTTCTTGCACTTTTTATCACATCCAGTGAGCGAGCGAGCGTACGGCGATTACTACAACTTAATATTGTTTTTACGCGGACTGGATAAAAATGAGCTGACCATACCATTTAATATGGAATACGTAAGATAAATTTATCTATGTTTAATAACAGAATGATGGTATCTACCAGGTAAAATATCGTCGATCTGTCGCCGCCGCCGAATCAGCCCGTTTGAAGAATGGCTAGGTTTATAAATCGGCCCAATTCAGTAAAAGGCTTATGCCGATTTTTGAACGATCAACATTCAACAAATATCAGGTTATCCCAACAAATCAACGTTCGTTATATAAACCGCCTAAGTATTCTATAAATAAGCTGAATCTACGATCCGGCGACGTCGCGATGACGTCGGGCCGATGATACGGTTAATGGTCGCAGGTAGTCGATGAATCGGACCGCCATTGTGGTGTTGTATGGGGAAGCCTATGTTTTTGTTTAGGTACACTAACTCTTACTGAACTATAATAATTAATAACTGATGAATTCGTATCTAGTTTAGTTTTTTCCATTAATATTTAGAAATTGTAATGTGTCGTGTCAAATAAATTATTTCAACTCATATGTCCAACAGTGGACTTTTTAGGCTGATATGATGATATATAATATCAGCAGCGTAGGAAACCTTTGTGTCTTTGATATAAGGAACTAAAATATATTGAAAATAAAGTATACTATTATTTTCAGATGCATAAAGAATATAGAGATTGCGTTCATGCTATGCTGTTCCTTAATAGAACACCTCCACCGCAACTTTTTGATGTAAGTGTTTAAAGTATTCGTCGCCGCGCCGCACATTAGGCCAAGATGGTAAAAAGGGACTTAATTTTTTTTTCAAAATTTTCTACATTATCTTATGCCAATCGATAGAACTCAATGACAGTATTATTATTTATATATATTAGAAACTATTCTATAACATTTTGTCATAAAACTAATTGTCAACGAGAAAAAAAAAGGTCAAAAATATTGTATGGAATGACATCTATCATGCTCGTTTTCTGCAAAGTCTTACCCGATCCAGCTTTGAAAATCCTAGGTACCTATCATAAAATACCTCTACCTATCGTACATACCATACAAAAGTGCATCCATCCGTAACCTTGTGCGAAAATAGGCACTGAAAATGAGTCCTTTTTCTACTCCACAACGAAATAAAAGCATTGTAACACGTATTTGGAGATTAAAAGAGCGAGCGGTATAATGTTTAACGAAAATATAACTTTACCTTTGTTTGAAATGTATAACTACTGTTGAAGTATGTACGTTCTCTATCAACTCTCAAAATATGATTTATTTCATATTTTACACGATAATCCGTTTTACTAACTGGAAATTGACAATAACTCTCTACTGCTAACTGCTTTTATTTAAGGTGTCATCATAACATATCAAACCTATTCTTAGATATAGGCATGTGTAGGTCATGGTTATATTAGAAAATCATTATAATTCAAAGAAACAATTACAGCCCTTTGTTTAGTTAATGAGCAGTAAATAGTAAAGGGATTTAAAATCATTATAAATAAAAGATGAATGATGGGATGGGGTATATCCTATCCTAACCCTTTAGATAAATAACTGAATATTAATATAAAAAAGTATTACAGGTGTACACTAGGTCCTTTCATACTATTGAAAAACCTTTTCGCGACATAAAACTTTTTAAACTTTCGCGATTTGTTAGCATAATTAAAGATTATTTATCGGGTATTTATCGCGTGACCACGATCGCTTTAACGCGATGGAAACGTAGGGGAAAATATAACAAAAGGTACGCGATATATAATCTTTTCGCGGCAGTTGCATAAATAAATCTTTATTGTTATATCGATTTATTTATGCTAATTCAAACAAGATCTAAACTCTATGTGATAGCGCTAAGCTTAATGACCACCCAGAAAAAAACTAAGCTTGGATTTGAGTGAAGAAAAGAGCGAAAAGTTTTTAAGATTCTGTCAATATTCGCGTGTGACAAATTGAAAAATACTAATCGTATTCTAACGAAGTTGCTTATGTAAAAATATGTCTGGTTGGATAGCCCTATAGTATGGGTCCACCTTGATTCACCGGGTAGTGCACAACTTAAATCGGATATTGATAAAGAAAGTAACGATGAAGAAAATATACCTCCTACTTCTTCCTCACTTCACCAAGAAAACATTTGATGAATTAGGTGTAAAACAATAGAGAAAACGAGTCGGAAGTCTTGAATCAATCTTTATCTGCTCAAGAATTAAGTTCTACGACGGTAAAAAGTTTGAAACGAAGTGGCCAGAAAGACGTTGGCAATATAGTTTACCATCTGCTGAAGCATCCTGAAGAAGTCCAGAGAGTCAAGACGTGCGTTGCCAAAGAAAATTCTGCCTTGGTTTAAACACCAGAAAAAACGTTGAACGCAGAAAAAACGGGTGTTGGTGTCTGAATTGAATTTGAATAAATTGAAACAAATAATCAAACATATCCTTTGTAAAAAGGCTTATTACTAAATATCAGACTAGCTAGAAGATAAAAAACTTGGGTCGGATTTGGTCCAACTCGAAAAATAACACCTATGAGCAAAAGGTTACTTCGTCGCTTCTTTACTTTAGTCTACATACCGAAGTGACAGAAATATAAATATCAGTTTATTTCCATGTCAGTCTTTAATTTTAAGAATTTGACCTTTTCTAAGTGTACTTTTTTTGTATTTACGGAAATAAAGAATTATTGTATTTTTTTTATAATAAGGTGAAGCACGCTTAATTAGTGTTATCCTCGAAAGAACAAATAATTTTTACAGAAGATGGGAGCTGAAATTAATTTTCAAGCATTGTTTGACTCTTTTACTTACTGGAGCTTCTTAAATAGAAAAATTTCATCAATAATATCTGATACTTCGAACCTCTGCGATATAATGTTAGGCAAAGCCGACAGAAATTAAAAATTTAGAAATATAAAAAAAAACACCGGTAGTATATTTTCTTTAAAAAACTCTTCGTACTTAACACAGTAGGTTCAAAATAATTTTATTCAAAACTTTATTACCGCTTTAAAAATCGTATACAAAAAATACGTGTTACTGACCCATTTTCAGCGCCATATCGGACAAGGTTGCGGATGAAGACATATAATGTATGATACGTGATACGAAAGGTAAAGACCAATTTTATGATACCTAAGCTTTTCAAAGTCGGATCGGGTAAGACGTCGTAGAAAACGAGCATGATATCATTCCATACAATATTTTTGACCTTTTTTTTCTTGCTGACAATTAGTTTTATGACAAAATATTCAATAGCTCTATCGATTGCCATAAAAATCCAGAAAATTTAAAAAAAAAATTATTCCTTTTTTTAAATCTTGGTCGTCTGTATGCCGATTCGAAGAATCAACCCGTTTTTTTTGGCTAGGCAGGCCGTTAACAAAACGGCACCTTTCAGTTAAAAGCCTGCCTGATTGTGGAAGAAGTGAACAAGAAACCAGAAATACATATCACCATAATAACGGTTCCTACTTTTACAGATGTTCGTAAATCATCGCGTAAGTGAAGTCAAGTACTGTGTTGGCCTGATCTGTTTCAACAAGGTTCACGACTATGTGTGCGTAATCCGTCACTGGGACACCCAAATGGAGCCGGAATTCAGAAACCACTTGGATAACCCCCCGCAAAGCGACCAGCCTCACTATAAAGTCATTGCTATGGACCAAACTGAAAGATATATTTCACAAGGTATGACTCCAAAGCGTATAATGTACCTAACTTTATACGCTTTGGAGTCATCCATCCTCCTCTCTCTCTGTCTTGATGAGCATTCTTCTGTCTGATGATTTATTGTTTTGTCTTCTGATTTAATTTTTATTTGTGCCTACTTTTCATTACACCAAAAAAGTATGGTATTAGAAAACCATTTTTTTTTTTCATGGATCATAGCAGCTTTTGACCACCATCACACTTGCGAAAGTGAAGATGTGGCCGTAGATGTGGCCTAAGTTGAAGCATGCTTTCCCAGATGGAACTTATTAACTCAATTATTATTCAATCTTTCTAATCTTTTGTTTTCTTTAAATCACTTATCTTTTTCTAGTGCCCATAGCACGGGCTGTAACAAGGGCTGTGCTCCCTTGGGGACTAGACTAGATTATTTAATCAAAGGGCAATTCGGAAGTGGATGAAACTTTTATGCCCTATTCGACCTCTTTTAAGATAATTATTACTATATTATACTAACCCAATCTATACGATATCGTCGCTACAATCGTTTTATTGATTTTCAGACAATTTAACTGTGGTCAGTGAACCGTCCAGGATATACCACTTAGAAGAGATCCTCGGCAAAGAATTTTCCCATTTCAATGGTTTCTTTTACGTACCAAACAAGGAGAAACAAATGCTGTTTCCTGATGACTTAAGTGTAGGCAATCGGTATGCCTCCAAGTATAAGCCTCAAAGGAATTTGTAAGTACACACCATTGGCGTAGCGTAGTGGGGGCGGCAGGGGCGGTCCGCTCCGGGCGGCACTTTTGAGGAGGCGGCAAAATTACACAATATAATATAATAAATAAAAATATTTGAACTATTTCATATTTTTATCGCAACTACAAATTCTTGTAATTTTAATTAATATTTTGTAGCGACTGCTGGCAGCACCGTCTATACTGACTTGTGGACTGGGATTACCCGTATTTTACTTTGTACTTGGATTGTTTATTATGACTAATAATCAGCGAGAACAGGGTTCGATTTCGTAGTATAATTATACCATTTGTACCATTATTTCATCATGTGTAGTATGTACTACGCGAAAATACCATAATTTTATCTGCAGGCTACCGACTTATAGTAATAGAGGGTCCTTTTTGCAAATGAAAAAAAAGAGAGATTTTAACAATGAGGCGCTCATGAAAATGACCTTACTTATGCCTAAATATGCTTCAAGTCTGTGTGCGAGCAAAATCCTACTATTCCGTCTGTCGTCTCAATCATTCTGAGCGTGTTTGACGTGCGAAAAAAATCTATTGTTTAATGAAAAATAATGATGCATGTTCTTGCTGAAAAGTTCTCTAGAATTAATGTATGTAATGTAAAGAATACATTAAATTGAAATACCTAAATAACAGGGCGACAAAATTGTATTCCGCAAGAATAAAGAAACGCGACACTTCTTGTTAATCATACTAAACGTATGATTACTATGATTAGACATTGAGCAGGTTTGGATAAACTTCAATGTTTCCCCTGTAGGTGGAGCTAACGGCGCTTGAGACCGAAGGAAGTTTCAGAGTTTTTCGACTCCTACGTCACTTGCCCTCGTAGCGCAATTGGTTAGCGCATCACGTCTGTAATGAGGGAAAATGAATATTTATAAAAAAGATTGCATTTTTTGCCAAATTGCTGCAACGTTGTATGCCATATAGTATAAGAGTCATAATGAAAGTGACATCAAGACAAACATGGAAGGCGTTGGCGGAGGTATTCAAACGACAAACAGAAGACGCAAACAATACATAAGTTTAAAAATTTAATTAGGTTTAAGTAAAATGTGTTTTAATTATTTTTAATTTGGCTTTTGTGAAAAAACGGTAATAAATAAAAGTATAATATTAGGGTTTCACCTCGAAATTCCGAGACAATTAGGTGAAAGCACGAGCTTTCACCTAATTGTCTCGCATATACCTTAATTTTGGCGTTAAAAGCGTTGTCAAATTCAGCAGCGCGCTCTTCGCCCTCTATAAGGTATTTGAGTTGAAAGATTCCACCCTAACAAACATACATTGCAAGTTAAATAAAAGCTGATAATAGTTAACGGTGCATATTAGTGTTTTGAATTGACTCAGTCCTGCCTTTTCACGTACTAATCTTGTTATTCTAGTTATTAGCAAATCGCACGCTAGTCAAAGTTTAATTTCCTAATTTTTTTGTTGACATTTGATATGAAATAGAGTAACAATTTTTGGCATTTAGACTATTTAAATAAATTTTTCAACATGATGCCCTAGTACTAGCCAAATTGAATTTTCAGGGTTTATTCTCCATGAAAGCCGAAGTTTTTAAGATAGATTGTAGAAAAACATAATATGCGAAATATTAGAACCATTGAAAGCAAAATGTAGATGTTTTGAAAAGAAAATTAACTATAATTTTCATATTTGAAGACTGGTTGGTGCAGGGATATAAAAGGCCCTCTATTGATCTTGTTTAAAAAAAATAGGTAGGGTCGCAGACCTAATGGTTTGGCTGCAATTGCGAAATTCAGACTGAAATCTGAGTTCAAAGTTCAAATAACTTTTGAACCACTGACAGCCGGTTTCTCGAACGCTAATCAAATCGCATATCAGTTGACAAAGCATTTAACTTGACACACTTGTCAAATCAAATCGGGTTGCACGAACGATGATTAGACAAAAATTAACTAATCAATGATCATCTTACGATTGTCAAATTAATGTATATTTTGATATGGTCACACATAATTTAATAATTCCTTCAATTCAATCCTTCACTCCTAAACTTCAAACATGTCACGTTTGCGCTGCGAATCCTAGTTTCAACTTCAACTTCTTTAATGGCGCCGCTTGCTTTTCGCTACGATTCTGCCAGTGTCTGTGTCAGAGATAGAAATATTATTTATAAGTAGGTATTATGGTGAAGCGAAAGGAGGCCTATACCCAGCAGTGGGTGATCCCAGGCTGATATAACGACTAGTTTGGTGGCCTTATGCCGCCGTGCCGAGGGGGTCTCGATTAGGGGAGGTATGCCTTCAAGTTGTGCCAGACTCGGACCCTGTTCCACTTCTCCCTGAGAAAAAGCCTACTCCAACCCTTAACCTCCTTCAGGGTCCAGGTGTATTTTCCTCATCAGATTCACTGCTGCTGCTCACTGTTAAATCCGAAAGCGACATCCTAAAATAATATGAGGTTATATAAATTTAGGGTACAAGTATTTTTTATTGATAAAACGATCCATAAGTATTGTGAAACTAAGTAGTCTTTTGGAGTACCAACCTGTTAATTTTTTATATTAACAAGGTTTAGAACTTAGCAAACGCAGTAAATTGTAGTAATTATTTCAGCTTATTAGAGCAAAATCACCGATTAGTTGATCGTTGATTTGACAAGCGCTTGACTAAAGAAATGCCTAATTAGTGATCCAGAAACCCATTTTGATGTTTGACAAGAGATTTGCTTCAATGATTTGACAGACTGGTCAACTAATCTCTGTTCAAAATCATAGTACGTAATCAACGTTCGAGCAACCCAAATGATACTTGATCAGAGATTTGATCATTGATTAGTTAACTGAAGATGATCTGCGTTCGAGAAACCGGCTGTGAACATCACAGAACATTCATGATGGTTAAATCGATAGGTACCTACTGAGGTCCCCACCCCCCACCCACCGATGATCCACCCCTCATGTTACACTCTGTATAAAGCACACGGGCGTCTAAACCAAGTATATGTAAATAACAGAGTAGGAAAAAAACATGTTTTTTTTTTAAAGAACAAAACATCGTGTTTTTTTCCACGAAAAAAAAAACATGTTTTAATCTTTTTTTTAAGAATGTTTTAATTGAAATGTTTTAATCATGTTTTAAACATAGTTTAAAACACTTCTTGTCATAAAAAAATGTTAAGTACCTACTTACAAAAGAAAACAATAAAAGAGATTTTTATAGTAAAACACCAACAAATATATTATCTAATAAAATAAATCAGAGTTAGGTATTTAAGTAATTTTTAACTACTAATCTTTAGTTTAGGAAAATCAACATGTTTCATTTCACCTTTCTTATCCTACTCTATTTATTCTTCGTCAGCTACATCTAAGTCGTCCACAATTGATTGTTCTTTCTGATTGAGCGCTCTCATGATCGTGACTAATTTTGCTGCCTTCTCTGTGCCAAGTCGGTTGCGTGTTTTTGAGTGCACTAATCCAAAAGTCGAAAATAGTCGTTCTATTCCGGCGGAAGACGCAGTGGCCGTAAACAATTGATTCGTTAGATCTCTGGTTTCGGAATCTAACTTACTCCCTAAAGATTTCCACCACACGGACGCATGTGTTTTTTTTAATAGGTCTTCCTTGAACATGTAGTCCTTACACTCGCGCATTGCTCGCGTCTATGAATTCCATACCCATTGTCTTCTTCTTCTGATAGTCCTTCACCTTTATATTTGGGGTCTAAGCAAAATGTGCAGGAGTCATAGTCAGCGTTAAATCTTGCTTTGAGCTTGTTAGCTTCATCTGGCGAGGACCAGTCCGATGATAGAAGATCTTTCCAGATGTGAGTGCAGTCGCTTAGAATGCACAATCTCAAAATGTAATGCAAAATTGGCAAAAAAACTATGAAATTAATGAATAAGTGCAAGTAGGGATAGGTTTTTTTTTTATGTATGTTTAAAACAATGTTTAAAAACATGTTTTAAAAAGGTTTGTTTTTTTTTCAGTGTTTTAAACAATAATTTAAACACTTGTTTTAATCAATTGCTTAAAACATTGCCAACCCTGGTAAATAACAAATGTCAATTCATTGTTACAGGATTCCATAAAAAGTTCTGCGGTATTGAAGAGGCTAGTTTTCTGCCGTACCTTCGGTAGGTTTATCTAATAGTCCGAGCAAATAAACTATAGTTATTCTCTGAAAACAGCCAGTTTGCATTTTAAATTATCTTGATGTAAATAACAGCTATTTGAATCAATGTTAGTTTGTATGTAGTTCAAAACATAAATGTATGTACCTATTCCAAATGATTTCTCATTTATTGTTGTTTGCAAGTCGTTCAGTTATAGGACAAAATAGGCTGATCTCTAGAGAAATAATCCCAATGGTGTCTTGTTATCTTCTAAATAGGGTTGGTTATAGGCTTGGTTATAGAGTTTGTTCACTAAGTTTATAAATAGTTTTTTCTGTGGTTACAAATAAAATCACCATTATAAAAATTAATTTTTATTTCCTTTATTGCAGTGCTCAATAGTCGTCATTTTAGAAACAAAATCATTTGGTAAGCTACCTAATTGCCATCAAGGCTTTTTCGTTTAATTTCTTATTGGCACTACTAATAAGGTGTGCTAAAATATCTTACTAATAACATCAGTATGATTTGCAGTGCGTAGTACAATTTTTTTTTAAGTACGTACGCCACTTATTTTTTACAAAATGATGTTACATTCTGGTTCTTGATGATAGGCTATTAAACGGTAAATGCACAGAATCGGAATAACGTATATTTATCTGGGCTTAAAAACATTGTCGTCTGTGCGTGATCCATAATCATAAGATAATTATAAATGCAGGAAAACATAACGTACCTACTTTTGTATTTTTAAAAAGACTCCAAGAAAAGGAGTTTCTCAGTTCGAATGTGTTCTTTATTGTTTCTAAATTTTGTACATGAACTTACCGTTTATTAGCTCTTGAGTCCTCGTTACTAAAAAATATTAACATTCGCAACCCTATTGTTCCTTTTAGCTAATAAAAGAAAAAACTATCATTATAAGCAATATTTGGCAAAGGTTACAAAAAACGGCACAAAAAATACGTGTTAAAAATAGTTCGATATATATTTTTTTTGTTTAGGAATGATGAATTTTTACAATCACCGCTAATAAAAAGCTAAGGTGTACATACATTTTAAATAAGCATACTAGATACCCAAATAAACCGTTAAAGTAAAAATTCGTAGTTAAGTTTTGTTGAACGGTTGCAACAAATAAAACTGTGTAAAGTTAACAGTAAATAGTCTTGTCAGTTAGAATTTAATGAGCAAGCAGATGATATTACATTCGGTAATTTAGTTTATTTATCCTTACTTTTATATTTAAGGTACATTTTCATTACTAAATTATAAATGTGATTACATGACTATCGTAATTTAGATACTAAAAATAAACTACAGTTGGCTGCTAGATAGTACCGCCGCAACACACAAATTATGAAGATAGAAATTAAACAGGAAAATCCCTAATTAGTTACTCGTTACAAAGATCGAGATCAAGTGTGAGCGACGATCAACCGAACACAAAATTCTTAAGTGACTTATAATGTAAGTAACTGAATCATTTCAATTTAACCAATTGTTTAACTAAGTTAAGTAAGTATCATTATTACTAGTAACAAAACTTTTAATTTGAACTAAGTTTAAGAAGCATCAAAAATTGCAAAACCTAAGTATTTTGTCACTAAATAAGAATCCAAATGTAAATAAACTAAGCAAAAAAATTTATTAAAGACTCATTACGATATGATACTGAGTACAATTTAACATTTGGATCATGTTTGGTTTTATAAAATAATTTATAGTTATTTAACTATATGTTAGAGATTGAGGTACGCCATTGACAGTCTTTGATTTGAGGACCCCATTTTCGTAGGACATAATAGTCTCGCGGCCGTTTTCTGATACTCTGCAAAAGAGAAAAAACCAATTAATACCTACTGTTAGCTGGCAACCCCGTCTAACATTTAATAGCACCGCTGCGCCACGGGTTTACTGAACTTGGCCTCAACGTTTCAGCCAACGATAAGTATTGATAATAACCTACAGCCAGCAAATTTATAATACCCAAGTACGTTTCTTATTGACGAGCTCAGTGGCGCAGCGGTCGAAGATCCGCCTGCGACGCAGGAGGTTGTGGGTTCGATTCCCGCCTCGGGACAATTTTTTTACGATCTGCAGATATTTGTGCCTCGTGATCGCAGTGAAGGTGTTTAATAACAGCAACTTCCTCTGGTATTTTTCCTTAGTCGGCCCTTACGACATCCAGGGTCTGAATAGGATACTTCAAAAAAGCTAATAATTTTTGGAAGTTTTAAGTTATAACACTATCTTGGCAGCACTATTGTTTTGGTCGGCAACTTAATTATTTTTGTTCAGTAAATAGCTGTTTAATCTGCAAAATTAATGTCTTGATCAGCAGGATTTTACTTTCGCTAAGGGGGCTCCGTGAATAATTGCCCAATTCTATCTTCACTGTTTTAAAGATTTCTCTAAAACTAATCTAAGTAATGAAATTAATCACAATATCTGATCTACACTTTAAAATATTTCATTTACAACATTTTGTGTAGTTTTATAATAATTCACTCTAGAAAATCCAAAAATGAGCGCGTAGCTTTAACTCTCACAGGAAACAGAAAACACGGAATGAATAAACAAACATTAAAACTACTGCTTCAATATCATATCTTTCCTTTAAAATATATATTTTTTTGTAATTATTACTAGATTCGATACAATAATAATAAAACCGCCAAAAAACACATTTTTGTAAAGCGCCTTGCAAAATATTTGGAGCAAATTTTCATTTTTTCAATACAATTTCAACCTTATATTAAAATATGGTCATATTTTGATATGATATTGGTCATATTTTATTATTAGTTTCATTACTCATATTATTTTCGTTTGAGATCAAATATTTTAAACAGTTCAGACAGAATAGGGAATATTTCCAATGAGAGTATATTAGTAGGTATGTGTAAATGAGTGAGAATGGTTTTTGGTCCCCTCTGTCGTCAAGTGACTTGGTTTTTTAACATTCAGGCGGTGTAAAATATTAAAAAAAATTACGCATATACCCTATTGAAACGGTTGATTCTTACGTCGCGACTGCCACGGCCAGTGGAAAAGCCACTTTTACATAGCTATCAAGATGGACACATGACATTAAAAAATTAAGGGGGCCCCACTGCAACTGTACTTACTTTTTAGTAGTTATCTTCTTTCCATTGACGATTCTAGTAGTAGTTGTAGTACTTCTCATATTGGCGCTGCCCGGTCCCGCCAGCGAGCTATTGAACGTCGAAAATGACGTGAAGGCATTGCCGTTAGCGTGAGCGAATAAGTCGTCGAGACCTTGCATGCCGAATCCGAACGGATTGAACAGAGATGACGTCAGCGAGGTGCTCGGGTGGCTACGGCGGGAGTGCCTTTGGTGGCCTAGGCCGTTGATTTCTGAAAATAACGAGTGAGATTAAAAATAAATAAAACCCCATGGAACGATATTAATTTCAGTCCTTAAAAACATCTGCTGTCTCTTCTGTTCATGGCCTAGGTGCATAGCTACTCGTAAAGCGTGAAACTCGTCCTAGCCAAATGAAATTTTCAGAGTTTATTCATCATGGTCTCCAATGTCCATGAACCGACGACATCGTAGCGGTCGCAGGGAGTCGATGGATGGAGGCGGCTCAGGACCGCTATTTGTGGCGTCGTACGGGGGAGGCCTATGTCCAGCAGTGGACGTGTATGGGATGATGATGATGATGATGATTCATCATGAAAGCCAGTAGATTTTTGGAAAGGTTGTGAAAAATAATAATATGTGAAATATTATTTTTAGAACCTGATTCTTCCTGCCCTTAACCCACACTAGGTGGGGTCGGCACAATATGTACTTTTCTTCCACTCTCCTCTATCAACCGTCATCTCTGTACTAACGCCTTTCATAACCATGTCCTCTTTCACACAATCCATCCATCCATTCGTAGGTCTTCCTCTCCCCTTATTTCCCTCCACATCCAAATTTAACACTCTTCTTGTCACATGACATTCTTCCCTCCGCATAAAATGCCCATACCACGATAATCTGTTACTCCAAAGTTTTTCCGTCACTTGCGCCACTTTCAAACTTCCTCTAATGTACTCGTTCCTTATCTTATCCATCCTCGTCACTCTACACATCCATCTCCACATTCGCATTTCTGCTGCATGTACAGTTCGTTCATCCTTCCCTTTCATTGCGCAATATTAAGATCCAAACAGTAGGTACTACAGGTCTAATCACGGTCTTGTAAATTTTCCCCTTCAGCTAAAGGGGCATTCGTCGATCGCAAATAGTGCCCGTGACCTGCCGTCATTTCATCCACTCTGCGCTTATCCGGTTCTTGACGTCCATAACTATCTCGCCGTCGTTTTGGATCAATGACCCAAGGTATCGAAAATTGGAGCAGACTGGTAGGGATACACCATCTAAGGCAATATTGCCAAACTGGAGGCGACGCCGAAGTCGAGGAACAGCTGTTCGGTTTTCGACCGGCTAATTCTCAACCCGGCACTCTCCAATTTTTGCTGCCGTTTTGCCAGTCTGCTCTGGACCTCAATTGCATCATCCCCGATAACAGCAATGTCGTCAGCAAACAGCATGCACCAGGGTGCCTCGTGTATGTCCGATGTAAGAGCATCCATAATCAGGAGGAACAAATAAGTGCTTAAAATCTACAGCTACATTGAACTTGTCGGTGACACCAGCGTCAGACCGGACGTAAGTACGAGCTCTACTGTACATCGCACGAGCAAGCTGCAGGTATTTCCCGGGCAATCTCTTTTCTTTCAGCGCCCACCACAGAACCTCACTGGGTACTCATAGGCCTTCTCCGGGTCAACGAATACCATATGCAGGTTTTTGTGCCCACGTCTGTATTTTTCGCTCAGTTGACGAAGCGCGAATATGGCGTCCGTTGTCCCTATAATGATATTGTTTTTAGAACCATAGAAAGCTTATATAAATATGATATTTTGAAAAGAAAAGTGGCTAATTATCTTATTAGGTTTTTATTAATCTAACACGGTGTAGTGTAGATTAATACAAATGGAGGAAAAGGATACAAAAACATTATATTGATTTTGTTTAAAAAAAGGCAGGGTCGCAGAGTTTGGCTGTAATTGCGAAATCTGATTTTGACAAAAATTTTATGAAACTTTAAGTAACTTTTGAACCACTGAATATCGCAGAACATAGAGGTACGGGGGTCAAATCGATAGGTACTAAGGTCCCCCACCCCGCCACACACCGATGATCCACCCCACAAGTTACATGTATAGCAGATTCCACGGCTGCAAATACTGCAATCGATCTTGTACACCCCTGGTTTCTCAAGTGGGAACGTGTCTTTAGGCGTGCGCAAGTCAGTTTGAAAAGTCTGCTATAAAATCGTTTTGACAAAGATTTTTAGTAATCGCGGCCTGCTCATCCGCGATGAAGCTAAGAGGAACCATGGGGCCGTGCCAACGCAGACGACGACACGGCCGGCCCCGAGACGGACCGCTCCTCTGGGTTTATTTTTTCTGTTTACCATGTATTTGATGGAATGTGTACAGAACTCGCAATATAGAAATAATTATAATTTTGAGTTGTCATTGATTGGCTTTTGCAATAGTATTCTTGCAGACCCAATATCAGATGATGCCACAAAATTGTACCTTTTTACCAGACTACCGAAGGATGAGGGGTTATGATTTTGACACCCTATGTCCATTTTTATGTTCCCACGCTGAAACTACTGGTCTGATTTCAACAAATGAGGTGTCGTATGATTCGTCTTAATAGCCCGATAGTTATAGGCTATGTGACGTCAGATAAAAATGGGGGTCTAACGAGATAGCGGGGGTCTAAGGGTCGAAAATCTCAATGTTAGTAAATGTGCTCGTGTGTGGTATCGTTGCAAAGGTTTTTGTTTGTACTTTCCGAATCCCTTTTAAAACTTTTGTGAGATTAACTATTCTCAAGCTATTAGCAAAAAGGTATAAAAAATAGTTAAAAACTAAAACCCGACTACATAAAAGTGTTAAACAAGCGTTCACCTATTGTCCTTATCATTTTCTTTTGATACTTAAGTAGTCGGGAGTCACCCACCCCATATATACCTAGGGTAAAATAGTAACTAAGGCCTCCGACTACCTAAGTATCTAAGAAAATAATAAGGACATAAGAAAGTGTATAAGATAAAGACAATAGGTGAACGCTGGTTTAACACTTTTATGTAGTCGGGTTTTCGTTTTTAACTAGATATTTTTAGTAAGTAAGCATTTAGTAGTAGTAAATATGGAGTTTAGTTAGAGGTCAATTTATGTAAATTTAATTATCAGTGTCTTATTAGCTTTAGCGAACATACCCTTTGTAAATAAATGATTAAAAAAAAAAAAGTAAACGTCGTATTTTATCTAGGGCTCAAATCATGTTTTGTATTGAAGATGATCCCGAGATGGTCCCATAAAAATTTTATTCCCTTACAAGACGTACCTTACGACAATATCGCTGGGGGCTAACTACCAGGTGTCATTAGTTTGACTGTTCATCATTCATAATTTTCTTGCCCTTATCCCATTTAAGGGGCATAGTAATGCGACAATAGCGCCTCTCTCACTCTTTATTTTTTCTTGTATTATCGTTATGGAAAAGAATTACCAAAAGTTCTCACCGCCAATTGATAATACCCAGTATAAACTATTTTTCGATACCTCTGTAACAGTTTTGTTTCATTTAGTATTAGCAGCCCAAAAATTATTCATTTTTTTCCACTCACTTCTATCAGTCGTCACCTCCGCACTCACACTTTTTTAACTCATGTCATCGTTCACACTGTCCACCCATCCTTTCTTAGGCTTATCTTGGCATAAGTTTGACTGTTTGAACATGAATAAAGTGGAGAAGGCAACTAACCAGCAAAAAGATCGCCGAACGGCGAACCGCCGAAGAATTCTCTGAACACCTCCTCTGGATCGCGGAATGTGAAGGGGAAGCTGTTGTAGCCATTGTACTCGTATTCATCGTCGACCGTGCGTCGGCCGCGACTCCCGTTCAGGCCTTCCTTCCCGTACTGGTCATACACACGCCGCTTCCTCTCTGAAACCAACCAGGTTAAAATAAGCTTGGAACTAGATGCCTTGTAGGTGGTCAGTTGATTAGAGAAAAGGCCGCACTTTAAAATAAAACCCAAAAGAAAAATTGGATAACCACTCATTATGTAGGCATGATCCGTGCATAAAATTAAGCAGGTATGTTATGAACGATTTAGTAGTATAATTATGCAACAAACGCAATTTAACCTTTTTATAAGTAAAAATAATTTTAACACCCAATCAGTACCCATTGTGATAACTTGATGAGGGTTATATTATAGTCGTGTAGTAGGTACACAGCATTTCCCCAAATGTCAATTCTCACTTTATTAAACACAACATTCAATAAAGGTCATAATAACGCTTTTGAAATTAAAATTGATTGCACAGGTACGTAATTTGTTTCACAATGTGTTACGAAATAAAAACTTCAATTACAAAACTCAGCCAAGTTCTCGGTTATTTATTAGTTATTTGGTAACCAGTGATATTATTATCTTTACTAGAATTAATCTTTTAGTACGATTTTTTCAGGGTTACGTTTAATCTGTTATCAAAGCCTAGCCTGTGTATGTTAATCAAACTAACTTACAAACCAATATGAAGAAAAAACCTTTACCCAGTTAGGTATATGTATTATTAGAAGCTGATTAGTTTTTTTATAAAAACCATGCCATTGGGTTGTCGTATCGCATGCGAATGTAACTGTGGGTGGCCAAACAGCAGAAACAAGGTAAACAAAACCTTGACCCTTTAAAATGTAGACGCGTAATGGCGCACACTGGTACCGATTAATGAAATCTGGGACATAGAGGTGGAAGTCCGAATTTTGACCTGATTTTTTTTAAATTAAGGTCTTGGCGTGATTCTAAACCTCTTTTATAGAATACGTTTTTTTATATACATGCTCGTTTCCAAGAAAAAAAATTTTACATTTTTTTGTATAGAGAAAAATCTTTTTTTTTATTTATTTCGTAAACGGGCAGAAATGTTAAAACCAAACCTTGTAGGGATTATAGAAGGCATAATACCTTGCTTTATTTCCAAACACATCTACTTCATATCTCTGCCCGTTTAGAAACAGCAGGCGTTCAAAAAATAAAAAAATATTACATGTTTTAATTGGTTAAAGACGCTTGATTGATACTTAAATAGTGAAATTTTAATAATGGCCCGTCATTCTATCGGTGAAAAATGGAATAATAATAGCACAATAGCTCAGGTACCTGTATATATACTTGTCGTCGTACTTTCTCCCTGGTATTGTTTTAAATTCATTAGTTTACGAATTAGGATTTTTTTACCTGCCTGAACCTTTATAATAGTGTTTCTAGCTATCTATTGTTATAACATGATTCGATTCTAAAACAGGAAAAAATATTCATATAATTTTAATTTCTTATTAGTTTTAAACACAAAATGTTTACTTAAAGTCGTCTATATTACATAATGATGATGACTTAGATGTTAACAATAAAAGATGTTATCAAAGAAAAATTAATAAAATTTGAAACTGAAATGTTTAAAACACAATTTTATCCAATGATATTTACATATAAAAATGCCTTTATAAAACAATAATAAAGTACCTACACATATTTAAGTAATTCTTATAGTTTAATGTATGTACATAGTAATCATATATAATGTTTACTTATTGTAGTAGGTCATCTAAGCTACTTTCTACATTTAAATATACTTCATGCTCAGATGATTCTTCTTGCAGAATAGGCTCATCTGGGAAATGTTCCTCTCCATGGATTTTGGTCTAATGTTAGTTATATAAGGATCGGTACTGATGAGGAATTGATGGATGATATCGGTATTTGTCTCTTTCCGCCCTATTTTGCGGGAATGTCTTTCCCTGATGTTTCTGAAATCCTTATTGCGAGCTTCAGATGCTTCTTCCGACAGCATTCCCACAGGTATGCAACTGAAATGCTGACATATTTCTGCTCCATGTATTAACAGCTTATGTATACTTGATGTCATATAATACCACGGATACAATTGTACATATAATTCAGCTGTCTCTTGGCAGTATTTTTTAAAATTCTTTATATTAATATTTTTACCACACGATATGGACTGTAGGATTACTGCAAATCGTTTTATTAAATTAATATCCACTCCCGTTATTTCTGCAGTTTTCTGCATCCGAAGCCTTGTTTGACAAAGTCCACTAACAATCCAGTGCGCTGAAAAAATTCATATTAATTTGATGGAACCGGAATCAAAGTGATGATGACCAATCACTTTAAATATTTTCGTCACCGTCAAATCCAGTATCGATTGAAGCTTAATCCGGACACCTGTTTCTGTAATCGATATATCTTCAGGATAGCACGATTTTTTAGCTTCGATTATTTTTTGATAAGACGGTAAAGGCACTATTTTATCTTCTGACAACGATTTTCTTAACGTTAAATTGCCATTTTGTAAGTTTGAGATCAGTTACAAGTGCCAGTGCTTCATCTTGCGGTATACATCTTTGCCATTTGGATTGATTTTTGAACATGAAACTGTGAATATCTTTAGTTTTATCATTATCCTTATAAAGACAGTCAATGACCTCAGCCAAAAGAATATTTTCATTGTCTTTCAATCGATTTACTAAAGCAGACAGCAATTCTTCTTCGGAGTGGTTTTGAAGTGATGAAAGGCGCCTTCTTTTCTGCTTGTTAGATAGATCTTCAAATGGCTTTCTGTGCACTGGAGTATTTGTAGCAGCATTTGAATGCGAACTGGCTTCCATAGTTTCCAAAGAAGTGTCTAACGAAGTATCTAACTCTTCGGGGACATCCATATTTTCTTGCGCAAATACTGACATCAAATCAATGGATTTTAAAGATGGCCACGAGATATCCAAATGTAACCATTCCATGTTCGTGGTGAAAAAATTTGATTGACATCTATTTGCTTGCAACCATCTCTTGTGTAAATTTGATACGTATGTTCTTGTGAATTGTTTTAGAATTCTTAGATCTTCAGCAGAAACTTCAACGTTTATTTGATTCAACAACGTATTGCACAATAAATCACTATTTTTGATATTTCCACTTGATTTTAGTAGCATATATATATCCAAATTTGATAAAAACTGAGACATATCGAAGGGAAAGAGCGTTTACGTGTTTAAACTTTAGAAGTTAACAATCGAATGACAACATTTTTTTAACAAATAATAATTAGGATAATTTGGAAGGGATAGATAAGATTACAAAAGAAGGCACTCACAGGTAACGTGAACAATTAAGGATATTCGACCTTGCAAGAGCTTCTAACTAAAACAATAGCAGGTAGAAAGTACGACGACAAGTATATATACAGGTATCTGAGCTATTGTGCTATTATTATTATTCCATTTTTCACCGATGGAATGAAGGGCCATTATTAAAATTTCACTATTTAAGTATCAATCAAGCGTCTTTAACCAATTAAAACACGTAATATTTTTTTTATTTTTTGCTCGCCTGCTGTTTCTTAACGGGCAGAGATATGAAGTAGATGTGTTTGGAGATAAAGCAAGGTATTATGCCTTCTATTATCCCTACAAGGTTTGGTTTTAACATCTCTGCCCGTTTACGAAATAAATAAAAAAAAAGATTTTTCTCCATACAAGAAAAATGTAACATTTTTTTCTTGGAAACGAGAATGTATATCAAAAAAAACGTATTCTATAAAAGAGGTTTAGAATCACCCAAAGACCTTAATTTAAAAAAATCTGATCAAAATTCGGACTTCGACCTCTATGTCCCAGATTTCATTAATCGGTACCAGTGTGTGGCGGCGCGGCGGTGTCGCAAAACTAGTCAACGTTTAATCTTTTACTCATTCATTTCGATAGATGTTTATGTACCAGACACGACAATAACTTGACTCAACATCTACATAGTTGGAGGATAATAGTCCGTCACATGTATAAATATATGAAGATGATTCACACTTTACGTGGGAGATACCAATAGGCTCCTAAAATGCATGTGCCAATTTCCTAACCTGTTCAAGCAACAAGGCTTTTGACTTCTGGAAGCTCAATAGCTTCCAGAAGGTAATATGTATTCAGTTATACAAAAATTATAAAACCCCCGACGACTTGAATCTTACCAACGCGCCGCGCAGTGTTAACCGCGTTCATGAATATATTTGAATTACTTTGATTGTCCCACTGGACAAATGCACTTTTCCAGGTTGAAAAGTAGCCTTCCTATCTTTTATTCCAGGATATATACAATAGATATAAATACATCTTCACTTTCTTAAGTGTGATGGTGGTGAAAAGGTCTATGATGCCCAGTAAAAAAGTTATCCTGGTACAAACTTCCATCCAAATCCTTTCAGCCGTTTGAGCGTAAATGAGTAACATACATAATTATGTCCATACATGAATACAAACTTTTGCCTTAATAATATTAATGTAACAGCTTATTATCACTCCCAAAAAAAAATATCTTTCTTACAAAACAAAGGGCCATCCAATTAGGAGATAAAAAAGTAAATTAGTATGCACAAACACACACACATTTCTCTATTCAATGGGGCATAATAAAAACAGGAGACTATGTTCTGATAAACGGATGGGAACTCGCACACACAAACTCATTGTTAGTGAGGCATTGGCAGTATTACAAGATAAGCATTTAAGACCAACAAAAAAATCTGGTATTCTCTTGTTCTGAATATTATCATAATAGAAAGACCTACCACAAAAGGGCAAGTACACAAAAGTTTATTTTAACACAATCAAAAATGATAATATTCATAACTGCACCAGTCTAACCCTACACATGGGCATCTACCAAAAAAGCGGTGGAATGGTGTCTCTCCAAAAAACCCTTTGAAGCTAAAGTGCCGATGGCCATTGACTCCGCTCTTGCTTTGATATCTGTGACTGTGATGACTGGTTCCCCGAGCATCATACACTTTCCGCTTGTTTTCTACCCAACAACAAATTTCATTTTACACTTCCTTCATTGTAATTGGATAACCATGTCAAACCTACTTCAGAATTACAAGTTTCAATCATGAATTGCAAACAAAAGATCTATAAAAATTTAATATTTTTTTTGATACAAGTAACTTACCATCAGATAGCACTTCATATGCTTCAGATATCTCTTTGAATTTTCTGTTTGATTCATCAGCATTTTCCGGATTTTTATCAGGATGCCATTTGAGAGCTAGTTTTCTGTAACTGTGAGCAATCAAAGCATTAACATAAATAAACCAACTTGATAGGTCAAGGACACTAAAAAAACTAATATTTTTTATTGAAAATTACATACGCTTTTTTTATTTCGGCTTCAGATGCTGATCGAGTGACTCCTAATACCCTGTAATAGTCCACCATTGCTGGTCCACCTCAAAGGTGTAAGGAATTCTGGAACAAAATAAAGTAAGAATTGATAGAACATTTCAGAGAATTCCAAACTGAAACTCAGTCTGTCTGTTCCAAATGTAGTGATGCTTATCTTAATGACTTCTATTTCCAAAGCTGAATGGACTTTTTCTGATATGTAAAAAAAATATTGTAACCTTAAAATTGTACTGCCTTGGAAACTTTTAGACATCACAGTGAGCAACCTGTTTGTTTTGGCCTATTAAAACATGGAGATCAAAAATAAGTAGGTACATGTGACTGAAGACTAATAAATAATAGGAATCCCACTACACCAAAAGCAATAGGTACACAAAAGTGAAGTCCCTAATTTTGTAGTGATAGAATTTTCACAGTATCTTGTGTTATTTCTTAATTTTTGGTGTTGCACTTTTTCAGAGCTTGCTGGTTAGCTTTACATAATACGCGTGTAACCAACATTATAATCTTTACGTATTGGTATCACCTTCAAATTCAAATAGGATCGATGTAACCATTCTAGAATACCTTTCTTCGCAACCACAAAGAATATGAAAACAAACAACTTTTGCAATACCATCAATACTTACATTCAAGACGCGGTCTACAAATTTGTCCTGCGAAAGGTTTTGGTCAAAAAATTGAAAGTTTGGAAGATTTTGAGACTTTTGATGTTTATTTTTTTGTGTCTCATCAAAAATAATCAATCAAAAATACAGAAACTGATTCGATTACAACCTGCGCGATGGATCTGTCATGCATGAAGTGTAAGATTTTCAAGTTTCAACATTTGACAGCTGTCATGTCAATGTTTTAGTCGAAACGTGGACGCAGGAAATCATTCTTTTCTACACTCCCTGTGTCGAAGTGTTCCATGGACAAGCCATGAATGAACGAAAAGGTTAACAGCGTGACCATTTGTGGCAGGCTCCTTTTCAGCTTTGCCAGGGACATGGTACTTAACTGGTAACTTACATTATGTATCGTATCGTAGGTCGTGCCTGCAAGTTCTTTGGCTTTAACGATTTACAAAATTGACAGATATTAAAGATTCCTAGAAAATTCGTAGGTTAGTTTTAATCTTTAATGTAAAAGTTCGTTAAACAATATTTAAAATAACTTGACCTACCTGCAGACAGACGATTTAAAGATACCTTTCCATTACCATGCAGGAGATAGTATGAAATATATTAAAGTATATTTGACGTCAAGTTTCGATTTTTTGGCAAGTGTGTGGCAGAACTGCAGCTTTTGAGTTGGTCACACTGAGTTTAAAAAAAATTGCGTTCTATTGTACTGTACCATTTATTATGTACATACATAATAGATGCTACTAAGTTTGCAGGGTAAGGTTAATTATATAAATGCAAGTACATAACAAAACTATCTAGCAGCATAGTAGGTACTAGTTTTGCGCCAATGTAGGTAAACCATTTTCTATGCACCCCTGCCATGGACCATTCTACCTATCAATCATTTGTCCTTTTGGAGTAGGTACTTACATTCGACCTTATATACAACAGATTTAAAATTTGAGTGGCCAAAACTTGATTTGACCTTGCCTAGAAGTCTCGGTAGTATTGTATTCTCTTTGCTACAAGTAGCGGCACGTAACTTGTAGTAAAGAGACACGCGAGACACGCTGACCGTTATTGCGCAGAAGTAAAAAAATATCTGGGCGGGGCTAGCGGTACATTACCCATGCGCAGCTATTCCCTCCGTGTATCGCTCAGCGCTGCTACTATTTTGCTATTAGCAAACTAGCCTAACTAGGGCCGCAGGGCAAAGCAAGATTTTATCTAAGTACCTACCTTCATTTGAATTTGTCCACGCAACCCGCCACCTTTCATCTGATGTCACATTTCGTGTGACACTGACACTTGCGCGCGCTTTGGTTCGACCATAGTTTCGACTAACGTCTAGCTACACCTAACTTCAATCTAAACGACCCACAGTCGATTTCTGACCTTATTCTAAATTGCGATATTGAGATGTTATCCTACTAAGAAATTTTGTATGTATCATGGCTACTCTACCTGTTAGTGTAGCGACAGCGGAAAGATATTTCTCTACGTTATGGAGAATCAAATCGTGGCTAAGAGCTTCAATGGTTGAAGAACGTCTAACCCAGTGGTTCCCAACCAGTGGTCCACAGGAGTCAAAATTTGGTCGGCGAACAACGGGGCCGGGCAGTCCGCCCCGGGTACCAAGCTCCGAGGGGTGCCATCTTGGCACCACATAAGGGGCGATAGAAACAGTTCACACGCACAACTAGATTATAAAAAAATCGCGTTTCGCTTCCCTCGCCGTTAATTATACAGGATAGGAAGTTAAATGAATATTTCCTTTCTGTAAAATTAGCTATCGTGAATATTTCAGGTACCTAGGTGCCCTCTAGGTAACGTTAGTTTGTAACGGCCTGTATAATCTGTTGTCCTCCTATTTAGTTCTTAATTGCCGAGATACTTCAAAATTTTTCTTAGCTCATTATCGTGGTTTCTTGTCTGTAAAAATGCCTCAAATTAAAAAAAAGCGGCTCCCTCCACTTGCCGATATTTACTTTTTATTAGTTTCTTAACAGTTGTCTCAACTGCCGCAAATTCTGAAAAAAATCTTTTCTCTCTCCGCTCGCTATAATTATTTTTCGTACTCTTCTAAAGATGTTTGTGACCACCTGAAAATATAACAAAAATTTCGGCGGCTCGCTCCGCTCGCCAATTTAAGTTTTGTATATCTGCCTGTTTAATTAAACACCGAAAAAAATCGCGAGGATGCTGCGGCTATCTCCACTTGCCGTCAAACAATGACAAGGAATGTATGATACATTCCTTGTCATTGTTTCAAACAAATTCCAAAATTACTGCGGCTCGCTGCACTTACCATTATTTATATTCATTGCTTTTTATCTACGCTCATTTTTATCTGTACTCGCCGGTATATTTTTCTGTATTCTTAGCTTTTTTGTGGTTGAAAAATATTTCAGCTATCTCCGCTCTAATACTACTTTGATTCTATGGTTCTTTATATTTTTTTTTTTGCTCACTTAACAATCATCATCCATCCATCGCGCTTGGAGCTGGTGCTTGGTAGAACAACCAGGGGGGTATCACCGCATCGGGTTGATTAAAGTTTATTTTCTTTCTACATCCTTGTCCCTGCTCAATAAAAGGTTGGGAGCCATTGATCTAACCGAACTGGCACTTCTTCACGTCCATGAAAACAAAAACGTAGGTACCCATTGAAGTAGATGAAGTGATAACGCGTTTCGGGGGAAGACGTAAAATCGTTTATTTATACTTAAATACAAATACAACTTACATACGTAAGATACCTATCTACTTTTTTCTTGTATCTACGAGTATGATTTAATTTAATTTTAACTTCTTGTGACTTGATCACGACTATAATGACCAAACCAGGCACCAAAGCTAGGTCCACCCTTGACCATACATAAGTCAGGATGAGGACAATGCCTACCCTACTTTCATGAGACGTACTTCAATGCCCTAACGGGAAATCACCATTCACAGCCCAAAAATCCTCCCCTCAGCCGTTTTCGGTCGTCATGTATTTTTGTATGGGTGGAGGTTAATAATGTGGTCAGCAAAGCGCAATTTTTTTTCTTTCTGCGACGATAATTCCTGTATTCATCCAGCTGTCTATTAGTTTTTGAAAAAGTTATTTCGTGCGTAGAGCAGTGCACAAACTAAGAGAAAGTGGATCCTCCTGCTTGCCTCCTATTTACTCTGCGCAAGAGGGCAGGCTATTCATTTTGGCCAATACAAAAATGTTTTTGTAGTGGGTAGATTGGCCCAATGAACGGCATTGTTAATTTATGTACATTTCAAATGCCTTCTGTGCTGATTACATTTTTTTTGGAATTAGTTTAATATTAAATTGCAGTGTAGTGCCGTAAAAATAGCTAGATCTATGTTTATTGACGTACACATAGGCTTTGGAGTAATCTGAGAAAGTTTGGTAAATACCTAAAGAGACAATTTTATTTTACGGGTTTTTCAGTAGATAATAGTAGCAAATGCACCTGTCTATTATTCAGCAGATATGTATGTTGTCTACAGCTACAGACAGCCTATACTTCTTACTACGGCACCTGTATATACCTAAGGTACCAACCAACCAACAATAGAGGTCTTTCTAGCTGTAGTTATGTTTAGTAGGATCTCACCCAATTATATGTAACGAGATGCGGCGTTATCAAAAGAAGAATGTATTAATCGTACCTAAGTAGATTACCTGTCTTTCAGTAGGTATGAAGATACCTCGATATAATTAATACGCACCCCTCAAAAACATTTACATACCTACCTATTATTATGAGTTTTTGATATGATATACTTACCTACGTCATCGTAATTTAATATCCCCAGGCAGGGTTTCGTGAAGTAGGTAATGGTTACGTACCTTAAAATAACATTTGGCTCTTCCGGTGACTTTCGCGTGCCAATCACGAAGAGCAAAGAAAAATAAACTTCGCTATGTTTCGTTCTCACTCAATCCGGTTTCTTTGTACAGGTACTTCAATCACAGTTTTTATAATGTAGCAGCAAGTAGGTATTTTTAAATGTTTATTTCTCAAATAACAGATTCTGATTTTTAAGTAATTTGAACACACACTGTACCACAAGGAACGTAGCAAATAGTTTTGTTTCTCACATTATCACATCACTTTTCACTTTATATAATTTCCCTAACTAAATAAAGGTGTAGTCCAGACTTTAGCTATTTTTGTAAACAGGCAGCATAAGAACATTATTAACTCAACGTTTTCTAAATCAAAGCTGGTAGATAACTAGGAAATTTACAATACAACGTCTGTATAACGATTCAAAAAGGCAAACACACTACCTGTGGTCTATCTGGCCGACTGTGCAAGAGCACGTTTTGTATTCACTGACATTCGAACTCGAAGACCGTGAAGTTGGACTAGAATGGAATGGAACAGTGTGCGGACGGACGACACGAACAACACGTCATGTTGTGTCTGTATTGAAGTATAGGTCGGTAGTATCTATCTACTGCTTACATTCACAAAATTGCTAACATTATGTTTAACTATAGGTGGTATTTTAGTAGCGTGGTAACTAATAACCGTTCGAAGCTATTACCCTACTAGGCACTAAGTACCTATCTACTATATTATATCTATCCATTAATGTTAAATGTATTGTATTAAATGTACATCACAGCTAGACCTACACGATTAACCGAATATTTGGGTACAGTATTAGCGGTAGGTATTTTTATTTTATCTACGCCCATGTTAGACTAGGTCATGTCGTGGGTTAATAGGACTCGTTCGGGGAATTCCCTCCCTAACGCGCAAAAAAAATTGCACCATTTTTTTTAAATGCTCTCTGTTTTAGCTGTTCGAATTTTGTAAAAACCATATATTTTATTGTGTTTATATTATACCGATGTCTTTCAACGAGGAATACTAAATGAAATACTCGATAAAAATTGAAAATAAAACCTGTTTTCCGAAGTTTTACCCTACCTATAGATAATTAGCTACACAAATCTCGCCACAATTTACATAAAATAAACATCTACCTCACCCGTCATTATGTTATTATCACGTATAGGTAGGTACCACCTACCTACCCACTTATTTTGGTGAAAGTGTGCTTTAGTTTTTGTTCGGATGAGATTCAAATCGCCGTCAGAGAATATAATGGTAACTGCAAAAACACAACTTTTCAGGAAAAATAAAAAACATGTTTTTATTGATTACTTCTTAAATACTGGACGTAGACTGTTGATTGTCAGCTTTACGAAAAGCTTATTTTTTACGTATTTGGAATGTTATAATAGAACACGCGTAAGCTATGCCAAAAACGAGATATTTCAAATAAAAGAACTTACTGAAAATCAATCGCAATCCAAGATGTAATAATATTGATTACCATTTTATTCATAGTATTTCCTAGCCAAAATCGATTATTGCACTTGCGACTTACCATTTTATTCCACGTTTTTTACAGTGAAAATGATGATCGTAATGCTTGAATATAATCATTTTCTCGTCAATATAGTTTAACTTTTTTCTGTTAATGGCTTTATTTGGTTTTCCAATAAAACTTTAACAATGGTAATCAACTTTTCTTTATATGAATAATTGCTTTAAATTGACCAAATTAACTCAAAATCTTCATAAATCACGAAAGCTAGGCCCTTAGGCTTAACATAACACAGTCATGATTATCATCATCATAAGGCTACACTAGTCCACTGCTGGACATAGCCTAATGAGCACCATAGCGCCCTGTCTTCAGCTTGCCGCATCTAGCATCTGCCTGCAGTCTTTGCAGATCGTCATCCCACCTGGTCGAAGGGCGTCCTCCACTACGTTTGCCGAGTAACACAGTAAACATCAGTATCTTGATTATTATAATGTATATCTCAAATAAAACTACGAAAAAAAAGAATTAGTATTTTTGGAATGTACACTAATAGTCTTACTAACATTTCGGTATTTATTTAAATCTATACCTAATTCTGTATTGTGCACAAACAACTTATAGCAGAGGGTATGAATACAGGAGCTTAACCCTATAGATAGATAGTTCTGCCAGCAAACCTTATAAATCAGAGAATAATGATTGCAAGGGACCGGTAGAGAAAGGGTACATACTTACTTAGGTATGTACTCCAAAACAAAACGGGCTAAGATGTTATATGATTTTAATCAGTCAAATTAGGAACATGATTACTTATTAATTAGTTACGTACTTAAAGTATAGGAGCGACATCTCAATCATCATCAGTGTCGACATCATTGCTTTCAGAGCCAGTACTAGCATACGTCAGGGACTCATAAAAAGCATGATAGTAGCTTAGAATATCTTCTGCTTTACTGAGGAGATCGTCATATATGTAGAGCCTTGCTTATTGGAAGTGGCTCAGTGTATAACACTTGCAATTCGGGTACATATCGGGGACTTGGGCTTGTTACCTGTCTGGTACCCCGCTTGCTTCTTGACTTTTTAACAGGTTCTGTATTAAGGGAATATTCAGCATCAAAGTCATATTTGTATTTTAGTATTGATGGCTGTGAATGGGAGACTTTGACTGAGGTTTTTTGCTGCACTAAACGCTGTATAGCATAATCGGTAACGTGTCTGAGTAACAGGTCAATGCTCAGGGTTCAAGCCTGATACGCGACTTACTTTATTTATTTTAATTAAGTGTTTTTAAATCAAAAACAACAATAAAAAACAGCTGTTTTCTAATATTGAGAATATGGTTTAAGCAAAACCGGTTTAGCAAATACCTGAATAATATTTTATGACCATTTATACATAAAAAAATAATTCAAAAATTGATTAAATAGATGTAAGTGTAGTTACTATTTATAAATAACATGATTATTAGTCATTATTAGTCACATTATAATTTTAACAGTAGTTTATATAAATAAAAACAATTTAATATTTAAGAATGTTTTTCTTGATTGAATTTGATTTTAAAAACAGTTAATTAAAATAAATAAAGTCGCGTATCAGGGTCGAACCCTGAGCATCGACATGTTACGCAGACACGTTACCGATTATGCTATACAGCATTTAGTGCAGCAAAAAACCTGCTGCGTCTAAAATTTTAAACGTTTTTTTCCAAAAGTACTGGCCTTTCGGCGCTTTTACTTTAAGGGTTGAACACCCTAATGGAGTACTATTATTACATAGAATCTTGTCCCGAAGTGAATTTCCCAGACCGTGCACTCCACTTGTGAGTAGAAATAGCCTAAAGCGCAAGCACGGGTTTGAACGAGAATATAATGATAACTGCGTATATCATTATTTAGTTGAAAATTTTTCACGAGAACATAATTGTATTATTGTTTATCATACGTAAATGTATGAATACAATATGATAATATTGCAGTACAACTTTATTCTTGTAATTTCAGGCATGGGTAGAATCGTTGAATAGTATTGTAATTTTTTATAACTCCGCGAATAATGGTAATAGAGTTACAAAAAAAATTGAGCAGATGTTCTCAAAAATGACAAAACACTAAAACTAAGGTAATGGCGATTACCATTTTATTCTCCGTGGACGGCGAAATGGGTAGACCGATTTAGATGAAACTACCCACTCACGGTAGGTATAGGTAGATACCTAATCACATCATCACCGAACAGACGTCTAAAGGAACGCCAGACGACGTAGGTACAACGAACGAATCGGGTTGAGGATTCTCAGGGGTGGAGGAATGTTGTATGTTTACAAGAGCAGAATGCTCTTTTATAACGTAAGGTGTATTCTGTCCGTAGATAGAAAACACAAACACGCAGACTTGCATAGATTTTCATACAATAGTCATAATGAGGCCGTCGGCTTTGTTGTGATTATCCCAGCCCGCTGGTCAACGGGGTCAGTAGAACTGTAACTGTGTAAGTACTAGGTATTACTTAAATTCCACTCCACTTGTACAATACAAAAGGAACATACCTAATGCAAGAAGGTATAGGCAGAATATCATGGCAAAATTAGAACCTATCTAATTTGAGAGTAAGTAATGTATTATTATTATTAATATTTGTTGAAACGTCGTAATTAATTAGGTAACTTTTAATCTAAGTTCCTGCCTACAGAACCGACTAATACTGACAGGATAGCGCAAGACAGGGTCTGACAAGGTGGAGGTGGATAGCATAGCAGATACTTCGGGTCGGGATCAAATGATTGATGTTCGAAGAGTTGAGTTGGGGTAAAATCCGACTGCAGCATTTCATGATGATGATTATGAATGAAAATCCAATATGGCGGCGGGGGGTTCATTTGCCTGGTATGCGCGTAACTATACTAGGTTGGTATTCCATTTTTAATTATCGAGTTCTCCGCTAGGAGTATTATTATTCTTTGATCCAGTTATGTAAGTAACTAGTATTTATCGACTAGGTAGGTTCCTGCTTAACTTTAGATTTTATTTCCCCATCGCTTACTTTTGAAAATCTTGTTTAGGTACTAATCGTTCAATGTCAAGTGTTTTATGGAATTTTACAAGGAATTTTACACACACATGATATATTTTCAGACAAAAAATAAATAGATATCTAGGTAGCTTGAAAGTCCCTGGTGGATTTTGGTATCTCGTTTCCATCGCGCGTAGCACAGTGGCGAAGTGGTAATAAGACTTTATCTGACTGACCGAATATATTTGAATGTGCAATTTCGAAAAGGGCACATTTCTGAATATTCAAATTTTTTATTTATGAACAAAAACTAACAAAGTAAAAAGAATTACAAAAAATCAGTTACATTTATAGCAAATTATCAAGCGAAGTTACAAAAATATTTTGTATCAACGTATATAGTCTATTTAAGGGACTTTAAATGTGTGAGATGTGCCCTTTTTGAAATTTATTATATTTACTTCACATAATTTAAAGAAAAAATCATACAAATTAAACGAAGTTTATATTTGAAGTATCCTAAATTAAAAGTTATACATAAATTAAAGATAACTAATGGATTTTAAAAAATCTTCTTTTGAGACTATTTTTCATAAGTTGGCCATGGCTGTATTTCGTCATAAAATTCTTAAAATTCTAGTGGTTATTTCACTTTTGCAATTTTTTATTTATTAATAGGTTTTTTATCTATTATAAGCTCGATATTCTTGGCTTGGTAAGTTACTGCAAGTGAATTTTACTTTAGAAAGAACAAAAACTTTCCTTCTAATTTGATACTATCTGTGTAATTTTTTAGATTACTTTACCAGGTTATTAAAGATCAAAAACAAACTCATATTATGCCGTACATTGAAAATTAACTTTTTGATTTTTAGGTACACCTTTTTCGTAGCTTTTTACTGATAAACATTTTTATTACAATTTAGCTGAGCCCATTTATTGAAATAAATAATATATTCTAGAAAAATGAAATTGTTTGTCAACGACGACGTCGACGAATTATTTACAAGCATTCTCTTAGAGTAGTGACCTTTTCGAAATTATTTCTGTTCCCGCTATGATTGTGATATATGATATATGTACACTTGTACAAATATCATGAATGTTCCCTTTTTGAATATAATAACTAGAGGGAAGCATTTAGAATTCATTCATTTGAAAAAACGTATTTGTCAAAATATGCGAGATATGCCCTATTCGAAATTGCATATTCATTTACACATCAATAGATTAGGTAGGTACTAGGCTAGGTACTCGTTATTTATTGATCTGTAGATTGTGTACCTGGTAGGTACCTAATGGTAATCATGATAAAAACAAAAAATATCTAAGCGATAATAACTATGGCACATTCCTGATGTAGGTACCTACATTTAGTAGAGATTAAGATAGAAATGCCATATACACATTCGCAAAGCTTGGATGGGCCAGGCCAGTTTGCCCAGGCACACCCATGCATGATTGATTAGTATTAAATACGGTAGGTAAGTAAGAACACAGTTAATACCTAATAATATACATACCTAGTACATACGTAGGAAGTAGGTATGTACCTAGTAGGTATTAGCAAGACAACCTATATTAATTAACCTCTAATGAATGGCCTATAGCACACCTTAAGCTCACTAGAATCTTAAATCATAAATTCAGCGATGGAAACGTAAACGACACATTCACGGCTATTTTAGCTCGTCGCAAGAGGTGATCTAATTATAGAAATAGACAAATATCTTCGTACGTACCGTGGGGTTTCGTAGTCAGTGTTTCTGAAAATAGTTTTATGAGTGTATCGTCATCTCATCGTCATGCATGTTTTTCTGCAGTGCTAATAAGAATCTCATTGATATGTACATAGTACATAGGTATACCTCAAGTAAAAACCACGTATCCATTTTCTTTTGATTATTTCACAGACTATTTCATAGGTCTGGTCTGTAGGTTTATTAGTTCTACTACAATTTGTCTAATACCCTGTTTGTTGGTTGCCAACAACGGGGTCTCTGTCTGTTAACCCGGGTAGGAACATAGGTAGGTACTAGGTATATACAGGGTGTGGCGTAATGAGTGGATAATCCTTTACCCACGGTTGGGGGGGCATCGCGACTGTTCGGAAAATGACAATTCGCATTCAGTAAAACTGTAAAGGTTTTAATATATTGGGCATTTTTGAAAATTTTAAATATGTTCTCCCTTACCGACTCTTCCAAGTACCAAATTTACAATACAAAGAATTTTCTCTGTCTGTTTTCTGAATAGCATTCCTAGATAGTGGTGTTATTAAACGTAAACTACCAATTTCGTACGATAGCGACAGCTTTCGTGCGCCCGCGTTTTTGCTCTGCTTTTTGATTTGGACAATAATTTCATCGCAGCTGCAGTCGCGATGCCCCCCAACCATGGGTAAAGGATTATCCACTCATTAAGCCACACTCTGTATATTTACTGCATGCAGAATACGAACTTACACAGACAAATAATTCACGTTTGGGTTTTCCCTTAGAGTATATTTTATACAGGGTTATTGGCAATTCACTGACACTGCGTGAACTGCATTTTCTGCCCATCATGAAGAAACGTTCGTGATGACGCAGGATCCTTATTCTTAATTTTTTTGTGAATCTCCTCTGATACAAAATGCAAAAACACGTTTGTCCCAATCAAGTACCTACTGAAGACTCCTACAGCCACCGTCAATTCAGGGCAGAGCTGTTTTAAAGTTTCATATACAGCCTCTTTAAACAACAATTATTGAATGAAAGTGGGTACCTAATACCAATTTAAGAACTAAGACCTAGCGTCTCCACAAAAAAGTTCATGATGATGGGCAGAACCTGCAGTTCACGCAGTGTCAGTGAATTGCCAATAACCCTGTACGAGTATATTCTCGGCTTAGAGTAAGCATTACTATAATATGGTTTTACCACTGGTTTCTCTGAACTAGTGATTTTTCTCATTTCAATTTCAAACTTGATTGGCGCTCATGCATTTGTCGATTCGAATGCAATATTAAAATGCTGCCTACACGCTCCGCTTACGTAGGTAAGGTACCTTACCTACCAAGGTATGTAAATAACGTAGGCAGACAGTCGAAGCTGTTGACGACCAGTTTCCCTTGTACGAATGGTAGGTGAATCACTTATGCCTACGATTCTTTGCCTAAGTTCTTTGTTAGGTGGTATCTACCTACCTAATTGAGATGGGAATCACAGAATGTGTACCTAAGTCTAACAAAACAAAGAATAACTCATCAATTTGGGAAGTAGTTTTAGATACTTAACCGGTAGAATAATAAAACGTTTTATTTAAAGAAAAGTTAAATTTAATATTAATTTTTGGAAGACATAGTTCAGGCGTACATTACATCAACATTCTTTAAAATAACATAATACGTAGAAACTAGCATAGTATATAGGTATGGCACTTCTTTACTATAACGTGCTTACATTTTCTTAAACTCCGATTTAGAATTCAAGATATTTTATGTCAACAAAGATATTTAAGAATTAAAACTTAACAAAAACTGATAACAATAGCAGAAAACAACAAGGTAACATCGAAGTTATAATTAAAAACTTAAACAAAAACTTCTACAACGCCTAGTCTCATATGTGTAGCAAAAAATTATCAATTTGAATTAAAACGAACGAGAGATCAATTAAGTAAATGATGAATAAAAGCTTTCAGGACCAGAAATTGTTTCGAGCTTCTATGATTTGCTTCCATGATACCAATGACGTATTTTCCACCAATATTCCTTTGGTTTTCTAACCCCTTTGTATACAAAAAATATCCAGGATTTTAAATCGGAGTGTATGAATAGAAGGAATACTTGGTAATACTGAGATAATACGTGTAGGTGCGTACACATAAAAATTACAATTCCTTTAAAGTTTTCTGAAGTTTATCCAGATAAATTTCCGCGTGTTTTGGTGCGAAAATAAGAGCTGGTCTGAGACGAATAGCCGTGTCTCCACACGCCCCACCCAACACTCCTGAAAAAAGAAGTACAATAACTGATGCGCGTCTTTTATGCACACTTTGATGACCTCTAGCGCAGCGGGCGAATGTCTGTCTGCGACTCATGTGGGTTCTATCTCGATCCCCCTAGGGACAAATGTTTGTACCATCTGTAGATATTCGTTCCGGCTGACCTGGGTGTTTCTTTGTATATTTAATAAAAAATTAGTAATTATTAAGTTTATCAGATATCACAACACAAGCTTTGCTTACTTTGGAGCTAGATGGCGCTGTGTGGATTGTCCAGCATTATCTATCTATATAAAACAAAGTCGTGTTATTTACACCACTCAAGAACGGCTGATCTTTGATTTGTTGGATTTGTCTCCGTCCTGAATTGGAGAATAACTCAAAAAATAGGGTTCGATGCAAAAAAGAAAAAAAATGTCGGGGCCCACGGGCACAGATAGTTTTTTATATAAAACAAATTAAAAAAATACAAAGTATAAACTCGCGCAATGGTGGGATTGAAAAGGTACCAATATTGAGTACGACATGAGCAGCTGGGGTTTATCACTTACTTAGCAGTTAGCATTGTCTAGCCCTAAAACACAGAAAATAGTGTCAAATCGGATGTCGCTAAAAGCTAAAATAATTTCTAAAGACTATAATTTGATGACTTCGAATCCCTTAGTTTTAAACTGTTAAGTTATGCGTGACAAATACTAATCCCAAGGAAATAAAATCATCCGTAGGTATCCTGTGCAAAAGAATTATCCAAATCGGTTCATAATTGACGGAGAAATCGAAAAACATATCCAACCGAATATAGAATCATCCCCTTTTTTCGAATTCGGTTCATTAAAGGTACTACTTTTGTTGTAAAATTAGTTCAGTTTTCTCTCGCGACAACCGAATTGACACCATTATAATAATCAGCGAGTACATATCCCTACTCGCTGACAATATTATACCTACTACAGACCGTTCACCATAAGATGGACCCCCGTCGTGGTTTTGGCACTATGGCAGGCAGGGGACATCTTATGGTGAACGGTCTGTAGTACCTGGGTACTACGTACCGCATGAGGGTGCCTCATCATCATCAGCCTGTATAAGTTCACTGCTGAACATAGACCTCCCCCAAATGACGCCACGAATAGAGAATGATGACTATATTGATAATTTTAATGACTAAATGCATTAAGCGTCTTACCATTTTTCTTCAAATCATCATTAATCTTGTCCCTTGTCTTAGTGTCGTTAGCGTTAAAGGCGAGGAAAGTCCCTCTGCCGCGCACGCTGTGGATGACGCCCCCAAACTCTTTCTCGAGCTGGTGAAGTCCGTCTTTGAGGACCGCGCCGCTTTTGTTCACCAAAGCTAGAAGGTTATCCTGTTTGATCACTTTCAACACCTTTTCTAGGAGAATCAGTTTGCTAGGATCACCCATCCAGGTGTTAAAGATGCGGTATGGTTGTGGAGCCCTAGAAAACATAAAAAAAGTTAAAAACTAAAACCCGACTACGTAATAAAAGTCTTAAACAAACGTTCGTTCACCTATTGTCATTATCATTTTGTTTTGATCTTAGGTAGTCGGAGGCCTTTGATCCAACTTGTACCCTAGGTATGTGGGGAGTGGGTGCCTCCGACTACCTATGAAGTATCAAAAGAAAATGATAAGGACCATAGGTGAACGCTTGTTTAAGACTTTTATTACGTAGTCTGGTTTTACTATTTTTAAACTTTATTTTTTTACACTTTTTTGCTGATTACACGAGAATCGTTAACCTCACAAAAAAAAATATTAAACAGTTTTGGAAAGTACGTATGGAGACCTTTGCAACGATACCACATACGAGCATATTTACTAACATTGGGGTTTTCGACCCTTACCTAGACCCCAGCACCTGGTTAGACCCTTATTTATAACTGACGTCACATAGCCTATAACCATTGGGCTATAAAGACGAATCATACGATACCTCAATTGTTGAAATCGGACTAGTAGTTTCAGCGCTACGGGGAACATATAAATTGGCTTCATACATACATATATGTATTACATACATAAATAGGGTGCCAAACTCATAACCCTGGTCCTTCGGTAGGTAAAAATCTTAAGTATTTAGCGGAGACGGACGAGACATAAAGACCGGCTACATGCCCCAAAACATAGAGTGGAACTTGTAACTAAGAATGCCTTTCACCAGGCAATAAAAATTTACAACAAACTGCCTAATGAACTCAAAGCTATATATACTATTTAATTTATTTTATATTAAATTAAACGTGTGGTTAATGGATATATGCTTTTATGACATGCAGGAATATTTTGACTATAAAACTTTTTTTTTACCAATTCGAAGTACAAACATGATTTCTTGACGCACATTTTAAATTGTATAATAACATTTTGAACATATACATATAAATAGTATTATAAAATTTTGACATACCTATTATTGTATAAAATCTAACATCTCAATTTTGCACGCCTCGACGAGGCAGTATGTATTGGAATTACTACTATTATTAAGAGCTTTTGTACCTACATTCCTGCGAATAAATTATTTGATTTGATTTAGATAAAGAATAATTAAAATTTGGCATTAACAACACACCAGCGAAGTAGCATTTGCCGGCCTCCTTACATGACACAATTTTCGCTTAAGCGATAAGGACGCACATTGTACTATATCTGATTTAATATCTCTCTTCAATGTATTTTTGATCGTGTACGTGCTATAAAGTATATTTGTATTGTACTTTGATTGGAGTATTTAGACGACTTCAGTGGCGCGGTGGGCGAAGTTCCGCCTGCGACGCAGGAGGTTCGAGTCACGCCTAGTGTCAAAGTTTGTATGATCTGCAGATATTTGTTCCAGTGTTCTAGATGTAAATATCTATCTATACATACTGTATTAAGTATGTATATAATTTATTATAGTATACTTACTACATACAGTAATATCGATAATAACACAAGCTCTGGCTTAACTTGGGGCTAGATAATGCTGTGTGAATTCATCGTCACGCCATCATCCATAGAAAATATCGATTCATCGTAAAAAAACAAAGTCACATAGATACGTACCTGAATTCAGGACTAAAATAGAACCCTCCAGTAAGCATTTTCTTGCTGAAGGTTAGAATGTCGGGTGGAGACTGCAGGCCGAAGTGTTCGTAGCACCACATCTTGCCGGTCGGACCGCACCCAGTCTGAACTTCATCAATGATGAGCGCAACCCCTTTCTGATGAAAATAATAAACTGCTGGTTAACTTATTAATATCCGTATAGATCCGTATAAAGTCCCATCTTATATTTAAAACATACAATAAATATTAATAGATCTAATTAACCAACATAATTGCCTTTTTTTATAACGAGGCCCCCAAGATAGGCGATTCTAACCCCCTTATTCATAATGGTCTGCTTACCTAAAATAGCCGCTAAGCAGTGTTATCTCACTCTGACTTACGTCAATAGAGTGAGAATTAGCAATACTTTAAGTTAGCAAATTTTTATGAATAAGGGGGTAACTATTTATCTGCTCTAGAAAAAAGGTAGTGTGTAATTTAAGTTGGGTACAAAATGTACTGAAATTTTCTTGAATGAGTGTCACGAAATTTCTCTATTATGTGGATGCAACTATTTTTATTTTTCTAGACTAGACTAACCACATCTGAAGTACGAACACAAACCTCTTTGCACAGCTTTTGCAATCTCTGGAAGAACTGTGGCGAGGCCTCGTGGTCTCCGCCTTCAGACTGAATCGGCTCAACAATGAGTCCAGCTACAGGGTTACCCTTTTTGTTATATTTCTCAATGTTCTCTGCAACTTGCTCCAGGCACCTAAAATATTACTTTAGTAAGTAGGTTTATTTAGATTAAATTTAGTCAAACTTTGGCTATTCGACGACAAAATAAGTAGGTATGTTTTGTTCAGATGATGTTGCCGTTATATTTTGAAAACATAGGGCCCTTAATCTGTTCTATTTTCAATTCGATATTTCAAAATGAAACATTTAATAGAACAAAAAGGAACATTTAGCTAAAATCATTAAGAACTAGCTGCTGCCCGCGGCTTTGCACGTGCTTTACCGGTATAAAAAGTAGTCAGTCCCCGAGATACCATCTGCCAAATTCCAATAAGATCTGTATAGCTGTTTAGGCATGAAAGTGTTACAGACAGAGTTACCTTCGAATTTATAATATTATTTTAGATTTGTCTAAGAAACAAGAAGTATTGATCTGATGTGTCACTGGAAAACTTTCTGTACATCACAAAACTAAAGAGAAATACTTAGTGCAGAAAAACTAATTTTTTTATAAAAGTAGCATGTCAAAAAGTGCAACTAAAAATCACTACACTAGCAAAGCAGTTCATGCATGAAAAATGAAATATTACTACTCTGCACCAAAGCACTGCATCTGCTTCAGCCTCTTCAAACAATAATGTAAGATCCAAGTGCAGGCAGATTGTACATTATCAAACCAAATAAAAACGTCTGAAATCAAGAATAACAACAAAAGTTAAGAAAAATAAGAAAAGAAATCATAAATTCAATAGCTAAGTAAATGAGTTGCTCGTACTTATTGTCTTCCTCGAGATTTTCCCTCTGGTTTTCGTTGAGAGGGTACTTGTATCTCGGGAATGGAGTAACGGGCCAATCAAAGGCAGGGACATCTAACTTGTGTATTGGTTTGGATCGTGTCGTAGTTAGAGCGCCAAAAGTGCGTCCATGAAAGCTACCCTGAAATCAAACTCAATAAATTACTGACAATGATAATAATATAGATTTAAAAGATAATTGGATTAAACACATAACTATAACAAAATGTAAATTTCTTAGATAGCATTCTGCAAACTTTAAATGTTTGATAAAGCTATCTGCTTTTGTTGCCATGAGTCCTGCTGATTAATATTATCTTCAAGTGCTTCCTAACATAAACATTTTATTGAATAGATTTTAAAGTAACAAAGATATCTTAAAAATCTGTTTCTGAATTTAAAGTTCTCACCTCAAATGACATGATCGACATGTTAGGCGACCCTGGTGGTTGATTAACCATACAGGACTGCACCTCTTCAGGAGTGAAAGTAAGATCGCCACCGCGTTGCTTGGTGCGGTACCACATGAAGACAGCTTTGTATGCATTCTCATTAGAGCATGAGCCGCACATCATTGTACTTATGTTGTTTATGCCTTTTGGAGCCGCTGAGAGGAGAACACTCCTCAGTTTCTCCGGCCAATCCACAGAGGGGAACACTCCAATCGCTGGTCGGTTCACTAAGGCTCTCTGTGAAATAAACATTTCTGATAAGACTATTCGACGGCAAAGTCAGAATAACCAAGTCCATCAATTCTTAAAATAACCAATTTACACACAACTCAAATAAAATAAATAAATAATGCTGGACAATTCACACAGCATCATCTAGCCCCAAGCTAAGCAGAGCTTGTGTAATGGGTACTAGATATTTTATCATACATAGAAAATACCAAGAGACAAATATTTGCAGATCGTACAAACATTTGTCCCAAGGCGAGAATCGAACGCGCAACCTACTGCGTCGCAGGCGGACCTTCGCCCGCCGGGACACATCGGTCGTCATCTCAAAGAAGAAATTTAAGACAAGACAACCAGTAGATAGCACCTGTTACTCACCAGACTATGTTGATCATCAAAAGCATTTAACAGCTCTGGGTGATTATAACCAATAGGAACTGAAGATATTTGGGTGAATGCATCCAGAAACTCATTTCCATCTGCATCCACGAAATAATTTCCAATGCACTTGTCATAGTCCGCAAATAGCTGTACAGAACCAGCTTGCTGAAATTTTAATATTCAAATTAGCAAAAACTACATAAAATTATGATATGAAGTTATGAAGACATTGTCAACATTAAGAGGTGTTAATTTAAATTTCAACTTAATTAAATTGTGCTATCCTACTTCATAAAACTATAATTTGTGTGCTGGTTTATATACTACCTATTCCCCATGGTTTCACCTGCATTAAATTCGTAAGCTGTATAAGCCGTAAATCTCCCATGGGAATTTGATGTTTTACCAGGACAAAAAGTAGCCCATGTTACTCTCCAACATTTCAACTGACTGTATGTATGTCATAAATCAAGTTCATAGGTTGCTTAGTTAGGGCGTGAAAGAAGGGCAAACAAACAAACACACTTTCGACTTTATAATATTAGTTAGGAAAGAAAACATTTATTTTTTCTAAGACTACAAACAATGTACCCTACAGTAAGGAAGACACTGTCTTCTGTAACACAGTTTTCATAAGTAAAACAGAAGTCACAGCTACCACAGAACTATATCCATCATTTTTATAGCAAAGAAATTAAAAAAATCATCTTCAACATCAGTACCTATAGTTTTCTACTTACTTGTAATTTGTCCAATTCCTGTTGCAACTTCTTTGTTCGAGGCCCAGGCACCTCAGTTCTAATAGAAGGTTGAGTAGGTTCAGTTTGCACAGCTGTTGCTAGTCCTCTGAATACTAAAATGATAAGAAAAGCAATCATAATACTTTATTTGCTGAAATGTAGGTACAATAGGTTTTAGATATTTAAGCTAGCTCACTGCATTCTGCCTCAAAGTGCATGCAAAATAACATTTGTTCATGTACATTACACATTAACAAATAAGTTATAAATTTAACACACAGACTTACATAGATCATCATGAATTTAACTTTGGAAAAAAATAGAAAAATATTAATACCGAATTATTATGAGCAATATTGACCAAATATATATATGGCAAATCCCCCTACTTGAGAGACCATCCACTTGATGGAACAACGACATCATAGAGGTCACAGGGAGTCGATGGATGGAGGCGGCTCAGGATGCTATTTGTGGCATCATATGATAGATATAGGCCTTTGTCCAGCAGTGGACATGTATGGGCTGATATGATGATGACCAAATACTATTATTATTATTAATTTCTCTTATCTGAGGCCCAGACAGACTTCGGGTCTCTGAGCCATAGGAATAAGTAAGTAGGTAGTATTTTGACCAAAATAAAGAGTTAAGGTTAAGACTGTTGTCCTATCAGAACCTTATCTATTCTTTCAATGTTTCACCAGTGTTAACACTTAGAAGTGTAAGAATTGAATCTGTAAGAAACAGAGCTTACATCATAGATAGATGAGACTCCAACCAATCATTGTACTTCTAAATACAGTTGTATGTACATGATACACATTAATCGCATTTACCACTTGAGCTGGCGTATATTGTTCAATCAATAGATTGGTTCCATCCTCATTTATGAATGTGACCTTTAAATCTCCTACAGTTATTCCACTCAAGGTGAATAAGCCTGTGGTCTTACCTGTAAAATTAAGTATTCTTGGACAGTTTATTGATCTGAACAAAGCCATTATGCCAGATGCCTGAAGTGAGGAGAGCCAAGAAATCAGCTGAGCATGAAAATAAACACTGAAAAATAACAATTATATTGAGTACATACCTATAAGGCTGGATGTCTAAAATTCACAAGTGTATCGAGGATATGTATGAGGTGCAAGGAACATTATTACCCATGAGGTGTATTGAGCCTACCTGCCTGCTATTACTTTTGCCGTTAGTTATTTTATAAATGAAGTAGGTATGTATGATCAGCACCAAGGCACAGATAAATACTGATCCAATATGTATACAATCAAAGAGAATACAATACTGTATAGTATACAATACTACCGCAATCTAGGACCAATAATTTTATGGACTCCGCCTTTCAGTTTTACGCATGCCGTTTTTGGAAGTCAAAGAGAATACAATACTTGTTGGAAGTGTGCAATTGCAGATTTGTAATAGTGTGCATGACTAGAGAAGTGACTTCGCTGTCGAGCCGAACTGGCTTCGGCCCAAACTGGTCTGAATCAGGAAAATAAACTTGAATGCCGATTTCATTCCTGATTCGTCCCATATTTAACAGGCAGGATTTAGTACTTTCAACCAGAGTTATAGCTGATACCATTTTTTGACACATAACCGATGTTATGATGTTGATGCTGATTTTGGCCATGAGCGTACCAAGCGCAAACCGAGTATGCCACACTTATTGAATCTAGATGATTCTACCAATCGAAAAAGATCTATACACGAACTATACACTTTTTTATAGAAAATCTAAACACTTTTTAGGGTTCAGTAAACAAAGGGTACCAACGGGAACCTACTAACCCTCCGCTGTCTGTCTGTCTGTCCATCTATCGGGCTTTATTGTATCTCATGATTCGTAAAAGGTGCACGAACACGAAAACACCTGCATTTTTCAGTGTGCATTTTCAGTGTTCATTTGCCGCATAATATCAAAATAAATACTAGAATTAAAGGGGGCTCCACATAAAACATGTTTTTTGGCCATTTTTTGCTCACGTGATGCAAAAATCTAAAAAAAGAGTTAGGGGTAGCTCCGCTTTCCGTTGCCTTAATTTCTTTGTCATTTTGGGCAAGTGCCGCTATAAAATCAGAAATTTCTTGCTCATAATTATCTTCCAATTTCTGCGTGAACGCAATCAAAAAATATGAAAAGTGATTACTAATAGTTTTTGTATCTATTTTGAAAGCCGAATTAATCCACCTTCATCATTTGCACCCCTAAAGAATGGTAACCGGTCGCTGCCTGCTCCTGATTTTTCGGCCAGTTACAACCCGAGTCTCTTCAAGACAAGAGTGAAAGGTCTAGAAGGTGTCTTCTAGACCTTTGTGATACACCGTCGGCCACATCGTGACTTTTCATAAGGTAAGATTATGGTCAAATGAAGGTCTATTGACTATGAAAAAAGGTATGCACTTGAGACTTAGCTCACAGCGCGCCATACAAACGAAAAATAATGTTTGCATAAAGGTATGATTAGGTTAGTATCAAAGATGTTATAATTATAGTCTAGAGCGCTAATTGATACTTCGAACTTGTAGTCACTGATGTGAAACATCCTTCATTCAGAGAGTCTAATGGATAAGCTTTATGGATTTATTTTGCGCAAATTTATAATTGTTTATATGTTGTGTTGGCCCAAAATTTTACATCGATGTCGATGTCTTTTTGTAAGACTAAGAATATAATTTTGCAAAATTTATAAATAATTGGAACAATAAATAACTTACAATATTATTATATAGCTAAATGCACGTGACTTTGACAGCATGGTTGATTTAACGTTGTTGTTTTTTGTAAATAATGTTTATATTAATGGCATTGGCATTTTGATTGATGTATACATAGATATACATACTGTTAATTTTAAGGATATTATATATGTACCGTTTGTACCGTAATAAACCAAAAATAAAAATATGAACAAAGAAATACCTACGAAAAATTGATCTTATAACTAAAATCACGTAATTTTTGGAACGAAAACTTCCGGAAAAAAGAAATACATTTCATTTCCCTATTTAAAAGTGCATGATAAAATAATAATGTTACTCAAATTTCACTCAGTGTTGATTTATTTTTCTTTTCATGGTAAATTAATTAGTAACATTATTATTTTATCATGCACTTTTAAATAGGGAAATTAAATGTATTTCTCATGCCATGGGGCCGCGGCATACGAATATCGACCCCTCCAACTCAACCCGTGGATGTCGTAAGAACCGACTAAGGGAACCCACTAGAGGAAGGGCAGCAGCTTCATTCTGAGTATTTTTCAACACCAACACTGCGATCACCAATCCGCCTGCCTAGCGTGGTGATTATGGCAACCTCCATGGGAGACCATCTACTCGATGGACCGACGACATCGTAGCGGTCGCAGGGAGTCGATGGATGGAGGCGGCTCAGGACCGCTATTTGTGGTGTCGTATGGGGAGGCCTATGTCCAGCCAAGGACGTGTATACTCAGGTGTTAGGAGCATGGCAAAGTGAATGTAAAATTTTGTGCTCTTCTTTTTATATAAGATGCTATGTCATCTGGAAAAAAATAATCCTTATGATTAAGCCTTTTGATGGGTATCGTAAAATTACGAGTGTTTTTTTTACAATTTGGCAGGTTCGATTCCCGGTTCAGACAGGCATCAAAAATCTTTGAAAGCAGTTTAAATTGTTTTTAAAATCAAAATGAAGTCTTCTTTCAGTAAAATTTTCTATCTACAATATTTAAGGTTTCCCTTTCCCTCCATGTGGCATGCCCGTGAGACGCCCTGTATAAATAATAGGCACTCGCTAATACCAGATTGTTGGAAATTCGTATTCCAGGGTAGTTAAAACGGGTTCATAAGACATAATTAAATAAGTTCAGAAACGTAACTGTTGCCCGTGAAAATTTGAAGCGTAGGAAGATGACTGATAAACAAACACGTATTTCAGGGTTTTTTGAAATTTGCACTCTAAAGGCCAATAGTGTGAAGCATAGACCAGTTAGTATCACTGACTTATCAAGAAATCTCAAGAACTAGAAAAGCTACGAGGCTGAAATATTGTTTTTTTTTTATGGAAACCATTATTTGGGGTGCTACCTCAGTCAACGCGAATGAAACCGCGAGTAGGTTAGCTAGTTTTACAATAAAATACATCTTTTTTTGAGGAACTAACTTTAATTCGACGGCATAAAACACGTTAGCTGCTACGTTAGTGTTATTATAATATTCTGTTACTTTGTGCCTGCCTGGGTGTCTTTAAGCCAAATCGGATAAATGGTTTTTTTGTCATAAAAAATAAACCAGTTCCTTTAGCGGAAAGATTGATAACCGAACGAAATAACAAATGTTAAAAGACTTTTAAATAAAAATACCAGGTCGCCATTATTGTGGATTTGTGGCCATAAAATATGACAAAAATTGTATCCAGGTATAATTTTTGAGTTCGACCTGCATAGCTATTCTAACCCGATCGAAAAGTTTCCGTGTCTCGAAATCTTGCACAAATCCGCGCGAAATTCAAATAATCCGCGCGATATTCAAATATTTTAGCGGTTTTTAATATTTTCTGCGTTCTACAAGCAATATCAATAGCAGAAAAGTAGTTTACCGTAAATCGTAAAACATTTTCTATGAACCCATGTTTTAACTAATTTCGATTCGACTCGACTTTTGGTGAAATTAATAATTTATGAAATGTATTACTAAAAATCAACATCATTACCAAAAGCCCCATTAATTGTACTTCATTGGAACATGGATTCGTAGAAAATTGACAGCGATTTATGAAAAACTACTTTTTAGGTAGTTTTATTCCTTGTAGAACGCAGAAAATATTAAAAACCCCTAAAATATTTGAATTACGCGCGGATTATTTGAATTTCGCGCGAATTTGTGTCAGATTTCGAGTCACGGAAACTTTTCGATCGAGTTAGAATAACCGTGCAGGGGGGAGCAAACGTGGACATAATACAGATATCGGTAAAAGTATGAAAATTACCACTATTTTAGACGGAACGACGTCATTGTATGCATTGACCCTCCAAAAATGATCAACTGCCGTGGTTTTTTTCACCGTCTAAAAGGTAGACAGCATAGAACACGGCATCTCGCCTTATAATGAGTAAGGAGTCTTTGCGCCATAGCTTTAATGATTAAGTTATAAGCGAATTTAGATTATGGCGCAAAGTCACCCCGCCGAAAGGAATACTTCGCGCCAAACTTTGACCATACCTACCTATTCTTTATCGAGTAGGACAAAACTAAAACCACTTAACATTTTGGCGCAAACTCACCCAGTTTACGGGTAGTTATGCTTAAATAAAGAGATATGCGGTTGGACATTTACAGGTTTGTTCACTCACATTCAAATCACGAAATGTCATCATCGTTTTATCCTTCGAGGCTGAAGGAAGAATAAATATCGCTGTAACACCAAAGGCGACACACTGTTTCTTTCACCAAATGAACCATAGAGGCCTTTGCGAGTTGAAGTCGGGGTAGAGAGGAAAACCTCAGAGCCTAATCTAAACGCTTCGCGAGCAGAAACAACGAAGCGTTTGAAGAAAGCCTGCTGAACCTCGAGGGCAGTCGTAGCGAAAAGCAAGCGAGGCCTTAAAAGAATAAGTTGAAGTCACGACTTTACGCGGGACATAAGTAATCGCGCGCTGTCTTTGTTTCCGCAATATTACGTGTCTGGTTACAGAAGAATAAATATTCTACGATATAGTATAGCCTAATAATGATAAGAAGTCTTATGTCTGTAAAAATCATAATAAAAAAACATATCAAAAGTTCGTTGTCCACTCAGAGACCGCGCGCGACCACATAATGTTTCGAAACTAGAAAGTTCCGTCCAAGGTTCCATTTAGTAATATCCGAACGCGTATGTAGAATCAAATAACCTGACAAATAGATATATTTTTAATTTCGCACAAACTGTCAATATCATGATAGAGTCAGTTTCAGTTTTATTTTTTGTTTTTGACATGATACAAGGTTTTTGTTATCTGCGTTGTTTTTCTACCTACAAAATAATTTTCTCAAAGCTTTCACAAAATAAAAAAGCAAACAAAGTGATAAAACGGTATTAAATAAAAACAATGTTCGCTACTTTACGAAAAAAATTAAAATGGGCAGACGTTACATCTCGAGAGAACAGTAAAACCAGCCATAAATCACACCTTTTGGTATTTTTTATTGGAATAATTGAAGAAGTTTTGCTTTGGAAAACAATCTGGCTCTCCATAACATTTATTATCTCGTGGCAAATAATATTTTTGTAAGTGTATATCCATGCATTATATATATATTGCTTTTTTGAACTCATTTTAGGTCTGAGAGATTAACAATTTTTTAATGTTTGTTACCATTGTTTTCAGTATATGTGTCTTCAGACAAGTCAGCCTTCTACAGTTTATTTTATGTCTTATCATAACTGCAATGGGTTTTGATGCATTTGAAGCATGGTTAAAAAACAAACACAGAACTAGCTGTCTCAAAAGAATGGCTAATGTTGATGCAGACCAGATTAACTTAACTTTTATTAAACTCGGTAAATGGATTCATAGAAGATGCTGTGAATTTATCTTCATAAGAGAAACCAATCATACAAAAGTTTGTATTTGTCTGTGCTTTTGACTTGTAGCATTTGTCATTTTATTCTTTCTATAATATAAATTATATTTATTACAGGCATTTATATTGGCAAACATTGTATTGATTACAGTATTTTTCATTGGAACATATTTCAATGGATACTTACTTGTTTATGTTGGGTGTATGTTTGTGTGTCTCTCATATAAAATTGTTCCTCCAATGAAAAGAATTTTCTCACACATAGTGCAAGAAATTGGTATGTATTTATATTCTAAGTTCCAAGTAATATGAAAAACCTATTAGAAAAAAAGGTTGGAGTGGAGTTTATGGGATGCAGGACTTTGAAAATTTTTTTTATGCATACTTAACATGTTTTTTCTTGCGGCATCGTGGAGGGGGTGGCTGAAGGGGCAACTTTTGTTCAGGTCAATGACCTCGACCACAGAGCACCCCGACTTCACGTGGCGCCCCTAGAGTCTATTTAATAAGCCAGAGGCATGAAGGGAGTGCAGCCACCGCCAGCCGTAACAAGCGGCAGGCACTGCGCCGCTGCGGCTGAGGTTCGTCGCCGACGAAAAAGCCGAACCTGCGGATACCAGCAGTGGTGCCTGCCACTTGTTACGCAATAGTGGAGAGGCTGAACTTACCGCAGCGCCGGAGCTATCACGATGCTAGGTAAAAAAATTATTAAGTCTCTTACCAAAAAGGCAGTGACCTTTTGTCCAAAGTCACTGACAACCTTGGCCTGAAAACTTTTTAACTTTCAGTGATTGACCCTAGCAAAGTCCAACATTTTCACAAATAAGGTCAGTGACCTTTCGTCCAAGTTCAATGACCTTTTTGTCCAATGTAATGATTTCAAGATCAAAGATCAATGACCTTTAAAAATAAGTAGATTTTTCCTTGCATCCCATAAACTCTAAAGCGACCTAAAAAACTTTAGTTCTTAAATTTTCTACCATTTGTTTCAGAATCTGAGACAGAGTTAGAAGATCTTATTCCTGAAGCTTCAGATGTTGATATAAAACTTTTGTCAATTGAACCTGAGAAAAAACAGCCAGATGAAAAGCAAAGTTTAGGTAATTAGTTAACCCTTTGACCACCATAGTCACCACCACTGTTATACATGATAAATAACCTGAAGACCCCTCAGCGCCAACAACATTTAGAATATCTTTCACTTTGTGCTTGGCATAGAGAACGCGTTTTATGTGTGGTGGTCAAAAGGTTAAAGAAAAACCGAAATAATTGAATTCCACTCTTATTGTTAGTGGAATTCAATTATTTCGGAGTAGGTTCAATTTTTTTTTTTTAGTTATCTCATTTGTTTTTAATCTATTTCAGATTACTGGAAACCAGATGATATTCCTATTGAAGATGCCAGTGATAGCTCTGAATCAAGTTCTCTTGTTACAAATTTTTCCATGGAAAAAGTCAAATCACTTCATAAGGATGTAGAAACATCAGACTCTAGTGAAGATGAATACATACCAGTTGGTGAGTATCCTTTTACATATAATGATAATTGGTATGTTTTCTATTTAATTTTTTTGTACATACACAGCATCATCTAGCCCCAAGCTAAGTAGAGCTTGTGTTATGCCTTCTAGATGACTGATATACTTAATCCTACTAATGTTATAAATGTTAAAGTTTTTGAGTATGGATGTTTGTTCCTCTTTCACACAAAAACTACAGACATGATTGGGCTGTTTGGTATGGGTATAGTTTGGGACCTGGAATAACATTATAGGCTATTTTTTATCCTGATATAACGAGGGCGAAGGCGCGGGCAGCAGCTTGTACAATATATTACATAGATTTTATTATACATAGAAAATAACCAGAACATCCGAGACAACAAAATTTGGAAGCATAGGGGTTTGCTTATTGTTTTACAATCATTTTGATACTTGCAGAGAAGCAAAAGGAGCCACTCATTTCTACCCTTGAAGTGGCAGAGTCTTCAAGTTCATGGAGTAACAGTGCGTATAATGCACTATGGAATATAAAAGATGCTGTTTCTAACATTATGTATGCAGAGACAGATAAAAGGAAAAGAGTTTCTAGTGTTGATTCTTCTGATGGTTTTGAAATGATTGATAAAAATGACTTAAATTAGAAGCATATCATTATAGTTTGCCATTTGTGTGATAGTTTAAAATTAAGATATTTTTATTTTGTGGATCGTATTTATTAGTATTTCTTTAGTTTCAAATTGTTATGATTTTACTTAAGATATTATATGATGTGATAATCTATAACTTCTTCATCATTTCCTTATGTTGCCTTTTCAATATTTTAAGGCGTAAACTGTTTAGTGTATTTCTTGCTACTAAAGCTTCTAACATTGGCCTTGACATCTGTAACAAAAAACGAACTGGCTATAATAATAGTAGGAACTTCATATAAATAACACACGAAGAGAAATTGTATGTGATACTTTACAAATATTATACCTTATCAACAAATACAATACAAATATTAAAATTAAAAAACTACAATACAACCTTATCAACAATATGTCCAATAGCTATTGTCCGTACAGCAGCATTATGTTGCCGGTTTATAATATCATCATCTTCACTCTGGATAGCTTCATTGTTGTAAGCTTCATCTTCCTCTTCCTTCAAGATGTTTGGCAATTGGGTAAGGGTCTAAAATAAGTATGAAAACATCAATAGAATAAGTTTTAAGTTAAGAGTATTCATCATATGGGGTCATACCTCAAGATTAATGGATACCAGTGAATCATTCATGTTTATAATTTCCATTTCAATTTCTCTTCTACTTTGTGAAGATCCATCATTCACAGATTGGAAGCATGTTACTTGGACCTGAAAACATATTTATGACTGCATATGCATACTACCAAAACATTCAGATTCACTGCACAAATAGTTACCGATGGTGCCTTCGAAGTTTGGTCAGTGAGAAACACTGCAAATATAATACCAACAAAACTTGAATCCATTCGCTGATACATGAATTGAGTAGCAAGATCTGAAAGCATACTGGTTTAGCTCATATTATCATGTTACTAGTGTTTTACTTTCAAGAAAAGCTTTCATGTCTCCTACTCACCAACATGGGAGGGCCAAACTGTGATGTGAGGATGTGAGTGGTACCATCCTACAACTCGCAATGGGCGACCCAATTCATTGGCTAGTTCCTCTGCCCTTAGTGTGGCTTGCACTAATTGTTCTTCTGATATTTCTACACGATCCGGCTTCTTATCAAGACGCCGCAATATCACGGATGATACTATTGAAACTAAAGTATTGTTATTATGAACCTGTAAGACAAGTAAAGTTGATTGTTTTGCTTCGAGTTGAGTAATAATTATGAGAATGAAATTATTTTATTACCTCTCCAATAAGTAAGCCCATTATTTCTTCTTTTTCCGTAGACAACGCATGTTGCATACACACGAGGGCTACATCTGATGAAAGTAATACTTTGTTTAGCATTATGTATTGTAAAGTGAAAAATAAAATCTGTGAAGCGACGAACAATCAATCAATAAGTAGGTATAAAATAACTACCGTAAAATAAAACACAAACAAATCGATAGTGTCAAGTCAGTGATATTTTTCCGTTCCCTTGTGTTATGGATATCTATTCAACGGTCGGCCAGAGATTGAGCTGGCTATCCCACCCCTGCAGCAGCCAGAGGTAGCCAACTTTCTTCCACACCCATCAGTCAGGGCTCTGTTCTTCCTTGAAGTGGTTAACCACCTACCAAGGCACGCACGGCCAAGAACTCCACGCTTTTTAACGGTTTGACAAATAGACATATCCTATAGTAAAGCTAAGCTCTGATGAGTAGAAATAGAAAAAGGCATGAAAAAGTAATGGACAAACAATGGAAGGATGAATAGAAATGAATCAATTATTTATTTACCATTTTTCATCTTGTCTGTGCGTGCAGTGATGAATTGATTCAGATAAAAATAAATTTGTGCTATGGATAGATATTGGGCTCCCCATGCGTATCTGATATTTGTTTTATTCTTTGCGTATTTCGTGCGTGAGCGTGAGTGCACAGCATCATAAACTTTACAAGTGTGTCGTTTCGTTTCACTTTCAATTAACAAAATAATGTCTACCTTACTCAAAACCTTTGATAAACCCAATAGTAAAGAAGGATCACGAACTTATAAGTGCTATGAATATGCTACTAAAATATCACTAAATTTACACCACTTGAAAAGAGATGAAAGATTTTGTGATATAGATCTAATATCAGGATCAACTACAATCAGGGTATGTCATTTTATTAAATAAATAGGTAACAAATAACTTAACATGTTCTATTCTTATAAATATTCCCTGCCTAGTTATAGTAAACTATGATAAAACTAAAGTATGATAAAATTCAAGTGCAATGTTTTTACAAGATAAGTACCCAATTTGTTCCAGGCTCATCGAGTAGTACTTGCAGCAAGTTCAGAATATTTTGATGCTATGTTTAGTGTGGGTCTGGAAGAGAGTCATAAAGGGCATGTTGCATTGCCAAGTGTCCAACCAGACATCCTGGCTAAAATTATAGACTTTATATATACAGGTAAATGAAAACTATGTAAGCATTATGAGGTTAATAAAGATAGAAGAAGAAACTCATACACTGTAAATAATGTATGTGTGTACCAATAAAATGTGTAATGGCTCACCACCAAGTCTGCTACTCCATCAAGGCAGTTTTTAATACAAAAATCTTAATTATCATTTGCAGGTGAAATAGTTATTGACAAAGGAACAGTGCAGCATCTGCTTATTGCTGCAGACATGTTACAACTAAGGGAACTAGTGACAGGGTGCGGTGAATTCTTGAGAAGGGAACTGCATCCTTCTAATTCACTGGGTATCTTTAGGTGGGTACATAAGTTTTTTCCTGCAAAATGAGGTAATGAGGTTGCATAAGGCATTCACTGCCCCAGCCTCACCAGGAAGATCTTTGGCATGTGCTTTGTGAGTTGGGAATGTAAAGTATTATGTGCCTACCTACAGTGATAATTAGGAGAATCTCCTTGGGGCTTAAGAAAATACCTATGAAAATGCCATAACTATTATTGCAGCTTAACCAAGTTTTGTTTGCATAACTTTGTTAGGTCTGGGTAGTAAAATCTTGTAGATAATGCATGAACATATATTGCTTTTTACAGATTTGCTGAAGCACACAACTGTATAGAACTTGCTAATGAAGCATTGGAACACGCCCAGTCCAATTGGAATGTGGTAGCTAATGGAGATGAGTTGCTAGAGCTTCCTTTACAGCAACTGACAACTCTCTTATCATCTGAGCAACTGAAAGTTGATAATGAGGCACAGGTACTTCAAAATCTGAATATAAATCAACTTCATTATTACTTTACATGCTTTATTTGATATATTATTATTTGAATGTATTTCCGTTTTAGCGACCTAGTTCTTGTTAACAAATACATTTTACCGATTTTAGGTGTTGTACCCAGCCCTAAGATGGCTAGAGCATGAGTCCATGGGCCGACGACGACACTGTTTCGAAGTATTGAGTCATGTAAGACTCGCTTTGATATCGCCTGAAGTTCTAGACGAAGCTATCAAAAACGTGCAAGATCCTTCAATAGCAGTGGCTTTAAAAACTGTCAGAATAGATATGGTAATTTCAAAATACATTTGCATAGAAATGTGTGAGAAAAATATCCTATTGGTATTGATTGATAAGCTAAGAGTGATTCTTATTCTATAGGCAACAAGGTACTACCTATCGCGACATCTGATACCCCCCTGTATCATTAATTCGGATTGATCATCCTTCAACCTTTTACTCTCAGTATTATTATAAAGTTATTGTTTCATATTTATACAAAACGTTATAAAATCATACCAAATAATATACACCGCCATCTTATGATATTTTCATCACACCTTGTTTGCCTGGAAGAAATCGCATTAAACGACAAGGCCGCCAATTCCATTTCTATAGGATAAGGCTATGTACCTACTAAAGTACTATCTACCTAAACTTCACTCAAAGGTAATATTAGTTTCAAATTATCACAGAAATCGGGTCGCGGTGCGTTAGTTCCATTGGGGGCAGAGCCTCGGGCGCGCGCCCGCCGGTACCTGGTGGTGGTGGGTGGCTCGTGCCGCGACACGGCCGCTGCGCCGCCTCATACAACTGACAACATACTCTCTACGGTTATCAAATATGATCTACTAAAGGGGTAAGACGTGTTACTTTTAAATTTTAATACTTACTAGCAATGCACCCCGGCTTCGCACACGAACACCTTTTAAATAGGAAAAAATCCGTAATACATTGATTTGATTTATCTCTATTGGTCTACGCGGCGCACGCCGACAAAGTCTGCAAGATTTTTTCCGACATCTTCAACAATCACCGACATATTTCAGACGCACCTAACTAAACCTTGAATTACTTCGTCCATAGCTGAAAACCGTATGAAAATCCGTTCGGTAGTTTGTGATTTTTTTGTCTTCAGACAGTCGCGGCGCGGCGACGGACTTTGTCGTATAAAGGACATTCCAGCGTAACAACATAATAACACCCTAGGTAAAATAAATAAATTAACTAGTTTGTACTTGAATCTATGATAACAGCAAAGCCAATGAATTGATTCAACAGGAATGGTATTTTTTTTTTATAATTTTTTCAGTTTTCGGCCTTTTTATCGATCCTGAACATAGTGTAGTGAGATTAAAAATTACGACACCTTAGGTAATCTCAGATTACCTAAGGGGGTGGGTTCCGTACCTAAAAAGAAAAACCGGAACCCTTATACGATCACTTTGTTGTCCGTCTGTCCGTCCGTCCGCCTGTCCGTCTGTGCGTCTGTCTGTCAACCCTCTTTTCTCAGGAACGCGTGGAGCTAACGCCTTATAGCACACTAAAGAGAAAAATCCGAAAACCGTGAATTTGTAGTTTATTCACATAAAAAATAATAAATAATATTTGATTCTGACCATGGACCAAAACTATAGGGACCTATAGGACCTACCCCGTTGACCTAGAATAATGAAATTTTACAAGAAGCAAGGCCTTCGAAAAAAATAGAAAACCGTGAATTTGTTTTTTCGGTCCATCGTGAGGATCAAATATATTTTAATAAGTGAATAATAAAAAAATATATTTGATCCTGACGATGGACCGAAATCCTATAGGGTACTTCCCGTTGATCTAGAATCATGAAATTTGGCAAGAAGCGAGGCCATATAGCACAAGTAAAGCGAAAAATCCAAAAATCATAAAGGGCATAGCATGTCACTCTGTTAGAACTTGCTAATACTAGCAAAGAAAATAATATTTGTGTTAAAAGAAATATTTATTTTTAGCAAAATAAATAATAATAATAAGTTTGCTCCGTGTGCTCCGAGTGCTCCCGGGGAAGTTCCTGGTTCTCGTCTCCGCTTGCGGAGTGTTACCCCAAGAGAACCAGATCCCCACCTCTTGCTTGCCTTCATTGGCCGGTCTGAGTGCAGTCGCGAGAGATGCATCTTAGGATGTAGACTCGGGGGGTGGAAGTGTCTAATGGCGTAATAACGAGGAAGCCCGCTCACGTGTCTTCGTGATGGTCAAATCGGGGCCGCACCTCTCGACACCCCTTAGTCGTTTGCACCGATGTTGTTCCTTTACCGGCATTTACGGCAACATTTTGAGGAACCCGTCCAGCATTCGGCAAGCCACCGTCTGCCGCTTGTAACAGTATTGAGAGTATGTTTATGGCAGGCGTCCATAGTTTCCCCCATAGCCCATTTACCCAGTCCATCCTTCACCACAATAACATGGCTTTTTTGTTATTTTCATTTTCCTTTGCAATAGTCTCTACACCTGGCGGATATCATCTTCGGGTGTATCATATTGTGCAACCAAGGATGATACCCGCTATGCGTAGTTCTCGCCTTTAGATTAATTCTCATAAAGGGCCTCTGTGCTGTTGGCTTCGGCTCCACGCATGCCTCCCAAAGGACCGGGTCACTATATGGCCCGTGATCATGGAAATGAGAAACAGAATAATAATAAAAATGTTTATTTACAGAAAGATTTAGGTACAATATTCGTACTAGTCTAATTATTAATAGTAATACACATTAAATTATCACTATCTAGCACAAACATGCTTAAATAAACCGATTAGGGTCAAAGTAAATGACTCCTCGCTCTAACTAAGTTAAAATAACTTGTATTGAGACACGAGGGCTCTTCTCTCCGGCTACAAATAAGGTCAACCAACACCCAGTGCGACTATGATTATTATTCTCATAGAAATATGAGTTATGAATCCGTGTAAATACTTTATACAATAAAACTAGATACAAGGAAACTAAAATTACTAAGAAATGCTTTAAAAACTAAAAATAATAATAACAAAAGAATAAGAAGCTGAAAAACACAACCACACACCAGGTGCAGCCCAAAACTAAGATTGTACCTCCATCAAGTGCTCTACCTGCGCATATACAAGGTCTTGCAAGTACCGTGTGACGAGAAGTTTACAGTCGAGACTCGATTTTTGTTGTAAGTCATTAGTTTTATTTAGTTTATGATAGATGTAAGGCCCTAAGAACTGTGTGTGGCGATGTGCAAACGATGTTTTACATGATTTTGAATGGTACACTTTAAATTTATGGCGTTTATGGGAGACGTTCAATTGAGGTGAAACTATATGTTGCTTAATGATAAGTTGCCGTACGAATACTTTCCTAACTGAGAGTACTTGCAGTTCTTTATAGAGTTCAGTAGTGGGGTACTTGTAAGGCTTGTTAAAATATTGTCTACAGTTTGGTTTTGGAATCACATTCTTTTTCTGCTTAGCTTTAAGCTACCAAATCCATATAGGGTACAGTCAGCGTCAAATTGATATGAGCCTCTAGAGAAGTCAAAATGATCATTTAAATCCCCTCACAAGAATGGCACGACAATATAATGAGTTACACAATGATGACGGCAGACTCGATATATTTGTTCCAAGACTAGGTCAATTCATGAAAATTATTAAAGAGAACCTCCACTTCAATATCAAAGAAACGAAACCGAGTCCCAGTACATAGTACATTTTGTAGATTGTGGATTCTACTTGCTTGTGAGTGGAATTTACAATTTTACAATTTTGTGTATAGCATGTAATCTAATTTAAGCAACCTTAGTTCTAATTGTTTGTTACTTTTTTTCTGTCTTGTTTAAATAACCTGTAATATGTAGATAGTAATAACTCTACCTACTCGATAATATTTATATTATAGCAGCACGTACATGTGTTTATGTTGCAATCAAGTTCTGATCAAGATTTATGTAACCTCATAATTTAATGTGATTGTGATGTGTTTTGTACGTTAAATATTTTATTTAAATAAAATAAATAATCGCACACAAGTAACAAAACGCTGTCCCCCGACCCGTCATTTTACTTGTCTAAGTGCTTATTTTGTAAGCCTAAAGAAATAAAGTTATTGATTCTGATTCTGATTCACGAGTTGTATGAGTTATTATTTCGATAATTTGGTGAAATAATAATTGTAATTTAATGTAAAATCTCATTTTACATTAAATTACATCTTAACTCTTATATCTTAACATTTTAGTTACAACTTAAGAAAAAGCTTCTTGATCGTTTGTCTTTATTTGGGAACCAAAGCCATCCACATAGGTAGATCTCATAGGACCGTCACACTTAGAAAATGACAATTTGCTGGGTGAAATGTGTAATTTGGGACTATATTTTTATGGTTTCATTCATAACTATTATCTGGTTTCTTAATGTCATTATTTTGAAACTGATTGCATTAATAGTTTTAGAGAAATAACTTGAAAGCAATGCAGTCCCGAAGTTTTTCGACTCCTACGTCACTTGACCTAGGAGGGAGGGTTGCAGGTTCAAGTCCCATCGAAGTCAATTGTTTTTGGCACATAATAAAAAATTCTTAGAGATTACTAAGGTACCTACTTGAAATTTGAGTAAAAAGGAGTATAATGTCCCGCCCGTCAGATAGAATTTTATTTCGCTTACAGAGAATGGGAAGAGCTTGCGTCAATGGGCATAGCGCGTATCCAGCCGGGTGTCGCTACGCTGGGCGGGCGAGTCTACGTGGTGGGCGGAGAGCAAGGCAGCCAGATACTCGCCAACGGAGAGGTTTATGACCCACAGGTAAGCTTTTGATTCATCAAATTTGATGATGGCCTGGGCATCGAGTTCTACAATTAGGTATACTAGGAAAGAACCTACCTGATTTGACAAAAAATTTAAGCCTCTACGATTTTGACTTCTTTGAACCATCATGAAAACTGCTGCACAACTTTTTATCAAACATACAACAAGAACACTTTGGATGAACTCGCCTTTTAACAAATACGAACAATAACGAAAACCACTGTTTAGGACCTTCAATGCCATACATATATAGAGATACACATCACCACATAGCCACCTTGCCTTAAAATTCGTCGAAACTATCGCAATGGTTTGTTCCGAAACATTCAAAATAGTAAATACAATCTAAAGAACTTTTAGGTATTGCATAAGTACTTACTATGTCCATGGTATAAGTAATCTTAATTTTACGGTTGTGTCTATATTTTTTTTGTTAATGGTAAAGCGTTTGACCACCATCACACTTGTCTTGAGAAAGTGAAGATGTGGCCTAAGATGGAGCACGCTTACCGAAAAGGAACTTATTCACTCGGGATTACTATTAATTTGTTTATTACAGTTGTATCTATAGGATGTCACTAAAATAAATAACTGGACAGCACTCCGCCGCCCCTTTTATAACGATCGTAATAAAAAGGATAGCATCATTTGTAGTGCTGGTAAATAAGTTTAGATTTGACGAAATTTGAATTGACACCAGTAGTGCCCGAGTAAAAGTTGCGTTAAAACTAATTTCATTTTGCAGACTGACAAATGGACAAACATATCACCAATGAAGGAAGCTCGGTGCGAGTTCGGCATAACGGGGTGGAACGGTAACCTGTATGCGTTCGGTGGGTGGGTCGGTTCCGACATGGGGGCTTCGGTCGAGGTGTATGACCCTTTCATGAACGAGTGGACAGTCTGCGGCCGCATGCCTGAACCCAGGTTCGGGATGGGAGTCGTCAACTTTGAAGGTACGAAATGCGTACACATTTTTGTTACTCTATGGTCTGACTGAACTGAACCTGTAATTCCTGCCGAACTCAACCTCACATTATTTTCAAATAAACCGCCCGTGCTTGGCCTTTGCAAAAGTCAATTCCTTCTGATTGGTTTTCGGAGGTGACACTACTACGATTTGAGAATTGTGTAAATACATTTATTAGTTAAGTCGACGCCAAAAATTTTATTTTAGATTTTTTTTTTATTTGTTCAGAAATATTATATCTTGATTTTGTCTGGAGATTTATAAAGAAGTTTAGTATAGTCTCACTGAGGACAATATCCAACCCTTGAGTATTGTGTTGATCATTTAGAAGCATCTCCGACACGTTTCAGTAATATCATAGCTTGTTTCAACATTCCAGGTCTGATCTACATAGTAGGCGGTTGCACACACACGCACCGCCGATACACCCGCGATCTCCTGTGCTACCACCCCGCGTCTCGCAAATGGCACTCCCTAAAACCGATGCACCACGCGCGGAGTCAGGCCGCCACGGTGATACTCGACAATTATCTCTATGTTATCGGGGGAAACGCGCCGAAGAGGAACGTTCTCACGTCTGTTGAGAGATATAGTTTTGATGACGTGAGTATTCCGCTGTCTCAAAATGTGTGTGCTATTTTCAGTATTATGATTCAATGCTATGTCGCATTATCATACAGTATACCATATCGCTTTTGCGGTCGGCTTTTTATTTTAATGGTTCTCACGGTCCTGTAAGCTGCAAGAAACAGAGAAGGGAATTACAACCACCACACAACAACAGTTAATGCAAAATTATAGGTATTTAAGGTTTTTGAGAGGAAGGTTAAGGAGATAGTGATAAGAATGTATGAGATTGACAGAAAGTTGTATTGCATATTCCAGGATAACTGGGAAGAAGTAGCAAGCTTGAAGGAGGCTCGCGCTTGGTGCGCAGCCGGTGCCGCCGAGGGCATGCTCATAGCAGCTGGTGGAGACAGCGAGCGGAACGGCGAGCGAGCCTTCTACCGAGCACGCACCACGCTCGCCAGCGTCGAGATATACCACCCGGCGGACAACGCCTGGCGCCCCGGACCGCCGCTGCCGCACTCGCGGGCCGAGGCTGGTGCCGCTTTGCTCTGACACCCGCGTTCCTGCACTAAAGCGAGAAAAACGGCGAACGAACCTTTTACCGAGCACGCACCACGCTCGCCAGCGTCGAGATATACCAGTCACCGTACAATGCCTGGTGCCCCACTCGACCAAGATTCCTATAAAATAGCTGAAAATCGAATATGTTCGACTCAAAGTTGATTTTGGCTGCTGCCTCGTCATCCGCTGCAGGTTAGTGTGACACATAGTGTGATGGAAGTATGAGTGTTACCAGTGCGATTATTTATTTGTATACAAAGGGGTTAAAAAACCCAAGGAATATTGGTGGAAAATATTTAATCATTGGTATTATCGGAGCAAAGCGCAGAAGCTCGAAACAATATTTGGTTTTGAAAGCTTTGATTCATCATTTAATTGATCATTCGTTCTTTTTCGAATTCAAATTTAAAGATTTTTTAGCTACACATGCTACATAATCTCAATTATGCGGTGTTCAAGTTTGTGTTTTAGTTTTTAGTGACAACTTTACTAATACCTTGTTGATGTCATCAGTTTTTGTTAAGTTGTTATTCATAAATGTCTTTGTTGACATAAGAATCTGGGTTCTAAATCGGAGTATACAATTAACCAACGTATTCAGAAATAAACTCTTCTAAGTCCGAAAACTGGACTCAAACGATATTATAATCTAAACAAATTTGAAAATATTTGCGACTATACCAGCCTGAAATTTTTTGGAATTGCAAAGCCCCTTGAACTAGAACCATAAAATATGTTGGCAAGAAGCAAATCTTTAAGCTCGTAAAGAAAAAAATCTGAAAAGCGAAAGTTTGTAATTGCATCACAAAGAAAAAAATATTCTTGCAAAAAACCAAAACTGGGTAGGTACTCCCCATAGAATAAGAATCATGAACTTTGGCAAGATGGCGTTATAGAAAAAAAACCGAGAAAAGTTATTTTATAAGATCCACTGCGCGTCTGAGTCGATTTTTTGCTCATAGGTAAGTTTGTACGGAACCCTTCATGAGCGAGTACCAGCGCTAAATAAAATTAGGTAATATAAGATGATGGTGACTCTTATTTGATGAATCGTCGAGCGTCTTCTTGATCATATTGTTTCGAAAAATGATAAAAAGGATATCAGTTCCCTCATGCAATCTCAGAGTACTCTGGGGCCTTGACGTCTTTCATGTGGTTGCAATACAAATGTTCTTGATAACCCGGATAAGGAGTAACTAATCAATGACCAAAATGACTGCCAAATCTGCCTATGTGTATACTTGTTACAAAATACTTCTTTGTTTTCTTGATTCGATCAGTCGGAGGGTAGTTCTTAAACATTTTTTTATAAACCAATTAGGTTATATTAACCAGTAGCCAAGTATCCTATGAAGGTACAAAATAAATTGTTTAGACCTAGCATAGCAACACACAAAAGCGAAATCTGTCGATTTCGGCTTGTATTAGGTAGGTTATTTATATGTAGGTTTCCAGTTCTTATCCACCAATACTAAAACGTCGAGGTTTTTAGAAATGTACCGACTTTATGCAAGCAGAAATCTAATTAATAAGTCATTTATTATTAAAATTTCTATGTACGCAAATATTATTAAAAATCTATAGTGAATATACTTAATGATATTAGAGTTATAATTATATATGTTATGTATTATTACTGTATAAATAAATACTATTTATTACGTGGTTTTTAAATAAATTACATATAAGCGTACATATCTTTTTATTTTTCACATAAATTCTTTAAGTCTGACACCGTTTGTCCACCGCCGCCGTCAACGAAACAGATAACGAGATGACGGCGATGAAGTAGCGACTACGTGGAAGTATCGATACATTTACGTGCATTTACTCTGGCTTATCTACCGTCACCCAAGCGCCCCGTCGTCCGGCCGCCCAAGATACGAGTAGTTCGGCCAATGAGTATACAATAACGGTAGTTATTGTATACCCATTGGCTAGAACCTCGGCTTGAGATTGTGACGGATCGATTTTTTGTTTTAAGTACTTTCACTATAGCGATGATCGTTACTCGTATGAGGGTGAATCAACTTTAATGGCGATCCTTTTTTTTATGGACCATAGACCTTCGTTTGGCCACAATCTCACCTGATGGAAAGTGACGATGTGGCCGACGGTGTATCACAAAGGTCTAGAAGATACCTATTCACTGTTGTCTTGAAGAGACCCAGATTGTAATTGGAACGAAACGCAACCCTTAAAGCCCTCAAGGCCTTTTGTCATTGAAAAAACGATAAAATCTGTATTTCAGTTTAAAATATGACTGTTTTCGTTTAAACAACTTGTTTTCTTAATTTATACTACTGTATATAATTTGTACTAACAGTATATGAATTCCTTGGTGTACATTAATTGTATTTACGGAAATAAATACCTTTTGAGTTTTGCCGTTACGTACTATGACCGTTACGATTACCTTGCCGATATCAGAGGAGCATGGGTGAATTGTTTTCCTGTCATGGAAAAACGATAAAATCTGTATTTCCGTTTAAAATAACTATGATTCTTTAATGTTAACGTAAACTCAGATTCTCTGCTAACATGCTAGTTTCAGTTTTTTGTAGTTTACCTATAGCAAAATTTACGATTTTCCTATGTTCCGCTGCATTTTGCAATAAACTATAAAAAACTATGACAGCAATATGCCTTAAGACAAAATACTATGGAATTAACTGAAATAGACAAGTCTCGAAGTATCAACGTCTGTAAGATGACGGATTTTTTTGACTGCATACGCTGCAGAACTAAGTCTCGTCGTATTATTAGCGGATGAATCTTTTTTTTTACTGTATTTATAGAAATAATATCGTTATCGGTGACGTGTCGGTGACGACGGCGGCGGCGCGGCGGTGGACAAACGGCGTACCTATCTAAGTCAAAACCAAACGCTATAAAAACATCTCCACAAATACATAAAATTGAAGTGTCGAAAATTTTATGTCAAAATAACACCTTTTTACTGAATGCATTTGAAAATATACAATGGGTGGTAGAGGTTAAAAAACAATAAAAATTTGAATTTTTCTCTCTGTCCGATTGATGTATTTAGACATTAAAACCAGGAAATCTGGCATCCATGGCATGGCAGAGGTCTTCGGCCAGATACAAGCGTCCGAGCAGGCCTTCGAAGAGCGAGGCGGGGCGGTCCGGCTGATGCTGCTCTGTGCCGTGGCGCTCCAACAAGCACCATTCCATGAAGCAGCAGGCTCGGTACAGGTACAGGGATTTCTGGAAACATAAAAATTAAATATTATTATTATTTTTTTACTACAAAAGGAACCCTCACGCTCCATACGTTTTGCCTCGTTCTGTATTATCAATTTATTGCAATAAGTTTTCAAAATAGTGCACCTACCGAATTCCGAAACTAGCATAAAACATGTACGTTCGTTCCGTTGGTATAAATATATACTCGTACCACCATATTGCAGAGTGAGGCAAAATATACCGATCTTCTTGAGGTGTTAGTTACCCTTTGTTTTGTAGTTAAAAAGTTTTGTTATAAGAAAACTAGGTTTTTTTGAAGGCAAATGTCCACATTTTCAGATTTTAATCAAATTTACATGCAGCTTAGAAAATAGCATTTCTCAAAAAAAATAAGTGGATTTCTATCGACTCCATTTCCCGGAACACTTTTCCCAAATCAACTTATGAAATGAAGTCGTAAAAATAGTTAAAAATAAAAACCCGACTACGTAATAAAATTCTTAAACAAGCGTTCACCTTATCCTATATATACATATGTCCTTATCATTTGATACTTAGGAAGTTGGAGGCCTTTGATTCCACTTGTACCCTAGGTATATGGGGAGTGGGTGCCTCCGACTACCTAAGTATCAAAAGAAAATGATCAGGACCATAGGTTAACGCTTGTTTAGGACTTTTATTGCGTAGTCGTAACTATTTTTTTTTCCTTTTTGCTGATAGCTTGAGAATAGTTAACCTCACAAAAGTTTGAAAACGGTTTTGTAAAGTACAAACAAAGGCCTTTGCAACGAACATTGGGGTTTTCGACCGTTACTTAGACCCCGCTATCTCGTTAGACACCCTTTTTTATCTGAAGTCACATCGGGTTAATAAGACTTACTCATTTATTGAAATCGGACTAGTAGTTTCAGCGCTACGTGGGAACATAGAAATCGTCTACATACATATATGCTGCCTTTGATAGTCTGGTAAAATAAATACAAAATAATATAAAAATCATTTATCACGGACAACACTTTAAACTGATTAAAATGTAAGGTCCATATGATGTTAAATAAAGGTTCTTATTATATGTTAGTAACTTAACTAAGTCTTGACAATGTTTTAAATTATTGATTTCAAACAGTGTAATCAAACAATAATGAAACTGGCTATTTCATCACTATTCGATTACAGTGTTTAAGGAAGGTAAAAAGCATTTTCCTAACAACTTCTATGAAATGTGAAGACAAATCGCCGTAGGTAGGTTGATTGCAATTTTTTTTTCGTGATTACCTTCACTAGATCACGTCCGCCCTTAGCGACAGTTAGACTAGTACCTACATTTTGTATGACAACAAGAGTTTTATCATTATTAATGGAACTCACCTTTGTAGCCTGATAGAGCTGAATAAACGCATAGGCGTTTCCACTGACCCCGTGACACAAACTATATCCCTTTTTGCAAAGCCCACGTTGCCATATCACTTCACCCAGTTGTACTGCCACTTTCATATATTTTTCATCATCAAACACCTATAAAGAAAAACTATAGCTATAAATTAAAACGGTCCACGAATGTGATAGGTATCGCGAGTTTAAATATAATATAATAGAATTATTTATTCAGATACAAAATCAACAATACATTTTTGTCAGAAGTGCCAGCCTATGTTAGGTTTAACTAGACACAGACAAAGGAGCATTAAAAAAGGGTTTTGCTTAAGTTAGAAGTTTAGTTAGATTAAGGGGGTGAATGTTTGTAATTTGTATTATAATAGTATAGTAGGTGTTGGTACCTGCGATGCCAAAATGTATAATGAAACGAATCCAGGCGCACCATGACACCACTGCACCAACTTATCTCCAGAACCCGAATCCAAGGACGATGGGAAGTTTCCACTTGGGAACTGCTGCGTCATTAACCATTCTAACGTTGGTTTTATAGAATTTTGACATTCTTCACTATTTACGTAAATGCTTGCCTGAAATAGACATTGAATAATAAGTTACAAGTAGGTGAAAAGCGAGGCATAGTTTTCTGTTATAAAAATAAGGTGCCTATTATGTAATGATTATGTTGTTAAGTATCATAGATTCCTGCTATGTCGTCGAGTGGACACAATGTCAATTTAAACAATATTATCTTTGGAGCAACTTTAGAGTTAGGTTAGCTATTACCTGCATAGGCATGCCGCGAGATCAAGTTAGGGGCGAACTCTAAAACGAATATATGTATGTACTTTAAATACCTAATATCGACTAAGTGTTTTAATAATAAATAGGCTTGATGACAGATTTTGAGAAACTACGACGAATTTTTTTTAGAATGGTATCTAGTTACTAAATAAATCATATTTTTGCAAAAAAGAATTGAGTTTTTAAAAATGCAATTTCAATTTCGCTCACGCTGGAATATTGGCGTCTGTCTACTATGGCATCATCGGTGCACGAACATCTGATGATACAGAATGACCATAATATTATCAAGAGAAGAATGTTATAACTTTACCATAGTTATTCTGTGCCACGGCATGACGTCACAGTTGTGTAATCTCTGATTGTCATGGCGGATTGCTGTATTTTGTAATTTTATTTTATCTAAATATCATTCAATCTTGATTTAAATAAAAAAATATAATACGTGTTTTCGACTCGGGTATGTATAATTCAGTAAATAAATAATTTTGGTTATTTTAAGAGTTCCGTACCTCAAAAAAAAAACGAACCCTTATAAGAGCACTTCGTGGTCCGTCCGTCCGTCGGTCAACCCTCTTTTCACAAAAACGCGAGGAGCTATTGAGTTGAAATCAACATCCAATATCCAGGTCCGTAACCTCTTGGAGCCGTGATATGAATGTTAATATAATAGTTATAAAAGTTGCAGACGTTTATGCCCAATTTTAATGAAATATCCAAGGTAATCACGTGCACAAAAAACCTATAGGGTTCTTCCCGTTGACCTAGAACCATGAAATTTGGTAAGAAGCAAGGTTTTCTAGCACAATGGAAAAATACGAATACAGTAATTTTGTAGTTTATTCACAAAAATTTCTTTTGTGCTTTTTGTAAGCGATCATAACCTATGTGGTAACTACATCCCGTTGACCTAGAATCATAAAATTTTGCAATAACAAGGTGTTATAATTACGGAACCCTCGGTGCGCAAGTCGACTCGCACACGACGTTTTTATTAGTTACTGTCATCATCCCTATTATGTGATTAGGTATCTACAGTAGGTACATACTTGTAATAACATACACAAAATCCCTGCCATTCCGTGTGCAGCCCCGAGATAAGCTTTGTTATGCCATCGCCACAAAAGAGGGCTACAGGAGTTTTCCTTAGCGGATAAATCTTTACCAGACTGTAGAATTGCATTTATTACTTTCTCAATATGGGTAGCTGGGATAGCCTCTTTTCCGCTTACGTATTTGTTAACGAACAATAATGCATAAAGGTATCCTGCTTTTCCATACAAAATCTCATCCGGAGAATCATTGAGAAGAGATGATAAGGATATGAGCCTGAAATTGTAAAGACGTTTTATTGTACTAAATAGGTGGTACTACGTAATGCTGGCTACTCGGCTAACAAGTAAACCTACCCAAGTGTGACCGCCCGAATTGGATGAATTTTAGTATACGAGTAGAACATTGAAAAATATTAAGCTCCGTCCCCATTTGTAAAATTTTGCCGAACAAAACACCGTAACATGTTACGAGAATTTGTTACGGATAGTGTGGACGGGTGGAAGTTTGCATCGTAACAGAACACCGTAATATTGCCGCGAACTTGTTTCTAGTAGTCCGGGAGCGGGAGTTACGGGTGGAGGATTGTCATCTTAAATAAATTCCTTTGCTATACCCCCCGACAGGGTGCATGTACTATTAAACTAAGCTAACATAAAGACCTACGCTGTGTGAAATAGTACATGTGAGCTAAATAAATAAATGAAACAAATAATTGTGGGGAGCCCACTGCCGGGGCCTCCACTGCGGGGAGGCCGCTACCGGGGGCCCAGCTGGGCAAGGTTTTGTCACAGGCAGGATGGCCCCCGCACTGACACAGCACGGCTCACTTTGCAAGTCGTGCTGCTCGTCCCAGGTTGACACGCACGGCGGTGGCGAGCGCCCTACTGTGGGAGCCCACTGCAGGAGGTCCACTGCTAGGGGCCCCCACTGTGGGGGCGAGCGGTGCGAGGGGTGCGTGATCACCCCTCTCCACTTTTCGTTTTCCCCGATGTCGTCTGAGACGGTCGCGCGCTTGCAGCGCAACAGTCGCGCTACAGTCGCGATGCCCTCGCGCGTTTCCATTCGCGTGTTCGCAGCGCTGAAAAAAGTCGCCGTGGGCGCGCGGTCACTGGCTGTAAAAATTTTGTTTTGCTTGGTATTCAATCCCGTTGCGTCATCTGTCATCTCGATTTTGAGGGTAAATTTTTGTTTATTGTATAACTCGTTTATTTTGAATTTCACATGAAAAATTGATTTAGCAAAAGTTGTTTAGAATTAAATTTCCTACAACTTTGGTTCTACTTTTCTTTTTTCCTAGGATTGAGAGAAACTTGGTTATGTAAATCTGTCACGACTCCCGGACTATAGCGATGGATACCATTTTGCAGGTGCGGGTGGGGCGGAACGAGTGTTCTTGTTACGACATACATTTGCCCGATCCATCAATCCCATGTAGGTTACGGCGCAATGTTACGCGTGTGGACGTTTCCCGAACATCGAGACAGAACCAAACATCCTTTGAAAAAGACCGACTTTGGATGAACCGGCCCGTAACCCGTTACATTTGGCCGTAACAAAACAAAATACCGTCCACACTTGTAACTGGCAGTACAAACAATTCGGGCAAACTTTCATAGATTGATATTTTGGGTCCATCTGACAAAACCTACTTAGCAAAATGACTAGCTAGCAATACATCAACACTTCATCTTCTCTTCATAGCATTTGAACTACATCGCTAAATTGAATTGGTAGCAAAAAGACTACTTTTTCAAAACAGGTACAGTCATTTACAAAAAGTTGAAATCCTAATCATGTCGTGTTTACTAAATACTGAAATTTTAAGACTTGTTAGAATGAGCAGTGGTTATGGTTTAAATATCATATATATTATAATGTTGCATCCTGATTCGGTTTCTGAAAAGTACTAGGGTTACAGAAGTTTCAAAAAGGTAATTATTAGCTTTCCTTTATGTACGCTAAACTAAATATAATTTCAAGTAAGTATACATTAGTATTACCTCTTAGACATTAACTATTACCTCTTAGAAAATCATGTTGCTAACTAGTACTTTTTGAACAAAAAATACGAAATCGGCTACAACGGTGTTAATACTTCATGGTTTCAAACTTCGTAGTTTGAAAACAAGACTGGTCAATTATAAATTAAGAAGGAAGCTGTCATGTTGAAGTATGCTTGAAAGATAACATCGAATATTGTTTCATTGTTATTGATTCATTTGGTTGTAATAGAAGCGTAAGCAGTGAAAGCCAAGAAAATGCCGGATAACCTTAAATTTATTACAAATCAAAAAGGAAAACAAGCACTTCTTCATAACAGCCATAGATATAATTTTGCTAAAAACAATAAAAATGGAAGCTTGTGAAGGTGCGTAAATAAAGGTGAATGTTCCGCTTCAATGACTTTAAATGACACTAAAGATAATATAGTACGAAAAAGTTCTCACTGTTGTGCACCTCATCCAGACGACAATAAGAGAGCGTTGATGATGGATTTGTGCCGTCAAGAAGTTTGTAGTAAAAAGGAACCGGTTAAGAAAATATTTGAAAGACATGTTCTCATACAGTCGTCAATAAAAGGGTCCGAAAATTTAATAATGCCATCTTACTCGGAAGTGAGAGATAACCTATATAGAGCCCGGAAGAAAACTTTGAATGTGAAAAGAACGGAATTCAAGAAAATACAAGAAGTAGTCATACCCAAAATTATGGCGTCTGATTTTTTGGTAGCAGATGATGGCGGAGATGACAAAATATTGTTGTTTTGCTCCAAGATAGCCAAAAAAACTTTGAAAGTATTACGTAATCAATATTTCTTCGGCGACGGAACATTTAAAAGGTGTCCGAAACCATTTTTTAATTTTTTTTCGATACATGTGGATTTGAATAGTTCTAGTGAGTACACTAATATATTGCCCGTTATATACGCCTTGCTCCCTAACAAGACGGAAGTCACGTACATAAGGCTTTTTACACTCATACGAGATGTACTCAATATTGATATTCGCAATTTCAAATGCGACTATGAAGCAGGTCTTATGAACGCCTTTAAAGCAGTGTTTCCAAGGGCAGTTGTTACGGGCTGTTTTTACCACTACAATCGAGCAGTTTGGAAAAAGGGCCGCGAACTTAAGGTTAAAAATGAAATTATTAGACATACAGCAAATTTGCCTTTATTGCCAATTAAATATATAGACGCTGGCTGGAGAGCAATAATGAATCGAGCTCCAAAAACCGCACGTAATGACAAGTTCATTAAATACTTCAAACGGCAATGGGAAAAATCATTTTCACTCATTTGTTGTGCTACTGAAAGGCATAGAACGAACAATGGCATGGAGAGCTGGCACAGACGCCTTAACGTCCGGATCCCACATAAGGCCACGTTGCTTTTATTTTTGTATATCCTGCGAAAAGAAGCACGCTTGAAAGATATTGCTATCAAGCAGCACTATTTTAACAAATCACGACGGTTGCGTCGCCACATACAATTTGATAAAATGCTCAAAAATGAAATTACATCACTGAAACATGGACACATCAATGAGATGCAGTTCTTAGAAAACATTTTTGAAATTAAAAAGCAAATTCTTCATCAGAACCATTAGAAACATATTTTTTTAAATTTTAGTAAGCCGATAAAATTTTTTTTTATTTAAGGGTAAAAACGACTCTTTCAATGAGGGGTTTAAAACTAATGTTTAAGTATAATTCTTAGTGTAATTTTTATGTTATAAAAACAAGAATAATCTTTTCTTTTTGTTGGTTATTAAACATATTTTTTCTAAATAAAATGTTTTTGTTACTAACAGTACTTTTGAAAAAGTAGTCTTTTTGCTACCAAGTCAGTTTAGCGATGTCGTTCAAATGCTATGAAGAGAAGATGAGGTGCTGACGTATTGCTAGCTAGTCATTTTGCTAAGTAGGTTTTGTCAGATGGACCCGATATTTTGTATGGGTGTATGAGACGTATAACTGATCGCAATATTTTTAGTTACGCGGCTTTGTTACGGTTACGTTGTTTTGTTTGGCGAAATGTTACAAATGGGGACGCACCTTTAGACTTAACGGCCCTAGTTCACTTTTAAGGATAAAAACTACCCTTGCAAAACCACGAAATTCCAAGGGTTAGATGGGTTAACCTGCTTGTGGTTTGATACTGGCGGTATTTAGGGGTAAGGTGGGTTAGAGGAAGGATGGTTTGTGGTGGTTTAGCCTACTGGAAGTGTGGAATCAATTATTTAAAAATTAGCCATTAAACTCGCGGTTCCCGGGGTTAGGTGAGTAAGCCTGATTGTGGTTTGGAAGGGGGGATTTACAGGGGTTAGGGGTTGGGTGGTTACATAAGTTAAGGATTGTGGTGTGGAGTTGAATCATTTTAAGATAAAATAAGCGACTAAACTCCTGTTCCCAGGGTTAGGTTAGCTTGTCGTTCGGTAGGTGGTTTTGCAGGGGTAGTTTTTATCCTTAAAAGTGAACTAGAGCCGCTAAAAAAAACATGTGTCTTATATTTTTCAATGTTCTACTCGTATACCAAGATTCATCCGATTCGGGCGGTCACACTTGGGTAGGTTTAGAGTGCGTCCTGAGCAGGGAGGTCCTGAGTGACGGCGCGGTTACCGCGTATGGCGGATTGCGGAGCGGATTTACACGCTGATACCTGTCCATAGTACACGCGGAAAATTTTATGCATGCCCGCGTCAATCGTCTTGTGAAACTCTAAACTATTACATCATACATAGTATCTAACATGTAAGGGAGGTAAGTTATCATTATTGAAAATCTGTGTCACCAAGAAATTCATTCAAATAAATTTGCAACATTTCCTTCACTATAAGCGAGTAAAAATCAAAATATGCGTATTGATGAGCGTATTCGCTTTTCCGTTTATAATTATTATTCCAGTTGAAAGACGTAGCCTCACCCAAATAATCCGTTCAACTTTGTTAAAATCTCCAGGTATTATTGGTTAATTGTATGTCTTATTAAAAAAAAATCTTATTCTATTATCTAGCTATAGCTAGTATAGTAGTTTTAAAACCCGAAGTAGGCTTTATCTAATAGTTAATGTCACCTACCGCTTATACAGGGATCTGTAGTCAGGAATGTTGTCGGTGGATTTTTTCTTCTCAAGCCGATACGATGTAACCATTGCTATAGCAAGAGGCCCTGCATCACCACAAAGAAAGCTGATTCGTTTTCCTTTTAAGTTATCAAGTTTTAGGTAATTCATTGCGCTCTGTAAAAAGATGGGAACCATGAAAATGCAAAGCATATTGAATAACTCCAAGCATAAAAAAATTGTTAGGTAAATATATATGGACTGGATAATATGGGATAATAGTCTGATGCAAAAGATAAGGTTACCTATCTATATGTTTGTTTCCTACCTCTTCACGCCAAAGTTAACAGATCGGGATGAAATGCCGGGGGCAGAAGCAAGTATCAACATAATATTATAAAGGTACCTGATGTTTGTTTCCTACCTCTTCATGCCAAAGTTAACACAAGGATAAAATAATTTTTAGGTCAAAAAAACTACAGTGAAGCGGAAGCTCTTCTTAAAGTTCTGTCATAACATAACCATAACACACAATCTCACTACACTAAACAAACAGCTACACTGTACATACCTACGCATCTATAGCATTTACATTAAACACTCCACATTCACGCTGTCTCTCTGTTGCCCAGACTCTCTTCAGAATGGTGACCTCAGGAGACTGAACCTACACACATACACTTTCACAACCAAACATACTCACATAATAGGAAAGTTCACATACACAATAGGTTTTTTTCCCTGCAGATTTATAGGTATTTAAAAACTTTTAAACATAGGTGTATCAATAACATAAGATAAGTTAACAATAGGTAATAATAATAACACTAATAACTTGTAGATAAGTCGAAGCTGAAATCCCTCGCATCTAGTAGATACAAGATTTTCTTTGTTAGAGCGAGGATTCGAACTGACTTTTATACCAGGATCATTAGTCTGTAAATAACATAGATATGTACATAACAATCGAAAGTTTATAATTGGTGTCCTATTTTTCGGAAAATAAATACTTTTGTTATTTTTTTTTTTTTTTTTGTTAACACATCGGGATCAAATGCCGGGGGCAGAAGCTAGTATCAACATAATATTATAAAGCAAACCTGTAATGTTTCTAGTTCATTGCGATCATTTGTTTCATTTAATGAACATAATAAGTAGAACAAAGCCAATCCCGCAGAACCTGTGTAGACGGTTCCGTCGTAAAAAATATCGCTTCTCATCTCATTCGTTAACAGTGACAGTTTATTCGTTTTAAAGTTTTGCAGCTTTTGAAAATAATTTTCGGATAGCTGAAAAAAAATTAGATGGGTTAGGGAGGCTACGGTGACTCAAGCGACAACCAGTGGCTCATACGTGTTTCGACCAGCAGGGCTATTCTAACTCGATCGAAAAGTTCCCTTGACTCGAAATGTGACACAAATCCGCGTGAAATTCAAATATTTTATACGATGTTTAATATTTTCTGCGTTCTACAAGCAATATCAATAGCAGAAAAGTAGCTTACTGTAAATCGTAAATCATTTTCTATGAACCCATGTTTTAACTAGGTAATTTCGATTCGATACGACTTTGGAGAAATTAATAATTTATGAGGTTTATTACTTAAAATCTACATTATTACCAAAAGCCCCATTAATCACACTTCATTGGAACATGGGTTCATAGAAAATGGTCAGCGATTTATGAAAAACTACTTTTTATGTAGTTTAATTCCTAGTAGCACGCAGAAAATATTATAAAACCGCTAAAATATTTTAATTTCGAGCGGATTTGTGTCAGATTCCGTGTCACGGAAACTTTTCGATCAAGTTAGTGAATGGTGCGCTTTATGTGACTATTTCTGTCGCACAATTGAAGCGAGTGAACACCAAACACGGTCAAACCAGTCAGCGGGCGGATCGAGCGCCGTAAGGAGGTGTCACCGTGTTTCATTTTTGCCGCGGACATAAAATTACTTTTAAGGTGAATTAATTTTGTTTGTCATACCTAAGTTCATCATAATTTGTGGTGACCATTGTGTTTGCCGTATAAAAGATATCGTAGCAGTCTTAATTGTGTATTTATTTTGTGTGTTTGTTAGCCGATTCAATTGACATCTACGAATATTTTCAAAATGGCGTAGTAGTGAACAGTGACTCAATGTTAATTAACATAATATATTTATTTAATTTTGAAACTGTTTTATTTATACTTAGTTTTTTTTATAAAATAACAATTTCAACTAACATTGAGAGAGAGATCATTTATTTACTCAAAAAACATTAATATCTTATTAAAAAGGCAATACTTAAATCTAAATAGTAAGTAACATAAAATAAAATTATAAGACTGTTAGGTATCATGGGTAAAATGGGTGGGGTGGGTATTGCAGTATTAGAGCATTTGCCCAATACTGCGCTGGTTTTCAGACAGGCCCTTGAGAAGTGATGTGTGAGGGGATACATAGTCATGAGATAACCAGTCTGCTTATTAACTAACTTTGTACATAATGGGTAAGCATTATCCATTGTTTCATTTATTAGTACAAATTACCACTAATGAATCATTGTGAACTACTAGAGTCACTGTGTAACACAGAGGTGAGCCACTCTGTACTACTACTAGTGGTACACAGTGGTTCAATTCTCATTACTTATTTTGTTTGGCAGTATTCAATGAAAATAAAATGATGCTATTTAAACTAGGATAGTTTAACAACAATCTGTGCAAATTTCAGGTTACACTTCTGAGATTTTCTTAATTTTCGACCTCTGAAAAAATAAAAGTCCCAGAGTTCCCTGACCCTACCTACATAGGCATAATAAGTCCATAGTGTAGGTAATAAAGTATCTATATAACCAAGGTGGGTCGTGTCCGAGAAATGTATAGCTGCAGTACGTTGCCTGGCAACAAGAGTAATGTAGGTAATATAAGGAAGGCCGGCATTGACAGCTAGAATAAGCAAAACGCAAGTTTTTTTGCTATCAAACTAATTTAATACCGTCGATCATTTAAAACACATGAAATTGTGAATTCTAAGGCACGGCTTGAGTTGAGAAAAATTTATTATTAAATAAATTAATTAGTACTACTGGTTTTTAAATCCACCCTGGATTTAAAAACCAGTAGGTAGGTAGGTACTCGTACCTACCTAGTTTCAGTCTAATGATTTGAACACATAGCCGAAGCCGCGGCAGAAGTATGGCTTGCATGAGGTGAGGACTATTATTAAATTACTTGCCTACGTACATACCCATAGAATTAGAGCAGCGAGTTTTTACTCTATGTACTTACCCTATTGCGGGTATCATGAAGAAAATTCGCTTTCTCATGAGAATTTTCTCGATCGAATCGATTTTCAAATGAGTACGAAGTCGAAAGCATCTCGGATCGACATGTAGTAGAGAAGCTACCGAGAGAGCAGTAAGTAAACCTACGTAAAATAAATAGGCAGTAAATGTTATCCTACGAAAAAAGCAGAGTAGGTAAAGTAATCTTTATACTGCTGGTGCTATGCCTGATCTATTAGATGTTTAACAGTATTGTATTCTCTTTGATGTGAGATGTTTAAATACCTGTGTAGTTTGTGATGTTTATTAGTATGTGCTATGAGGCAAAGATAATAATACAATAATGAGGTGAAGAGGATACAATAAGCTATCAAAGAGAATACAATACATATGCCATGCCATGAGGATACAATAACCATAGACTATAGAGTAACTATTTATATATAGAGCACGGATGTACTAGGGATGCATTTTAATAAAGCACAGAAATCTAATAGGGAAGCAGAATCAACATTTCTAAAACTATGCGTACCAATTACACCTACATACAAATATCACGTACACATGGATAATCTATGGGCAGAACTCAGGGACAAGGGGGCGTGGGCATCTATTCCGATAAATATAATTCGGTTTTTGGTCGCGTGTGAAGTGAATGTGTTTGAGGTTATGTTACAGTGCAAAATCAAAATAGGTCTCAAAATCTAGTGCTTCCGCCTATATAATGCGCTACAGGTCACTACCTACTGTTTTATTATGAAATGGGAAGTATAGTACCAATTGATTTGATCCCACCTCGTGCATAGTCATCGTACCTTGCGACACACCGACAACTGTCTCTACGGAGCCAAAACCATGTCCGACCCAGGACAGATGCCCCCCCCCGAAAACCACCGGACTTGCCTTACGTGGGCCCAGTATTAGAGTCTGTACCCTCCACAGGGAATGAGACAGGACTCGGCACTGGTGGAACTGATGCTCCACGGAGCGCCGAAACCGACCGTTGCCCTGGTGAGCGAATCGTGCAGCCAAGACGCCGCGGCTCCTCTGACGAAGAGCACGGCAATGATGAGAAGCGGCTCAAATTTAAGCCGCACTCCCCTCCATCACCACCACATACCTCGCGGATTGCTACTTCCCCGGCGCGGACGAGCATCCCGCTTCCAGTGCGCTCAGTGAGATCAGAGCCCAAGAGCATCCTAGGAAGTCAAGACGCCGAGCCCTCACGGTATCCACAGCCACGTTCACCCTCTCCATCAACCCCCCCGCTGCCAGAAGATGGTGGTGAAGACCTGGCCTGGTCACGACTGTGAGTACGATTCTGAGCGCACCAACACCGCCTCGCCGTCACCAGATAGCCATGACTCCACATCCTACGTGGCAATCGAACCCGTCAGGAAGCATTATCGGCGGGTATGCCCCGAAGGCATACCCGCCGATAGTAGTTGAAAAACTACCAAACTGGACGAACCACTTCTCCACGCTGGCCCGAAAACTAGGTCACGCGCCAAATGCCTGCCCCTTGGGAGAGTGCGATTCATTCCGCGCTCGCCCGAAGAGTACCGGGTAATACAGAGACACCTCGAAGAAGCAATGGAAACAGAACCTGAATTTTCCTGGTACTGTTACAGCCTCACGACAGACCTACCTACGAAGATAGCTATCCGTGGGCTACCAGCAGACACCATTCCCAGCGAGATCAGCGCTGCTCTGGAGGAGCATGACTTCAGAGTACGCTTCGTGCGAGCTATACCCCCGGTAAGAGGACGACCAGGTTGCCTATTCCATGCCCAACTCGACCATCTAAACCAAGAAGAGTTAGCTCGACTTTATGGAATAAGGGAGCTGCTCTACATGCCTGGAGTAACCATAGAAGCCTGGCGGGGTGCAGTTGGTGGAGTGGCACAATGCCACAGGTGCCAGGCATATGGACACTCGTCACAAAACTGTCACAGGCCACAGCGCTGTGTGCGCTGTGGTGAACAACACCCGGCAGCAGAGTGCCCAAGACCAGTGACAGAGAAACCTAAGTGTGCCAACTTTGGCAAACAACACACTGCCAACGACCGCCGCTGCCCTACTTTTCGGAGACTAGTTCGGAAACGAGGAGCTAAGACCCCCGGGATACCTCCAAAAACCCGAACCTCACGGCAAGTCCCATTCCCAGCTGTACGGCTAGACATAGCGTACGCCACTCGGGCAACCACGGCCCCCACCAGGACGGGCGAAGCCTCTCCAGAACCATGTCCAGGAGCCCGTTCAACAGCACCCGAACATGCTCCGACGACTAACTCCACATCAACGCCTGTTGCAACATTAGGCCCTCCGGCAAACCCACCGACGGAGCGTGGAGCCCCCCTAAAGAACAGGAAAAAACGAAGGAACAAGAAGAGGAAACCAATGGCAATCTCAACGCCACGGCAGCCTCCACCGGCAGCTCGAGAACCAACACAACTAGTGCATCCAGAACCAGAAATTCACTGGGAACCCGCAACGACACACGCCGACCATGCACCGACGATGACGAACGTAACCCCGGGTGTACCTCCAGCACACAAGGTGCACTTTGCTCCTATTGCACACTCGTCCACGGAGACATGGCCGCAAGCATCTCCCGGGACCTCTCCATGATCGCACCGATACCGCAGGAGCGACAATACCACCCACGTGCCGGTGTACGTCTCTTTCAAGGCCGGTGCCTTGAAAGAGACCATGCAAGAAGATGCCGCAAGAATAGCGAACAGCGCCAGGGACCCGATGCGGACCATGCTCGGGATCCTGGCGGATCTGTTGGCCACTATCGTCGCCGGGGGCAATCTCAAAGAGGCGGCGTTAAGAGGATTGGCTGCAATAAACGAAAACCAGTATGGGTAGCCACAACCATCTTCGGCTCCTATACTGGAATCCCGGTGGGGTTAGGGACAAAATCCCACCCCTCCGCCTATTGGCCCAATTGCAAAACGCGCACCTAGTCTTATTGGGCGAAACAAAGCTTCACAAAAACTTTGAACTCAAAATCCCTAACTACCACACCTACCGACGGGACGAGACTTCACCCCAAGGCACAGCATACCGAGGTACAGCAGTTCTGGTAAGGAGAGATTTGGTCCACGAAGAGCTGAAGCACCCTCCGTTTAGAAAAGAATCCAAGCCCAGCAAAACATTGCCCTCAGAGTCTGTACAGGCGCTGGGCGTTACGTGCGAAACAGCGTCATCGCACGTGACCTACAGCAAGACACAGTAAAGGAGTTTGTGGTAAAGTTGGCGCGCAGAATGTACGACTGAGCGGACAACTTTCGCCACGAACATCTCAACGGACTCGCTCCTCTTCACACGAGACCATTGTACATGCTGGAGGACAAGGCGGATTCATCCATGGAGCTCTTTTAAATTTTAAATCTAAAAGCAAAACCGGAGATTATCATAGCGATATGAATTTTGTAAACTTCAGCAAATGGACTAGAGAAAAATTATTGCCAAATTTACCGCCAAACTCCGTTATCGAAATGGATAATACCTCATACCACTCGGTACAGGAGTACAAAAAGCCTACGATAACATCCACAAAAGCCATCATGCAGGCCTGGCTGCAAAGACACAATGTGAAATTTGATATGTCTTTAAGAAAATGTGATTTGTTGAACTTAATCAAGCAACACGGATCAGAAAATGTGTACAAAATAGATGAAATTTTGAAGGCGGCAGGTCATAAAGTCTTAAGACTGCCTCCATATCACCCAGACTTGAACCCTATCGAATTGGTCTGGGGCGATATCAAAGGGCAGCTCGCAAAAATTGAAATTGATGCAAATTTAGACAAAAAGAAAAATACACTGGAACTGTTGTTTGCCGAATTTTCTGTAGAAAAATGGGTTAACTGCGATAAGCATGTTCAAAATATTGAAAATGAATACTGTCAGCACGATCGCATCGTTGATGAAGAGATGGACCGATTTATAATTAATTTGCAAGATTCTGACTCAAGCTGCACAGACAGTGAAGACGATTCAAGCGATATGGATATTAGTGACGATTAGTCCTACGTAACTTTAATAACTTTTATCTGTGGTTAAATCTATAGTAATATTATGAAGAGGAAAGATTTCATTGTTTTGTCTGTTTGCATTAAATAGGCTCCGAAACTATTGAACCGATTTGAAAAAATATTTCACCATTAGAATATTTCATAAAACGATGAGCCTAAATAGAACAGCTATGTGTACCTACCTATTTACACACTACACTTTGTGGGATAGGAGGGGGAAATAAATAATTGCGAACGCTACCCTATCGATCTCGGATGAAGTATTAGAGGATGCTGCCGATACAGTTCTACGCATGTCCGTTTTTTGTTAGTGTGCTGTTGCAGATTTGTAATAGTGTGCGTGACTAGGGATGTGACTTCGCTGTCAAGCCGAACTGGTTACGGCCCGAACTAGTCCGAATCAGGAAAATAAAATTTTATGCCGATTTCATTCCTGATTCGTTCCATATTTCCTGCGCTGTCTGTCTCTCTGTCGATCTATCGAGCTTTATTGTATCTCATGATTCGTAAAAGGTGCATTTTTTGTGTGTATTACATTTACCGTTATAATAACATATCATCAAAATAAATATTCATATTAAAGGAAGCTCCACAAAAACATGTTTTTTGACCATTTTTTGCTCCACTCACGCGATGCAAAAATCTAAAAAAGGGGTTAGGGTTCGCTCCGCTTTCCGTTGTCTTAGTTTCTTTGTCATTTTGGGCAAGTGCCGCTATAAAACCTGAAATTTCTTGCTAATTCTTATTTACCAACTTCTGCGTGAACGCAATAAAAAAATATTAAAAGTGATTACTTATAGTTTATGTATCTATGTATTTTGTAAGCCGAATTAATCCACCTTGTCTGCTCCTATTTTTTCGGTCAGTTATAACCTGGGTCTCTTTAAGACAAGAGTGAATAGGTGTCTTCCGGTGGGTACACAGGTACGTACATACTCGATAAACTTGCTCGATCCCGAGCAAGTACGAACGTGTGTACCATGCAAGACTCAAGGCAAATCCTCGAAGTCAACCAAAATGTTCGATTCGAACAAGATTCAAACGTAAATAATTCTAGCACGATGTTCGAAGCAAAAATGTTTGTACTCTTTTGTAGCCACGCACGACGTCGAGTATGTTAGTCGTGATTGTTATTTTTGTGAATAAGATGTTAGTGCACAGCTATAATGTCGGACTTTCGTTCATTTTCACGAGATTTTGTGGAAAAAATTATGAAATAATTAATATATAAATGTATTTAATCAATAATTTTAATTAATTCATACCTTTTTAATTCATCAAATAATACAGCGTAATGCGTCGCAGTAGACCAAAGTAATGATGGCGCGATGAACTAGACAGCTTCGATAGAACGTGGGCCCAACTGGCTCAGAGTCGTAATTCATGGAGGGATTTGCCCAACAATGGGACGTTACAGGTTAATTGTAATTAAATTAATTTGTTAAATTGTTCCCCGACAGTAAATGTAGCAGGCGATGCCCACTAAACACAACAACGAATAGTCCGATGCTCAAAGAGTTTCAATGCACACTAAACATGTTCTTCGAGAAAGCTTTTATGTGTAGACGCAGAGTCGAGCATGTTTATAGATAGCCCTGCTCGGATGAAATATGCTCGTTGAGCATGTACTTACGTACCTATGTACCCACCATTCTAGACCTTCCGATACACCAAATTGACACTTTCCATCAGGTGAGATTGTGGTCAAAGGTCTATCAACGTGATAAGACTTAGCTCACAGCGCGTATACAAACGAACAAGAATGTTTGCATAAAGGTAGGATTAGGTTAGTATCAAAGAGGTTGTTATATAGTCTAAAGCGCTAATTGACACTATAAACTGGTAGTCACGGGTGTGTAACATCCTTCATTCAGGGAGTCTAATGGATAAGCTATGAGGACTAATTTTGCGTAAATTTATATTCTTGATTGATGTATACATAGATATTATATATATTGTTAATTTTAAGGACATTGTATAATGTTTGTGCCTTAATAAACGGAAAATATAAACAAAGTAAATACCTATATACCTTCGAAAAATTTATTTTATAACTAAAATCAAATTACGTAACTTTTGGAACGAAAACTTACGGAAAAAAAACCTCGTGAAAATAATTCCAGGTTATGAAAGTTAATATCTTGTGTATTTCTACTTTCCTCGTACTTTGAGTTACATAAACTAGTTAAATAAATACTACGGAAAAATAATAATAAATCAATGTATCATGATGCTACATGCACGAGAAGAGTGTGAAAGATATTACTTTCCTGTAAGAAATGTTGAAATCAGGAATAAAATCAGCATACAATTTTAGTATCCTGATACGGGTCAGTTTCGGCCGAAACCAGTGGGAAGAATGCGGAATAACCTGAAAACTAAATTTGAAGGTAAGCCCATCACAGATGCTAAAATTATCTCTGTTAATTATTCGTGCTTTTGGACATTATTTGTATCCTAAACTCACAAGAAAACATGAACTAGATTGTTAAAATGTTCTTACTACAGATTTCTAGTAATAAACATAATTACTTTAGAATTTATACTGAGCGAAAAACTTACGTATGTAATGACAAATCCGGAAATTTTACTCCACCTTTTGTGCTTCTTGAAGGACAGTGGAGCAGACACAGCGGAACACGACATATTTTCACTTTTTCAACAAAGTTTTAAGTAAAATGCAGTAATTTCATAGAATTTCAATAAAGTCCATCTGTCTGACCACAACTTTAGAGCAAACTACTGTGTCAGCACCTGACACGATTCACACCGACGACAGTGCAGAGCTATACGTACATCATCTATCTCTTTTATTCATAGCTTGGCTCCGAGGGAAAGACAAAGATACATGACAATTATGGTGATACATAGATATAAGACCGGAAATGACTTTCTCTATCTCTACCTACATATTTACTCTATGCTAACGATACTTCCGGCTGTCAAATTTGACATTTAGAATGTTTTGTTAGTATTGTCACTGTCTATTCGATTTTCATCGAAGCCAAAGAAAAAAGCAAATCGCAAAGAAGGAAACGAGCGCATGCGTGTGTCTGACAATTTTCGGCCATATTGTTATGACGCATACAAGATCATAGGTCTCCGCCAGTGACGAGTCTTCTCGCAGTTGACGTGGCTACTACGTACCATCCCGTTCACCCACTCCGGACGCAGCATAGACGGTGACGAGGAATACGTAACTGGTGAGTGCTTGAGAAGACAAAACTTCCAACTCGTCACAGCCTATCTATTTGGTTTCACAATAGTGAACGTAACATGATATTGAAATACTCAAGAACTTCGACTAGATGCTGTGTTTTTGACAGTGTTAGGATGCAGAGACGCAATAGGGATTTCCGCGTAGCGTAAACGACCAGATTCCGTGACGATGATTTTGCTACGCGACCCCTGCTTTCGGCTCGTAGCAGTAGGTACTACTTACCCCATGTAGCCAAAAAATAATTTATATCGCTTACCTTCTTTGTTGACGGGTATTGTAGTCACTATACCTAAACATAAATAAAAGAATTGACCTTGAATTTTAGGTGACCTAAGTAGTAATGGAGGGAATGGTGGAGGAAAATGGCACTTCCAGTGGATCTGGTGTCTCGGAACAGCTAGCCAACGCGGGCTCATCAACAACATCAGCTCACGTAGTAGCTGTGACCAGCATAGTGCAACTTACTCTACCAACCCAGGCTCCTTCTGCTCAGGTACTGTTGTGATACCTCCTAGCCTGTAGAGAATAGGTAATATTGCTCTTGATCAGGTTAACTTTCCTTCTCATAGTCAAATAAATATATCAACACAACATTAGCTTTGTTTTGGAATTAGTTTGTTTATTATGATGGAATATGAACTTGTTTCATTTTCAGGTTCAATCTGTGATTCAACCTAACCAACAATCTGTCATCCAGACCGCATCAAACATACAGTCAGTTCAGTTACCAAAAGGAAATGTGATTCTTGTCAGTAAGCCAAGCTCAGTTATACATACCACACAAGGAACTTTGCAGACATTGCAGGTTTGATATAATTTTTATTAATTTTATGTTTGTGAAATGTTGTTGTGTTAGCAATTTAATTAACAGTTTCTAACACATTGTTTTAGATCAAACCAGAACCCAATTCAATACTGAGCACCCAGGGTCAATCATGCAGTGATGAAGATGATAGTGATGATGACAGTCCAAAAAGAAACTATAGGGAAATGCTTACTAGAAGACCATCCTACAGAAAAATCCTAAATGATCTTGGGGGAGCAGAAATTGCTGGTAAGTTAATAAACATTATGAAGACAATCTTCTAGTACATGTATAATAAGGATGGTACTGTTAACACATTGATGAAAAGTTAAACAAGTTTTGTTGTACCTATTATTAAAAATAAATTATATACCCATTAATCAGAGTTCGCTTGAACAAACTTCTTTACAACTAGTACTTATGTACAAATAGTATGATTCTTGGGCTAGCTTGTCCAATAAAATGATAACAGTTAAAAGGGGGCAATTAACAGAGAAAACATCTAATAGTACAAGAACATGATAATATTGCAGACAATCGCATGGGGTCTAGAGCAGGAATCGAGAATGATGTGACGCTGTCATCTTCCTTGTCATTTGCGCCAGGTCAGTTGTATGTGCAGAGGTTGGCACTCTTTGTTTTTGTGTGCAACATATGTCACTAACCTTGTTACTTTTCATCATACCATAACTCTACACCGTGTTGACATATGGCCATAACCTCCAGCTTCAAAATTCCTCATTATCATGTGTTTCATTCTGACAAACAATTTATGGAATTTACAGTTCCATCTACAAGAAAACTTTCCTAGTATCACTGTTAAATACACAGTTTGTGCTAAAAGTATTTAGGATTCTTTTTATTAAACTGAGTTTGCACAGTAGTATTCAAGGTTGTATAATACCTATTAGGCTAGTCTAGTTCCAGATTATTTATTTCAGACAAAAATACATGAGAGCTCATGAGTTATTATATTTGCCATCTATTAAATTTTATAGGGAATTAAAAAATAATAAGACCATAATGATCCACATAATGTTTGATGTGTAATTATGAGTCCTGAACCAGTTCACCTTCTTTGTGAAACTTATCTAATTTAGTGTTGGTACAGTAACTAAGGTCTGATATAGAAAAACTTATGCAAATGCCTGTTTTTCACCTTAATTATTAATTTTTACTACTAATGTTGTGGCCCAAGCTGTGCTGAAACAATTTTGATACACTGTACTTTGTCTATATATACTATGTTATTGGAAGGACGATATATATTATTGGATCCATGGGCTTGAGGTAGTTTGCACCTTGGCTTTGGATTGTTTCAGTGATGACGTCATTATAACGAAGCGAGCCTGTTTATTATTCTGATCAATGACGTAATTTACCGCGAATAGGTCGGGTGACGTCATTGTATGAGTTCATATAACCGACTGGGTTCATGTTGTAATTTTTTTATTATTTTCATTTTGTTTCGATATGGGACTACAAACGTGCGGGACGATCGATCGATCCATGAATACTACCTATTCTATTTGCCCTTATGCAAACCTAGTTCACTTAATAATGTACCTACCTATCATAATATTTCCCTGTTCAGAGATCAAACCCCGCATTTTACATCGGGGCGGGCGTTAAAATGACACTATCTGGTTCAAAACGCCATAATGTTTGATTATCCTATTACCCTAGTAAAATACCCGAGTCCAAGATATTTTACCGGCGAATAATTTTCAAATTCAAGATTGAAAATGGAAGACACAGATTTTCTGCTATTTACTCCGACAATATCAGGGTATCGTAAAATATGTTCCACCATTTATTATATATTATATCTTTCAACCCCTTAGATTAAAATAAATATGTAGGCCCCGTACCTTTTCTGAGCGTGGTAGACTAGAGTAGCCTTACGTTGACAGACAGTGGGGCGGACGCGGACGGCGCGACGGACGGGTATGGGACAGTGGCATGCGTAGGGCCTGCGTAGACCCTATAATTTAATGATATCGGTAGTGTATGATTAATTAGGAGGTATATTTTCAAAACTAAAAATTAACAAAAACTTATTAGGTATTATTATTTAAACTTATTATCAACAAAAGAACCATCCTTGACATTGTTTATATAATATTATTTCTTTGAAGTTCGTAATTGTGGTTCATTCAAGAGTTCCAATTTCTTCCAAATCACAGGTCCTAAGCGCGAATTTAACTGTTTACCAAATTGTTCTTCCAATAAAGCCATGGTTTAACGTGCTGTGTGGCAAGTGGCGCCTTCTTGTTTGTACCAAATGTCTTGGAGATCACGGGCTTCAATTTCATATAACAAAATAGTCCTTTATTTTGGCATGACCAATCAGAATCTCTGACAATTCATAAAAATTTGGAACTGGGCTATGTTTATCGCATAATGCCGGATAATATTTAAAAAATAAATGTCAAGAAAGATTCTTTAGTATGGTAATAAAGGTAATCCAAATAGTATTTTTGAAAAACTCCCGTATCTCCAAATGAATCACCGATTATTAAAGATATAGTTTGGTATGGTCCACCTCAAAAATTTCTGAATACGCCTAAACGTTTTGGAAAGTAACACTTTTGGTCGGAAGAGGTTTCGTCGATGGCAGTCATTGATATTAGGGCCCTTTAATATTTCATTGGTATCACCGCGGATATGTTGGAGAGGAGTGATAAGATTTAATCTGTTGGATTATTTTATCTGTAAAGATAATCTGTGGAGTTATTTGGTTTGGTTCAAATTCGTCATGGTGGAGGTGACTTAACTGCAATATTGAAATATTAAATGAATATTGATATTATTCATTGAATTTTGTGTACTTATGTATCTTCTCACACCTCATTAATTCATACCTACTAAAAATTTATAAATGTCTATAATAAAGCCGCAACACCATTTTTCTTCAAAGTTTTCGAAGTTATCAATTTTAGGCTCATGATGTAGAAAACTAAATTATTAAGATTTGTTGTCCTGTTGTCCATTTAAAGCCAGCTAGGATGGTGACATGTGAAAGGTCCAGCATTATTGAATGATTAACATGGTTTGTTGTTATCAGTTATTCCAGCCGGAGCACTCCAGAGTGACGGCGGGCTGCACACGCTGGCAGTGTCGGGCGGCGCAGGCGGCGGTGCCATCGTCCAGTACACCACCAACCAGGACGGACAGTTTTACGTACCGGGTAAGTGTCATTCTCCCATTATTAAATCTTACACCAACGTGTCGCGAAACAAATGAACGATTCGCACTATACTTACAGGGCCTATGCTAGAAGATCAGACACGCAAACGAGAACTGAGGCTTTTGAAAAATCGAGAGGCTGCGAGAGAATGTCGTCGCAAGAAAAAAGAATACATCAAATGCCTCGAGAACAGAGTCGCGGTCCTTGAAAATCAAAATAAAGCCCTAATTGAGGAACTAAAGTCGTTGAAAGAATTGTATTGTCAGCAAAAGACAGAATGAGGCCCAGCTGGCTGACGGGTGTGCCGCTAGCCCGCCGGTGAGAGCTCCCACGCACATGGTGCTGCGCTGCACTTGGAATCGGATTGTTGTTCTACCTATCGTGTTTGATTACGCTCTCGATGACAAACGATTTTATACAGAACTCTTCTTCTCATCTACGAGCTATTATTTATTTGATTTGCAATATTTTTTGATTACTCTGTATTGTGGAGCCTAAAAGCTAATTATTTTTCAACAGGTATTGTTAGATGGTATGTTGAATTGTTAATAATTTTGTATGATACTTATTTTTCTGTTATTGTTGTTTATAATGTTTCAGTTAATTTTATAAGCCATAGAATAATTGATCTTGACCAGATTTGCAAATACTTTTTTCATGGATATTATTCCAAAGTTAGAGAATTGATTGGTTACCTAATTTTGCTTCTAACAAAGTTGTTGAGCTATTTGATTTGATTATAATGTGCTTTACAAATGTTCTGGTTTAGGGTAGAAGTAAAATAGTTTGTCACATAATAATATAAATCTTTAATGCTATTTGAGATGTGATATGATAAAGAATATGATCAATTACATGGTTTATTTCGTTCACCTCTCAGGGAGTTTGTAATGGATAAGCCAAAGTTTTATTCATAGTTATTTTGTGCAATGTACAGTTTTGTCTGACATAAAATGAATTAGATATTTAACAAATAAATTAAATATTTTCTGTGTACATTGTAAATAAATAAACAATAACTTGTATAAATTGTACATAAAACGTTATAAAATATGGGATAATAGAAATGTCTCGAAAATCTTGTTGTCATCTCTTAAACCGTCAATATTTTACTCTATTTTTTATTACAAATAAAGATTATATTATGTGATCCTACACAGAGTAGGAAAATATTAACATTTTATCTGTTACTATTATTAATTAAGCAGAATTTGTTATGAAAGGGTAATTTTAATTGACCATACATCAGAAGTTAGAATAAGTTAATATGAATATGTTGTTTGCTATGATTGAAATGTTTAATAAAATGGTTGTTAGTTCTGTAAATAGTCTTCTGGAATGTCTGTTTTTTTTTTTTTGTTGAATTTTGCAGTGATATTGTGATTAATAATAATAGAGGTAATGCAATAGTGTTGAATTTTAAAATAAATTATTTTATCTACACATTTCAGTCATGGCAAGTGAGTTAGGTGTAATTATAGACATTGTGGAAAGTGCCTTTAAAATTAGAATGAGTAAAGTTTATACCAACATAGCTCTTTATGTTAATGCTATTTATAAATTAATAAATATTAACTGTTTGATGTAAATCAGTCTTTCCAGTATGTCAAGCCACAAACAGATATCCATCACATTGTAAAGTAAATATAAATGGTAAATATTTGTAAAATAACTTACTAAATGGCTGAAAGGACTTTAATAAACTTTAGAAAGATGGATGGATTGTTCCTGTGTAAGAAAGTTTGTGTACCCATATTCATATTTGGACTTGGTATGAATGAAGTAAAGAAATACATCTCAGTGTTTTGAAAAATCATCCCTGAGTAGTATTTTATTTGTGCCTGTGAGGAATAAAGAGTCCTAAGCTAAACTACATTTTTAAATTATAGAAACCAAAATCAATAATGGAAAATAATAACACCTTGATTAACAATAAGAAGTTTATTAGACAATCAAATCATATGACAAAATTGTAATCCTGTGTAAAAATACACTTGAAATACAAACAATAATATTAGGCTATTGGTGTAGACATTTTACAGTTTCGTGAACTTTCTTCTATGTTTTTTATATTTCCATTTTACCAAATTTTTACTTGGAGCATTAGTCATCAAAATTTTGGGACAACAAAAAGTTTGCTGCCAGGTTTTCATTCTTTTCACAGGCAAAGTAAGCTTGAATAACCATGTGTTCGGGAAAGCCAAGTGCTTTTAACCGTTCTATGGCTTCTTTGTCTTGAGGGGATACTTGAATAACATTTGGTTGATCAGGATCAGGGTTGACGCTGGGGCTCTCCTCAGCACCTATGGCACCAGCCAGTGCTGCTGCAGTCGCAGCTGCTCCCGCTGTTCCTCCTCCAGCTGCTGATGGGTTTGTAGGTTCATTAAGCATTCTTACAAAAGCTTGTTGATGTTGGCTAATAGCCTGCAGTAGAGCAGGGTTTGTTTGTCCAATTTGTTGCAACACAGCATTTAACAAGTTAGGGTTCTGTTGAATAACAGCACGCATTTGTTGGAACTGGGGTTGATCCCGTAGGAATGCCAAGGGGTCTTCTTCACTTCCTTCTTCAGTTTCCTGTTCTTGCAGTAACTCTTCAGGGATCCCTGTAATTAGATATTCTACAGCTCTTTCTCGATTATTAAATGAGGCATGCAATGCTTGCTCAACTTGTTGCCGATTGTAGCCCATATCCATGATACTCTGCACTGTAGCTTCGAAGTCTAGCTCATTGGCTGCTGCATCCTGGGGCTCAGCAGCGGGTTGGAGCTCTGACGCTGGCGTAGGCTTAGGCGTATCTTCAGTAGGAGCTACTTTAGCATCGCCGCTCTCAGTAGATGAATTTTCAGCTACCGCAGGAGTCGATGTAGATGGTGGTTGAGCTTCGGAAATTTTGGGTTTGGTAACCATAATAACAATAAATTTCTTTTCATCTATGTTATAGGTAATCAACTTACAGTCATCGAGAAGAATTTTGCCTGCATAAATTAGTTTTTGATTGTCAGCAGCATACTCTTTGCCTTTTTCGACTTCGATTTTCAGCTTGAGAGCTTTGACGGTTTCTTGTGGATCAATTTCAATTTGAAATGATACCTGCTGTAATGTTTTTAGAGTCACCAGCATTTTGCTAACTCACTTGAACGACTTGGCGATGACACAATGACTTTATTTGTGAAATTGTAAATCCACCGAATAATATTCTGACTCGACAAAATTATGCAGTAAACATAACCTATAAACAGATCCAAACGTCTTTTTGAGCACAGACTAAAAATTTATAGTGTTGTTGCCAAGGTTGCCAATCATTAAAGTAGCGCTAAGTTAGGCGGAGAAAATATCAATGTGGGCTTGATATCTTCGAACTTTTTCCTTCAGAGGGAGAAATAAAGTCTCTCTCTCTTTCACAGACACGTTTTATCGCACGATAGTATCGCAATGCGATATTCGCCATTTTTCTACCGCATCGAATGTAGCAGGTCGCCTATACTTGCACAAACTGTGTTTGTGCAAACATGCATGCACAAACCAGTTTGCGCAAGCAAGATGAGCCCGGCCACACGCTCCATCTTGCTTGGGCAAACTGTGTTTCTGCAGGCATGTTTGCACAAATGTTTGAGCGTGTAGCCGGGCTATTAAACGCCTGGCTCCACATCGTCCGTGATGTGTTTGTAGTTAGAGCAGCAGCATATCTCTGTCCTTCGTCCAAGACTTCAACAACAGGGTCTGAAGGTGCCATTGAGGATCCTGCCATGGGGTCAGAATCACCATCATATTCATCATTATCTGAAACATGAAGGTTTGAGGACATGGCATAGCAACAATCATGACACAGATCAACATTATAAACAATCTACTGAGAGCTCTCATTTCTACGTTCCCCATTACCACTCTGAAGATTTTCAGTGTCTTCGCGGTGGCAATCTCCGACTAGAAGAGATGAGATGACAGGCTCCGCACCCTCCGCTTAGGCTTGAACCTGTGTGTGAACTCACCCTACGCCAAACCTGATTCAGTATCATGATGACCACACCTCCACACAAATGAGGAACGACGCCAAACATGATTCAGTACCAGGGTACAACGCCTCCACACAAACAAGATACCGAGGCGCGCAGATCGCACCAGCAGCAAAGCGCAGATCGCGCCAGCAGCAGCGTGCTATTAAACGTAATATAGCCCGGCTACACGCTCAAACATTTGTGCAAACCTGCATGCACAAACACAGTTTGCGCTAGCAGGATGGAGTATGTGGCCGGGCTTAAACCAGTTTGCGCAAGCAAGGTGGAGCGTGTGGCCGGGCTCATCTTGCTTGCGCAAACTGGTTTGTGCATGCATGTTTGCACAAACGTTGTAGCCGGGCTATAACTTAGTATCAACAGGCGCAGCTAGTATCATGTCCCATGGAGTAGGTAAGAGGTAGCAAAAGTCATTTCCGGTCTTATAACTATGTATAACCATAGTTGTCATGTATCTTTGTCTATCCGACGGAACCAAGCTATGAGTAAAAGAAATAGCTGGTGTACGTATAGCTATACTGCACTGTAGTGTAAATTGTGTCAGCTTGTGACAGACTAGTCTGTCAAAAAATTTGGTTAGTCTGATGAACTTTATTGAAAAAGTGAAAATATGTCGTGTTCCGTTTCGTACTGTTCTTCAAGAAGCACAAAAAGTAAAATTCCCGGATTTGTCAATACATGCGTAAGTTTTTCGCTCAGTATAATTATCATCAACCCATACACGTCCACAGCTGGACATAGGCGTCCCCCGTACGACGACGCCACAAATAGCGGTCCTGAGCCGCCTCCACCCATCGACTCCCTGCGACCGCTACGATGTCGTCGGTTCATCGAGTGGATGGTCTCCCATGTAGCTCAGTATAATGCTAATTTAATTATCTTTATTACTAGAAATCTGTAGTAACAACATTTTAAAAATCTAGTTCATGTGTTCCTATGAGTTTAAGATATAAATCATGTCTAAAACCATGAATAATTAGCCGAGATAGCTCTATGTCGATCTATCGAGCTTTATTGTACCTATTTCATGATTGGTAAAAGGTAGTACTGCACCTGCATTTTTCAGTGTTTATTTCTTTTGTCGCTATATTAACATATTATTAAAATTAAAGAGGCATCCACAAAAACATATTTTTTTGCCATTCATAGCTCCGCTCATGCCATGTATAAATCTTAAAAAATTAAAGGTTCGCTCCGCTTGCCGTTGCCTTACTTTCTTTGTAATTTTGGGCAAGCGCCGCTATAAAACCTGAAATTTCTTGCTCATCGTTATTTACTAATTTCATCAAAAAATCATAAAGTGATTACTTAGGTATAGTTTTTGTATCTATTTTGCAAGCCGAATTAATCCACCTTCATCATTCGCACCGCTAAGAAATGGTACCCGCTGCCTGCTCCTGTTGTTTCGGCCAGTTACAACCTGGGTATCTTCAAGACAAGAGTGAATAGGTGTTTTCTAGACCTTCCTGATACAGCGTCGGCCACATCGTCACATTCCAGCAGGTGAAATTGTGGTCAAAGAAGGTCTATCGAATATAAAAAAGATATGTACTTTAGACTTAGCTCACAGCATGCCATACAAACGAAGAAGAATGTTTGCAGAAAGGTAGGATTAGGTTAGTATCAAAGAGGTTATTAGAGCGCTAATTGAAAATATGAACTTGTAGTCACGGGTGTGAAACATCCTTCATTCAGCGAGTCGTTATATGTATATATACCTAGTTCTGCCATACTGAAACAGAGAAAAAATATTTTTTTCTATTCAAATAACATTTAATACTTTTACAGTGTGTTACTATATAATACATAAACATAAAACAAATAAAAATATAAAAAGCTTATTCGAAGTGGTCTTCATTGGCTGCAATACAGTCCTTTAAACGTTGAGGCCAGTTATCAATAGAAGCACGCACTCTTTCCATGGGAAAAATCTTCACTGGCAATCGTACGGATTGTTTTAGGGACTCCAAATTATCATGGCGTTTAGAGCAAGCCGTACTCTCTAAAACTGACCATAAGTAAATCATAATCCAGCGGATTAAGATCGGGACTAGACGACGGCCAGTCTTCAGCTCTCATGAAGTCCGAAACGTTCGTTTCCAACCAAGACTGCGTAGACCGAACTTGATGACCCGGCGCCGAGTCTCGTTGGAAGGACCATTCTTGCATATTGAACATGGTGTTGTTAAAGGGGTTCACTACCTTCTCAAGAATGGTATCTTGATACACTTGTGCCGATGTTTTGATACCTTTTTCACAAAAGTATGGCTCAGTCACTCCTTCATAGCTAATACCCCACCAAACCATCACTGAAGTCGGATAGTGCCCTCGTTGCACTCTGTCGACTAATTGGGAAGCTTCCTTAGAGCTTTGAGCATAAATACGGTCATCTTACTTGTTAAAATGTTGCTCAATTGTAAAAATAATCTCAACCGTAAACAAAAAAATTCTGTTACCTCCCTTTGCGTACCGCTTCAGTAGATGTTTCGCTTTTACCACCCTATTCTTTTTTAAATTATCAGTTGCGAAATGACCAGTTACAGGCCCTCTTACAGGCTGCAAGTCCTAAGTCATCTTTTAACATACGCGACATCAAGGTCCTATCTTCATCTCCCGAGATAAAATCTTTTGCTTTCAGACAGGATTTCTTCGAATTCTTTCCCTTACTGCTTTGACCACCTTTTTCGTACGAACACTATACCTAATAATAGCCCGGTACGCAAACATTTTACTAATACCAAGCGTATGGAGAGTTTAAAAAAATTGCATTTGTCTCCATACCTACATGGTGTAATGCAATCACAGCGATTCGGTTCTCTTTATCACCCTACTCCATTTTAATATCGCAAAATATTGTACAATGTATTGGCGCCAAAATGAGAAAACTCAATTAACAATCATATAAAAATGACAGATTCCAAATTCAAATGTAATATTTTGTTTATTTTTAATTGTAACAGTATTTATGGCCAGACTTTAGTATATAAATGTCCATAATTCACATTTGATCAAAATTTTACATCGATGTCGGTGTCATTTTGTATACCAAAAATAAAATTTTGCTTAATTAAAAAATAGGGACATTAATTAAGAGTCCACCTTACAATATTATTATACTAGCTAAATGGGCGCGACTTTGTCTGCATGGTTGATCTAACGATGTTTTGATGTATACATAGCTATATATATCGTTATAAGCGCTTTTCTTTGTTCTTTGCGTTATAAAAAACGTGAGGCGTTATTTACCTACCTACGTTAAAATTTGTCTCGCTCATAAAAAAATAAAATCGATAATTGACGTTTTATGTTGCGTTGAAAAACGCAATGAGTCTCATAGAATAAAACAGTGCGATCAGTTTAGTTACACTCAAAACTTCTGTTTATTGAAATGAATGAAATAAAAACTTGAAAAGCCAAATAAAGTATTTTCGCGCACATAATTAAACTCAAAAAGTATAGAGTACGTTAGCCCGAAATAACGTAGGTACAATACTTTATAAAGTACGGGTGGCAACCCTAGTTACAAACTTGGAATATTCGTTTGGCCAACATCATAAACAAGTCTGCAAAAAATCTGAACTACAGAACCACCGGATTCGACGCATACGCTAATGTATGTATAAAGTTACTGGACTACAAAGGAACTGGCTAAACATGATTAGCGAGTTGTTAAAGCATACCGTAAAATGGGGTGAATAGGGTAACTTTTTAAGTTTAAGGGTGATCGTACGGGTTGGCGCGAGATTATTATTTTTTTGTAGTTTTTTTATTTGTTCTACTTTCTCCAAGGAATAAATCTAGCGGAAAAGTAAGTTGGCGCAAATTGTAAACCATTTTCTATTTACTTATAGTTCATAGTTTTTTATTTATAACGATTATGTTACAGGTCACATTATAGTACATACATAGGTATCAATAAAAATTATTACATAATGAAATGATAAATAAATGAAATTGGTAATTAATTACATAAAAAAGAATATTATTAACCTAAAATTAAATATTTAGGTACATTTTAAAGTCATAAATTCGTTTATATCATAAATTGTCATACTTATTAGCCATTTTTTCAATCTTGACTTAAAAGATAATGTGGACTGTGCGCTGGTGATAGGAGTCGGAATACGATTGTAGACAGCCGTCCCCATCACATGCAGCAACTTGGACGTCTTTGCCAGTCGTCGTGGAAGCGCTTTCAGCCGATGCGAGTGCCTTGTGCGGTATCTGTGTCCGTCCCCAAACCTTGCATATTCATCCAAATTATTACGCACATATAGTGCGGACTGGTAGATGACAAGGGCGGGTAGGGTCAAGATACCTAAGGTCATAAAATACGGCCGCGCAGACTCATCTTGTGGTATACGCACTATCGCCCTTATCGCTCTTTTTTGGAGTCTAAAGGCGCGCTCCCAATCGGATGCACGCCCCCAGAGCTCCACGCCATATTGAAGAAGCGAATGGACTGTTGCAAAGTATATGCTTCTTACCATAGCTTTGTCTAAAGTAGCTGAGAGGTGCCACAGAGCGTAGCACGATCGACATATCTTCTTACATACGTTTTCTATGTGCGCCTCCCACGTTAAACTCCGGTCTATGGTGAATCCGAGAAAAGTTGTACTGTGCACTTGGTTAACTACTTTACCTCCCAGGCTCACAGCTACCGGCAAACAGTAGTGCCCAGACAGATTGAAATGAACGAAATTGGTTTTGGTGACGTTCAGAATAAGGCCATTCCGATAAAACCATTTCTGTAAATCACCTGCTACTGAATTCATCTTTCTTTTCTTGTAACGCATTCAGATTCGGAGCTTCCACGATGGCCGCAACGTCATCTGCATACATGAGTATGTGAGCGTCTTTTATGGAATCGGGTAAGTCGTTCATGAGGAGAGAAAATAAGATATTCGAAATCGAGGATCCTTGCGCCACGCCAATAATGGTTGACATTGGGTTCGATTTTACTTTCCCTCCTCTGCCCGTGACTATTTGTGTGCGGCCAGTCATGGAGCTGAGCAGCAGTCGCAGAGCCGGACCACCGATACCGTAATGTGCCAGTTTCGCCGCAAGGACGGCATGATCCGCGACGTCGAAGGCTTTCGATAAGTCGCAGAACATGACCGCCACCTGCATCCTCCGTTCTTTGACCTGCATTACGCGGCACACGACTTCTCTCGCGACATCTGTCGTGGATCTCCCCGCCCGATAGGCGTATTGTCGGTCGGACAGGGACTCCGTGTTGGACAGATGCGCCGTCAGCCTGGTGCTCAGCCCACGCTCAAATATCTTAGAAATTGCTGGGATTATGGACACAGGCCGGTAGCTGTTGACGTCACTCTTAGCCCCTTTGCCCTTGTACAGTGGAGACACCCTGACGTTCTTCAGTACCTGCGGGTATTCACCAAAAACAAGGCATCTATTAAAAAGTACCGATAAGATAAAGGACATTGGTATGGCTGCGGTAACCAACAAGGATATGGATATATCGTAGATATCCTTTGTAGGTTTGTTTGCTACGTCCAATGCAAGTATCCTATGCACTTAACATGGAGTGAAATGTTCAAACCGTAGTGAGCGGTCCGCAGGTGCGCGGCACGCCAGCAGCCTTATGACCTTATAGTAATATTTCACCCATTTGTACTATCAAAAACATGAGTCCGAATTCTTAGGATTTTGTCCGGGTGCCTATTCTTCTAAATTATAATATAAAAACCGTATGTCATCATCGTCATCATCATCAGCGTATACACGTTCACTGCTGGACATAGGCCTCCCCCGTACGACGCCAGAAATAGCGGTCCTGAGCCGCCTCCATCCATCGACTCCCTGCGACCGCTACGATGTCGTCGGTCCATCCGGGTGGATGGTCTCCCATGTAGGGGGGGATTTGCCATAATCACCACGCTTGGCAGCCGGATTGGTGATCGCAGTGTTGGTGTTTAAAAATACTCAGAAGAAAGCTGCTGCCCATCCTCTGGTAAGTTCCCTTAGTCGGCTCTTACGACATCCACGGGTTGAGTTGGAGGGGTCGATATTCGTACGCCGCGGCCCCACAGCCAAAAACCGTATGTTTTCTAACAATATTTCGAGAAAATCCATAAAATATTACCGAACCCTTTTCACCCCGAGGATGGGGGCAATAGAATCGATACAGGGGTTTAAGTGTTTTTGGTCAGGGTTGGCAAAAATATTTTTTGTTAACCAATTTGAAGAAGGGAGGATGTTTTACCTGTATACTGCGTGATTTTAATAAATCACGCCTTTTTTGTTAAGAAGGTTTGCGTTTGGCCATACTCTACCTGATGATAAGCAACAAATTGGTCTAGGATATTTTTATTGACAGATAGAACAAATGATTAGATAACAATTTACAAATAAAAGTTGTGACCATCCTATCAAATCCCAATCACCCCTTTGCTGACCCCTTTGCTACCCTATTCAACCCTTTGCTGAATCTATTGACCCCAGCTTTAGACCCTATCCCAGGCGACCCTAATAAACCAAAAATTTTCAAAAAACAGGTACGCAAATTTTTATTTTAAATCAACAACTAAATATATGATCTCACTTTTTGTGCGTTTATACAGGTGTTCGATAAATTTCGCAAAACATTTAACTTTCCGCATCAGTAGATTTTCGTCAGAATGGTCCGCCTTGGTAGACACATCGAATAAGGTTAGTTACGAAAAAGATATCAAAACATACTACATATCGGTAGAAACCTCACACTTTAGAAATGTTTTTAACGAATCAGAAGTCATCCATCACTCTTTTTTTTTAAATGCAACGCGAAGTTGATCTTTATAACTCTTTTTTAGTTTAAGGGTCCATAACTTTATTTCTAGCAATGTCTTGAAGTTACTGATCTTGGAGAAACACAAAAAATACCAGTAGTCTGTTAGGTAAGCAATGCTTATAAAAGTTTTAAGGCGCAAAATTCACGTAGTTGGGAAGGTCGCACGGAAAAAGGTTTCTTTTTATTTTTTTCTTTGGGTTGGTAACGTTTTATAGACAGAACTTAAAAACGCTCTCTTTGGCTACAAATCAATACCTGCTTATGGATATTCTTAAAAGTGGACATTCAGAAATTGTGTTTAAACAAAATGGACCTTACTCTAATCACCCCTGGAATCTCATTCACCCTATTTTACAGTACAAATACGTCTGACATGTCTATGGCGGCGAACCATGGTATTATCCCTAGATGATCCCCTAGTATATTAAATCTTGGATCATTTGACCATTTGGAGTACAGATTAGGGCTCCAGTGACAGTGGGATTCTTCATCTATACTTATAATAAAACTGTAACAGATCCAATTCTGTACATTGAAGATATTTTGAAAATTATTTTTTGGAGGGCTCTCTGTTATCGATACTGATGCCAAAAATGATTTCATCATGATTTCATCAAATCATGTCTGTCTGTATTTTGGCCGCGCATAACTCCGCAACTACTGAACGTATTGAAATGAAACTTGGCAGGATTTCAGTTCATACTACGAGGAAGGACATAGGGTACTTTTTATCTCGGATTTCAGTAGGGTTCCCTTGGGAGAGGGGATGAAAGTAAAATTTCTTGGCTGCGCGTAGCGTCGAAACTACCAAATATATTCAAATGAAACTTGGCAGAATTTTGAGTTCATAGTAAGAGGAAGGATATAGAATACTTTTTTCATTCCATCTATTCGAAAAAGACGACTTTGTTCGTCTTTATGTGCACCCAAAGGTGGTGTTTTCTTTAAGGAACTTTTAGCGGGCAGAAAAGAACTTTTATTCCTCTATAAATTCCTAATTCAAAAAGTGCGCGGAAAAGTGTATTGCCGCGCATTTATTGAATTCGGAACGTCTTAGTTTTCAGCGCCAGCAAAATCGAACGCAAATATTGTTTGGATAAATACTGACTGGTAAGACGCGACGGACCATATTGCGCCGCCGCCGCCGCCGCGCCGCCGGCTGAATGAAAAAACGCGCGAACTACAGCCCGCGTTTTCGTAAATTTTCGCGGATTCTGTTTTATTTTGAAAAATGAGTTCAAGTGACAGTGAAATAGAATTAAAGTATTCGAACTGAGGCAAGAAATGTGATAGATAATCTATTACCTGCAAAACCCCGGGAGAAATATATGAAAGCTTATGGTAATTTTATTGAATGGAGAAATGCGAGAGGCGCCAAGAATTTTTCAGAATCAGTGTTTTTGGCCTACTTCCAATACTTAGCCAAAACTAAACTACCTTCCACTCTTTGGAGTACCTACTCAATGCTAAAATCAACAGTCAGTTCTAATAACGACGTAAAACTGGACACATATTCGAAATGAATAGCCTAATTTCTGATGGATTTAAACCTAAAAAATCCAAATTGTTCTCAGTCAAAAACGTGGAGACTTTCCTTAATGAGGCACCCGACAAAGTATTTCTTGCCGTAAAAGTGACTATGTATGGTGGATTAGTAAAGTATAACCATAGTGTTTTAAAATGTGCATTTTATTGTAAACTTTACTTCGATAGATACTTGTCTTATTCACATTCGGTTTTGTTACAGGTGGCTTTAATTTTCGGAGTACATGGAGCTTGTCGTGGCAATGAACTTATAAACATAACTGTTGATAATGTCGAAAATCACTCGGATGATTTACTGTTAGTAAAGCTGACAGAAACAAAAACAAAAATTGACCGATCCTTCGTAATCCAAGGAAAATACAAAACTATTGTACAGAAATACCTGGAACTGCGTCCTGCTGATATGAAAACCAATCGGTTTTTCATCCGTTATTAAAATAGCAAATGCTTCAAACAAGGTATGGGAAAAAATAAAATTTCTATCATGCCACAAGAAATCGCTTCTTATTTGAAGTTGCCAGATATCAAGCTGTATACAGGACATTGTTTTCGTCGTACTTCTGCTACCCTTTTGGCAGATTCAGGAGCGGACTTAACTGTTCACAAGCGACATGGAGCATGGAAGTCGAGTGCTGTAGCAGAGGGGTATATAGAAGATTCCATTGAGAACAAGGCGAAAACATGTGAACGCATTGTGCAACACATTAAACTGCAACCTTCAGTTAATCCATCCATGCCACTGTCGCCGCGCCCATCTACATCCAAACAACGAGATTCATCGTTACATTTTCCTCAATATGAGCCAAAGTCGGACATAATTTCAAACACGCAGTATATGAAATCTACAACAATCTCTCATCCTAATAAAACTGTTACAATACATTTTCATAATTGCGAAAATGTAAATATAAGCATTTAGTTGATTTATTATTATGTACTATTTAATTTCATTTAGTTGTTATGTACTTACTATTTTATATTAAATAATAATATTAGAATAAAATATGAGGCACCTTTTATTTTCTCATAGAGGGTGATGAAAAGTAGAGTGTATCACTCGGGCGCAAAATATATTTTTGGCTCGGGCGACATACTTTGAATCCCTCGCTACGTTCAGGATTTTACTAAAGAATCCCTCGCTCACTCGGGATTCTACTGTAGAATACCTCACTTCGCTCTGGATTCAAAAAAGCGCCCTCGCCGTAAATATATTATTTTGCTCCCTTATGATACAAACTACTATTATCCCGGATTTCAACAGGGTTCCCTCCCTTGGGAGAGGGGATGAAAGTAAAATTTGTTGGCTGCGCATAGCGCCGAAACTATTGAATGTATTCAAATGAAACTTGGCAGGATTTGAGCTTATACTTTGAGAGGACATAGGATACTTTTCGTCCCGGATTTCAATAGGGTTCCCATGGGACAGGGAATGAAAGTAACATTTTATTGTCTGCGCCTGGCGCCGAAACTATTGAATGTATTCTAATGAAATTTAGAATGATTTAAGTTCATATTACAAGAAAGAGCATAAAATACTTTGTATCCCGAAATTCATCAGGGTTCCCTTGGGAGAGGGGATGGAAGTGAAATTTCTCGGCCTCGCATAGCGCCGAAACTACTGAATGTATTGAAATGAATCTTGGCACAATTTGAGTTCGAAATTGCCCCTCAGTGGGACCCGCAGTGTCGTGTCCCGCAGTGTCGTGTCCAGTGTTGTCTCTGTCATTCTGCCTTCAACATGTCGATTTATGGAGCTCCCTTAAAATTTTGGTGGTGCTGTGTCGTTTGTTTATTGCTATTTGCTTTGTACTTTTTGAACGCAGAAACATATAAACGTGATTTTTTGTACAGCTGGTGTAGTATGTAAGATGAAAAAAACTAGCCCATGTCACTATCCAGTGACATGGGCTACGTTTTTCATCACAACTTGGATGAAACTGCGGTGCATAGCTAGTTCTTTATAAATAGACTGTGGATTGAAATATCAATACAGTACAAGTAGATAATGATTGAATATTATATTAAATTTATAATACTAAGATGCTCCTAATGCTTAAGGCGTATACAAAGGCAAATGACCTTGGGCATTTGGCAGCCTAGCGGGGATCATCATCATCATCAGCCCATACACGTCCACTGCTGGACATAGGCCTCCCCCATACGACGTCACAAATAGCGGTCCTGAGCCGCCTCCATCCATCGACTCCCTGCGACCGCTACGATGTCGTCGGTCCATCGAGTGGATGGTCTCACATGTAGGGGGGGATTTGCCATAATCACCACGCTTGGCAGGCGGATTGGTGATCGCAGTGTTGGTGTTTAAAAATACTCAGAAGGAAGCTGCTGCCCTTCCTCTGGTAGGTTCCCTTAGTCGGCTTTTACGACATCCACGGGTTGAGTTGGAGCGGGGATACCACGCGCCATCTATGGAGCAAGCAAAATGCGCGCGCGGTGTCCTCCACTGCAGTTAGATGGCGCGCACTAGTGTAGTACATACGTACACACAGTACACAGAGTAATGATGATCAGAGATACCCCTTGAGAGAAACTGTCCAAAGGAATAATAATTGTCTAAAAATATTATATTATGTATATGAATATATATGTAGGCTTAGGATTAAAACATTACTACACAAAATATCTTTTTAGTAAAACAAATATTATTAAATTTATTTTTGTTGAAGTTTTTATTAATATTGATGAGAACACTCGGCATGATAATATAAATTCACTATCTGTGTAAAAAATTATATTCGTCCTTGTTTTCAGTGCTAGGTAAGTGGTTGGTATGGTAACTAGTTATGATGTGGTAAGTTGATCTGGAAAGAAGTAATTTAACGGAACCCTTAATTTTCTTTTACTGAAAAATAAAGAAATTTATATATTTAATGGCCCGCAAGAAAAAATATTCTCTAAGTGAAAGGTAGTAGGTAGGCAATTGATAGAATATGGTTGGTAAACTATGTAATAATAAGAAAAATACATAACATGGTATCCAAATATAGGAAAAAAGGTATATACATATGAAAAAAGGTCAAAATTAGACCAAATTTCAGTTTTTTATTAAAAAGGGGGGTCAAAGGGCGATGGGGGAAACATTTTGTTCCTCTACAAGACCCAACAAAATATTTTCTTTCAAGTCACTTCGCTTGGGAGATACAAAAAGAGGGGAGTTTTTTTTTGGGGAAAGTGGGTGATTTTTTTTCCAATTTGAGTAGAAACCCTCTATACGGTCCCGCAATCGATACTCCTCTACATCTCCTCGGCATCTGGGAGCAATCTCGCTCCCAGATGCCGATGTGAAACGGAGGGATTTTTTGTTGGCAAGGGGGCAAAAATTTTATCGCATTCCAAATTACTTGTCCTCTTCTATAAAATCCCCATAAAAAAATAATAATATGGCTCTGCTTGGGAGCTGCACTAGAGGGGGGAAGAAGGGGGGGCAAATCTCGAAAAGTCGGAATTTTCCCTAGGTCCCATAAAATCCCTTTATACATTTTTGCAAAAAAAACCATACTTACCTACCCCTCCACCATCAAATATCAAAGTTCTTTATTTCCTTTAGACCTTATAGGGCACTTGGACAGTTGGACACGTCACAAAATTAAAATTACATAAGTAAAACAGGGAAATAAAGTGATCACTTTGATTTTTTGTTCACTTCAATCTTTTTAAGGTAAAGTAAAGAAGCGAACAAGAAACCTTTACCTTGTTAGGTTGTTAGATTTCGAGTTGGAGCAAAAGTCGTCCCATGCTTTTTTATCCTCAAGATAATCTGATATTTTGTAATAAGCCTTTTTACAAAGGATATGTTTGATAGTTTGTTTGAATTTATTTATTGATAATTTTTGCAACTCAGTCACTCAGAGATTTGTTGTAGAAACGTATACATTGCCCAGGCTGGGTTACCCGGATTTAGGCATTTTTAACTGTCCGTACCTCAATAACTAGAAGGCCTATAGTTTTGAAATTCAAACATATTATAGTTGAGGATATTTTCTAATGCATCACTAGACAAAAACACGATTGGTCGCACATCACCCGATCAAAAAAAATGTCATAGCTACCTCTAAATGAAACTTTAAATGATCACTGTCAATAGAAAAATGGATAAAATGACACAAATTGTATACCAAAACATTGCAAACGTTATTACGCAGTACATCACTAGAAAATATTTTTATATGTCATACAAATATTTTTCAAAGCACCTAAATAACTACAAAATCGTGCTCGGCTGTCTGCGCACCGTCTTGCTTCTTGCTTGCGTCTTGCAAGTGCTGGGCTCACCTCGCCTTAAAAGATACACTAATCTTGTGCAGCCTAGTTTTGGGCAAAGCGAGTTTATTCTTATTTCTAGTATTTACATTATGTATGTCGCAATTTTTAGGGAATCGATCGATATTTCTATGAGTGTACAATAAGTTTTCATAAAGACTCGATCGCGACCCGTGAGTGATTGATCGAATCGCTAGTTTTAAAAGGATTCGATCGTTCATTCGATCATTCTGGCGTTGATGCTTGTAAAACAAAAGTGAACCTTATGATGTGAAAGTTAAGGTAGTTTTTCTCCGACAAATACGAATGATCGACCTATTGATTGAATTAATGACAGACTGCATGACAGTCAAAAAACTGAACCTTATGTTGTGACTATTATGGTAGTTTTTCTCGAAAAAAAAACCGTGACCCGCGACTTTCAAAACAATCGGGTATTTCGTTCGATTGATTGAATTTGGAATCATGTTCAATTTGCTTGTACTAGAAATATGAACCTTATGACGTAACGGTAAGGTAGTTGTTTCCCGACAAATACGAACGATCGAGTCTTTGAGTGAGTCAATCAATTCATTCATGCAATGCAAAACAAAGTGAACCTTATGGCGTGACTGGTAAGATAGTTTTTCCCGACAAATACAAACGACCGATCGATCGAACGATAGACTGCACGCACCGGCGCGGCATGGCAGTGGCAAGTCATGGGTCTTCGCGACCCGCGACCCGCGAAACGATCGAGTCTTTTTGATTCGATCTTTCTGCAAGTTCGATCGTGATCGAACAGGTCTTGAAAAATGATCGATCGACACTAGATAAATAGACAAGTCTAGAAGTATCAACGTCTGTAAGATGACGGATTTTTTTGACTGCATATGCTGCAGAACTAAGTCTCTTCGATAGTTTATCTACCTGCCTAACCGGCCCCATTGAAGTTTACTGTCTAAAGTTATTCCTAAGAATACGGTACTGTCTACAATGTCTAAAGTTTCTCCTTTTACGTTTATATCAGCCTTTACTTGTTTTACATTTGGTAGAATAAATCTAATGCATTTAGTTTTGGTAAAAGATTATTGACATTAAACCAATGGACTACTTTTGATATTGCATTGTTTACACCGTCATAATTTGTGTTTTGTCTAATCATCTTGAAAATTAAGGAAGTATCATCAGCAAACAATACAATCTCGTGATTATTTGTAACGAGATGAGGCAGGTCGTGAATATAAACCAAAAATAGGAAAGGACCGAGGATAGATCCTTGCGGTACACCCATTGTAACTACAGATCCCGAAGACCGTTTCCCATTTACGTCAACTCTTTGTATCCTGTAACTCAAATAAGTAGTAAGAAGATCCAAAGAGGTGTCATTTATTCCATAGTGATGTAGTTTCCTGATTAATGTTTCATGGTGTACACAATCGAATGCTTTTGACAAGTCGTAAAAACACCTAAAGCATCTTGCTTGCGACTTCTCCCAAGCATCAAAAATATGCGATACCAACTCTACACGGCATCAGTAGTTGACCTGCCGCGAGTAAACCCGAATTGCTTACGATGTAGCAGGTCATTGCCATTGAAATGCCTAAGCAATTGATGTAAAATAAGTTTTTCAAAAACTTTGCTGAATGTAGGCAGTACTGATATTGGTCTAAAGTTAGTGGGGTTAGACCTACTACCCGATTTAAATAGTGGGATTATCTTACTATGTTTCATCAAATCAGGAAAAACGCCACAATCAATAGATTCATTGAACATAAAAGCTAGATCTGGTGCAATACGTTCGTTATTTTATTACATTTTCACTGTTTTAAATTTTTGAGCTAATATAATTTGATTTTGCCATTTGACAAACTTTTCTAAATATTTTTGAGCGATTTTTTACTTTGTCTTTGAACTCCTGGCTAACATTGTGTTGTCACACACGTTTCAATATACAGTTCCTAAAATTTTTGTCTACTCTTATATATATATATATATATATCATCATCATTAGCCCGTACACGTCCACTGCTCAACATAGGCCTCCACCAAACGACGTCACGAATAGCGGTCCTGAGCCGCCTCCATCCAAAAACTCCCTGCGACCGCTACGAAATCGTCGGTCCATCGAGTGTGAGGTTTTCCCACGCTCCGTTTCGCATTGCATCGCGGTCGCCACTCGCGAACCTTTACTTCCCAACGGTTATCGGTTCTACGAGCTATATGGCCTGCCCATCGCCACTTCAGCCATATATATATATATATTATAATAATTATAACAATTACGTCAATAATTAGTAGGTACCTAACCCCCGAATACTCAAACGAATCTCAGATTTAAGCACGACTCAAGTGACGATTTTTTGACAGATTTTCATTGAAAACTGTCAAAATATTGCGACATAAGACGTGCGTACATCTGAGTTGCGTTTGAGTATTCGGCCGTAAGATACATAATTATTAGGTACTTAGGTAAAAGTTGCGCCACAGATTAGGTAATGTTACTTCGGTTGCGTGTGTAAAAAGTTTGTATTGAAACACGATGCTAATAAGTCTCTGTAACGGCACTACTCTATGCATCGATGCATCGATATTAGACTATGCCTGAGAACTTGACTAGGGGACTAAGCAATTATAATTTATAAGGGCCACCATACCAACCATATTACACGGGTACTACACGGACTGCTTGGAGCAGTCATTCATACACATATACACGGAACCACTCTAGCAGTTGAACTGCTTCGGAAGATCGTGCGGTCAAGCAGTCGCCAGTCCGTGTATGTTGATCAATGGCTAACTGCCCGAGTAGTCCGTGTTTGGCGGCCCTCAGATATAGGTAGCATGGTAGGTACAGGTGTTTCAGCCCTTGTTTATTTCCCATATTCTTATTGTTTCACTAAAACACAACTCCAGAAGAAATACTAAAGACAAAACACAACACAGAATTTTAGAAAATCAATTAGGTAGGTACTTCATTATTTTTGAAACTGCTTCAGATGATATTATGTAGGCATGATAATGCAAAAAGAAAAACGCGTGACGGCTGCGACAACGACGAAGACGACGGCACGATTGTTTTGTTTGGTCTGGCAACCTCGCACTCGAGCCGGCCGCTAGTTAGAGCTCGCAAGGTCGCGTCTTCGCCTAGCGCGCGCCCTCGCTCGGTCACTACTAACATTGCCTAATCAAATTTTGCGAGCAATCGTTGTTCGTGGGAGAGAGACGTTTTAGTAGGCGAAAATAGTTTTTTAGTTAAAACTTCTTATTTTGAGTTTATTTCAAAACAAATGGACCGGCAATTGAAGCATACGAGCTACATAAATAACTATACTGAGTTTGGTAGTAAACGAATAAGACACACCGCCAAAAAGTGTGCTCATTCACCTGAAGATATTGTTTCTCTAAACTTTTTCTGCGTGCTTACTATAACTACCGGCAAGCATTTGAAACCGGCACATAATACTTTAAGATATGTGTTACCGGATATATAAATTTCAAAGGTCCACGATCTATATTTTCGTTAAATACATGTTCGAAAAAGACGTCGTTTTCGTCTTTTCCCCTTATAATTCGCCTTAAACAAATTACTACAACGTATATAGTTTCAAAATTATTGAACTATTTCCAAGGAAAGGACTTATTTCCAAATATTGATCTACATGTCTATGATAATGATTTCGTCAATCACAATATGGAATTAGGAAGATTGGTTATGCAAAAGTATACAGATACTAGAATCTCTTTTCTTATGAAAAAAACAGATCCAAAGAAATGTGTACGTCACATTTACAATAAATTAGTCCATTTTAAAAACCAATAGTGTAAAAATTTTGTTAATATCAAACACAGCAATATCATTTTTTTTAAATTCCTAGCCGTACAAATCCGCGTGGGGCAGTACATTTGCTAACAGCCGCTATTCTTCTCCTGCTCTTAATTTTTCTCACCACACCAATTAAGCAACCAAATATTTATCAAAATAATGCGCATTCATGAAAGACTCATCGAAATCAGTTCAGTCTTAGAAGTTCTAAGACTGAACCGATTTCTATGAAGATGTTCTAAGTTAGAACCCTAAGATTCATAATTGCGTAATATTTGTTGTAATTATGTAAGTACATACAATAACTATTAGCGCACCGCGGTTTTACTTGCGTAGTTAGAATATAGCCTTGTGTTACTTAACAACAGTGTACATTTCTATTCGTAGAATAATTTTTAAAATCGGTTTAGTAGTTAGATTATGCCCTACAAATCTATAAAAAAAGGAAAAGTATATAATTTGGAACAACCCTGATTTCATTCATTTGAAATCATTAATTTTATCGGTCTTTTTACACCCCATCACTACTTTTTTGTGTTAGTGTGTAACTAAACAATATGTAGTGTAACAACAGTACTTCTTTAATTGTGTGCTTGTTTTGTGTTGTGTACAGCTTTTACTTGCGTTGCGTTTAGGACGCTTATTTTTCTGCATTAGTGTGCGTGATTATGTAAATGTGTACTGTACCGTGCCCCGCGAAAACTAGCAGAATCATTTTAGTACTAAAAGTACCGCTTGGCAACTCCCTTTCTAGATACTCCAAGTAAAAATAAGTAAGGTTTGTGAGGTTGTACGGGGTAATCTATGAATCTACTTAGCCGATTTTGAAAATTCTTTTACCTATTATTAATATAATAACCACGTTATTTGTGAGTATTATAGGCTATATATATATATAATAACAACTAAAAATGTTTACCGCCCAACGAAGTGGGCACGGGTCAGCTAGTGTCTAAATAAGATTAGGCAAATGGACAAATAAATTAGTTTATACTACACCTGCTCGGAAAGTTGCCTATTCCTTTTCCAAATATAAGATAGAAAGTAAGTCATTGCAGGCGTATAGGAATCCGGGAGGAAAAACTCTATGGAATTTCATTTCTCACGCGTTTTAGCGGGAGGAAAATCTGTATGGAAATCCATTTCTAACATGTTATTTTTTTTAATTTCCTAAAAGATCAGGCAGTAGGTTATAAGTCCGCTTGCCTCTACCGATTTCCGAACAATATTTTGAAAAAAGAACCCAAGTGATTAAGCTCGCGCGGGAAGTTCTTCTAATTTTGAATTTGGTGTAGGCAATTTTATTAATTCTACAGAATGTCGTCGAGTGATAGTGAAAGTTTTGACACCGCCAGAAATAAAATATTTATTCTGCTTTTTATTTTCCTCGGAGGTGTAGTATAAAGCACTATGTATCACTCGGCAGAAAGTGCGATTCCTACCTCGTGTGTTTTAAGGCCCTCGGCTGCACCTCGGGCCTTAAATGACACACTCGATAAGAATTAGCCACGTTCTCGCCTAGGTGTACATTGTACTATTCTGCATCCATGATTAGCCATATTTAAAATAGTGCACGCCGATTTTGGAAAAAGTCAAATTTAAGTGGACAGGGAAATAATGATATTTTGATTTCAGACATGAGATACGTTTTATTGCTAGTAGTGGATCTAATATTCACTGTTGGCTAGTCTGTTCAAGAGAAATCCTAAAGTTTCATGATCATCAAAAGAAAATAATAAAATGCATGTTACTAAAAATGTATTTTCTTACATACAATAGGTTTACCTTATTCTATGTAACTTACAACTTATTTCTATACTATTCTTTGCTAATATTATTAGCCCAAACATAATATTTCACAAAATGTGTACACATTTAATAGTTCTCTGTAGTCAAATCCTAAAAATCTGCTAATTAATTACAAAAGGGAACCGTCTATGAAGCACAGAAATATACAATAAATACTAAAAAATCTTCAATGGAACCCAGACATAACTCATAGTAGATAATTATATGATGAATTTTAACATAATGTAGCTATGTATATAAATTATAATTCTTGTAAAATTTCATCATATACTTTACAATATACAAACAGATCATACACAGCAAGTTTGTCTATTTAAGTGGTTTTAATCCAGTTCAAACAGTCTGCTCACTTTTATAGGATTCAAACTAAACTAGCACACATTTATCATGGAGTTGTTTCAAATAACTTTTCACGAAAATATTTGATTTTTTGTGCGAAGAAGGACTCTAACCCTTCGGCACACCTATAAAATTCTGAGTCTTTTGGGTTAAAGTAACGACAGTTGTCAAATATTTTAGTCATGTCACCAATAAACTCACTCAGTGTACTGTAATTTAGTTCATTCACTTTCCTTTCTACGGTTTGTAGATCTGTAAAGAAATATTTTTTTTTTAATAATAATAAATAAATAAATCGATTATTAAGGAACAAAATAACAAATCGATGCATGGTTTCAAAGTGGAAACGATGCCATCTGCAAAAGTTTAAATACTGTGTCGCAGATGACAACGCCCTCCTCCGAAATTAAGGGGAGTTCCAAAATTACATGTATTTTAATCAAGTAGCAGTTTTTGTTTAAAATTTCATAAGGTCACTTGAAAGGTGCTTGGGGCCCAAACATTTTGTAATAACTAAAATTTCCTAGAACAGTTTGACTTGACTTCTTTTTTATTGGCAATATGTGTCTGGTTCGCCACTTTTCTGCCAGTGTCCAGTACATGGAAATTTCATAGTCATGGAATGGAGGCGGGATTACAACAATAATATAAGCGGTAAATTTGAAAATCACCAATGAGATTTTTACTACGAACACAAACAACTACTTGAATTTTGAAGAGAAAAATAAAATTAAAAACAACACTTCATAGTTAGATAAAGCAGATATTTTCAATTTTAACTTATTTACATCAGAAATCTCATTTACATTTACATCAAAACCAGAAAGGGAAACTAATTGCGTAAATTTTGCGGCAACAACATTGTTTTGCGAGTTCGAATAATTATATTTATTAATAATGTGAGGAGATTGTCTGTTAAACTCACTGTGAGGAAGTAATTGGCCTTTAAAACCACAACCGTTTGGAAGAGAGGAAGGAGGTTTGGAAACTATTCCTCGATGAGAAGCTGAATCATAGGACTTGCTAACAGGGGCTCGAGAAAGGGGAGAAGAAAATAAAGTCTTACAATAATATGGCGTGTTTAGTCACCGCGGGAGAGCTTGACCACAACCCTCCAGCTCCTCACGAAAAATTTGCTGGATAATCTATCCACCTACATACAAAAAATTATGTCCAACGAAGAAAGACTGAAAGCTTATGATAATAAAATTACAGACTTTTATTATTTTTAACGTTTTCGATACTTAAATTATTATTTTACACACAACTCATATATTTTTCAGTCATGTTAATGTAATTTGGTACTCATAACCATAATAATTATTCAATAATTAAATACCTATCACCGGTTTAAAATTATTCTGGTATTTTAGAACATTCCAATACTTGAATTAAATGAAAACATAAAAAGTCGCTAATTATTCCCGATTTCGAAATTTTTTAGGTTGTGTTGTTTGTCTTTTGCCTCTTAGTATGTTTATACCACGATACTCTAGCGACACTGATATCGCTTGAGGTTTGTATGGAAACTGACAGAATAGCGATAATTTACCAGTACTATTTTGAGATTTCGTGGAGGAGGTTAACGACCTTATTAGGCACTAAGTATATCGTAGCTAGAGATATAGTAGCTAGAGATAATTATACTGTGATCATTTCACACCAGAGTGTTTAGAATTGTTTCAACAATTAAAGGCAGAATTAAATTGTTTCTTTTTTTTAAATATTGAACAAGAAAAATATTCTGACTCACCCATAGGTTCCTTTATAACTTTGTAATAAGTAGGAGCTTCTCTCGGATCTACAGGCTCCATGAACGGCCAAGCATTTTTATGCAATTGAATTTGTTTAACAAGCCTCTTCAAATTTTCTAAATCCTTATTTGACAATTCTTTCATGTTTGCGTAATTATATGTATTGTTTTTCTGACAATTTGGACATGTGTATTCATCAATGTTGTCAGCTTCAGATTGCAAAATTCCCACACATCGTCCATGGAACCAGCCCTGGCATCGGTCGCAACAAATATAAAATCTGAAATAAACACATTTTGAAATATTAATTCATCTAAGAAAAAGCCTTATCCCGTGGATGGCCCACCCCAATGCTGCTGCGCAAGGGCGTTGGCAGGAGGGGGGGGGGGGGCAAGTTAATATTTGGGGTTGTTCATTAAATCACCTTTTATAGCATTTTCTATAAGTTCTACTACAGCTACAGCAGCAACAAAACAAATGGAAATAGAATCATCATCGGATAAAGATATCCTTTTGGCTTTTACTCAATCTACTTTTAATAAGTGTTCATATTAAATAAAAATCATAAAATTGATTTGTTTTTACTTATTATTTTGTATGAACTGTCCAAATTATTAATTTGGACAATTCGAATCGGATTCCTTAAACTGCTGATAATTATCCAATAATTAAGAAGCGTAATTACCTTAATAATTCCGAGCCCTGCATGAGATATTACCGGGGAGCGGAGCTAGCCTCGAAAATTTTGTGGAAGCGTTTAATTTTTTTAGTGTTTTGTATAATTTTTTGTAGTTTTTTGTATACTTATCAGACAAGGATTGAGGCCCGGACTAAAGCCAGAATGCTAAAAATACGTTATCGACTAGCAGAGCATGCCGCAACAATTGTGTGGTTTCCATAAGTTTTTTTGCAGTGTTTGGCAAAACACAAATTTTCTACATAAAAAAAAAGATATTTCTTTGATACTAACTGTGAATTATCATAAGGTTGTCGGCAGAGACAGTAGAGTTCCTGTGTTTCTTCAGCACGGCGGCAATCAGTGCAAACATATTCTTCCATTGTTTTACTCATTGCTTCCGTAACGCCGACGCAATCTCCATGGAACCAATTACTGCAATGCTCACAACCAACATAAAACCTGAAATGGCAAAATTATAATAATTACAAATAGGTATAACTATGCGGCCGCGGCGTACGAATATCGACCCCTCCAACTCAACCCGTGGATGTCGTAAGAGCCGACTAAGGGACCAAAAGGAAGCTGCTACCAGAGGAAGAACAGCAGCTTCCTTTTGAGTATATTTTTAAACACCAACACTGCGATCACCAATCCGCCTGCCAAGCGTGGTGATTATGGCAAATCCCCCCTACATGGGATACCATCCACTCGATGGACCGACGACATTGTAGCGGTCGCAGGGAATCGATGGATGGAGGCGGCTCAGGACCGCTATTTGTGGCGTCGTACGGGGGAGGCCTTGCAGTGCGAGTGCAACGTTTATTAACACATGTATACTTTTTAAATATATTATAATTATCATAATTAAATAATACAATAATTTAATACAATAATCCGGGTACAATACCCGGCGATAAATAATGCACATCGGTCTTTACAAAGAGACAATTGGCTGTTTACGACGATTTCCGAACACTGACGACCGTTGATTAATCACCGTATTTATTAGGTGCCATTTTACTCATTTCATATCAAATAAATACTGCACTTTATGGACTTTATTAAACTTTTAATTTATGCCAACCCGATGACATGTAAACTTTAAATAGAGAAGAGAGGCAAATATGGACTACCCTGAATTATCTTAAGTAAAACTCCGAATTTAAAAGTGTAAGTGTAGGTATTAAAAAACTATTACTAAAATTCTAAGGAAACTTACTCGGGCTCGCTCCGATTGACGATGTCGCGGGTCTTACTTTTACTTATTATTGTAAGGAGTTGAGGGTCGGTATTGTCAACCAATCCCCCAAGGGAGGATTTTTACCCCCCCCCCCCCCATTTTTTTTTATTTATTTGGAAAACACAGCTTACTTTGATCGATATTTTATGACTTATACCCGAAAAGAGGCGGTGAATTTTGGTTATTACCACCAACCACTCGTTTATTTTAAACTTTACGCGAAAAATAGTTACAAACAAAGTTGTTTAAAATCAAATTTGCTACAATTTTTGTACATAATATTTTTCGTAGGATCGATGTTTTTGGATTTATACCTGAGAAGAGACTTATAAAAATCAATTTTGTATAAGTCATCTCTATAATTGTCAACCAAATGTCAAAGCGAAACGTCACGGAACGCTTCCTAAGTGAAAAAGACTAGTAGTCGATATTACAAACAGTCACTTACGATTATTTTAATATAACAGGATGATTTGTTTCATTGGTTGGCCCCTCTCAATCTAGAACATATTATTCGTCAAAGGTGTTGTAGCCCGTAACACGTTTAAAGAAAATTTTCAGCAAGAGAGGAAGAAAAAACACCGACCTACGATCTTGACATCATCACTTTGTGATGTGATTATTTAATCAATGATAGCACATAAGGAAGTCCTGATCCTTCCCAAAATGTTAGTGGTAAATGCTTGTTCTGTGCTATCACATCCATACACTACATCACATAACATCTTCAGAAAGAGATCTTACTTTTTTTTCAAGATTTTTACAAAGAGAAATGGATCCAATGTGCACATCGAGCCCATGAAGAGTGTACTGGCATAGAAAATATCCCTTCTATTCGTGCAAATTTCATAACCAATGATTAGCTTGACGAGTATCATTCTAATCCTAATATTATAAATGCGAAACTGTGTTTATTTGTTTGTTTTTCCTCCCTTCACGCCCTAACTAAGCAACCAATCGACTTGATTTTTGGTATAGAGTTAGTTGAAAGGATGGAGAGTAACATAGGCTACATTATCCTGGTAACGCGGGTGACAGCGAGTACTCGATATTTAAAACTATGTAGTCCTATTATGTTCACTTTTTGTAAATTCATAAAAAAGACATTATGAAAAAATTTTTTTTGGTATATTGCGTTTCCTTAGTTTTTAAGAAATCATTTTTGATACCAAATAACTATCTGACTGTTTGAAATAAATAAGAAAGATAGCACTTTTAAATTGGAGTTTTATTTAAGAAAATCCTTATGGTAGTCCAGATTTGGCTCTCTTAATCTATTTAAAGTTTACATGTCATCGAGTTGACGTAAACTAAAAGTTGAGTTTTGGTTGTGGGCATATTGTTTTGAGTGTGGGCTGATTTCGCTAAATAAAAGCTGATTTGTTTAGATAAAATTAGGAACTCACTTAGTGCAATCGTACGGCGTGCGGCAAATACATAGAAGCTTCTCTTTTTTGACGCTCCGCTTACTGGGTCGAGGCGTAGACGTGGCGCCGGAGGCAGAGGTGCGTTTCTTGCTACTGCTGCGAACTTCTTCTTGCTTGGTTCGCTCAGCGCGCGTTCGTAGTGCCAACTCGGCAGACAACTCTTTCTATGAACAGAAGTGATAACCGAGTTTGTTTTTGATGATTTTTTTTGATTGTTATATTCAAAGCACCGTATGAATAGGTTGTTGCAGCGGCACATATATGTACTATAATAATACACAAAAACATAATATACCTGTATTTCAACACCGAGTTCTTTTTCCAGAAGCCCTCGTTTTTTGATGATCTCCTTTTTGAGCATTTCTTTATGCTTGAAGAGTAGCATTTGAAGTCGAGAATGGTTCGATGCAGCGCGTCGGCGTTCGTCGAGCGGGGAGGGTTGGGCTTGAGGGCGGGACACCGGAGGGGAGGTTGCCGGACGCGGTGTGGGCGCAGGGTGCACGCGCGGCGGCGGGGGCGCGGCTGGTGCGCTGACCACGACGGCGGCGGAGACCGGCGTGGGGGAGAGCGCGCGCGTGGATCGTAGCCGCTTGCGCGGGCTGCTCTCGACCCACTCATCGTCGTCATCGTGCCGCGGGGGGGGAACGCGCCGCCGGGGCGGGGGCGACGGAGACTCCGCCGCAACAGCGATGGCGCGCACCTCGCGTTCCACCACCTGCTGCGTTTCCGGTTTCATTCTTTTCTCTTGATAGCGTTGGAGTTGAAGGAGCTTCTCTTCTATTTCTGGATTCAGATTTTCTTGCTTCAGTGCGCTCTTTATGGCTGTAACATCAGTAATAGTGGTTTGTAATTAAAGTCGCGATCAATTTACTATATTTGCATAGATCATACAAAATTATATAAATAAACACTTACTTTGTTGTATATAATCAGGAGTGAGAACAAATTTGTTACTTTGACGAAGCGCATCCGGACCCGCGTTAACTATGTCCGTCTTGGTATTATTTTCTTTTATATCTTCTAATTTGGACGGCGTAGCTTCTTTATGACTCGCTGCTTCTGCTACATTGTCTTCACCGTTTAACAACTGTGGTTGTTTTATTTTATCTTCCTCACAAGAATCCTATAAGTAAAATGCATAAGTAGCATCAAGTTCCGACATTTCCTAGGTTTTTAACCAAATCCACAGTGTTATTATTGTTAGATAAGACTGGATAATTAACTCATATAAAATAAAAAGGCAATAAACAAAAACTGAATTAATAATGTTAATATCGATTTGTGGGAATATATTAGTCATCTCAGCAATAATATTTTTACACTGATTTTGAATGTATCAAGATGTGCCTTAAGTTATTGTAACCTAAAGAGAACGGAAATGAAATTCTATTGCCCATACACCCCCACAAAACGTTATAAAAGCAAACAAAATCTAAATAAAATTACAAAAATAAATGGGACTTTATAAAATGAAAGTCATGTAATACATTATCAATTTATTCAGTGTTAAGTGTGTACCTGGAATTGCTATTTAGCTAATTTGAAATTGCTTAAAATATTAAATACAGAGTAGGTGGTGTATGAGCAATTCAGATCATATATTAGCAATATCTTATTCATGACCGATTTATAACTTTTGGTATACTTTTTTACCCAGACACTAATAAATTTGTTGGAAACAGAGAGCTGGCAATAACTACTGATTTCAAAAATTAAGTTAAATAATAATAAAGTTTTACTTGTTGGAACTGTCAATGTTAACGCTTCAAAAGCCAGACGAATTTCGCAAAGTTATCAGGGCCCGTACTCGTAAAAACTAAAATCGATATTTCTGATTTGTTTTCGTGCAAATGATATCATCTTATGCAACTGCCCTAAGAGTTGGTTTTGCGAGAAAACAAATCCGATATTTAGATTTTTGTTTTGGTAGTTAGACCCCATATCTAATTTAAAAACAAAACTAAATCGAGCCGCGCCTGTAACTCGTTATAACAAAGAATTGTGATTATTTACTTACATTATGTAAGTAAACAATTTTCAATTCGCAATGTAAAGTATATTAAGGTTACCGGAAAAATGCTAAAGAGAAGCTTCTGTACATCATCATCACAATTTAACTTACTATACTTTACTCGATACTTACTTTAGTCGATATGTGCAAATTATCTGATGTTTTGAACTTTACGAAATGTAATGTTTTACAAAATGATCAACATTAATAAATGAATAATGATGGAAAAATTCTGCAGAGGGGGGAATCGAACCAGGTCACCATGAACAAATATCTATAGATCGTACAAACATTTGTGCCCAAGCAGGAATCGAACCCGCAACCTCCTGGGTCGCAGGCGGACCTTCGCCGCTGCGCCAGAGGTCGTTAAATGTTTTAATTTAAATATGCATGTTATGATCATGATGTACAGAAGCAGCCCTTAAATAAGGGATTTAGTATTTCCACATTTTCCATTACCTACTTTTGCATATAGCGACGAGAAAAAATCAGTAGCATGAGAATCTACTTGCAAGAGAAGTAATCTTGGCATTCGAAGCCAATTTATACCTATTTATTGCCAGCCATCTGAAGCCAGCTGTCGACAAAGTGGTGTCGAACTAAGCCTATTGTTTGTCAGTTACAAAATATTGTATAAAAGCATCTATTTAGTTATAAGTAACTATTTATAATAGAACTACAAAATGTAGGTTTGGATTTGCGTATTTTATGTTTAGCTTTAAAATCACCATCAGTATATAAAGGTCTATAAACAAATAATACAATTCTCCAAATGGAAGATTACGTTACTTATAAATTATAATGTATTACAAATTATATTCTTTACCATCTAAATTTTAAGTTTAATACTGTGTGATTAGATTATGAATTATAACATAGAAAATAAAACTCAATAAGGAAATAGCCACAAAGTAGTTCTTACTTTTTGTGGGTAAATAGGATAAAATAACGGAACATTTGCTTATTCTAAAATAATTATACATCATCATTAATTTTTTATATTAGATATGTTCTATATAAATACTTATCGATAAGGTCTTTCCTAATGAATATTGTACATGGTATTAGTGTGCAAAAATTATTATTGCTGATCTTTTATAACCCTAATACATTAATCAAACCAGTCTTATTTACATTTAATTAAATAATCTAGTCATTCATCAAATAAGTAGTTAATTAAAATAAAATAATAACGTTTTTGTATTGAAATATTGAACAAATTATAATATTTTGACTAGTATAAATTAAAAAAGAAGCCTATTTGTTAATATGATAATGTTTAAATTATCATTAGGAATGACATTAATAATTTAGAATTCAGAATAGTATTCTGATAAAGAACAAAAATAGGATTGAAGCGAGCAAATGACTGCATGAAGCAACAACATAACCCAAAATGACACCCCTGATGGACCACAAATTTACAAAAAACAATTATCATCATAACTACATTATAAGCCGATTTCTAAGGCAAAGAAAGGGAAACCCATCCGCAATATAAAAAAACTGCTTCTATTCTGAAAGTGTGTGGCCACCCAGGCTGTCAAAATATTTTGACAAAATATTACCAAGATAGTACACCGTCTCAACTTCAACCCTGTATTTATGTAGTAATCATTATCATATTAGGAAAGCTTACAAAGGACTCAATTTGATAATCACTTTGCACATATTTTATGCTTCTAAATTATAAACTATTTTTTTGGTTTAGTCTGGACTAGTGAACTTTCCCTAGTAATAATATATTACCTGATGTGGCGGCGCGGCTATCGTATGCAACGGTTGTATGGAATGGATCTGTTGCGGTGCTACAGGAGTCAGCGGCGGCGGCGGCCCGGACTGAGCCGGCTGGACGGCTAAGTACATCTTCCGAGGGCCGAGCATTCCTTCCTTTCCGGTCGACTCTTGCGCTGAAAAATGACAATAGTGAATAGAAGTCAGAAAGCACTGATGCAATACGTTAATTATAAAACGATTTACAACACCACGACTTTTTTTGCGCTTTTAAAAATGCTTTATACGTTTGCGTTGTGCAAGGAATAAAAGGGGCAAGGAAGTAGTTTGCTTATATTAGAGACTAGCTTCTGCCCGCGGCTTCGGATACTACAATACGATAGATTGATTTATAATAAAAGTGAATAATAATAAATACCTTTCAAAAGTTGTTGCTTTACTTGATGTTGAACTAGTGCTAACTGCTGCGGCGTCAAAGAATATCCGGTTAGTCCTTGTAAGAAAATGCTGGGGCCATTACTCGTTTGCATAACCTTAAAAACAAAAAAAAATATATATAAAACAGTAGACAATAAGACATGGATAAGAAAACACTTGTCATACAACTCAGTTACCTGTGCTGTAACTGTTTTTATAATGGTTCCTGGGGGTTGTCCAACTAGCAGCCGTTTCTCTACCAGTTCATCTTCAGTCAGTTCCACTTGTTGTGGTTGAGGTGGCGGTGGCGGCGGTTGCGGCTGCGGCGGCGGGGCTTGGACTACGACTTGCGCGGCCGGCGCCGCGACCACTCGGGGCGAGGGCATCGCCGCCGGCGCCGATACTACGCTCAAACCACCACCCGCCGGGCTCTGCCCGATGTGAGCTACGATCTGAGCTTGATTGTTGCCCGTGGGTCTGATCAACACCTGCTGTCCGTTGACCGTGGCAAGCTGGATCTTTCCTGCGGCTATTTGTTGGACGAGCACCGGATTGTTCACGACTATCTGCTGTGTGGATGCGGGCTGGCGCGGACGCGGCGCCGTGACACGCGTCAGTTGTGCGGTTGGCGCGGCGGGCGAGGGCGCGCGTTGCATAAGTTGTCCTTGTTGCAGGAGCAGCGTCTGAACGCGCGGCGCGAGCGTGGGCCGCGCACCCGCCTGCACCACTACCTGCTGGGGTGCTTGCACGACCACCTGTCGCGGTCCACCGACTAGAACTTGCTGTAAACTAGACGGTGTGCCGACCCGTTGGCTTGGCTTTGCTTCCTCGCTATTTTTAGAGGATTCGATTGACGGGACCTCTGTTTTTTGAACGGTCGACGATGCAACTACTAGCTGACCGACTCCTTGCTGGCCAGCCATGACGATGTGTAATTTGCCATCAGGCATCTGAATCAATTGTTGCCCTTGCAGCAGTCCTCTCACGGAAACTTTTCCATCTGGGGTACGTAGTATTTGAACTTTTTGTGGACCTTCCTTGTGTGTTGATGATTTTGATGTAGAACTATCTCCAGCTTTTGGGGTTCCTGCTATTGGTTGACTGATGACTCTGGTAGTACCATCGGCTCCTTTTGTCATAATTATTCTTCTACTTCCTATTACTGTCTTCTGTCCAGTTGGTGTGTTGGAGTTGGTGGTTAATAATGACGTCAAAGTGCTCTTTCCAGATATTTGGTTAGGGGTTCCCTTTCCTTTTTCTGTAAACATAAAGCAGTTATAATAATATTATATAAAAAAAATTTGAGAATCAGTAGGCATATACATAGTTCAACATTTTTTCAATACTTTACCTTTGCTTTGAGTCATTTCTAGCGCTCGTTTTTGTTGATGTGCTGCTCTCTGTTCTCGTAATTGTTGTTCCATTTTGTCTTTGAGATCGGAAGCGTTAGCCGGAGGTTGTGCGCTTTTTTGTGGCAGCTTGCCTGTCGAAGTGCGCGTAACGGGAGTGGCACGTTGTTCTGTTCGCTCTCCGTATTGTCGCACTTCCCATAGCTCTAATTTATCTTCATCAACCCACTCCTCTGACACCTAAAAAGCAAGCAAAGCAAACAGAATTGGTTAAAATGGTATGCAAATTTTGTATGTTTTTCATGTAAGAGATTTATTTTAGTATGTAACCTGTGGTTCTGTGTTCTGTGGAGATTCTGCACGCTTCCTTTTTCTCAGGCCACTGCGGATTGATGTGACCTCGCGAACTGTTTTCGGCAATTCGAGAGGAATTACTACTCGGCGCCGGAGATATTGTGTGCGTTCCGAAAACTGTCCAATGTGTCGATGTTTCAACAACTCTAGAGATACAATTTCCGTATCAGTTGTTAGTTGGTGTTTGCCATCAGCAGTCGCCGCTTTGGCAGCCATATCATCCCAACGCATGCAAGCCCACATTATACGTAGTTGTAAGGCTGCGCTTGCTAACCACTGTAAATTCACAGTTCTATACAACCAACAGGTTTTTAAAATAGGCCTTGCACAAGGGTATGGCCATACTGATTGGTTTGGCTTAGCACTATGACTGAAGCCATTAACCTGAATGTGACCACCTTGTCTGCAAAGTCTCTTCAGTTCATGGTGAGGTAGAGCCATGAGTGTCTTTGCTTTACTTCTAGTATGAAATGTTGAACACAATGGGTATTTTACAGGAGTTCTTTTCTTTTTCTTCTCAACTGCTGATGTCTGGACTCTTTTTAAATAAACCTTTCCTTTAGGTGTCTCAGTAGAATACACTCTGGTAATTCCCTCAGAGTTTTCTTCTTTAATTTGTCTGTCTTCACGTTTGATAGGTCTGCTGGGACCAAACCTTCTGTTCACTGTTGCACGGTATGCTGCTTTCAGGTCTTCTTTTTTAATACTTACTTTGTATGGAGAGTCTTTTATATCATTCTTGCTGTTCGATTTGGAAGGCCTTCCTTTAGAAATCTTTAGTTTTGGAATTGGAGGTCTTTCTTTGTCAGAAACATCAGTTGGAGTTTCATTATGATCACTATCAGTCAATTCTTTCAATGGACCAATTTCCACTTCATTTTCGTCATTGCTTTCACAAGTTATATCTATATCCATTTCATTCCCCACAGCCGGCACTGCTGATTCTTCTAATGTGCTCTCAGACTTGAGGATATCATTATCAATTTCAACTTTATCAGGTTTCAAATTGATATCACCTTCACCAGACTTTCTTTTAACAAAATTATCTGTACTTTTGTTGTCACATTCTTGGGCGCAAGCAACAGCAGATAATAAATCTGATAAAATGTTTTCATTTGAATTGGTGTATGAATTTTTTCCCAGTAAGTATTGCTCTAATATTGACATTCTTGAACTTTCTTTTGAATTGGTTAGTAAGGTAGAAGTTGAGTTTATCATACCTCCTTTTAGTAGAGAAACTAGTTTATTCAATAGCTTGGCTTTGGTGATACATAGAGGTGAATAGCAATTTGTTGTTACCCCAGTGCCTTGGAGTATATTTGAATTATGAATTTTGTTACAATCTTGCGAGTAACATTTATAGTATTTCGTAATTTTGGATATGCTCTTGTACTGATCTCTCAAGGCATCAACATCTTTTGTAGTACTTGGTTCTGGTTTATGTTCAACAGTTGGGGCACATATAGATGACAGATCTGTTTCAGGATCATCATTTTCTACATCCACATTCTTTTCATCTTCACTTTTAACATCAGTTTCTTCTTTCTTAATGTTAGACAATAGATTAGCCATTTTCTTTTCTTCCATGAACTTTAGATAAGTTCTTCGCGCTAAAAAATCATCTAGTTTGGATTTTCTAGCCATTTTAGGGTAGTACCTTCTGGTGGAAGAGCTCAAAGCTTTTTCAACATCTATTTCTTCAAACTCTTCATCATCTTTTTCCACAATTAAATTTCTCATTGATGGTGGCACTGTGAAATAATATGGTTATTTTAATTTATATATATGCATTTGTATATGAACTGATAAAAACACAATACTGTTTTGAATACATACACTTTTCTTTTACTTCTGTAAGTTCGGTGTCATTTGATGTTAAATATTCATAAGTTTTTGGTTCAACGGCTAGGACTTTTATAGTATTTCCTTCTTTAACTCGAACTGCAATTTTTGCAGGACCACTGTCAAGGCTAGGCTTCAAATTAATGTATGCTTTTTTATATTTTCTTGTAGAGGAATTCCAAAGCCAACCCCATTGGCCATGCACCCTGTATTCTTCACCTTTTTGCTTCCAAATCTAGAAATCACAACATCCAAAATTATGATTTTATAAAATAAGTTAAGTATTAGACCTCCACATACATATATAAATTTAAAACTTGTTTTTGTTCTATTATTATAAAAAAACCGTATTAGTCGTAAACGCTTAAAACTACAGATTGGTTTGAAATTTTACATGCATTAAGTTCTGGACTGAATAACATTGCTTCTATTTTCCCTATAATTGCTACTTTTATTCTGGAAATACGCGCAATAGCTAGTTTGTTAGCTAGCTACATATGTATTCACCATGATTTATAGTATATACCCCGGGTTACGGCAGGTCTTTGTCAATAAATCTTTTTATCACTTAATTAATCCATATTTACCTGATGCCGAAGTCCAAGTGAATATTTTACAAAATTATATGCAGTCCGATACCGCTCTTCTTCTTCATCCCTTTCTTTTTTTTCTCTTTTGTCAAGTTTCTTACGCTCCTCACGATCTGCAGCTGTTGTTCTAATGAGCTTAACATGGCCCAATTGTTCATGCCAAGCAGGAACCCAAACTGCACTTTTTATACAGGACTGAAATTAAAGAACATTTTTACATAGAGATCTGAAGTGGAATTCAGTGGCCAGAAAGTGATAATTTGTCATTTTAAATTGATTAGATTGATTTTAATTATTTGTATGAGAGGAAAATCAATTCAAAATGTGAATTGATTATCCTACATTCCTGATCATACTACAGTAAGATAAGCTTCTATATAGATGAATTTGAAAGACATTACCTGTAGAACACAAAGAGCTCTTGAGAAATCCCGAGGTATCTGGCATGACTGCACAGCCTGCACCCATGGTTTCCTCAGCAGTGGCCAATTTGGGTGCATAAATTGTATCACAATGTTAGATTCCAGATGCATCAGGGTTTGTCGGAGTGTTCCCACCAATAAAGGTTTGGTTCCTAAAATATTTTTTGTTAGTATTGTATGTTATCTTGAGAATAAGGTTAAAAACAATTTAGAAACAAAAATAATTTTAATTTACCATTGAGGAGTCCGATCCATTTAAAGTCTTGAGAAGATGACAACGAAAATTTGTGAGACATGTAACGTTTTTTGTCTCTTTCTTCATTTCTTTGGGGTTTATTCAATGCTAATGGATTTGTAGTGTACTGGTTTATGTAATTTTTAAAACTATTGTCTTGCCCCAGTTTAAAATAGCCAGTGGATATTTGAGTTGACTTTAGCCTTGTTAGTCTATCTGAAACTAATAATAAAAATGTAAGAAAATAGATAAATGCTTTTCAGAATTTGCAGTAAACAAAGAATACATAATATATCAAATATACCTTCATCATTTTTTTTGTTTTTTATTTTATTTCCTTTCACTTTTCTACTATCATCTTCATCATTATGATTATTCTCTTCATCATCGTCATGCATATCACTGACGATTGTAACTTCATTCATTAAATCAGCATCTATGGTTGAAATATCATCTTTGCCATCATCTAATCTTAACTCAACATTATGTTTTTGTTCTTCTTTAATTTTTCTTTGTTTGATAATACTTTCATTTTCCACTTCTATGTATGATTTTCTGCTTCCTTTAGACTGATTTGTGAGCCTGTCTGTTATTGCCATTTGTCTAATTATTTCTTGTTTCATTTCTAAAAGCTCCCGAACCAGTGGTGTTTCCATTTCCTCAGAATCCAAAACACACAGTAATTCTTGAAATTGTTCAATGGTGGAGTAATACCAAATTTCACCACTTTCAGCTTCCCTACAAGCATATGTTGCAAAATTTGTAATTGATAGATAATACTTTATTTCATAGCCATACAAAACAAAATCAGTAATACTTATATACTAATTGTATTCTATAATGATTTTATATATAAATTTACTTACACAAACAAACGTCTAGCAATGAACCAATATTTTCTTCCATGTCGATCAAAGCCTAAATGTTCATGCCGACACAATAAGCCCTGTTTTTCAGCATCTGGCAAGCAGTCTGTTACACCCACAGTTTTGTGTAGTTTGCAAAGAGCACACTGCCAGTCTTCTGTTGGGACATTGACTAGGGGTGGATCCACACACTCCAAGTGATAAACAGCTGGACATGTCTCACAGCACAGAAGATCTCCCAACCGGTGGCACACTCGACAGTGATCATCATAATGTATTGGTGCTATAATGTATTAAAATGTTTTAAGTTAAAAATTGTTTGTCAAACGAATGTAAGGGGCCAGCAACTGTTGAACAAAATTCTAAGAGTACAGATTCTAGCAAATCAAAGGCTCTTTCAAATATATTAGAAGTATTCAAATTGTTACCTTCACTCAAAAGATCATCTCGAACTGGATTTGTAATCAGAAACTGATTGCACAAGAACTGTAGAACCGATAATCGATCTTCCACAGATGTAAATGGATATTCACATGAGTTCAGAATCTTTACCACATTTTGATCAAATGATTTATCACTCTCTACATAAATTCTTAGTATTTCAGGCCATGTCATTACATCTAATAAAAACAAAGTAATGTTTACACTGTCTTTATGGTCCAGAGGACCAAAATGTGTTTGTTGAGCATCTTCTTCTCTGAGTAAGGCCTTCAGCAACATCAAATGTACCTCTATAAGCAAATTGCTCTGATCTTCACAACTTATAGCTGCACAAAGATCTTCTATTCGAAAGGGAGACAGTCTCATCAAATGTCTGAAATGCCGTAGCACTTCATAGACACCAACAGCTTGAAACACTAATGTTTGAGGGATGAGTAAGTCATCTGATGATGGTGGTAGATCTAAAGGTGGGATTTGTCGTTCTTGTTGCAACCACAAGGGATCTGGACTGGGTGGGCGAATCAGGTTGCTATTGACCTTTCTTGGAGTACCTCCAGTGGTACTAAGGCTGCTGACAGAAAAGTCACTATCACTAACAGCTCCGTCAGCCGCACTGCCTTCAGAACTGTCGCTCCCACGCTCATCATCAGGCTCCGACTTATCGCTGTACTCATCTCCGAAATCAGAGCCATAGTGATATTCTGATTCATGGTAATCAGCTGCTTGAGGGTTATACCCTCGCCGCGAATAGGAACCAGATAATCCGCCTCTTTTATTTTTGTGAGGTTTACCACGTAGCTTGCGCGTACTTCGTCTACTGACATCGCTTCCTTGTGGAGAAGAAGCTCTGGATGCAGAGGGTGTACTCGTGATGGACGAGTTACTAAGGTTTTGTAAATATTTTGGTTTTTTCAATAGATGATATTGGAACTTTCTGTTCTTTTCAAAACTACCCGACTTAGGGGGTCTCCCGCGTTTTTTTGCCCCCCTTCCAGACATTATTGCAGACAACTGTCAATGGCAAAGCGTTTCGCACGTGTATCGCACAAACATAGTCTTGTTTACAAATACAAAAAGATGGTATTTCATTTCAGTTCATCCTAAATCCAATGCAATCATGATGCCAGTTGTACGGATGCTTCAGTCTAGCCAAACGTCACACAAGGAATCTAAACACAACACGCACACTTAATTTACAGTTCGCAATATAAACTCATGTATGTATTCACTATTTATACATTTCTCATTGATTTAGGAAGAGAAAGAAGGCACCAAAATTTTAACGACGCGAAATGAGACTACTACATGCACTGAAACGCCCGATGCTGGCTTCCTATTGGTCGATTAGCAAGTCCGCCATGTCGATTTTCGTAATATTTTGTAATATTGTGATTTTTCTTTGAATCTAAACTAAATATAATTATTAATCATATGCACATCGAAACAATAACATTTACAAAGAAATGAAACCAATAAATAGTCTTTAATTTTTCAAGCACCGTCTTTTGAGTCTCAGCTTATTCGAGAAAAATAGACGGAACACCGCGGCAGCCATTTTCTTAATTTTTAAATGAGTCATTGCACCATCTAAATTATTTCTTGATTTTTTTTATATCTGCTAATTCCTTTAAAAAATAATATTGATGAAAAATAAATATAAATAGAAATTTAGATAGTAAGATTCATGATAGCAGGGATGTTTTTTTTAAATAACACTAAATGATCGGATATTAACTTAGTACTGTTGGTCTATGGTTCCTGCAGGTTATTTTGTTGCTAGCATCAAAAATTATAAATCCGGCCAAGTGCGAGTCACTCGCCCACGGAGGATTCCGTACCATCGTCCATAACTATTTCGCAAAAGGAACCCTATAAATGGTTTAAATAAAAACAGCAAAAAGCCAATATGTCACCCATCCATCCAAGTACTCACCGCGCCTGACGTTGCTTAACTTCAGTGATCGGTACTCAAGTTGGTATGGACGTTGGATCCATGAAATGTCTTTTATTTGTTGCTATAGTGGCGATAGCTATATGTACATATGTACTAAAGATGCGCGACTGCGAATTATCTGTCTAGTCGAATGATGAACATCTACTAATTTCCTTATTCGACTTGAATATTAGTAATATATGTACTAATCTTCAAAGTCGAATGAAACTACTAATTAGTAATTACTAATGTCTCTACGAATGGATCATTCATGGCTCCGATTCGACTTTATTAGTCGACCGATGGTTTTGAGTTTTCATTCATCAATGAATTATTCGTCGCTCCTGCGGGGATTGAATCGAAACCGACTCAGGCAGTCGCACGAACGACTCGCGATTACTAACCAAATTAGTTACTAATTTGCTCTAGTCATTCGAATCGTTCGAATGACTTGTCAAGTCGAATAATTCGAATGAAATCATTCAAACGCGCATCTTTAATATGTACATACTCTGTCATTTTCAACAGTCTGTTACTGTTGAAGAGTCTTGATAAAAGTAGTGCAAAAATAGTCCTAAAAATCTAGTTTTTTGTGTGTACATTTTTACTATAGAAAATACAATACGTAACATATAAAACTAATCTACAGTAAAAAATATATCAAAACGGTGGATCACCGGCCGCGAAGCTAGGCTCAAGCGGCCGGTGATTAGGGCTGCAGAGAGAGGAACTTCCTGACAATACGCGCAGTCTCGCTATAGGCTCTTCGCTATTACGCCATTAACTGAAACGACTATCGGAACGATGGTCGCTGAATCAACATCCCACATGCTGACAACCTCGTTAGCCAAGTCAAGATATTAGTATTATTTTGATTATTATCAATAAATTTTTGTTGCAAGAGAAATACACATTTTGTGAAAATTACAACCGTCTAAGTTGAACGGTTCATGAGCTACAACCAGGTGACAGACAGACAGACAGACGGATAGACGGACAGTGCAGGCTTAGTAATAGGTTTTCACCATTTGGGTACGGAACCCGAAAAACTATCCCCGTGAATCTACACACGGCTCAAACTAGTTTGCGCAAGCAAGATGGAGCGTCTGGCCGGCTCATCTTGCTTGTGCAAACTGTGTTTGAACAATCTGCATGCACAAATGTTAGAGCGTGCAGCCGGACTAAATTCCTTGCTCTCATTTCGAGTTGGGAATTGTATCGTAGCATCACCACTACCCTCCGTCCATAAGCCATAATTGCATGAGTGCGGACGCCCGCACACCACCCAAACAAATTTCGTATTTCGTTCACATTCATAATGTACGAGTACCTACCTACATTAAAGGTATAAATATTAGTGTATTTTTGTGTGCATAAATATTTTTTTAAACTTGAACCGACTGATTTTTCCTTAATTTCATATTCAATGCAGCTAAGGAGACGTGGCAAGCTTGTAAGTCTGGAATGTAGACCCAAGTTATTTGCACATAATATGATTGATCAACTTTTTATGCATCACCTGTAAATAAGTACTCATGGTCTGTTTTGTTTGGTGGTTCAATATTTTACTTTTGAGCACATAGGGTCAAAATAAACAAATCTGTTTTTTTAGTTTGACTTGTTCCTTTTTGTACAGATGGCACTCGATGGGAAACGGTCACACTAACGAACAATGGAATACTAGAAGAGTTTACGATATCGTACCAAAGTTTGCTTCCGTCAACTGCGTACATGTTCCGTGTCATCGCATACAACATATACGGAATCAGCAATCCAGCGTACAGCGAGAAGGTCATAGTGACCCCATCGATCTACCTAGAGTATGGGTACCTGCAGTAAAGGTATTAAAACGGTCGAGTAAATACGTCCCATCCATAGAGAAATAAGTAGGTAGAGGAAGCATAAGTCATTTCCGGTGTCAAGACAGGATGGGAAGTATTTACTCGACCGTTTTAATACCTTTACTGCAGGTACCTATACTACCATACATACCAGTTTTAATACCTTTGCTTGCAAGTACGAAAAGCTGGTATGCGTCGAAATACTTTTGAGACTTGCAAGACCGAATACCGAGGTATTCGGGACGTGCGCGGACTCTATCGATGACTTACTTCTGACTGCGACAGTGACTGTGACACGAAGTTCAAGTACTAGGTACGTACTTACCTACGTATTTTTCAATCCCCAAAAATCACCATTTAGTAATTTTCATCAAAATGGTTTGAGGAATTTCCGACATCTTTACAAACAAATACGATTATGAATTTTATTTCCATGGAAACTTAGATCAATTTCCTTGTATAAGTATTTTACTCTGAACGTGTTCATAAGACAGTGAGTGACAGACGTGCGTACATTATTTTATGCTAAAAGTATCGGCTAACTACATAACTGAAACACAATATCGATTTTATTAGTTGACAATGACATTAAGTGTGATCGTCACGGGTTGGCGCGAGATTCAATTTGTTTTAGATTTTAATTCCAACTGCGGTTTACCAATAATAAATCTACTTAACGGAAAGGTAATTAGGGGAAAAATCTAGATCTATTTTAAATTAACCCATAATAAAACAAAATTCGATTTAATTGTATTCTGGGAGCATTTGAGAAAATGTTGATTTTTGGCCCAAATCTTTTAATTTTCCAAATGCTCCCAAAGAACCAATGAGCCCCAGTTAGCTTTTTCATAAGGTAAATAGGAAATGGTTTACGATTTGCGCCAAATTACTTTTCCGCTGTTTTATTCCTTATATACCTTACAAAAGTCATGTAGGTTTATGTCTCTTAGTCCGAAATCATGCATCTGATAATTATTATGTACCTAGATACTTAGGTAACTACTTTATTGACAAAGAAAATTACAATCAAATAATAGAAACAAATTAGAACTAGTATTTTTTTTTAAATTAGGTACCTACTTATCTATCTAGTATCAATCTACTTAGCCACCGAACCTACCATACTTACTAGGTACTCTCGGCACATAACTAGATAGCGCCTGGGTTAGTTATCTCTGGAAAACTGAAAACACGGTTTCCCAGAGACGAGGCGACCTATTTAGGTAAATTTATTTTTGTTCCTGAAAATCTCAATAGGTAAGTAATTATAGCAATTTTAATTAAAATTGATTTGTACCTACAGCACATTTCAGAGTTCACAATTTGATTGATATTCGTATCAAACAAATATGAGGTACCGGTATTTAACTGTATTTAATAGTCTATGACAAAGTATAACATTTACCTACCTACAGTAAGTAAATAATTTAGGTACTGTACATACTTAAAAAAGTAAAGTACCTACCTAGATAAATATCAATTTTAAATAAAAATAATGTAAGCACCTACATAGGTTACTTGGGTATCTGCATCAAACTTATGTAAATTAGATGAGTGAGCACAATCTCATTTTATATTATTACTTATATACCTACTTTGTAAATAAGTACTACCTAGAGTACCTAGAGTGAAAAGTGAGTCCCGTACTAATAAAAACGAATAATAGGTACCTACCTACGTCCCGTCTCGTCTGCTACAATTTTTATGTAGGCGTTAGGGTTAGATATAATTATGTATCTAGGTACAACATAGGTAATTTCCATTTAGGACTAGGTATTAATCTGTCAGCTATATTTACTTACAATTAATAATATGAGTATTGTACCTAAATCATAGTCATAGTCAATCATGCTGATAAATTAAAACATTCAAAAGTTTCTAGTTGTACAAGTATTTTTTTGTTCACACTATTTTGTTCTTTATAACAAATGACGCGGATCAATTTCCTATGAAAGTATTTTTACCCGTACGAAAGCATGGAAGTATTTTTTCTGTAAATTCAATTACGACCTTTATTCTCACACAAACTGTGATCAATTTCCCATGCAAGTATTTTACTTTCAAAGTGGCGCACTGAGACCCGCCACGAGTCGCACCCGCCCGCGCTATCCGTACTTCGAGTATTTTTGATACCACATGGTAAAAAATACTTGGAAGTATTTTAGCCCTGGTTTTTATACGAGGACATACTTGGAAGACTTGGTACTCGATTTTACAAGTACGTCTCATCGCTACCACAGAGTATATACAATTTCGTAGAGCTAGTATTTTTATTAGGCAGATTACTAGCCTGTGTAGTTTGTGCATCTGTGATCGAGAGAGAAATTGTTAGTTGTATTCCCTTCTCTTTGCTCTTTGCCGCAAGCAAGCAAGCAAGGTGATTTTCTTTTTTCATTTTTAACTTTTTTGATAACGTAATTTTCTGAAAACACAGCTTCCAAAATATTTTTTGGATATATTTGTAAACTTTATATATCCAGCCGTCGTCGTGGGAAAACAACTCATAAAGTTCCTTTATTGTCATAGTACACGTCTTCAAAAGGGTCATCATCTCGGAGCGGGAGGCGGCGGCTTACCAGTGTAGTGTTTTTAGAAATCCTGACGAAATGTATCACATGAAGAGCATTATTGACCATGGCGAAGGAATTATTTTACCAAAGTGCATGTACCACGTACGCAATCCAAACGAAACTTTGAAAGACGAAATGAATTTAGACATTCATAACCAGGTTATGAAGTTTCTCAAGGTTTTTGTCCCATTACGATGATACATTTTATAAATAACATTTCCAACTAACTTTTTAAGATAATATAACACCTATAGGTAGTATAGTTTGCATCAAATCTCCTTCAATAATCCCTGTCCTGTGTGTGTTGTGTATCCAAGTATCAGTTTAATAGCAAAGCCACGTGCAGAAGCTAGTCTTATAGAAAAGCAATCAGTTATGCATCTGCTTTAACTTTATTTTTTTACTTTAGTATACCTAAGTACAATATAAATTTCAACATAAATAATAACATAATTTTGTTTTTGTTTTAGGCTCCTAATAATAAAATGTCTGAATTAGAGCACAGGCAAGAAGTACTCATAAAAAAGCTGGATACCCTGTATGACAGGATTAAAACAATTAGTTCATACTGTAACACACACAGTCATGTTAAAGAAGGAAATAATAAAACAACCTCTGTAAGTTTAATAAATTTTGCATTACATAAAAAAAGTTAAGTATAAATTCATACACACTGCTGTCTATTATATGTATATAGTATATAGTGTCTATAGTGTATGTTACCAAAACTAAATGAATTTGTCAACTCAAAATGTTGGCCTCCCTTTGACAATGATCAATATAAAAATTATATAAAATATTTAAATGATGTCCAGTTATTTTAGAGCGCTCGCCCATGGCGACTTGGGGGAACGAGGGGCGCCACTTTCCACAATGTCATTTGAGATGGTTGCACGCTTGCATCAATACAGTTGCATTGCCTTCGCGCATATGCATCACTACAAAGTCGCCGTGGGCGAGCACTCTTAGTTCAGTTCTGGCTACATCTGAATTGAGACCATTTTATCTTATTTTATAAATAGTACTTCGTATTGATTAGCAGCATTATTGTTCAGTAAAAAATTACTTTTTCACTATAAATTATTAGTTATTTTTACAGTATGTACCTACCTAATTAATCATACTAAAATTATTTGTTTAGATTTCAGATCCAGAAGAAGTGGTTTTAGTTGTTGACCCTGAGAGCCTACCTTGGTATCTAAATAAAGTACTAAATCAGCCATCAGCAGCAGTAAATTTGTCATGGCATATCCATTCATCAGTTCCAAATGAGAAAGTAGCAAATATTAAATCATTTGGAAAAGGATTAAAAAATTCAGCAGCTGAATCTGTGAAAATAAACCTTAGACTGATTTTCAAAAATGGTAAGATGACTAGCTTTTATTTTGCAGTGGCCATCCATTGTTTGACTACAACATGTTCAACTATCTATTGCTGTTGCAAGAAAAGCTAGAATTGGTTGTATCAATAATAATATTATGATTTTCTTGCAGTATCGGCAGACTCAGAGCTGAAAATGTCATCCCTGGCAGTGCCAATTATTGGTACTGTTAATATTCTTAGATACCTGTCTTATGTTTATCCCAAGGCTATACCTTATGATGATAATGACTATCAAATGGATACCTTGCTTGACATCTGCCATTTAATTGAGAAGTCATCTGATAAAAACAAAGAAAAGTATGTGAAATCACTTTTTTCTAAGTGCAAGGAGTGGATTTATGATAATAAATATTCAGTTGTAGATCTAGCTGCATATAATGTCATTAAACAATCAAAAAGTTGCATTAAATTGATACCGAAGCAATGGTTTTCTAAATGTGAAAAAATGTGTGCTTGATTTGTTATTATGGTAGAAAGTTATGTATATGTGTAACATTATATAGTTTTTTATGATGTCTTCTCATATTTAATACAGTGAAATAAAACTAAATATAAATTTCATATTTCTTTTTATTCTATCTTTTATTTATGTATGTTATTATAATCTTGACCATAATGTAGGTGTAGGCAATAAATCTACATTATGCACTCGTACTCTATTCTCTCAATATTTGAACTATGAAATATTAAAAACTACATACATACTTTATGGCGTTAAAATGTGATACATTTTTTGTATAATGCATCAAGATAGGTACAACCTTAAGTATTCCGTGACTTTCTGTGCAAATACATGGCTAACACTACCAAATTAAGAACAATGGCATGTGTTTGCTGTGCTTTGTAAATGTAATGAATGCACTTAGTCTGGATGTGTTATTAAATTGATACAATATTTAAACTACACTTAATGCTAAAATTTACAGGTTTGTGAGATGTGAGTGGATGGCCAAATCTGAAACTATAAAACTGCATATTTAGTTTTTTTAGTTTGTAGCCTGCATATTCTGCGATAAATATGACGCCCTGTATTTTTACAATAACGGTTTATGTATAATGTAGATGATCAGGACCAATCTTTGCAAAAAAGATGCATTATTGAATATCATAAGAAATTGCATTTTTTTTTACAATTTTAGTTTGATAACTACTAAGCACCAATTTAAAATAATTTTTCAAACAACTGGTGCGCTTGCCGCTGGCCCGGTTATTTAGCTTGTATTTCATCAGTTTTTTAGGCTTACGCGATCTGAACATATTAATATAAATATTCACGGGTATTTACAGCGTTTATTTTCCTATTTTGTAAATATCCTTAGTAAATTTTCAATCAAGTCGTTCTACACTACTCACCAAGATGGCAGTGTCTACAAACATCTAAGGATGTACAACATCCTTAGGTGTTTGTAGACACTGCCTTTGAAAGTTTCTGGAGTTTACAAAATCGATTGCAGTTGCGGGCGTTCCTACCTAGGCCAGACTAAACCCACGGCTGCAGTAAAAAATTCTCAAGTAAACAAGTCTCCTATATAGCTGATCACATTGTAGACTCTGGACATTGGGTCCCGAGTCTAAAATGGATCGAATTAACCGCATGTTATATGTAATGTAAGGCATTATTACATTAGCTAACTGTACCCACTTGTTTTGAACTGGTTTCTCAGTGCGTTGCGGACACTGTAAGTGTTGTGTCGTCCGAGTGTGCAGATGGACATTCCTATTTCTGAAGACCAAGTGAGGGTAGTTGCAAAAAAATACTGCCCTCGCTTCGCAGGATTAAAAAGAAGTATGTATTGCTCCTAAACTGAGCCCATGCCTCCTTTCAAGACTTCTAACTTTTAATGGTTTCGGATTTGGCCATCGACTCCCATCTCAAAAAACCACCTGTAAAGTCAGCAGCAGCACTAATATTTTAATAGATGCTGCCATAGTTGGGTGAAAATATGTAGGTACATAGCTAAGTTTCATACATAATGGCACCTGCATTATTGCTTTTTACAAACCACTTTTTAAGAGTAATAAATTGTTCGTAATTATAAGATAGAAGTCATTTATGCTATCGTCATAGTCATCATCATTTAAGTACTAAAAATGTAAGAAAATCACAGGTATATCATATTTTGTGCCAGAACTTTTTCGATTTATCATGTGAACAGAACAGCTGTCCTTACATTTTTATTTGTAAATTTTTACATTAATTTTATAAAATAGGTACATTATTTACACTGACAACTAAATAGGGATGTCAATGATTGGAATTAGACTCTAATCCCTATGTTTATCCAAAGGCTTACAAATAAAATATTTTATCAAATCAAATTCTAAACTTCATAATTTTTTAATCTACAACTATCAGTCAAAGTTTTTTGTTTTGTAACAAGAGTACATTCTCATTATGAGTTTTAATCTGTTTTATTAAAGAATCTGATTGAAACTTATTGCTCATGACGCACATGATTGGTTCACCACTCAATCAGCGTGTTGCTGCGGCAACAGAGGCAACATTTTTATTGGATTATAGTGTTCTTTTAAAACAATTTTATTTGAGTTGAGTTGTTTAAATCTCGTTTCATATTATTGGGTCGCTTTATATTTCCGCAGCTTGGCCCGCAATTAAGTTTCTAATTTCATTTTAAAATGTATAGAAGTACCTACTAAACACAGTTATTAAGCTTTCGCCTCCAAACTGAATATTCTCTATTTAAATTGACATGAACTAGAGTAAGACTACAATAATCAATATAATAAATAATAGTTTATCAAATAATATCTAATTATTTGTCCATCTAAGTAATAAATGTTTAGTAACAGCCTGTTGGCAACCTATGACATTAGCCGAATTTAATAGTTGACATTTTCGGTGCACAGGACAACTGGGAATAAGCGAATCAACATTGACTTGTTCAGTTTTTTACCCGGGTTTAATTGATGACTTTAGTACAGGGATATTTTTCGCGTCATTGGCCCGTTTCAAATAAAAGAAATGAGACAGAAACAAAGGTATTTTTCAAAACAACCACTAAGTGAGGAAAACATTCAGATACAGACGCATAATAATGATTGAGTCATAATGTGGTAAAAATTACGTTAAAACGAGGTCAACAACATTGTTAAAAATTGCTAACTCAATTCGATAGCTGTCAGTAAGCTGCTTTCATATTTAATAAGTTTTGAGTTTAAAAGGTATAGTGGTAAAATGTATAAAAATATTAATAGTAAATATTAAAGCTTATCATTATAAACTTAAAAAAATATATGTACAAAAGAGCTACACTTTGTTTACCTATAATAAGGAATGGGCAGTGACAATAATTTGTAAAAATAATCCTATCTAACGAAACGCAGGACAACCAGCGCCTTTTGTAAATTTCTAATGTAGAAACTTAGACGAACTTTTCAAATGTGCACGCTTTGCGCGTTGCTTAGCGACAGCGTGCCGGGGGCTTCGTGTCATACGAAGGAAGAGAATCCTGGCAGTGGCGCCCGCGAGCGCGCCATGTTGTTCATGACAATCTGTCCACCGTTGAGGCTGACGACCGCACTGCCCTCCGGCTCAGAGTCCGTATAGCTCGAGTACTGACGCACCGGCCGCTGCCGCTTCCACGCCTGCCGCAGAGTGTCGTTCACATTCGCATAGTGGTTTACGAATGAGTGCGGCTCCGATTTGACACTCTCGTTTTCACTTTCCGAATTCTGAAAAAAAGATATCTTACTTATATGGTGTTTGTTGGATCAGTGTCTCCAACGGAAAGTATATGAGCTGATAGCTAGAGCTGAGCTGCGTAGAAGCTAAGGGTTGCTCCCCTATAGCTTCGAGCTGAGAAGGTTTGATCTAGAGAATAATACAACCAAGCGAGTTGACTTATTGTAACCTTTCTCAGCTCGAAGCTATAGGGGAGCCACCCTTAGCTTCTACTCGGCTCAGCTCTAGCTATCAGCTCATATACTTTCCGTTGCAGTCACTGCTCCAACGGTGTTTGTTATTTGTAGTATTATAAATGTATTATTTAGTTCGCCTGCGCGAATTGTTATTTATCACATAGCCTTGAGAGATAGGTAGTTACATATTTTATCCTTTTTTCAAGTAGGTAGTTTATCTAAATATTTTTTTGTGATTGAGATACAATTTGTAAGATGCTTTCTGTGTCTATTTACGAGAAGGTCGCTAATCTACGAGAGTATTGTATTAAAATTCTACACTTTGTCCCAAAAATTATACATACTTATTTACAAATAAAATTAGTGAGTAGATAAAAAATGCGGAAACTACAGGTGCCAACGACGAAGCGTGACGAACATAACCATAGCGTCAACGAGATCATCAAGTATTTACCGTCAGTTCCAGGGGTGTTAAGAAAAAAAAACAAGGTCGGTATTTAGTGAGAACCGAGGCGTTATAGTTTAAACGACGCTGATTTTGATGGTAATTACCTGTGAGTCGGAGGAGCTCATTTCGGAGGGTTTTTCAGTTAAGGATGAGTCGTCGGGGTTTTCATCGTAGGCGCGGAGGCTTTCGTCGTCGCTGTGGTAGCGGATGGAGGCAGGCGAGGGCCGCGGCGGGGACTTGCCGAGCGTGGCTTGTTTGCGGCGGAGAGTGCCGCCGGCTGCCAACGCCGCACTACCTACTGAGTTTTGCCGCGCTCGGTACAGGTCCATTGCGAGCGAACTGCGCTCTTCTGTCTCTCCGCCGAGTGATTCCTCGAGGGTTCGCTGAGCTTCTTCTGAAATATAGGGAAAGGTGAAGTTAATACTTCTATACCACTCATTAAGGTTTAGAAAGTTTTTTTTTTAACTGAGTAGATTGTTATCCAACCACGAATCAGTGGTGTAAAATGAATATTTAATAGATATGACGAAAATTAAAAAAAAAAACTAAGCAAGTAAATTAAACAACAAAGGAAATCAAGCTCAATATGAGTAACGTAGTCAAACAAAGGTAGTATACCATATTAATATCCTCTGATAGGGCCTAGTAGTGTCTCTATACTCACTTTTATATTTATAACTCTTGCTCTTAACGCAAAGTATAGCGATGACCATGATGATTATGATAATGGACGCAGCCGCCAAAGCTACCATGAACCAAGTGCTTCTATAGAATGGGCGGTACTGCAGGTACCCATACTCTAGGTAGAGTTTCGATGGGGTCACTATGACCTTCTCGCTGTACGCTGGATTGCTGATTCCGTATATGTTGTATGCGATGACACGGAACATGTACGCAGTTGACGGAAGCAAACTTTGGTACGATATCGTAAACTCTTCTAGTATTCCATTGTTCGTTCGTGTGACCGTTTCCCATCGAGTGCCATCTGTACAAAAAGGGACAAGTCAAACTAAAAAACAGATTTGTTTATTATGAACCCTATGTGCTCAAAAATAAAATATTGAACCACCAAACAAAACAGAACATGAGTACTTATTTACAGGTGATGCATAAAAAGTTGATCAAACATAATTATGTGCAAATAATTTGGGTCTACATTCCAGACTTACAAGCTTGCCACGTCTCCTTAGCTGCATTGAATATGAAATTAATGAAAAATCAGACGGTTCAAGTTTAAAAAATATTTATGCACACAAAAATACTCTAATATTTAACCTTTAATGTAGGTACTCGTACATTATGAATGTGAACGAAATACGAAATGTGTTTGGGTGGTGTGCGCGCGTCCGCACTCACCCTTATGATGTCCCTTGATATGGGAGGGACTGTAGGTGTTTTTCTACACAAACAAGATTCGCAGGTTCCCGGTTACATTTATAATGAATTCGCAAATTAAGATTTTTTCAGGTAAAAACCGCTATATAGTGAGATTTAACATACCTTTCCTCCTAGTTTCGATATAGTATCCCAAAAGCGGTCCAGTTCCGGAGGCCGAGTTGGTCCACTGTAGGCGTAGTGCCGCCGGATTTGGCGATAGTTTCAAGTCAGTGGGCGCCCTAGGTGAACCCGGTTGCGGACCAGTCCGTATCTTAGCAGTCCCTGCGATTCCGGGACCGACAGATGTGATCGCGCGCACCGTGAAAACGTACTCGGTTTCTTCTTCCAAGTTGCCCACGGCAAGTAATCGTTCGTCTACTTTTTGCTTCACTTGTTTACTGAAACCTTGAAAGGAGAAATATCTTTATATTCATAAAAATCGCGTGTCACAGTGTTTGTAACCAAACTCTTCCGAAACGTCTTGACCGATTTTTATGAATTTTTTTGTGTATTCAGCCAGTACATATAGGTATACTAATGTGTTTACAACTATTATTATTGTGAAGTTTTGTTAAATGTTTAATTTATTTAAAAAATATGCCTGATAAGAAATAAGAGTCTATTGAGACCAATTAATAAGCTTTCCGACATATCTGAAGATACGCAAAAAAAATCTTCAACATAAACTTCCGGTTTTTACACTAAAGACCTTATTAGAATGAAAAAATATTTAGTAACAATTCCGCGTTTAACCTTCTCTGATAGTATTCATCAAAGTAAGTTGTCTACTAGTTTCGTCTCTCCACGACACATCTTTAGGACCAAAGACCTTAATAGTTTTTTATACAGGAACAAAAATTCAGAAATAAAAGATTCAATGATGCATGATCCAACAAAACAAGGTCTGCTCCTCCGGGAGTGACGCAAGGTGACATCACTGTCCAGCTGCCACCTTATTTCAACAAAACGTAGAAGTTGGGAAACAAATGTGATGATAAGGGTCAATTGATAAAAAAATGCCCATCGCCAATTATGTTTGTAAGATCAATCAAAACAGCGTGTGAATTGCTAAATACAAAACAAAATAGTTTTATCAGATTTATACAGGTTAAGGTGGATTTATGTCTTCAGACATTGAGCGTGCCGTGAGCGTATCAGACACGTGCCGTGGCAGACTAAAAATATTATTCTATACAGTGTGTATGAACGTATTCATATCTATCGTAAGACCGCCGCACAGACGCCGTCAGACACAGGCCGTGCCCGGCCAGCATTCGCGGAAAGAACATTTTGTCTTCGCGGTTCATATCGTTACGTGTCTGTGGCACGCCGGGCCACAGACACGTAGCCGGGCAATGTGAATAGAGCAGGACGGTGACAGACGACATTTGCCATTGATGTACTAGTAGGTAAAATTGGTTGTTGTATTATGTACTGTTTTTCCTACTGGACTACTGAATTGTTATTTCTCGTTATTTACTTCCAGATTCACACATAACATAGGATTATCGTATTATTAGCGCGGCTCCATACGCGCCAACGCTGCGTGAATGTCGAAGCCACACTAAAGTAAGGTGTACGGATTGCAGTACTGTTCAGTCAAAGAAAATGCGTATTTGCATCGCCAAATCTAGTGCGTAGTACATATACATCAATGGACGCCGGACGGTGTCTGTCGTTGTCCGACGCGGCACGCTTCTGTTACATTAGATGTAAATAAACGGTGTCGGTCGGTGTCTGCCACGGCACGTGTCTGATACGCTCCATGTCGGTAGATATAAACGGATCTTTACTCTCATTTGTCGATGGCGTCGATGACGTAGCCTTGTGTCACCCACTTACGTCACAGACCATACCTGATATTATTATATTATGCAATGGGGTAATATGATGCCCCACCGTGTCTTCCATGGAATATTTTTTTATAGATTTTTACATATCACTTACGCTCATCCTGCTCGACAGTTTCATAAGTCACGAGATAGGAAGCAACGAGCCCGTTCTTCCTATGCGGCGCTTCCCACGATACTACGAGGCTATTCATAGTAATGTCTGTAAAAGTGATGTTGCGGGGGACTGACGGCAGTCCCTGGTGAGTTCGAACTAATACGGCGCTCGAACGAGGCCCGTCTCCGGCTGGGTTGAACGCTAGAACCTGTAAAGACGAAATTCGTAAAAAAAACTTATAGGTCGATTACGTTGCTAACGATATAAGTCATTGACCGCGGGGGTCGCAGCGTTCATAGAAAATGGTTTACGACTGGCAAATAACTACCCCTAGTTTTATTCCTTTTAGAAGGCAAAAATATAAAATTTCTAGATAGATATAAAAATAATTTTATTTGAATTTAATTCTGCAGTGCTCTCATATCTGTGCTGGAATATTCCAGAAGAGGTGAGACATAATGACCATATGGTCATTATGGCGATCTTTAGGGGAGGTCTATGTCTAGCAGTAAATGTATTTTGGCTGACACTGGCATTAGGTAAGGTTTTTCTAAGTTTACCTGAATACGATACTGTGTGAACTTGTCTAGGAAAACGAGCGAGTGTGATGTGGCGGTGGCTGACACCACTTCGATCTCTTCTTCAGCGCGACGGCCGGGCTCGGGCTCCTCGGGAGATTCTGTCATTATGTAGAAAATCTGAAAATAATGTTAGTTAGTACATTAAATCTGGATTTCTTTTTGGAAAAGATACAAATGAACGATGTTTCATTTCTCCGCTCCGCGGGGGTCAGGGTCCTAGCGAGTACTTTTTTATCCGCGATGTTTTCTGCGCGTAGCAATATAATTGGTTGTCGGGGTCTTTATTACCTCAAAGCAAAGCAACAAAGGACGAAGCAAACTTCAGAAATAAAAAATTCAGCCATATAAAGAGGTAGAATCGGAAGATCGTCGGTGTTTTCCGTTTAGTAATAGTACGAAAGCCCACGACCAAAATTTTTGTCTTATAGCAATACAGCCAAAACCGCATCAAATTTATAGATTATTTTGAACTCGAAAATACCAATATCAGACATTTTCCGCATAGCCGTTGACCTGACCGAATTTTCAACAACTTTCGAACTGTATCATAGCAATCTATCTGATTTTCAGACTGTAGGTAGTTGAATGATAGCTCAAGATACCGAAAACGTATTTTTCAGAAGTCAGTAGTGCGAACCTGAAAGACCAATTTAAGAAAATTAAAAATGAGCCCAAAATATTAACATAGCAAAATCCGTCTGAAAATGTTCTTTACGAGTAAATATGGGTTAGTTGATGCGAAAAAAAAATCTGAAGGAAATTTGAAAGCATTATATTTCAAGACCGTTTTGAAAATGTTAGAAAATTTTACCGATCGGTAACATAGCAATCAGTCTGAAAATTGTTGAACATACTCGAATTATGTAAAATGAGTTGTCCAGATGTCGAAAAAATTGTATCAGAAAATTTTTGTGTAACACCTTTATCAGAAAACTTATTGATACTCCAAAATTATTTGGGTCGGTCACAAGTTTAGTTATATTGCATTAAAATTTGAGTACTTTGTAAAATGGCGGTATGAATGAAATAAATGCATCACATTTATTAGATTTTACGAAAAACTAGCTACTTCTAAGGGATAAAATTGTACTTAAATGAAAAAAAGTATTGGTGGATCGGTTACTGTATGCATAACAAAACCGAACACTGTAATTTTTTCAACGAAAGTTTGTCCTTTAAGAAGACGGACCGACAAGTCAATTTGGGCATGTTAGGCAAAAAAAGGCCAAGTGAGTGAGTGGCAGTGGGGTTTAGAGCGTGATTAGCCAAGTATCGAGTCCATTGGAAATGTCTTACGTCGTTCCAACGTAGAACAGCTGCTGTATATGGTATATAGTAATATAAAAGAGGGGCAGGAGCGTCACACGCGAAAAGCCGCCACAGGAGCGTAACAAGCGCTGAGGCGTCTGCCAGGCGACTCCGAAACATTCCGGCAGGCATACGAAATATTTAAAAATATTATCCGGTTTGCTATGATACAGGTCGGCAAAAATTTTGACATTTTCAAAAATGCGCTTGGTCTATATGGTACGTCCAAAATGTCTGAAAACAAACTTTTTCGTCATAAAATTATTAATTCTATAAGTACATTTTTAATATCAGACGTATTGCTATAATACCGACTGCCTTTTATATTGACACATCAGAAATAGCCTCCCACGCAGTTGCTACACTTTTGACCGTTACTACACCTAGTCGGGTTCAGAATCATATATAATCTGACGATTTCATTCAATTTCCGCCATATTGCTATGATACATGGTTGTGGTCGTGGGCTCTCGTACTATAAAGAATAATCCTTACTCGGCTCTGAAAATTGAATTGGTTCGTATTTTGTTTTTTTTTGGTTGCGTTGTACAAAAGTAATAAAGAATGAAACAAAAGCATTACCTAATTTGTGACAAAAGTCGATCAGCTGCGCGAGTTACGATGTGGCACCATTTCAGACGCGGAACACTCTCTATGGCCAATATGATGAAAACTTGCTCAATCATCGATATAAACTTGAGTGACGTTGATACCATATAAAGGCGTAACCAAAGCATAGGTCTATGACTGTGCCAGGATTAGCTCGTGAACATTGAATGATAGTTACCTTATATCCCAGCAGGTCTCCGTTCTGATGCGCGAGTGCGGGCGGGCGCCACGTGAGCGCCACCTCGGTGGGCGAGAGCGGCTCCGCGGCGACATCTGCCGGCGGCGCGGTAGGCACGGCCTCACCCACCCACACTACAGCTGGTGTGCCGCTGGGACCAGACCCTTGTGAGTTGACCGCACTTACGCTGATCTCGTAGTTACGGTCTACGGATAGGTCTGTTAGGATGGCTTCTTCGCTCTGAAATAGATTAAATACGTTGTTTAACAGAAATAATATAATAGGTCCTCCATCATACAATGGAATAATTATTTTATGAAGAGTGCGCATCAATACCAATCAGGAATCAGCGAGAGACCTGTGTAAGTATTGTGAACCAATGTGATTGATTCTGCTACGCTTCGCCTCGATGGAAACGCAGTCCAACGCCTCTATCGTACGTTTGTGGAACTAACGAATCTTCCACTTTTGCTTACTTCGCAGTGCCTGTTACTTTACCTTGATGCCCGGTACATCTAGTTTCATAGTCTGCTGCAGAGCGGTCGGGAAGTCAGTGAGCGGTTGGTAGTGGATCCGGTAGCCGCCAGTGCGCGCGTCCCCACTCCAATGTTGCTCGCTCAGTGGCGCCCATTGCACCCGCACACTGCTCGGAGTTATGGGTACTACATGTAGTTTCTCGACCGCTTTGCTTGGAGCTAAAAACATTCAATATCGATTGTCAAAGAATCACTTTACTCACTTAAAAATAGCTCGCTTTGTAGCTGTAGTTAATGACGAAAACGCGTCCTTTTCAAATTAGTAGACTGAGAAATAATATTAACGCTCTCTTCCCCGAAAACGGAAGTATTAAAGGTACTACATGTTGCTTCTCGACCGGTTTGCATGGTGCTAAAACAATTGAATATCGTTTGCCTCAAGAAAGCAAAACTTTATTCTCATAGAAGTTACGGAAGAATTTGTATGTGTTTGTAACGAATTGGCTCAAAAAGTACAGGACCGATTTTAAAAATTCTTTCACTATTTATTGTACCTTTATGCCTAAATGTAGCTGCACATCATCATCATCATCATCAGCCCATATACTTCCACTGCTGGACATAGGCCTCCCCCGTACGATGCAACAAATAGCGGTCCTGAGCCGCCTCCATCCATCGACTCCCTGCGACCGCTACGATGTCGTCGGTCCATCGAGTGGATGGTCTCCCATGTAGGGGGGATTTGCCATAATCACCACGCTTGGCAGGCGGATTGGTGATCGCAGTGTTGGTGTTTAAAAAATACTCAGAAGGAAGCTGCTGCCCTTCCTCTAGTAGGTTCCCTTAGTCGGCTCTTACGACATCCACGGGTTGAGTTGGAGGGGTCGATATTCGTACGCCGCAGCCCCACGGCCAGATATATAATTGTGGAAACTAAAGTTGATATAAAAACTAGCTGCGTCTTCGCCCTCGTTTCGGGATCGGGATAAAAAACCCCTATATGTTATTCCAGGTCTCAAACTATACCCATACGAAATTTCAGCCCAATAAGTTTAGTAGTTTTTGCGTGAAAGATGAACAAACATCCATCTATTCTTACAAACTGACATTTATAATATTATAGTAGGATTAAATGCCCAAAGATTTTACTTGGAACCATCGTAAAATCAGAACCGCTACACTACCCCGATTTTCATAAAACACGGTTATAAATACTCGATGGTGGCATCGTCCTCCGTATTCACCAGCTCAACCAACCAGCACCGGACACTGGAAATCCTCAGTGTATTTGCAGTCCAGGTTAGTAGGTCACATAATATCTGTTCTGTGGATTGTCATCGTAGATTGTGGATATTGCACTTCATTTATTCGTGTCAGACCAGCAGATATCAGTCCCGAGTCCACTTCACGATAGGATCGAGACGTGATCGTTACGTCTCATTTTCCCATAGATTTTGGTACAGCGCCTATATCGTGCGGACAGGGAACTACGCAAATCCCATACAAATAAGTAACGTCACGGTCACATGTCGATACTCGTCAAATGGACTGGTACTGGAGCTCTGGTCTCCCAAATCTAACATACCAAAGTGGGCGCTACATTTTAATTTTTTTACTACCAATTTAAACTAAAAAAAAACCTAAATTAAAATTCGTTCATGCGTTCGGGTGCTACGATGCCACAAACAGTAACACACATTTAACTTAAAAAACCTTTCTATTTGCGTCGAGGTTAAACATTTTAATCAAGTGCATGCAGAACTTACCAGCTGGCAAAGTACGGACGGTCTCAGTAGCGTTGCTATATCCACTCGGTCCTATGTCGTTGGTCGCTCTGATTCGGAACTGGTACGCGGTGTAAGGCTTTAGGCCCTCTGCTGTGTATGACGTCGCGAAGGGATCGACGCGTTCCGGTATGGTCTTCCACACACCGCCCTCCTCTTTTTGCTGGACGGTGTAGTATCTGTAATATAATTTTTGGTATGAGGAGATACATTTCTAACTATAGAAAAACATGTATTTATGTACACACGTTACCAACATCGTGATGTCCACAGCTGGCTATATGCCTCCCCTTAGGACGCCACAAAAACCGTCCTGAGCCGTCTCTATCCATCGACTCCCTACGACCGCGATAATGTCGTCGGTCAACATAGAATGGTCTCCCAACGGATTATCAACACTACGATTCGCTTTGTATCGACACACGTTAAAACAGGTTTAAAAACGATAAAAACGGAAAACAATAACAGTAACATGGAAAAATAAGGTAGCTCAAAAAGATGGTAGTTCAATTGACCCCTGCTGTGCTGAAACAGGGCTCAGCAAGTGCTGAGCGATTTCCGCTCAGCATTATTTGTCAATCATAGACCTCAACTGTTGGCGTTGCGAACAGGAAGTTTGTGGCATAACGATATGTTGTTTCGATTTCCAGAACTAGTACGAATTAGACTGAATTACTGTTAGTCCTACCTGAGGGGCGCATATCCATCATCACCAGGCGTCCAATTGAAAGTGATATGATGGGGCTGCAATAACGACGGCGCAATGTTCGGGAGCGTTGGCGGCGAAGGCACGGCTCTGTTGACGGTGGTTAGGACCAGAGCCCTGGCGGTTATACCCCAACCTAGTCGCGTTTGTGCCGTCACGGAGAATATGTAGTATTGCTCCGATTGAAGTTCTGTTGCCCTGTGTAACACAAATAGGTAAATAAAAAATACAGATGCAAGTCAGTAAGATAATTAACACTTAGTTATTGACGGACAATATCTCACCTAAATGTACGATCGGACGGCAGAAACTCCCTTGAAAACATATGATGAGTTGTACTATTTAGATGATAGGTGACTTTGTAAGCGAGTATTTCACCATTTGGATCTTCGGGCACGTCCCAAATGATCCGCGCCGTCGTAAACGTTACATCCGGGAACGACACATTCGAGGGCGCGCCAGGTGCTAAAATACAATACTAAAGTTAGTAATCTATAAAAAGTAAAACACAAACTCGTTTTAAAATTTTACGCACTGTCTTCGAATGTCCGGACCGTAAAAGGCGGGTTGCTAAGCACTCCGTCGCCTAATCTCGTGTAACCAAGGACTTGTATCTGATATACTACGTATTTTCTCAGCTCTGTTAAAGTAATAGTGTGAGTCTGATTTGAAGGTATCGCTTGGCATTCTACTTTTTTATGTTCGGGTCTGGGTGGTGGAACTACAGCTGCATAGCACACTTTGTACCCTTCAATGAGACCGTTCTGATCCTGTAAGGGAATGTCTCCCCATAGCACCACGACTGTTGTTGATGATGTGGCATTTCCCGATACACTGTTCGGGCCAGCTGATGGTACTGTGGACAAAGAAAAGCTAGTTTTACGATACACTAATCACACAATAAACAATACTGGTCAATTCACACAGCATCATCTAGCCCACCCTAAGCAGAGCTTGTATTATAGGTGCTAGATGCATAGCTACTTAATTGAAAATACTATAATATGTATAACAACTTACCAGCTTCTCTTGTTCTTTCCAAAGCTGTAGGGCTTTCCTCAGACACACCCACTTCATTGACAGCTGTCATAGATATTTCATACACAGACCATTCTTCGAGATTGGAGAGAATGTGCGAGTTGGCTGTATGATCATCAATAACAATGTACAGCGTGTCATTAGTGCCAGTTCGTTTGTATGTTATGTTGTAGCCTTTCGGGTTGCCGTACCATTCGCTTTGCTGCAGGGGCTAAAAAGTTCAAGAAGGTTAAACAACGAGTAATTATAGAAAACTTTTCATCGTCGTACTGAGCCCCGAGTTCTGTTATATATAGTATCGTATCGACGAGACATTCCATTTTTGTATGGGTTTTGGTAGTTCCATGTCCGTACGGTAGAAGTATGGACCAAATGCCGTACAAAAACTGGAACGTCTCGTGGTCGAGACTATCGTATCGAGTCACCACACTCTGATTAAAAATAAATATAGCGTAACTTAAGTCTTCAGTATCATAAACAATTATTTTTACTTACAATCCATCTAACTCGCAGATTAGTAGCGCTAACCGCCCGCACCGTGACATTTCTCGGCGGATGCCTCGGAGGTGCTTGTATAGTCTGGAACTCCTTACATGGCTCCGAGGGGGCTGACGAACCGACCACATTGGTAGCTATAACTCGTAACCTGTACGTGGTGAATGGTACGAGACCGTTCACGAGTATAGATTCAGCGTCAGGTGCGTTCACTTCATATATTGTTATCCAAGAGGAATTGCGCGCGGTTTGAGCCTGAAAAAAAAATACTATAATAATAATATTTTATTTCAAATAAGTGTGTATTCAATGCCTATGATTAAACCATACCGGCTGCGCCAGACGTGCGTTAAAGAGGCACAGTAGCGTGGTTTAAAAAAAAACTAGGTACCTGTACAGTCCATAACGATATTGAAGAATTGCCGTCGAAGCCAGGAGTGAATTGAAGGAGAACAGAAAACGCTGCTATATTTGACAACGCAAGGTTCCGCGGTGCTCCGGGTAAGACGGGTTCAACACCCGATTGTATCGTAGCACTTCGCGGTGGACCTTCCCCGACACCAGTTATGGCGCATAACCAAAACTTATAGTGAGTGCTTGCCTGTGAAACCAACAATGTATTACAACGTTGTCAAGTTAAGCACATTGTTTCCGACTTATTAGGGAACTTACGCTATTAAGGCTACCTACTCTCTTCATTTATCTCTGTATGGACTACTGGCAATATAACCAGCTGGATTCTCTTGGGTACAGAACTTAGTATAAAGTTAAGACGGTATTACGTGGCGACTCGCGAGATACAAATCCGCCAAGTTAGAAAACAACCAAAATATAAGAATACGGAATTAACTAGCTTTTATTTTCGTACCAGCAAGTGTTCCACTTTTATGCTCGTGACGTTTGGAGGCAGCACTTCTTCCTTTATAGTTTCCGGCATCGATTTAATTTGGTAGGTGAGTTTGTATCCGACTAGAACTCCATTTGATTTTTTTGGAGCCGACCACGAGACCCGGACTGCACGGTCAGATATTTCATCAAATAGCAAGCTTCCAACTTCATCCGGAACTGAAATGAGGTCAATTGCTACATTCGTATTCGTGGAAATGGTTCAAAGTGATGGATCTCAATTTTCAAGTACGGTCAATACGTTCAGGTATATAAATAATTGATGTTGATGTATCGGTTCACGTTATAGCACGTTGCAATTGTAATGAAACTTTCTGCACGGCTACTTAGCTGCCATGCCAGCTAACTTTTAGCAATAAAACACTTTAGTACAGCTACCAGTGAACTGCGCTACACGAACTTGTTTCACATGCGGTAAAGTTTTACTACAAATTAGGGGAATGGCACGTTTCAGAACAATTTCATACGATGCCGACCTTAATGCCGATATTAAATAGTTTATAGTTTTGTATATATGTATAAGTTTGTTTTTTCGTGCAACACTTGCATTTAATGGAACTTTCTACTCACTATCTTCCTTTGTCCTGACTAGAATGTAATCGCTTCGAGGCCCATCTCCCGGCTCGGTGAAGCAAAGCACAGTGATATTGTATTCAGTAAACTTTTCGAGGCCACTTATACCCGCCGATTGTTCAGTGAGAGGATCTAACAAGTTCGGAGGAACGCTAACGATCTTTTGTTCGGTATTGGAATTCTCAACTATATCCCATCTCCATGCCTGTATTTTATAACCCTGAAACACGAATCGAGATAAATTAATTGGCCACATTTAACAATAGATGTAAACAGGTGTCTAGAATACCTGATTAATTCCATTAATTTTCTGCGGATTTGGAGGAGTCCACCACACGCTAATTGAGGTTGAATTAAACGGTTCGCATCGGACGCTGTCCGGCGCTGCTTCAGGTATTCCTTCCTTTGTTTTGATTGTGTAGCTATCGGAGAAAACTCCCACGCCTTTATCATTGTATGCAGCAATTTGTACGTTGTAATCTTTCCATGTAATTAGGTCTTGGATGAGATAGTTTCTCTGAGCTTCGTTGGTGATGTTTTGATCTGTCCACGGGCTGTTGTCGTATCCGCGCAGTCTGTACCGTATGACGTATCCGAGAATGTGCCCGTTCCTGTGTTCTTCGAGCGGCGGTTGCCATTGAGTGATGATCTCCGAGGAAGATCGCGCCGAACCCATGAACCCGACTGGCGGACCGGATGGTGCTGCAAATAAAACACAAAGTTACTCTTACTCGTTTTGAATATACTCTTATCTTTTTCAACGAATATCGTGCAAAATATTGTCGGAATAGTTTTTATAAATGTTTTAAAAATGTATCATGCTAGGAAAGAAGGATTGTTGAAAAAACATTTTAATTCATTTTCGCCGTACATTAGAATTAGGCGAATACTCGTAATATTGATTTCGTTAAACCAATTTAAATATTCAAGCAAAAACAATTCAAACACTTGACAAAGTATCTTCATTTTATATTATTTTTTCAAGCGAACATTGGAATATGTCTGAAATAAATTTCATTTATAATTCGAAGCAATCTAAAATCCTGAGCAAGATCAAATAAAATTTTAGGACGGCACAATCTAAAACTACATAATCAAGATCTCCATACCTTGGCAGCATATTAGATCGCTGGCGGCTTGTTTACAAAGAGAACACACTTTATTCACTGGACGTTTACAATACTAATGGATTATGTTAGTAGCTCTAGCTTTGTACACTACACAATGATATTGTATTTGTGCAAATGATGTACTAATTTGACTAAAATATTCACAGAAATTACATCCATCCATGTGTGCTTTACTGGTGCATTGAATTTGCATTGAGTTAGTTTTCCAAATTACCCGACTACAGCAAAACTCATTGTATATCATTTTAGCAGTGAATGTAATTTATACATTCATTTTACATGTGCTTAATTTTCGTGATGATGAGGTACATTATTTACTGAGATTCGCGAAATATTGGATGGAATGATGGAATAGATTAATGGAAATTAATCTAGTCGGTGGCTAAATACTTCCTCATGGCGGCTAGTGTTAGATAAATACATACTGAATGGGTATTCATTCACTTAACCATGGAAAGTAACACCAAATAACCATGTTAGCAAAATGTATTTATAACTTTTAATTAAAATATATGTGGCGCAAATTATAACCTTACGCGTAGTCGGGAATCGAAAATTATAAGCTTGTTGAAACTAAAGACTTAAGATTACGAAATAAGTCTAGCTATCGTACCTTCTTGTGGAAGTGTCAACACATCCGTAGGGTCAGAAGCTGGACCTTCTCCTACAGTGTTGACCGCGGATACTCGAAACTGGTAAGAAGTCGCTGCTTTTAAACTGGTTAATAATACCGATCGCTGGTTGGCTGACACATTCACTGGTTCTGTTACCCAGTTCAAAAGCGGATCTGGAGTTGGACCTGCAAGACAGAAACGTTGAAAGAACCGGCAGGTATATATGTACATACTTGTATGGTTTTTATTTTATTATGAGTACAATTCAATTTACCAAATTCAGGCACTACTCTTCTTTGCACAATGAACTTTTGAATAGCTGAGTTGCCATCGAATCCAGGCTTCCAGGTAACGTTTACTGCGCGTTGTTGAGGGGTATCCAGCCGCATAGCTCGTACATTAGTCGGAGCAAAAGGCAGTTCAATGACCGACAGAACAGCGTTTCGAGTGTGGTTCCCCCCAGGCGACGTCACTACGCAAGTGTACTCTCCAGCATCGCTCGCTCTCACAGCTTGGACCTGCAAAGCTCCGTCAACGGAAATCCCAATCCGGGACCCTGCTGTCATAGCTCTGCAAATAGTAAAATGTTTTATTGCCCATATATTGTAGCATTTCAATTCACTAAACGGATTCAACTCACTGTTTGTTATGGAACCAATCTATGTTGTATTTCACATTCGGATCGTTAGAGACCTTGCACTGGAGCGTGGCGGTGTGACCCAACAGTACTCGTGTATCAACCGGAGGGGCTATAATTTGTGTTCTCACTGAAATCAAAACATCAGTTATTCCATTTTAGTAAACCGAATGTTCGTTTACGTAAAATCACATGAACAGTGGAAACAAAGGTAGAGCAAACATGCCAGAGAATTTTGTTGAACTCGACAAAATTGTATTTTGGACGCTATCTTTAAATAAACATGGGTTGAAAACGTGTTGCCTGCTGTATTTGCAATAAATGTAGGTACAATAAGTTCAATATCAGTCGCGTTAGGAAGTTTAACCTGACAAGTGAAAATCGTACCTAATACGGTGACATAAGCTTCACCAGACACGTTTCCCGCGTCATTATGCCGTACGCAGGTGTATTTCCCAGAGTCGGCAGTCGTCGAGCCCGTGATTAGCAAATCACTCTCGTCTATGATTTGAAGCCTTCCAGATAGGTTGTTTAGAAGTGAATCTGAAATTAAAGATCACGTCATTCTTAGTAGCTCGTGACGAATTAGTCATATTAATTAACATAATGTGTGCGAAACCGTTAAATTGTGTAATTCGCAGGGATTGCGGATAAGTAGGTTCAATACAACTTCGTGTAAAAATAACGTTTGGCTTTGTTGGCCACATTCGGGTATCAGATGCAAAGAAAGTAATGTGAATGAAAATCGTTTTCTCGAACTGGGAACGATTTTTATTAAAACTGTTTTGAAGTATTTCAATAACGAACACTAGCTAGATAGGCCACACGCAAGCAAAACCGTGTAGTGAAGTGAATGCAGTGGATAAAATGTTATGTATCTATTTTTTATTTTTTAGTAGATAGTGCATAAACGGTTCGTACGTTTCGAAAAAATTGAGCATGGTGGGTGACGTTTTTGAAAAATGGCAATCGCTGTTGTGCTAAAACAATATTAATTTGGAAGAAACATTGTAAATGTGAAGTGTCTGTGTCACACTGTAGCACATATTTCCCAAATGCAGTTTTGGTCTCATAAGTTATGCAGAGGTCGTCCTACTAATATTATAAATGTCAAAGTTTGTAAGGATGGATGTACGGATATTTGTTACTCTTTCACGCAAAAACTACCTACTGAACCGATAAGTATGAAATTTGGTATGGGTATAGTTTGGGACCTGGAATAACATATGCTATTTTTTATCCCGATAAAAAGCGGACAAAGGCGCGGGCAGCAGCTAGTGAGTTCATAATAATACTTAGGAACCGATCAGTTAGTTTTATTTAGGAATCAATACTCGAGGGCGGCAAAAGAAGTTTATTTTTATTGTATTATAATCGATTGATCTTCGTTTGCCGACAATCTCACCTAAAAGAACCTGAAATACCGACAAGTTCTAGAAATGGGAAATGTACGGTTATTTAACTATCCACAACGGAATCACATAATGGATAGTATACTCGAGAGTGGCCTTTGGGACCATTAAAATGATGGCGGTCGGTAAAGGATCACACAAAAATTTATCGAAAACGCGCTTTACATTCTACCAGGGAAAAATAAAAGCATAATGTCTGGATGAATAAGAACTTACCGTTAAAGTACCATGTTACGTTCGGAGTAGGTGCTCCGATAGCTCGGCAGCTGATGGTGGCATCTTTTCCATCCAACACGGTGATATTTGAAGGCGGAGTCTGCATTAATGGCGGGGACGCTACAAGCCACACGCACTCAGTTAGTTTACAACTAGCGATATTAATTCAGTGAAGAAAAAACGAAACAAAAACGTGAGCCTACCAAAACAAACGAATGTTGTGAATATAATGCGAGAAAGTGCATGCGAACTAATATATACTTACACCAATACTTTAAAAGCTATTTTACTATAAAAACTTTCGTAGTTTGAAGAACTTTGAAACTAAAAGTTGAAGGGAAGAAATGCCAAAATGCTACTTGGCGCTAAGCATTTCTTCCTTTCCACTGACGATAAAGACGATAAGTTATTGTTGAGTGTAAATAGTTGAGAGAATATAGTCCTGTCATAATAGGCTCTGGGTATCAATAATTCTACAGTAACGTACAATATCTTCTCGTGTGTATTTATTGTAAGCCATGCTTTTCATTGAAATAGTAGCGCAGCGACGTACAAAATTTGCCTCTCCGTCCGGTAGTAGCACTTAACACGGAGGGTGCAGACACTTAGTAAGCTTCTCAGGTGTTGAGAGTGTATGCAAAAAACACATTATAGTGCTTCAGTGAAATATTTAAATAACCTATTGTCCGTTGCTACGAGATCGTGCGGTTAATATAATATGAGCAGTGCATAGATAGATACTCGTAGATACTTATATTTTATTTCCTATTGTTTTTAATGTCTGTTCTGATTTTGAAAATCCATGCTGTTATCAAATGGAAAGAAAAAGTAATTATTAAAATAATACTCGTGTCTTAAAAACACCATTTCTAGAAACAAAAATAATTATTTTCAAATCATCACGCTGTGCTCAAAAACATTATTGCAGTAACTAAATGTGCAACAACATATTTTTGTATCTTACTGCCGGTATCGAATTTGAATGTTTTAGCCTTTTTATCCGAAGTCCTCATTCTTATTAACTTCATGTGACTGCGTGGGAGTCGTTTACTGTCCTTTGCTGCACGACACGACAGTGACAATAGTTAATTGTATGATAATTAAACAAAACATCAATCAACATAATGTAGGCACGCTTCTGAAAAAGTTTTGTGAGACGAAACTTGTTGTTTCGAGTATCGCCTTAATTGTTTGCTCCATTAGTTGAGAGGACGGAAGTTTTCCATTAATTTTCGTCATAAAGTTACATTTATCAATAGAGAAACCACATGTCGCATGTCGTTTATACGCTTCATAGTGTTTCCCATGGAACCTCACGTTCAACAATGCGCCCCAAAACACGGAACTTAATATGTACAAAGAAACCTTACAATAACAAGTATTTTGTATTTGTACCCACTATACCCAGCATGAGAAGTTAAACTTACTTTTGATTTTAAGCCAAGTGTATATGGAGGATTCCCCGGCGTCGTTGCGAGCAATGCATTGGAAAACACCCATATCCTCCATTTTGAGTTCGTTAATAATGAGGGAGCGGTCGACTTCTACTCGGTATCTGCCACCGCGGTCGTCCACGTCCGAATTGTCAGTCTCCTCAGCGCCTGCTCCGACACTTGCAATCTTCTTTGCGTCTTTGTACCAAGTAATTCCAGGTATAGGAATACCCTGGACATTGCACTCTAATGTAACAGTGCCGCCAAACTCTCCGAACGTCTCAGATTTTAAATTAGTTAAGAACACCGGTTTCTCGAACACTGTAACAGTGGCTGATGATGTTACGGTTGCAAACCCTCCAGTCTTCAACCTGGCTTGACATGTGTACTGTCCTGTATGAGTCAAGTTGGCTGATATCAGACTCAAAGTTCTGTTCCATTGATCGTTCAAGTCGAAATTTATTCCCGCCAAGTCTATCATAATACCGTCTTTGAACCACAAAGTTTCTAGTTCGTGTAGCGGTCTTGCGTTTGCAACACAATACAGATTTGTGAATTCCTGGCCTTTGATAGTTTTCGTATCTCGTGGTTTTATAATAATTTCCGGAGGAATTTCTTTATAATCGTCTCCGTAGACGCCGAGTTTTATGTATGGACTATTTTCTTCTTTGCCTAATTGAGTATTAATTGCTCGTACCCTGCAAAGCAATAGAAGAAATTTAAGTTAATTATCCTCGAAGATACAAGGAGAATATAATATAATATACGGGGCAATAAAATTCAGAATTATTTAATTGACAAAATATACCTGTAAGCTTTTTCATCTTCGCTCGATACGCTCAGTATAACAAGTTGGTGTTTATCGGTCGTGACATATTTCTGATCGTATCTAAGAGCACCTATTTCGTCCTGCCAAATCACCGATGGAGGTGGTTCGGACTCTATCAATGGGAAATCCAAAATTGCTGCTTTACCAGACTCTAGCGTGATTTCTGATTCAGCGATGTCTTGAAAAACACCCATGTCTAAAATAAGGAAATAAGATAGGTTGTCAAATTTTCAATGGTTACAACCATAATATTTATCGTCAAGACGGGTTTTACGATCATGCTTATACATATTTTTTTCATGCTAAACATTACAAATTGCAAACTATTCAGGTTAAAGCCGGTATTAACAAATATTAGTATAGTATTATTCAATCTGAAAACTATATTATACTTACAGGCAACAACAATGTTATTCTTTTCACTGAATATGGCTCCAACATCATTTTTCGCGATACACTGGTATGCACCGGCATCTTGCCTTTGGGTATTATGAATTTTGTAGAATAGTTCGGAAGAAAAATCACTGAGCGGCAAACCATTCTTTAGCCACCTATACATTGGCTGAGGAATTCCTATAAAAATATTAAAAGTATGAATACAGTCGCGAAAACAAAATAAAAAATGTTGCGTTCATAATTAAATTACTTACCCATGGCTGAGCACTGAAGTATTTTTGTTGTGCCTTCTCTCACAATGCTGTTCGAAGATGATGGCTGCATACTAAACCGAGGAGGCTGCATTTGTACTGCGAACAAAAGCCCAAATTTATTAAAGGCATAAATACCAACGATAGTCTAACATCTACTTAGTTAGTCCAAATAAATATTGGCCAATTAAATCCGTAGTTCGATTTTGCCCGGCAATAGCGCGGTGGCTGGAGGGGAGGCATGTTCGCTGACCGGAATCTATCTGTTCTTTACATTGGAGCTTTTTTGTATTCGTTCCGATACAGGCCCATTAATCAAGCGTACAGACATTTTTCACAGAACCCTTAATTTCGTTCCAGTTTTGTTTCCTTTGACAGAATACTTACAGGAACTGCACACAACTGGTAGGAAGCTACTCCTCCATATGCAGTATATTTACCGTAATGTTTGGGGTTGTGAAACAGGAATAAATATTAAATGCTGCACAATACACACAGCATCCTCTAGCTCCGAATCAAGAAAAGCATGTGTTAGAAAAAACTGGATCGAATCTCAGAAATACCTCAATACCTAGTTGCTACGTCTCGGGAAAACTTAATAGGGGTAGGACTTATCCATGACCACTTTTTATACGCATTGATTGTGATGTATACCGGTCGAGTTAAGAATTTGTTCCGTTAGGCTTGAACCCTTCCATTAGAATTGCCACAGAGGGACCATTACGCCGCACAAGTATAAATTTAGTAAAATCCTTTGCCATTTATAAAATCTTCAGAGTTTACGCCTACGCACGTGCAATTTGACGGGTTTTTGGTTCCGATAAGGTTAAAACTTTAGGCTATTCATATATTCATTATTAGCAAGAATGCAATTTATAGAGATTTGTTTCAAGTGTACATCCATACATTTTACTAACAAAGCATTTCCTAATTACCGTGATGGAGAAACAAGGCTTAAATTAACGTAACAGGAAGTCTTTCGGATCGTTTGCTGCAGTTTGATCAGTACAGTTTACATTGCATACTTTTTTCTGAACTCTTCTTGATTGACTGCATTAAACTGACCCAGTTTCAACATTCAACACGTGTTAGAGTATCTAATGATTGTTTAGTTTGGAGATTGAACGCTGCTCTCTGCTCATACTTCATATGATAGCATTCCTAAGAACATAAAATATAAATGTTGTAAGAGAAAACTACCTATATTTCCTTTCTTTCCTTTAACGTTTACATAACTACATTGAAGATTTCAGTTCCGTTTACTAACCAATTTTGAAAAAAAAAGGTGGAGGTTCTATGTTTGGTCTTATTATGTTTTTATGTATGTTCATCGATTTCTTCGTCATTTATTGATCTATTTGGATAATTTTGTAGTTGCATAGAGAATGAAGCCAAGGTGGTCCCATAAAAAATATTCTCGAGGGATTAGTATTTATCCCGCAAAACTAAAATTGTTAACGCCTCAACAATCGACGTGAATACAGCCGCTACACAGAGCTGCAACTTCACTGCAATCATACTTTGGAAGTGAGCGCCGCGGCGTCCGTCCGCCATATTCATTCCTTGCAAAACCACCCAACTTACAATACAGCCTCCGCGCACAGCGCAAGTCTTTTATTTTACATACATTTATTAAGTTTTCAATATTGTAAAGAGTCAAATACAAAGCTCCAAAGATCTACACGTCTTCTCATTTCCATTTGGTCCATTCGATCCAAATCGCGAGGAAACAGCGATCTATCCAAGAGGACATCCGGAGGTCAATGGACGCGCAATTCAAGAAAAAGGACTTGCCCGGGGGCATTTACTATCCAAATACAAAGAAGACAAGTCAAGAGAAGTGATAACCGTGGATGGGTAACGCATGTGTTGAGTTCGTTCCAATAAAATATCCTTTTCATTCTTTTATAAAAATAAATTATAAATCAGTAAATTTATCCATTCCCATCTCACAATATTTCAGTCTCTTTTGCAGTCAATAGTGTTCATGACTCAGTAGTGGGTAATTCCCAATAGGTTTACGTGTTATTTTATGGTTATTTTAACAAGATTTTACTCATTCCAGGACAGTGATATTGTGTGCCTGCGCATGACCTTGTCGTAACATTGTACGTGGCTTGCGAGGGCAGCCATTCCGGCATTCTGTCCACGCCATTTACTGCATTTGCATAGCAATTAAGTATTGTTTCTATTACTTATCATACTTACTATTTCTCCTTTTCTTAATCTTGTAAAATAATCATTTCATTTCAGCTTGCAATTGACTTACATTTATTCTTCGAAATTTCACTATCTTTACCCTTTCAGTACATAAAACAAGTGAAGTGTAATCAAACAATTAAAGTGTAAATTCTTCCTATCGATCGCCATGGACTATAAAGCTTTAATACGCCGCAGAGCTAGCTATAAATCAAAGCTTACTCAATTCAAATCATACCTAGATTCAGTGCTAAGTTGCAGCACAGCTCTGACGAGTGTTCAATTAAATGAATTAAATATTCGAGTGTCCAAATTAGATGATCTTTATACGGAATATGATAGCGTACAAACTGACATAGAAAATATGTGTGAAATTCCAGATGAGCAGTACAAAGAGCGGGAAACCTTCGAAACCCAGTACTACAGTACTATCGCTGCAGCTCGTGACATTATGGACAAACAGGGCTCTGTGGGCATGGCGGAAACAGGCGCCTGCAGTAGCGCCTCGGTGACGGGTTCAGGTACAGCGGTCGCAGGTAGACCTTCATTCAAACTGCCAGTTATACATTTGCCAACCTTTTCTGGTCGCTATCAAGATTGGTTAGGGTTCCATGATTCTTACACATCTCTAATACACAACAATACGTCTATTCCTGCTATCAATAAGTTTCATTATTTACGCGCAGCGCTGAAGGATAGTGCAGCTTCTATTATACAGTCAATTGATTTCTCAGCTGATAATTATGTGATAGCGTGGCAATTACTGTGCGAACGCTTTCACAACAATAGGCTTCTTATCAATAATCATATACAGTCGATTTTCAATATAGAATCAATTAACAAAGAGTCAGCTAAAGCCTTGAGAAATATTATCGATACAGTAAACAAGAACCTCAGGGCATTAAAGATTCTTAAATTACCTACTGAACACTGGGACGTGCTAATAATTCATATTGTATCCAACAAGTTAGATTCCGTTACTTGTCGCGAATGGGAGTTTCATCGTAGCAAATCAGAGAACAATATTCCTACTCTGACTCAATTCAATGCCTTTCTCAAAGGTCGTGCTGACTTGCTAGAAACAATTGATGAGCAGTCGCGCAACAAACGTAGGCATAGTGATAGTGCAGTTCCACGTAATAAGGCTTTCGTTGCAAATTCCACAGAAACAAAGAAAAAACCGAGACCTTCATTGTGTGCGATATGTAAACATAATCACCCGATATTCAGGTGCTATAAATTCAAAGCTATGCCCGTTGTAACTAGAATCGAACAGGTAAAAACATTGGGTCTATGTCGAAACTGCTTACGTAGTCACGGAAATAAGGAGTGTCGGTTAGGTCATTGCACGATTTGTTCACAAAAACACCACACACTCTTACACCAACACTCAGAATCTAAGGATACAGAGCACGGCGATATTGTGCTGTCAACTTGTCACACACAGATACAGAATGAGTCAATTCATTCAAACAATAAAAATACAACATTTTCAAACACAACCACCAATTTGGTTTTGCTTTCAACAGCAGTCATTCAAGTTTCAAATCCTGAAACCAAACACACTCAATCCATACGCGTGCTTCTCGATAACGGTAGCACCACGAGTTTTATCTCGGAGAGATTGACAAAACAACTCAATTTACAAACCTTCTCAACGCGTACGACCGTTGAAGGGTTAAACAACCAATTATCACACATTTCAAGCCGTTGCAAGGTTACAATTCAATCCAAATACGATAAAACATACAAAACAGATGTTGATTGTTTTATTGTGCCTCAGATAGCACAATCATTACCCTCATCTCAAATCAGTTGCATCACACTCAACATACCTAGCCACATACAATTAGCTGACCCTACCTATAACATACCGTCACAGGTAGATATGTTATTAGGCGCAGATATTTTCTGGGATGTACTCGGCAGCGAGCACATTTCGCTAGGCAAGGCAAAACCAACTCTAAGTGAAACACGATTAGGTTGGTTAGTTTCAGGTGCAATCCAAACAAAATCATACAAAAATCATACAAACACATTATACAGTTCTACAGTCCACTGTCACCACATTCAAACAGATATTCAAAATGACCTCACCAGGCTCTTTGAACTTGACGCAGTTATACCATCAAAGGGTAACACCATGTCCAAAGAACAACAAACCTGTGAGGATATATTCACCAAAACCACAACTCGACAACCAGATGGTCGATTCGTTGTTACTATTCCACTCAAACAGTCACCTACCGACTTAGGTGATTCTTACGAGCAAGCTTCTTCTAGGTTCTTGTCACTTGAACGCAGATTCAAGAGGGACCATAAATTCAAACAATTATACACATAAATAATACAAAAATACCTAGATATGTTGTTTGCGATAACCCTATCAGTATTGAGTTACATACCCTTTCAGATGCTTCAAATAGTGCATGTGTGTACTTACGTTCCGTTACAGCAGATGATAAAGTAACGGTAAACTTGGTTATGGCCAAGAGTAGGGTCGCGCCAATCAAAAAGCTGACAACCCCCCGTTTAGAGTTATGCGGGGCATTAATAGCTTCACGGTTAGCAAAAAGGGTTTTAGAATCCTTTAGGTTCACAGCAAAGGTAGGTACCTATTATTGGTCTGATTCAACAATCGTTCTAAGCTGGATTAAAACTCCTCACACAGAGCAATTAAAACCTTTCGTTATGCACAGAATACACGAAATAGTGGAAAACACCAATCCTATCTCATGGCAGTACGTACCTACTTCTGTTAACCCTGCTGATATAGGTTCAAGGGGGCTCGAACCACACAAGCTACAAGACAGTAGTCTTTGGTGGCACGGTCCAGCCTTCTTATTAGATTCGTCTAGCCACTGGCCTAAACATCCCGCTTTACTACAGGAAAATGAATTACCTGAATTCAAAGAACAATGTCACACAAATTACAAACATGATTCAGCATTGGATAAATCTTTTATACATAAATACTCAAACATTAACAAAGTTCAGCGTATAACAGCATACATACTTAGGTTCATACATAATTGTCGTAACCCACACAGCAAACATACAGGTTATTTAAACACAAAAGAATACAACATGTCAATGCATTTACTTTGCAGACTGTCTCAGCTTGAATCATTCCCTAATGAATACAATTTATTGTCAAACAAAAAACAAATAAACATTAAAAATCAATTAGTTAAATTAAATCCATTCTTTCAAGAATCCAATGGTTTGATTCGAGTCGGGGGAAGGCTGTCAAATTCAAATTATGATTACGACACAAAACACCCTATATTACTGCATTCATCACATCATATAACACAACTTATATTCAGACACTATCATACCAGTCTATTACATGCTGGACCGCAACTCTTGCTAGCATCCATACGACATAAATATTGGGCTATAGGTGGTCGTAACTTAGCAAGAAAAACCGTACATAGCTGCATTACGTGCGTACGGTTTTCTGGTAAAAGTATTCAACCTCAAATGGCTAATCTTCCAAGGCAACGTATTGAGGGTGAATATCCATTTGCTCACACAGCCTGCGATTATATGGGGCCTATTTTGATAGCAAACAGAAAAGGCAGAGGTTCTAAACATATAAAATCATACGTATGTATATTTGTATGTCTAGCTGTGAAGGCTGTACATATTGAACTTGTCACTGATTTAACCAAAGATTGCTTTATTGCAGCCCTCAACCGATTTATAGCACGCAGAGGCCTGCCTGTCTGTCTGTACTCTGACAACGGTACCAATTTTGTAGGTGCTTGTAACGATTTAGCGAAATTCTTAAAACAATCCAATCATGACCTCAGTTCGTACGCTGCTCAGCATTCTATGAATTTTAAATTCTCCCCTGCGTATAGTCCCCACTTTAATTCAATGGCCGAGAGCTCAGTCAAATCAGTAAAACATCATTTGAAAAGAATAATATCCACAGCTTTTCTTACCTACGAAGAAATGAACACATTGTTGGTGCAAATAGAGGCTATACTCAATTCTAGACCTATAACTCCATTGTCCTGTGATCCATCTGATCTGGTCCCACTTACTCCTTCCCATTTCTTACTTGGACGATCTTTAACTCTGCTGCCTTCTCCACAGGTACACGATGACTCACTTCATGTATTGCCACGATACCAGAGAGTACAGCAATTGAAAGCTCATTTTTGGGATAGATTTTACCATGAATATATTTCAGAACTCCAGAAGCGAGTAAAGTGGCACAGGAGCAATGCAGAACTCCGTGAAGGTGACATGATGATCGTCAAGGATGACCGACTACCGCCAAACCGATGGGTAATAGGACGTATTACCGACCTGCACAAGGGTAGCGATGGCATCGCTCGAGTAGCTGACTTGAAGACACCGACCGGAACCATACGACGAGCATACAATCGCCTAGTACCACTACCAATCTTGGAACAGGGTGTTCCAACGCCGGGACCCTGTTAACGCCTCAACAATCGACGTGAATACAGCCGCTACACAGAGCTGCAACTTCACTGCAATCATACTTTGGAAGTGAGCGCCGCGGCGTCCGTCCGCCATATTCATTCCTTGCAAAACCACCCAACTTACAATACAGCCTCCGCGCACAGCGCAAGTCTTTTATTTTACATACATTTATTAAGTTTTCAATATTGTAAAGAGTCAAATACAAAGCTCCAAAGATCTACACGTCTTCTCATTTCCAAAAATAAAAAAGTTTTAACCTAAGGGATTCGACGTGCATACATACATATGTAAAGCTGTTAGAAAATAATAAGTATAGATACAAGCAATAGACATAGGATAAATAGAAATACGTTTAAATTTCATAAGGTTACATAAAGTCTCTGATCACGTTAGAGGAATAAGAATAAAAAAAAGGAATTCGACGTCGATTTTTAGATTTTTCAAAACAATCAAATGATTTATAAACCATATATTCCTAGAACCGTTAGAAATGGTTCGTACAATGAACAAACTCAATTTTAACCTTACAATATAATGTTATTATGAATCATCGAGGGTTAGGTAATCGATATTCTGTATTGTATCATCCAGAGTGTGGCATAGCAATGCCTAGCTTTATCGTCACATAGATAAAAATCATCTCACCTTTGTTTACATTAACTCTAGTGCACATATTTCGTTAGTTTAATACCTTATTTAGTTCAAGGACGATAAGCTGATAAGCCGAATTTATTATTGCGTGGAGAAAATACTTAAAAGCTAAATAACTTCGCTATGGTCATGAGCGGTACCCAACCTACCTACTGAAAAGTTACAACAAAGAAATGGAAATGTATAGTATTATGTATGTATGTATGTATGTATATCTATACTAGTTACTGTCCGCGGTTTCACACGCTTTTTTTACAGGATTATAAGTAGGTAGCTTATGTCCCTCCTTTGAAAACCATCTATCAGAATCAGAATCAATAACTTTATTTCTTTAGGCTTACAAAATAAGCACTTAGACAAGTCAAATTTTATACTATAAACATAGTTATTATTATCAAATAAGAAATAAGGTGTTATTGATATTCTCTTCAATTAAATTGTTTGTCCACTAGTGGAAGAAGTGAAAAAGAAACCACTAGCACATTATAATATCACTTATGTGTCTAATACTGTTTATTTTGCCTATCTAAATTTAATGCGATTTAGATACATGTCAATATTTCTTTAAAGCTAAACAGAACATTTAATTTCTTTCATACTACTGACAGTATGTAAGAAATTCAATGTTCTGTTTAGCTTTAACACTCACATCACCAAATCTTATAAAGATTAGTCCAGCCGATCTGTTTAGGCGTGAGGAGGACAGACAGACGAGAGACATAATTACTTTCGAATTTATAATATTTATTTCGTATGGATAGTACGGGGCATAGAGGTATGGGGAGTCAAGGTTCTAGAGTGGCGACTGCGATGCAACGCGAAACAGAGTGTTGGGAGACCATCTACTTGATAGACCGACGACGACATTGTAGAGTTCGCAGGGGTCCAAGCTCAGGACCGCTATTTATGGCGTCATTGTATGGGGACGGCCAATGCAGCTAGCAGTGGATGTGAGTGGGTTGATGTGATGACGATTAGATTTTTATGTTTCGTTTACGTTTGTCGACATAAGTCTAATCGTAAGAATAAGATAAAACACAGCTTATCGATTCATTAAGTTTAAATTAATAAATAAAGGAGATATTAGAAGAGGGCCATGTTTTATTAATTGTAGGGTAAAGTAGCAAAATGGAGGACGACGAGGAGAGTTAGGTACTAACTTGGATCAATATAATTTAAATGAGTAAGACAAGAATGGATTTATTTTTATGAACGTCGTCGTAGCGCTCAAACAAGAGTTGTAAAAGACGGACCCGACCCGACCCTAACGAGCGAGACCGACTGACACGGATATGACAAACAGCGTTGTTTTAGAAAGGGTATAATTCCTTTGGATATATAACTGAATCCAAAATCTTACAATTAGTCAAAATGAACTTCTCCATTTTTTACCAGCATGCTATCTACGCCTAACGATCTTATGAAGTAGGTGAGTCAGATAAGATTGTCATACAATACACATTTCAAGTGGATGTATGACTCTACCAAACTAATTATGATGATAAAATAAAATATAGCATTTAGGATAGTAAATAAGTATAAATGGAAGGATTTTACAATTTTTTTTTGCGAATGAATGTAACTTACCCTCCTTTACAAAAGTAAATTGAAATGAAACTTTATACAACAAAACAAACTTGAAATAAGTTTAATTTGCGTTTATAGCCGCCGAGCGGGGTGGCTTGGGTCGGGAACTCGGGAGCAGATGTTTGGGTGGATAAACCTTTCTAATGAAGTTTAATGCAATATATTATGTTTTTTACAAAAATTTAACTTAGCTTGTACAGAAGCTGGTAAGCATTATCAATGAATGAGAGAACGTTTTGTACCTATTTAAAAGGTTAAAAGTAAAGTAATACATGGGATGGGAACGCATCAAGCTAACGCAAGGCATCAATATCGAAAGAACCGTTTCCGTTACGTGACTCACACCCATGGCACGTTTGTTGGATGCCAGCGGCCACTAACATACAAACGATACCAGTTTATAAGGCTTTAATTTTCCAAGAATTCCTCTGCAGTGAATGTGATACAATTGAATTATGATGACGAATAATTAAATTCGACACTAAATTTTATTAATTTACTTATTCATTAGCAAATTATATATAAACTTAAGTATTTATTTTTACAATTTTGATCTAGATTGAAATCTATTAGTATGTGAACAAAATTGTGTTGCATGCAGTAGATTTAATTTACGCAAGACGTAAAAAAAGGATGTGGTTAACAAATATTGTTTGTTACTGAATAACATACCTAAATATATTATTTTTATGCACCGCTTAAATCAACAATGTTTGATTATAATCAAAAATATCTCTGTTATTGGATTTAGCTACTTTGTTATACAAACGACACATTCTTTGTAGGGGAATATTGTAGGAAACATTGTTTATGTACACTCTTAATGAAAATATTTCGGTCGAACGGAACCTGTATTTAGTGTTTATACTGACGAACGCTAATACGAAGGACAATCTACATCATTTAAATGATTTTCTCTATTCGAAACGAGTAGATAAAATTATGAAGGTAAGGTACACCTTCCTGGTATATTGTAGTGTAGACTGTAGTTAGCAACTGAGTGACCAGCTGGTAACATGAGCCCCACATTCACCGCAAAGCCTCGCCCACCACACGCCGTCTGGCAACCGACAAAGAGAGTCCTTGTGTTGTAAGTAAAGTACGAAGAAACCTTTCGATTGGTTCTACGGTAAAACTCGTCTTACCAAGAAGCCAGTAAAGTGCTTCTTGTCTTTCGAGACTTACTGTGTGATATTTTATACACGTTCGCCAGACATTCATTGAAGTTTTGTTGGCTATATCGACAGATCCCCTCTCCGTGGGGCTTGATTCTATTGAAATTTACTGAAATGTGCTATAATCTTACAAAATAGGTTCGTTGCCTTATCAAGGCTACGTAATATTCCCAGCCCGTAATTCCAAACGAACAATGTAAATAGCCGATGGTCAAGGGAGATCCGATTAATTTGCCTGTTAATCCATGAAACTGAAAGTTTGCTAAAGCTTGCTTCGATAAACATTGCAACTATTGCAAAATTGCCCTTCGATGTTCAGGGAAGAGTACAAAACGGACGAGCTTGAATAATAAATAATGCTTGACAATTAACGCAGCATCATCTAGCCCCAAGCTAAAGAGACCTTGAAATAATTAAATTTTTAACCATGATTAATTCTATGCACGTGGTCCGGTGTTTTGAGATTAGGACAACCTATACCTATGGTAAGTACAGATTATGTAAGGGAAGAATATTTATTTTACTGCTTTGTTTTAAGGGAATAAAATAGTTTAGTAAATTCATCATCATCATCATCAGCCTATACACGTCCACTGCTGGACATAGGCCTCCCCCGTACGACACCACAAATAGCGGTCCTGAGCCGCCTCCATCCATCGACTCCCTGCGACCGCTACGATGTCGTCGGTCCATCGAGTGGATGGTCTTCCATGTAGGGGGGATTCACCACGCTTACTAAATTAATTTTAATAAATTCTGATGTACCTACATAAAGAAGTAGGTAGTAATCTCAATTTCGAACTATCTAATATTACTAGTTGTGATAATAAATGAACAATTAAGCAAATGAATACTTCGTACTAATAAAATTAGTCGTAAAACTTTTGTTCTGTCTCATTAGAAGTACATAATACCTACAACTTTAAATCACCCCTTTTTGTTGAGCGGACCAATTACATATCGGTGCGGACAGCCTCGCACCGGTGACATACGTAATCTAGTAAAACCACAATCCCCAGCAACCGGTCCAAATTTAACCCCTGGGTACAAGAATAACTCAATGAAATAAATACCAGGCATTATATTTATCCAACTCTACATTTAGCAATGTTCTGTTTATAGAAATACCCCTATGCAAATAGTATACTACTTTATTCAAAAAGAATGAATGGACAGTTTCGGCCTTTTTCTAAAAATATTGTGGTAAAGGGCAGGTGTGGGTTGTAATTTGAAATTCCCTTTAAATAAAGGCCAGCCCCAGAATTTTCAAAAGTAGCTGAAATAAGAAATTAATGCACTTCTCTCGTTGCAAGTTGTTCGTAAGAAGACACCATATTGCACTCAGATGCCGTGTCAACTCTGACGTCATAACTAATGTCATGCTCACGGGCGAAATGAAATAAAATGGCAGTGGCGGAAGTGGCTCGAGTATTTGTTGAAGGAAATACCGGTTTTTCTTATTTTAATAAACAGTTTAAATACAATTCAAATTACCGATAAACAAATATCTCTCTTCGCATTATTGAAACTATTTATGTAGATAATTATAAACTCTTGGATGCGGACTGATAGAAGAACACCGAACATAATGCCCATATTACCTAAAAACTACATTTAAATACAACACTGCCTGCTGACCAAGGTATTCTGTGACAATGGTAGTGAATTTTTAGCTAGTTATTTGAAATTAAAAACAAGGTTTAGTGATTCCCATGGTATGGCACAAGTAATAATAAAAATATGCAGACTCATTTACTGCATATTACAATTTAAATTTAACCTTTCATTCAGAAATAGTCCAAGTTAAGTTTAAGGGGGCTCCGTGAAAGTTGGCCAATTCTGTTCGCACCGTTTAAAATACTAACCAAAAACGAATCTTATATTATTAATGAAACAAATTACAAAATATGATTAATAACATTGAAATTGTTTTGGAAAAATATATAGCATTATTTCGCAGGACGCTTTACTTTTAATATTTTTTTAAATTTGGGGTTTAATTATTATTCTATTCATCTAATAATAATTACGAACATCTTTATTTTAAATATATATATTTCCTTTAAAATTTTTAAAGGAAATATATGATATTGAAGTAGTACTTTTCATGTTTTAAATTCATTTATTGTTTGTGAGGGTTAAAATCCCGCGCTCATTTCATATATTTTCTACAGTGATTTATAATAAAACTACACAAAACATTGTAAAATGAAATATCTTATCGCGTCGATCAGATCATTATCATCATCATCAGCCCGTATACGTCCACTGCTGAACTATTTTATGATTAGTTTCATTACTTATATTAGATTATTTTTAGAGAACTATTTAGAACGGTGAGGACCGAGTTGGGTAATTTTTCACGGAGATCCCTTAAGCTTTAGAGGAAAATTTAAGCCCAGCCCCGAGCGATATACACTGCTTTGCACCACGCAAGAGATTGGAAAAGATTGGGGTGAGAAGTACAAATTTATAAAATGCGATGTAAGGTGTTTTGGTGTTATTTGCTTTTCACGCCACTACTGAACGTATAGGCATGCATACATAGGCCGGGTCCGTACTCGTAAAAAAACAATCGAAGTTTCTATTTCGTTTTCATGTATCTTATGTAGGTGACTTAGAGTAGTTTTTGCACAAAAACAAATCAGAAACTTCGGTTTTCGTGTACCGTGGTAGTCCCCCTACACATTGACAATGATATCGTCGATTATAAATATTATTATCGACGACGGATGTAGAGCGGCGGTGAAGATCCGCTGAGGCAAATGTTTGAACGATCTGCAAATATTTGTTCCGGATGTTCTGAGTATTTTCTATTTATAATTTTAAAAAAAATGTGAATAATACCTTGTATTAAGTACATCAGTCATCTAAGTCCTTCTTTTTTTTTTAATTTGCTTAGGATGGCTTTAGTGTCAGAGCGGCCATGGTAGGCCTATTGTGATCGCCACTTCGAGTGTTCACCCTTGGAAGCTGCGGCGTTTATAGTTCGCCACTTACCCTTGCAGCTGCGAAAAATCAATTTGGCTTCACCAAGGGTAGATCAACAACCGATGCTGGTACAGTTTTACTTAAGCATATATTGGATGCCTGGGATAAAGCAAAAAACGCTATTGGTATATTCTGTGACCTTTCTAAGGCTTTTGATTGTGTAGATCATGCTACATTAATTGGAAAATTGAAACACTATGGAATTCAAAACAAGGCACTGGACCTTATGCAATCATATTTATCTGATAGAGTTCAAAAAGTAGATATTGGTAAAGAAAGATCTAGGGGCTCAAAAATTGAATTAGGCGTCCCGCAAGGATCAATATTAGGTCCTTTCTTATTTTTAGTATACGTAAATGATCTCCCCTTTTTAGCAAAAGATCTGTGTGATATAGTCCTATTTGCTGATGATACTTCACTGATTTTTAAAGTAATAAATGTAATTATGACGATGTAAATGATGCGCTTTCACACGTACTAGATTGGTTCACCACCAATAACCTCTTACTCAATGCTAAAAAAACCAAATGCATTAAATTCATGTTACCTAATGTAAGAGAATTTCCAACGAAGATAATGCTAAAGAATGAGATTGTTGACTTTGTAGACTCTACTGTTTTCTTAGGGTTACATATTGATTCCACTCTTCAATGGAAACCCTAAATTGATGCTCTCGCAGGCAGACTTAGTTCAGCGGCCTATGCAGTTCGAACAATTAGATATATTACCGATGAAGATACAGCTAGGTTAGTTTATTTCAGTTACTTTCATAGTATTATGTCTTATGGTATTTTGCTTTGGGGACAGGCAGCTGACATCCAGACTATCTTTGTTCTCCAGAAAAGAGCGGTACGCGCAATTTACAAATTAAAGCCACGCGACTCTTTGAGAGAATTATTTAAAGAAATAAATATTTTGACAGTAATATCGCAGTACATCTATGAAAATCTTATGTATACGCACAAAAATAGAGATAGCTTTTTGAAAAAGTGTGATGTTCACAATAGAAATACAAGAAACAAGAACAAATTACACATCCCAGCATATAGATTACGAAAGGTAGGGAAATCATTTATGGGAAATTGCGTGCGCTTCTATAATAAGCTTCCATCTGAAGCAACTGAACTCCCTATTCGTAAATTTAAACAGTACATTAAACAAAATCTTATCAGGAAGGCCTTTTACTCCATAGACGATTACATCAATGATGTTAATGCTTGGCCAGGTGTCGCTCCGTTCCGCACTGACAGTAGTATGTAAGAAATTCAATGTTCTGTTTAGCTTTATGGAAATTTTTGACATGTAACTAAATCGTTTTAAATTTAGATTTAGAAAACATGTATTAGACACTTAAGTGATATTATAATGTGCTAGTGGTTTCTTTTTCACTTCTTCCACTAGTGGACAAAAAATTGAAGTGAAGAGAATATCAATAACACCTTATTTCTTATTTGATAATAATAACTATGTTTATAGTATACAATTTGACTTGTCTAAGTGCTTATTTTGTAAGCCTAAAGAAATAAAGTTATTGATTCTGATTCTGATTCTGAACTGTAGGATTTTCTTCGGGGTGGTGTCTCGTAGCTCGTCTGGACTGAGCAGGTGCTTGCCCAGATGAATGCTACGTTTTTGCATCAGTGCTCCACACTCTTCTAGCAGATGGACGGGCGTTTCATCCGCCTCCTCACAGAGTCTGCAGGATTTTGTGTTGCATAGCCCCAAATTGAACATGTGCTTGTTAAGGCGACCGTGTCCGGTTAGGGCTCTTGTCATGATGCGAAGGTTGTCTCTGCTTAGCGCTAGGATTTGGTTGGTGCACCGTTTATCGAAGGCTTTGATCAGAACTTTTGAATGTCTCATGCCGTTGGAATTTATCCAGAGCTTGGTCGATTCCTCGTAGCAGGAGTTCAAAAGGATTCTTTGAGCCAGGCTTTTAAGTATGCCACAAAACGGCTCGAGGCCAAACTGAGTCTCCTTGGCCCCGGAACGCGCTAGTTCATCGGCACACTCATTGCCGTTGATTCCCGCGTGTCCCGGTACCCATTTTAGGACAACTCTGTTGTTCAGGCCCAGAGCGTTCAGGCGTGACCGACAGTCCTCGACTAACCTGGACGTGATGACCTTCGAATCCAGTGCTAGGAGGGCAGCCTGGCTGTCAGAGTTAATGAAAATGGTTTGGTTGGCGTATCGCTTTTGCAGATTTATATCGGCGCATTCAAGAATGGCAAATACTTCTGCTTGGAAGACGGAGGCGTAGTTACCCAGGTTAGTGCTACTGCTAAACCTAGGTCGCTCTCCATTCACTCCAAAGCCTACATCCGGACCAATTTTGGAGCCGTCTGTGTACCAGGATGGCTGGTACACAGACGGCTGTACCAGCCATCCTGGCCCTATACATGCTGGTCTTTGCCTCTTTATGTATGTACATGTGAAGCGGAGGTAGTCCCAGCAATGCGTTTAGTGCCAGCCCCGGGGATGTGAACATGGCTCCCGTGGCCATAAGGGAAGCAGTCCTTTGCAGGCTGCTTAGCTTGGTGATTGCGGTCGACTGAAGAGCCTTGTCGTACCATACCATGGAGGCGTATGTGATTATCGGCCTCACAATAGCAGTGTACAGCCACAGGGCAATTCTGGGTTTGATGCCCCAGTTGTTGCCCATCAGTCTGCCACTGGCACCCAGTGCCATCTTAGCTTTATGCAAGACGTTGGCTAGGTGAGCGTTCCACGTCAGTTTTTGGTCGATTGTAACGCCCAAGTATTTTACTTCTGTGGAAAAGGTTATGATTTTACCGTTATGTTTAGGCTTTACAAGCTTGTCTAGCCTTCGCTTATTTGTGAAAGGTATAATCACAGTTTTGTCAGCGTTGACTGAGAGTTCGCTGTTGCTGCACCAGTCGCTGACAGTGTTGAGAGCTCGCTGCATGATTCTACAGATTGTAGATTGACAGAATCCTCGCACAACGATCACAAGGTCGTCTGCATAACCCTGGGCATCAATGCGAAGGTCCGCCAATTCACACAGGAGCTCGTCCACTGCTAGGGTCCATAAAATAGACGATAGGACTCCGCCTTGGGGGCAGCCCCTAGCAGTGGATATGTCAATGGTTGTTTGGTGAAGGTCTAAAATTGCTCCCCTATGTGTTAGCATATCCTCCACCCATCTGGTGGTGGTCGGGTCAACATTCTTGTTTTTCAACCCGTTTACCAGCAGAGAGGTAGGGGAGTTATCAAAAGCCCCTTCAATGTCAAGGAACGCGCAGAGTGCGATTTCCTTGTTCTCCATAGCCTTCTCCACTCTGTCAATGAGGCTACTAAGCGCCGTCTCTGTGGATTTTCCCTTGCGGTAGGCATGTTGACTATGATGGATGCCCTGCTTAGCTTGGGGCTAGATGATGATGGCTGTATAAATTGTCCAGCATTATTTATTATTAATAATAACTTAATAACACATATGTTGTGTTGGGCCAGGCATTACATAAAGCAGCAATGGACTGTTGATGGGATGATTTGATAACATAAAGGCTCCTTTTTGACCCAAGAATAATGAGTGCGTACGACGTCACATAAAGTTTAAAAGTTCAATTCGATTATGGCCCGCGCACTGGCACTTGTTTTTGTATGCGATCGATGACCCATCCGGGCCGAAGAGTTTAAATGCGTTTATAATGTAACTAATTAAATAGAGACAAATACACAACTATGCAAATTTCAAGACTCATGTCAACTAAAGCCGTATGAGCCCGAACTAAGTAATGCTTCAGTTGAAGGTAGGTATTGATTTCCAGTGTAAATTAGGTCACAGCACAGGCTTTTTCGGATTTATTATTCAAAGAAAAAGGAGCCTTCTCGTCAATGTGAAATGTTTGCTGCTTTAGAAAATGTTACATCCTGATAAAACCACAAGATATATAAATAGTAAAAAATTTGGACACTCTTTAGATCCCGAGAGAATGTAGAAATATCACAAAAGATGAAACTTTTGACTATGGTTTAGTTTGAGCACTACGTAGGAATAGGAAAATAATTATGGTTCCGGCACCAAATCCTTTTAGAAATTATTTATTGTTTGTATCTCAATTTAGCTAATGGATAATAACGGATACTGCCTCGGGGACGGACGCAGTATAACCAATAACTAATAATATTTTCAATAACATGAAAAGGCTTTTAAGAATAACATCGTTCCTGGTTTAAATCATGGCTATACAAAGCGCGTGCTGCTGCCCTGAGTAGCCATGGTTAAAAATAGAAGCCAATCGATTCCATTATTCGTGTCACCTGCTCGCAACCTGTAGTTAAGAGTAACTACGTTAACTTCTCGTTAACACTTTTCCCTTAATTCCTTATTTTAGAATTTAGAACAATAGCTAAATTTCGTCCCTGTGAACCACTTAAGCTGGAACAACGTCAACGTAATAAACAATGTTCATTCAAGAAAGGTAATAAAAAGCGTTTTGAAGTTACGAATTTCAGAAGTTTAACGACCGAGTTTAAGTAAATGGAAAATAAAATGCCAACAACAACGAGTAAACTTAGGAGTATTTTATAAATTTATTATACACGATTAGATATTACGCACTCGTGGCGTTCACTGGAACTGTGCTCGTAAAAACTTGAGAGCGCCTTCCATTCCACGGCTTGCCAGCGGATTCTTGTTATGCCTTCGTACCAGAACCGTAATGAAGGTACAGCAATATCAGGTTACGTCTGGGTACCAATAATATAAGACTATTGAAATATTTAAGCAGGCAGATGACATCCGAAGTTCTTTGTAATATTTTATTCAAGATCTCGGAAAATTAAATAAGTTCCTCCGAGCTTAATTTGCAAGAGTACTTTCTTAGATTTCAATTCGTGACTCGTACCTCGGAAAATGTCTTCAATCAAATCCTGGGTGAAAAGTTCTACACTTTTATTATCACTTTGTTACACTGAGTTACAACAAAAAGTTATTGACTTTTATCGAGATACAGAGGGTCAAATTGATAAACGGAATAGGTGCCAAACATTTCTAATTAGTTCACACAACACAACCAATTGTTGTTGTGTAATAAAACTAATAAATAATAATACATTTCCTCTGAATGTAAGTTATGATAATGACATTGTCCAAACCACAATAACAACACACAATCGAGTCGATTTGCGTTACGGAAGGACTAGGAACCCTTAGAAACGGCCGCACCGTAAATGGGAAATACAAGGCATTGAACCCTGTCCTGTTACTACGAACTCTACGAAGCTTCATTGCCTGTATTTACGCGGCTCGCAACATGTTTTAATATTAATAACGCTATACACGTGACTCCTGTTGATGGTTTCGCGAGTAGGGCCTTTATGGAAGATGTTTACAGACTCCAGACGCCCTCCTTACGTACGTTGAGTTTAGGATAGTAGGATACTTTCTTATAAGGTCCGTGATGTGAGTGAGAGTTAACACCATACTCAGAAACTTTGAGTGGATAAGTTTATTATTCTACCACTAGTTATATGCGGTCATTATTACAGGAAATAGGGTCTCATTTTAAAAATGTGTACGAATATTTGTTATACAGAGAGCTCCATCGATAAGTATGTATGTAACCCGGTTTCAAATAGAACGGTTTGATATATTAATATAAGTAATTTAATAAAATATAATTATTCTGGATATACTTAAATAGCGTCAAACTTAAGGAGGTTACCAGACCCAAACTAGCGCCGCCACCTATTTTATCGTATTATTACGTTAAACAAAGGAATTTTCAAAAATCCCTTGGCCAGTTTGTTATACCTATCATAAGCTTTTTTTTAATGCCTCTGTAATAGTTTTATTTTTATTTAGTATAGTTTAGGAAGAGATGCGTAGTTGCACTTTTTAGCCACCAAATTTGGTTTTCGCATCTCCTCGTAAGCTATACAATGTAAAACTATTACAGAGGCATTAAAAATAAGATTATGACAGGTATCACAAACGGCCCTAGGGATTTTTGAAAATCCCTTTGTATCATATCAGCCCATACACGTCCACAGCTGGACATAGGCCTCTCCCATACGACGCCACAAATAGCGGTCCTGAGCTGCCTCCATCCATCGACTCCCTGCGACCGCTACGATGTCGTCGGTCCATCGAGTGGATGATCTCCCATGTAGATTTGCCATAATCACCACGCTTGGCTGGCGGATTGCTGATCGCAGTGTTGGTGTTGAACAAAACTCAGAAAGAAGCTGGTGCCCTTCCTCTGGTAGGTTCCCTTAGTCCGCTCTTACGACATCCACGGGTTGAGTTGGAGGGGACGATATTCGTACGCCGCGGCCCCACGGCCTACCTTTGTTTATCGTAATAATACGATAAAATAGGTGGTGGCTCTGATTGGGTCGGGGTAGCGGGTTCTAAATCTAGCCGATAGTAACGATGAAGCTGTATACTGTATACACGCAAATTAAGAATCAATCGGGCAGCATTCAAGTGATTGTTAGAGTTCCGATTTCCAAGATTATTTTTCGTAATAAAACCAATGAAATATTGGTGGAAAATGTTTTACGACACTGGTATCATCGGAACTAATGGCTTCTGCAATCTGCCAAGACTAATTTTCGGCCGAAGGTTCATTTTCGGCCAGGGTTCGGACAAAAAATTAACGTTCGTCGCAGTTTCGGTTTCAGTCAAAAAACAGGGGACCCTTCGGCCGCGCTAAATATAATGAATTGGCACATTTTAATAGTGATTAAGAATCTTTAAACTGCTCTACCTTATTTATGCACACGTAGTGCACGGCTGCGGACAAGTACCAAATAAAGCCAGAATTGATTCTTCTTTTTACTCTAAAATCTTTTTAGTTTGACGAATTTATTATGAATATAAGCGGGTTAACTACGGACCTGTTTTGTGTGAAGAACTGATTCTTCTTTATTCCAAGCTTAATAAAATACAAATAAACACATTTTAGACGGCAGCTTCCGAGTCTTCGATCAACAACACCAACCTACCTAAGCTTTCGGACTCTTGTGTAGACAAAAACAATATCATAATAAAATTCAATAGTTTGGCTCCCAACATTACAGTTAGTAGTAGATAAATGTTCACTTCGCCTCCTTGATTAGTTTGATGAGTCTTTTCAGTCATTTCTAGATAAGAAAATTCAAAATTTCAACAAAACCTCGGACAGACTTCTCAACATTAATAGGCTTTTACAATTATTCGGTTTTGCTTGTTTGTATCTAAATTTACGTATTCTTTGAGATGTTGTCAACTGTGGAAACACAGCGAGCTTTTAGAAGGCTTAGATAACATAATAAAGAATACTTTATCATCGGTTTTGAATATCTGTTTCGATGACAAGGCATGGTCGCAGGCCTCCCTGCCTATCAAATTGGGAGGCTTAGGTATCCGCAAAATTTCAAGTGTCGCCCTGCCAGCGTTCTTGTCTTCTGTCTACAGCACTAGTTCTTTAGTGGAAAAAATTTTAAAGCCGACTTTGGTCTCACCTGGAAATTCATTCAAAATTTCGTTTTTAGACGAGGCTCGAATCGGCATAGTGCTTGCCCTGATGCTGCTCCCCCAAAATCTCTTTCGTCCCAACGGCAATGGGACGGGCCTCTGTGTGAGTAGACACGGAATTGTTTGTTACAAACGTGCTCCAGCTCTGCAGATCGTGCCCGTCTCCTGGCCGTTTCTAAATGGGAGTCAGGACATTGGTTGCAAGCACTTCCTTCATATAATACTGGCACTCTATTGGATCCCGTAACTTTCCGTATAGCAACATGTCTTCGGTTGGGTGCAAGGTGTTGCGCGCCTCATCAATGCCAGTGCGGTACTGTTGTCGAACAGCTTGGTCATCACGGATTATCGTGTACTAGGGCTGCCGGTCGGATATCTCGCCATGCCAGCCTTAACGACATCATCCGACGGGCCTTTGTCACCGCTAACGTACCAGCTATTCTCGAACCGAATGGTCTGTTGCGTGACGATGGTAAGAGGCCCGACGGCATGACTTTAGTCCCTTGGGAGCTGGGGAGGCCTATTGTGTGGGACGCTACATGTGTCGACACACTTGCGCCTTCCCATCTTTCAAGGACATCCGTGAGGGCTGGTTCGGCGGCAGATTTGGCCGAAGATCTCAAGAGGCGCAAATATGCAGGTCTCGACAGAGCCTAAGCATTTGCTCCCCTTGGAGTCGAGACCCTAGGTCTGTGGGGTACCGAGGCTCTCCGGGTTTTCAAAAAATTATCTGAGCGCCTGGTCGAAGCGACGCGTGACCCGAGAGCTGGTGAGTATCTGGCGCAGCGCATTAGCATTGCCATACAGCGGGGCAATGTAGCCAGCGTCTTGGGGACGCTTCCGACTGGTATTGATATGGACCAGTTGAGCTATCTGTAGATTGTTTGCAACAGTCTGCAGTTAGCTCAATTGTTTCAATTGTAAATACTAGTTTAATTTCTTTATATTATTTGATAGTTATTTTCTTTGTCAATAAAGACTTTATGTCGACCTACCTAAAGTACTTACCTATACTACCTAAATATGTAATTTAATTGGATTTTACACTGATATTAGTCTTAAAAAGTATTTGAAAGTAACTACCTAGCTTGTAAGGAATATGTACTCTATTGTATTTGGTAGTATATCCTGTTAAAATAGAGTTACATTAGTTTTAAATAAATAAATAAAAGGGAAAATAGCACAAAAATAATTTAAGAGGACGTTATTTTACCACTATTTTACGATTTTTTTATTTACCTATGCCAAATACCCGCTTTCTGGTAGTGTCTGCTAAGCTTAGCCGCGGACATACCTACAGACGGACATGGCGAAACTATGTATAATATATATATATATATCCTATATATATCCTAGTCGTCTACGGAATCCTGAAATCGGTTCAACATTGGGAGCTATGATATACACAGATGGGCACGTTAAACCTACATCATGCAAAATCAGTTTCGTGTTGGGGCACGAAGCACGATATTTTCACTATATAATTGTTTAGAAAACGTGCGGTTTCGCCGAAACTGACACCGAAATCGAAAGTATGGTTTCATTTTAGCTGAAAAACCAGGTTCGGTAGAAACATTTTTTGTTTTCAAAGCGTTCTTTTATAATTTTTTTCATGTCTCGTGTGTTTTCGAACTAGAATTTGAACATTTTTCACTACAACTTGTTCTATTATCAAGTTTTCATTTATAAATTGTGTTTTTTCACATGAAATATCTTGGAGTTCTAAAGTAGATACTGAGTTTAGGTACTAAACTCGGATTTAGAATCCCAGTTTAGTACCTAAACTCAGTATCTACTTAATAACTTAACTCAGTACCAGGTAGTTAAGTTTACTTAAAGAAAACTTTTTAATCTGAACAGTGATTTTTAATTGTTCTTTTACTTTTATTACAAGAGAAACTGATTATTAATTCGTACTTAACTGTTATTTTATTATAAAGTATTACTTAGTTTCTGTCGTAGTTTTAAGAAAACTTTTAATATGAAGCTGTGTTTTAATCTATGTTCTTTACTTTATGTTTAAAAATAACGTAATGTCAGATGTGACGTTGTGGTTATGTCAGGAGTGAATCGATAAATTACTTATTGAAAAATAGAAACTATAACAATATGTTGTGATTTGTATTCTAGATTAAAAAATACTTTTTTAATCTGAAGCTTATTACTTCACCTATTAATATTTAAGAACATATTGTAACACATGAAACAACAGTATAAATAGGTAAATAAATGTGATATTTTACTTTAATTATAAGAGAGACTAATAATTTTTTCGTAACTGTTATTTTATTATAGAGTATTAATTAGGTAAGTACTTTGTTTTAAGAAATAATTATTTTTAGATTTGAAGTCGACATTATGACTGAATAAACACATTTGATATAGGTATTAGGTACCTACATATGTATTTTTTATTTTAAATAATGTTTCATGCTAAATTCATTTTTTGCTAACTCTACTCAAAATTTCTTGGAGCGCGATGGAACTCAAATATTCAATTATTTTATTACTTTAAAATTCTTGGAGCGCAGAGGAATCGATATACCTATTATCTTTAAAATTTTGAGAACAATGGGTTTTAGAGCGCGATCCACTGCGCTACCCAAATAAATTGAGCTGTTTTTACCACAAAACTTTCGTAGTTTGACTAATTAATTATCAAATTACAGGTTCGTAGCTAACCCGCTTACATTCATAAATGAGCTTTGGTAAGTAAAATGGCAACATGTGACAAGTCCAGATGAAAAACCAATAAAGGCACGCATGACTTGCTATAACACTAGAACACGTCCTCATATGCCGTCTGAAGAGCTATTTCCCGTGAGGCAGCATAAGTAGTGGCAGCGTTCATCAAACTACACGTCAAAGTACACGTAATAAACAGGTTCGTCTAAGTACCTACAAGTTCAGAACACTAAAGTTACTGAAACATTGTTCAAATTTTCATAAAGATTTCGCCTGCATCAGAAGTGTGAATAATACCAAAATTAAGACGCACGTAAATTCGTTATTGAATATTTCAGGTCCACTTAAAGTTAGTGAAGTTCATTAAGGTAGGAGATTAATTATGTATTGAGCAGGTTCGCCGAAGCGTTCTTGTTCATTTAAGTCACACTTCAGGACTGGTTATAATGAGGGCGTCGATTGTTCGTAATTATTTTATACTGAGTACTACTTTTACATTTACTTGTAGGTAAGGCTGATTACAATACACGTACACGGCGGCACCTGTTACGAATTGGTCCTGAAAATAATAATACGAGACACCACTATAAAATGTATGTTTACCTAGACCTCGAATTTAACGTAAAATAAGTACGCCTATATTAAAGAGATAATTTTTAGGGTTCCATATCCAAAGGGTAAAACCAGACCCTCTTACAAGCCTCCGCTATCTGTACGTCTGCCCTTCAGCAGAATATATCTCATGAACCGTAAAAGTGTGATTTTCACAGAATGTGTATTTCTCTTGCGGATATAAGTAACAACAAATAATATAATTATTAAAAATAAAATTATAGGTGGCTGCTTAGGGTTAGGTAGCTAGTGTTATTCTATAAAATCCTACGCAAAAACTGTCACTCTACTCAAGACAAGTATAAAAAAAAATTTAAGTTTGAAATAGAAAGAAATTCATTTATTTGCATGAACACAAGTGATACACATTGCATGGTAAGGTGAAAGAAAGTAATGGGGACCTGTGTATGTTCTTCCAGACACCGTGCAATGTTTGTTGCCTCTATACCCCAAAACTACTGAACCAACTTAGCTGAAATTTTGCATAGATAAGCAAATAGGCTACTTTGTATTTAAAGTGTGCGAAACTGCCGACTTTACTAGTAGTTCATTATGACAACAAAATATCTAATGAACCTGCCAATTGTGGTGTTTATGGCAAACCCCCTCTTATTATGGGGGATGCTTATGTTAATTAGTGGATTGGACATTACTTATATGTAGAGTACTGTGATAATCGAAATTATTTTTAATTACCTGGGAATGTTTAAAAGTACATAGAGCTCTAAAACTTTTGTTTTCTTAGTTATATTAATCTGGGCAAACCTAGTAACACAAAGTTGTGGAATAAAACCTTTAAAAATGACCCACGGCCTGCCAGCCATCACTATGCAGATGAGTACCTAATTAGTAGTGATTTTTAGAAAAATTGGTTGTGTCTTGTTTTTACTGAACTGTTATGAAAACCTAGGTAACACCTACCTAGATCTCTTTGTTTCATTCATCCCTATTATAATCACTTAAGTAGCTCTTTAGTATTTCTCAAGTATTACGTCTTTATCAAATTATTTAAGATCAAAGCTAAAAACATTATTTTACTTTATGTTGATTGATAATTTTAATATTGTAAGTTCAATAAATCAAAAAAATCACCCAAGTCTGTCCGCATTGTTTAAAATTCTCTAAAACGAGTATAATACATATAAGTACTTAATGAAACAAATCTAAAATAAGATAGGTATGCCCAATATCATATCAAATTCAAATTACAAATGAGGTTGTTTTTTTTTTTTAATTTGCTGTTATTATTTTGCAAGGCGCTTTACAAAATGTATTATTTTGGGATTTTATTATTATTTTATCGAATCTAATAATAATTCAAAAAATTACTTATATTTTTAAAGAAAGGTTTGAAATATTAAAGCTCAGTAGTTTTAAAGTAGGTTTATTATAAAACTAAACAAAATATTGTAAAATTAAATAATTTTAGGTGTAGATCAAATATTGATCAATTTCGTGATTAGTTTCATTAGGTACTTATATTAGAAGATTTTGAGAAATTTTAAAAACGGCATGGACAGGATTTTTGCGGAGTCCCCTTAAGTTTCTAATCTGTTTATGATTGATCGGTACTGTTCAATTATTTCTGAATTGAATCAGTAGATTATTGTGTTTTTCTTGACTTTTGTAGGTTAAAAAACAAAATACTTACGAACTTTATAAAGTTTCCTGGTTTCCCAGGTTCCCGGAAATTGAAAATATTATACTGAAAAAAGTCTGGTAATCCGAAACCCTAATCCTGATGCCAATTGCTTCTATAATTCTTTTGAAACAATGAAAAAGATTGCAATTTTTATACATTTTAGTTTTAGTATAATGAAGGAGTCATGCTTATTTAAAAAAAAGTTAAACCTAAGTTCAATAGTAAGAGATGGGCAAATGCCTTCCTAAATTTTGTGTGTCAATTGTTTAACAGAGAAGTCATACATAACAATAGACTTTAAATACCTACGACATACATTATTACTAGAAATAAATAATAAGACCATTATTATTAAACACATTAGACCGTCAATCAAGTGCTAATTGATCAGCCATGGATTGGAGAGGCAGGTATGTGGTGTGAACTCTCACACAAAAGACAGGAAGAAGTCCCATAGTAGAATTATAACAAGTTACCTGTTGAGTCTATTGATGATGTGATGTGAAACATCAGAGTGAAGTAAATCACTAAGGGTCCGCTAAATTTCCGTGGATACATCTTACACCACCGTTCTAGTTCTTCCATGTTGACTTCATCAATTTATTCACTGTCCAAAATTATAGCAAGTCCATTGTGTTTCAATCAAATCACCAGTTGCTAGGATATGCTGTACCACAACATTGAAAATGCACTATTACACTTGTGGAATTTGGTTTGCTGCAAGGAATTACTCACTTCACAAGTTCACTCAACTTTTTATGCACGTAACTTTGAATGCAAGGATTTACTTTTCAAGGAATAAAACACGATTGGATCAATGTACGAACTTTGTAACTAAGTGTTCTTCAGATCGAATCTAACGATTTCATTTATTTTAAAAGTTTTGAAAAAGTTTGAAAGTTTTTGAAACTATTTCACAATACGCGATTACTCCATGAACCCCAACAAACACGAACCGATGAACGAATACAACATACAACAAAAGGCAAAAGCTGAGCAAAGCAAGCGAGCGAAGTGGGGGGAGCATGGCAGGGTTGCGGTTGGAGGATTCCAGGGTTGCCCTGTGTTTGTAGACATGACTCCACTTTGAATTGTGTCCAGATTCATGTATATTTTTCAAGAATCAGCAATAAATAGATTGCTAGTTAAATTTAACATGGAAGACAACAATGGAAGTAAATTTCGCAACAGTTCGGTTGTCTTATAAACTTACTAACATATGCTACTTCAAGTAGACCTGATATTTGCTTCGCAGTATCTTTCTTGAGTAGATTTTTTTATAAGCCCACTACATCACATCACTGTGGAAAGCAGCGAAGCGTGTTTTGCTGAATCGTAAACGAAAATAAAATCTCTCGTACATAAGCGGCAAACAAGCGGCGCCCGTCCCGGTTTCGCACGGGTGGACATTTATTATTTGAACATTTTGGCATAAACTTACAGTAAATGCAGGACATAGCCTATATTAATCAGTGATAATGTAGCATTCAAATGGTTTTTTTTAAAATCGGTCCAGTACTTTTTGAGCCAATTCGTTACAAACATACTAACATACAAATCTGTCCTCTTTATAATATTAGTATAGATTTCGAAAACGTAAATAAAAAACTGTTATTTTCCGTTACACCCCCAAAATCATGGAAGTTACTATTTTATTGGCAACACAAGGAGAGCGAATGAATGATTAATAGAGAATTAAGTAGGTAGAGGTAGCTATGTCATTTCCGGTCTTATATCTATGTATCACCATAGTTGTCATGTATCTTTGTCTATCCCTCGGAGTCAAGCTATGAGTAAAAAAGATAGGTGATGTACGTATAGCTATACTGCACTGTCAGTGTCAATCGTGTCAGCTTGGAGCTGACTAGTTAGTTCAAAGTTGTGGTAAAACTGATGAACTTTATTGAAATTCTAAGAAATTACTGCGTTTTACCTAAAACTTTGTTGAAAAAGTGAAAATATGTCGGTTTCCGCTGTGTACAGTCCTTCAAGAAGGACAAAAGGTGGAGTAAAATTCCCGGATTTGTCATTACATGCGTAAGTTTTTCCCTCAGTATAAATGTTAAAGTAATTATGTTTATTACTAGAAATCTGTAGTAATAAGATTTTAACAATCTAGTTCATGTGTTCCTATGAGTCTAGGATACAAATAATGTCCAAAACCATGAATAATTAGCAGAGACAAATTTAGCGTCTGTGCTAGTGATGTGCTTACCATCAAATTTAGTTTTCGGGTTATTCCGCATTCGTCCCACTAGTTTCGGCCAAAACTGGTCCGAATCAGGAAAATAAAATTGCTGATTTAATTCCTGATTCGTCCCATTTCAAGATTTCGTACAGAAAAGCACTGTCTTACACACTCTCAAGCATGTAGTTTTGATTTGTCATTGTTGTTTCCGTAGAATTTATTTAACTAGTTTATATAACTCAAAGTACGAGGAAAAAAGAATTACACAAGATAACTTTAATAACATGGGTTTATTTTAACGCGGTTTTTTCCGGCAGTTATCGTTCCAAAAGTTAGGTAATTTGATTTAAGTTAAAATATAAATTTTTCGTAGGTATTTACTTCGTTTATATTTTTCTTTTAAAGAGGGCACAAGCGATACAATTTCCTTAAAATTAACAGTATATAAATATCTCTGTATACATCAATCAAAATGCGAATGCCACTAATATAAACAATAATTACAAAAAACAACAACGTTAAATCAACCATGCGGGCAAAGCCGCGCGCATTTAGCTATATAATAATATTGTAATGTGTTAGCTTATTTATTGCCCCTATTTTTTATAAATTTTGGAAAATTATTTTCTTAGGCTTACAAAATGACATCGACACATCCTTATAGCTAATCTATTGGACTCCCTGAATGAAGGATGTTTCACACCCGTGACTATAAGTTCCAAGTGTCAATTAGCGCTCTAGACTATACACGCAAGAATTGGAAGGATGAGCAAAAAAATTCAGGTTTTATAGAGGCACTTGCCCAAAAATACCAAGAAACTAAGGCAACGTAAAGATGAGCGAACACTAACCCTTTTTTAAATTTTTGCATTGCGAGAGTGGAGCAAAAAAATGGCCAAAAAAACATGTTTTTTGTGGAGCCCCCATTAATTTTAATATTTATTTTGGTAGTATGCTAATATAGCGGCAAATGAAATTCATACTAAAAATGCAAGTGTCTACCTTTTACGAATCATGAGATACAATAAAGCCCGATAGATGGATAGACAGACAGACAGCGGAGGGCTAGTACTAGGGTCCCGTTGGTACCTTTTGTTTACTGAATCCTAAAAAAGTGCGTAGCTTTTCTATAAAATGTGTATAGTTTTTCGAAACTCGTTTTCGATTGGTAGAATCATCTACATTGAATTAGTGTGGCATACTCGGTTCGCGATTCCGATACGCACATGGTCAAAATCAGCATTAGTATCAGGTTATGTGTCAAAAAACGGTATCAGCAACAACCCTGGTTGAAAGTACTAAAACGTGCCTGTTAAACATGGGACGAATCAGGAATGAAATCGGCATTCAAGTGTATTTTTTCTGATACGGACCAGTTCGGGCCGAAGCCAGTTCGGCTCGGCAGCAAAGTCACTTCCCTAGTCATGCACACTATTACAAATCTGCAACGGCACACTAATAAAAACGGACATGCGTAAAACTGAAAGGCTGAGTCCATAAAATTCTTGGTCCTAGGAATGATTGTTTGAGGAATCACCATATCACACGAGATTGAGATTTCACATTCACATTTTGCACAGACTAAATAATATTTTTAGTGTTGTTCGCCGTTCCTTTGCGTTTCAAAGTTGTATCACAAAGTACTTTTATCATTGAGTAGCACGTATAAAAAATACATATTTTTTTCCGAAATTAGAAGGCGTATTCATTTGCGTGGCAAAAGCCATACATGTATAACAAGTGTATAATTCGAGTTATTTTTCTACCGAATCGTACTGATTTTCGAGGGACTCGATTATATTAGCTGTCAAGCACAACACTACTCGACCCTTTTCTTTCTTTTGGACCGTTCATGTCATTTCGGTTCTTTCGGGCAGGTTATAAATCCTAGGTAATCATTGTTTCTAAAGAGAAAACTGTTAAATCTGATCTAATTTTAGTGCTAGCGACTGTTGCGTATGATTGTGGTATACTTATTTTTGTGATTGAGTGCCAAAAGTTCAGTGATAACCTAAGTTGTTTCACGGTGTTTTGATGGCCTATCCGTTCCGTGAAAGTTTGCGTTTAGCTGGTTATTTATCTTATTCTCAAGAACTATTCGTTTTATTTCAGCCATGGTGCGTATGAACGTATTGAGTGATGCTCTGAAATCAATTCACAATGCTGAAAAGCGCGGTAAAAGGCAAGTCCTCATCAGGCCTTGCTCCAAAGTTATCGTCAAGTTCTTGACTGTGATGATGAAGCACGGTTACATTGGAGAGTTTGAAATCGTGGACGACCACAGAGCTGGAAAGATTGTTGTCAATCTCACCGGCCGACTGAACAAATGTGGAGTTATTTCACCTCGTTTTGACGTACCCATCAATGACATCGAAAGATGGACAAACCTCCTGCCCTCACGACAGTTCGGGTAAGAAAATTTATGCTATTGAATAAATAACTCGACATGCACTTAGGTGCATTGTTTACATAGTTTGTTCGCTACTGAACAGCCACCTACTGAATAGGTGGCTGAAGACTGATAGAAGTTTCTAAACCAAATAATAGATCAGCTGTTTTTTGGTTCACACAGCATCATTTAGCCTCCAGCAGTGCTGGTGTTGGATACTTGGTAAATGATATACTTTGTGCATTAGATACATTTAAACATTATTAAATCTGTTGTGGAAAATACCCAGACCCAGAATGAATATCTGCATATTGTATAAAAATTTGTTCTGCCCAAACAAATTGAACCCTAAGCTGGGTCATAGGTTTAACTTCGCCTGCTGTGCCACTGAGCTTAAAATGTGTAGATACATGCCATAGTCCATAGATGTAGGGTTTTGACAATCTATGATGTGCATTATCATACTCATGGTAACTACTACTAAGATAATTCCCAGGTTTAAAATCTCTTATCAAAATCATGTTAACAAGTTATTTTGTATTTTTACATATAATTTTAATTCCTCCTGCACAACTACCGCGGATCACCAATAGCTCTTGTTGGTTGACATTTGATAAGTTGTGCTAAATTAAAATAAAGAAACTCCATACTGATGTTCCATGTAAGTTGTGGGATGTTGTCAGTGTTCCTTTAAACATTATTGTCTTTGTAAAGCTGTGTCCGCTGCAACAACTTTTAAACAAAACATTGTTAGATAACATAAATTAGGAATGTGGCCTACATATATGTTTTTGAACAAAAACACTGTTTGCCAGAGTTTAAGGAAAACATCCCTGCATTCGTTTTTCATCATTCATTTTATATTAGATTTTGATGCAGAAAGATGAGAATATTTGTTAAACTTAGTACACTTATCATTGCTCAAAGTGGCAGCAGGTGGGAAATGTTCAATCTAACAATGTTTTGTTAGTATTTTGGCATAGCGGACATGCCATAAGAGTATCAACTGTGACTTCCAACAAAATTCATGTATGTTCTCATTTTTTATATCTATTAAAATTTCCAATCCTCTCAAATTGTTATGCCTATAGGAAGTTAAATTTTAAAGTAAAAATAGTTTTTGCATTGGATATTATATAAAACCCTGTTTGGTCCTTGTTGTTTCAAAGATAAAATGTTTCAATTATTCCAGTGTTCAATTTTGTTTATTTTTTTCAGATATCTGGTTCTCACAACAAGCGGTGGAATCATGGACCATGAAGAGGCCAGAAGGAAACATCTTGGAGGAAAAATTTTAGGCTTCTTCTTCTAAGTATAAGCAATAAATAACTTTAAAAAAACATTTAAATATTTTTGATTCCCTTGAAGCCCTTGACACATGATAGGTGGCAAAGCAAATCTCATCTATAGGTTCAACAGAGATTTGCTTTGCCACCTATCATGTGTCAAGGGCTTTGCTTTGCTAAGATAACAGTTTTACAGATAGTTTAACTCACTTCATAACATGGGGCACCCTCACTTGATATTTGTCACAGCTTTATTCCAAGCATGTCCATACCTAGGTACCTAGATCTAGGCACATCTATATTCTAGCCAAATTTGATGTAAAATGTTTGTGAACAAACCATATAAAAAAAACTACACTGTCTATCAACTACAGTCACACTGTGACTGGATGTGACTCTTTGGAAAACCACCCAAAATTTTAAAATAATTAACGAATAGTTTCAGACAGTTATTATGTATTCGATATACTACACCTAGCTATAACAACTCTGTAAAAAGACCTTTTGTGAAGAGAAAATAAATGAATATTTATTTATTTATTATTTATTAGCATTATTTATACACAAGTAAATATCTAAAATTGACGATGAATGTAAGCTGGGTATTATACTGCATGCAACAAAGTGAATTTTAAAGTATGACCAGTTTCTTTTAAAAATCACAATGTTAGACTGGAATTATAGGTGTAAAATGGATGTTCAGCCATCGACCTCTTCTCTTATCTAATAAAGATTGACCTACAATACAAACTGAGGGGAAGTCTGGCAAGGCGTGATCGAGGACGTCGACGCCTCGATCACGTCTCGACTGTTGGTTAGTCCGGTATCAGGTAGCTATCGTGGACGTGTCGAGTAGCCTTAGCCAGTAGCTATCGAGCAGGGGCGTAAGGAAAAGGTTCTTATCTGAAACGCACCTCATTTACGAACCACTGATGTTCACCACCTGAGGAATAAGACATTTATTTGCTTTTTTCATTGTATAATAAAATTAGTTGCTGTTTATTATATCAGCATTTCTAGATGTTATAAAAAAATGAATAAGCGATTTTAGCGCCATTTTTAACCGACTTCAAAAGAAAGAGGTTATGAATTCATCTTTTTTTGTATGTATATGCAATATCTCCGCCAATTATGGACCGATTTTGAAAATTCTTTCACTATTGTATAGAAAATGATCCCGAAGGGGTCCCATTACATTTTTATCCCCAGGGGATTAGTATTTATCCCGCAAAACTTAAAATAAGTTTAAAAGTAAGGGAATTAGAAGTCGGTTACCCCAGCAGGAAACGTATTTTGCGTTTTATTTCAAAACGGGAACATGTACAAATTTTTTAACTCTACGCACATTTGCAGCATCGAACGCACTAATTATTCATGGAACTCACTTCATTGTAGAAGATACTTTTTTGCTGAGGTAACGCACACGTTTATCGTTTTTTTTAAAACGCGCCGTACCTTTTGGGTAAAATGTAAAATAAAGAACTTCACAGTCTATGAACCTAGGAGGTAGTTGTAGTTGCATTACCAATAGATGGCGTTAAAGTCGCGATTCTTCAAAAATATTATTTACGCTTTATTTTAGGTGCTTACGTATTATTTATTACTTTATAATACTTCCACCATGGACAAAATAAACTAAAGACTGACATAGCCCATACTTCAGCCCGAGAACTGATTACCAGTTATTCGATAGAGCGCGAGATGGCGCTACGTGTTGCAATTCGTTAAAAATAACCAATCAACCCGTTTATTTTACCGCAATAGCGCCACCTATTAGATCATCGTTGCAGCATTTCAAGAGTCTTATGTCAAGTGATATACCTACATTCAAATCAATTTTATGGCGCTAATGTCAATTGCTACGTTGCCAGATAGCTATTTCCCGACGGCTGAGTGAAGTGCGACGTTGCCGATTTGCTGTGTTCTGTTTGCACTACTGGTTATGGTAAAAACATTGTTTAGATTTTGGTGCACATCAGTATTGACATACGATAGAAAATCCCAAATTTTGGGTAAAATTATATTCTTATTTTACGCAAATAACATTTTATTCATATTCTTCTAGAGCAGATTATGCTCTAAGGTTGAAACAATTTTCACAGAGGTCCTTATAACTACCAATTCGAGTTGAAAATGAGTAAGTTTTAGAAATAAATTAACCTAGGTACGTATTATCTTATTTCTCAAAGCAAAGTGAAATCATTCAACTTTATTTTATGTTCCCAAAAATGTATGACAGAGAGTACTTGATTTTTATTTATTTTATTATCTACCATAAATTGCAATTTTCACTTGTAATTAAATATATGCTAGCGTTTTTACCATGGAAAAACCTTTAAAATGTTAGTAATTTTACTAAGAGGATTGATATATTATACTGCAAGACATGAAAATGCACTAATTGATACGCAGAATCAGAAGAACTCGCCAAAGTAGAACAAAAAAAAATTGGCATCAAAATTATTGCTTCGCCGCAAGTGGATGCAAAATTTTGATTTTCTTTTTAGGTACTCTATCACTAGGGCTACAAAAAAGATTCTGTCCAAAACAGGGGCCAAATTGATCCAATTCGAGAAAAAAATTAAATATGTTTTCCTCCATACAAAAAATAATGGATTATTTTTTTTCTCCATAATTACGTATCTTACAGATTTTTGTTATTGAATTAAAGTTGTCAGGAAAGCTGAGACCTGTTTGTAAAAAAAAACAAGTCAAAATTCGAATTTTTGACCCTATTTCCACTTTTTTCAATTCCGAACCACTGTGCGTCGGCGGCGCTGCAGCGCCCTCCCACCCCATCGTCGTCGGCCTACAGTTTATATAAAACGAGAAAACCTGCGGAATAATAGATATACTTTGGGTATCTAATTGGTAGGAAAGGCCTGTTTTATCAATCTTATTATTTTCTAGACTTCAAATAAATACATATGTACTTATGTACCTAACAAAAAAATATTTTAATATGCGCGCTATCTACCTTATCACGACGCGTTATCTTGTTTACGATTGCCACACCATCTTTCATATTTTGCTGGAGACTAGCATAACACGACGATTCTCTACTAATAAAACAAAATGTTAAAATATCTACTTCTAAGCCTCAAAAACTTATCTAAAAAAAAATATATAACATTTTTTACGATTAACAAATGACTCTTATTCATTTACTTGGTTTAATCGTGGTAAATAACGATTTTCGGGCTATTGATCAGCGCCATCTAGAACTAGGCAGAATTTCGACCTTTTTCAGAGGAACGCAACGTTGTATGGGCATTGGCTATCTTTATTGATCCTTCATCTATGCTTCCACATAAGTAAGGTACATACCACAAATCAGCAAAATGTGGATGCAGATTTCAGTTAGATTTCGATGTCATCTTTTGGTGGATTTTGGTACTACCAAGTTCGGCATGGCGGCGGCACTACTACGCCATTTATTGTCTTTAATATGTATTTATGGTTTTGGTTAGATCGTAAATAGATGGCGCTATGTAGGGGTCAATTAAGCAAGCGGATGCTATTGTATCTTATTGTTTACCTAAGAATCTAGTAGGTTCTGTTCTGAACATCGGTATTTACGAAATCTTAGCTCATGTATTGCGCCGTTTCAATTATGTACCTACCTAACTAGTAAATTACGTTCGTACATACCTATACCGCTTCGATTAAGAATCCCGATTGGGTCGCTCGCTGCAACACAAAATGCAAAACTGTACAACATTATCTGAAAATGGTACAACGTGCAGGTACCTATCCTAGTTTGATACTGTTGTTGATAGCATTCACTTGCTCATTACTTGGTGTTCGGTACCACTCTCCCGTCTCCATGTGCTACGCCATCATATTTCTTGATCCCGTTCGTCGTCAGACGCTCTATGTGCGCTCTACGTACCAGTACCTACCTACCAACGCAACGCAAGCGCAACGCTCACGCTCGACTTGCCGGCTCACCTCACTTGCCAGTTGCGCGTCGACCGGGCTATTCTGCGGCCGCTATCGTCACAGTGCGTCCTCAGTGCTAGTGTTTGTGCTCGTGTACTTACTTCATCCGATAATGATGGCTCCTGAGACGGTGGTAACTGTTGACCACAACAAGCCCGCTCCTCAGGGCGGACCTCCCCCACAGCAGGGGGGACCATTGGACTGGCTTAAAATCAACGTCGACTATTTCAAAACGCCGCCCGGTATACTAAAAGTGGTCGAATTGGTAAGTAAATTCTAGTGGAACTACTTCGGTCACAGAGCTTTGTTAACAACTATCGTTAATTGCTTTTAACATGAAGGAGCCGATAGATGAAAATAGTTAGAGGATTTACCTACGTCAATTATCTAACGAATTTTGTAATAATGTCATCTTAGGCGTCTGTAATAATAATAATACCAGTTGGTTTATTTAGAAGTTATTAGAGGATACTGATGTTATAAGCGTGGATGGTCTGAGAACATTATCCAACACTTCTGCTTCCATTATCGGTGAAGCGGTGCCGTTAACAGTTACTGCGACCCTCTAACGGCGTAGTCTGTTGATAGACCATGAAGATGTGAGAATAACACCGCATCATTATTTGTCAGAACTTTTAACTACCTATATATTTGCTCGATGCAACTTGTGCATAAATGAATTTCAGGTAAGTAACTGATGTGACGTGTCAGGATTTCAATATAACAAACGTATTGTTAAGGTTTATCTTAATTAATCCAAGGTTATTTAACACAATTACTAACCTACAATGTTGTCATGGTTATATTTAGGTATGATGTGCCGGCAAAAGTCGTAGATTTGTATTCTGATGCACTGCATTGAGGTCATAGAGCAAGAGCATTGTGTTTTGCTGAGAACGCTTTTTGAAGTGGAGGTCAGTAGGTAAAGGAGAATGGAGGGGCTGACACATCAGGTTGTTGTGGAATGCACCCAAACGAAACCAGGGCTCGAAACTATACCCGAATTCATTTAAAATCGACAAAAACTGGCTGATAGAAAAAATACGGTCGGCATTTTGAAAAAACTTTAAAGCGAAAAGAGCTGTTTGTTAGTAGTTAGATTAGTTAGTAGTGATAAATTATATTATGATATTGATTGGTTCCTCATAAGTAACTTTGGTCTATAAAAATTAATTTGCGAGTAAAAACCACTATGAAAAATTGTCCAATGACATTGATTCACAGCGCTGTGTTTCTTATGTCTCGTCTACCAATTACCCTGTCACTAATTGAGTTGATCAAGTAATTAGATCCTTGGTGTAGAATTACCATTACCAGCCAGGCAGGTCACGTAACCTGCTAGGGATGTTATTGTTTTCATGAATTCCTGTAATTGTATTACCTTAGTCCTTACGTAAACTTAGACGCAACCAGGCAAGTAAATAATAATATGTATTATGTTTGTTATACCTATTGAACTAGAGAATTACCTCACATCGCGCTTCGTAAGTAGTCGGATTGGTAATGGTAGTGGAAAACAATTTATAACAACACAAACGATTCTATTTCTAAGAGGGGGAACTGAGATCTGCACTGACATCTCGCATGGGAGTGTATTGTGCATTATCCCCCTGCCTAAACAGGCACTAACCAGCCCGCAACTCCTTGGAAGTACCGGAGCAGGACTTTTGGTTATTGACAGTTTCGTTTCAGCTTCTCTGTAGGTGTGGTTGTGGTTGGTGTCTCAATGAGATTCTTCAGCCCCGTTTAACACAAACGATAAAACACGAACAAGCTTAGCTTTTACCCGACTCTAGCTTGGAATGCTTGATCTTATTAACCTCAATCATTTAATGTTAAGTAGTAGAGTGAAGTGACTCTTATCTCACCACATACCTACATGCCTAGTGGCCCTTTATGGCATTGCAGTTGTGAGAGGCAGGGACTCTACCGAGAAAGCAAAGATTTCATAGTTTCAAAACTGGACAGTCTATAGCCACCACTAATATCTACTTCACATTGAGCCTTAGGTATTCGTAAATGGAATGTCTCGAGCATATTAAGAAGCGATTAATTTCGCATTCGTAGCTTTTATTTGAGAGCGACATCGGGTGAAAGTTGGCGTGGAAATGAAAGTAGTACCGTAGTAGTGTCAACATGTGGTCCGACTGACTCCGGTAATGGCGACGCGGACGCAGCCGAGCAGCCGGTGTGACAACCTGTCGGTTTCTCATCATTTCACGAGATATTTTTAGGCCATTTCATGGTAAACTTAGGAGTTAGTAGGGTAACTATAATACTTCACTGTTAGTAGGTAGATCTACAGCGAAAGGCTGACTGCGATTACGATGTTTGTTATTTGACATGAAAGTACTTAATTACTCTTGGTTTGGGAAGGTTTCGGGTAGGTGCGTGTAGATAAGAAGTAAATCTATAAATTATACTACCTACCTACTGAAAATACGTCATGGAAATTTAGAGCCAATCTTTATTCTGCACATTTGCAGTACGGATGCAAAGCACTCAGTAGGCAGCTGATGTGAACTTTATCATTCTGAGAACACCGATCCCTACATCAGCAAAACAATAATCTAGACTTAATATAAACATAAGGAAAGAGCTTTACACATAACGTTCAATAACTTTTCATCATCAGCCAGTATACGTCCAGAACTGAACATAGGCCTCCCCTAAACGACGCACTTACCTGTAGTGGCCTGAGCCGCCTCCATCCATCAACTAGCGGTCACAATGATAATAAATTAAAACAAAATCAATAATAATAGGAGCTTTGCGTATGTATAGAACTGCGTAAATTCCAATTTTTTTACATATGCCTATCTACCAATTAGAAAGCTTGCATAACCATAGTTATGTAAGATACGAAAAGAAAGTGGATAATTTCACATCTTCAAGATTTGTTTGTAGAGTTTGTTCTACACGTATGAGCAGATAAATAAGCACTGTGTTATGGTTAAGGTACTAAGACTTTACCTACTCTACGTACCGTGATGGCGTAGAAAAATTATATAATTTTACCTCTAAGCCCATAAGCGCTATGGAGACATACAGAGCGACTTTAGTTGAAGAAACTTACAACTTATTCATATTTTTCGGATAAACTTCATTCAATTCGACCGATGTGGCGCGGTGGGCGAAGGTCCGCCTGCGACGCAGGAGGTTAGGGGTTCGATTCCCGCCTCGGGACAAATATTTGTACGATCTGCAAATATTTGTTCAGGGTGTTCTGGTCGTTTTTCTATGTAAGTATAATAAAAAATATCTATCTATGTTATATGTAATATTGTATTATGTACATATATCCGTTATCTAGTACCCATAACACAAGCTCTGCTTAACTTGGGGCTAGATAATGCTGTGTGAATTGTCCAGCATTATTTATTTATTTAATTTATATGTAAACAGCTAGCTGCGAGTTTCCTGTCTCCACAAGTTGCTCTGTGTGCTCCACAATAGTACACCTGTTGCAGGCTCTCCCTGTGACTCACTCTACAGCTCTACACAAGTAATGAAAATGTTATAGAGCAGGGAGCTCTATAACATTTTCGTGTATTATCTGAAGAACTTCCTATAAAGTGCAATCTTCGTTTGTAGAATTTCGTTAGGGAGACAAGTTCTAGACCTACCTATTATACCACACAGCTTAATTTATGAGATGTGAAACTAGAAGGTCCATATAATGATTCTACCATAAGCAACACCTACTAAGTTACAACATACATAATGATCTAATGTGGGTGGTCCCGGTTATGAAACTAGCTGAAAGTAGGTAAGTTTCTTGACCAACAGGCGTAAAATTTCCAACAATACACTGTTTTAAACACGAACACATGGAAATGCTATTTCAAGATACTGTTTACAATGTTAAACGTTTGCATAATGGAGGTTTTCATAACATATTTTTTGTCTTTACTAATGCCTTCTCTTTGTAGCTTGGAAAGTGTAATTAACAGTAGTGCCGTACCTATAGTACTTAGGTACTTACCTATCTAGGTACATTTACAGTTGATCGAAATGATCAACGCTAATAAATTGATTAAATGATGATTCTATCGCATCTGTTTAGAAGGTATCTAATTCTCATGAGTGAGTAGTTAGTGGATTGGTTTCGTACCTATCTTCATAATTATATAGATTTCTGTGGTAGGTATATATCTTTTGTCTAACAAGTGTTTGTATTATGTATTTATTGACTTAAGGTGATTCCCCTTCTAGTTGGTACTGTACTACCTTCTTAGGAACTTTCTTATCTGAATTTTTTTTTTGCGTATGAAAGAGGCTCTTTATTTCGATTTCTTTCCACCAGCATTGCATTTGTATTGTTCTACGAGAGTCACGCGTACCTACAGTATCCACAATAAAAATATTATTATCTAGCCGTATCTAATACCTACCGTGTCTTTTACTGCTTTATATTTAGGTGGATCTCCCGCGGCACAGCCGGTTATTTCGAGCGGTCACACATCTCTTGTTTTTTCATTTTCATTATTAACCGACTTCTAAATAGAAGGTTAGGTACAAACTCTTACACCTAGGAATTCTTAATTCGTGTTAGTAATTCTAAAAGTTTCCAAACAGTATTTGTTTTCAGTTTTACACCGCGGTATTAAATGTTAGTCACCAAATTAGTCACTCATTAAAGTATCTACAGATTACTTACGAGTAACGTTCTACATCATACTTAATAATGACCTCTGCCCTTTGACCACTTGCTTGCGTGGGTTCTACTGGGATCTAACTAAGTACCTACATAACTTTCAACGCCCATACTTCTCCTATGGGTGCGACTTGTGTACAAATTTTAATCGCGATAATAACAGTCTCTTTTTATTTTGTGAAACGCAAGAGATATGTCTTCTCGGATATATCGTGCTGTATATTCTATGACGACAGGCGACTTAAACGATGATCTGAACCGCAACGCAACGTTTGTGTTCTTAAATCCCTTCTCTTACGTGTCTACAATGTTATTGCTCATTGTTTTCTCATACATGTACCTATATACTACCCTACCTCATTCGTTAGTACGTAGATTTCGAGACCTTCAGAAGGACGAAAACACATGTTCATTTAACGCAGTTTAACTATCACAGAGTAGGTAAGTACAACAATTTTACTTCATATTTTGCCGTTGCTCTGCTAGTGCTATGTAAATGTCTCAGTACATTTTAAGTTACCTTGTAGTCGCTTAGATGCTTATGTAAGTACTTGTTTGAAGGCCTTGGTACAGACGTCTCATTATCTGCAAGTGATTGTCATCGTACTTCCTACAATGCTTCGTCTCCATTGTATTGAGCATTTTGTTTGTAAACATTCGCCGTAAGAATTGGTGGTCTCCTGTTGTGAGTTCGTAGCGTAGCGTCATCGTCACGGTTGCGAAGGTCAATGAAATTGAAAGAACTTTCTTTTTTAAAGTCATTTTCTTTGTGATACCTGGCGTGGGTAATGTGGGTATCAAGGTCAGCAGCGTTCGATCGGCTGCTAGTATCGATCGAAATAACCATAGAGCTACTTTTGGTATGCGAAGTGGGCAGGTAGAGTCGAGCAATTCTGTAGGTGGCAACAGAGCATATTTGACGAGGCGACGCAATCCATTCTCATATTATAAGATACGATTGAATAGCGGGTTCTTAAAGAATTTGTTCAATCGATCGTGTACATCTGAAGATTGCGTCATTTCGTGAGCGTGAGCGCAGTACATTAAAATTTACACACAGCTTCAAATTGATGACCGGCGAGATGTTAATAAATATGATATGTACGTACGTCGTCGTCGCCTTGACGATCAAGAACATATTGCATTTGCAGGAAATTTCTATATTATTTTGATCTATACTCTCGAAGAATCAGAGAGTACCCACTCTACCTACAAGTAGGTATTGTCATAAGATCATTCAGGAGGAAGAAAATGTAAAATAATATCTAATGCGATGCTTTACTAAGGATCGCTATCCATTTACTTACATCTTTTTGAAGAATATAGAGCGAAAAAAGTGAACCTCTAGCCTCTAGCTAGTAGTAGGTATTTGTTATTTTTCGAATCCGTCCCGCGCCCGAGTCTTGTTCGCAAACACTTATTAGACACATAATAATTAATATACTACTAGCTGTTCGCCGCGGTTTCACCCGGGTTAAATTCGTATTTCACATTTCTATAGCGGGATATAAAGGTCTTTTTTTCCCGTAAATCTCCCATGGGAATTTGATGTTTTACCAGGACAAAAAATACCCAACAAACACATTTTCGCATTTATAATACATATTAAGTTAGGATTAGTATTATTGTTTAGTTAAAATTTTGCAACTCTAAATTTTACTGTCGAAGCGCCACACAATTTAATCTCGACTCATATACATAGATAAGCTTTACGATAAAGTAAGGTCCCTACCAAAATAGCATAATTCTTGTTAAGGCGATAATGAAAACCCTGGCATTATACGGTTTTTATCAGTCATCGCATTATAATAAGCGACCCTAGAGCCACTAAGCACTCAATATTCGTGAAACGCCCTTGTGTAAAGTATGGTCGTTGAACCGGCTAGAAGGCACTAGGCTGTGGCGATTAGACGTTTGGTTGTGTAGCCGCACGCACCCATTGACCCGAATGCCATGCTGTCCGCGTGCATTCTCGCATTGCAATCACTTGGGTAATTCGTCGACTCGACACTGACAGGATCCACTGAAAGATTTCATTCGTACAACAGACGTAGGGACTTCGAAAAGCAACATTCCCGGCTGCACATGAATCTTCTCTACATCTGTTTCTATAAATCTGAACTGACAGTGGTCAAACAAGGTGCTCAATAATTCCTTAAAATATTAAAATCATTATTAGATAACCTTTATTTTTCCTCCTTACCTTACCTTTAAAATTTCCTCAACATTTTTCACCGTTTTCTAGATTCTAGATTACTCCATGTTAACAATAAAGCACGGAACCAATAGTAGCTCTAGCTACTATTGGTTCCGTGCTTTATTGTCTCTAGCGGTAACTGGCAGATAACAAAGGTTTTATTCCTTACAATTATTATTGTGCAGTGATTGTGAACAGTTCATCTACTGGCAACTGTCCAAAGTAGGCTCGCTTCAGTGCACAGCCTCTCCCGTTCGTTCCACGTCACCAAGCAAAGCCATTATGCCCTTATAACTCTTTATGTAAGTGTCTCTACCTTTGAGATTTGTATGGTTTTATCGCGGAGACGACAGCGTTAGTTAGCGGCCAGAAAAATGGAATTGTGAAAATTAAAGCATAAAGCATCTATTCTAGGGGTGCATTAACTATAGGGATGATGTTAACTAAAAATCACCAAAATGAGCCAACAAAATACGTATTATATTTTGTATTTTAATCGAGAATAGTTAATATTTTCATAAACTAAAACTAAAAAAAAACTGCAATCCGCCATGACACGTTGAACACCAATCAGAGAATACTGCGTTATGACGTCATGCCGTCACAAGTATAATGATGTATTATTGTAAAGGCACAGAATAACTACGGTAAAGGTCTGACTTTCTTCTTTTGACGATATCATCAGATGTTCGTGCATCTGTGACGTCATAGGCAGACGCCACTAGTATTGTAATTTGTATGGTTTCAGAGCGATATTGAAATAGCATTTTTAAAAGCTGAATTTTTCCTTCCAATTCCATTATTTTTGCAGAAATATGACTAATTTTGTATTCAGTAGATGTATTAAAACATCTCGGAGTAGTTTCTCAAAATCATTCATCACCCTATTATGTTCTCTTTTAACAAAGGTATACCTTCCTATGACACAGATTTTATAATACCTAGGTACTATACCTACTAGTACCTATGGTAATAGTACTAGTAGGTATGGTACCTAGGTTTGTATACTAATAACTTCTTTATAAATCGTCAACAATCGATCCGTAATTAGTAGATAGGTAGGTACCTAAATCATTAGTATTCGCCGCCATTGTGGATAGTTGTTTACTCCAAGGCTTCAAGGACGGCCACATAAGAGCTTCTGGAATGCTATTCTAAAATGAAGTTATTTATGCTGCGCTAGGACGAAAAGCCTGCCGATTCCTAAAACTTCTAAATGTTTCCTAGTTAGACGGTCCGCCAAGTACTATGTACCTACCATAGACAAATAAGTAGGTAGAGGTAGCATAAGTCATTTCCGGTCTTATATCTATGTATCACCATAGTTATCATGTATCTTTGTCTATCCCTCGGAGTAAAGTTATGAGTAAAAGAGATAGCTGGTGTACGTATAGCTATACTGCACTGTCAGTGTCAATTGTGTCAGCTTGTAACTGACTAGTTAGTTCAAAGTTGTGGTAAAACTGATGAACTTTATTGAAATTCTAAGAAATTACTGCGTTTCACCTAAAACTTTGTTGAAAAAGTGAAAATATGTCGTGTTCTGCTGTGTTCTGTCCTTCAAGAAGCACAAGAGATGGAGTAAAAGTCCCGGATTTGTCATTACATGCGTAAGTTTTCGCTCAGTATAAATATTAATGTATGTTAGTAATGATGTTTATTACTAGAAATCTGTAGTAACAACCTTTTAACAATCTAGTTCATGTGTTCCTATGGGTCTAGGATACAAATAATGTCTAAAAATATGAATAATTAGCAGAGACAAATTTAGCATCTGTGCTAGTGATGCACTTACCATACAAATTTAGTTTTCGGGTTATTCCACATACGTCCCACTGGTTTCGGCCGAATTTGGCCCGAATCAGAAAAATTAAATTGATTGCTGATTTCATTCCTGATTCTTCCCATTTCAAGATTTCGTACAGAAAAGTACTGTCTTTCACACTCTTCTCAAGCATGTAGTATTGATTTATCATTATTGTTTCCGTATGATTGATTTAACTAGTTTATATAACTCAAAGTATGAGGAAAATAAAAATACACAAGATAATAACTTTAATAACCTGGAATTATTTTCACGCGGTTTTTTCCGGAAGTTTTCGTTCGAAAGGTTAGTTAATTTGATTTTAGTTAAAATATACATTTTTCGTAGGTATTTACTTTGTTTATATTTTTCTTTTATTAAGGCACAAACGATACAATATCCTTAAAATTAACAGTATATAAATATCTATGTATACATCAATCAAAATGCCAATGCCACTAATATAAACTTTATATACAAAATACAACAACGTTAAATCAACCATGCGGGCAAAGCCGCGCGCATTTAGCTATATAATAATATTGTAATGTGTTATCATATTTATTGCCCCTATTTTTTATAAATTTTGCAAAATTATATTCTTAGTCTTACAAAATGACATCGACAACGATGTAAAATTTTGAGCAAAAACAACATATACAAAATTACAAATTTACGTAAAATAAGTCCTTATAGCTAATTCATTAGACTCCCTGAATGAAGGATGTTTCACACCCGTGACTATAAATAAGTTCAAAGAGTCAACTAGCGCTCTAGACTATACACGCAGGAATTGGAAGCATGAGCAAAAAAATAAGGTGTTATAGCGGCACTTGCCCAAAATCACCAAGAAACTAAGGCAACGGAAAGCGGAGCGAACACTAACCCTTTTTTTAGATTTTTGCATCATATGAGTGGAGCAAAAAAATAGCCAAAAAACATGTTTTTTGTGGAGCCCCCATTAATTTTAATATTTATTTTGATAGTATGTTATTATAGCGGCAAATGAAATACATACTGAAAAATGCAAGTGTCTACCTTTTACGAATCATGAGATACAATAAAGCCCGATAGATGGACAGACAGACAGACAGCGGAGGGCTAGTACTAGGGTCCCGTTGGTACCTTTTGTTTACTGAACCCTAAAAAAGTGCGTAGCTTTTCTATAAAATGTGTATAGTTTTTCGAAACTCGTTTTCCATTGGTAGAATCATCTACATTGAATTAGTGTGGCATACTCGGTTCGCGATTCCGACACGCACATGGCCAAAATCAGCATCAGCATCAGGTTGTGTGTTAAAAAACGGTATCAGCAACAACCCTGGTTAAAAGTACTAAAACGTGCCTGTTAAATATGGGACGAACCAGGAATGAAATCGGCATTCAAGTGTATTTTCCTAATTCGGACCACTTTGGGCCGAAGCCAGTTCGGCTCGGCAGCAAAGTCACTTCCCTAGTCATGCACACTATTACAAATCTACAACTGCACACTAATAAAAACGGACATGCGTAAAACTGAAAGGCGGAGTTCATAAAATTCTTGGTCCTAGGTACCTACCTACCTATCGACATGTAGTGTAGACATTAGACATTAATTTATGAAAAGTTGATAGTTACGTACAGTTTACACCAAAATACTTACTATCTAGGTTACAAAACGAATTAAAGCTTAATTACTATCTTAGATACTTATAAATAAAAGCTTAGCTTATCATTATAATTATAACGAAGTTGCTTTTGTGCAAAGTAGATATTTTCCGCTTGCAACATCTACATCGGATAAAACGCGTTGAGTTGTACTAATTAGGTATATCTTTAGTTACCCATTAGAATAATGAAATTGATAAATATTAGAGCATATTGCGAGTAGCAAGTCAGGTATATTCTAGCTAGGGCAAGTGATTCCTGGGCGTGTTCCGAGTTCTAACGCTTTCGTGGCCACATTGTGTCGCATCGGAAATCCGGCCACGTATCGTTATTTGGAGCGCGACTGCAACGTGTAAAAGCGAGGATGGTGTGTGAGCCCATTGATGTGAGTTCGGAATGGCGGCCGCGTCCCATACATACGCGTGACGCGGTGTCGACGCACTTTCACCGTGCAACAGTGCACGTGCCTCGCTTGACACACTTTTTTGCCCTCGATCGACTTCTTCGGGATGAGGGGCAAGCGGAATGTACCCATACCCACTCAGATATACCTACTGATTATGGTCCATAATTATTTATACGGATTGGACATAGCAGATGTAGTAGCTTCAATTATGCATGATATTAGGTACAATGCCTTAGCAACGACGACAATATCTACAAATGTCGAAGGCACGAACGTCATTTGCTCCCAGAAGCAAGATCAAAAGACACGTCCATTAAACAGACTACAGTTATTGCTGTCTAAGTGTATGAACGAGCTTGTATTGAAATACCTACGTGTTCAGTTATCGACGGAATTTCTACAAATAACACCTGTTTGTTGCGACAGTAAGTTCGCGCGATATGGAACCGGTTCTCTGTCTGTAGGGGCCGCAGTGAAGGCGGACTCTCACCGCGCAGCCCCGCGAGCTATGATTTTATGCACATCTATGAAAAAAGCACACGAAACTATTCAAATTAAATAAAATACTTTATTTCTGACACGATAAAATGTTTTACAATATTATATTGAGTCCGCAGGATGCCGAAAGCTGTATTTCAGGACCCAATTATTACAAATAGCGATAAAAGGTGTATAGATATAAATATCAGCATTATTAAAAGGCTCGGTCAGTCGGGAGATATAAGGATTTATTCCTTAAAATCTAAGAATTTATTTTTGTTAATACCAAGGACCCCAGTTCATACGTTCATGATTGACTTTGAGGATCGAGACGACGAGCCGTACCTTTCCGGGAGTTTTGTTCATGTTTCATTTCGAAGACCGGACGGCGCACGAGGATCGGGCGGACGTATACCTTTCCGGGAGATTTGTTTTTATTACTCTCAACATTAGTGCGAACGGTGTTACTAGATGCAAACTATTTTTGCAAAAACATTGGTAGGTAATCAGCACAGACAACAAATACCTAACAGGCATCCACTAATCATTGGGTAGAGGCTCTACACAATGTCTGAGAGGCACTGGTTATTATTCTATACAATACCTAAATAACCCATCGCTCGACATTCCCTTTCAATTTCATCACAAAAATATCTCTTACTAGCGGGCCGCCTCAGCTTCGCACGGGTATTTAACAATAATTTCAAGATCCCTAATTTAAAAAAAAATATATTTTAATCTATGTCACCCTGGGATAGTATAGGTTCCGAACAGTGAAATAATTTTATAAATCGGTTCAGTAGTTTCGGAGCCTATTCGAACAATCAAATCTTTCCTCTTTATAATATTATAGTATAGAAGTATTGTACTGAAAACGCATAATATCTTTCATGATTTGTAGTAGTAGTAGGTCTCTAGATCTAGCTTTGGACATTGTTCTCGATGCATTTATGCATGATCGAAACAATGTTATCGGTTTTGGATAAAAATAATTGCTTTACCAATTTTATTAATCGTAGCTAGATAACCACAGAATTATTGAGATAAACTTACGATAATCTTTTGTAAATACATAACAAGAACTGTCGCAAGAACCTTCTACTCGATTTGAGTCAAATGACGAGGGACGTAACGTTTGAAAAAGTCTATTCAGGGGGCCTCCTCGGAAAAGTAAAATCGAAGTTTCTTTTTCGTTTTCGTGCAAAGCCAACTCCTATGTCCCTTGCATAGGATTAGCGTTTGCACGGATAATAATCAGAAACTTCTTTCGTTTTTACGAGTACGGGCCCAGTTTCGTGAAGCAGAATATGACAAGGCATTGTTCGTAGCTCTATGCAAATCCCGGTAGGTAGCTATTTAATCAAGATTCTTAAATTTGACGATGACGACAGTAAAAATTGTGCCATTTAAACAACGACCCACATAAACAAAGGTACCTACAACACTCCTACGAGACCAGTTACTCGATCTCGGAAGGTTATGATTGGGCGCCTTGTGCCTTGTATGTAGGTGCTTGGATGACGTGATTGCCGTGTCATGCGGCATGTTCTCATCTTGGTACCTGGGATGACGAAGGCTTGATAAATACTTCATTTTCATTATTTTATTTGCATCACGCCTTACCAAGACTATGGTCAGTATAATGTCGCCTGAAACACAGGATTACCTAGTTCAGGCAAAATTGTTACACTTACATAGCTATAATTATTTATTAAGTGCACTCATGTTTTTTTCTATGTGCGAGTTTCTTTGCATAAATTAGTCGTCTGTAAAGTAGTAAAAAGTAGTCTGCAAGTCTACCAAAAATCATTAATCGTTTTTTGCTCGTGGTAAATTGTACTTTTCAATACAGGAAAATAGGTTTTGGTTTTGATATTATGATTCAACTAAAAAACGTCCAGTAAAGTCGATAAGAGCTCGTAAGTCGTGCCTTCGAAATTTTTATCAGGATGACACATCGACTGATAAGGAAGGATGTCGAAGTCTTCGCATACAACTTGTAATTGTGTTTTGCTAGCGGAAATGGCACCTAAAGTACCATCATCTTATCATATCAATCCACAAACGTCCACTGTTGGAAGTATGCCTCTCCCATAAAACTCAAACTTTGCTTTATTTCCTTTAGACCTTACAGGACTCTTGGACACGTCACAATATTAAAATTACATAAGTTAAACTGGGAAATAAAGTGATCACTTTGTATTTTTGTTCTCTTCATATGACGCCACAAATAAACAGCGGTCATGAGCCGCATCCATCCATAGACTCCCTGCGAACGCGCTAAAATGTCGTCGTTCAAAGAACCACCAACTCAATAAAACTAAACAAAATGAAAACGTTGCGTTCGTTATTTTGAGGCCGGCTCAGACTAAACAAAAACTCACGATTGCGTTAATAGCATCGCTAATTGGAATTTTAATAACATAATCTAATATAGCTCTGCTATCATCAAAATTCTTTATTTTGAGCCAAGTAACACAATAGTTTTGTTCTTGTCTTGACTATCTTGCGTATCTGTTTTTTTGGTTTTAATAAAGCTATATTGGTAATTATAACATAAACCATGAAAATAACGAATATAAATATCTTGTTATTTTCTATCTATCATCACTCTCCATAATTAATAATTCTGTAAGTGACTGAACGTAGAGATTCTAAGACGTAACACGTAAAGCGTGATCACGTTATTTTCTGAAAATACAAACATAACCAAAGTGAAATTATTATAATCCTACTTATAAACTTATAATTATAACCTACTTAAAATGATAAATGTCAAAGTTTGGAAGCATGTATGGATATTTGTTATTCTTTTAAGCAAAAACTATTGAACCGATTGGGCTGTTATTTGGTATGGGTATAGTTTGAGATCTGGATAGGCTTGACATATTTTTTAACCCGATAAAACATGGGCGAAGGCGCCGGCAGCAGCTAGTGTACTCATAATTTTTCTGAGGTTAGGTACTTATAATCCTGGGTAGGCCTGGCTGGAAGTCATATCTTCAGTATTTCGTGCAGAGATAAAATAAAAATCTAAGATCACTCTCACACTTATCAATCATTTCATATTTGTATCACATCTTTGAAAAATATCGAGTTAAATAGTACTTCTTACCTACCTTATACATAAATCTCTCTTAAAATCTTATATTTGATTGACGACCGATGTGATGCGGCAGGGGAGGAGGGTCCGTCTGCGACGCGGGAGGTTGCGGGGTCGATTCCCGCCCTGGGACAAATGTTTGTATGATTTGTGCCCATAACAGAAGCTCTGCTTACCTTGGGGCAAGATGCTACGGTCTGGATTGGGTCAACATTATTTATTAATTTTGTTATACATAAACATTGATTTTATATTGATAGAGCTTGACAGCTCTACCAATGCAAATTCAATCTTATATTTTCTTTGGCTTTATTTTACCTACCTATTTAAATGCTTATTATCTTTTTCTTTCAGATTTTGGGTATACTGTGCATGGCTTTGGCCTCCCCCTGGTATTCGGGCTGGTTCGTCTTCGTGGCCGTCACCAGCTTCATCACGACCCTGATGTGGAGCTTCGTATACTTCCTCAGCATTAGAGAAGCATTGAAGTTACCAATAAATTGGGTCCTCTCGGTAAGAAAAAAATTGACTTTAACAGTATGACTACCTTTCTTAGCGACAATAACCATTTAATTCAAATCTCATTTATTTATTTTTCGTAGTCGCTTTTGATCATCCTTACTAAACTATCTATAATTAAATTATCTATGGTTAATAACAATAAAGGAACGTATTCATATTTTCCGTAGACATATTTCCGGGTTACCTACGATATTTTTATACATAGGACATAAACATTAGACATGTATGTACATTCATTACATTACCTACCAAAAACATAAAATTGTAGAGTCGCATAGACTATGTTTAAGATAAAAAGTAGATTCAAAAACCTTACCTAAAGATGTTTTTTCATCGATATCAGATGATAAAGATTGATGTGATGATAATGAATAATGATACTGAACAATGATAATGAAGGTAGAAGATGATATTGATAGAAGAACACTAAAGTGGTAGAAGGTCTCCTACCTGTAATTTGTTGCCCCACCTACAAGTTAGGAACATAATGGACTGGCACAAATGCCCGGTTGGAGGCATAAATACTCAGCAATAGGTGTATTCGGGCTGTAAATAATGATGACGAAGTTATACTTAGTTACTAATCAAAATGATATCAACAGTAATAGCAACAGTACCAAAATTCGACTGTATAATAAATTACCCAACTCATTTAAAGATCTTTCATTTCTTCTATTTAAGAAAAAAACTGACAAAATGGCTTCTAGACAACTGCTTTTATAACACTAAAGAGTTTATGGACTATTGTGATAAGAATTATTAAGGGTTTGACAGGATATTGAAATAATTTTTGACATTGTAAATCTCAATTGTAACTTTATACATGTGAAATTGTAAATGTTAGATAGATTAAGGACATTTTATTGAAACAATTTATTGTGATATATGTACATCAAACCTATGTATAATAAGTATTTAATCTATGTAATGTACTTATTACGTATATCAGTCATGTAGTACCAATAACACTAGCTCTGCTTTGTTTAGGGCCAGATGATGCAGTGTGATTTGTCCAGCATTATTTATTTATTTATATTTGTTTGGGGAGCACGTTCAGCAGTGGACGTATGAGTGCTGATAAGGTTGTCGCTGTATAACTTTTATACAGAGTTACGCATTGTATTCAATAATACATTATAAAGTAATTTTGAAAGCCAAGCTCGAAATTGTTAGCTCTACATGCTTAACATTTTCATTTAACTTATTTCCTGTGCCCTTGTGTACCTAAAATTAACATTAGTTATGTTGCTTTAAATGTATACATACATAATTATCTGTTAGTATTAGTAGAAGAAGCCACTGGTTCCTGAAACACAGTTTTTAAACTAATTCAAGAGCCTATAGATAGACTCATTTTGTATGTTACGCGTTACTATTGTCAATAAATAAAATTTTTACTGTTGTTTTCAAATAAGTAAATTAAAATGTTTTACATGATGTATTCCAGGAACTGATCAGCACCAGTCTGGAAGCGGTCCTGTACCTGATTGCATTCATCGTGTTGTTCTCATCGACAGCGCAGACCGGTGGCTTAGCGCATGGCTACGGAGCAAACGTAGCAGCTGCAGTAAGTTTTGTTCATATTCAAGTATTTTAAATGACTATATTTACCACGTACCAGAAAATGTAGTGTGGGAAGGCCCCGAGAGGTCCACGAGGTGGACCGACCTGGTGATAGTCGCGGGAATCAGCTGCTGCATGCGAGCAGGGCAAGATCGGTCAATGTGATCTTTGGAGGAGATCTGTATCTAGCTGTGGAGATCAGGCGGCGAGATGATGATGATGAAACTTACGTACATGAAAAGAACAGAATAGAGGTAAAAGTATAGAAGTAAAATGGGTATTAAAGGGGTGGTGCAGACACTATGATCTCAATAACACAAAGATGAGAGGACGCTCCTTGAAGCTGCAACGCGGGCAAACCAAGAGAGTAAGTTTGCCCAATCGCGTCGTGACAACTTGGACCGTTTACCGGAATCAGTGATCAGTGCCCCCTCAGTGAACTCTTTTAAAAATAGACTGGAAAAACATTTAAAATGCACTGACAAGGGCTACGATATACACGCATCATCCTGTGTATTAAAAAAAAATTTGCGAAAAAACAAGGAGGTTCTATTTTGGCTTTATGTATGTTTGTTGATTTCTCCGTGAATCAAGGATAGATTTTGAAAATTCTTTCGTTATTCGTACATATAGAGAATGATTTCGATGTGTTCCCATAAAAACTGTATTATATACATATATTAACCTAAAAATAGTGTTAAAATTAACGGATACGCGCTCGGTTTTAGTTTTTTCAAAACAATCAATTTATATTACTATACTAGCTGCTGCCCGCGCCTTTGCCCGTGTTTTATCGGGATAAAAAAATAACTATATGTTATTCCAGATCCCAAACTATACCCATAACAAATTTCAACCTAATCGGTTCAGTAGTTTTTGCGTGAAAGAGTAAGAAATATCCATACATCGATCCATACAAACTTTGACATTTATAATATTATAGTAGGATACTATTTACAAATAAACTTCTGCTCGTGATTTCACGGATTATAAATAAAATGTTCATACAATACAAAAATACGATAATTTATATACTTGAAAAACACATTACATTATGGCACCTTTAAATATTATACAAACAAGAATAAAAAGGGAAATTAAGATAACAGAGAAAAAAAGATTTTCAGTGACTCGTGAATCGTGAACCAAACAATCAAATTATGTGTAGAATACAACAATTTTAATTTGATTGTTTTGAAAAAACTGAAAACCGACTTCAAATTCCTCCATATTTACACTCTTTTTAAGTTTTTCTGGATAAATACTAATTCCTCGGGAGTAAAATGTTTACAGGACCATCTCAAAATCACTTTTATACAAAAGCGAAAGAATCATCCAAATCGGTCTATAACGGAGTAATCGACTAACATACATACATGAAAAAACATACCGAAAACCTACCTTTTTCGAAGTCGGTTACAAAATTAGTAACTTTACAACCTTACAATATCCTACTACACTACACACTTCAATACAACTTATTAATTTCTTACCTTGACCAGTTTAAATATGAAAAAGGCACGGCTTACAATGACAATATACATACAATTCATAGGTCATATATGTATACACATATTATGTGCATGCAATCAGATTCGACCTTTCTTCTGCGAACTGGTTTTTTATGTTCTTGTGCTACGCCATTTTCAATGAACGTAATTTCCAAGCTAAAAGGTGAACTGAGAAAAAAAGTCTTTACAAAATAGGTCATCAAAATCTGATGGTTTTGAAAATGATGAGCTTTTGCGAGCATGTTGGATGAACATAATAATTTTCCTTTAAAAGTCAACGGGATCTTAAAATAAAACAAAATAAGTAAATCGGTTTGATTATGCGAATGAATGTTAAAATACAACTTTCAAGAAACAGAACATTTTCTGATTTGTTGATTTTTAACATTCATTCGTTTGCTATTTTCACAAAACTAAATTTTTGTAACCATCAAGAAATTCCCCCCACGCGATGACTCGATTTCATTTGGGGGATTAGCGGAAGAAAATTCCCCAAATCCCCCACGTGGGGGACGGCTTCGGGGGATTAGCGGAATAATCCAACAGGCCAAGTCAATCCTACTAATATTATAAATGTCAAAGTTTGTATGGATGGATGTATGGATATTTTTTACACTTTCACGCAAAATCTACTGAACCGATTACGCTGAAATTTGTTATGGGGATAGTTTGGGACCTGGAATAACATATAGGCTATTTTTAATCCCGATAAAACGCGGGCGAAGGCACGGGCAGCAGCTAGTATGACATAAAATCGTTTGCGCTTAGGAGTTAGGCATGTGTTTTTCTAAAAGATAATTGGGCAATTACATTTTAATTGACGTTTTTGACGGAAGTTTTCATACATTAAACATTAGTTGTCTTATTCCCCGTTTACCTTTTGATGAACACCAGCCTTAGTCATTGAAAGATTTCTCCACCTTTATTAATAGGAAACACACCACCCAGTCCTTATGTTTTCTTTTTGTTTTTCCAGGTGTTCGGTATCTTTAACACTGTTGCATACGCAGGCAGCGCTTTCCTTCTGTACAAAGAGCATAAGGCGGGGGTTTCGACGACGGTGGCGTGAGAAGCAAACCTCAGCGACCAGTAGCTCTGCCATAAGCCTTCAAAATATAATTCGTCTCGCTTTTCACGTTTTATAATTAATACAGCTCACAAAATACTGCCGTCGAACATGATACCTATGTATTTTGAAATAAGTTTATAATGGATTTTACCTACATGGTTTAACGTACCTACTTTGTGTTGATGTGTACAAGGTTACGTTTGATTGTGCGTCTGAAATTATGAGGAGTGTTTTAACTTGGATCAAAACGATTTGAAATTAAATTAACAAACCATCTAGAGACGTTTTAACTAAAATATTACTGAAAAATAAGAGTGTTCAAATATTTATGGAGTAATACTTTTGAAAGATAAGTACAACTTAAGAAAAATATATCATATTTTTTACTCAAGTTTTAGGATAGGGACGTGGATTCTAATAAAACGTCACAATAATGTAAATAGATACGCATTTATTTCAATAATAAATAACATTTTAATAATTGCACACAGAAAACGGTATCATTAGTATCGAATAAGTTATTTTAGTGAGCGTTCTGTTTTTGTAACTTCTTTCTTAGGTAAAACAATATGATAATAAAATAATAGATCGGAAAAAATATTTCATTCTTACTTACTTTATTTCAGTTATCCCGTTTTTAGCGGGATATAAAAAAATAAAGCTACCGGGTAAAACGGGGTGAATAGAGACTCCAGGGTGAATAAAAATAGACGAAATACTGGACCAAGACATTACCTGGCTTGTAGCAGTGGAAGTATCCTTAGTCGGTGACTGTTCACCTCCTATGTTAGAGGAATAACTAACTAACCTCTGCAAAAGGATGTTTTTCCTCCAGTATTTCGTCCATTTCTATTCTCCGTGGAGTCTCAGTTCACCCCGTTTTACGGTATTTCACTTGTCTATTTAATGTTAAGAATAACATTTAACTGGATGTTATAAGACCACTGCTTAAACTATTCATCCTTTTTAACACCGAGACGTAGGTACTCGTACCTAAATGATAACGACTAAATACAAAGTTAATTACCGTGTATTATTTTCCACGAAAATAACACAATTAACACTTAAACGTTCGAATTCGGTTTCAGTTTTCTACCATTTCATTAGAAACTATAATGAGTTTTGTCATTACTAAGATAGGTGTATATACCTACCGTATATAACGTAGTTATAAAACAACATATATGTACCTACATATGTCATATTTTACGATTTAAGATAGTGGTCTTCTAACATGCAATACATAGAAATAATTACGATAATTTATTATGGTTGTTATAATTTTATGTTAGCCTAGTCTAAATGAAGAGGGATTAAAGATTTTAATGAACAAAACGAATTATAAAATATAAAAACCTTGCTGATGTTTACAATGAAAACTGTGCCTTACTGAGTCTCTATGTTGTCTATGAAAAATTCCGCGATTGTGATTTATTAATACTGACGGTTTTTGATTCGAAAGAAAATAAATTCCATACAAACTTGTAGTAGGTACTCGTAAACGTTATAGCTAAGGATATCTAAGGAGTATAGAATTAATGCACTCGCACTAGAAACCTGATCCGTCCAGAATCTCCTATTACCTACTAAACGATAGGTATATACAATACATAGCTATGCACCATCAAGCTCAGTTAATAAAAAAATATCGTTTCTGCACGTCAAGGTTTTAAATTTACCTATCTACCTTAAAGATTTTATCATGGTATATAATTACCTATTTGTAAAGTAATAAATATATTTTAACATAACTATGTGATTTTCAATCCACTTCCTCTCTTTTTTCTTAGTTAATAGAAAAACAGGTCTTCAGAATTATTGGTCGGACATAGTGAGAAGGCTCAAAAGAACCAAACCTTTCGAGTTAGTGTAGTGATAGTTAAAGTTTAAGTGCTAATTTTAACGGAACGGATAACTTTATTCCCCATACAAACGTACTTTCCGCTTCATTTGTAAACTATGTCCCCGATCTTATTGAAATTTTCCATACGTAATCGGATGAAAATAGCTATGTTTGCAGCGGTTTAGTTTTTGAAAAAACAATGATATTTAAATGAGAATGAAACTAATTTTGAATACCAATTCGAGTCATCTTCAAGCGATTTTTATGCGTGATAGACACCTTTATTCGAATATCTGTCGCGCTGCAAACATCTTAAATATATTCAACATTATAAATAAATCCAACATATTTTTGAAATCAATCGTTTACTCAAAATTAATCGGAACGTACGAAAAAATATCAAAAATGGTGCCAACACTAAGCACCATGCACACAGCCACATGCCAGCTTCGTATTAGATGGTTAGACGCGGTTTCTCACTCAGCGTGCCCCATTTCATTCTACGTGAAACAACAACAAATACGCATGGGAAAATCCGTTTTTGTTTGGGAGAGGTTCGTAGCGGAAAAATGTCGATGGACACGTTCTTAGTGATATATTTTTATAAAAATAAGTTAAAACAAAATTACTCATAGCCAAATCTATGGCTAGATTGTAATATAATTCTAGTGTATATAAAGAAGTATGCTAGAAAATAATAATAAAAAGAAACTCGTTGCAATAACGAACACACCAACATGTGGAACGCGTTTATGTCTTTTGTATGAAAGTTTATGCTCGTAGAGCATACGCAATGGCGTAGCAGGCATTCTAAGCCTATAGATAATTTCCCAAGCAACAATCCCGTGAATTTATATGGGAGTTTCACCTCTGTGAGGTAAACTCATTTTAGCTTATCGAAGCGAAGGAGGTAAGACAACATTCAACTTTCATAGAAAAGAGTAATTTCGTTCGTTCGCGCTTTGAAAGAGGTTTATAGCATTCTGACCCTCCATGGTTCTTGACAAAAATGAATTTCTGACATTCAACCTCTTTAATAAATATCAGCATATTGATCACTTCTGTTAGCGCTTTTCATTTAACTTTTAATTTAGTTGTTTCTGTTTGTTTTAGTACCTATACGAACTTGATTTAGATTATATAAATTATTTATTTTCTGAAAAATCCAATCTCAACCTCCTTAAATTTTTATCTAGTGTTCCTAAATGCGCAATTCATACCTAACTGATACTGGCAGAATTGCATCAATCCAGATGCAGAGCCAAAGCTAAAAGAAGAAGAAGAAGAAATATTTTCTCGCTAGTCCAGGTGAAAATTTGTATGTTTAACTCGAGAGCAAATGTTTTTTGTTTCGTGCCTTTTAAATCCCTCGCTACCTCAGCAGTTTACTTTAGAGCCACTCGCTACGCTCGTTCACTCACTCTAGACTGCTTTGCTAGCCGGGATTTAATATCGGCACGTTCAACAATAAATCATTTTGCCCTCTTGTTGAACAAATAACTAATTTTGCAGATTTTAATACGTGGGTTCTACCCGCAAAATAGTAGCGGAAAAGTAATTTGCTGCAAATCGTAAACCTAACCTATTACGAACTTTGGTTCGATACACGTAGTAGATAAATTTGGTAATAATTTAGACTTTTTACTAAAAAATAAACATATTCCAAAATGTTCTAAAAGTAGGTATCATAGACAGCAGTTCGTTTTATTATATTTTCTATGACTCCAATATTAGAAAATGCGATTTCCGGATAATTACTTTTCTGCTGGTTTTATTCCTTGTATAGATCACAGAAAATATTACATACGCGCCTAAGTCAAGGTGAGTAGCGACACTATGTTTGCATGTCAGTGACAGTATGTATGGGTACCGAGTGCTCCCGGGGAAGTTCCTGGTTCTCGCATCCCAAGAGAATCAGATCCACATCTCTTAATTACCTTCATTGGCCGGTCTGAATGAAGTCGCGAGAGATTTCTTTATATTTTTATTTTTTTATTTTTTATATATTTTAAATGTTATATGCAAATCAGCCACTTGAGAACCGCGATATTTACGAAATCGAAAGGTTTAAAAAAAAAGATTATTACCTACCGTGTTTTTTAAAATTTGTATTTTTTTGTTGTTATGGGCAAATCAGCCACTTGTCAAATATAATCTTTATGTCTATGTAAGCGTTTTTATTTTGAACATTATTTAATCCTAGCTATGAGTGTGCAAGCATTTGTTTTGTTTTATTCTACTTATTGTTTGATTTTCTGCTGTCTCTACGGAAAAAACCTATGTGACTAAGTTACAATAATAAAAATTCATTAAATACATTTTGGCGAACTTACAAATACTTTTTTGGTGACGAATGTACGTGTGGCAAATGTACAATAACCCCATCTTAGGATATAGACTCGGGGGTGGAACTGTTTAATGGCGTAATAACGAGGAAACCTGCTCACGGCCAGTGTCCGTGATGGACTGATGGTAAAGTGGGGCCTCTCGACACCCCTCAGTCGTTTGCACCGAAGTTATTCCTTCCCGGCATTTACGCCGACATTTTGAGGAAACCACCGTCTGCCGGATCTATCATTAATTCATTACAGACAGGACTATCCTTGCGAATAAGCGTGATATTGTACTGATCGATTAGAATGGAGGAGGTGCTCGCTGATGACACCATACCACATGATGCTATCGTTAAAGCTAAGAAAGATAAACTTAGCAAATAATATTATGACTCGGCTAACGTGGCCTGCATGTGGGATATTGACCAACCATCTGCCCGGTAGTCGTTTCAGTTAACGGCGAAATAGCGAAGAGCCTCGATCAACATCTTGAGAAGGCTACGAACCTCTCCCAAACGGAAACGGATTGGCCCATGCGGATTTGTTGTTATTTCACGTCGAATGAAATGGGGCGCGCTATTAGTGAGAAAGCGCGTCTAACCATCAAATATGAAGCTGTGATGTGGCTGTGTGCGTGTGCTCGGTGTCGACACTATTTTTTGATAATAATTTGTTCGTACTTTCCGAAAAATTTTGAATAAATGATTGATTTCAGAAATATTTTTGATTATTTATAATGTTGAATATAGTATTTAGGATGTTTGCAACGCGACACATTTTCGAATAAAGGCGTCTATCCTGAATAAAAAATCGCTTGAAAATGACTCGATTTGGTGGTCAAAATTAGTTTCGCTAAAAACATAGCTATTTTTCATCCAATTACGTATAGAAAATTTCAATAAGATCGGCGACATAGTTTCCAAATGAATTGGAAAGTGCGTTTGTATGGGGGCTTAGGCTATCTGTTCCGTTATTAAGAAACTCTCGTTAGGAATTTGGATCAAGGGCCAGATCTAAAAGGCCTGGACTTGGCGTGCATCATCTGGAAGTTCCTCTCTCTGCAGCCAGTCACCGGCCCTTGAGCCTAGCTTCGCGGCCGGTATCTACCGTTTTGATATATACATATTTTACTGTAGAATAGTTTTATAATATAATATTTTATTTGCTTTTGATTAAAAATTTATTTTAAGATGAGATTTAAATAAATGAATTTGTAATCCCAACTCCTCTCCTTCGAATAGAATATCGATCAAAACGACTTGAAAACTTGAGTTCTTTGTCATTTTTTGCTTATTATAAAATTCCACAAGGCCCAAGGGGTAATTTCATAATTTAATTCCAATTTAAAATGACGGAAGTATGTATTTCAGTACGATTAATTTTAACAGTAGGTATGGTAAAATGTTTTTTCTTTATTTAAAACTAAGCATTATTTATTATTCGATAAAACTATTGCCAATTGAGAAAGTAATAAACCGGTCAAGTGAATGTCGGGCACAGAATGGGGAATACTTATGTATTATTCCCAATTCTGTGGTGTCGGGTCATGCGCAGGGAAGGGTTCCGTAGTTGCGCGGATCACAATCTTATTTACGTGTAATTTGCAATGGAATTTGTAATATGTTTTCCTTTTTTGCTATAAAAAGGACACATTTTTTAAGTTGTATTAGTCATTCTTAGGTGTAATAGACTAAGTACTACTAGTTACTGGGTTTTTTACCTATTTCGAAAAACAACCGTTTAGCACTTAACATTAAAGTTTATTATTTCGCAAACGGAACCTTTTTCGCACTACGACAATATTTTTGACTGAGCTATCCAACGATACCACATAGCATGAGGGATGTGAAAAAGATATTCATCTCAACTTTAAGTAGGTGTAGGGGACACTATAATATTATGTATCTATAAGTATGTTTATACCCCTGCCAAATTACAGTTTTTTACTTTGTAGTAGGTACTTATAGTCTCTGAGTTAAGCTACGGACGGACGGATGGACATGGCGAAACTATAAGGGCTCCTTGTTGACAACGTTACCCTAAAAAGCCTAATTCAGAAGCAAAAGGAGGCATAATAGGTATCTAATTTTTTAAATAGGTTCCTGGGCACCAGTGAGACCATCTCGTTAGCAAAATAATCATTAAAATCGGCCCACAATAGACGGAGCATTCGACGAACATACATAAAAACAATACAAACCTAGCATAGAATCTCCTCCTATTTTGAAGTCTCTTTAAAATGAATCGATATTGATGTAAGCCCGCGGCTCCCCTTGGATTTCATACAATCTGCTTACTCAGAAGAATTGTATTTTGTATGTTAGTACCTAATGAATTATAAAATGTACTAGTTATTGTCGGTTGCTGTAGTTTCCGCTTATTACAAAAGTTGTCCTGTACAGAACAACTGCACAAGACAACTGGGACAACTTTTGTTTGTTTTTGTCCCCGTTTTCCTGTGCACCAAAAATATTTCATTACTGAGTCTCTATATTACGGATAATAAACTTAAAAAAACTATACCAACCATTCATTTTATGGTTTGTTTATCCACCGTCGTCATTCAGTTAAGCAACAGTTTTATGTATTGAGTTGAAGTCGATGCGAATCCGCGTGAGTCATACGATATAGTGGTCCGGCCGGCGCCCACGGCAGTCTTTTCCAAGGTTCGCTGTTGTGCACTCGTGCGTTTTCCTCCAGCTTTTCACAGGACAACCGTATTATCTGTAAGTAGCAACTACAGAAAATATTTTTTTACGTAGTTAACCGTGTAATCATTTATCTAATTGTTTCGTAAGAAACTGCTAGACATAATTATGCACTCAGCTTCTGCTCTAGAGTCAGGGTTGTTTTGAATTAATATTTAAACACCTGTTACATACAGATGTATATCTATTATTCTAACATATTAGAACTAAGAACATGAATTATGTAGTCGGTGTTTTATATAAAGCATCTGACCAAAATGTTTATTATTTAAGTAAAATTTGAATATATGTAGGTACTGAACTATAGAGTAACGTAGGAAAGAATGTTTTACCTCCTTAGATAAAATACTTGTTTTTACCTCCTTAGATAAATATTTGTTCTTCCATCATCAATATATATACGTATACATATATGGTACATCGATATCAAATATAAGGACATTATTTGTCGCAAATAAAATACATGATGACATCACGTCCTCCAATCTGTTATACTGTCTAGTTTAACGTAGACGTCTGCGAGGGGAAGGAGTGCACTGCACCCTCCAGCCGTCGAGACGTTTGAGTCACTTTAGATTTATTCCCTTGATTAAAAGTTGCAAAAGATCGTTAAGCTTGCTTGTATCTTGTAGCCCATAGTAGGTAACTATGACATAGTACATTTTGATTGATCTACACAGGAAAAGGACAAACTTACTCCAGCTCTCCTAGCACGGGGATTGTTCTCTGGACTAGAATAGACAATAATGACATCACATAGTCATACATTCCGTACATTATTGAAGTTGAAGGAATTAATTTCAAATAATGTACGCATTCGATGACAAAGTGACGTCGTTTTTCTCTATTCTACCCTAGACAACAATCCCCGTGCTAGGGGGCCAGGGGGATGCATGTGTTTCTTTCTTAACATTATTATTAGGGACCTAACCTTTAGAAAAAAGGTGAAAATTTGGAAGGTGACATTTGCTGTGGCTAAATTAAAATGCATGCTGCTAAGCAGCTTACAATGAGCGCAGGCGTCGGCCTCGGCATACAAACACACTGACGTCGACAAGTTGACCTCTCTTCAAGATGCAGTCCATTTTCGGAAAGACTTGCTTTTTTTGATCTCATGATGATTTTTACTGAATAAATTCGTTCTTTATTAACCCCTAAGGCTAAATAAATGTGTTGTGGCGTTGTATGGGGGAGGCCTATGTCCAGCTGTGGATTTGTATGGGCTGATATGATGATGATGATGAAGGCTAAATAAGGGTGTTCGAATATGAACGAGTGTAGGATTTAGGTCTACCTGTGTGATCGTATGGGTTTATAACTAGGTTCGATGAAAATTGTTGCGGACATGATACAGGCACATGTTAGGATGGTTGAAAGTAATATCAACAACGATTTTTAAAAAAAATTGTGTACGTTTGTTTCATGTTATTATATATTATTGACAAAATCTTGAACAATGTTTTCAGCAGTCAACATGTCTCACTCAGTGACAATCACGAGAACAACGGTGGCCACCTCCGGGACTCACGTTTACGTGAACACCGGGTATCTGGGCACACTGCCGGGTTTGCTAAAGCTAGCACAATTGGTAAGTTAAGACTTTAAGATCATAATTAGAATCTTTATTTTATTTGGGAACATGAGTCATAAGAAGAAGCGCAACATGTTCTACCTTAATCTAGGGCATGCAAATACAGGTCAGTGGTTTTCTAATTAATTACAAATCAAATATAAATAAACGAATTACAGAAAAGTGAATAAAATAAAATAAACTTGGTACTTGGTAATTCATGTATAATGAATGCGCTACACAGCTGACTCAAAATATATGATAGAAAATTTTATTGTGAACCACCAAAATCGTTGTTCAGATTTTACAAAATAAGGCATGCCATAAAATTTATTTTGTTTTGCGAAACTTAATAAATCCACCTAGAAGGGTATACTTGAATCTTCTGCATGTAAAAATTATTTAACAATAATGTTTAAGGAATAACCCTCCAAGTATTAACCCCCCGAAAGTCCTTGACCAAAAGTCACTTTAAAAACTTTTTGTCCTGTTTGTTCTTATTTTACGGTCCATAGAAATATTCCCTTAAATCTAAAATAAATAAAAACTTAAGTTTCGTAAGTGAACACGTTAAAATTGCGAACATATAAATTGATTTTATGTCCTCCCACCAATTCCCACGTAGTGCTTAGACTTTTATCCTGCTGATCAAATAATTAACTCTGCTGACCTAATCATTAATTTTCTAGATCAAACAGCTGTTATTATTAATCAAAAATTATTTATTTAACGACCAAGTGTTGTTGATGAAACCATCAAAACATATAATGCTATCCAAATATTTTTCAAGGAGATTTTTCAAGCTAACCCAGTATTTAAAACAAATACCAAAAAATTCACTTCCTTTAGTAAGTACTTTTTATTATTTTAGCCGTTTTAATTATGTGTAAACTCCTATAGCATGTAAAAAGCCCATTGTAGCATTGTCAACACATTCTTTGACAAAACTAGGTGTTCCATGTGGTTGAAATACATGAAATGGAATATCGGTAGGTATAAACATTATTTCAATTGAGATGAAATTGCATTGATTTTGAATGAAGTTATAAATACCTACCGCATCCTAGTTTTCAGGGATTTGGTAACCTACTTTCTGTGCCATGAATATCAACGTTGTGTAATCGAGAGGCATTCTGAGACAATCACCGAAAGAGATCGGATTAAGAAATTATGAAATGAAATATGAACATAGACTTAATTTTAGTTTCGAGTAAAAACAATGTAAAACCTTTGTTTGTATCACTTTGTATTACTTATTTAATTTGTCTGTTTGTAGCAAACAAACAGATTATTTTCTTAGGTCAATCGCTCGTTTTCAGTAAATAAGAAACGTTTCCACGACCGTTTACAAAAACGGAGTAAAATAAAACGACTAAAATTAAATTAATTTAAAATATTATAAAATACACTGACTTAAATAAGGTTAATTTTTATAATTTTGTCGAATTATCGAAAGACTCGTACATTTCCTATTAAAATAATTGAATTAATCCTTCCTTCGTTTCCTTCCTCGTCTCGAGCATGATGTCACTTACTAGATGCGTCATCCAATCAATGTTTTCAGGCAAGCAATAGAATACATAATTCTTATAAATACATAATTCTACCTACGTTTTTTCAAGATTCGAGAATGGTTATTGCGTTCATGTTGTAGTCAGCTTTTAGGGTTCCATACTTCAAAAGGATAAAAGGAACCCTTATAGGATAACTTCGTTGTCATTCTTTCTGTCTGTCAAGATCTTTTTCTCAGGAACGCGTGGAGGTATAAAGTTGTAATTAACATCAAATACCAAGTCGCTAACAGCTTCTAAGTCTGAAAAAATAAAATTTCTAAGTCAATGTAATCAAAAGATACATTGACAGCCTACACGCATATTTTGACATATTTTGCAACGGAATTGCATGCACATAAAACCTATATAGGGTATTTTCCGTTACCTTAGCATCATGAAATTTAGCAAGAAGAACTTCTAGAACAAGTGTCTTCTAGACCGTGTATCACGAACCGTCGGCCACATCGGTATCCTCACTTTCCATCAGGTGAGTGATTTGGTAACCGTGGTTGTAGTCAAACGAAGGTCTATGGACTATAAAAAAAACAATATTTTAGTCCCGCAAGGGTCCAAAGCCTTTAGGGTACTTCCCATTGCCCTAGAATTATGAAATTTGCTAGTTGGATTTTTGGTAGGTCTTTTAGCACTAGTAAATAAACAAATAAAGGAAAAATGCGAAAACCGTAGGTACATTTGTAGATTATTCACAAAGACAAAAAAGACTCTCGCAGGGTAACAAAACCTATAGGGTACCTACCTACTTTCCGTTGCCCTACAATCATTATACATATTATTTGCAAAAAAGCATGTTTTATAATTAATACGGAATCCTCGGTGGGCGAGTCGACTCGCACGTGACGTTTTATTTTTTTCTCAACTCTGTATTGTTATAAAGACCATTTGTATAACGACATTTTTCGTACTTTTTTGTTAAAAAAAAATTAGAAACAATTCTCTTCTTTCTCAGCAAATGAAATTGGGTTTCTGAATAGTTATGCTATAATCAGTCAGAAAAAAATATTCAAATTCTTACAATGCCAAATCCTAAGATGGTTCAATTGATGAGACTGAAAGAACTCTCTACTCTGAGACTCTCTCTACTCTGAGATTCTTTGAAATTTCTTCCAATGTCAAAGGTGATGTATCGGACGATTGCACGTGCTCTAATTTTAACACGAGGTCATGACTTCATGCGCTTATTCCTGGAATAATAACTACCTAGTCACTCAGAAAACGTAAAACACACTTATGAACTACGCGGATTAGTATTTTGGTAGGTAGTTCCAATTAAATCTGCACTGAATAGAAAAAACATACACTATGTAATAACAAAAAATTGTTTGTTTTCTGAAAACTGGGAACATATTGAGAAAAAACACCATTGCTTGAAGGTCATATGATAAGTAAGGAGTAGTAAGTAAGGATATGGAAGGAGAGTAAAGGATGTTTTAACATTTTACCTTGCAAGCAAATACCTACCTAACATAAGACGTCGACAACGTTATGGGTCTACATGATTTGATAGGAATGAATAGGTGTAACCTATACCTACATGATTTGATAGGAATGAATAGGTGTCTTCTAGATCCTCCGTCGGCCACATCGCCACTTTCCATCTGGTGAGGTTGCGGTCAAACGAAGATTGATAAAAAAAAATGGACCCATCGATCAAATTGGACCTGAAAAACATAATGTCACATAAATTGTTAGTATTTTTCTTATAGGTATTGTGAGAGCGAAAAAGATCCTTTACTTATTTATAGCCCTTTTTTGGACAGACGGAAAAAGAGAAATTTGTGAATGGAAACTTAAGAAAAACTGATAACATTAACATAAAACAACAAGCTAACAGCAAAATTATCACTAAAAACTAAAAAACAAAATAAACAGGTGTAGCAAAAAAATATTAAATGTTAATTCGAAAATAAACGAATGATACTTTTCAAAACCAAAAATTGTTTCGAGCTTCTGTGCTTTACTTCGATGATACCAATGTCGTTAGATGTTTTCCATCAACATTATATTCCTTGGATTTTGTAACCTCTTTGTATACAAAAAATATCCAGGCTTTTCAATAAGAGTTTATGTAGATAATAAAAAAAGCTTTATATCATTTCAGTTGCTGGGTGCAGCATGCGTTGGTGTGGTGGCCTACTATTTTGATAGAGAGGGATACTATGCCTACGACCAGCGTCCGCCGCTGTTCTTCCTATTGACGGCAACGACGTTTCTCATAGGCACCTTCTGTCTGTTGACGGCGTGCTTGGTGTCGGTTTCCACCGGCTCGATTATATCCAAAACGATTTATGTAAGTTTAAATATTAGTTGCAGCCTATAAACGATGTTTTATTAATTTGTTTAAAGATAAAAACAACCTAATTCAATAATAAAAATAACAGCTATTTAACCTGCGCGACTTATTTTAGAAATTTAAAGAAACCGTGTTATTAATATAATATTTTATTATTTATTATTATTGAAAGAAACCGAAACCACAAAACCACTCATTTGTTGGTTGGGTATGACAGTACTCGTATTATCCAATTTGCTGCTTTTTGTAGCTAAATAATGGTATTAGGATGTAAAACTTGCGGGTTGGCCAAGGGGATTAAATGACAGTCTTGTATAATTATGTCACCGTCAGATAAAGACCATAAAATTATAAACATCCTAGTCACTTTATAATTTTAAAAGGCAAATAATCAACAAAACCTTTGCAGTCGCAAATTAACGTGACATACATAGGTACATATGGCGTTTCATTCTGCAAATACCTCGTGTTGAACTATTTATTTTGCGTCGCAACGGCGGCTTTTGAATTTACGTACATTACAACCATAGACTTATAAGAGCGGCGAGTATTTATTTTACGTTTACAACTGTTTGTCTTCATTACAGGAGGTGATATATCACACCGTTGCATTTATATTCTACTTATGCGCGGGACTCACTCTTATAATAGAAGTGAATCACAAGTCAAGGCGCGGGAGCGCTGCATACGAGGCCTATTTTGCAGCTTCTGTAAGTAAAAGTTTTGTTAAAATTTATGCTAACTTTTTATAGATGGATACATTACCTATAATTTATTTTCCTGGTCCATAACAAGGAAATTGCTGATGAAAAGCGACATAAAACATACGCACATAGCTTTGTTCTGAGTAGGTAAACCTATTCTACCGTATTGCGACCTTCTTCCACTTTATTACGATCAGAATTCAATTATATCGAAGCCTAAAAAATTTACCGCAATAACCTCTTTTTCACTTCTTCCACTAGTGGACAAAAAATTGAAGTGAAGAGAATATCAATAACACCTTATTTCTTATTTGATAATAATAACTATGTTTATAGTATACAATTTGACTTGTCTAAGTGCTTATTTTGTAAGCCTAAAGAAATAAAGTTATTGATTCTGATTCTGATTGCTTAGAATTAGTTCAAAATAAAAATACATATTTTATTTACTTCTGCAGGTCGCATCGCTTCCTACTTTTGTTATTTGCACCATAATTATGTTCCTTTAGTAAAGACTTTTTCTGCTGAAAAAAAAACGCCTCATACACAGTCAATGTCTCCATTGTGTGTGATTATTAAATTGTAATTATTATATTATTTTGTATTTGATTAATTTATTATATATTGTATATCACATATATTTTACATATTGATCCTGTTTTTGTAATTACCTTTTTTTTGTTTTCAGATCATGGGACTGATTTTGGCAGGGCTGTACTTAATGAGCACGTTCTTGGCAAACCGTCAATACCGAGGATATTAATCCCCAACTTGATTAATGATCTGTAGAGCTTTTTCGTGACCAATATGCCATTTATTTTTTTATAAAGTTGGGCTTTGTTCTTGCAAAAAATATTGCCATGTATGCATCGTGCATACGCAAAAAAATCTTGTCTGTGTTTAGGTGTTTCTGCTTTGTGATTCATATTATCACTGCACTCAACAGGTACTCGTATCTACAAGGATTAAGATAAGTAATTTTATGTTGTGTCTTTCTATGAAACGTGTGTTACATCAACGAGTAGTACATACTGCATATAGGCTCAGTCTATGTAACTAGTCCACATCTGAACACGGGCCTCCCCTGGTAACGCCTCATTGGATTTTATCATTTGGGGGTAATGCATGAACACTGACGCTGCTTGATGAAATTAATATTAAAGTATTTTGTTTAAGTATTATTGTGTAGTTACTACGAGTTGTAGCTTAACCACACAAGTTTTGTACGCTGTATTTATTCTAAATAGATTTAAGTTATTTATTATAGGTTTGGTAGTGCTCTGTCTTAGTAAAGTTCACAGTTCAGTATCAATAATCTGCATTTTTTTTTATTATACTGTCTACTTTAGCAAGTACATAGTATTTGATATTGTGACATGAACTTACTATTTTTAATTCTTTTTTTAATTCTGATGCAGTATCTAATGAATTAAAAAAATGTATACTGACATGGTTCAAAGAGTTTGATTATAAAGATATCGAAGACATGTTTATTATGATTATATTTTTTTTTAACTTTTATAACTAAGGATTTTTTTAGTCATTCAAGAAAATGTTCTAGATATGTACATTTCAAGTAGATGTAGTTAAGAGACAGCAAATTTCTCATCTAACCTCGTTCGGGAGCCTATGGATTAATTTATATATTTGTATCTCTAAATATGAATGAATGTTATTTTACTTTAATTGAATTATGATTAGAAGATTTAGAAGTATCGATTCTACCTAGTCTATTTATTATAGTCTTCCATTAAAATTTCTTCTTCGTCATCGAAGCCTACTATTTTAAGCTTTTTGTAATTTACTCGTAAGATTTTTATTATTTCGAATTTTAGGAATATTTTTATGTCAATGTTGCAAGTTAGTGTAATAAAACATTTCTACGTGACTCTACCTCTTTGTTTTTAGGACCTGTGTGTTATGTGTATGTACCTACTGCGAATTTATCCAACAAGAGGACCATCTACTCCGGATCTGCTACGGACATTCTTTTTTCTGTAATAAAAAAATAAGCTCTACTTGGTTTTCGATAGCAATAATCTAAAAGAAAAAAGCAATTGCGTACTCGTATTAATAGGACATGATTGTTCGTTCGTCCATAAATTTACCATTCTTAGCTCAGTAGCTATCTACTTCCTACTTTGGGATCAAGGAACCAGGTCAACGCGTGTGAAAACAATCAATAAGAATAGAATCAAACCCTCCGCTTTGTGATCTATTTTTGAGATGCGCTGGCGACTGCGGCGTGTGGCATCCTGGCACGCGACAACTCAAAATAAGTTGAACGTAAGCCGAGCAAGGATTCACATGTTCCTTGTTCAAAATCCAGACAAATATTTTAAAAGTAAAGTCAATAGTTCTAATTCAATATTTTGTTGATCGGTTGTAGTGTAGGTCACTGAACTTGCAATGAATGAGCGCTCGCCAAACATCTAAAAATATTTGTGTTGACTAACTGACCGCGTAAATGGTGAAATTGAACTCCAGCTTCCCGTGATGATACATAGTTGAAGTGCGTGCCTACAGTTCAGACTGTTTAAGAGAAAACTTGTGGTTTTAAAGAAAAAATTTGGTGGGTTTCACAGACACATTCGTAGTTTGTGGGAAATTATTAAGTTAAGCGTTTATTGTGAAATGACCCGAGGACCGACAGTAGTGAGGGTGGCTCCAGGAGGGAACAATGGAGCGGGCATCAAATGCTGCTGCTGCAGATGCTGCGAGTGCATCAATTTCGGATATCTTACGACTCAACATGGACTTATTAAATTGGTTCAAGCGGTGAGTTATAAAAAAGCCATATTTTAACTTAAAGTAATATAGAAAACACCTGGTATAGAGACTTCTTCTGGTTCGTCCATAATGGTGATGGTTCTGAATCTGGAAAACAGCCATGACTTGGCCAACTAGTGGATTGAACATAGTTATAAACCAATGAAGTAAATTTATAAGGATGTACTAATGAACATCTCGTACTAGGAAGTTTGAAAAGAGAATGACGACTACAAATACAACATTGAATAAAACTTTGGTGGTGAATAAAAGCTAGTTTTATTGTCTGAACAGCTGATATGACGATCAGCATTCAGTTCAGAGTGAACTGCATAATTATCTACAAACCGTTTTACCTATGTGAGATAGACATATGTACATACATAACTTCACTCGCATTACGGACTCGCTATTGTATGTAATTGGTTAGTTACCGCGGCGGATCTGATAGAATATTTAAATAATATGGTTTTTATCAATAGATGCTGGGCGGCATGTGCCAAAGTTTGCTGGTGAAATACGGCATGTCCGAAGCCAGCAGCATGGGGTCGGCGTTCGATGGGTTCCTCACCACGGCCTCCGCCTGTCTGCTTACCACCGCGCTACTCATCACCTGCTATGTCCTCTCTTCTAAGACGGAGCAGCTGATTCGGCAGTCCATATTCGTAAGTTAAAATACTTAAAATAATGTCAATGCATAGAGTAAAAACTCGCTGCTTGTCAATGTATATTATTGAGGCAGTTTGTTTTTAATTTATGACTCAGAATTGATTTAATACATATTTGGTAAAAATTATCATCTTTATCTCTATATATCTATTATATAAAAATTTCGTGTCACAGTGTTTATGATTTGTTATTTATTTTTATTTTATTTATTGAGATGCACAAAACATAAAATAATCACAAAATACACTAAATTTAAATGATATAGATCTATAACTTGACTATTTAACAACTTATGTGCATACAGAGAATCATATGAACAAGACATGTAGAGCAAACAACTTAAAATATTTTATAATAATAAAAAGGGGGGTTTACCTAATTATGAACTAACTTACATAAAGTACATCTACACTTTTACAATTTTAAGCATAGAATTAGGAACCTAATTTATGTGATTTTAGAGTTCTAGTAAACTGGTTCAATTTAGAACAAAAATGTCAAGTACAGTGTTATCATTAGCTAAACTATTGTACTGACGGGCCATTCTGGTCAGACGGTTGTAAAAAGAAATATTGTTTTTATATGTCAACAAAGCAAAGAGGTTGGTTGTGTTGGACCTGCGCGCACTAAATCGTGTATTAAAACATATCGCTGATAACAGCTTGGGGGAATTAATAATTAGGAGACCATATAGGGCTACCGTATTCGAAAACACTTCTTACAAGGGCATAGAAAAGGTATAGGAGACTTAAGGGCTTTTTAAAACCTTTAGTTGATCTGAAGATAAACCCTAATAGTTTATTAGCTTTAGAAGTAATGTGTTGGTAATGCGGCTGAAAAGAAAGCTTATCATCAAAGTAAATTCCCAGGTCCTTGGCTACGTGCGAACGATTCAAAACATGGCCGTTAATGTGATAATCGTAAATAATCTTATTGTATTTATTCGTGAACGATATGGTAAAACATTTACTGACGTTTAAAAATATGTGATTACTAATACACCATCGAGACAACGTGTTAAGATCATTTTGTAGAGTTTCACAATTACCAGTTTTAGTAACAGTATTAAATATTTTTAAATCGTCCGCATATAGGAGACTATTACAAGAAAGACACTGAATCAGATTGTTTATAAATATCACGAATAGTAGAGGGTCTAAATGAGACCCCCGAGGAACACCAGAGGTGACTTCTACAGGCGATGAAACAAAGCCCTTCAACGCCACCAGCAACCATCGAAATAAGCTTCCATGGACGCCATAAAGTAACAGTTTGTGGCATAGTAGAACGTGATTAACTTTGTCAAAAGCTTTTGAAAAATCGGTATAAATTGAGTCGAGTTGACCACCTTTCGCGAAGGATTGACAAAGGTAATGTTTATATTCCAAAAGGTTGCTTACTGTTGATCTGTTTCTTACAAAGCCATGTTGATTCTCTGATATTACAGGTTTTATGTGTTTGTAGAGTTGACCATACACAAGCGATTCCAATAATTTAGCAAAGCAGGACAATAGGTATACTTATTGGACCGTAATTCTCACAGCGCGATTTATCACCACCTTTAAAAATTGGGATGATGTGAGCTGTTTTCCAGCGCGTAGGAAAAATACCTGATGATAATGATTTATTAAATATTCGACAAAGAGGGACGACTAGCTCTTTAGCGCAACTTGTAATAAATGATGAAGGAATCAAATCGGGACCAGGTCCTTTATTTTCTAACTGCTTGATTTTCAACAATATATCTAATTCGCTACGCTTGACAGCGTGTTAGACAATCCATCGATATCTTGGAATTAACTAAACTTAATTTGGTTAGAATTACTCTCAAATACCTAGCTAAAGTTACACTGGTAACCAAACTCCTACGAAACGGCTCGAAGGATTTTTATGAAATTTTGTGTGTTTATTTGGTAGGTCTGAGAATTTGTGTTTATTTATTTGTTTTTTTTTTTGGTTTTAAGCTATTTTTTATACCTCATTATAATAAGGGTGGAACGCAAAAAAATAATAATTATGGATAGTTTTTATATTTATTTTTTATGAGTTGGCAATTAAAAATACCATATTATAATAATAACCCTCAATTTTCACCATTCTATCACCAACCCCCCGTTTTTTAAAAGCCTCAAACCTTTTTATTTTATTGATTTGGCACTATAAAATACATACCTACTCGTACCTTACCTACCATACCATTTCTTAATAGCGATATTAGTTAGTAAGTTGTAGGATTGATCTTCAACCCTCAGTGGTCGGTAACTGATCAATTGTTGATCCAATTACCGGTGTCAAAACAATCTCTCACGCTTTCCAGTTTTCATTTGGACATGGCAAAACCATAGTTTTTTTTCCTAAAGCTATGGGTAAAGGCGCAGCTAGTATAATGTCTGTGGGTAAAACAACTTTTGCGGGATCAGCTAGTTTTAATATTATTTATTTTATTTTATTTTATTGACTATCATTCGATGCTGAAACGGTTCTTTGCAAACCCTTTTAATTTTTAAAAGGCAAAACGCAAATCAAGTTGTTAGTCTAACAGACAGGTACAAATTTTACTGAACTTAATAATCCGACCATTCACCAACCTAGATTACCTACAAGGATACCTAGATTAAAACAAGAATACCTAGATTAAAAGAAGGAACTAACAACGCTTGCGAAGCTACAAATAAATGGGTTCCGTATAATTATAAGACCTTGCTTCTTGCCCAAATATCATGAGGTCAACGGGAAGTACCCTATAGGTTTTATGTACATGGGATTCCAAAAGAAAATTCAAAAAAAATTGGTACAAAGTGATGTACCTAACTTTTGATTGCGTTGACTTAGAAGGATTTATATCACGGCTTCAAGAGGTTACAGACCTGAGTTGGTATTTGATGTTAATTTCAATTCGATAACTCCACGCGTTCCTGAGAAAAGAGGGTTAACAGTCGGACCGGAAGGACGGACTGACAGACAACAAAGAGATCTAATATAAGGGTTCCTTTTTCCTTTTCAGGTACGGAACCCTAAAAACCAAGTGTATTAACCTGCTTTTATATGACATTGTAAAAGAAGCAATCTATAGTACCTATACGATTATTGAGATAATATTTAATGTACCTACTTTGCTGTTTCCGATATTCTAGGTAGTTTGACATGTCACGTTCAACTATTGCTTCACTGTTTATCAAAATTGCACTCTAAACAATAATAACTACCTACCTAATATTGTCTGCTACGATGAATCACAGCACAGGGAAAATCACGTAGGTAGGTTCAGAAGTGAAGAGTTTTATCTCTAAAAAGCATTAATAAGTATTATATTGTAAATTTGTAGGGGCTTAGGGTAGGTAGGGTCGTTGCATGTAACGTTGTTGTACCTACCGTAGGTACAACAACGTTACATGCAAAGGTTTAGTTTATCAGAACGTCTGTTACAAAAGTCAAGATTCTTCATTGTGATGCGAGACAAGTTCACGAGTAGCCAATTATGGCTTTATCCTGACATTTATAATATTATAAATGTCAAAGTTTGTAAGGATGGATGTATGGATGGATATTTGTTACTCTTTTACGCAAAAACTACTGAACCGATTAGGCTGGGTATGGGTATACTTTGGGACCTGGAATAAAAATATATAGGCTATTTTTTATCCCGATAAAACGCGGGCGAAGGCGCGAGCATTATTTATATAAAGCAAAAAATAAAAATATATATTTTATGTACATACAATTAAGCATATTTTAGGTGATAGGATATTTTAAGCAAAAGTTAAGTTTATGCATACTTATTCTAATTTTGAGGTAGTGACAGCATGTAATATTTAGCCCCTACACTACCATAACAATAACAATATTAATAACACAAACTACTGTCTCACGGCGGGAATTAAACTAGCAAACTTCTGCGTCTCAGCTCATACACACAGCATACGTTTTACTAGATCCGTTTATTTTCCCGTGATGGCGTACGTAGTTGTAGGAGCGAGTTCACACACCTGACAGTATATCGGATCCAGTAAACGATGATTACACCGTTTTACGGATTTTTAGCTACTAGAAAAAATCGTTGTTTAGTTTATAATGGATCCGGAATACTGTGAGGTGTGTGAACTCGCTCCCACGGGAAAATATACGGACCCAGTAAAACGGATCCCGTAAAACGAATGTTGTGTGTATGAATGAGCCCTGACAGAGTTCGTCGATTTTGTATTCCAGGAATGCCTGTTCAACAGCGTAGCTTGTTTCCTCTACCTGTCGGCATCTTCATACATGGGTGTAGCGGTCAACCTATACCTGTATCCGCGCTATGCCTTGGTCAACATGTATGCCGCCTATCCGGCCATGACCGCCGTCTATGTGAGTGGAATCATTAATGCTTTCAACCTTAACTAGCGACTTAGAATTATTTGTATAATAGATTCTGAACGCGGCTTTGCACGCGTTCTATGAAAAATGTTTTAAAATTATTTTTATCTTATGTTAAAGTACCTTTGTTACGAGATCAAGACATAAATAAATCTATGCAAAATTTCAGCCGAATCCGTAACGTAAGTTTTGGCGTGAAAAAGTAAGAAAGAATACATCCAAGCTTTCGCATTTATAGTAATAGTGTGATTGATAATTTTATTAGTATTTTACTATCTTTGCTGTAACACAGATTTTTGAATGGAGCTTGTATTAACTCCGGTACACTACGTGCAACAGATTGTTTCATTATAATTTATATAAATTGCATTCTTTGTTTCAGTATGTCGGAGTAATCCTTGGAATACTACACGGCGTGGATGCGTATTTGGCCTATAAGTTTTTTAAAAACCCTCGAATGTATTAACTTTCGTCTAATTAACTAAGTTCATAAACGCATTTATATTCATCGAATTTAATTCGCATTTATACTCATAGATTAATAAGTAAATATGTATTAAAACTTTTGAAACTATCATGGTTATACACAACACTAAAGTCATTTTGGGTATAACGGGATATTTACCACGGTTTGAGTTTTTAGCCCTTCAATATTTCGGCACTGTTTCATGCCATGACAACGGAACAAGAAAGTTAAAAATTGGAGGGCTCAAAATTCAAATCATGGTAAATATCCCGTTATAAATGACTAGAGTTGTAAATACTTACTGCAGAGCATGCTGTATTTTGTATTTTTTTAAATGGTGTATTTTCTGTATTAAAAACATTGAATGTTCCGAGTGTTTTGATGCGGCGCTCCGCGTACCAGGTACGACCGTCTTTGTGACTTCGAGGCCACCTGTGGCTCTGTCAACATCAGCCTCTGTAGGAATGATAACGGTAGCATCAATTTATACGAGTAGGTACCTATTTAGTCGTGCAACTTGCAACTACAAGCCTGGAGGAAGTGGAAGGTTGATAAACTTTAAATTACTTACCAAGATAGATAGCATACATTTAAGGCGTTATTGGAATTTATAAAATTATTCAGCCATATACTTACAATGTATTTAAAAAATGTGTAGTATCTATATACCTGAGTATTCTTTGTTTAAGGTAAAAATATTGTTTTTTATTAATTAACAAAGAAAATAACAATCAAATAATATAAAGAAATTAAACTAGTATTTACAATTGAAACAATTGAGCTAACTGCAGACTGTTGCAAACAATCTACAGATAGCTCAACTGGTCCATATATTAATAGAAATAAAATATGATAACGTCCAATGCCACGACAACGTGACATTGGATTGGACATTAACACATTTTATGTTATTGGAAACAAAATTATAATAAAGAGGTACCTACGTCTAATAAAACGACGAGAGATAGCAGACTAAATCAGTAGGAAAGAACCAGTCTCTGTTTACAAATTTACACCTCAGTTTCTGTTTACAAAATATCAGTCCTATGTTTTGATAACAATTGTCTCACAATATGTTGCTTTTCTCAACTCAGTTTCCGCGTTCGTTTTCCATTAAGGTCACTAACTGAAAAAAGAATGTATTAGTATGGTGAGTAATATTATTAGATACAGAATGTCTACGTTCAGGTTAAGCCAAGACGGTGATAAAAGGATCTTATCGTGGTAATTTCAGCGCACTAACCTCATTTTCATATCTAAGAGGATGTTTTAATCTTGTGTAGTGGAAAACACATGCCATAAAACATTGCAGCCATTGGAAAATAGTTCTTCTACGGGTGTATCACGGTTAATTTTGTTAAATGATGCCAGATTAAACAGCTTTAGCGTCATCGTTTCCTACGAGCGAACAGCTTAGGCTAGCTGATTGTGCAAACAACCTCTGGTGGAGGTGTTTCGCTATCACGTGACTGGAAGTAGGTACCTTTAATCTCGGAGTAATTTGTAGAATGCTTAATAACAAGTGAAAGTGTGTGAATCAACTCAAAACTGTTGGAGAATCGGAATTTGTCATCATGCATGGATCATTTCTTCACAAAGGTACGTAAGTACACGTCTCGTCACAGTTTAATAGCGCTCGGCGAAAGTGGAGGGGGCGCAGGGGTAAATGGAGCAATAAAATAAAAACAGATTTCAATAGCTTTATTTCTTTAGGCTTACAAAATATGCACTTAGTTACGTAAAATTTTATACTTTAAACAGTTTTATATATAGTAATTACATATTATTATATAAGAAATAAAATGTTATTGATTTTCTCTTTACTAAATTTTTTTGGAAGAAATGAATATATCAATTGTATCAATTACATATATTATTTCTGCGTAAGTTCAATACAATTATGAATAACAGATAGCTTATCTGCGACTATTTGTTTGTCATTTACCCAAGGGGCGGTGCTCCGTTTCCTATTACGCATTCCTGTTTTTACAGTTAAAGAGGCGAGTTTATCTATTGTTAAGTCGAGTTGTGTGTCTTGTCTGGTTTGATCTCTCTCGTAACCGACGACCGACGACGACGGGTGGCGGCGCGGCGGCGTCTCCATACAAGAGTCCAGTGGCAGACGCGCTGTGGAGTGCAGCGCATGCTCCGGAACAGAGAGGCGCCAGAGCACGTCCGCCAACCTCAAAACATTTCTTGTTTAACTTGCCTTGCCTGCCATAAAACTGTGCCAAAGTATTAGTGTGTAAAATCAACTGTGTAACTAGTTTTTGTATAGTGAAAGGACCGGTCGCCGTCGTTTTGTACTGAATGTTTATGTAAGTTCGTGGAAAACTGGAACCTACGGCTTGTTTTGTATTCGTTTCGTACTACACAATAGATGCCATTGGTGTTGCTGAGACTTCAAAGTTTTTTATCAGTTGATATGTATTGTCCTTATCTTTAATTATCAATAAGACAGAGATAAAACCAGGTAACAAGTGCATTTTCTAATTCGTTGTGGTATTTAATTTAACAACTCCGTCTCAATTTGAAAGAATATTCGTACAATGCTGGACCTTGGCGAATCCTCGCAGTATGGCCTTCGTTTCTTTAAATTAATAATTTACATATATATCTACCGTAAAATTGATAAAAGACATGAAAAGTCACTAAAAGAACATCTAACTGATATAAAGCGGATTTTTTTAGGGTTTCTGGTTAAATTGTAAAAACGGAATCCATAGAATTTAGATTATCGTCATCCATCCGTCTTGTTGGGTCGTCAGTCAATAAAGCCCATATTTCTGGATTGATTATGAACACATCAAGAACACTTTCATATTAACGATCGACGACGACGTGGCGCAGCAGGCGAAGGTCCGCTTCCGACGCAGGATTTTGCTGGTTCGATTCCCGCCACAAATGTTCCGTTTCCACAATTGTACTTACGATCTGCAAATTCTGCAAAGTCCGGGTGTTCTGGGTATTATCTATGTACATATGTATATAATAGTAAAATCGATCTATGTAACGTATTAGGTGTATTAAGTATATGAGATCACAGGATCTATTAACCTTAGGGCTCGCTAGATGATGTGTGGATTGTCGAGTTAGCGTACCACTGGTCAGTTTCCTTAATCGTCAGTTTAGGTTTAAATATATTTATTCTCAAAAAAGACATAGTCACTTACATGAGAATAGTAGTTTAGCTTAGTGTAAACAATTAATAAAAGTAAAGAGAAGTTGTTGTTCACAATTTCAGTAATTCACCAGTATTTTTAAATTTTGACGCCCAGTTTATATCCTCCTCAGGCACACAAAGAGATAAAATATTAAACGTTCCATGAAGATAGGATGACAAAAAAAAACCAAAAAATAGCATATTTGCCATCAAAGTAGTTTTTGGCATCCGCTTTATGGGCAAGAATATTTAATTTCAGATGTTTATGTAGATGCAACAAAAATCGTTTGTGCATGCATGACCCATATTTTTATTAATTTATTGCTTTTATTTGTAAGTTCCTTTATCGGTCGTCAAGATAATTATAAAAGTGATAAAGTTGTTGTGATGAGGCTCAAGTTAAGTGATTTTTTTATTTCTGTAGGACTTAAATTAAATCGGACTCTAAAAAGTGAGCCCTGGTTAACTTTTCTTATCAGAACTCAGGTTTTCAAAAACAACACATTTTTTATTTTTGTTTTGGGCTATGTGTAGTATCTATACCTACCAAGTGTCAATTACACACCTATTTGCTAAATTGCATGTGTTTTCTCGTGATTTAATACACTCAAATTATAAAATTAAATCTTCTACATGAATGTGCCACTTGAATTCAAGTGCTATAAAGTAATCACCTATTGTCGGCAGACATGCTACGTCACGCTTTACCCTGTTCACAATAGAGATAGTACTAATAGATACAGACTATCTGAATGATGACGAATGACAAGCAGACTGGAAAATAAACATTTCATCTACAGATCTCTAACTGGTAGGCGTATTTGCATGGTCCCAATTTTAGTTTAACTGATATTTTTTTGTTTTTACCCGGGTCTCCGGATCCGGATCTGTGGTACAGACAAACCCATGAAAGGTCTTAAAGAGAAGTTAATGAAATAATAAATATATAGTATAAGTTTGAAAGATAGATAGGTATTATTTTAAACACTGCGATTGCCGGAAAACTTGATAAACATCAGTGATTAACAAATCATAGCTATCGATAAGGTTGAGCTCATTTTATCAAATTAACGTCACTTGAGCTATTTTTAGAAAAATTGCATGAAGTAAATGCCTTCAGATGAGATCCTATACCATAATCCTAATTCTAAACTAATATATGTATATGTATAAGATTATCATCTTGGTTGTCACTGTTACAAAGGTTCTAAATCATTATAGGTCGACCAACTAAAATCTGCTGTTCAAAATTGGTTGCTCATTTCATTATATCGTATGATAGATAAGACAGAGAGATATCTATTAAAAGTCTTCTAATTAATTTCCTCATGTAGGTATTTTATTTCTAACAATATTTATAACTGTTTATAGCAAAGATTACGATTTAATTGGACTTGTCTAAGTCCTTATTTTGTAAGCTTAACGAAATCCTAACGTAAGCCTATGGACAAAGCAAATCAAGCAACTTTTAATAATTCTATTGTAACTTATTTATTTTTCATAAGGAATTAATTATGACAGACAATGCCCTTTTACAGCAGCACTATGAACTTATAATAATAATTATTATTTTTTCTTACATGACTAACGATGCATATTTACAGCTGATCTATTTATTATAAATTTACAATTTATTTTAAAATCTAAGTTCTTGATTGTTTTCCTGTCATGTCTGTTTTATAGCTTTGATATGATATATAATACTAGCTGACCCGTGCCCACTTCTTTGGGGGGTAAGCATTTTTAAAACTATAAAACTCGCAAATAACGTGGTTTAAACGATGCGTGTTTAAAGAAATTCAATAGGCGAAAGAATTTTCAAAATTGGTTCAGTAGATTCAGAGATACATACAACCACACAAATCTTACTTATTTTTATTAATGTAGTATAGTCTAGATTTACATATACCACCAGTCGTCCTAAATCTTCCCAATTTCTATCTTGATTCATGGCGTCTCGCAGATTTACATTATTCTCAGCGCGCAGTCTTCTCTCATTAGTTCTGTAGCGTGAGTCTGGCCGGAATCTGGTAACGAGACGTGATCTAGACGTCTCCTTTTTCCATACAATTTGGTACAGCGCCTCTATCGTGCGTACGTGGAACTACGCTTTCGATCGCTTCACGTTACTAACGTGAGGAGACGTCTAAATCTCTAGGAAAATGACAGAATTGCGAGTCCGAATGATGCTGACGTTACTAACGTAAAGATTTACTTATTTATATTTAAATAGTATAAAACCGTTTAGAAGTATAAATAATATCTCAAAATGCTTATCATATTTTTTGTAGCAAGAATTGACGTGATAATATTTTTTCTCTATGGTCAATCACAAAATAATATTCTGTAAAATGTTGCATTTTTCATAGTAAAAATTTGAAAATAAATTGCTACGCTTTATTTCAAATGAAGATTTAGTAGTTTATTATCTATATTATTTTTGCATTATTTTAACGCTTCTAGTTTTCTAAGAATTATATATTTTAGAGTTTGTTGAATTAGCTTTAAAATAATTCGTAGATGCTTCAATCTTACATGGTGGATCCTCCACACATGATCCATGCCTACCTTAATTACAATAGACTGTTTTATTACTTAGATTTTTATTTTTGTCGTTTTATCAGTAGCTAAAACACATTATTTAATAATTCTTAGGTTACTACATTGGTACCTAAACAAATACCTACACCTGTGACCCATGTTTAGTGATAAATCGATTTATGGTATGTATCTTACTTTTGTTGGAGTGTTATAAAGTGATAAATAATACGTAAGCACGTAAAATAAGGCGTAAATAATATTTTTGAAGAATCGCGACTCTATCGCCATCTATTAGTAATGCAACTACAACTACCCCTAGGTTCATAGAAGTTCTTTATTTTACCCAAAAATGGCGCTAAAATCGCTTATTTATTTTGTTATTATAACATGTAGGAAAACCGATATAATAAAAAAACTAAGAATTTATGGGCAACTCATTTTGTTATACAATAAAATAAGCAAATAAATGTCTTATTCCTGCCTTTGAGTCGTCAGGTGGTGAACATCAGTGGTTCGTAAATGAGGTGCGTTTCAGATATGAACCTTTTCCTTACGTCTCTGCTCGATAGCTACTCGACACGTCCACGATAGCTACCGGACTACCAACAGTCGAGACGTGATCGTGGCGTCGACGCCACGATCACGCCTTGCCAGACTTGCCCCTCTGTTCTGATGTATACCAAACGCTTCGTTTTATTTTGGCGTAAGTGTCCACCAGAAAATGGTTAAACAAACCTCGAAACCTTTGCAGGTGAGCAATGCAACCTTCTCTTATTGGTAAAATGTATCTAGGCGTAGAATTGCATTCCAGAAACTTTTTTAGTGTCCAGTCTCGTCAGTTTTCGGATTCACATGTCAAAGATCAAAGTTGTATCCGTCTTCGCCACGACAGTAGGTATATAAGCGGGTAGAGACTGAAGTAAAGATGCGCGACTGCGAATTATCTGTCTAGTCGAATGATGAACAACTACTAATTTCCTTATTCGACTTGAATATTAGTAATATACTAATCCTCAAAGTCGAATGAAACTACTAATCTATAGTAATTACGAATGTCTCTACAAATGGATCATTCATGACTCCGATTCGACTTTGTTAGTCTACCGATAGTTTTGAGTGATGAATGAATTATTCGTCGCTCCTGCGGGGATTGAATCGAAACTGACTCAGGCAGTCGAACGAATGACTCGCGATTACTAACCAAATTAGTTATTAAATTGCTCTAGTCATTCGAATCGTTCAAATGACTTGTCAAGTCGAATAATTCGAATGAAATCATTCACAGTATCTTTAGACTGAAGAGAATCAAATGCCTGGTGCGTTTCGCCAATGCATTGCAAGCGGTCATCCCGGGTACGCAGCACAATGTCTCGCCTGTCATAGTGCTGATCTACCAGGACGACGGCAACATCATTAGTAGCGAGAGCTTTGTACCAACCAGATGCTGTCCAGTAGGTCGTTTATCGGCACTAATAACAATTTTGTAATCATTTTGTTGGCTTTGGGGTATGGACTCGTATTTTATGTCCTTCCTCGTAGTATGAACTCAAATCATGCTAAGTATTATTCGAATCCATTCAGTAGTTTTTGCGCTATTTTAGGCCGAGAAATGTCACTTCCATCCCCACTCCCAAGGGAACCTTAACGAATTCCAGGATAAAAAGTATTACATGATCTTCCTCGTAGTATGAACTTAAATCATGCCAAGTTTCATTTGAATACATTCAGTAGTTTCAGCGCTTTGCGCAGCCAAGAATTTTTACCGTATTGCGGGGGGGCCACTACGGGGACTACTGGGGGTCCCACTGCGGGGCATTGTGGGGGCCCACTGCGGGGGCAAACTGCCGGGGGCCCCCACTGCCGGTGCCCTCCACTGTGGGGGCCTACTGAGTGGGTCCCACTGCGGGGGGCTACTGGGGGTCCCACTGCGAGGAAATGCGGGGGCCCACTGCCGAAAGCCCCTCTGCCGGCGCCCCACTGCCGGTGCCCCCACTGTGGGGGGCTAATGAGGGAGTACCACTGCGGGGCAATGTGAGGGGCCATCTGCCGGTGGCGCCCACTTCCGGGTCCCACTGCCGGTGCCCCCACTGTGGGGGCTACTGAGGTCCCACTGCGGGGCAATGTGGGGGCCCCACTGCGGGGGGCTACTGGGAGGGTCCGGTTGCGTGAGGGGCCCCACAGTGGGGTCCCCACTTCTGGGGCCCCCACTGCCTGGGGCCCCACTGCCAGTGTCCCACACAGAGGGGGGCTATCGCTCTCTACCGCCCTTGCCCCGCGCGCCATCCTGCAACGTGCAAAATTTCACTTCCATCCTCTCTCATAACGGAACCCTTCTGAAATCCGGGATAAAAAGTATCCATGTCCTTCATCATAGTATGAACTCAAATCCTGCCAAATTTCATTTGAATACATTCAGTGGTTTCGGCGCTATGCGCAGCCAAAAAAAATTACTTTCATCCCCTCTCCCAAAGGAACCCTATTAAAATCCGGGATAAAAATTATCCTATGTCCTTCCTCATAGTATGAACTCAAATCTTACCAAGTTTAATTTGAATACATTTAGTAGTATCGGCGCTACGCGCAGCCAAAAAATGAAAAGTATCCTATGCTCTTTCTCGTAATATGAACTTAAATCATGCTAAGTTTTATTTGAATACCTTCAGTAGTATCGAAATTTTACTTTCATCCCATCTCCCAAGGGAACCCTATGGAAATCCGGGATAAAAAGTATCCATGTCCTTCTTCATAGTATGAACTCAAATCCTGCCAAGTTTCATTTAATACATTCAGTAGTTTCGGCGCTATGCGCAGCCAACTAATTTTACTTTCATCCCCTCTCCCAAGGGAACCCTATTGAAATCCGAGATAAAAAGTATCCTATCTCCTTTCTCGAAGTATAAACTCAAATCCTGCTAAGTTTCATTTGAATACATTCAGTAGTTTCGGCGCTATGCGCAGCCAACTAATTTTACTTTCATCCCCTCTCCCAAGGGAACCCTATTGAAATCCGGGATAAAAAGTATCCTGTGTCCTTCCCCGTAGTATGAACTGAAATCCTGCCAAGTTTCATTTCAATACGTTCAGTAGTTTCGGAGCTATGCGCGGCCAAGATACAGACAGACAGACAGACAGACAGACATGGTGGAAAAAAATATCATTTTTTGGCATCAGTATAGATAACAGAGTGCCCTCTAAAAAAAATTCGAAATATCTTCAATGTACAGAATTGGACCTGTTACAGTCAATAACTGTATTGCATACCCATACTCATACTCATTTATTCGCCGTAGGAGCACAGGGCACACTTGGATACGTCAATTTACAAAATATACTTTACAATAAATGGCACTTACTAATCTATACTTATTATTATAAGTATAGATTAGTAATCATTTATTATTTTTCCGAATAACTGTATTTCATACCCATACTCATACTCATTTATTCGCCGTAGGAGCACAGGGCACACTTGGATACGTCAATTTACAAAATATACTTTACAATAAATGGTACTTACTAATCTATACTATTATCTATACCATTTATTATTTTTTATGTCACAGTTTTCTACTTTAGTTTTCATTTATTTTTTATTTGTTTTCTTTATTATAAATTATCCGTAGTTTTCAAAACTGTTGCCAGTCTACTGAGGCTTAATGATGGACACACGATTCAGGCCCACACAGGTTAGTGTGGGAATCGTTGTCACTAGAGTCCGTAAATCCTTTGTATTATAGTACCTACTAAGAACCCTATGAGCTATATTTTTTTTTATTGTTAAGTAGCAATAAACATTATTTTTGATCTTACAGAAGGCCGAGCTGCAAAGTTTAAACAAGTTATAATGGCGAAGTATGAAAATTCTGCCAGCTGGGCTGAGGATGGTAAGAACACCTGGGAGCTTACTTTATAAACGATAAACTAACATATCAAGAAAAACATCGTGCAAACCTACTCTACTGACTCTACCATTTTTGACATAATACCGTAACAATCATCATCATCACATCAATCCATACACGTCCAAGCTCATAGGCCTCCCCCATACGATACTATGTCGAAATCGGTTTCTTAATAAACCTATGTTACGACGACTATGGTTTGAATTTTATATCATAATCTTACAACAGCAAAAGTTCAAAAATAACAATGTTTGATTGGTGTTCCTTCCAACTATGCATTTTCGTCAAAATTATAGTTCATACTTGTACTTGCGATTAAGTGCACATAGCTTAACGAATTGATTTTTGTCACTTTACGCTTTTGTCAAATAACAAAGCCACCACAGTCAGTCATCCAACTTTTTCTTTAAAAATGTTTATGGGTGTAAAATTGATCTTGAAATTTTGAAATACAACAAGTACCTATTTGTATTAACTTCAAAGTATTCAGCTATATCTTCTTAAGTGTAGAAGAAATTTTACTCAGATTTAGTTTGTACCGTTGATTGAAGTGTCTAGTGTAGTAGAAATAAATGGACAAGAGAATCGAAAACTTCAGTGAGAATTTTATTATTATTTTTAAATATTTATTTCCAGATTTTATGGAAGCAACAGTAGACCCGAACGTGTCAGTGTCGTCGGTGCTGTCTGAAGAGGTGCCAGCAATGACCGTGGCCACAATCATCGGCGTGACCGTGGTCATTCTTGTAGGGATCGCAATGGTCTTTCTGTTGGGAGTGCTAATTGATTGGCGGCAGCAGTGAGTTCTCCATGAAAGCCAGTAGTTTTTAAGATAGGTTGTAGAAAATAATAATATGTGAAATATTTTTTTTAGAACCATACAAAGCAAAGCGTAGATATTCGATTTTGAAAAGAATATTGAATATAATTTCCTTATTAGGTTTTTTATAAATCGAAGACTCCGGTTGGTATAAGGATACGAAAGGCCCTGCACGAAAGGGTTGCGGACCTAATGGTTTGGCTGCAATTGCAAAATTCAGACTAATATCTGATTTTTCAGTCAAAATTCAAATAAGTTTTGAACCACTGAATATCGCAGAACATACATGGGGGTTAAGTCGATAGGTACTGAGGTCCCCCACCCCCCAGCCACCAATGATCCACCCTTCATGTTACATCGTGTATATGTGGTAATAACCAGCTAAGTAAATTTTTCGATAATTATTGCCACAAATAATTTCAGTGTTTTGTTTTCGTTTGTTCTAGAAAATTATTAGAAAAGAAAATGGGCGATGCCAAACGCATGAAGAACCAACGTCGTATTAACACGCACCCAGAGGATGATAGTGCAAGCATAGCGAATAACATGGAAGAGTCGGGCCTTAGCATACCACCCGCGGAGGCCTTGCGTAATATACCATAGGCCCTACGCCGTAGCACTCCCATAGACATAAGGAAATTATCTAATACATATAATTAAATTAATGAACTCAAAATCGAAATGGCATCTCGAAATTATATTCAAGGCAAATAAAGTTTTTTAGGTTTCACTGATTATTAATAATGCTGAGAATAGGTCCATTGATATTCATGCATGATTCGATAGGTAGCACGAAAAGTGTTCCAACCGAAATAGACATATTATAAATTATATACAATTTGTATGTTTTCATATTCAAATAGGTACCTATAATAAAACATTACGATTAGAAGAGTAATAATTATTTACTTACCTATTACTTATACCTACGGAAAAACAGTACAATTTAATTTGAAGTTTTTCGAAAGTGTGAAATATGTATGTATAGTAGGTAAACAATACCTACCTATAGTTGTACTATAGTATAGTTCACTAACTACTGACACTAATGACCTCTATTTACAGTAGAAATGAGGAGTTACCGTACAGGCAGACCAGGAAAAAGTTTTCGAGAACGTGCCAGTTTACTACCGCTCAATTGTCAAAGTAAAAACATGCACTGCCAAAATCCAACAAACCACTCAAAATCATTGGCAAATTATAATATATAAGTATTTATGTTCATAATTTTATATGAAATCTGGACCTCGCCGCCGCCGCCGCCGCGCGCCGCCGCCGTACTCCGAAAAGTTCCTGTTAGTATCCGGTAGGGGCGCTTCAGGGAGGAAAATGTATGGTCGGAAACGTATGTTAACTTACAATATAAGCAAAACTCATAATAAGGCCCCAATACACAACTTAAAAAACTATTGTTTCCATTGTGTCGCCACGGAAACTGTTTTTTACTCAAATATATTTAGTACTAGGTAGACTAGCTGAACCGGCAAACGTTTGTTTTGCCATCGACCACGGAGGATTTTAAAAAATGGGTGTTGGTGTTAGGAAGGTGAAAATTGAGGATAATATTTTTTTTTTTTGCCAACACATAAAAAAATTTTTTGTTCCAAAAATAATCGAAAAAAATTTGGCGTGGGCCACCCCCCACTTTGGGGTATAAAAAATAAATAACATCCTATTCTCAGATCTACCAAATATACACAAAAACTTTCATAAAAATCGGTCAAGCCGTTTCGGAGGATTTTGGTTACAAACACTGTGACACGAGATATTTACAATACAGTATGTTTGGTAATGGGACCGTATATGTTTATTCGGTAGATCTGAGAATAGGTCTTTAACTATTTTATATACAGCTAAGTGGGGGGCCAACGCCAAAAACGTTTATATTTTTAGAACAAAATTTTTGTCAGCTTGTAACTGATCGACAGATATACAGTGAATTAACTTTAAGTAGATGTGCATTGAGTTATTAGGTCCACCGAAATGTAGTACATAGTTGTGATATTTTTGCATTTTCCCATATCTGTATCCTTTATTTTTCTGAAATTATTATGAAAGTGATTATTTAATTTAAATGATGACTCGCATTATTTCAGTAAAGCACTTCACAAATCTTAATACGCAATGACTGCACTTTTGACCACGCTATCATGGCCGCAAGCTAAACTTGCTATGGTTTTGGCCTTCAAGCTTGGTCATCATAAAGGCCTCCACCTTCGGTCTCGGCCTTCATTTCTTCTTGTCCATCAAGGGCTGCAATGCTGACCGCGCGGTGTGATGGAATATACGCTGCGCTTTCGGTCATCATCATCGCGACCAGCAACCCACCCATAACAGTCCCTAAGGTATTTAATTAGGTATTTTATTGAAGGTGTAAAACTCTTACATTACAGCGAAATTAACAATAGTTATTCCGGTGAGCTCTAGAAACGAAACAAGTTACTTTAACCCTACTTTTCAGATAGGTACCTACTTAAAAGCCACTATTGATGTTGCGACATCGCATACCTGTTTAGCGTACAAAGCATTGCAATTATATTTGATTTATACGATAAGTATGGAATAATTATCATGCCCTGATAACATATTTCTGCCTACGATTCGTATCAATCAAACGTACTGAACTTACCAGTATTGCGCGGTGCGTTCTAACGGTCATACATGCAGGGCCGGATTATTTTATTAATTCTTTAGATAATTTGATAAATTATTGTATTAAAAAATAGTCGGTTTGTAAACATCTTAGACGTGATGGGTAATTCTAAGTCAAAGAAAGCTCAAAAGGAGCCGGACAAGTTTTTTGAACGGGAGAAATGGAGGGAGCAGAAACGGAAAGAAAAACGCGAGTACCTGGTGAGCTCTGCCGTCAAGCGGGTGGCAGCCAAGGACTCGCCAGCGCCTTCGATGCTGTCGGTGCCGGGGCCGCCGTCACCGTCCCAGGGGCCTCCGCCGCCGGCGCATCACCGATCATACGATGACGAGGCCCTCGACCGAATGCGCTATCAACTGCACAACGATTCTGACGCATTTCTACTCAACAATATTCTTCTGTCCGTGCAATTTTTTGAGAATTATGAAAGGTGAGTTGTTTTTGTAATGTAGAAGAACGATTATGAATATAACCAAGGGTTAACCAAGAACCTTGTTTGAGGTGGAAGAATCGTTTCATCCCCCCGAGAAAGTGCACGTAGGGACGCGGGACGCGTGCGACTCGAACCGCACTCGCCCTAAGAAGTCTCCCGTTAAGGGGGCTCCGTGAAAAATTGCCCGATTCTTTCCTCACCGTTTAAAATTTTTCTCCAAAACTGATCTAAAACTGATCTATTAATCAAAAAATATGACCAATATCTGATTAATACGATCAAAATTTAATTTTACAATAATTTGTGTAGTTTTGTAATAAAACACTGCAGAAAATACAAAAAAATTAGCGCGGGGTTTTAATCGTCGCAGCCAGGGAACAGAAAACACCAAATAAATAAACAATCATTAAAACGACTACTTCAATAACATATGTTTTTTTTTAATTTCCTTTAAAATATAAAGAATTTCGCATTATTTTTAGATTCAATTCAATAATAATAAAAACTCGAAAAACACATATTCTGTCATGGGTTTTTTTTTTGATAAGGTCTTGTTTGTTTTAACTATAAATAATATGATTTGCCGTTCATTTTGACATGGTCCCATTATCCCTTTATCTATCTTGAATGCCTTCTCCTTCCGCTTCTACTTAACCTCCCCGCGCTCGCCCCGTCCCACTAGACCGTACCTATCAGAACACCGATATGACGTCGTCGACGCCAGGTGCAGAGATAATGTAACCATATAGCTCGTTTATGTTCTCGGTTGGGGTCCAGGTAAAAGAAACAAGGTAGAGGAGGTGAGAGGTGCCCACCCCGGCAAGCGCGTAGGTACGCAGTCTTAGTCTAACTCTTACTGTTTTCGCTGTTTGTTGTGGCTGAAGATTTTTTTTACCCATTTTGAAAATACCGACTTTGACTAGGAATGGACTTTATTTTTGCTTCTAAAACTACCTTCTAAAACTGAACTGACTAGTGCTGGTCAATTGATACCTATTTTGCCCACACAGTCATGTTCAAGCAATCACCTACATTGAGCATATTATGATCTTAGTCATGTTCCACGAACATAGCTTTGTGACGCTATTGTTCGAATGGCTCTTAGTAAAAAAGAGAAAATACAAGCTGATTGTTTATCGTAGAATCATATTTTATAGGTAAAACAATCATGACCCTAACAAAAAACCCCAGGACATAATATAATAGATTTTTGCCAGAATCATACAACAACTATGTTACGAAGTAACATTACCTAATCTGTGATTATGCCCTTTCATTCAAGTTCCATACATTTTTGCCCATTGTCCTTTATATTATTCCAGAACAATTTTAAGTTTATGGGTCATATTTTATAATTTGTTTCTTTACTTATTTTAGGTTCATTTTAGAGACCTAAATATTTTAAACGGTGCGGACAGACAGACAGAATTGGGTAATTTTTGATGAATGAAACGTTGGTGAGAACGAACGTTTGTGTTGGAAGAATCCAACACAAAGAAGGTTGAGGATTAACTTCTTTAGGACGTGTACACATAGCGATCTGTTTTACAGGTCCGTTATTTGATAGCATATGTAGTTGTATGAAAGTTCACACACAATACAGTATTCCGGATCCAATAAAAAAACCGGCCCGACAAAATATGCAGCAGTCCGTTTTACAGGTCCGTTTAAACGGATAAATTATTGGCATATGTAGTTGTATGAGCTAGTTCACACACATGACAGTATTCTGGATCCAGTAGAAAATACTGTTTGCAAGCAGTCCGTTTTACAGGTCCGTTTAAACGGATAAATTATTATCGTATGTAGTTGTAGGAGCTAGTTCGCACACATGACACTATTCCGAATCGAGTAAAAAAACCAGCTCCCAAAGGAAATACTGATCCGTTTTATCGGATCGAAACTGTGTGTGCGAAAAATGCTGTGTGAATATTACCTCCAGTAGCGACGGATCCGCTCAACAGGATCCTGTAAACACTGCGTGAATATTACCCCTAGTTCGCCGGATCCGCTAAACAGGATCCTGTAAAAACGAACGTTCTATGTGTACGCGCCCTTACATTCATAGGTAATACGTCTTCTTCCATAGTTTTTATAGTCAAAAAAGTACAAGAAGATATCTATAATCTACCTGTGTGTAACTTCTAATTCTGTGTTAAGGATTTTTAACATTCAGAGTTTATCGCTAAATGGTACGCTACGAGTAGGCTACTCGTAGACCTGACACACAATCCAAAAATAAGTCGTTTGTATAATACTTGGATTAACTTTGTCAAAGTCAATGTTTTATTATACAACCTTTATCAGGGGAGTCCCACACGTTAGGTAAAAATATACTTAAGGTGCTTCAAGTTGGCATGAGTATATTTTTTTTACATTGAATAGTTTCTACGTGCTACATCAAGATATAAAACTAGCAGAAAAAGCTGGAAAATCATGAACCAATTTCTATGAACTAATGATAAAGCTATTTTAATTTAATGTTACCTTTTGAGCATTTGGTAGATATGTTGATTTTTGTCACTTAAGCACCTATATTACAGGGCAGGGGACAAAAAAGTTGAATATCACGTCAACATAAGTCAAACCACCTTAACGCTTTAAATACGAAACACACCTTATTAGGTACTAGGTGACATACGTAAAGTAGGTAATAAAGATAAGATATATGTATATTATTATTGCAGCTACTATTAATAACTATTAATACTTATTTGGCATAAGGGCAGTGAAAACAGTCATCGACCAAATTGAGTAACTCGTAGATAGATAGGCGTATGTACATATCTTCTAGGAATCCAGTTACCTCGTTAACAGTCTATGTGACTATTAGGTACCTTCTATGAAATCTATTGCAATAATAATCATAGAAAAGGACCTTCCCTCCCAAGATAAAATCACCATATAACTCTGTATCTAATGTTTGTGCAAGTTTGATTACAACATTAAAATTAAATCTTGCCAAAGTAAAAATATTGCGGCACTGAATAAAAGTCATATCGAGTCCTGAGCACTTAATTATCATAAACATACAAGCAGAAGTAAAGAATTTTCCGGCTGATATGATAATGATAAGCGGAAATTAAATTCCTTATCGTTTTTATGCATCAGTCAGTACCTATATGAATTGATTTATCAAGGATTTATAGTTAATAATGATTTTTGATTTACAAAATCACGACTTTGTACCTATTTACAGGTTTCTTTAAGGGTAGGATTATAATTTCGTTACGTCCAATGCAAGACTGTTGATTTAGAGCAATATCATGATACAACTCTTTGCTTGTAATTTCAGGGAGATGCAACAAATTAAAAACAACCCATACAGTGAGAGGGAGAATCATATAAATGAGGCAATGGTACGGAGCAACAAGCACGTGTTTTTTGCTGATAGACTGCAGGAGGCGGTGCACGAGCATGTGAGTTTCCAGCGCCAGCAGCAGCGCAAGCAGACCGAGCCGCTCTCTGCGCCTAGGATGTTCGTCATCTACGACAATGTGGAAGTCAGTGAGCCTGGAGATACTTCAGACTACAGCGCTGTGCTAGACGCGCCATTTTATAAGCTTCTGATTGAGGACGCCAAAGAACAAGGTTCCGACATAGTTTCTTATTATATTTTATAACCTTTACTTATACGTTATGCGTTAGAATCTTTAGAATTATCATTTCATTGACAAATATTTACATCTTTGTTTCAGGATTTGTGAAATTGAAAAAATTAGAAGTTTTAGAGAGTACATTACAAAAGGAAACAGAAGCAAATGAGGTTAATAGAACTAATTCCGATGACAGCATTTTCACCGACTCGGAGAAGGAATCGGTTGATTCCGAGGACTCTACGTATGCAACTAAAGGTACACAGCTTTTACAAAAAATTAAAGAAAAGATGAAAAGAAATGAAGAAATCGAACGTAATAATATTTCGAGCACAAGTGGCTTGAAGGTCACTTTATTAGAAACTGATGAAAATATCGGTCGAAGATACAGCGGTCCAGTTAAACAACAAAGTATGCAAGTTGCTAGAGGTAATTTAACAAATTTGGAGAACATTCGTTCAGCATCATTTGTAGTAACAGTAGCTGAGGAAAGAGAAAATCGCATTAATGCGAAAGATACAAAACAAGAAGGTATGATACCAAGAAAGTCTATTCTGAAACCCACAAGAAATTTTAGTGGTCCACTACCAAAATCAAACAGCCGCGCTGCATCACAAGAAACAAATTTCTCAGAAGATACCGAGACGTCTGGATATAGGTCAAATGCAAGCAGTCGCCTTAATGAATCTAGTGAAGCAGAGTCTGATTACGGTTATTCTACTATCACTGAATCAGCTACGCCAAAGAAGATAGAACTGAGCTTGCAATCAAATTACTCACTTACATGTGGTGTTCTACCAGACGAGTCTTGGACGACAATAGATATCCGTGCAGTTGGTCAATGGAGTGATGACGAGGAAGAAATAGATGATGCAGCTTCTAAGTCGTCTACGTCGAGAAATTTGTATGAAAGGCAATACTACCTGAATTCATTAGGATTCATGAGTAATTTTGTCGACAACTTCATCCTAAACTTGGGCAGTGGATTGGGTTTGTCTCAAGATGCCATCGATGACGCTATGACACAGGGAGCGAGTATTTATTGTGACTCCACTAAAAACGGAACAAAAATGGGATTAGAAGTATTTCCTGCTTTATTAGCCGCATGGCCAAACGCAGCAAATCAATGGATTATAAGAGAAAGAAAAATAATACAAAACCCTCGAACAAACTTTAGCTACCAGTGGCCAACTAAATATATGGTCAGCAAGTCTATTGGATTTGGTTGTTTATTGGTTCCCATCGGATTCAGACCAAAAAGGGGCTTAAATCCAGAACAAACTCTCCAGTGGAAAATAATTTTTCCAGCTGCAGAACGCTATTTAGAAAGTTGTTTGGCCCATTCTCATATTCGATGTTATTTATTCACACTCGCCTTACACAAGACATTTATGGAAATTGCAGGTTCAAAGATTGGTATCGATGCAAGTCACATAAAAAATCATCTGTTTTGGCAATGTGAAGATAATTATGCGAAATGGCCAGAAGATCGTCTGGGTGAAACTTTCAGATTATTTCTTCGGAGTTTCTACATTCACTTCGGCCAGTCAAGATTTCCTAATTACTTTGTTGAAAGCTGTAATGAATTCAAGAGTATTCCTAAGCCTGTGTTGCTGAAAGTGCAGCGGCGGCTAGCAGATATTCTGGAGTCTCCCGTCATGCACGTCCTTAACGCTATGGATAAGCTAAAATACAATAAAAAGGACTTTTATCCGACTTTTAACTCCCAGAGACTGTATCACATATTAACAACGAAAAATCCTCTTCGGATGTTGAATCCTAACCTGCCGGCAGTTGTACACAATAATAATGAAAGCTCAGATAGCGAAGAAGATACTGGTACCAATTTCTGGGACAAAGCTAAATCACAAGATAAACATTACCAGTGGAAAAAGGAACGACAGAGACAAATGCAAGAGAGAAGAAAGGCCCAGCTCAATATAAAAAAGCAGAAAAACACGGGGAATCAAGAGAAGGAAATAAATAGCAAGGTACCTAAGTGTTTATTTGATCGATATGTGTAATTCTCACACGATATCTCTCACCGTGTTTGTTATTACAGAGAAAAATAACAGTAACGATCGGAACATCGCATTCATTGAACGCGCCTAATTTTATCCATTTATATTGTTTCAGATAATATTGCCTACAAAAATGGAAGCGGAACGGCGACGGTTGGTTCTCGACTTTTTCATTCCCCATTTCATTGCTATGGCACGATCTAGCGAAAAATTCGAAGCTATAAAACAAGCTGTCATATACTTGGAGCAAGCTCAAAGACTCTGCATGCTTTTACTAGAAGAACCAGCGGGTGACACTACTGGAAACGAGTACTTGGAAGTAATTCGCGATAAACTGGCCGACTGTCAACGAAAACTAGTCAATCAGGGTGGGTTTAAACTGCCTCCACGAAGAGAAAGCTACATGGATAGATCAGTCCAAAAACCTTTCCGCAGGACGCGGCCAAAATTCGAGCATATCGTTAATCAAGACTCGCCAACACCGATTGAAAACCAGGGCATATCGGCATTTACATTTGTGGACGTTCATGTAGAGAATCCTGTCAGTCAGATGAGGCTCAACGATGCTGTAGGCGAAGAGTCGAAGTTATAAATAGAAACTTATGAAGTGAACATTAATTCGTATTGTTAATTTTATACTATTTATTTACTTAAATAGTCATTTCCATATGTTATTATGAGTATTAATTACATATGTTCAAGTATTGTTTACCTACTTACTCTGAACTAGAAAAGTAGCGTCAGACCAAAAATCCTAAGCCAATTTTTTAAAAGTAACTACCTTTTTGCATAGCTTCCTCGTTAGCTATAGAATCTCAGAACAGTTAAAAATAGGTGAGTAGGGGCTTTAAGATCCATGTAACTATTCTACATAGCTTCACTAACGTTCTGAACTACTCTTCCAACTATTTTTTTGTTTATAATGAGTAAAATTACATGTTAAGAATTTGTATAACATTTTAATAATGTACGTATGCTAATAAAAGTAATGTTGTACCTAATATTCTGGCTAGACCATGGTAGAGATAGTTATTTATCTCAGAATTATATTATATAAATATAAATATTACCTACTAAGTATAAAGGATTAAAACTTAAAAATGCAAGCTATCAAAAATACTAGAAAAGTTTTTTCGTACTTGGAATCAACTAATAATATTAATGTGTACCTACTGTTTGAATTTTTCTTTTAACAAAGTAAATTGATCCTGCTTTAAAATTGGAGGAATGTACCACTAACAATTCTTTATAATATGCAAATCGTATACAATTTTAAATACAATATTATTAGTAATTGAAGGAAGTACCTATTCCTTAAGATTGGGTTAGAACGGAAGGAATGATACGTATATTCACTTTCGAGTCAAAAATAGGAAGTCGTCATATAAGGGGATTTACACCGGCTACCATGGCGAGTAGTGCCATTCTAACGTACATCCCGTATTCAGCTTGTCTGAAGTATGCTGCTCGGGGATCCGAGTCGAACTCGGGAGATATCTCATCCACTCGTGGCAACGGGTGCATTACAACCATACGCCTTCGGGCACGAGTCATCAGTTGAGGAGTTACCACCAGCAAGCCTCGTGTCTGCAATATTAATGGAAGAGTAGTGTTAGTTATTTTAATTATATAAAAAATCCAAAGAAAATAATAACAGCTCGACATTAATTACCTTCTCGTATTCCTCTTGACTGTTGAACCTTTCACGTTGTATACGTGTCATGTACAAAACATGCGTATCTGCCAGAACATCTTCAAGTCGCTCGTATACTCTTTGAGGTATCCCCTTTGACGCAACGTAGTCCATTATGTGTTTGGGCATACCCAGGCCCGGCGGACTAACGTATTGTAGTTGAACTTGATAAAGTGTCAGCAGTCTGGCCAAAGAATGGACTGTGCGACCGTTCTTCAAGTCACCAACCATTGTTATTGTAAGTCCGTTAACTGTACCGATTTCTTCTCGAATTGTAAAAACGTCCAACAAAGCTTGAGTGGGGTGTTCACCAACTCCATCACCTGCATTTAGAATTGGCTTTCGGCAGTGGCGAGAAGCTCTCTGAAAAAGAAAAAGTTAAATAGAAATCATTGTATTTGAACAGCAGGTTGAGCTGATTAAAGCGTAAGTAGAGCATAGGACTTACAGAAACTGCACCGGGTTCTGGATGCCGTAGCACCACAACATCGGAGTAACTTGCCATCACTGCCACACTGTCTTCTAGGGTTTCGCCTTTCTTAGCCGAAGAACTGGTAGCATCTGTGTGAATTACAGAACCCCCTAGCCTCTGCATCGCAGCTGCAAAACTACAGCTAGTTCGGGTGCTAACTTCATAGAAAATGGATGCCATGACTTTTCCACGTAATATATCGTCAAGCACTCGTCCTTTATTTACACTTATCTTCATAAACTGAGCAAGGTTGAATATATCATTCAGTGTTTCTTTGCTGAAAGTGTCTACAGTCAGGATACTTTTCCCAAATAAATCACTCCGTTGACGATGAGGAAGTGATTGCGCAGTAAGGTAGTTTGATGAGCTATCACATCTTTGTCTCATTGTAGTCTGCGGGAGGGGCGACATGCTTCGCATTCCTGGGACTTCGTTAAAGTGAACATTGGGTTTATTTAGCCCTTCTGGTTTTGATAGTTCCACTTGATCCAGCTCGAAATCACTAAGCTTACTCAACTCAGTTGAATTATGCATGTCGAGTGCGGAATTGGGTCTACTAGTTGCTATCTCTTTCTCAATTTTCTCGATAGCAAATGTAGGGAATGAGTGCTTCTTAGGTGCAGGCCAATCTCGTACATTTTGTCCAAATCCTGGAGGTACAAGAATTTGCCCTTCGACATAAGCGATTTCACCGCGCAATGTTACGCGATGAACTGCCCCACAGACACGCATGCCTTCGAATGGAGTCCATTTTGATTTAGTGAATTCCATTGATTTTGGAATGGTCCATTCATAATCCATATCCACTTCTACATAAGTGTTCGGTTGTTCGGGTAAATTAAATATTTTACGCGGATTGCGATGGAATTTGTTTATCAAATCTTCTATGGTTAAACGCCCTTCATGAACGGCGTTCAAAAGTAATGGAAGGATAGTCTCGAGACCTGGGAAGCCAGGAGGTGGCTTTTCAGAGTTTTTCTCTTCTACGCTATGTGGCGCATGATCAGTTGCAAACACATCTATAACATCAATATTCTTCCAAAGTTCTGCTTGATCTTCAGGACTGCATAATACCGGGCGTACCTCTGCTCGTCCATGGCCAATGCGGTCAAAGTCAGCGGAACTCAAGAATAAATGTTGCGGGCAAACCTCACAAGTAACTTTCAGGCCTCTTTCTTTAGCCGCTTTGATAATAGATATTTCTTCTTTCCGTGCTACATGGCATATGTGAATAGGTCGATCAAGTAGAGATGCCATTAAAATGATAGCGCCTGTCTTCTCACGCTCAGCGTGAGCACAAACAGGCATTTTCTTGGGCCAATTTTGTAGATGTTTTTGCCAAATAGTCATATCATCTAGAGTGAGAGTTGTAAATGTTTGATTTAGATACATCTTTAGGGAGGCAGCCTGAGGGGCCAGCTCAGCTATGGTATCAAAATTAGTGGAAGACGCACCCACGTATAATGCGTAGTCACATCGTGCACTAACTCGTGCTAAAGCTGCAGTATACTCCAAAGAAGTGCGATCAACTACTGGTGGATTCGTATTGGGCATTGCGCATATCATTGTAACACCACCAGCTAAAGCAGATGCTGTGCATGATTCATAATCTTCTTTATAAGTTGCTCCTGGTTCTCGCACATGTACATGGACGTCGATAAATCCTGGTAACTTTATAATATTTCTTGATGTCATACAGTCAGTGTGAGTTTTCATATGTGGAATACCTCCACAGCGTAGCATGGCCTGGAAATAATAGGTATAAATAATATAATATATAGCTAATCTATTTAAATATTCCAAATAATATTTATTTTCAGGTATTAATGTACGACGATTACATACCTGAACTAATAATTTAGCACATTTTACATCCGTGACTAGAGGAACTGCGTAATCGACCGCCAATCGTCTAGTTCTGTATCCGTGAGTAGTGAATGATGAGACGCGACGAGCTCCTCCGCGCATTGGCAAATTTATGACCAAGTCCAATTGCTTCTTTGCCATAAAATCAGCTAGATGTAAAAGTTCTCCATCGGATCTGTCATCTTCTGGATCTCCAATGTGGTCGAAGGTCCATTGAACACTTTCAATCTAAAAATAGTTAAACGCCTAAAAACTTGGTAACAATACGAGTGCGATTAGCTTAATTACAATGGTGGTTAATTACCTCGATTCCATGTTCAGTATAAAAATCTCCAGTTCCCATGCTAGCATATAATTTATATCCCATACTTTGTAAGACACGGACACTTGGCAGAAGTTCCATTTTGTGCTAAAAGAGAAAATTAGATTTAATTAATTGAATTACAAAGCTACTCACAGTCTAACACTAAAATTTCCACAGCAGTTTATTCCTATTTACTTAGTGCTTTTATAATAAACCTTAGTATTGCTTAGCTCGGCGCGACCCAGATGATGTTGTGTGAACTGTCCAGCATAATTAATTAAATTTTTTAAATTGTCTTAATATTGAACACGTTAAACGTACCTTGAATGTTCCTACGGATAATAAGATCGCCTTTTTGGGTATTCTAAAACCAGTACTCATCAATGATTTTAGATAGGCTTCATAACGGTTCTCTCCAAAGCAAGCCACTTCCCCAGTAGAAGCCATTTCCACTCCCAATGTTACGTCGGCACCAGCAAGTCTCGAGAAGGAAAACTGCGGAACTTTGACGCCCACTTTTCCACACCCAGTCATGATATTTGCGGGTTCTATAGGTATACCCAGAATAACTTTTGTAGCAGTAGCGACAAAATCGTGGTCCAAAGTTTTGGATACAAACGGGAACGATCTTGAAACTCTCACATTGCATTCGATAACTTTTAATTCGTTGTCTTTAGCTATCAGCTGCATATTGAACGGACCTGTCACATCTAAGGTTTCCGCTATGACGCTAGATATTTCTCGGATTTTATCTAAAGTCTCTTGGTTAATATCTTGCGGCGGTGTAACCAATGTTGCGTCGCCAGAATGTACGCCTGCATTCTCAACGTGCTCAGAGACTGCCATGCAGTAAATAATTCCATCAGAAGCAACAACGTCTACATCTATTTCTTTTGCATCCATTATGAACTTTGAGATAACCACTGGGTGCTCTTTACTAACTAGGCTAGCAGATTTTAAATATGCTTCTAAATCTTGATTTGAATAAGCCACATTCATTGCAGCTCCACTTAGTACATACGATGGACGTACTAAGCATGGGTACCCAACCTCGTCGCAAAAACCTACTGCAGATTCGAGATCAGTAAGCTCTTTCCATCTTGGTTGTAAAATACCTTTGCGATCCAACATTCGCGAGAATTTGAACCTATTCTCAGCATTATCAATCATATCTGGCGAGGTTCCTAAAATAACTGCTTGTTGCCTGTGCAAATCCATGGCGATATTATTTGGAAGTTGGCCGCCCATTGATAGTATAACTCCATCGGGATGTTCAATGTTATAAATATCCATTACGACTTCAAAAGATATTTCTTCAAAATAAAGTCTGTCACTCATATCGTAATCAGTACTGACTGTTTCCGGGTTATAATTAACCATGATTGTCTTTTTCCCCAGATTTCTGAGCTCTCTTAAGCATCCAACCGCACACCAATCGAATTCTACAGAGCTTCCGATTCTGTAGACGCCTGACCCAAGTACCATAATAAAATCTCCGGGAAATTGTACGTCATGCGTACTACCGTTATACGTCAAGTACAAGTAGTTCGTGGAAGCAGGCCATTCTGCGGCTACCGTGTCGATTTGTTTTACGAATGGTGTTATATGGTACTCTTCGCGTAACTTCCTTACTGCCAATTCTGTGCTTTTAATAGCTACTGCGATTTGTTTATCAGAAAATCCAATTTTTTTCGCCTTTTTCAAAATTTCACTGGTTATGGTGCCACTGTTAGTTGCTTCCAGAGTTTTGTAATAATCAATTATGTTTTTGAATTTGCCTAAAAACCATATATCGATTTTTGTAAGTTCATAAAGTTTTTCAACCGTATAACCTTGTTTTAGAGCCGCTGCTAGGAAAAACATTCTTTTATCTGTGGGTTCTCTGAGTTCATTTTCATTCACATTCTTTATGTTTGGGTCAAAACCAGTTACATTTTCATCAACCATTCTTAAAGCTTTTTGAAAAGCTTCCTCGAAATTTCTACCAATGGACATTACTTCACCCACACTTTTCATTGAGCTACCAATTTTTGTGCTGACTCTATTGAATTTAGCTAAATCCCATCTTGGAATTTTCACTACACAGTAATCCAAGCTTGGCTCAAAACATGCGGTGGTGACACCTGTGACCGAATTTTTAATAGTGGGTAATGAAATCCCTAATGCTAATTTAGCAGCAACGTATGCTAGTGGATATCCAGTTGCTTTACTAGCCAAAGCGGAACTTCTTGACAGCCTTGCATTCACTTCAATGATATAAAATTCTTCAGAGTTGGGATTGAGCGCGTATTGGATGTTACACTCTCCAACAATGCCAAAATGTCGGATGACTTTAATAGCAGTGTTCCGTAGCATATAATATTCTCTGTTAGATAGAGTTTGACTCGGTGCAACGACAATGGACTCACCGGTGTGAATCCCCAAAGGATCCACATTTTCCATATTACAAACAGTTATACAGTTGTCATAAGCATCTCGGACGACTTCGTATTCCACTTCTTTCCAACCTTTGAGTGATTTGTCAATAATTAATTGATCAGAGTAAGAGAGTGCTTGATGAGCAAGTGCTTTGAGCTCTTCTTCATTATTTGCAAATCCGGAACCCAATCCGCCTAGGGAGAAGGCAGACCTAGCCATAACAGGATACCCTATCTGATTAGCTGCTACTATAGCTTCATCGACCGAAATTACAGCTGCACTAGGGGCTACTTTTTCGCCGATTGCATAAATTTTTTCGGCAAATATTTTCCTGTCTTCTGTATCTACAATAGATTGTATGGGTGTTCCTAATACTTTTACATTGTATTTTTCAAATATACCGGATTTTTGTAATTCAACTCCACAATTAAGCGCTGTTTGTCCACCGAAAGTCAATAAAACACCTGTTGGTCGTTCGGCTTTTATAACTTGTTCCACATATTCAGGAGTGATGGGAAGGAAGTAAACTTTGTCAGCTAAACCTTTGGAAGTTTGAACAGTTGCAATATTTGGATTGATCAGCACAGTTTGAATCTTTTCTTCCTGCATTGCTTTTACTCCTTGAGATCCAGAATAGTCAAATTCACCAGCCTGTCCAATAGAGAGACCTCCAGAACCTAAAATTAAGACCTTTTTTGGCCTTTCATACAGAGTTGGTTTGAATTCCAATTTTTTTGTTATCATTTCGTCAATTACATATGATTTTTGGCTCTTATAAGATTTCACTGCATCAACAAATATGTCGAATAAACATTCAAGGTCTGTGGGTCCCGCAGTGTGTTCAGGGTGGAACTGAACACTGAAAAAGGGGTGAGTTTTATGTATGATGCCTTCATTCGTTTTGTCGTTTTCGTTAGTAAACAGTATTTTCCAATCTTCAGGTAATGTGTCGGGATCGACGGCAAAACCGTGATTCTGTGATGTCATGAAACACCGTCCAGTACCACTGTGAGTGCATGGTAAATTGTGTCCACGATTGCCATAACTGGAAAAGTGTAGTAAACAGATATTGAGTACACATTTCATTTAAAAAACTCAAATTGAAAATAAATTGTTCAACATTTTACCTTTACCTACCTAGTTTTATATGTTCTGCAACCAGCAGCAGTTGAAAGTAATTGATGTCCAAGGCAAATGCCAAATATCGGTTTTACTTTATCTTTCATCACTACACGGATATTATCGACGACCTGTTTGCATACTTCTGGGTCACCTGGGCCGTTGCTGATGAATAACCCATCATACTCATTCACATTTATTTTGTAGTTCCATGGCACTAAAATAACTTTAGCGTTTCTCTTTACAAGACATCTGATTTGATTATATTTTAGACCACAGTCAACCGCTACAATTGTAAAATCGCCATTGGGATTAAATATTTTCTTTTCCTGAAATATCATAATACATCATATCATAATCCTTGCGATTTGTAAACAAACTAAAAATTGATATTGAATCATTGCATCGATCTTATAATAAAAGTTTTTAAACGGCAGTTTTAATCTATACGACTCTTTGATAGTATTTAAAGAAATAAATATTTTGACAGTAATATCGCAATACATCTATGAAAATCTACGGCCTTATGCATAATGATTTAGCGGCCCACTAGAGGCTGATTAGAGCATTGTTATCAAAAAACGTTATTCATAATGCAATCTTTTGCGGCGAGTTAGCAGCTGGTTAGCAAACCCAGATCCCTTCTTTACGTGAGCTAGAGCGAGCTTTGCGACCGTTAGTATTGCTGAATTCAAACACTTGTATGTTTTGTTGTGTTGTTTTTTACCCTTGAGTATAACTGAATATAAATTTACCTACTAAAATTTTAAAAATTATTGCATTTACAAATTTTTAGTAACTTCTGCCCGCGGCTTCGCGAGCGCCACGATCTTTACATGTGCGAAGTTCCACCCGATCTATTCACTAGTTTTGGCGTTGTCTTCGGCCAAACATTTTCACAAAGACACGGCACAACGACACAAACTTTCGCTTACATAATATTAGTAGGAATTTTTTATGTATTATTTTTCGGGTTTCTAACCCGACGGGTGAAACGGTACTCTATTACTAAGCCTCCGCTGTCTGTCTGTCCGACTGAATCACTGTGTCTGAATCACTATCACAGGTTTAGCAGTGAGTTAGTTAAAATGTTCGCTAAGGTAAGCCAACGATTGTTATCTTTTTCTATTCATAATAGTCTGCTAAACTGTCGCTTACTAAAATAGGTAAGCATAGACCAAAGAAAAAAGCGGACCGTAACTCTGCGGATTTCTTCGGGCCATAACGCTTATCGACTGTATATCACTTTATTTATGCATAGTTTGGACTGTAGTAGCAGAGAATATTATAATTATACTAACTTAGTAGGTACAGTGAGATATATGCTGTCGTATTTTAGTTAGTTCCTCAAAGAAAGATATATTGATTAACTCTGTATTTTACCTATTGTAAATGATTTTGTATGGTTCAGCTATGGAATCTAATCATGCCACAAGCATTCATTTCAAGTTACCACGACGTAATTTCTCGAACGGTGTGCTGGTTCGGTTCAGAGCCAGTGGCGGTGTAGCGTGTGTTAGTAAATGGGGCGGATTTCTACCCACTTTTTATGATCTGGCTGTGCTTGTGAGCTTCCGTTGTCACCCCTTCGGGTTTGGGGTGCCAGGGCACCCCAAGAAGTGCCAGCATGGCACCCCTCGGAGCTTGGTACCCGAGGCGGAACCGCGCGGGTCTTATTTATACTAGTTTTTTTGTAATCGTTCAGACGTAACCGCGCGGTTAGTCAAGACGGGATATAAACCACGCGATTTGAATTCGCGCGATTCCCGCGTATGTAAATGGGCCCTAAAATCGTAGACTGAGCATAGTAGTAAGCATAAATCCTCCATGGTCTACGCCTAAGATAAAGCAGCCTACTTATACATACTGTACTACCTCTTTGGCAGAACCGATGATATTATTTTGAAGTTTATGACACTTCATACTGACACTGGCAGAGTCCTAGAGAAAGAAAAGCAAGCGGCATCATTAAAAAAGAAGTAAAATTATTTACTATTTGGAATGGAAATAATAACAAACAGCTGATTGATTTCGGCCATTTTTTCACACTCTAGAACACGTAAAGTAGGGGTCTGGGTTTGCTAAAGTTAGCGAGCTGCTAACTAGCCGCAAACGTTAGAAAACTATTATGAATAATGTTTTTTGTTAACAAAGCACTAGTGAGCCTTTAGTGGTTCGCGTTGTAAGCAACAAGGAATTTATATACTAACGTAACTGGAAGGATCACTGATACAAAAACCGCGGTCTGAAAGAGACTGAATACTAAGGTGGTGTGTCTCTTTCTGTAAGGACGACCATAATTTATGAACGAAACATGACAAGACATGGAATATTCATGGTTATTTTTTATTGCTTATATCCATTCTTTTTAAATAACTTTTTTTAAATAGATATATTTCTACCTTTATTATTATACAGTTCATCACATCAGCCCATACACGTCCACTGCTGGACATAGGCCGCCCCCATACGACGCCACAAATAGCGGTCCTGAGCCGCCTCCATCCATCGACTCCCCGCGACCGCTACGATGTCGTCGTTCTATCGAGTGGATGGTCTCCCATGTAGGGGGGTTTTGCCATAATCACCACGCTTGGCAGGCTAATTGGTGATCGCAGTGTTGATGTTGAAAAATACTCAGAAGGAAGCTGCTGCCCTTCCTCTGGTAGGTTCCCTTAGTCGGCTCTTACGACATCCACGGGTTGAGTTGGAGGGGTCGATATTCGTACGCCGCGGCCCCACGGCGATATACAGCTTATCGGATTATACAGTTAGTTAGACAAAATTTGATAAGTCAGAAACAATTAACAACGTCACCATATTCCATGAAGTGTGACGTCAACGGGCAGTTTCTTTTGTATGAGAATATAGCTCTGAGATATGAAACTTTTTTGAAATGACAGAAAATGTTCGGCGGATCAACCGGCTGAAGTCGCAGAAACGCAATTTCAAAAAGCATGACAGTGGAGTGTGCCACTATCTGCTTTAACGTTTCGTTTAGTCTAAAAATACTAAAGTGGCAATTAAAACAATATTTTTTTTTGGAACCAACCAATATTATTGCAAAACCAATTTTTTTTTACAGTCAATCTTAATACTATTTATTCAGTTAATTACAATCATAGTATAGAAACAAAATAGAACTAGTATTTATAATTAAAACAATTGAGCTACCTACCTGCACACTGTTGGAAACAATGTAGAGTTATCTAGCTCAACTGATCCATATGGCAATGCTGATGCATTCATGCAATCAATCATACATGACTAAGCAATTTAGCCTTGTGCAATTTGTGGCGTAATGTTGCACGAGGTGCGAGATTTTTTTCCTGACTACCGAAGGACGAGGGTTAAGAGTTTGACACCTTATCTATGTATGTAGCCAATTTTTATGTTCCCACTTAGCGCTGAAACTACTGGTCCGATTTCAACAAATAAGGTGTTGATTAAGACGAATCATACGGATTCGTCTTAATAGCCCGATGGTTGATAAAACTAGATAAAGAAAGATATATGACGGCAGATAAAATGGGGGTCTTACGAGATAGCGGGGTCTAAGTAAGGGTTGAAAATCACAATGTTAGTAAATATGCTCGTGTGTGGTATCGTGACAAAGGTCTTTGTTTGTACTTATCCAACAGTTTTTCAAACTTTTGTGAAATTAACGATTCTCAAGCTATTAGCAAAAACGTGTTAAAATATATATTTAAATAAAAAAACTAAAAGCGTTATCTATTGTCCTTATCATTTTCTTTTAGGTAGTTGGAGGCACCCACCACCACCCATATACCTAGGGTACAAGCAGGAATAAAGGCCTCTGACTACCTAAGTATCAAAAGAAAATGATAAGGACAATAGGTAAACGCGGTAACGTATAATACAGAAGAATAATCAGGTAATTTAAAATTTTGGTGTATTTACGTGTGAAAAGTGATGCCCTGGGCTTTGTTTTTTGTTTTGGACACAAAGTGAACGCACACGAAGGCATTGCTGTCTTTTAGTCAATAAATCACACAAAAGTACGTGGTAGCAAGCACGCGCAACACAAACGCTGATCCAATCGTGATTGAGGTGGGTGAACCTAGTGTAACCTAGTTTTAGCCTTCCACTTTCAAAGAACTAGTGCCCAATCTTCCCTTTTTAGTTTAATTAATCAGTGTTCAATGCTAGCAAGGGTGTGAAAAGGACACAGCGACTGAAAAGTAGAGATGAGTCTGGTATTCAATAACTAACTCAGTACCTGTTAGCATGGTCCTAAAATATCTAACGCTATTGTAAAATCCGCATACCGCTAGGGAATAACTGTGCAAAGCGAGCATCGCGCCTAACCGACCGTGACCCATAACTACCCAACGCTTCAATACCTATACTTACCTAACTATCATCTACGCATAGGTACTAGCGGACCGTTCACCCGTAAAGTTATGTAGCTGCAACAAGTATTTGGTATTTCTAACTAAAACAGTTAGATGGTATTTCTAACCAAATCGGTTAGATGGTATTTCTAACCAAATCGGTTAGATGGTATTTCTAACCAAATCGGTTAGAAATATATTGCGTAGAAATCAGAACAGGTATAGAGTATTGTAACGTTATTGGGTACCAGTTGGTACTAGCGGTATTGAAACAAAATACCCAACTAATAACCGGTAGCCAAAATATCCAATAACTCCCATCCTTACTGAAAAGTGAGTCTAGCTCCAGACCGTTTTTCCTTAAATCTAAATTAAATTAAAAAATAACCTTTTCTAGTTGTGATAAGGTTCAAAATCCTTTTTTGCATTAAACGTCGAGTGAACTTTCCAGTTACGTTAGTAGTATATAAATTGTTCAATTCCTTGGTAAGCAATCATTGGCTTATCTTAGCAAACAGTTTAAGTAAGTCAATACTAAACCTACGATAGCGATTTATTATGCATAAGGCCGCTAATGTATACGCACAAAAATAGAGATAGCTTTTTGAAAAAGTGTGATGTTCACAATAGAAATACAAGAAATAAGAACAAATTAAACATCCCAGCATATAGATTACGAAAGGTAGGGAAATCATTTATGGGCAATTGCGTGCGTTTCTATAATAAGCTTCCATCTGAAGCAACTGAACTCCCTATTCGTAAATTTAAACAGTACATTAAACAAAATCTTATCAGGAAGGCCTTTTACTCCATAGATGATTACATTGATTACATCAATGATGTTAATGCTTGGCCAGATGTCGCTCCGTTCCGCACTGTCAGTAGTATATAAGAAATTCAATGTTCTGTTTAGCTTTAAAGAAATATTGACATGTATCTAAATCGCATTACATTTAGATTTAGATAGGCAAAATAAACATGTATTAGACACAAGTGATATTATAAATGTGCTAGTGGTTTCTTTTTCACTTCTTCCACTAGTGGACAAAAAATTGAAGTGAAGAGAATATCAATAACACCTTATTTCTTATTTGATAATAATAATTATGTTTATAGTATAAAATTTGACTTGTCTAAGTGCTTATTTTGTAAGCCTAAAGAAATAAAGTTATTGATTATAGCTGTGATTATTTTAACACTTACCTTTGTAGAAACCTCCGCAACCAAGTTTCTGGAGTTTGGGTCTGCTAGTGGTGGCAATGGACCAAGTGGAAGCACACCGGGTATTATTCGACCCAGAGTGACGCCCTCGCGTAGTCTGTAGGTGAGCGCTCTGGTGTCGACGTCACAGAGACCTGGTATGCCGTTAGCTAGCAACCAGGATCCGAGTGAGCGCTTCGCACGCCAGTGGCAAGCCCTGGTGCTCACCTCGCCGACAATCAAACCGGCAGCCCAGATTCGGCTGGACTCAAACCATCTAAGGGAGAATACACAAGCTACTTATTTATTAACACAAACATTGACTAATTAAGTACCATTCCAACTTTGGAGGATATGACGGTATAACATTTTAATTTGAAAGATGTTGGACGTTGATTTACTATAAGATTGAGTAAGACGTGGAGCGGCAAGTACTTTGATCGATGGAACAATCCAACTCAAGAAAAGGTCATTTATTTATTTACACTGTTGTTTGATGTGTTTCATCGAGTTCTTATAAGTAATGGGATCATGACATGAATCCCGTTGGGGCGCTACAACATAGACATACATATACCGTAAGTCTTTTTATAGTTAGAGGAATAAACTAAAAATGTTAAACTTCGGTAACTTGTTTTACTTTGAATATTCTTTCAAATTATAAAAGCACACGAGGAATTCTTTTAATTTTATGTAGGTAAAGTAGCTTTATATCTCTTTTACTGAATGTTAAAGTAAAAAAGGAACAAATATGTATAAAAACTACGTACTTGGGAAGCCCAAATTCGTCCTGTTCTTTTTCATCAGGCACGCCATAGTTGCCGATTAGTGGATAGGTGAGGACTAGGAGTTGCGCGTGGTACGACGGATCAGTCAGCGACTCGGGGTAGCCGACCATTCCAGTCTGAAACACTGTAATACGAAATAGAAAAGCCAAGTCACTTTATCTCCCATACTATTATTATGACGGTGGTGTGGTGCCTTTATGGCTTAAAATTTGCATCACCCCAACTCTTTCCGCAGGGGTAAGAGGCGACTAACCTCCTACAAAACAATTCATCACTGAACTGCGATCCCCAGCCCACATGTCCAGCGTAGGGATTATGAACATTATACAGGGTTATTAGTCATTCACGGACACTGCGTGAACTGCAGGTTCTGCCCACCATCACGAGCACGTTTGCGAAGAAGCCAGGTCTTAATTATTTTTTTTCGTGAATGAAATCTGATTCAACGACCTTTGTTGAAAAAAATCACGTTTGTCAGACAAATGAATTAAGAAAGACCGATCTCCCACTTCCAAAGCCACAGTCAATTCAGGGCAGAGCCGTTTTTAAGTTACTTTTCAAATAAAGTCTCGTTTAAAGAACGATTGCTGAATGAAGGGGTACTACAACCTAAAACATAGAGAATTTAGACCTGGCGTCTTTACAAACGTGTTCGTGATGATGGGTAGAACCTGCAGTTCACGCAGTGTCAGTGAATTACCAAGAACAGCAATAACCCTGTATATATAAAAAGTAAAAATGGTAATAGCCAATAACGCGTTTATCAGGGAGAGGCCTGCATCCAGCAGTGATCAGTATAGACTGTAGTAAGTCAATAAAACATTACAAATATAGCATTGTCTTGTCGTTCTAAAGTTATAACTCGAAGACAGCGCAGATGTCCGTCTGTCTATAGATAAGATCTTTTAGTATGATAAGGAACTAGGTACACACCTTAGTGCAACCAACTGCAAGCGAAGTTGCGTATTTTTTATTAAAGTTCACTAATCAATGAAAAATATTAACACATAAATAAGTAGGTACGGTACAGTATATTGTTTCGAACTATACTCCAATTCATAATCCCAGATATTTTATGTCAACAAAGACATTTATGAATGAAAACTTAACAAAAACTGATAACTATAACAGAAAACAACAAGGTAACATCAAAGTTAAACTAAAACACAAACTTCAACAACGCATAATCTCACTTATGTAGCAAAAAATGCTTAAATTTGTCTTATTGAAAACGAACGAGAATTCAAATAAATTATTAATGAAAACCAAAAATTTTAACGAGCTTCTATGCTTTGCTTCGATGATACCAGTCGTTAAATATTTAGGAAATAGGATGGAAAAGTTTTAATTGTAGTACAGTCACGGTAACCGTTATCGGCGACCGAAGTGAGCCACGTAAAAAAAATCCGTGGTGGTTGGCAAAGTGATTTCAAATGGGGTCAAGCACTGGACCATAACCAGAAGGACAAGTTATTATCAGCGAGTTCTTATCAGCAGCAAATTTTGTGGTAACGGCGTAATATTTATTGTACATTGACTTCAAACGAGGAATCACAGCCAGGCAGCCAGGTTATGTCTGTAAGCGGAGTAAGCCTAGGCGAATGGAAAAAAGGGTTTGGTAGAATTTTTCACTTTCTGGCAAACTGACCTGTAACGGAGGTCGAGTCTTGGACTACAGCCAGAAAGTTATAATAATGTTATCGTCGAGCAGAGCGTGCGGCGACAGTTTTTGTGGTTTCCTTAGATTTATTGCAGTGTTTGACTAAATGACCTTAAACGAGGGATGAGCCGTGACATAGGCAGGCAAAATTATTGTCAGCGAGCGGAGTGAGCCACGATTATTTTAGGTTTTCGTTAGATTTCTGTGTTATTTTATAGCAAATTTGGCAAAGATACCTATAGCGAGGGTCGGGCCATAAACAATACCAGAAGGAACGAATCGAATTTTGAAACTTCACAATCTTGGGACAAAATTGCCTCAAATGTCAAATGAGTTAGAACGTTAGAATTTTCATTGCCTAGGAATTGACTACATTTTTTAATCCCTAGGGGGGACAGCTGCTCCAACCACCACCCTGGCGACGCCCATGCTCGTTAATGCTGTGTGGATTGTCCAGCATTCTTTATTTATTGATGAAAACACCTAGGCACCACAAACTCCGAAATTTAGCTGCCTTCTCACCAACTTCTCCTTCAACGGGTACTGCAGCACCGAAACTCCTGCCGGTGAACACTGACCCATCTGCTAGGATAAGGCTGCATGGAGGGCCCACTTCGCTAGTCAAATCACTGGCCGCCATTTTGCTGAAATAATAATAATATACTTAACATCAAGGGGTTAACTGGATTTCATCGATGCATAAATGAATCATCTACGTAACGTAACGACCTTAATCTTTAAGGACTATAAAATCCCAAGATACAAGATACATGTACCTGGTAGGTACCGTTATATATAAATCACTCAGCAGACTGATCATGATTACGATAATCCGGTCTTATTCCAGTATCTCAGTGACTTATCCATCCATACAAAACTCAAAGTAAATAAATATGGAACCTTTCCTTAACGCATTCACTGTCCAGCTTCTGTCTCTACGGTGCGAGGTGCGAGCCGAAGGTTGCACCCCCCCGTGAAGAAACCCACTTTTATGCGTCATGGGCAATTTATAGTGTTAGATTTAGATAGCTCCGAATACAGCTTGATTATTCTGGGTCTAGGTCAACGTATATTACTTGGGTGAATCAACTTTTTTACCAACCCTTTTGTGTCCCAGTCATGGAAAAAACGATAAAATCTGTAGGTATTTCAGTTTAAAATATGATTGTTTTAATGTTAACGTAAACTTAGATTCTCTACTAACATGGTAGTTTCATAGTTTATAGCAAAAATTTTGATTTTCCTATGGTAACTCAGTCGAACATAGGCAAAAAACGTGTGCGCCAATTTTCTTTTTCATATTTGTGTACTCAGGAGGTCATAAAACCCGTACCATATTACAAGTCGATCGGGCATTGGGCTTTTCGGAATTTTATCCGTGTTCTTCCAACACACACTAGATTCGTTGTAAACCCGATTACATTAGGGCGCATAGTAATGCGACACAAGTAATCGGGTTCATCGAGTAAAAGCTAATCAAGTTATATTTGCGGATATTTATAATGTGGTGTCCGCCGTGGGGTCGCGGCGTACGAATATCGACCCCTCCAACTCAACCCGTGGATGTCGTAAAAGCCGACTAAGGGAACCTACCAGAGGAAGGGCAGCAGCTTCCTTCTGAGTATTTTTAAACACCAACACTGCGACCACCAATCCGCCTGCCAAGCGTGGTGATTATGGAAAATACCCCCCTACATGGGAGACCATCCACTCGATGGACCGACGACATCGTAGCGGTCGCAGGGAGTCGATGGATGGAGGCGGCTCAGGACCGCTATTTGTGGCGTCGTACGGGGGAGGCCTATGTCCAGCAGTGGACGTGTATGGGCTGATGATGATAATGTGGATGCAGATGGCCTGACCAATTGGTTTTGTAGTTGGTAGTTAGGTACTAACTGGCTCGATTGTGAGAGAAATCTGAGAGGAAAGAACACACATACATATTTATGTACATATATCTCGACATACCTACTATGTGTCTGAGACATACAATGGCCAGTTGTGATTCTTACATTTTATCTGGGCGTTTACGCATGACCCTTGATCATGTCCTTGTTAGCGTTGGTTGTGATCATAAATTCTAAGTTTACGGTTGTGATCATAGACTTCAGTAGATTTTTTTTAAGTCTATTTTTATGATACTTAAGTGATTAGCTCTAGTAATGATTAGAGTTTTTATGTATTTAAACAAAAACTACGCAATTTTATTTTTGAAAGTCAGAAAAGACAAGAGAGTCATAAAAACGATACAAGCATCATATAATGATGCGATGTAAGTAGCTACTTACATCATAAAAGTTATCATAGCATAATTTATTATTTACACTACCTATATTTTATTTTACTTGTATAAAACACACCATTCTATGTATCTTTAAGATTTCGCCTGTTTCAATTTTATCCTTTGTATTAAACTAGATCAAAACGCGTACTGTTTTACTTAAATTTGACTTTGTTGCATAGACTAGACCTGTCAGTAGAAATTACTTCTATGTTGTAGTTCAGCGTTTCATCCTAAGTTTTTGTAATTTGTCTAGAAACGTAATCATTTCATGTCATCTGTACCTTGTATTTGTCAATCGTTGCCGTAGCTTAAGTTTTTTAGTTTATTGTTATACTTTTGCTTGTTTTGTGTCTTATGTGTTATCATCCGTGACGTCACCAAACGGCTCTGTCGGAAGACCAGCGTTGGTTGTGACGTGTTTACAACTAACTCATGCTGAGACAGAGACCGATTTGTGACTCAAGGCAAAAATTTGGCTGTGTTGCCTCTTATTTTTAATACATTGTTAATTGTTTTTGTTAATTGAGTTACAAATAAAACATTCTTATTCTTATTCTTATTAATGAATTATGTGAAATATCCAAGGAATTTATATACTAACGTAACTTAGTAGATAAATCCCTTGGCAATATCTATAAAATTAAGCTTTATTTATGATAATTATAATTAGCTACCTCTCAAGTTGCATGGCGTCCTAACAGGGCTCCTAATATCTAGCCCCTAAGTGAAATATTTAAGACCTCTCACGCTGTAGGTATAAGGATTGCAAAATAAATATTTAAATACATGATACTGCTTATGTGAATAAGGTAAATAAATTTTTAAATGAATTTTTGATAAGTATTTCATTTTAGCGCTAAGGGTCTAAGGTGAAAGTAGAGTTAGTGCGTGTTTAGCACTATCAATACTATCATACTTACTAATATTAAAAATGCGAAAGTTTGGATGTATGGATGGATGTTTGTTACCTCTTCACGCTAAAACTACTGAACGGATCGAGCAGAAATTTAGCTAAAGGTAATTCTAAGCCTGGAATCAAACAAAGACATACTTTTTATCCAAATAAAAATGGGATAAAAATTCCCTTTAAACGTTTTCATAGAAGACACTAGTGTTTTCATAAAGTAGTTTAGAAATAAAACATAAAATATATAATTGTTGGCATATGTACCTATTCACGTAAAATTTTGTTTACCTACTGATTTATTTATCAAAATACCTACGCCTCTTATGAAGCAACACATAAGTGTCTAAAATATCAATAAATTTACTTAAACAGTTACTTACAATAGTTACAAAATATACCATAACGAGCATTTCATACAAAGTACGGAAGTTAAGGGGAATAAGAGAAACAATGCCGTACCTTCTTTACGCACGTGTTATTTTAAATAAACCTCCACAAAATTGTATGTCACAATTAATATAAAGAACAGTGAAGCTCTCCTTGTAATACATTTAACGAACTTAGACTTACTTTTATTGTAGGTTCACTTTGCCGGCCACGTGGTTTGCTTAGAAGCTGGGACAGAGCAGTCCGACGCTGTCGCGGTCTCCACGACGACAGACCGGTCCCGACCATTTTACCTACTCTGAACCTTATCATGTGGGTCAAACTTCATGTAGTAAGTCCTTCCGTGTTGCTCTTTCATACAAGTCGGTAAATTATATCTCCATCTCTTTCTTACAAGCAGCGTTTCATCACTGTTTGGACCTGTTAAATTGTTCGTATTCGACATACTAGAATCCTGCTGCTATGCCATGTTTATGCAGTTTATTTTTGTTATTTTGAATCTTATTTCTTGTGTCGTAGAAGTGTTTGTGATTTTAAAATAATTTTGCCTAATTGTTAACCTTGCTAACTTACTAGAACTTCTAAATTATTTCGAATAACATGTAACTGACCTGACTGAACTGAAGTTAGTAAGGTTCCTTTAAGCTAAATGTCGTCGCTTTTCCTTTCGGTTTCGTTCGTGAATTCGTCGTCGTCGCGTTGCTAGAAAAGTTTAGGTATACTTCAGAGTGCAGTAAGTAATGATGTAAAGTAGCATTAGTTAGTTACTGCAATTTTGCTGAGGGCAGACTTGTTCATTGTAGATGATAATAAAAACAATAAATTTTTAGAATGTATACTTATATTAAACTCTATAGATTTTCATCAATTTCCTTGACTTTTAGAATGCAGTAGGCCAAGAAATTCTTGATTCTTCTCTGACCTGTCATAATTTGGCCTAGGTGACTGTAAAATTATGTAACTGTAAAATTATAGTTGTCTAAAGTACTGTCCAAAACCATGAAAAGGTACCGGTCTAGTTCATAATTGGATGGTCTATGAAATTCACTGTGAGTTCTTTGGAAGGTTCGTTTAGCTCTAACACTTGTATCAAGTTCTTCTGTGGAGCTGGGCTTAGCCAAATTCCTGGCACGTATAATGTTTTCTGAGGGCCCAGAGGAGGCCAGTACCTCCCGAGGTTGTGGCCATTAATCCAGATGATACCCTGAACAAAAAAAAACAATTGTAAGTATAACAGAAAACATCAACTAAAGTTACAAGTAGGTATTGGTCGTGAGAGGATTATGGATAAAATAAATGGGCGCCTGTTTCAAATACAGTTGCAACCGCTGTTAAACATTGTTTATATTAATTATACGTTTTGATGCACATTATGTCCGTTTTTATAAGAAAGAGTGCTAGTAGCCTCTTCTACCAAGCCAATTTTACCTTATTCCATCCGGTTGTATCCAAAAACGTATCCAATGGCACCGTATCTGACGTCTCTGGCAGAGTGAATTGGCCTTCAAATAACGTTGGAACTTGGACATCATCTAGCTTGTCTGCCGAATCAACGCCACTATGCACAACTTCGAGTGGATATCCTGTTATCTTCCATGTATCATTCAATGTTTTACGGCCATAACGTACATTTCCTAAAATTCCCTGAAAGATAAAGTAAAACGGGATTGGTAGGTACAATCACACTTAGATAATTTTTAACTGATGCTCTCGGCTTTCGCAAACTAAATACAAACTTTATTTTGCAAACTCAATTCATATTGTCTAAACGAATACCTTGAAATCGTGTATGTGAGATCCGAAATTGATTCGACCTTGGTTTTCGACAAGTAAAGATAGTACTGATCCATTCTTCGAAATTAATGGTAGGGAATAAAGTTTATACATTCTGCTTATTTTGCCTTGGAGTTTCTGAAAACAAAAAACCTTATTTTGGATCCAGTCAGTGGCAATATTCGGCGCATTATATGAACCGAAAAAACATTGCAATTGACTTACAAAAATATAACAATAAATTAAACTTACACCATCCACTAAAACGTAGATCAGATCTCTTGGCTTTTCTATATGAAGCAGGCCATCGGTCTGTGTAAGGGTAGTTTCGTACAGAACGAAGCCTCCGCGTTGCCACAAAGCTTCAAAAGTCGGCAATGGCAAGCCCTGAACGTCTTTGTGTGATTTCCCTAACGCAGCTCTGCCTTCGGGTGATAGAAGGTTGAGTTTCGGATATACTTTGACAACACCATAATTTCCTTTTTGTGAAGGTTGAGGCGGCTCGATATTCGGATCTCCAAAGTTGTGCTACAAAATAAACATTAGTAAAATAATCAAAAATTCATAAACATCTATCCTCAACACTTATTGGGACGTCATTCCAGGCTGGAAATAAACCATAGACTTTGTTTATTGTACTTGGTAGCGGGTATGCTGGAACTTGTAGCCTACCCCCAGGTACAATAAAGGCAGGTGGGTCGGCCGCGCTAAAGTATGTATTAGAGGTATAGAGGTAGAAAGTACCTTTAGCAGAAGTTCCCGTATGGCATTGTATTTCGGTGTGGGGTCTCCCGCCTCAGACAATGGTGCGTCGTAGTCATACGATGTGATATCTGGTTGATACGTTCCGTCGTAGTTAGCTCCTGAAATAACAATTATTTTTATGAGGCATCCTACTTCAGCATAGTATTATTTAAACGTTTTAGAATCTAGTTAGATAACTCAAAGAATATCTAAAATACCAAAAAAATTTTCTTTGTCTACTAATTACATAATGTACATTTTGTAAATATTATTTTCAGATAACACGATTTTATCACAAACATTTTTACAAATATTCCTCGTTGTAAAGATGTAGTTAGACTTAATTAGACCTATAAAAGTGTGTACTTTGTTGGATATATTATACGCTTGCTCCATCAAAAACTAATAAAATAATTTAATAGAAAGCAAATACTAGTTTTACGAATATTATTATTATCAGTCTGATGTGTCCGACTAAAGGGCAAAAGCCTCTCTCCCCTCCTTCCACTCCTCTCGGTTTGCCGCTCATGTCTTGTCGCAAGCATCCAGCTCATCCCACCATCTCCATCTAGGCCTTCCACGTGGCCATCGCCCGTCCGTGACCCAGTCAGTAGCAATCTACGCTCACTGCTGGCCTGATATTCGGCACACATGCCTAGTCCAGCCCAGTCACACTTGAATTTTGCGACTTTTCGGCTTTTAGTTTTACCAAATACAACATAATTTTAAACTGTCCCTTACCAGCAGTAAACTCGAAGTTGGAGCCACCGAAGAAAACGTAGATGTTTACGTTGATATTGTTTTTAAGCATGTCCTCTAGAGTTTTCACAACACTTGCAGTGGAAACATTAGCCATAGGCTCTCCCCAATGAGTCAACCAGCCAGGATAATACTCCGAGTTCATGAGCGGACCACTAGGCATGAAATTACGCAATGAACGGAACAACTCTTGGGCATCTGTGTAGAAGAAAATCAGCTTTATACTTTGTTTATACACAAGAGCTCAAGGTTCCACAAGTGGAGCTCAGAGGTCGAGAAAGTAAAAGCACTGGCTTGCTTACGTTGGTTTTACCAACGTAAGCAATAAATACATACTCATGGATAATTAACACATTAGGTACATAATGTTCACAATAACCTCAGAAATTTTTATCGAGTTGCGGGAAGACATAATAAATTGAATTAAATTGAGAGAAAATAAAATATAATTGGTAAGGTACATCAAAATAACAATTACATACCATTGGAACTGGGTCCAAAGTCTATGGTAGTGAGAGTGCCAGGGATAGCTCCGTTAGAGAAATAGGAGTAGCCAGGACCATCGGTGGTGTACAGAATTGCGTTAGTGCCCACATGGTTTGCAATTATGTTTCTCTGTTGAATTTTATAGGGCATGTCGCTGCCGTAACTCCCATATTCATTTTCAATCTGAATTTATACATCAACTCATTAACTACATGCCTAGATGGGTTGGTATTTTAGTTAGTTTTAGGAAATAGCGGTACAGGAAAATACAAAGAGTTAATATGTATGAACGTATATTACCTGTACTAAAATAATAGGGCCACCCTTTCCAAATAACAAGGGTCCTAATTGTTCGAATAATTTGTTCATCCAGATTTCAGTTTCGCTTGCGAAATCTGAAAGTAAAATTGGTGTATGAGTCATACGCGTTTGAACTTCAATACTTGGTACTTTTTATATCTATCATGTCATATTCTTTGTTATTAGGATTTTATGTTAATACGTTATTGAATTTCCTACCTTTATCGGTTGTTCGTAACTTGATGTCAGGGTATTTGCTTAATAGCCAGTATGGAAGACCACCCTGTGAAATAAATTTGGTAAACATTCATATGATGGTAGGTACTCACCAATACATCTTATATTCTCTTTAAAATTTTCTAAAATTTTTTAAAATTATCATCAGAAAATATCTCAAATTTTTACCAAGTCCCTTTCAGCGCAAATATAGGGCCCCGGTCGTAAAAGAACGTGCAAGCCTTCTTCTGCTGCTATTTTCACAAATGATGCGACGTCGTAATCATTTTCAAACCTATACTGCCGTTCTTCTGGTTCGTGAAAACTCCATTCTATATACCTGAAAAAAATATACACCTTATTATACATGTGAGTGACATACCTATGTATAAAGTCAGTGTGTGACAAAACTCCATTCAAAATTTATGTTGACAAAATTTCCATTCCATGCAAAAACGGTTTGCTTCTCAAATCAACCCACCTGAATAAAATAAAGCTTAATGTAAATGTTGGCAAGAATGTTCAGAAAAAAAATTATATGGCTACCCAACTTTTTTTCTAAACATTTTTTCCATGCTATACTCGTAACTGCTTATTGTCAGGAATCAGAAAGTATTTTGTAACTTACGTGGAGACAGAATTGAGTCCAGCAGCCTTAAACTTGCGAAGACGGTCCCGCCAGTAATGCGCTGGCACTCTGAAGTAGTGCAAGGATCCTGACACAATGTGCAGTCTTTCACCGTCGACCATGAAGTTGTCACCTTCAATGGAGATGTGGTGACTCGCATTTTGAGACTGAGATATAAAAACAAACGTGTTATAAGCACACAAAAATTATTATACTGCATACCAGGTGTTTATGACTATAATTTCGCAATTATGGTGCCTGTAGATATTTTAGATATGCAGGTGAACCTGGTAACCAGATGAACAAATAAATATGAACAAACCAGTTTTACCTATTAGTGTTTGTATACTTATTATTGGAATGTCTTCGAACTTATTTATTGTGTGAATAGCTGCTGGAATGCATTGTCATTAGCTCAATTGAGAAGGTGATAAAACGTAACCTTGATACCTATTTACCAATATTTTTACACAAAAATACTTAGAATAAAATCACCTCAAATAAGAATACAGCCGAAAAAATCTCAGATACTTATTAATTCTCACCATATTGATTGCGCTTATAGTATAATTGAAAATGTGGAACACAATTTTTTTATTCAACACAACACCGGCATTTGCAACATTTTACAACAAACTAAACGTATGTTACTTTGAACAAACTCTTTATCTTTATCGTGCGAGCTACATTACAATGTACCTACTTACATATATGCCTAGATTGTCTGTTGATACCTGGTTTCAGTTTATGAACGAAAATTTATGAAACTGTAACTTTCGCGCAGGGACGAGGGAAATTTTCGGACGTAGTCGCAGTAACAAATAAAATGAAGCACTCGATAGTCAGTCTACCCTCTGTACGTACGCTACACACTCACACATTGATATCAATAGTCAGCCCATCGTCCGCCATTACGGCTTTAGACACCAACAGATTTACACCATTGTACAAAATGAAAAATGCCTTCTTGTGTTGTCAAATGTTGCCGAAATCACAGTCGTTTCGTCAACAAGAAACACGGGATCACATTTCACAGGTCAATTTCCTAGTTCATCAACTTATCTCTTCGATTTGACGCACTATTATTATCAACAGAAAAATCACAATAAAATGATAAATCTCGCCCGTGCTGCCAACATGTAGACATATAAATTTCCTGAATTGAATCCTCATATTTATTAACCTTAAATTATTATTGAGGTAGGTAGGTACTTTAAATGAGTTTAACTTAATAATTTTGGTTGTCTATGTAATGGTGTTCAATGTTTTTTTAAACAAATAAAATTTAACTTGTTTTAAAATAATGTAAATATAACAGGTTTTTACTTATATATAACAAAACTCTATTATATTAATAATTTGAATCGTTTTCTATTTGTGTGAGCTAAGCTACATAACGGCTGGACCCATTTTGATAAAACTTTCACTGACGGCGCGTATACATAGAACGTCCGTTTTACGGGATCCTGTATATCGGATCCGTCGCTACTGGAAGTAGGTAACCATTCACACAGCATTTACAGCATCCGTTATATCGGATCCGTTTTCGGTGGTGGCGGTGCACGGTGGTACACGGTGGTGTACGTCCGTGCACGGTGGTGCAATTCGAGGCACGGCCGCTGGTGCACGGTGGTGCATGTCGGTGCGCGGTGGTGCAAGTTGGTGCACTGTGATGCACATCCACACACAATGATGCAGTGCATGGCGGTGCAACTTGGTACACGGTGGTGTACGTCGGTGAACGGTGTTGCACGTCAGTACGGGGTGATGCACGTCAGTGCACGGCGATGCACAATGATGCATGGTGGTTTTCGGCAGTGCACGGTGGTACTCAAGAGTGCACGTCGGTGCATGGTGCATGGTGGTGCACGGCCAGTGTACAGCACGGGCACAGCACGGGCGGTGCACAACTGACTACTGCACGGTTCGCGAAGCTTGCGATGCACCATCGTGCACCACCATGCATCTCCATACTGCCGTACACCACCGTGCCCCGTCGTGCACCAATGTGCACCACCGTGCACTGACGTGCATCACCGTGCACCGCCGAGTACCACCGTACATCATTGCCGTGCACCCTCGTGATACTAGCTGGTGCCTGCGACTTCATCTGCTTAGAATTAGTACTTCGAGTAGCTTATTTTCTTGCGCGGGCGTAGCCGCGGTTTGGTCAGCTAGTCACCAATAACTTAGGAATACTGTCATGTATGTGAACTAGCTCATACAACTACATACATACGCCATCACGACTGTGTCGGTCGTGTAAAACGGATACTGCATATTTTGTCGGTCCAGTATTTTTACGGGATCCGATATACTGTATTCTGTGTATCTTAACTAATCATAAATTTATTGTTTCAAATTGTATTCATAAATAATTTTTAGGACAAGGATCTTAAAAACATGAAAATAATTGGTATTTTTTTCTTCTGTTGGCAACTCTCTAAAACACTCACACTAAGTGACAGTCCATTGCTGTGCATCACTTTTGATTCGATAGAATTCCGTCCGAAAATTTTACTCGTCGATGCTTTCGCGATTGGTTACCATATAACCTCCTTATTCATAACTAGCACCTTCGCCCCGCGTTTTATCGGGATAAAAAATATAGCCTAGGTATATGTTATTCAAGGTCTCAAACTATACCTATACCAAATTTCAGCCTAATCGGTTCAGTGCTTTTTGCGTGAAAGAGTAACAAATATCCATACATCCATCCATACAAACTTTCACATTTATAATATAAGTAGGATAGTCTGCTAACTTAAAGCATTGCTAATTCTCACGGTGTCTTCTTCTATTGAATTAAGTCAGAGTGAGAAATAACACTGCTTAGCAGCTGTTTTAACCCTTAATTTAGATTTGTGAAGTATACCGGACATCAACTTCCAAAAAATATTTACCAAAAACCGGACGCTTCCCGCCTCAAATATTAGTTTGGGTGCTTTTGGCACATATTTGATATTTCCCCTAAAAATCACCAAGGTCATGCGAACGCAGGTTTCTCGTCATTGGCCGTCATCATCGGAGGGAGGACCTGTCGCGCAGGCTCTCGGTAAGTGATGTTTTTCTTATTATTTTTGTTATATGATAACATCTGATAATAAGGTATACTTATTTCATTGAATATTAGCGATGGTACATATAATTATAAGGTCCATGAAATGATTGTTTTTTGTGTTATTGTTATCTAAATATTGATGTCCAGTATTCTTCCCATTTCTAAATATGTAGTGAAAGAATAATGTTATCGATGTGTATTATACTGGACATTTGCTCGGTTTACCGTAAACAAGATAAATTCAGAAAAGTGCTGGTTTTTTTTATTAATTTTTTTTTTTAGATAATAACCCAAAATACAACATAATATTATAAGTGTTAAGTACTGAAATGTGTTTTCACTTTTTTTTTTGTTTGTTATAATTATGAAATATGTAAATTTTTATTGTTTATTGTTTTTTTTTAATTTCAGAACATCTACAAGTTCTCAAAAGGAAAATAACTTGTTGGACTTGTTTTCATCAATAATGTGTCATCGGATGGCGATATTACCGAATCGGACGAGGAAGAAATAGAGAAGTATAGATCCTCTTCAGAAGCTCCTTCTCAAGATACATCCATTGAACGGCTGAATTTGCTTAATAAAAACTCTCCAGACAGTCTAGATATCATTGAACATAGTGACAATGAAGCTCCGCCTACCCTTATTGTGGGATAAGTTTTCCTAACTCCGAATGGGATCGAATATGAAAATATCGCGAGTTTGTCCTCTTTAACATCATTGGCGTCTCCCATTTGTGAGTCTCCTTCCACTTCTTTAATTGCAATTGCTTCTACCGTCGTGTTTTTTACTGAACCAGCCGCAACCGCCAAGAAAGAAATCGATAAAACCGATTACAAGAGCCAAAACGAAAATAATCGCAAAAGTGAACGCATTGAGAAAAAAGTGAAAGAAGATAATTCCTACTTTGTACGCATGGAAAAAGCAACAGTTTAAACATAAAGCTACGATTGAAAAAGATGAATTAATAATGATAATAATAAGTCATAATATGAAAATATTTTTATAGTATTGTTCTATCTGATGTCTGATGTTCTATAATAGAAAATAATAAAAACTAGGGGTCTTTATAAGATACCTAATTTTTATTATTATATGTGCATGCTATTTTTTAAGAGTTTATGTAAAAATATTGGGTAAAAATCAACTAAATTTTCGATTTGTGTTCCTATTTCAGACTGAGTACAATTAAGTATTATTTATTTTGTCATTTCATGTTTTTTTAGTAAATTTGATATTTTTTGTAAAAAAATAGGTTTTTTATTCAAACATATTCATTGAAACCATTTTTCAACACTTTTAGAAAAAGTGTACTATACTGCACATGCAACAAACACTTACTTCTTAGGGGATTTAGAAATGTCCAGCATACTACCCACCCCTTATCTCAGAAACTACTGATAAGAGATTTTTTTAGTACTATTTCCGTCATTATCTATCCCTTAGCACCCCCAAAATCGATAGCAAACACATAAATTCAAAAAAAAGTGGTTCGGGCAAATTAAGGGTTACGTTAGCAGACCAATATGAATAAGGGGGTAGGTATGCCCCTTTATTTCTCACTCTGACTTACGTCAATAGAAGAAGACAGAGTGAGAATAAGCAATGCTAAGTTAGCAGACTATTATGAATAAGGGGGTTAAAGATTATTTATCGGGTATTTATCGCGTAGCTTTTGTTTTTTTCGATAATTGATGACGGTCGGGCGCGGTCAGTACCTACCTGCTTGGGTAAGTGACCGCGTGACCGCCATGAAAATTTTTCTTTTCACTTCTCTTGCTCAAAAATTGTATCATAATAGTGTAGCTTAGCGGGCCTAAAACTAGAGTTTAATACCTCGGGCTAAAAAGTATTTTTTCTTTTTAATTTTTGTCTAAAATCATCAGCCCCTAAAAAGTATTCGTTCTCTTACATAAAAACTCGACTTCTTGGTGCACCGTCAATCTTTTTTTTGAAAATAGCACCGTCTTGGTGATCTTTTATGAAGGTTGATTCTTCCCTTCACGGTAGAATGCGAACTGTTTCGTTGCGGGTTAAATAGAGATTTAAAAAAAAAGATGGTATTGGCGCTAAATCTCTAAAATTATCTTCATTCCAAATCACAAACTTTTACGTTTAACACTCGACTTTACTTCCAAATCGTGAACGTGAAAAATGTCATCAAGTGATAGTGAAGATGCTAATAATGCAAATGGAAGAAAAGTAAGGATGGGAGTTATTGGATATTTTGGCTACCGGTTATTAGTTGGGTATTTTGTTTCAATACCGCTAGTACCACCTGGTACCCAATAACGTTACAATACTCTATACCTGTCCTGATTTCTACCCAATATATGTATTTCTAACCGATTTGGTTAATAACTTTACGGGTGAACGGTCCGCTAGTACCTATGCGTAGATGATAGGTAGATGATAGGTAGATATAGTATAGGTATTGAAGCGTTGGGTAGTTATGGATCACGGTTGGTTAGGCGCGATGCTCGCTTTGCGCAGTTATTCCCTAGCGGTATGCGGATTTTACAATAGCGTTTGATATTTTAGGACCATGATAACAGGTACTGAGTTAGTTATTGAATACCGGACTCATCTCTAAAGAAAAGGGCAAAGAAATAATTATGAATCTGTTGCCGACAAAATCACGTGGAATATATTTAAATAGTTACTAAAACTTTATGAAATGGAGAGATGAGAAACGTGTGGATTCTTTTACAGAAGGGGTTTTTCTCACTTATTTTAATGAATTATCGAAAAAATTCAAATCGTCGACTCTTTGGAGCGCATATTCAATGTTAAGAATGACCTTACAAACAAAACACGACGTCGATATTAAAAAATATGTAAATTTAACGGCTTTACTGAAGAATTTGACCACTGGATACAAGGCAAAAAAATCTAAAGTCTTGACGACACAAGAAATCGAAACATTTTTAAATAACGCTCCAAATATACCGAATACTTGGCAACAAAGGTAACCTACTTATGTACTCTACTCAAACTAAATAAATAGATACCTACCTACATACCTAAATTATGTACCTAGGTTATTACGATTATTAACACACTTATTTTTTTGTTCAACAGGTTGCTTTAATTTATGTAATCAGCAGTGCATGCTGAGGAATAGAGCTTGCCAATATAACGCTAGAAGACGTAGAAACGGATACAAACCTACAAGCTGTGAGTCTGCCGAACACGAAAACAAACAAAGAGCGTAAATTTGTCTTCAGTGGAGAATACCTTAATATAGTTAAAGCCTATCAGGAGTTACGTCCCACTAATGTTTCAACGAGAAGATTTTTTCTAAATTATCAAAATGGTAAACGCACAAGGCAAGTCATAGGCAAAAATAAATTTGGTAACATGCCTAAAGATATTGCCACTTATCTAAATTTACCAAATCCGGAACTCTACACGGGCCATTGTTTCTGCAGAACATCCGCGACTCTGTTGGCGGACTCTGGTGCGAATATAACGACATTAAAACGGCACGGTGGATGGAGGTCCGATCAAGTGGCTGAACGTTATATAGAGGACTCTATACAAAACAAGTATCACGTCACGCAACGGATTACGGAAGGAATCAATATTCTACCAAACATTACGGAACCCCAAGCATCTACATCGCGGGATTGGATGAATATGTCAACTCAGCTGAAGCCGCACTCAGATCTTAATAATGCAGGAAACTCAAGCATGAGTCGAGTCTCTCCAACTTTTACTCCACAACAATCAACTCAAAATATTATCACATCCCAATCACAGAGAACCGAAATAAAATTGCCCAGGAAAAACATATCACTAAACATTCAAAATTGCTCTAACTGCACAATTAATTTTTAATAAAATTTCTGAAAATTGACTAATTTTGAATTGTTTTATTTTCTCGCAATCGAAGTGAAAAGTAGAGTGTTTTAACTCGGTCTTGTCATCCTCCCTCGCTACGCCCGGGAGTATAATAACCTCGTATATAATGGGATGGTTTAGTCCCTTGTAAAACAATCTACTATTTTTCGATTACTTATAAAAATGTCTGTTCTAATTCGCTTTCGAACAATGTATCTGCGTTCTTGCATAGATCGTAATAGAAAAGCAAAAAAAAACAAGCATTCCATACAATGTAAAATTGAAAATCCTAAAGCATATAAAAACATTATTTTTTGAAAATTTATTCGGGGCAAGCGAAATAGGTAGAAGTCTAAAAATAATAAAGTCCCCGTCTGGCAAACCTTCTATTTCTTTTTTTTTATGTTTATTCATGTTTTTGCAGTTTCGGTTTTAAGCCAAATTCGAAATAAGGAGGAGGTTCTATGTTCAGCTCCAAGCATGTTTATTTTCTCAAAAGGAACCCTTATAGGATCCCTTTGTTGTCCGTTTGTCCGTCTGTCAAGGCTCTTTTCTCAGGAATGCGTGGAGCTATCGAGTTGAAATTAACATCAAATACTCAGGTCCGTAAACTCTTGGAGCCGTGATATAAATCACTTCTAAGTTAACGCAATCAAAAGTTACAGCAGTTTACGCCCAATTTTTGGAATTTTCCACATGCACACAAAACCTTTAGGGTATTTCCCGTTGACCTAGAATCATGAAATTTGGCAAGAAGCAAGGCCTTATAGCACAAGTAAAGGGAAAAATCCAGTCAAATTTTTAGTTTTTTCACACAAGCAAGTTATTTCCTTTTTAAGTTACGATCTATTAAAACGAGGCAGGCTGTAGGTTATATGAAAAAAAAAACGATCAATAGCTCTCTGTCAACTTATAATCTCTGTAATTCCTTCAATTACATTTGATTACATATGGTCAACCAATTTACTAGAAGGTTTACAAGTTAATTGGTTGACAACCATACAATAAAATTTGATTTAGGAATACCTACAATTTAATTGATCAATGAATTCAGTCTGTAGGTAAATATTTTAACCATAAATATATTTTAATGTTTACTTAATGTTTGTTTAATATTCATTTATTCTCAAAAAGACAAATTATATAATGTCACTTACATGAGAACTGGGTTCTTAGTTATGTTCAGATACATAGGTTGTGGTCGTTCAATAGCTGACTCATTTAAAGTGTTCACTTGATAAGAAGTGAATTTTACAGCGCATTTTTATTTTATTGAATTAAATAAATATTATAGCATTGGTTTACCTTAATCACGCTTCCTGAAGCTCGTATAGCGCGGTTTGGCTGGGCTTTGAGAATGTCAAATGAATTCAGTAGTGCCACTATTAAAGCCAGTCCCCATACCGGTGCTAGCATCTTCACCTTTCTAAAAATCACAAAAGAATAATTGATTAAGAACAACATAACCTTATTTTAATAAAAATAAATAAAATTAAAATAATTTATTTCAGACCCGTAATAGTGGTCCGTAATGAGAGTACATGGAAGAAATGCAAATGATGTCTTGACCTTATTGACCTTGCCATAATAATTAGTAGGTCTCTGGCCGTGTGGCCGCGTACGAATATAGACCCCTCCAACTCAACCCATGGATGTCGTAAGAGCCGATTATGGGAACCTACCAGAGGAGTAGCTTCCTTCTGAGTATTTTTCAACGCCAACACTGCGATCACCAATCCGCCTGCCAAGCGTGGTGATTGATTATGGCAACCTACCGGATATGGATCCTGGACCGGACTATCTCTAGGTTGGTAATTAGCCTACTTGTAAAAATATGCCTACCAAGTTAATTGACCCATTTTTAAATAGTATAGGTACCCGAACTTTATACATTAAATAAATTAGCTAGTTACACTCATTGCCTAATGAACTTATTGAACAATTCTTCGCGAAGGTTCTCTTGAACTTTAAAACAATTGTTTTCCTGGTTTAGTAATGAACAACTAAAATGTAGATACTTACCTATATTTATTATTTTGTGTAGGTATGTACCTAAATGTTCAATTGATACATGTTATGGAATGACTTATCTATTTCTTTATTTTTATATATAATAGAAAAATTTCGTGTCACAGTGTTTGTAACCAAACTCCTCCGAAACGGCTTGACCGATTTTAATGAAATTTTGTGCCTATATTTGATAGGTCTGAGAATAGGTTGTTAACTAGTTTATATACCCCTAGGTGATAAAGGTGGCCCACCCCAAAATTTTAAGTAAAGTAAAGTATCGTTTATTACATGAAATACATGTTCAAGGTACAGGTGTTTTTATGTCTATTTTTATTTCTCACTCATTTTTTTTTATAATTTGTTATTAAAAAATACATATAACCCTCAATTTTCATCTTTCTCATACCAACCCATTTCTTAATAGCGATATTAGTTAGTACTGTAATAATATTTAACACTCAGGAGTCGATGTCGAAACAACCAACGTTTTCCGGGTCAGATTGTATGTATAATTATAAAAATATGGAGTGCCGTTTATCGATAGGTTCCAAGTCCCCCTGACAGCTTCCAAGTCTCGTATTACATGAGTTTTGGTTTTACATATTAAATTTGTTGTTTTTAAATCAAACAGTTTGTTATATTCATTTTTCCGAAAAATTCTAGTTTTAACTTATTTCTGGATAGATAAAAAATTACATCAAATTTACCAAACAGGGAACGATTAACGTCACTGTACATTATTTAAAATGTTTATGCAATTTAACTAAGGATAATTAATATCTTACTACTCTTTACCGACCCCACCTAAGCGGTAAAAGGACAAGTAAATTACGAATTTTTAATACTACTTACATATTTGAAACTATTTCAATACGCTCAATCAATCCAATTTTAATGTGTGCGGGCTAAAGGTAAAAGTAAATAAATAAATAATTCTGACTGTACAATAAAGGTGTTTCAGCTTCTTACTTGACATTCTACGGTAAATGGCAGTGACCCGAGTTGGAGCGCGGCGAGCCTGGCAGTGAACCGTATTGACCCCGAGAAACTAGCAACAGTTGAAGTGAAGGTAGGGTACAGCGGCTATCTTATCAAAGTAGGCACTTTACCTATATTTAGTAGCTCGACCGACGCGTCCACACTTCACGGCACTAATATGTAGACTCCACGGACGGGTAACGAAATATGGACACAATGCTCATTAATGTAAAGACGGCGCGACGGGCATGTGGATCGGATTGCAAGCAATAAACTTGTGACAAATTATTTGTGTCCAAATCCAAAACGATTGTTTATTACTTATTGTGTCAAAGATTTTTACACAGTAAGGAATATAATATATTTATTTCCATTAGCTACCATAATTTTGAAGGCTTTAGATCAGGTGTTTATAGCAATGAGTTCACAATAACCACCGTAATTTATAGTTAGATTGTCAATAGATGACCTAATCAAAAGCAACATGCTAGCATAGCGTTACATTCTCTTTGCATGTTTTGTATTCTCTTTGCATGCTAGGCTAGAATACGGTTAATGGAAAACTTTTTTTGATAGATCTAAGAAATAGCAAAAAGCTAGGGTAAGCAAAAATCCTCAATCTACGCAAAAAGCCAACATGACGTCACCCATCAATCATGTGAGATACGCAACTCTTTGGGGGACAAATACAACAAGGGAGGGGGAAGAGAAAAGAGGGCGTAGAGAGACTGAGTTGAACGCGCGGTTGCATAACCGGACAAACAGGTGCTTCATTTTCCTGGATTAATTACATCATACCTGTATTTGGAGACAATAGGTACCTAGGTGTACAAAACTTCTTTAATACTTTGTTGTAAGCATCTACAAAAAAATACGTGATTTTGGATAGGTGAATGTCACAGAAATATATCGTTGGGTGTCTAAAACCTCATCAGGTATTACCACTTGGAAGGGTTAAAAAGTTACGACAAAATATCGCATGATTAATGGCGGGTTGTCTCCGTTTCGTACATTCTTTTGATAAGCAAATTAAAAAAATATTACGGAAGTTTGTACACTGGCTACCTGGACAGTCAAAGTAAAAACTGTTTTCTATATAACTTCTGACCACGCCCGACGTTGTTTAATTTCGGTAATCGGTACTCAACGTGGTATGGATGGACATTGGCCCTTAATTATGAAATCTATTTTATTTTTATTATTTGTTGATATCTTTCACTTTCAAAATTAGCAAAAAAATTTCAAAATCGACTTTCAAAATTTGCGAAAAACGTGTATTTTGTATGGGATATATTGTATCGGCACCTAATGGAGCCTCTATTTTTATGTTTTTGTTATAGCGGTATAATAAATACATAAATACTCTTAAAATTGCAACTGTCTACCTTTTATACTTCATGAGTCAGACGGACAGACAGACGGCGGAGGCTTACTGTTTAATTTTAATTTTAAGAATTTGACCTGTTCTAAGTGTACATTTATTGTATTTACGGAAATAAAGAAACTTTGATTTTGACTTGACTTAGAATAATATCATAAACAAAAAAAATAAGAGGTAAAGATAATTAGTCTATGGTCCGCCCTTTGGCACCTTTTGGGTACGGAATTCTAAAAAGCTTGAATTTTCGAATAGCAAGCATTCAGAAAATTTGTTTTTATGGCGTACACTAACTTATTTGAGCTCTTCTTTGCTCTTGCGGTATGATAGGAGAGTTAGATTGCCTTAGAAGGAGAACGATTGTAATAATGATGGTAGGTACCTGATTACATATTTCGTTGAAAACATTTCAAGATTCCTAGACTGCACACTGTTGCTCACCGAGTTCTAGTCTCTAGTATTATAAATCTATGGAGTAGAGACGTAGTCGTCTCCTAAGTCTTGTGCTGTAATAAGAAAAGGTAAGATTAGATTAATATATAACAATTAAGGAGTCACCTCGGTAGTATTGTATTTTCTTTGGGAGTCACTAGCTAGATTCAGAAACACGTACATAATTAAATAAAACCTTGCCAACCATAGATTTAGGTAAAAAATGTAGGTCTATGCTGCTAACACAGAGTTGTACGTACTAACACGTAAGGTTTGTAATATCCATCAACGTAAACCAATTGTAGGTATTACCTACTTACTCTCTCCATGAACTATTTTTATGTTTCTGATTTTTATGTTTCGTACCTTCCAGTAGCGAGTTTTCCTGTAAGCATTGTAAGCATTATTATTACGTTTGTTGTAGGTATTTGAGGTTATCGCTATTAATAACAAATAATAAACTTCGTGAATATTTTGCATATAGGTAAGTGGGTACCTCTCTATACCTTAGTATATAAACGTTACTCTATGTACAGGTACTTATGTATTTATTTAAAACTCCAATGGTCTCACCTCGTAAATAGCTTAATATTTTATTCAGTATCACCTCGGAGATTAATCTCGCAAAACAGTATTATTATTTATCAATTTATTATACTTAGGTACTTATTAGGATTTTGCAAAGAGAATACAAAGTACTTTTTGTATACGGGAGAAAAGAGTACACATAATACATTACTGGGATCAGACTGGAATTTTACTTAAAACTGTATAAAAACTCATGAAACTAAATATATATTATATATAAAACAATATAAAATACGCTTATGGACTTATCGACCTACTTACCTATATTAAAAACAAAGATAATAATAACCAGATAATAACCATATCATAGAAACTTGTACCGATCACTCGAAGCCAAAAAAATAGTAACTACTCTCATAAACTATATATAATTAATACTTATAATAAAACTGTAACAGGTCCAATTCTGGACATTGAAGAAATTTAGATTTTTTTTTGGGGGCCACTCTATTTGTATTGTCGATACTGATGCCAAAAATGTATGTCTGTCTGTATCTTGGCCGCGCATGACTCTGAAACTACTGAATGTATTGAAATAAAACTTAACATGATTTAAGTTCATATTACGAGAAAGGGCATAAAATACTTTTTATCCCGAAATTCATTAGGGTTCCCTTGGGAAAGAAATTTCTCGGCCTCGCATAACGCCGAAACTACTCAATAAATTCAAATGATACTTAGGATAAATTGAGTTCATACTGCAAGAAAGGGCATAAAATACTTTTTTTTTATCCTGGTATTCAGAAGGGTTCCCTTGGGAGAGAGGATGTATGTGAAATTTTGGGACACGCATGGCGCCGAAACTAATGAATGTATTGAAATGAATCTTGGCACAATTTGAGTTCATACTACAAAGAAGGATCATCATCATCATCATCATCAGCCCATACACGTCCACTGCTGGACATAGGCCTCCCCCGTACGACGCCACAAGTAGCGGTCCCGAGCCGCCTCCATCCATCCCTGCGACCGCTACGATGTCGTCGGTCCATCGAGTGGATGGTCTCCCATGTATGAGGGGATTTGCCATAATCACCACGCTTGGCAGGCGGATTGGTGATCGCAGTATTGGTGTTTAAAAAAATACTCAGAAGGAAGCTGCTGCCCTTCCTCTGGTAGGTTCCCTTAGTCGGCTTTGACGACATCCACGGGTTGAGTTGGAGGGGTCGATATTCGTACGCCGCGGCCCCACGGCTTAAAAGAAGGATATTAAATACTTTTTATCACGAATTTCAGAGAGTTCTATTGGGAGAGGGGATGGAAGTAAAATTTCTTGGCTGCACATAGCGCCGAAAATCCTCAAGGAGTTCAAATGAAACTTGGTACCAGGGACTTTTTTCGGCTACCGTTGTAACGGTTAATCAGTGCAAATGGATTTCGGTACAGGTTAATTTAACGAAAAGCACTGTAGTTATTTAACCGGTTTTGTATTTCGGCTACCGAAATCGGACAAGCGCGTTGCGGGATATGCCGCGCGGGGCAAGGGCAGTAGAGAGCTAGAGCCCCCCACAGTGGGGGGCCGGTGGGGGGCACCGTCAGTGGGGCCCAAGGCAGTGTGGGCCCCAGGCAGTGTGGGCCCCAGGCAGTGGGGGCCCCGGAAGTGGGGGCCCTCACGCAACGGGCCCTCCCAGTAGCCCACACAGTGGGGCTCCTCAGTTCCCCGCAGTGAGACCTCAGTAGCCGCCACAGTGGGGGGCATCGGCTGTGGGGGCCCCCGGCAGTTGGCCCCCCGCACCAGCAGTGGGTCGCCCAGCATTGTTGGAGCCCCCGGCAATGGGGACCCCGGAAGTGGGGGCACCTGGTAGTGGGCCCCCCGCTGTGGGGGTACCACTGTTGGGGGCCCCAACAATGCCAGGGGACCCACTGCTGGTGCCCCCACTGCACGGCCACCAGTAAATTTATACTATACTTCATTAATAAAAATAAGTAAGGTAATCTCTAAATCTACTGAGCCAATTTTAAAATTTCTTTTACCAATTGAAAACCACGTTATTTGTGACTGTTATAGGCTATATATATTAACAACTAAAAATTTTTACCGGCCAACGAAGTGGGCACGGGTCAGCTAGTCCACAATAAAAGCATAAATTATAATAAGCGAAATAAATTGATATTTTATTTGTGTTATTAAATAATTACTCCTACCAGTAGCAACATGCACTCCGTTCACCATTATCAGTATAACGCAATACAGGTCAGGTACAGGAGACCAGGATAAAGGATACCTAATAACTAATAAGAGTAAGTCGCCAAAGAGGAAAAATTACTACAAAACCACAAACATGATATACCTACTAGCTGCGCCTTACAAAACCTAGGTACATTTGACAGTTGCCAGTCTGAGCTTGGTCTTGGAAGAATGAAATCACCTTTTTTATTAGCTTATCCATCACTTGTCCATCACAGAGATATTGGTCTAAGCAAGGAATAATGAAAATTTTCTAGCTCTATGAGTTTAAGGGGGCTCCGTGAAAAATAGCCCAACTCCGCACCGTTTAAATTTTTTCTATAAAACGAATCTAATATGAGGAATGATACAAATAATAAAATATGACCAATATTATTATAATATGAACATACATAATATGAACATTGAAATTGTTTTGAAAAAATGTTAATTTGCGGTGCGCCAGATACTCACCAGCTCTCGGGTCACGCGTCCTAGGGTCTCGACTCCACAAGGGGTGCAAATGCGTACTCCGACGAGACTTGCATATTTGCGCCTTTTGAGCTCCTCGGCCAAATCTGAACTGCATCCTCGGAAGATGGGAAGCTGCAATTGTGTCGACGAATGTAGCGCCCCACACAATGGGCCTCCCCAACTCCCATGAGACTAGTGTCATACCTTCGGATCACTTACCATTGCAACGTAACGTAACGGATCATTCGGTTCGAGAATAGCTGGTACGTTAGGGTTCATTCACACAGCATCTGTTTTACATTATCCATTTATTTTCCTGTGATGGCGTATGTAGCTCTAGGAGCGAGTTTACGCACCTGACAGTATTCCGGATCCAGTAAACAATGTTTTCCAGTAGTGTCCGTAAAAAAGGGTCCGGTAACAATTGTTTACTGGATCCGGAATAGAGTCAGGTGTGTGAACTTGTTCCTAGAGCTACAAACGGATGCTGTGTGAATGAGCCCTTAGCGGTCACAAAAGTGGCGAGATATCCAACTGGCAGACCTAGTACATGATAATCCGTGATAATAATTATACTAATTACGAATCTTCATATCTTAAAGAAAAGATACAATATTGAAGCAGTGTTTTAATGTTTTTTTTTCTTTTTCCTGTGAGCGTTAAATGGCTGCGCTAAATTTTCGTATTTTCTATTGTGATTTATTATAAAACTAGACAAAATATTGTAAAATGAAATATTTTAACGTGTAGATCCAGATATTGGTCATATTATTTCATAATTAGTTTAATTACTTATTAGATTCGTTTTCAATCAATCAACCAAAGAATCATTTATTCGTAAATAAAAGAAAAAAGTTTTACAGAAAAACGGGAATTGGGATAGACTTCAATTAGAATTTAAAATTGTTTCGTGGAGCCCCCTTATAACGGAGATGGAGTATAATATGAAGTCATAGAAAATAATTTTTGCCTACGGATGCAAGCTACTTTCGGTGAATTGCGTATGGGCCGATCGTTCTACAAATGTCATACGTGTGTCCACAACAATATAAAACGTCAAGTGCACACAAAACCTATATTATTTGAGTTGTTAACCCGTTGACTTAGAGGTAGCACAAAAGTTCGGATCCGGGTTAAAAACGGACCGCGCGGTGAAAATGCACCCTTAGAGAGGCATAAAAAATACGCTTATGGCATACATAAAAAACTTATTACAGGGATCGGGGACTATTGGCGTGGAGAATGTTCGATAATTCTTCCGATTTGTAATGGATATTTCAGTTAAGGCTGGCAGTTAGATATACCTTATTATGGGCTCAATCCATGTTCAGCAAAGCATGTCTACTATTTGTTTCAAATAAATAAAGCCGCAAGGGAAAGCTAATGTTTACTATGTATTTTAGCCAAGTTTTATTGACAATGTACAATATTATTGCTCAGGTGAGACCCCTCCATGTGCAATACCCTAGACATAATAGTACCCATACACACTAAAGTACACAGACGTGCGCAGCGCGAATCGAACCATAAACTCTGGACTACATTTCACGCAGTTTTCACACTAACAATATGTATTAGATGGATTTACCACACATTAGAAAACATATACTTTACGAGCAAACTAAGTACCTACGTATACATGCTAAGCACAATAATTTAGCATGGGTCTTTATTTTTCGTGAACGGCAAAAAAGATGGCGGGGTTATTCTTCGCAGCACGGAAAGCAAACTAAATATATTATTCCATTATAAGAGAGGCTTTTAATTATATTTGTCTTTTTAGGGGTTAACTCGCTACCGGAAGGATTATCTCTTTCGAAAACTGGCAGATTTACTTACCAAAAGTTCATTCTAGCATTAGGCTCTGGTCAATAAGTAGGGGGTCCCACGATCTGGTTGGTGGATAGGCAGGCTGACCTAGTGAACGCGCTTTGAAAGCGACATCGGCATCCACGCATAATAACAGTGGCAGGGAAGGTGGTCCGATCGCGCGGCGGCGGAGCGTTCGCCGCGGACAGTGCGCGCGCACCTCGCCATGCGCACACGCTCGCCACATGGCGCGTCGCCTGGCGCTGCTGGTGCTTCTAGCGGCCGCGGTCGCTCACCGACCGCGCTCCAGCTCCCAGGATATCTCTGACTCGGAGCCCGACCCCTTCCTCCTCTGGGACGATTACGACGACTCCCGCGACACCACCCCGCGACCGCGTATACGAACCACCCCTATTACCAAAGTGATCTTGAGGGGCAAAGGACCCAAAGTGAATGTGACTGTTAAAAACTCAAAGGATGAGGACAAAAAAGTGGTTAAAACAACGAACATTAATATAGAGAGTCATACGAATTTTATAGTGACGAAGTCACCTCCATTAAAGGCGAACGGTGTAACAAAGCAGCCGATGGTTCAGCTAGACGGGCAGTACATCCTGGTGCAGGCTCCCGAGGAGTACCCGGCCAGGAGGACCACGAAGAAGCCCACGACGCGGCGGCCACCCTCGACGCGTCGGCCCACCACCCGCCGCCCGCCCACCACGCGCCGCCCAACCACCCACCCTGCACGTCGCACGCCTAAACCAACGAAAGCTCCAACTAGAAAAACTACATGTCCACCTAAAAACCCTGGGTGGCTCCCTTCATTCTTCCAGAATAACAAACTGGTAAAGAAGACACCAAAGAAACCGGAAAAATCAGGTTGGTTTATAGGTAGGTCTACTTTCAAACTGGTGGAATGCTAGTTAACATTGCGGTTTTTGTACGGGTATCACGGCCGTATCTAACTGCAATCAGAATGATCACTATAGAAACGAGGTAATTTTAAAACTAGGAAGTGTAGTGCACATTTAAATATCGTGTCCGTTTGCAGTACTGTCATATGCCGCGCATACCCAATTGACAAAGAAAATAACAATCAAATAATATAAAGAAATTAAACGACATCGTATTTACAATTGAAACAATTGAACTGCAGACTGTTGCAAACAATCTACAGATAGCTCAACTGGTCCATATCAATATCAGTCGGAAGCGTCCCCAAGACGCTGGCTGCATTGCCCCGCTGTATGGCAATGCTAATGCGCTGCGCCAGATACTCACCAACTCTCGGGTCACGCGTCGCTTCGACCAGGCGCTCAGATAATTTTTTGAAAACCCGGAGAGCCTCGGTACCCCACGGACCTAGGGTCTCGACTCCAAGGGGAGCAAATGCGTAGGCTCTGTCGAGACCTGCATATTTGCGCCTCTTGAGATCCTCGGCCAAATCTGCCGCCGAACCAGCCCTCACGGATATATTCTCAAACCCATGAGTAGTAGTGATTTTTTTTAGAGACTTAATAAACTTAATAATTGTAACCTTAAGATTGATTTATGTAATTAAGATTAAACCTATCTAAATAACTAACAATCGAAATTGCAGTTGCCAACTTAAACCTACCTTAAATAACTAACAATCGAAATTGCAGTTGCCTACTTAAACCTACCTAAATAACTAACAATCGAAATTGCAGTTGCCAACTTAAACCTACCTAAATAACTAACAATCGAAATTGCAGTTGCCTACTGGGTGTAGGTACTAACGTTAGCTATAATTATATCATAAGCTACCAACCTGTGTACATATTAGCAATGAATAAATGAAAACAAAAATATAAAAAAGTTAGCACACTTTAAAATTACATAATTTGATTGCTTTGAATGTAATTCAAAGGGAATAACTTTTTAATGGACCATCTCGGCATAATTTTCTTTATAATAGATAAATTCCAAATCGGTCCACAATTGACGGAGTAATCGACGTGCGTAACATACATAAAAAAATCAGAACATACAAACTGCTCCTTTTTTTAAAAGTAGGTTAGAAATAATTTGACGTGTTTAAAAACACGATAAACCGACTTCAAATTCCCGATGATAATAATCAACTTCGAATACCTTACTTTTTAAAGTTTTGCGGGATAAATACTAATCTCCTGGAGATAAAATTTATCGAACCACCTCGGGATCATTTTCTATACAATGGTGAAAGAATTTTCAAAGTTGGTCCATAATTGGCGGAAATATCGTGTAACATATGTACATACAAAAAAGTCGCGTTGAGAACCTCCTCTTTTTTTTTAAGTCGGTGAATAAACATAAAACTTACTTTTTATCATGAACGAAAAATACCTTGACCTCCCTGACTCCCTTACAAAAGACTTCAACGCGCTCGATCGTTTATAAGTTTGTTCCTAGATAGGATCTATAGAAATCCTGTTCCGTGTGTTCCCCACTCGATAATTTCCCTTACAAGTTGATGATGATTATTATTTAAAAGAGTTGATTTAGTTTATTCTCGAATAAAAAATCCAATTATGACGAGGAAGATCTAAGATAAGAATTTTCCATATAAAAGACTTCAACGCGCACTGTTTGTTTTGTTCTTGTTACGATTACAAAATATACGCGCATTGAATTATTGCTTATTAAAAGTTCAGAGAAGTGTTTATGTAAAAGAGATATCCTACTAATCCTACTAAAATTATAAATGTCATAGTTTGTATGGATGTATGGATATTTGTTACTGTTTCACGCAAAAACTAATGAACCGATTAGGCTGAAATTTAGTATGGGTATAGTTTGGGACCTGGAATAACATATAGGCTATTTTTTATCCCGATAAAACGCGGGCGAAAGCGCGGGCAGCAGCTAGTAAGTCCAGCAATCAAAGCACTGCTTTGATCGCTAAAGACCACTATAACTGTCTCAATCGATATAAATCTTATGTTCAATCGAAATTGCTGTAACCGGATGTGGGCTCGTCGGTTTCAAGGTAGTTGTGATGAATATATGTATACCCAGTTATGATAGTTTAGAAAACTTGCCCTATAAGATTTATGAAAGCGCAAGTAATGACGTACGAACTAGTAACGACAACATGTCATTGCCTAGTTGATGGCATTATAATCATCGCTACGAGTAAAGCGCACGATTTCAATTGTATAAGGTTTAGTGGTACCTAGTTAGGTATATTGCGCAATTTGTATTTACTTATGTCACTTTCAGTTACATCTGCTTTCATTGATTGCTTTGCGTTGTAACGAGTAGAGGCACAGATTAGGTTGTAGAGGTTTAGAGTCGGTGCTTGAAAAGGTCTCAGTACGTACACCGACCGATTCACTCCCCGGACAACGACCGCCCATGGCGACCCCTGCCATGCCGCGGAACCTCATCTCAGCGGAACCACCGTGAGTCCTTGGGTTGTATAAAACACCAAAAAAAAACAACCACATGCAGCCCTAAAAAAAAAAAACAAATTGAATACCTACATCTAAGCAGAAAAGAGCATTCTGATTTACAACTCAAGGACCCAGGGGTCGCCACTCCTCGAGTTGACGCCGGGGCAAAGAGGCATAGCCTCGAGGACTCCCTGGCGCCCTTCAGTTCATCATCATCATCAGCCCATACACGTCCACTGCTGGACATAGGCCTCCCCCGTACGACGCCACAAATAGCGGTCCTGAGCCGCCTCCATCCATCGACTCCCTGCGACCGCTACGATGTCGTCGGTCCATCGAGTGGATGGTCTCCCATGTAGGGGGGTATTTTCCATAATCACCACGCTTGGCAGGCGGATTGGTGGTCGCAGTGTTGGTGTTTAAAAATACTCAGAAGGAAGCTGCTGCCCTTCCTCTGGTAGGTTCCCTTAGTCGGCTTTTACGACATCCACGGGAGTTGGAGGGGTCGATATTCGTACGCCGCGACCCCACGCCTTCAGTTACGGTACCCTAAAAAGTAGAAAGAGTGCAACAAAGTTTCACTATGTCTCGGTTCCATTTCTGCTCAAACTCAGTTGGCTAGATCTTTCTTGAGTTTTGGTGCAATTCAAACTAACTATTTTTTTCTACCATAAAAAGAAAGTTAACCACATACTACATACCTACTTAAGAGACTGTTAGAGACTGGATTTATATCGTATATGAGTTTTGTAAAACATACTAGAAGGGACATTAAAGATCCATCGTTTAATTTCACTAACCTGTTTTTCCAGATGAATTTATTCATTTTATTTGAAGTAACGAACATTTCTTCTCCCGTAACGACATGGTCAACCTAAACGAATGCATAGGTAATCCTGTTGACTGAGCCATTGCTGTCCCGCCGTTAAATGCACACAAAAACAACCTTCGCAAGTGTCTGTACTTAATATAACAATCAACCAAAATAAATTAACGAAAATTAAAAAAAAAATAGATTTTAATAATAGAAACAAATTAGAACTATTACCGTAACATTACCTAATCTGTGCTATACGATTGAAAGAATTGTACATAGTATTTGCCTAAAAATCTTTTTTTTGTACTGTCTATCAATTCCTTTACAATTTACATTATGTTCGTCTGTAGTGAAACTACCTATCTGCGCAATTTAGTCTCCGGTATTTTCGAAGCCTCCGGTCTAGTCTCTAATTCTCTCTCACTGCGGAATTGCGGATGCATGCAGATATCCACAATTTGCAAATTACCTACGACACTAATAATTTATACTGTTGATGAAAATTACTTAGGATTTAGATAACAGATTGAAATTTATCTAATTTCAAAATAAAGAAACAACATTCAATTAAACATAATTTAATTGTTTTGAACTATAAAAAACCGACTTTAAATTCCTTAGTATTTCTCTGTATCTTTATGTTTTTCAGGACAAATACTTATCCCTCGGAAATAAAATTTTTATGAGACCAATTCAACATCGTTTTCCATGCAATGGCAAAAGAATTTTCGAAATCGGTCGTTAATAAGCGGAAAAATCGCCGAAAATACGTAAAAAGTTTAAAAATACATTCAACTGAACATAGGACCTCCACTTTTTTGGTTTTACATTATAGCTCTACTTAAATAGATAAAATAAAATTAAAGGACCACCTAGCTCAATTAATTTCATAAAAACTGTTATAGTAAACAATTCAACGACCGATGTGGCGTGGCCGGCGAAGGTCCGCCTGCAATTCAGGAGGTTGCGGTTTCGATCCCCGGTCTCGGGACAAATGTTTTTTGATCTGCAAATATTCGATCCGGGTGTGGGGTACATAGTTAGAATAGAATAGAAACGTTTATTTGTAACTCAGACACATACAATTATAAAGAAATGAATATAAAAAAGAAAACAGTTTGCTAGAGTCACAAAACGGTCCCTGTCTCAGCATGGGTTAGTTGTCCCTATTTACGTACAAATGGCGTACAACCAACGCTGGGCTTCCGACAGAGCCGTTTCGTGACGTGAGTCGGCTAGGTACCCACCCATACTACCCATATTATGTGCCACACAACCTCTGCTTAGCTGGGGGCTAGATGATGCCTTGTGGATTGTCCAGCATTATTTATTTATTTAATATAATAAGAATATTATAGCGAGCAACCCCGATAGTCTTCCTGCCTCTGAGTCGGTGGGCGGGGTCCCCCCTCGCCGTTCCACCCGACTGCGCGAGCGTGGTTACGTGCGCCGGATCAGTCAGTGCTAAGCTTTCAAGACGGCGCACGTCGCCTCGTCTGCGCTCGCGATACGTACCTAGGTATTTTTACCTATACTTTTGTCTGTTTGTGAGCCTTTCCTTTTTTTTTTAATATTTAATAAAAGGTGTTAAATAGAACGTTCTCGTTTGTTTTGGCTCAACCTACCCTATAATATCAAGTTTATTACGTACGTAAAGTTTTACCCATCCAACAATTAGGATATAAAATTAAGCCTAATTTTATATCCTAACCTAACTAGCTGACCCGACAGACGTTGTCCTGTCATTCAAATCATTCAAGTCATTCAACTGACTGATATTTTAATCGTACTTAGCAAAGAGTATATAACGCTGGGGCTAAGGTTACATTAAAAAAGTTTATAATAAAGGTAGTCGTTAAGTTTTCTTAAATTTTCTATATTTCTGCGCTAAAACATTAAGAAACCTTATTTTTTTTAATAAAAGAACCTTCTACGAATTACTAGAAAGCATTAAAAAAGATGTATAAAATCGGTAAAGCCGTTCTCAAGTTATAGCTGGACCAGGAGAGTCGTTCTCCTGGTCCATAACTTGAGAGTTAACTGAGTGTTGAGTAACTTGAGTTATTTTTTTTTTATATTAAGTTTGTTTGATAAAACAATAAAAATAGTGAAATACATATGTAGTTCAATATTTTTTCCCACGTTGGATGCCTGTGCGAATAATCCGTGGCTAATGTGGAACATAGCCTTACTTAGTTAAAGCTGCGCCCGCGCACCCGTCTGACTCTCGCACGAGTATCTCGGCCCACTGACATAAATGATTTCTCCTTAAACGTAGCACTTGGAAAACTTCACAAGGAAAACGGAAACGAATAGGTAATTAAATAATTACTTTTCCTTTTTAGTAACAACATTTAAAAAAGGCAGGAACAGGTACCTTACAGATACAAACTTTTTCATGGATACACAAACAACAAAACGACAAATTAAAACTGGTTATTACACTAATATTATAAATGTGAAAGTTTGTATGGATGGATGTATGGATATTTGTTACTCTTTCACGTAAAAACTACTGAACCGATTAGGCTGAAATTTGGTATGGGTATAGTTTGGGACCTGGAATAACATATAGGCTATTTTTTATCCCGATAAAACGCGGGCGCAGGCGTGGGCAGCAGCTAGTACTTATATAATATCAGTTTCCTAAAAATCTAAGCCGTCACCAGACCTAGAAGGCAGAGTGCCCAGAATGCTGGTAGTAATGCCACGTTGCATGGCAATACTAATTGGTTGCTCGAAATAAAAGCCAGCATTCCTGTGGTCTCTATGAAAAGTTTGGTAAGATTTATATAAATGAGCGTTTTCAGGTATATTTTCCAAAATTTACGATTGGATAATGGGGCCCAAGTCTTGGTTTGGTGGTGGCTGGTTCTCTGACACACCCAAGCCGAAGAGGCCGCCGGTGACCACCACCACCCCGATGCCACTCACCACGGCTCCAACCAGTTGGTTCCAGAATTTCCTGGATTCTGAAGACTCTAATAATGCCGCTTACCTTGCCAGTGATATAAGCACAAGTAAGTTTGATTTCTTTTTGACTGTTCATCAAATTATGATATCGTGAGAGGCGAGCAAATTACGTTCATTGAGCTAGGAAATTATAAGTTTTCATGAAATTAACTCTGTTTATGTACAGGGTTTTTAAAATTAACCTATACAATTTTAGAGAGCAATCGTGGTCTTTGAATAAACGAATTTTATTAATGTTATGAAGAGATTTAAAAAAAAAACAACCTAAGTAAGGTTGTTTTTTTTTAAATAGGAAACCTTTATTGACAAAGAAAATAATAATTTAGGTTGGTTGTTTTTTAGGGGTTCTCAATATGATGATTCATCGGTAATGCGAAACCAAAACACTCAAAACTCTTTAACGTAGATGCATCTCCAAAACTCGATAACTAAACATATTGTTGAATTGAAGCTACATTAGAATGCGCAACTTTGCAATTAAGTAGACAGTGCTATTCTAGATTAAATTGTTTCTTTCCTTTAGTAGGTACCTAAAAATCAAAAGAGATACATTATGATCTAGCTCTGGTAGAGTTTACTCTATCAGAACTCAGTTGTATATACACACAACCACAACCAACATTGCGCACAAGCAATATATCAAACGATTTAATACAACTATCACCTGTCGTAATAAGTCATTGCTCTCGAGTGATTTGATGAGGAAGAAACCACTTAGAAACGTTCATTATTATGTCCACACATCCTTGAATTCGAAAGTGAAGACATTATCATTAGTAGAGGTACCTCATACATGCTACTGTATCTTGCTTTCTTGCGCTATTACACTGTGTTTAGGTGTTCTATACGTGTGGTGTATCATGCTTTGCTTTCCCGTACCTAATCTAGCTAATTGGACAGATAATCAGCACTCAACATGTCGTTAATTATGACAATTATATTTTCAGATAAGAAATCTGCAAAAAAACCTATGAAGAAAAATTACAAAGGTTTTCAACTGCTCCGTACGTATCCAGATGCTAAATGGAAGGTGCAGGATTTGTTGGAGCTGCAAGAAGACGCCCAGGGCTCCGGGCTGATGTGGTGGACCGCGCCCTCTCTCAATGGCTCCACGGATTTACTCGTTCCTCCCGATCTTTTAGCTGATGTGAAAGATCACCTTAAATCTTCCAAAATAGATTTTGAGGTCGTTCTATGGGACCTACAGGTAACCTACACTTTGAATTTGAGCTAGACTATATTGTTCTTCCATGTCCAGTCCAGTCCTAAGGTTGCTTGGATGAAATCGCTCTCAGTATACTTCCACTATTCTAAATATATCTGTCTGTATTGTTTTCTATCTATGTGTGGTATTGTGTTTTCTATCTATCTATCTACCTAGTCAAATGGCAGTTGACCAAATTTGTTACAGAAAGCAATAATGTACGAGAACCCGCGCCTTTCAAAGAAGCAGAGGTTAGAGCTGGAACAAATCCGAGGTCACCCGATGACCTGGAGGAGGTATCACCGCTATGCAGATATCTTACGTTACCTGGAATACTTACAACACTCGCACCCCGACGTGGTGGAGCTCATTCCTTTAGGACGTTCTTCTGAGGGGCTTCCCCTAGTGGCTGTGAAGGTAATCAACCAACAACCATGCTACGATTAGCTAGGAAGCTTATGTGGTAGGGAAACCGAATTAACCATAGCAAAGTACAATAACTAAACAGAACTATTTCACAGGTATCTTTACCAACAAATGATACGATATCAAGAGAGACACTCACCAAAGAAGGTAAGAAGAAATGGCGGCTCCGGTCACGCATGAAGCCCGCAGTATGGCTCGACGGCGGAGCCCACGGAAGGGAGTGGATCGCGCCGGCAGTAGCCACGTGGATGATTCATAGCCTCGTCGAAGGAGAGAATGGATCAGGTCAATTATTACGCATACTTAACTTGATTTTATATATTAATCTAGCTTTTCCCCGCAGTTTCACCCGCGTTAAATTCGAATTTCACATTTCTAGGGGGAAAAAAGTCTTTTTTTCCCCATGGAAATTTGGGTTTACCAGGAAAAAAAGTAGCCTATGTTTCAACTAAAATAATAAAAATATAAATACCCGATAAATAATCTTTAATTATGTTTCAACTATCTCTATGCCAAAAATCAAGTGCTTCATTAGGGCGTGAAGTAAGGACAAACAAACAAACACACTTTCGCATTTAAAATATTAGTTAGGATTCCTATCTGATAAATTTCAGCACGCATAAAAGATCAATGACTTCGATACCTGAACTTACCATTGTGTATTTACCTACCCTAGACACCATAAGAAATTAAACCTTACTTTTGACATTCTGTTTTAAATTATAACTAGGATTATTTTATTTTAATTAAGATTGACATCTATGATTTATATCAGCATGAAATAACTACTTGATACTTACCTAATTTGTGAAATTTTGTCATTTTATGTAAATTATTTTGCTGTGCCATACAGGATGCATGTGTATTGACCTAAGCTTTATACTGTATGTACTGTAAATGTGAGCAAAATAAATATATAAATCTAAATAAAGCGCTGTGTTGGACCACTCCATGTTGCGCTTATAGCCCGGCAACACGCTCAAACATTTGTGCATGCATGATTGCACAAACAAGTTTAAGCAAGCAAGATGGAGCGTGTGACCGGGCTCAAACCAGTTTGCGCAAGCAAGATTGAGCGTGTGGCTGGGCCACATATTAGACCAGTTAATATTTCAGTGAAGGCCAAGAAAAAGATTGAAAAGAATTATGTGAAATGTTTGTGGTAATGCGATGAATGTGCGGACATTATTATGATAGATTAATTTAATCAGTTGAACGTGCAGAAAAAATGGCACCACATTATTCCACTTTCTAGTCTAGGTATTTGCATTTCACTTGCTTGCCTTTGATGCCTGGGATATTTATCGATTCATAATGGTAGGGGAGCCTACATATGATGCTAAATGTGGATTTACTTGAGCGTCGCGTTGCGTCGTGGGGATCTATTAGATTTTGTAGATTAGTTGATAGGAAAAAAAAGTTATAAGACGGGGGAACCAGTGGTAGGGGGAGAGGCAACGGATTTTCAAAAATTTAAAACAAAAATCATGACATGAACATACTCGAGCATGTCAGATATTGTAGTATAGGTAGATGCTCCAACGCGTCTCCAAAGTTTTTGTATTTGAAATGTCTATTTGGAGTGGACTACTCTTTCGGCTTGTGGGAATAGTCAGATTAGTTTCTGATTTGTTATATATACATTATTTACTTCAAAAAATAAAAAAATCAACCATGCTCGAGAATGTCCATACAACCATAGAGTAAAAACTCGCTGCCGTTTTTTTTTTTGCTACTTTGTACCCCTCCCTTACGTTGGACTCAAATCGTCAGATTTTCTAAATGTACCTTCTCTTTTTAGCTAGTAATTAACCCACCTTACCTTAATCTGACGCGCTTGAGTAAATTCTTTTTTACTAATCGATTTATTTTACTAATCTGATGGGCTACCCTGGGCTCCCGGCCCAATATAGGTATACTATCTACGTCTTATAATATGGTAGAGGTCGTCTTATAGTATGGCAGGATGCCAGCTTGTTTCCATATGTTAATCTGACACGCTCGAGTAAATCCCAAAATCCCTTCATGGGCTCCCCTACTATAACTACTAAGTAGGTACTCTTACATAACTTATATAGCTTTCGCTTTCATATAACCGATAGTTCTTTCTCATCTCAAAATCATCCGCATATTTGAATTCTATGGTACGCAAACTCAAAATCTTCAGCCTAATTGAATTCTTTCGTATGCAAAGCTCGCGAACATTGTACCTATTATTAAGTTTTTTTACGTGTTTGTTTTAAATTTAACCGACAGGTGACCTCGAGACGCTGAAGCAAGCAGACTTCTACATAATGCCAGTCGTGAATCCCGACGGCTACGAGCATTCTCACACCCACGATCGTCTCTGGATGAAGACTCGCTCCCGCCTGCCGGATCACTCGGACGACTATTACGTGGGCTGGTCAGTATTAATTTATTTCATATAACAAACTTAAATTAGGTCTTTTCGTGCATAAGCATGTTTTTAACAAATCAACACGATATTTTTAGGAGTCACCTTTTCAAATCGATTTTGGCCATTCTTATTTAGTTAGGTTCAACCCTAGACACGGGACTTCAGTCGCTAATTTACTAATTACTCTTTTTGTGTTATAGTTAGGTGCATACTTTAGACACGGGTCTTCGACCGCCAATTTACTAAGGACTCGTTTTGTTTTGGAGTTAGGTTCATACCCTAGACACGAGTCTTCGACCGCCAATTTACTAAGTACTCTTTTTGTGTTAGAGTTAGGTTCATACCCTAGACACGAGTCTTCGACCGCCAATTTACTAAGTACTCTTTTTGTGTTAGAGTTAGGTGCATACTTTAGACACGGGACTTCGACCGCCAATTGACTAAGTACTCTTTTTGTTTTGGAGTTAGGTTCATATCCTAGACACGGGTCTTCGACTGTCAATTTAATAAGTACTCTTTTTGTGTTCCATTAATACCTACTTGGAATACCTACTACCATCACCCTGGTATATGTATGTATAAAAATATCATAAAAATTCAGTCCTTTTGGAAAGACATAGCTACTTTCTCATTTATATTAAAGCTAGCTGCGCCCGCGAAGCCGCGGGCGCAGCTAGTTGTTAATATATACCCGCATAGAATTTTAGTTATTGCGCGGAACACTATGTCTATTCTGCTATTTAGGGTGGAGATAAATCCAACAAATCAAAGATAATTAAAATCGGCCCAACCATTCTCGAGTTATAAGTGTTCGAATCGAACAAACCCGACTTTGTTTTATACAAGATGGTTCAGGCCGAGAAACCATTCTCGCCTACGAAGGGAGGTTACTTGGGTACCTTTCCCAATATTACTTTGTAAGCTGTCCCTACCTACCTTAAACACTTTCATGGCCCACGCACATGTCCGTCTTCGACTTCCTTGGGCTGCGACAAAGCCCATGGGGTGGCACCACAATGGTCCAGACATTACCCACCTCATGGGAAGACCCCAGTGAATGAATACGTTATGTACGTTTATTAAATTAGGTTCTTACAAGTCCAAGTACCTAACTTGATTTTGAATGGTCAATTCAGAGATGAGAGCTCTTAAAGATTCAACTATAAAGCTGAACTGTAGTGAAAAGTCGTTTTAAAGGTTAAATATTTCTTCATTAATGCCTTAATTAATGTAGGTACCTCAATTATCAGTTTTATAGCAGAAAAGATGATAATATTCTTAAACCAACCTTCTATTTACGAGTGTTTTGCAAGTAGTACCTACGATTTAATTTTATACCTTAGGTCTTAAAAGTTAAAGGTTCACCTATAAAGCTGCAGTGCATTAGAAGAGTCGTTATAAAGGCTATCTATTTCCTCAAAAATACTATCTATTTCTCAATGAATAATATGCCTCAAATATGAGTTTATAGTAGAAAAGTTGATAGGATTCATAAATAGATACTGATAGGTTAACTTGTAGAAGCGTTTTTGATGTTGGTGCTTGAATGATCTTCATTACTTACCTACTTACTTACCTGATAAGTAGGTAGTACCATGCAATGTGAACAACAAAGTAAAATGTTAATGGCACGCAAAGTGAAAACCTTAAAATTTGAAAAAAACATCGTATTTTTTCACAACAAGTGTGAAAAAATACGATGTTTTTTTCAAATTTGAATATTGTGCATTAATTTTATTATGATTATTTTAGTTTTATGTTAAGACTCATTGTGACGTTTTATTTAACAAATCATAATAAATTCTGAAGGTAGACGTCAAAAACGCATTCAATTCTGTAGGCAGGGGTGCCTTGCTAAAAGAAATTAAAGACATAATTCCAGAAATTTATCCATTTCTCTGGCAATGCTACGGTTCACCGTCAAAATTAATTTACAGAAACAATGTCATTTCGTCCGCGGTTGGTTGTCAGCAGGGCGACCCAGGTCCGGCCATATTTAGCCTTGCTATCCAACCAGTAATTCAACGTTTTAAATCCAAACTTAATGTTTGGTATTTAGATGACGGAACGATAGGGGGAGACGTGGACACAGTTTTTAATGATCTAAAAATCATCACAAATGTATGTATTTCGGCAATTAGGTTTGGAACTAAATTTTTCAAAGTGCGAGCTTTTTATTTCGGACTCTTGTGTAGACAAAAACAATATCATAATAAAATTCAATAGTTTGGCTCCCAACATTACAGTTGTAGATAAATGTTCACTTCGCCTCCTTGGTTCACCAATTTTTGATGAGTCTTTTCAGTCATTTCATCAAACCTCGGACAGACTTCTCAAAATTAATAGGCTTTTACAATTATTCGGTTTTGCTTGTTTGTACCTAAATTTACGTATTCTTTGAGATGTTGTCAACTGTGGAAACACAGCGAGCTCTTGGAAGGCTTAGACAACATAATAAAGAATACTTTATCATCGGTTTTGAATATCTATTTGGATGACAAGGCATGGTCGCAGGCCTCCCTGCCTGTCAAATTGGGAGGCTTAGGTAAACGCAAAATTTCAAGTGTAGCCCTGCCAGCGTTCTTGTCTTCTGTCTACAGCACAAGTTCTTTAGTGGAAAAAATTTTAAAGCCTTCTTTGGTCTCACCTGGAAATTCATTCAAAATTTCGTTTTTAGACGAGGCTCGAATGGCTTGGCATAGTGCTTGCCGTGATGCTGCTCCCCCAAAATCTCTTTTGTCCCAACGGTAATGGGACGGGCCTCTGTGTGAGTTGACACGGAATTGTTTGTTACAAACGTGCTCCAGCTCTGCAGATCGTGCCCGTCTCCTGGCCGTTTCTAAATGGGAGTCAGGACATTGGTTGCAAGCACTTCCTTCATATAATACTGGCACTCTATTGGATCCCGTAACTTTCCGTATAGCAACATGTCTTCGGTTGGGTGCAAGGTGTTGCGCGCCTCATCAATGCCAGTGCGGTACTTTTGTCGAACAGCTTGGTCATCACGGATTATCGTGTACTAGGGCTGCCGGTCGGATATCTCGCCATGCCAGCCTTAACGACACCATCCAGCGGGCCTTTGTCACCGCTAACGTACCAGCTATTCTCGAACCGAATGGTCTGTTGCGTGACGATGGTAAGAGGTCCGACGGCATGACTTTAGGGGACTAAAGTCCCACACAATAGGCCTCCCCAGCTCCCAAGGGATTGGGAGCTGGGGAGGCCTATTGTGTGGGACGCTACATGTGTCGACACACTTGCGCCTTCCCATCTTTCAAGGACATCCGTGAGGGCTGGTTCGGCGGCAGATCTCAAGAGGCGCAAGTATGCAGGTCTCGACAGAGCCTACGCATTTGCTGGGCCGAGCTGGTGAGTATCTGGCGCAGCGCATTAGCATTGCCATCATCATCAGCCCATACACGTCCACTGCTGGACATAGGCCTCCCCCGTACGACGCCACAAATAGCGGTCCTGAGCCGCCTCCATCCATCGACTCTGCGACCGCTACGATGTCGTCGGTCCATCGAGTGGATGGTCTCCCATGTAGGGGGGGATTTGCCATAATCACCACGCTTGGCAGGCGGATTGGTGATCGCAGTGTTGGTGTTTAAAAATACTCAGAAGGAAGCTGCTGCCCTTCCTCTGGTAGATTCCCTTAGTCAGCTCTTACGACATCCACGGGTTGAGTTGGAGGGGTCGATATTCCTACGCCGCGGCCCCACGGCCCATTACACACATAGCATTGCCATACAGCGAGGCAATGCAGCCAGTGTCTTGGGGACGCTTCCGACTGGTATTGATATGATCCAGTTGAGCTATCTGTAGATTGTTTGCAACAGTCTGCAGTTAGCTCAATTGTTTCAATTGTAAATACTAGTTTAATTTCTTTATATTATTTGATTGTTATTTTCTTTGTCAATAAAGATAAAAAAAAAAACAAATCATTAGTAGTTATGTAGTAATAAAATATTATTAATGTTTGCTTGCCATCATTATGGCTTAATATGATGACAGATAGTGATGTGATGATACTGACGGGTAAGAATAAATCCTCCGCCTACGATACTGACTGATAATAATAAATAATCCTCCTACCAGCTAGTATCACGTCTCTGCCTCCTACTAATATTATAAATGCACAGTTTGTAAGGATGGATGATTGATTTTTGTTACTCTTTCACGCAAAAACTACTGAACTGATTGGGCTGTTTGGTATGGGTATAGTTTGGGACCTGGAATAACATTTAAGCTATTTTTTATCCCGATAAAACGCGGGCGAAGGAGCGGGCAGCATATAATTTATTCAAAAATAACTTAGGACTAAAAAGATAACAAAGAGTACTTATTCTTTTTATTATAGAGTGAAAATTATTCAGATCCTATCTTCACTTAGTATGTTGTGAAATTATTTTTATTTTGGACGTTTCTTATTCACAAAGACAAGTTTGGTAGTTTCTGACCTGAGTCATAAACCTACTTTATACCTACATAGGCTGTGCCCCGGCTGGTGAGTATGACTGGCTATTTTGCTTGTCGGACGCGGACGGTAGCTACCTAAAGCATGCAATTCGCAAAGCATGACGTCCATAAATTGCGGTAAATTCAATGAAGTTGAGTCTAGCAATTTCTCTATTCATTTCACAGGGAGGTCTGTCTCGTTTTGTATTCATTTCAATGAAATAAATTGCAAAATATTGCACATGAAAATAGAAAGAAATTTTGGTATAAAACTCCAGTTTCCAGTCGTTATTCTCGTCTATCCAGGTTTCCCTGGAACTGGGGCAAGACTGAGTGTGTTGGCGTGGATGCGGACCGCAACTGGGACTACCGCTGGGGCGAGCTAGCCTCGTCCAAGGACCCGTGCGCAGACAACTTCGCAGGCTCCCATCCTTTCAGCGAACCAGAAACGAGGGCTGTCTCCGAGTTCTTGGCTGAGCATAGAGGTTTGATAAAGGTACGCAAATGCAAAACAAATGTTTGATTCACAGACATGATACTAGCTCTGTGGTTTGATTTAGGTTTAGGTTGAGTAAGTTTTTATTTATTTATATATTTACTAGTATCTATACACATTTTTAGATTAATGTGAAATACACCAGAGTATAATTACAATCTAGCCATAGATTGGCTAATAGGTAATTTAGTTTTAACTTATTTTTATAAGAACTAATTACTAAGAACGTGTCCATTGGCACTTTTCTTATTGTCTCTATATATGTATGTACTTAAGGGGAAGAAACGTGGTTCATGTGTTCTTTAGGATAGCACTTATGCACATACACAATACTTAATTATCACTACACGAACTCAAAAGGTTTTGTTCTTTTGAGCCTTCTCACTAGGTCCGTATTGTCGAGGACAGGGGAGGTAGGTAGGGTAAGTAAGTATATTTATGGGGTCCTGAACTATGATGATCCGCAACAAACATGCCCAGCGTGGGGGTCATGACATTACCCCCCAATAATATAAGCTAATATATGCTTATAAGGGGAGGCCTATGTCCAACCGTGAATTGGTAAAGGTTATTTTTTAAAATATTTTATTATTCGTTGACAGGGTTATATTATTAATAAGGATACGATAGTCGGGGCCTAAGGAACAGGTCGAGGTGAATGGCATAAACATAGAGGCTTGGGGCTACTTACGGGCCTATGATGGGGTAGGCTTTTTGACAAATAACGGGAATAAGTGAATTTTTTAAATAAGGAAAATGTGGCAGATAATTTTGCAACCCAAAACCTACAAAATAACTATAAATAAAAAAATACCTACATACACTTACGCAAATCACTTATTTAACTTGATTGGTATACATTTTTAAACTTACGCGGTCTGAACACATTATTATTAAATATTCACGGGTATTTATTGCGTTTATTTACCTATTTTTCCCGACGTTTCAACAGGTTTACACTCTGTCGTGGTAACTTCGGGAAAAATAGGTAAATAAACGCGATAAATACCCGTGAATATTTAATAATAACGGTTTTAATTTTCCAAGTTGCTTATCCTACTAGTATTATAAATGTCAAAAAGTTTGTGAGTATGTATGGATGATTGTTCCTTCCAATTTCCACGCAAAAACTACAGAACTGATTGAGTTGAAAGGTATAGTTTGGGACCTGGAATAACATATAGGCTAATTTTATCCTGATATAACGCGGGCGAAGGCGCGGGCTGCGGCTTTCGAGGAAACATTTAACTCAATAAATAATATAAGTAAATATTTACTTAAGTTTGCATCACCTATCTTATAAAATAACGAAAAAAAGCTCAAGTCTCTTCAGAAACCTGAGCGAAATACCTAACATGTGCAAATTTATGTTATGATAGAAATCAGAAATTGTGTCAGCAATATCAAGTGTAGCCATTTATCATCGGTTCAAAACCGTAAAGGTAGACCGCACATTCGCTCGGCGAAATTGTGACAACAGAGGCGGCATCCTAGATAATCTTATATACCTATAAACGAGCAATTCTTGTAGATATATATGTATATACAATCTGAATCTCGGAAACGGCTCCAACGATTTTGATGAAATTTAGTATACAGGGGTTTTCGGGGGCTAGCTAAATCGATCTAGCTATGATTCATTTTTAGAAAATGTAGTTTTATTAGTTTTTCATTAATCAGTTTTATCGATAGGGCACTCCCATAGACAAGATTTCAACGCTACAAAGCCTTCATGTATCATGATATGACAGTTTTTTAATTTACTGCACATACTCGGTTATGACGTCACAATGAGGGAGGAAGGAGGTTGTCAACTAAGATCCGAGGCTAAGATAGATGAACCCATAGACATAAAGTCCATTATTTTTGTTCGTTGATAAAAAGCCGTGACATAAACTGTAAAATATAACTCTTCCTGACATCTATTGACGAATAATATTACTATTATTTTTTAAATAGGGAATAACTAACTGCTCTAACGCACACGTCAACAACACTAAAGCCACTCCAGCAGGTGGCGTTGTTAAGGAACACCATAGACCAATTACCTCAATCCCGATAAAACGCGGGTGAAGGCGCGAGCAGCAGCTAGTCTAAAATATTATTAGCATGTTAGACAAGCCACACAAATCATCATTAAGCCCCAAGCATAGCAGACCTTGAGTTATGGGTACTAGATGACATACACGGATATTTTTTACATAGAAAATACCCAGAACACTCAGAACAAATATTTGCAGATCGTGCAAACATTGGTGGGAATCGAACCGGCAATCTCTAGCGTCGCACGTGGATCTTCGTCCGCCGCGCCACATCGGTCGTCATTTGCCATTAACTTTCAAATCATAATTCATAGCACTTACCAAACCCTAATGAAAGGACAACTAACTTAATCTCAAAGCCACAGAAAGTTATACCTCTACACCTTAGAGTATCTAGAATACCCTAAGCTCTACACTCAGCATAATTCTTTAATTATAATAAGTTTTACAACCGACATAGCACGAATTGTCCTTATTATTTATTTAAAGGTAAGGTACCGTTTTTAAGGTAGGTAGGTTTAGGGTGTACCTACCTACACCCTAAACTAACCGATAAAAAGTCATATCCGTTTAAAGTTTTATAAACTGAGTAGGTAATTTACTTACCTACTAGATTCTCATCTAACTTAATTATCATTTTGAACCCTCAGATATTTTAATACTCTAGACTAGACGGCTTTACCAAAGATGTTACGGAATGTAGGCTATTTGGTTTTTATTTTTATGCCATCCGATAAAGAGCTGAGGGCGATTTAATCTAAAATAAATAGATAGTGTAGTAAGTTTCTTACTTGCCATGTACCTATGTATATAATAAAACTGTAACAGGTCCAATTTATTTTGATTTTTTTTTGCAGGGCACTCTATTGTCGTTACTGCAACCAAAACTGTATTTTTTTTCTTTCATGTCTATATTTCTGTCTGTCTGTCTGTATCTTTGCCGTGCATCATATCGAAACTACTGAATGTATTGAAATGAAACTTTGCACGATTTGTGTTCATACTACGAGAAAGGACATCATCATCATATCAGCCCATACACGTCCACTGCTGGACATATGCCTCCCCCATACGACGCCCCAAATAAGAAGAAGAAAGGAAAGAAAGGACATAGGATACTTTTAATCCCGGAATTCAGTAGGGTTCCCATGGGAGAAGGGATGGCAGTAAAATCTTGGCTGCGCATAGCGCCGAAACTACTGAATGTATTCGAATAAAACTTACCATAATTTAAGTTACGGGGAAGGACATGTAATATATTTTTTTTTATCCCGGAATTCGCTATGGTTCCCTTGGGAGATGGGATGGAAGTAAACTTTTGCGACGTAACACTTTTTATATGAAGCGGACATGTAACACTTTTTATCCGAGTTTCTAATAAAAAATATAAAAAAATCACGAAACAAAAAATAAGAAAATTTGTTTTCTCATACATTTTTCGTATGCAACGCCATCACTGATTCTATGGCGAAACGAAGTTTGCCGGGTCAGCTAGTTATACATAAATGGAAGCCTAGGAATTACCAAAAACGCAGTTTGCAAAAATATAACTAGGTGTCGCTGCTAATATTAACCTAGGGCTAGAGTGCGTTTCTCGTCCTATTTCAATTTGTTTTTCCCTTAGGCCTCTTGTCCACCCACGGTTAATCACCGTGAAAATCTACGGTTTACAGCACCGCCGCCGCCGCCTCGTGCCGCCGTATGTCAACAAGCTTCCGCAGTGATCCAACACCGACTGACACCGACGACTGTGCTTACACACGGCGGAATTTACATCGAAAAACCGTGTGTCGACAAGAGGTCATGATCTTAATAATTTGTAACTAAGAACAGTTGCTTTACTAAGCAGTGTCCTTTTTCACGAGAAATAACTGTCAAGCAAGCAGATTATGAGGTACTTACCTATATCGTTGTAAAAACGTTGTTGTTTGACAGGTGTTCATCTCGCTCCACGCATACTCGCAATCATGGATGACACCGAGCTCTCATGCGATTGCGCCTTCAGGAGACGATGGTATCCTGATGGAGATGGGCAAGCTGGCTACTGCCGCTCTTAGCGACATGTATGGCACTAAATATCAGGTACTTACCAACACATTCTAACTCCGAAGTTGTAAGAACCTACGTTTCTAAAAGTTATGTAGGTATGTTTCTATTCCAGCTTTTGCTGTCCTGTCTAGTATGCTTTATTCTGTCGATATTTCCAGGTTGGAACAGCAGCTGATATCCGGCAGCCTGCATCAGGGATGGCGCATGACTGGGCAAAAGCACGTGCCGGTATTAAATTTTCTTACCACGTAGATCTACGGGATTCCTTTGGCCCCTATGGATTCTTATTGCCCGGCTCCCAAATAATGTCTACTGCTCGGGAAACATGGGAAGCAGTCAGGACCATTGTAGACAATTTAAGTCCAACGTTGTAAACTCTCAACATAGGACTGGAGTCCCAATAAACAAGGACCAGAGCTTTGGGTTCGGTCGGTATTTGGATAGTAACAAGTATGAAGACATCATCGTGATGTCTTATTTTTCTATGGGATTTAGTAAAGCGCCCGCGAATAGAACTACGCAAATCCCATAGAAAAAAAGATACGTCACGTCACGATCACGCCTCTATACTTTAGTCAAACTGAACTGAACTCAGGGCTCAGGAATCTCAATAAAGGCTTTAGTTAGATACAGTACCTAAACTTGTTTAGCCTAGTATTTATTTGAAACTACATACATACCTAGCTATTTTTAAAGCTTTTATTCTACCTGCTCTGTTAGTTTGTGTGGGACAAAATCTTGCAACTGAATTTTAGACCAGTTATCCTCAACCGATTGAGCTTAAACTTGCCACACTTATCTTAATTTGGTGACATTGCAATGTCATATTTCCAGCTGGTCTGAGAGATGGAGATCGAGACCAAAGGTGACCATATAACTCTTAAACGAAACTACCATATAACTACGTCAAGTTTGGGTTCGTTGGATTTGTCTTCCCAAGCACTTTGGTCCTAGATGATATAAAAGAAATAATACATATTAAAATAGTATTAATATTACTCATAGGACCTCGTTGTAGGACTGGTAGGTAATGATGACTATTTTTAAAATAACTTATTAATTAACTTAATTTAAAAACAAAAGAGGTTTCCTTACCTCAATTAGAAAAATGCTTAGGGAAGTAGGTACATCTAGTGGATGTAGAAAAGTAGGTAAGATAGTAGCTAGTAAGTAGGTACCTATTGATTGCTCAATTATATTTTTAAGTATTTATTTGTTATTTAGAAAACCAATAAAATCTTTCTACACGTTCCTGTTATGTTTTATTTCTATCATAATGGTTTTGTGTGTGGTGGAATATACAATACCTACATATGTACGGAAGTGGTTTTATTCTCTTTGTTTTAATAATGATCCTGGCTGGACTCATGTCACGGTCAATCTGTTAATTTGTTTGCATGATAGGGTAAGCATAAATCCTCCGTCTACGATATTAATCGATGGCTTACAAATCTTAGAATATAGGTACCAACAACTTTATATTTTGGGCTTTCGAAACCTCCTTTTAGGCATTATATTCATTTATTTATACTGTTGTTTCATGTGTTACATTATGTTCTTAAATATTAATAGGTAGGTACTGAGATCATGACATGGACCCCGTTACAACATAAGCTTATCATATATAATTAGTAAACTAAAATGTTCATCATCATCATCATCAGCCCATACACGTCCACTGCTGGACATAGGCCTCCCCCATACGATGTCACAAATAGCGGTCCTGAGCCGCCTCCATCCATCGACTCCCTGCGACCGCTACGATGTCGTCGGTCCATCGAGTGGATGGTCTCCCAAACTAAAATGTTAAACTTGTTTTATTCTAAATAATCTTTTATGTTATAAAAGCATTTACGCAATAGGAATTCTTTGAATTTTTTATAGAAAGTTACATCCTTTTCAATGTCTTTTATTTGGGAGGGTACCTAATTTATATAGTTTATAACTCTGTGTACCTACTACGTCTAGTAGTGCTGATTGATTCTTTATCGATGGGTTTAAAGAATCAGCATCGTACACTAACTAGAAAATATTAATATTATCTTGTTTAACGTGGTTCGATATTTGCAAGATTGCAGAAAAGATAAAAACTCAAATATAAATTTCGCGCCACTCCCGTAACGAAGCACGTACTAAAGCTGATTGATTATTTAACGATGGATTTAAAGAGTCAGCATCTTATATACTAAATAGAAACTATTATTCTTGTCTTGTATACCGTGGTTCGGTTTGTAAGATTGCAGGAAAGATCAAAAACTGAAATTTAAATTTCGCGCCACTCGCGTAAGCGAAAGAACGAAGCACGTAAAAATACTATGCACCAATCTATGCACGCACCACGCACGTAAAGCAAATTGTTATGTCATTGATGCGTAGCATCCCTAGTACATCTGTGTGTCATTGTAATGTCAAATCATTCAACATTCATTCAATGTCTAACCAAATTTTTGTATTTGCTCTGTTTGTGTTCTGTTTGCTTTGTTGTTGTAAAACCCGGCTTTGAGTTTTGCTGTAATAATTTGAAAATATCTTTCGTTTTCGTAAAATAAATCTTGCTAACGAAAATTATCAACTGAACGAAAATGGGCAGCGATGAGAAAAGTGTCGCACTGAAAGATGTAAAACTTGATCCGACAGAATTCGATATTTCTGTTAGCACAGTTCTAACCGAAGTAGGGGCTGAAAATTATGAGGATATATTTCGGTAAGTAGGTACTCCTTTGTATTCATGATACCTACTATTAAATATCCTATGTGTTACTTGCTATGGTAAGGTCTGGTATTAGGTATTTACTGTCTCTTATAAAACTTATTTTGGTTTTAGGAAACACAATATTGGGCAATGCACCCTTACTGAATTAACAGACGAGGATCTTGAAAAACTAGGAGTGGATGATGCTGATATAAGGCTGAAAATTATTGATGGAGTCAGAAGCTTGCCAATATACAATGAACTGTCAACACCGACTAGGTAAGTAAAGCACAGTCTCACATAAAACATTATTTCACAGTTGTAAACTAAATATATTTTGCAGTACTAGTAGTGATTATGCTATAGTACAGATATATCTAAGAAACTAAGCTAATCTAAGTATTTAAACCCCCAAACCCCCAAATTAAGATAATCATAAAATTCAACTAAAGACTAAAGAGAGAAAGTTCAACTAAAGACACAATGTATGTTATTCATAATTTGTTATTTATTCTTCCAGCACAGAAGAAACTTGTGTTTTGACTCCGTTAGAGCTCACTGATATGTTAGATGCAAGTTACCAGCACCTGAATAGAATCTATGTCAGTTTGGTAAATAATACTATAGCTCTTAAGAAGACATCCAATGTGATGGACTGTGTACTGCACCGAGACAAGTATGCATCCAATGTTGCAGTGAGCACACTCGATGAAATGACCAATATTTTAAAGTCAATGGAATTGGCTTTGCATAAGCAGATGAAGGTAATTTATAATATAGTACATACTTAAGTACATATGTTATTCAAATCAATAAATCTAAATGATAAATCTTCTTTCTTCTTTTTTTAGTTTGGCTAGTGTTTAGTTAGTCTCTGTTTTAGAATCCAAGATATTTTCCAAAAATTGATAACAATAACAGACAAAGCAATGTAGCCACTAAAAACAAAAACTAGTTGTCGACAAAACACAATTTTGCATGGTGAAAAAAGGTTAGGTTAGCAAAATTTGAGTTTGAAAATGGAGAAGAAACAAATGAAATGAAAGCTATTAAACTCGAAGATTGTTTGAACTTTTGTAATTTGCTCACATGACACCATTATCGTGATTAATATATTTTCCACCAATATTTGTTTAGTTTTGTGACCCGTTTTTATAAAAATATTTAGTACATATTCTTGAGCAAACTATAATCATGTTTCAGTACATAATGTGATCGATACAAATTATCCCAATTGATTCTATGGAATATTCAGATGTTAAATATAAATTTATTAAGATGCTTGCATATAGACCTTCTATAAAATAATACAAAATGTTGAGCAAAAATAACAACATTGATTAAAACTTCTTCATAAACAAAATAAATTGTCATAAAAAATCGAATTGGTAAAGCATAAGGACATGACTTTTGATTGTCAGTCAAACTATCAAACAGCAAATAACAGGCTGGAATAAATATAGTTACTGTTGTATAATTTTTTATGTTCATGTTCATTATTATTTGCAGGCAGTTTCCCAAGATTCTGTTAAGCAAAGAAATAAAAAACTGTTGGTTGGAGCTGTTGGCAGTGCTGTGGTGACCATGTTGAGCCTGCTGTTTTTCAAGTCTTTAAAAAATTTAAAATAATGATGACATTAATACTACTATTCTAACGCCAAAAACTATAAGTAGGTTCTGAATTAAGTCTCATATAATCTTAAGTGTTGATTTAAAAATTATTGTCTGTTAAAATAAATGTTTTGTTTTATACAGCATTTCATTTTTAGTTTACTCCTGTTTAAATTATTTGCTAGTTGCTGTTTTCATTGTAATTTACAGAAACCGGAAGTGGAATTATCGCCCAAAATGAATTAATTTCTTAGTAAACAATAAGCAAATCCAGTTGTACTGACCCAATTGTTTTGACCTCATCAATTAAAAATGTAAGGTAAATGATGAATCGGGCTGTGTTTGAACTGTCGAGGCGAGCGGTACAGAAAAATAAATAGTCTAGTAGCGGGTGTGACGTAACAAGAGGGAACGGCCGGAAGCGGCCGGGAGCACTCTGCCCAGCCGGTAACGAAGTCCCTGCTCTGGACCGAGGTACCTTATTGCGGTCGAAAGCGCCAATTGAACCGCGTGTCCGCTGCTCGCGCCCAATCCGGACGTGCATACTCCCGCGAAATTTCGGACGAAACGATCATGTGAATTTAAATGAAACTATATAGCAGGGACAGCCAAAAGTTTGTGTGTAAACATGAGTTTGATTGTTTATTTTATCGTGGCGGTTATTCTGAATAAATCATGTGCACAGGATATTTTTGAAACAGGTGAGTTTAACAACTTTTGAATATCACCAACAACAAAAAACCGCCGATTACGATAAATCGGCGATTTTTTATGAAGAAACTGCACGTGCCTTCTATCGTTGTCGTCAGTCGCAGCCTCTAGAACTGTTGCGCTTGCCGACAAAAAAGTATTAAACGGTTCTAAATTAAAAAGTATACTTACCTAAACAATGGAGAACAACTTTTGTATGGTTTGCATGTTGCTGTCTTGTCGTGGGAGACTGGAGTCGATATGATATCAGTGACATGTTTAAACTTAACCTTAAACATTGGGTCTTCCTAATCATAGAAATGGTTTTAGTGGAATCAGTGGTGGGTCACAGTGCGGAACTTCCCTGCAATGTGACGGCCGAAGTGGAAGACGACAAACTGACAATCCTCGCGTGGTACAGAAATGGGTCTTCGACAGCTTTCTACAGGTATACCTACCAGATTAGTAGAAATCTAAAAAAATAAATGCTTTAATGGAACCTTTCATCTCGATCTTATCTGTCTAGCAGAAGTTCTTAAAATCTCACGTTAGCTTCAAATTTGCCGAAAAACATTCTAGGACTCTAGGTCAAGATCTAAGGCATTCATAAGTATTAGTATGCAATGACGCCTATAACAAATTAATTTGTACCTTCTTTTAATGACTTAAGATAGGTAAGTAGGTGCCTAGATACAATAATTTGTTTATACTACACAACAGGTGGTTTAATAAAAACTGAAAACAGTTAAAATTCCTAACATTAAAACTATGCTGTTTATTTGAATGAATCAATGAACACTTCATTGTACTAATAATATGGCGTGTTTTAAAAAACGATAAACCGAATTCAAATTCCCTTACTTTTGCACTTATTTTAAGTTTTGCGGGATAAATACTAATCCCCTGGGGATAAAAAATTTATGGAACCCCTTCAGGATCATTTTCTATACAATAGTGAAAGAATTTTCAAAATCGGTCCTTTAATGGCGGAGATATCCCGTAACATACAGACGAATTGATAACCTCCTCTTTTTGAAGTCAGTTAAAAACTAGATTTATTTATTTTGCTCACATGTATATTTACAGTACAGGTACATGTTAACAGCTTAGGTCATAATGTTAGCTTAGGTTAATTAATAGTGCATGCACCCTGTACGGCACTGTAAAAGAATTTATATAAAATGACAAAATTTACTTTTGTCATTTTATATAAATTGCGTTCAAATTAAAATCAACATTATTAAAAAATAAACAGTGCAAAAGGTGGTCTTATCGCTGAGAGTGATTTCTTAGAGGCAACCTTGTATGGTTGCGGGAGAAATCGCTCTTTTTTTTAGTTTTAGGGAACAAATAGTATCTAATCCCTCGGGAATAAAATTTGTATATACTATTTACCTTTGTATACAAAAGCGAAAAACTCCACATTGTTCCACAATTATTGCCGGAGATATTATTATATCTCCAAACATACCTATAAAAATATAGTCGGTACACACGGTCGAACACAGAACCTTTTTTAAAGTTGGGTAAAAATCTTATAAGCTAAAAAAACAACTTGGTAAGGTCATGCATGAGTTACTTGGGCCCTAACTTAAAATTAGTTGATGAGATGAAAACTGTCTTTAAAGCTCAGATACAGGTGGCAAAACATAAAACAGGTGGTCATCTCCATCTCATTGCTTAACGATTGCTAATCGTTTCCAAATAAAGGCTTAGGTAGGTTCATTTCCATGGAATCGTTTAGGTAGGTAAACTTATCCTAATAATACTTTATTGTAAATGTCAAAGTTTGTGAGTATGGATGTTTGTTCCTCTTTCACGCAAAAACTACTGAACTGATTGGGCTGAAATTTGGTATTTAGTTAGTAGTTTAGCTAGTTTGGGACCTGATATAACATAGAGGTTTTTTTCTTTAAACGCGGGCGAAGGCGCGGGCAGCAGCTGGTATATTATATGAATTTCAACGTTGATGCTCAACGCAGAACCCATTGCTAATTCTAAGTTGTGGTACTGAGATCTGCACTGACATCTCAGTGCATTATCCCCCTGCCTGAACAGACCGTCACCAGCCCAACTCCTTGAAGTACCGGAGGTAGGCAGAACCCATTTTATCATAAGTACGAGTAGGGATCTTCATTTACGTAGCGATCGCGGCGTTTGACCCCTCCAACTCAGCCCATGGACGTCGTAAGAGCCGAACTAATGGGTTCCTTACCAAAGGGCAGCAGCTTCCTTTTGTATAGGTATTTTAAATACCTCTACTGGCTGGCTTTATGCGTGGTGGTTATGGCAAAACCCACTTATGAGGAGGGAACATCATGAACAACATCATACAAACTGCTAGGGCAATAGTGTCTTTAGCTTTCATTGGACCTTATGACATATGGAATAAATAGCCCTGATATAGCATAGTTACAAATTATTATTTTGACCATAGAGCATTCAATATCAGAGCCACTACCGTTATAGTCTAAAAAATAGAAAACAACACTTTATGTCGCAATAAAAATTACACAGCAGAATATCCTACTTATACGAAAAATCCTCAATCTACGTACCTACTAATATTATAAACGTCAAAGTTTGTATGGATGGATGTATGGATATTTGTTAGGTACTCTTTCACGCAAAAACTACTGAACTGATTGTGCTGAAATTTGGTATGGGTATAGTTTGGGACCTGGAATAACATATAGGCTATTTTTATCCCGATAAAACGCGGGCGAAGGCGCGAGCAGAAGCTAGTTATCCTACTATTATAAATGTGAAAGTTTGTATGGAAGTATCGATATTTGTTACTCTTTCACGCAAAAACTACTGAACCGATTAAGCTGAAACTTGGTAATGGTGCCTATAGTTTGGGACCTGGAATAACATATAGGCTATTTTTTATCGTATAAAAATAGACACAATATAACAATAACAGTAAAAGATAACGACACTCATAAAATTAAAAAAAAAACGGTAGGTAACATTATTTCACTAAAATTATTATAGTATAAAAGCATACACGAAACAAATCGGTAGGTAAGTAACGTAAAGTTAAATTTGACATCTTTATGTTTTAATAGGTACTGTTATTTAATTTTTCTCACATTTTATAAGTTTTTTCTCTGTAATAATATTATATATATGTATGTCTGTTTCAATTGTGTATCTATATTTCTAGTCTAGTACCTAGGTATAAATATACAATTTCCAACACAACGTAATAATTGTTTGTGATATAAATAAATGAAATGTTTCTCCACAAAAAAAAATTATGCTACCTTGTTTTTCTGGCAGAAACTTTGGAGCTCATAGACTTTACTTTGAATTAGCCTGCTAGGATCTAAACAATATGTCTCAGCAGTCGCGACCTGCGTGAAGACCAAGTTGACGAAGAAGGCCCAGCAGCAGCCCAAAGCGGCCGCTACCGACTGGTGACCAGCGACGATGGCCTTGACAAGCTCCAGATTGTAACGGTGAAGCCGTCTGACGCTGGCCTCTATGTGTGCCTCGCTGACTTTGCTGCTAGCCCCGCTCATAAGACTCATGTGCAACTTAATGTTATAGGTGAGTTAATAACCTAACTAGAATATCAGCCAGACCATAATTTAACAAAAACTGTCCGACTGATGTTGATATGGACGAGTTGAACTACCAGTAGAATACAATATAATAAAAAAATATTTCGCACACACACAAAAAAAACTGAGGGAATGTAAAAACAAAAAACTTAGTTACGCTAAAACACAACAAGGTTGATAAAACAAACATGATAGTAAGTGCTTTAAAACTAAACGAAAACGTGACTCTAAACCAGCGGTACTCTAAGTGTGTTCCGCGGAACCCTAGCGTTCCGCGATACCGCTGTAGGGGTTCCGCAAGAATTTAGAAAAAAATCAAAACACCTCTCCTGGTCACTGGTCGAACGTTTTGACTCCGCCCGCCGCGCTTATACTTGTGAGCGCGCAGTCCCTTTGATAAAAGCCGCCTCTGAATTAGACGCTATAGTTGTGAACAAGCGACTTTCGACTCTATCTCCAAAAACATAAAGTCGAGATTGTTTACAACGCATTTTTTGTATTTCTATTTTTATTTCCGCTTTTTGTTTATCAAAGGCGCCGACTCGAGTATTTTTGAGAATGTTCGAGTTCGAGTCTAGGAATAAGTATAAAAGCGGCGATCGCGCGTCGCGCATCGTCAGTCAGTTGACGATTAGCGTTCGGAGCGATAAGTTCGTACCTACCAAATATATATATATATATAATAGGTACTTACAAATACAAATCAAATCTTTCTTTTCTCTCAAATTTCTTCTTTGTACTAAACTTTGTCTCATAAACGCAGTAACGATTGTGCATTATTTTGACCCCACCATCCTGACGTGTAACATTATTAATAAAGAAGAATGGAACGATGGCTTAAAGGTGTTAAACGTGTTGCAACAACATCTTCTAATGACGCTGAATGTTCAAAAGCAGTACGCGCGGAGAATACAGCAATTACCAATCCAGACGATGATGCCACGACGTCAAGCTCCACGGTTTCAAAGACCAAAAAAAGAAGAATCAGTTTCGGATTTGTTGATTCCAACGGCTCACCTCTCTGCATGTTATGTAGTAAACTGCTTCCTAATAGTTCAATGGCACCTGCCAAATTGCGCAGACATTTAGAAACTGTACACCCCGAGTCTAAAGACAAGAATAAAGAGTTTTTGTTCGTAAAAAAGAACAGTTATAAGTAAAAAAAAATATGATGCATGTAACACAAAATATCAATGAAAAGGCCACGGAGGCATCATATTTAGTTAGCTATCGCATTGCACAAGCAGGTGAAGCGCACACTATCGCTGAGAATTTAATAAAGCCATGTGTGTTAGACATAACAAAATGTATGCTCGATGAAAAATCTGCAAAGCATCTTTCTACTGTACCGCTATCAAACGATACTGTTTCACGGCGAATCCATGATCTGGCAAGCTACGTCAAACAAGAACTAGTTGCACGACTACAAAAAACAACCACTACAATCCCGATTGTTCTCATTATTATGTGAAGATTATGGCAGCAAACATAAAACACTGCTGCTCCATGCAGAAGTGCGATGGCTGTCTCGGGGTAAAACTTTAACGGCTAACAAGGCTATTTGAACTTAGAGCCAAGTTACAAATATTTCTTTCAGCAGATAGTTTCTTTTAATTTGAAAGACCGTTTGTATGATAAAACTTGGTTGTTCCGATTGTCTTTTATGGCGGATATCTTTCAAAAACTGAACGAATTGAATTTATCATTGCAAGGTAAACAGACAACAGTGTTCCAGGCCTATTACAAAATATCTGCCTTCAAAAGAAAATTAGATTTTTGGATTATTTGCGTTGGTAAGAGAGAAATAGAAAGCTTTACGTCACTCAGTGAGTTTGTTAGCGATAACGACTCAGAAATGTTTCAAGAATTGGTTCAATATCTCACTTCGATGCGCGCATCTTTTGACAAGTATTTTCCCGAAGAACAGAATACAAAAATGAAGCTGAATTCATAATTTTTTCTTTTTTACCCAACTTGCAAAAGCCCGAAAGTATGTCAAACGAGATATATGAATCTCTTTTAGAAATGTCATCAGACACAAGTATGGAGTCACTGTTCAAAACGACGCCTCTCAACGATTTTTGGTGCAGAATCCGTGATGAATATCCAATGCTTGGCAGAATGGCTCTGAATATTCTTCGAATATTCCCGTTTTCAACAACATATTTGTGCGAAACAGGATTCTCAACCTATGCAGCCACGAAAACAAAATATCGCAATAGACTGGACGCCGAACCTGATATGAGACTTCAAATGTCTTCTATCAAACCGGATAACAACCAATGGATGAAAAATAAAAAACAGTTTCATACCTCCCATTAGTTAAGATTTTTAAATTTTTAATATCTTCTATTATTGTACTTGCCATGTGGTAAAGTAAGTAATAATTAGTAACTATTGTACTTTTATTATGCTTATATAATAATAAAGAATACACTTTTAAAAACTATTGTTTTATTGTAGGGTTCCGTCAAGTATTTTGCTTGTCAAAAGGGTTCCGTGACCAAAAAAGTTTGAGAACCGCTGCTCTAAACTAACGTGACTCGTGTAAAGTCTGAAAAATTACATTGGTCTTTCCCTATTGCGCGGCTAAAAAGACTGTAGATTGTTTGCAACTGTCTGCAATTGGCTCAATTGTTTCAATTGTAAATACTTAATACTTTTCATTTGTTTGTATTATTTGTTCATAATTTTCTTTGTTTGTAAGAAATAGGAAGGAACTATATCGTCAACAATTCGGTTAGGCAGTCGAAAAAGTTAAGAGCTGACAATAATTGTGTAGGAGGTGATTGGGTTTAAAGCCATGTCACCGGATCAAGTCAAAACGGTTATCACGTACGATAACTAGGAGGCCCCCCTAGCACGGGATTTGTTGTCTAGGGTAGAATAGAGAAAAATTACGTCGCTTTGTCATCGAATGCGTAAATTATTTGAACTTTATTCCTTCAACGTCAATAATGTACGCAATGTATGGGCGATGCGATATCATTATTGTCTATTCCCTAGAGAACGATACCCGTGCTAGGGGGACTGAAGAACTGCGGCGTATGGGGGGCGGTCGGACCTGCGAACCAAGCTCTGAGGGGTGGCATCTTGGCACTCCTTAGGGTGTGATAGAGACAACTCACATGCAAGATTATAATCTACCGCAGTCTTTCAAATTATTTTCGGGGCCCGTTTCGTTTGCTATAATTTTTCCTGTCATCGGTAAACACTCTTGCTTACATAACAATCAACCAAACATCCAAAAAATATCGCTCGGCATGTGCGCGGCCTAGAAAACCCACGCTACGCCGCCACTGACCTGAACCAGCCAACTGATACTTTCAACTGTCAAATACATTTAGTCTTTCGACGTGATCTGCGGTAGGTAGGTATGTACCTACTCCAAAAACTCCCGTCAGTACAGGTACGGACCTACTACCTAATTTTGCAATAGGACTTCGTACTGAAGTTATGAACGTAAATTCGAAAGTTAGTAGGTCCTAAAGATAAACAAACAATTGGCTTAGTCCACAATCGTTGCTGACTGTACCACAACGACGATGTGATGATTGATGATAAAATTAGGTAAGTACCGCTAGGTACCTACTTTTATAACTCAAATTGGGGAAGGCTGAAGGACAGATATATTAACCTTGATAAGAATTTGCATCGATCGAATAATCACGAAATTTCTTCCGGTGCATGATTGAGTCGGCCGGAACCAAACATTTACTCTTGTTGTTTACCATTCGTTTGTTCTGCTCGAAAGAAAATTCTCTGTGCATTTATTTCGAAAGCTCCGTTGCTCTTGTTTCCAATAAAAATGCAAGGAGAGTTTTCGCCTATCCAGCGGAATAGCACGGCAACTAATTGGTCCGCGGTTTAATGAGGATGCTGACAGCGCCGGAACAATTCACTCCAGTTTAATAAACAATAATTATTATGCTACGTAAATATTACATCATTATAAGCAGACTCATTCACCCATTTTAAGTTACGTTCCCTTTTTCTGGATTTAGGATTAGGTAAGGTACCTACGTACAATATTTTGAATATACATAGAAGTGAATAAATAAATAATGGTGGACGATTCACACAGCATCATCTAGCCGCTTTGCTAGCCGCAAGCTAAGCAGAGTTTGTGTTATGGGTACTAGATGACTGATATACATACTACAATACGTCATTATATAGATAGTTTTTTTATACCTACATAGAAAATACCTAGAACACCCGAAACAAATATTTGCTGATCGTACAAACATTTATTTGTGAGGCGAGAATCGAACCCGCTACCTCCTGCGTCGCAGGCGCATATGAAGTCTTTTTAACTTGGGTCTAGCTTGGTACGGTACGAATAATGAAGGTGATGCTACGACATTGGAAGGACGAACGACGATGTTTACCATAAAAGAAGGAACAACCATCCAAATTAACTTTTAGCTACTTATAAATAAACCTAATTAATGTTTTAGAGCCTACCCGTCACCTATGGGTGATTCACGAGAACGGCACACATGTTGCGAAGGCAAGCGCCGGCGTCAACATAAGTCAGAACATCGGTCCCTATTATGTAGGAGATACAGTTCATCTAGTCTGCGTTGCTTTCGGAGGTAAAACTAATATCCTACTAAATGTAGAGAGGTCGACAGATACAATTTACTACAATTTTGGTTCATTCTATTGGCCACTTGTTTACATAATTTCTTTTCTAGGCAAGCCACAAGCATCCCTCTCTTGGGAGACTGACCAAAGGTTGCTGAAAAATACTTCAACTCCTCTATCAGAGCACCGAGTCAGAAGCGACATCATGTATGGTCCACTTCGGCCCGAGGACCACGGTCGGGTCCTCTCCTGCTTTGCCAAAAACAATGAACGGACGACACCGTTGTCCATCGATGTTGTTGTTGACATGCTTTGTGAGTTAATACCTACATTCAAGAAGTGAGGCTGATGACACCAGGATTCCTCAGCTTTATCCCCTGCGGGATTCTGATGGCCTCACTCCATTCATGTGCCTACACCTTGTTCTACTTACATTAAGTTCGTGCTTATTATAAGACCATACGTAGGTAATTTTTAAAAATAAAACTTATTCGTTTCTCGTACATAGCTCAAAGCTTACGTAACCTGTAAGTAAAATGCTACGCGACTAACTGCTTAGATTAAACGCTATAACCGAATGGCTTTATGGATTTTCATGATAAATCCCAGCTTCTGTAATTTAAATAACAGCATCTTTGTTCATTGATGTGTAACGTGGTATTGACCCAGTGCCCCCAGAGCTGGTCTCGTTACGGGCCGAAGGACACGAAAGCGGAAGAGTTCGCGCGGGGGATACCATCAACCTGCAATGTCGAGTGCTCGGCGCACGCCCGCTGCCGCCCATCTTGTGGCGGCGGGACGACTATCAACTCAGCGGATTGGAACAGAACATTACGGTTAGCACGTACCTGATTGTAAAGGCACAAAAAGACTCCGGTTTTATTTTAGTGTCGTAGCAACTTTTGTTCAGCTCAAAAATGTATTTCACATAGCAATGGGACCTAGATGAATTGTTTTTATTGTTTATTTACTTCAGGCAGGCATCATTATGTATGCCTACAGTGTGTTTGTTATTGGGACGGACATAATTTTTTAAGAGTCATAATGGACTACATTTCTCCGGTAGAAGCAATGTCCTAAGTGTTCTGACTCTCCAAAAAATTATGCCGGTCCTAACCACCCGACTATAATAATAATGGACTGGATAATCCACATAATATCATCTAGCCCCAAAGTAAGCAGAGCTTGTATTATGGGTAACTACTAGATAACTGATAAAAAGTTATAATAAAGTTATACCTATCTACTATAGATAAGTACATATTTTTTTATTATAAAAAGACGATACCCTGACTAGTACCAAACATTTTCAGATGGAATCCTCTCAAAGGCTGGTGGTAAGCGAGATCCAGCTGACGATGGACCAGGAGTACGACGAGTCCAGTATCACGTGCTGCGCGCCCGCCTACGCGCGCGACGACGAGAAGTTCGTCTGCGCTGAGAAATTACCTCTTACTGTCTTGTGTAAATATCACCACTCTAGAAGATTCTAGAATAATATACCTAGCATTCGTTTTTTATCATTTTGAGTTGAACAGTCTAGACAAGAAAGTTTCTTTACATACCTATTGTATGTTACTGCAATCAGTAACCGTAATAATTTGATTGCATTGAAAAAAACGAAAACGAACTTCAAATTCCTTAGTATTTACACAGTTTTTTAAGTTTCGCGGGAAAAATACTAATCCCCGGAAATATAATTTTTATGGGACCACCTCGGGATCATTTTCTATACCATAGTTAAAGAATTTTAAAAATCAGTCTTTTGGTGGAAATATAGCGTATGATGTACATACAAAAAAAAACATACAGCCATATTGAAAACCTCCTCTCTGAAGACGGTTGAAAATTTGCTGATTTCGTGCCGCCGAAATGTTTACCAACCTCTAGGCTAGGCCAGGGGTGGCGAACCTTTTTGAATCAACGTGGCATTTTTATCTAGAAAAAAATCTGAGGCCTAAAACATGCCACCAAATAATTTTAAATTAGTGATTATTGGGTCGATAAATAACAATACTAAATAGGTACTAACAATTCAAAACTCTATATCGACTGTCACAAAATATATTTAGCATTTTATACGTGTAATTAAGATTAAACTAACATTATGTGATTTCTGCTATTGCAGTTTAGATGACCAATAACTTACATTAGGGTTGTAAGATGTCACTTAGCAGAATGTATACTGAACTGGAGTCTTAATCTGCTAAACGCTATCTAAGAAAGTCTTTAATATTTTTCATCTCTGAAAATAATAACTGGCGGAGCCAGTTTCTGTAGACAAACAGTAACAATATGGAATCGAATTCCATTTACCCAAAATTTCGTTACTGGCATTTTTACTTAGATTGCCTGTCTAATCTTTCGTTTTAATCAATTCCGTTTTCGGTTTTAATAAGTTTTTAAATCCATTTTGAACTAAAAACGCGTACGTACCATTACATCCGTGCGAGCCCTTAATAGTGTGTCGCGTGCCATTGGTTCGCTATCCCTGTGCTAGGCTATACGACGACGGCGGCATGTCGCCGACCAAGCCGCCAACAACCAACCCCCGCGGGTTGTATGTGCTGCTGTTTAGGTGGCGTGTCGGCGACTTAGTGTGTAGACTCCTTTAGTAAACTATGACATATAACTATTATAGATGAATAGACGGTGGCGTATTATAAATCTAATGTATTTTAAAATTAAAACATAAGTAAATTATCTTACGTAATAAAATAACTCAGATGTTGAACTTGTGCCTTTTTGACAATAGGTAAGTACTGTCGATAACAAAAAATGCGGTTTTTAGATCCTCCTGTGTTGCACGTAGTAGTGGACGAAATGGATGAAAATTCAAAAGACAATAGCACGTTCGAGGTGACTAAAGGTTCAACACTGCGGATGGCGTGCAGCTACCTGGCGAATCCTGATGTCTATCAGCTAATCTGGTTCCATGAGGTAATTTTCGAAAATTAACCAATTAAACGAAACATTAGGTAAAAACAATCTATACTATACTCGGTTGCTAGACTCTTAAGATATTTTTGGTAAACACAGACATTTAGGTATGTATAAAAACTTAACAAAAACTGATAACAATAACAGACAGAGCAATGTAAGAACTGAAAACAAGACCAACAAATTCGCATAATTGAACAAGCGCAGCGAAAACGGAGCAAATACGAGTTTGAAAACGGACGAGAGAAAAATTAAAATATTAATGAAAGCTGTCAAAACGAGAAACTGTGTCGGACTTCTGGGATTTGCTACGATTGTAGTGTCATTTTCCAACAATATTTCTTTTCTCTTTTTGTAACTACTTAACACTTAACGTTTTACAAAAACATATCTAGGACTAGCTGCTGCCCGCACTTTCGCCCGCGTTTTATCGAGAGAAGAAATAGCATACATATGTACATATATGTATGTTATTCCAGGTCCCAAATTATACCCATACCAAATTTCAGCCTAATCGGTTCAGTAGTTTTTGCGTGAAAGAGTAACAAATATCTATACATCCATCCATATAACTTTGACATTTATAATATTAGTAGAATTCTTTTAGAACCAAGTATACAGACTTGACTAATTTAATCTCGTAAATCTGCCTTCATATTTTATCTCATTTCTACTGTTAGATTAATCAAGTTCCGTATTTCAGGAGGACATAATCACCCACAGCAAGGATGGAACCGAAGAAATTCAGCGAGTTTTAGAAATAGCGGACATATCGGAGGCCGATGGTGGCGAATACGCTTGTGCGGCTACCAATGACTTGGGGTCGACTTTCAGCGATCCAATCGTTATCAATGTAACATGTACGAAAATACGTGAAGAACAAAAACTTTGCATGATGATAAATTTTAATACGAAAACTAAGAATTATAATAAAAGAATTTGTTTAGGAATTATTATACCCAAGAGGAACATGAAAATCCAAAAGCCATCTGTTAGACACTGTAGAGACTATCACTTTAGACTACTATATGTATAATATATGTATGTATATATATTTTATTGATTTGTGAATTCAAACACATTGAGTTTCTCTGTAATAAAAGTTTTATTATGTTAGTTTCACATTGTCAAGTTCACATGGTATACAAGTTTATCTAACAACTTTACCAGTAATAAAAGAAACGACATTTAGTGTTATTATTCACAATATCGATTCCAAAATCACAATTATCTTTTACAATAGATCACGGTATAAGAAAACAGGTATGCTCTTCCGAGACACGATGGTCACGTGGGTGTCGCCAGGCTAAGTCATCGTCGCCATCGGCGAATGAGAAGAAGACTCTGTTTCCTGGTGTTACCAGTAGCGTACAATCGTAACTCCCCGAACTCCTGTATGAATCTGATAAAACTATATGGTTTTGTATTTACCAATTATTTATCACATTGACTCGTGTTTAACTAACGCTGTATTGACTGATCTAAAAAATATAATTGACGATTGACATTTTTTTATTGATTTTTCAATTGACTCTTATCACATTTGTTTCCCAACTTCTACATTTTGTTGAAATGAAGTGGCAACTGGACAGTGCCGTCACCTGGCGACACTCCCGGAAGAGCATACCAATAGATTTTCCCTCGTATTATAATGCCACGACATGACAGCGAGATTCTATAGGCTTCATTTGACCACAGATTACAAAGTAAATATTTATTGGTCTGTCAGTGCCACAGGCTGACAGTGATAGTTAATCATGATGAAGCCAGCGGGAAGATTAAATTAAAGTATATTTTCTTTACATAAGTATAAAATGTTCAATAGAACATGCGATTTAAAATGCAAATATCAACTTTAGTAATATATATCTTGTTTTTATCAGATCCAGCTTACTGCGAAGAGGAAAGTACCATAGAGTATGGTTTAAGAGAAAACGAGTCGATGAACATAACATGCAACGTGAAAGGGAACCCCGAACCGATATTGTATCGCTGGGTGATGGTGGACGGCGATTTCAATTTATCTACGATGAAAGACCATCCGCAAAGAACTTTCGAGACTGATGATAATGTGCAAGTTTTCGAACGAACCAATAGCACAACATATAGTAAGTCTAGGAATAAAATGGCACAAATAATTCGATTGTTCTGAACAAACAATGATTTGCTGGAAAAAAGTATTAGGGTTAGGCTCGCCTTTGTAATGTCCATTATTTGTGACCTTTATATATGATTTAATCTGTGTGTACAAAAAAGAATTTAAGAATAAAATTAATAAAAAAACTAAAACCAACATGCGGGACAAAGACTTTAGGTATCCCTCGGGAATGAGACCATCTCGGGACCATTCTCTATCTATACAATATCCAAAGAATCATTAAATCCGTCCTTAAATTTACGGAGAAATCGGCAAACATACAGTCTCCATAGAACCTCCTCCTTTTTTGAAATCGGTCACAAAGTAAGTAGACTCTATCAGCATCATATCAGCGCGTACACATCCACTGCGATAGGCGAAGTAAGTATAGTCTTTTTAAGTAGAGTCTATACTAAAATGCAATAAAAAATTTCAGGCAGTCTATTTTGCTGGGGAGTAAATGGCGTGCCAGAGAAAGATAACGTCCATACCCCGTGCAAATTTCTAGTAACCGACGAAACAATACCCCGGCCGCCTAAAAGTTGTGGGGCGACTAGGAAATCAGCTGGAGATATCATCGTGAAATGTGAGAAAGGACACAATGGGGGCTTGCCACAGGTGAAACTAGATAAGCAAGATTATGAGTGAAATCAATTATATGATTGCACGATACAACAGAATGTTTGGTACAGTAAGGTTCCGCACAGTGTGATTTGTATTACCTAGGTGTTTACGATTTATTTATTATTAAGTACACAAAACAAATAACAAACAATTCTAAAATAACACAAAAAATCTAGTAAAATACGAACTGACTTAACACGTAACCTACATATTATTTGCACGCACACAACAAATAATTAGACTGTTAAGTAGACATTTTAACAATCTGCACGATTTATGAAATACTACGATAACAATAGAAAAGGAAGGAACAACACTTCTTATCTGCTATCTAAATTATTTGTTGAACCTACAAAAGAATAAAAACCTGATGTTTTTTCACGCGTGACCTAGCCTTAATTCAAAATCGATGTGTTACAGAAATTCAAGTTCATCGTCTCGTCATCCGACGCTGATGGTCATTTACTCTCAATAATCAATGGAGAACCAGAGTTCATGATCCCTGAACCGAAACTGGAGAACTACACATTCGTAATTTTAGCGTTCAACGAAAAAGGGGATAGCAAAGAAGTGGTCATTGAGAAAACGGATGTTATTGATAAATCGGAAGGTAAAAATAATGATGCATTTTTAAACTTTTAATTTGAATTAGTATAGATATATCTTATATCTTCATCAAAAACAAATACTTAATGCAAAGAAAAATTATAGCTATGGTTTTGTGAATTGACATGACATAGTCGACTAAATTGACCTCTGGTTTAATTGCATGGTTTAGATACCAACGAACCAAACTCACTTTCTAAAACTTAAGTGGGATTTTCTTTTTTATCCGACATGCGGCATTAGACGTAAATCATACATACAATATCCGTTAAGATAGCAATCACGCGTTCCCAATATTTGTTGTTATAGATGTGATATCATTTCATTTCAATCTTTGATTTCATTTTCATATGATAGTGAATTTGTTAGATTTAATTAACTTCACAAGGGTAGAATTTTTACCCCTTAGTATTTACTCTTAGTATTTACAAATTATAAAACTTTAGGTCTGGGAATTTCTATATAAGATTACCTAGAATACAAAATCTTTAATGGTTATACATTATTAGGTTCGGTTCATTCATAATAAGCGGTCGTTGTGTACCACGACGCCTCTGGTTTCCACAGAATCTCAGCGCTGGGGAGACATATCATGTCAATCCGGCATAATGCTGAGCGGAGACCATATTCGCCCCAGAGTCTACTGCCCGCATAGTAGCTAAAATCAAAAAAATCTAGCCAGGGATGACCCACTGCTGTGTTTGCAATTGCCTTTTGCTTTTGCCAGCCTTCTCTATCCTGTGCTTCCAAGTATGCCCTGCAACTTTGATGATATCGTCAAGTCATCGGATTCAGATTATTGGTAACTTACATAAGTAAGTTGTCAGTCTTCAAAAACAAAACTATTTTTCTTTTTTTTATACCTTATTTAGCAATATGAATAAACTATTTTCTTTCATTTCAAACCTTTGCTTTCGCTTTTATTTCCTTTTGATTTTAAGATTTCACATGAAAGAACAGAAAGCAATATGTAGGGGTGAACCAAGGATTTATTTAGGTTCCTACGTACATAATGATGTATTTTAGTTCCAGAGATACCTCAGAGCGCAGTGTCCAACATAACAACGCTTGCGTTGGCTTTATTTGGAGGAGTGCTCTTAGTAGCATTAGCGGCGTGCGGGTTAACGTTGTGTTCAAACGAGCGCGGGTCGAGACTCGACCTGCCGCGGGCCCATTCCGATCCACCGCTATGCGCTTACAACACAGAAGGTGACTACACACATCTGATTGATTGAGAAATTATAAAATGCAAATGCGTGATACAGGAAATCGCTTTATCCATCTCTAACTGTAACCGGCTGTTAAATAAAAAACATGGCGAATCATTGCTCTCTCCAATCCACTGCTCATTTATGATTAATGTTGGCAGTCTAGACATATCTTTTCACGATTTAATATACTATGTATATTAGAAGGCCATTCACATTGCTGTCATTTTAATATAGAAAATATTTGCAGAATCGAATTGCGAGACATACCATGATAGCGAAGATGGAAGTGAATGTAACGTGAGACGAACGGAATCCTTCCGACGAGCTGTTTCCCGATACCCATCTAAGAATTTCGATGTTCGGAGAACGAGCTCATTCCACTCCGCCCGGTACATGCAAGACCCAGAACCAGAGATCAAATGCAATGAGATGATGCGTCACGGCAACAACTGCAGAGTGCATTCCATGCAGAATATCAGCCGAAAAAGAGATATGGACGCGTTCTGCGACCACTTAGTTCTTCACTTGCCTCCAGAAACAAACTACAATGCCCCTAGACCGGTAAATATATCTCCTCTAAAACTATACTCTGATTTAGAAACCAAGATATTTTATGTCAACAAAGACATTTTTATGAATGATAACTATAAGGGAAAACAACAAGGTAACGGCAAAGTTATCACTAAAAACTAAAACACAAACTTCAACAAAACAAATTTATAGGAGTAGATACTACAGTAGATACGTTCTAAAACGAACGAGAGATCAAATAAATTTTGAAGGAAAGCTTTCAAAATCAAAAATTGTTTCGAGTTTCTGTGCTTTGCTTCGATAATACCATTTGTCTTTAAATATTTCCCACCAATTTTCCTAGAGTTTTGTAACACCTTTGTACAAAAAAATATCCAGGTTTTTGAATCTGAGTATTGATACAGCAACGATACTTCGTTATTGCTCAGAAATAATTGTTTGTTTCAGATGAACACATTTTACACAATGCCTAGGAAGTTAAGGCAAAAAGTAGCTAAGGAAATAAGCGACGAGGTATCGGAAATCACTCAGACATCAGACGGTTTTTCGTTACCCCCGCCGCCTGATGAGTTCGGGACATACAGAGCGGCGACGCGGATACGAGATATCCCGACGAAATCGACTCCAACTTACACAACCATCAATAAAAGAAATAATTCGGTGAAGGAACCTCCTAGACAGCAGTATACGCCAATGTCTCCGATGAATGTGGTGGGCGTTCCAACTATTAGTGGGGCTCAGAATAGCTTGTACACGTACCCTGATGAAGAGCATCATACGCATCAGGTAACCACGAACCCATTTGATGACGATGACTCGACTTAACTATTTCTAATCAAACCTTTTTTTTAAAGGATGCGCATTTTGCTTATCACAAAGAATCTGGATTCTAAATGTGATGAGAGATGTATGTATTAAACGTTTTTGAATGGTTTTAAGTAGAAAAGTTGACGCGTTGTGTATAGTTAACGACGAAAATCGTTGAACAGGTTCAGCCTTAGAAAGGGGTAATAGGTGTTAATAAATGTGAATACAATTTAAAAAAAAATATGCAAATGTTCAGCAATTTTGGCTTTGACCGTACATTATTTTGGAGTTCGCTCAAGCATTTATACTATAGTAGCCTCATGTGCACTCGACTAATAAGGTACCTTCATCATCATCATCATATCAGCCCATACACGTCCACTGCTGGACATAGGCCTCCCCCGTACGACGCCACAAATAGTGGTCCTGAGCCGCCTCCATCCATCGATTCCCTGCGACCGGTACGATGTCGTCGGTCCATCGAGTGGATGGTCTCCCATGTAGGGGGGGATTTGCCATAATCACCACGCTTGGCAGGCGGATTGGTGATCGCAGTGTTGGTGTTGAAAAATACTCAGAAGGAAGCTGCTGCCCTTCCTCAGGTAGGTTCCCTTAGTCGGCTCTTACGACATTCACGGGTTGAGTTGGAGGGGTCGATATTCGTACGCCGCGGCCCCACGGCCATATCTATATCAAACACCAAGGTACCTTACACCTAGTAATACAAACGACTGTTTTAGATAATCATTTATTTACAAAAATAGAAACCATTCTAGTGCCTTTCTGTAGTGGTATGACTTTTAACACACTTAACATGATTGTAGTTAGTATTTAATCAAACAAAATTAATTCAGCATGTTCTTGGAAAATATTTTAATAAACTATGTCAACATATTGGAATTATTACTCACACTTTATTAAACTGCATAATTATCAAAAAGATGTTCGTTTTAGTTTTTAATATTAATTTACATATGAATTAATTTATCAGTCACTGCCATATTAATTACCTAGGTAGGTAATTAATGGTTTTATTATAAATAATGCATTACAAAATGTTGAATAATCAATAATTGTATCTACTTAATTGTTTTTTACTGTAAAAATCTATTCAAATAATAAAAATGTATGAATTTCATGTGTATTTTAATATGAAAGCCCTAACAATTTTAGGCTGGTAAAAATCTGAAATCGTCTATGTAACTGTAATTATTTTCCTTACAGTAATTTGAACACAACTGGCTGCCATTTAACATTGATCAAGCTTCAACTTTATCTTAAGTTAAATAGTTATTTTTACATTCTCATTTACATTTGCATCTTCCAGTGAGAATTATGTGGTACAGACCTTGATATTTCTTAAACTTAGCCTAAAATAACTTACTATTTGTTTATTCACTATTGGAAGTGTAGTGCTCAATCCATGCGATCTAGATGCGCCTGCGCCAGAGATAGTTTTTCTATGAGTCGATTTGTATTGGGACGCGCCTGTAAAAATACACACTAGTTGGAGAAAATGTTTTCTGTTCCTATGATTGATTTGAAAAAGCACAAATTTATTAAGCTTAGGGTATTTTGTTTTTGTTAACATTTAAGAACTAGATTGGACCGCTTGCAAATGATGGATGATGTTTTATAGCGAAGATATACAAATTAAATTTTTTGCCTAGAATACTTAATCCATTACTTTTTAAACCCTTCGGTTCATCTCTATGAATCAAAATTCGATTGGCCATAGCGAAAACTATAGATTGTTTTGAGAAAACAAAAAACTTAATTCATAATATTTACACTGTTTTTTTTAGTTTTGCGGCACTAATACTTATGCTTCGGAAATTATTAGACACCGATAGTGTTTTGTTAAGTGGGAACGAGAATTGAAGCCGAATTTTTGGGCCGCTCTAGTTTCGTAGAGGTTGGAGTGGATAAGGTGATCGGGTGATTAGTGAGGACAGCGCAGCTTCGTGAAATTCCTTCCAGCGAGCATCTGACAGAAGCTATCCGCCACAATGTTTGGTAAAGAGACGAGAGAGATGTAGACTCCATTAGGCGGATAGTATGAAGAGCTTGTTGATATTACCTGTAGTGAGGACAGCGCAGCCTCGTGCAGGTCCTTGCAACGAGCGAGCACGCGGCGCCGCAGCGCGGGCGGCAGCGGCAGGAGCTCGCTGCGCGCTGCCTCCAGCAGTAAGGCCGCCACCGCACACGCGTGCGTCTCGTCTCCGCAGCCCAGCCAAACGCGCTCGTTTACGCTCACCATTCTAAAGGACAATTTCATTTTAATAAATAGTTAATATTGTTTAGGCACGTCGTTCATTAGACCAAGAGTTGAGGAGCGGCGTAGGATCTACGTTTTTAGAAATAAATAGCAGTGTGCTCTTATACTAGTCACGTCACGGGCTAGGTGAAGCCGCCGCGTCGTCAAGGACAAGCCGACGGCGTCGCAACTCCGCCGCCAATTTAAAGGAATTGTATTGAAAGAATGGCCTTCCGTAACATCACCAAATTGCTCGGTATTGATATATCGGTAGACTAGGGTCGTTTGAGAACCCAACCAACATTCATCTTGAGACAGGGCTGCTCTGTTGATTCAATCATACCTATATCTTTTACTATTTTTCTTGTTTCTTTTGTGGTTTACAAATAAATTATATTCTAATTACAATGGGTGAGCAACGTTAGCGGGTTGAAGTAAATAGCCAGACACATATAAACTGAATTCTCAAAAAACTTACTTCACACACACTTGTTACATTCACACTAGGTACCAGTAGGTACCTAGTATGAAACAGGTGTTAAACAGGTCTCTAGTAAGAGACTTGTTTATTTTCGCCAAGAGCAGAGCATTTATAAATTTGTTCTGCGTGGCTCTGTGTAAATGGATGAATGAGGTGACTTACTTGATATAGATATCCAAAACTTGTTCGAACGTAACACCGATGTTCAAAATTGTTCTGAACACCATGCTTTGATCAGCAGACAACTTACAGCTCATTATTTCTAATTGACGGACGATAAAATCTGAAAGTAAGAAAGTGGTTAGTCATAAAGTTTAATAAGCAATTTTACTCTCATGTTCAACTTTAACGATTTTAGCACGTTTAATGCCAAACAATTAGTTTTACTATGTTGTTGCAATGACACTGTTTCATAGAAATCTTTGTAAATGGAATGTGGGTCCGCTCTAATGAGTTTTATGAGGTTTTACGATGACATTTATGAAACTGAGACCAGTTAAATAAGCAAAAGTCTGTAACATTGTGGTTCTAGTGTTCCATTAAAATGACTGATAGTTTGTGCTACTTACACAATGGGAAACAATGTCCCGTGTTCAAATACTCCCTGCCGAGCGATGTCAATTTACTAAGGACAGAGGCGAGTCTTTCATCAGGTGAAGGTAGCACCCTTGCTGCCGCCTCGGCCTCGGCTAAAATATTGCTCCAAATGTTTTCCACCAGAATGGCGTCGTTGTGACCCGAACACTGCACTATGGCTAGCTTGCACTCCCATAGGTTGTACCGGTCAGCGTATTCTTCGTATAACTAATGAGGTTAGAAAAATATACAATCACTTTAACTGTTTTTATATGAAGTTTCTGATTAAAAGAAGGCAAATTATACTCTCTAGTTTTTTTGCTATATGATTCAAATAAACCATAAACAAGGCTATTCAAGTTTTCCGAAGTAAAAGTAGTGTCGAAATAACTACCTGTAAGACTTTCACTGCCGCTAAGTAGGTCCTAGCTAATTGAATAGATTGATGCCAACGACGGTCTAAATATAACCGTGCCAAAGGCTACATTAGAATACGAACAACATCAATTTTTTGCTTCTATAGGTAAATAAACTCTGACCATTGACCACTTTGAAGGTAAAAACACGTGAAGTGATTTAGTTAACACGTGTAATAAGAAACATCTGCTTTGGAAATGGTAAAAACTTGATTGCTGTGAGGTCCTTTACCTGTGTGATCTCCAACAGCTCGTCATCTAACCGCTGCATCAGATGTTGCGGCGGCTGCAGATGTCTTGGCAGCGCGCTGGCCGCGGCCCGCACCGCCATCTGTACCCTCGCGACCTCTCCAGCCTCCTCCAACCTCCGCAGTAGCTCGGCGCCTCCCGAGCCGCCGGCGCCCGCGCCTCTTACGCAGACCACGCCCGCTGATAGCCAGGACATACGCTGGGCGAGGGTCGCTCCAGATCTGTGTAACGGATTGTTTCTCTAATTGACTGTATTCTTTAGTGCAGTAAATTGAAAACTGGCAATACATCGCCCAGCTTATAAATACCAAATTCATTTACATAGTTGCAGTTAATGATAATCCAAATATTGTTTATAGCTCTCTGTTGCTATTTTGAGTTCTATGGTAATTTTTTAGCTGATGGGTTTCCGAAATAACTAAACATAATTTGCAGATTCCGTGTATGTTTTTTTTACACTTGTTTATGAAGGTTACGTTCTTACATAATAAAATATTGAGGGTTGCTGTCAGTTTAAAGATAAAAGAAAGCCAATTTCGTTCAAGATGCTCAATGTTAAGATGTAATATTTATAAGAAATTTTATCAAAACTCATTCACACTCATAACACGAAACTGGAATAAAATATGTACATCATCATCATCATGAACCTGACTTCACCCACTGTCAGATAGCCTCCAAGTTTTTGTGCTAACCCATAAGGTGGTCCAAAAGACGTCAACCCGCTTCAACTCACCCTGGTCGTGTAGCCAAGCCCTCAAGCACCTCCGCAGCGGACAGATGGTCGCCGCACTGTTCCAGAACCTTCCATAACAGATCCAGGAGGTGCAGCGCTGATTGTGGCGAGGCAGCGCGCGCCGCAACCTGTAGGTACGTCCGGAGAGACGGCGGCGGGGCCGCGCCGAGGGAAAGTAGCTCTAAAATATAAGTCAGAAGTCAATAAGTTTATTTCCATAGGCTTACAAAATAAGCACATTAGTATAATAATAAATCAAAATGTATACTATAAATTATTACCAAATAAGCAATGAAGTGTTATTGACTTTCTCTTTCTCCTTGCTTACAGCTTATAATTATGTAGTTGCTGCCCGCGCCTTCGCCCGCGTTTTATCGGAAGAAAAATAGCATACATACATATATGTTATTCCAGGCCCAAACTATATCCAGACCAAATTTCAGCCTAATCGGTTCAGTAGTTTTTGCGTGAAAGAGTAACAAATATCCATACATCCATCCATACAAACTTTTACATTTATAATATTAGTAGGACTAAGAGAACCCTACTGTCTAGCTAGATAACCCTTACTTAAGAATTTAAGACGCTATAAAAGGAAACATTTTTGTCCACCAGAGGGAATATAGCTGATAATCTATTGGTGTGCTCTGATTTAGTGGAAAGCGGAATCTACCAATCACATGGTTGAAATACTCGTCGCCTTGCTGATTTCTGATTGGTTGTTCCTATTCCGCTGAGAAACAGTAAAACTGTTATTTATACAGGAGTGAAGGTGTCTTCTAGACCTTCGTGATACACCGTCGGCCACATTGTCACCTTCCATCAGGTGAGATTGTGGTCAAACAAAGGTCTATAGACTATAAAAAGAAAAAAATACAGGGGTTTTGTTAGATTAGAACTGACCGTCAAAAATCTTTTACGTGCAAATGTAGCGTATGTATACAGCATGGACTGCATAGATTATCTCAAAATATATTCACAAAGTTACATCAAGATGAAAGAGAGGCTTCTTGGACAATAAAACATATTAATAAAGTAAGACCAGGTATTTGCCCAGCAGTGCGATGAATCAGGATAAATTTTCTTGACCTAGAACATGTCAAACATGGGAATCTCACCTGATCCTAAGTTTTTAGAAACAAGCCACTCGTACACAGCAACATGTAATAGTTCGTCATTGCGCGATAAACACTCCCAAACCAGTTTTCTTCCCTGTAAAATTAATGAGATTAGAATTTTTCTAATAACGGATATCATATCAGCCCATACACGTCCACCGCTGAACATAGGCCTCCCCCATACGACGCCACAAATAGCGGTCCTGAGCCGCCTCCATCCATTGACTCCCTGCGACCGCTACGATATCGTCAGTCCATCGAGTGGATGGTCTCTTGTAGGATTTGGAGGATGTAGGATTTGCCATAATCACTACGCTTGGCAGGCGGATTGGTGATCGCAGTGTTGGTGTTGAAAAATACTCAGAAGGAAGCTGCTGCCCTTCCTCTGGTAGGTTCCCTTAGTCCTAATAACGGATAATATCTCTTGATTTGATTGTTTTTACTATTTACCTGGAAATTAGCGTCATCGGGGGAAAGGTTGATGGACTCGTTCGCAGGCGGCAATCTCATCGGAGCCGGTTCGATAACGGATGTATCGTTGCTCCGTTCATACAAACGTTCTAGTGCCGAGCAAACTTCTCGGTAGATTTCCATCCTAGGAATAATAAAAGTTCATGATTAGGGGCCATACTTAAAATAATAACCTATACAGAGAGTTTAAAGTCCTTCGGGTACGACAGCTCTTCGTCTTAAGTGCAGCCATTAAGACGCACAGAAGCATCAAAACCCTCCCAAATTACGACGTAATTATTGCAAAACGCGTGTACAAAATCCCTCTGCCACAGATGCACTCTCTCATGGCCAGACGTTGCCCAGCTTTCTCCCAACTTTACACTTATAATAAACTTTGCGACCTAAGAGATCAATCCTTATTCTCGTGTAAATCATTAATTAAAAACAAGCTTTTAGAAATGACCTATTCTGAAACAGAAGACCTCATCTGACTTAATACTCGCAGACCCAACACTCACACTCACTACACATACACACTACTCACACACTCACCCTTCTTGCCCAGACCTCTTGGAGACTCTGGTATTTCAGGAGGCCCGATACACACATGCATCACACACACACACACATTCAGTACACAGACACACATTCTAGGTACAATACAAACTCTACACAATATCACAACCCGAACTCATTAGCACTAGTGTAAATGCAGGATCTTCAATTTACTTACCTAAAATAAAATTATTATTCTAGTAATTTTTGCATGTTAGATTTAATCGGTTTATTTAAATATTTACTCATATTCTTTCGAGTTTTTCAAAAACTTAGATGATAGAATTATTAAGTATCTGTAACATCCTATGTCCAGCAGTGGACGTGTATGGGCTGATGATGATGATGATGATGTAACATCCTATCTGTTAAACGCACTCACGGAACTCAATATACAAGCATTCTTGCTTAGTTTGAGTTCCTCTGCCAATGTACTTTAAATTATTATGCATGTGATTTTGGTCAATAAATATTTTATTATTATTATTATTTATAAAAAAAATATCGACGAAATGAGCATATATGTATGTATAAGGTTCTTCCTTTTTAATTTTTTCTGCATTCTATAAGTAATAAACCTAGCGGCAAAATAGTTTCGCGGACATTCTACAACAATTTCTAGTGTTGTTGTGTTTTTCATTAAATAATAGAAAAAAATACCCAAAACTAAGACACGTGAAATATTAGAGAACTCAAAACTACAATGGTGTATTTTTTTTATGGTTTGGATTTTTTTTAAGGTTGCCTGGAAGAAATCGGTTTTAAGCGATAAGGCCGCCCATTGTACTTGTTTATGTTATTGTATATGTGTTTTATTTGTCTTTGTGGTGTACAATAAAGAGTTTTGTATTGTATTGTATTATTTATTAGCTTGCAATATAAAATACTAGCTCCTGCCCGCAGCTTCGCACGCGTATTTTCAATATCTAAGTTAGTTCTAAATACAAGTTTTGTCACTATCATGGTTATTCACAACACTTAAGTCAATTATAACGGGATATTTACCATGATGCTGCTAATATTATAAATCCGAAAATTTGTGAAATGTGAATTTTAATTTTGTTACCAATAATCTCCAAAACTAATGAACAGATCAACATGAAATTTGGCGTACATTAAGAACATAACACTGATCACGGTCATGGCGCCTGAAAAATAAAGCACTATAAATCTCTTCAGTGTTATTTTAGTGTTGTCTCTCTTAAAAACCGTAAGCAAATTATGTTTTCATCCCATCTATTCGAAAAAGACGACTTTGTTCGCCTTTATGTGCACCCAAAGGTGGTGTTTTCTTTAAAGAACTTTTAGCGGGCAGAAAAGAACTTTTATTCCCTCCCTTATGATACAATCTACTATTCCTGATACTCGCGAACGAACCGCCTTAAAAACATTAACGCTCTACACCTTTCAGAAATACAATTAAGTACATTTCATACAGCATCATCCAGTCCCAAAGTTTGTAGGAAGTAGATGACCAGGAATGCTATACAAAACTTTTCACTATAAGAAACTTCTAAGCTCTTTTTATAATCAATAACTCTCTCTTCTACACAATGGAGCAACTCGCCTGCGGACGGAGTGATACCCAAGAGTGTATTGTGGGTCATCTAGTTCCCATAATACAATCTTACTTTGGGTCTGGATAATGTTGTTTGAAATGTTTTTTAATTGTATTTCGCTCTTAAAAGCGTAGTGCGTGTATACACACACAAAAGAGTACACACACCATAACTACTAACCTCCTGTAATAAGCAAGATGCCCTTCTCTGTCCTGAGAAGGCTGGTCACTCTTGTAGAAGTGCAGAGCCTTATCCTGCGGGTCTAGTTTGCTGGCACACGCTACGCACAACTCGACTACGCCAGTATAGAAACCGGCAGATATCAGTTTACTGCACACTAATGGCAGGTTCACGTTGGGTGCTACATCCTGAAAATTTGTTTTTAGTTTGTATAGTAGGTATTTAATCCCTAATTATAGTAAAAAGCGAACATGGATAAGACTGGCGCAGGACTGTGTGGAAAGACACAAGACTAGGGAGGCCCAGAACTGGTTGAAGTCGGGTTGCAAATGATAATAAAATCTTTATATAACTTGAATAAAAAAATCTTTATTTTACTTTACTTTGATTATTTTATTCTATATTTTATAATGAATATTACTTTGTTATTGCTTTAATGTGATTATTAAAGGTTGCCTGGAAGAGATCGCTTTTGAGCGATAATGCTGCCCATTGTACATGTTTTTTGTAATATCTCTTTTGAATGCATTCTTTTTGGTGTACAATAGAGCATTTTGTAATGTATTGTATTACTTTATGATGATGATATATACTAAAAAATTATACAATGCTGGATATAAACCAGCAAAATCTACCTGGGTACCCAATGGGTACCCAATGGCTGATAGGTAAGAGACAAACAAGTTATCTTGTTTGTCTCTTACCTAACCTACCGAAAGATGTGACTTAAAAACTGAAGCTCTATATGTACTTATAGAAAACACTGTTCGCGCCGGTAATCGCGAAAGGAAGTGTGGAAGAGCGCCATCTACTGGTGGAACAAGGAAGCTCGACGCACGATATATCCATACACACGTGTCTCTAAAGCCTACGTCGGTTAAGCAGAGCAGAAAAGCTTCGTCGGTATAAACATATCTAGGTGGCATCACCGCCATATTTAATTTGTATTCTTTCTGACGTGTCGATGCACGCACACCTCTGTACCTAACCTAGATTTAGGAATATACGTTTTTATCAAAGTTTATTAAATTCGAATCATTGAAGACGCACCCGATGACCCCCGTAGCTACCACACATAACAATAATTATATCAGTGCTTCATATACATGTGTCAAAATCGACGCTTTTTGAGTATTTATATAAAAATATATATAAGATAACTTACTTTGCACAGTTTCAAAGCATGTTGTAACATTTCCTCTCGCTCTGACGCATTCTTCTGTTGCTTCGCGAATATCAACAGCTCATTGGCTTTAGAGCAAGTAGCGTCCTCTTGTCTATATAGTGTGGGGCAGAGTTGTCGTAATTTTTGAGAGATTCCGTCCACAGAAGCATTGTCTCGTAAGTAGCCAGCGACTAGAGATCCCAAGAGCAGACAGGCCACTTCCTGGCCTCCTACTAACAACTCTCTGAAAGTTATATAAAAAGAACTTTGCCGTTAGGTAACTAAGTGTTTTTATTTAATTTAGGCAATATTAAACCTCGACGAAATTGTTATAAGCTTGACGTGTGATCTGTGTCGTATCGTCATCGTAGCTTATAAACGGATGATTGTTTTTTGAGACTGTTCTTAAGCTTCTTATGCTATGTTTGATAAAAATCGGCAACTCAAATGTTCTGCTCGTTCACAAATCGTCGTCAGGAAATTTTATTTTTTTGTGAAAATAGCTTGTTAAATGAAAAAGACTTGCCTGAAACTGGCGGCGTGTAAGGCAATTTGTTGGTCCTGAGGTAGACTAGCAGCAATCACGTGGAACTGATGCTCACAGAGCACTTTCCACAAACTCAACATTTCGATTGATAAATCTAAAATGAACAAAAAAAAACAAAGTTTTAATCATTGGATTTAGTTCACGAAGATCTCCCAAATCTCAGCGGCCGGTCCATGTGTATTTGAGGAAAATTTTATTGAAATCGGGGATGTAGTTTTCCAATGAATCGGAAAGTATGTTTGTATGGGGATTTATGTGTTGGCAACCACATTAAAACCACTTACCGCCGGTTTCTCGAACGCAGATCAAACTAATCAATGCCAATGCCAAACCTCTCGTCAAGTTTATTGGGTTGTTTTTGAAGGAAGATTAGACTACATGTCACATGCAACAACATTTGTTCATTTCTAAGCGCTTGTCAAATGACTAGGAAGTCAGAAATCAATAACTTTACCCTTACAAAATAAGCACTTAGACAAGTTAAATTTTATACTTAAATATCAAAACTGGTCAACTAATCAGCGTTCGAGAAAACAGCTAACATGGGAAAATTACGTAAATAATAGTTAAGTTAAACTAAGTAAATATTTCTTACTTATAAATAACTTTAAGGCTTGCAATGATGCATGCTCCTCTGAATGCGGGGGTACTAGCGTTCGTTGCATGAAGGCGGCCACTCGCTGTAGCTTCTGAACGACGTATGCGCAATCTTCTCCGGTTACTTTACTGCTCATCTAAAAACAAAACAATATTTGTATAAGTTGTATAGATAAAAAATGGAATTGAAGATTACAGAGGGGAAGGCATATTTGATTAAATTTGATCTAAGAGAGATATCAAGCTATCATTTCCGTCTCTTTATCTACACCACTCCATACATAAAATTGCACTCTGCAACAGAACCAAATAAATTAATCTTCAGGGGTAACTTTAAAATGTAGTACTTACGAATTCCTGATTATCCTGCGCCTTAGATTTCGATACACACTTCAAATTCCAAATAGGAGCCAGAATCCTGCCCACATAGATATAAAGTCCATTATGCTTGGCACTGAAATCCGTCTGCAGAGAATGGTCCCTCTGCTGCTGTGTCATATTGCCAGAGAACGACGATTGGTTGAAAGGCGTTGGACTCATTATGTTCTGGTAAGGCGATTGCGGCATCATAGGTGGTGATCCCGGGAAGCTTTGGTTCATTTGGCTTTGATAGGACTGGTTAAATTTTCCTGGTTGTGGCTGACCCTGCTGTCCTCTGACGTTCATTGGAGTAGACATTTGACGAGGCAGGAATGTTGGGGACCCTATAACACATTATCAATGAATCAAGTACACATTGGTGTCAGTTCAGTATTTAAACTCTAAATTCACAGGACTAATAAAGATTATTCTTATCGCTCGAAATAAAAAGGATCGTAGTTTTGTGCCATCTGAATTGAAGTGAATAGTATTATTGGTAGTTAAACGTATTATCAGCCCGTATCTATTGCACGGAAAGGCATCCCTTCCTTTCGCTGGTTGACAGCAGTAAAAATGTTACCATCCCAATCTTTATCATCACTACATAGTATAAAACAAAGTCGCTTCCCGCTGTCTGCCCCTATGTATGTATGCTTCTTTAAAACAACGCAACGGCTTTTGATGCGGTTTTTTTGAATAGATTGAGTGATTCAAGAGGAAGGTTTATATGTATAATTTAGTATCAGCATTGCACCCGTGCGAAGCCGAGGTGGGTCGCTAGTAACGAAATAAAAAGGATAATGGCTTTTAGTGCTGTTCTACTAGTCAAGTCCCAAGACTCTTAATTTCGACAAGTTTTTGTACTAACAGCTTCGTTCGTTACCAATATGTACAAACACTGGCAAAATTGACAATTAAGTAACATGAAGTTAGTAACAAACCTATAACGGAGGTCATTTGCGAGGGAGGTTGGAAAGGTGCTGGCTGCATCTGACTGCCGTAGAGGAAGAAAGCTCGCGTCGCCCACTCGCTGATCGAGAGGTCACCACTGGTCGTGTCTTCGCAGGCCAGGTATGCGGCGCAGGCGCACGCTTGCTCGACGCTGTGCAGCTGACATGAGAAAGGAAACAGATATGATTAACTAGTTTCTACCCGCGGCTTCACACGTGTTGTTTCTATGGAAACGCTCAAAGGTAAGTTTATATTACTATTCTATAGAGCTCATTTATGAGATAAAATAGCCTATGTGTTATTCTAGGTTCAGATCTACATCTATGAAAATTTCTGCCCCATATGTTCAGTAGTTTTGGCGTGAACAAGTAACAAACAAACAAATCCATTCAAACTTTTGCATTTTTATTAACAATGGTGTAATAAAAAAAAATGAACATGAACTGTGTTTTGAATTGCGGGCGGTAGTTCTAACATATATAATTTTTTACTAATATCCCACAGCTGGTAACAGAGTACCCCATACCTTTCCATCACCTGGTCAATTAAGCTTGTTTGCAAAAGGCAAAGTTCCTCCAATTGAAGAGTTACCAAACAATCATAATCAGAGGTTATTGAGAGGTCGATAGGGTTTACGTTTTATACCTATGCTACCAATCACACAGGTTTAGCCAAAATTTAAGATACGTTATCACAAACGGGTTGTGTGAATTATACAACTAAAGCAGTGAATTATACAACTTAGTTTAGGTTATGCTAAGCCCTCGCACCACGGTTAATCAAAAAAAAATCAATGATATCCCTAAAAACAAACCTGGAAGAAGTCTCTAACAGCATTCGCGTCAGGTCCACGGCAGTCCCGCAGTAGTTGCCGCAAGAGATCAGGCGCGGAGCCCGCGGTCGCCACACATGCGCCGCCCCCCGTCACCACCGCCCATCGGGACACCCCCCATACTTCTGCAAAAGTTGAGCTTCATTATACTACACCGTTTAATTGTTGGTAATTGAGAATTTGACGTATTGTAAATAAGTTTAAACAAAAAGAGGTATTATATTCATAGATTTAGGAAAAAAAAACTAGGTTTATGATTATACTCGTAAGTTTTACGTGTGAATCTTGTGTGCCTGTGTGTGGCATTTTAGCTTCTGAATGGTTAAAACAATATGGATTCAGTTTTTTTTGTCTACATGTTCACTTGAAAGATATTGCTCGGAGCTGTGTTAGAAGAAAATCTCGGTCCAGCCATTCATTTAGTATGAGCTATGAGTGTTTAAACGATGCAGTAAAGTGTTTGTCAGGGGTTTTCAATTTTTTTGCATCTCCTACCCCTCTGCCTAACCAGGTCCTAAGCATGAGCCCCACTCCTTTGAAGTAGAGTAGTAACTAAGGACTTTTGTGCTTCATAGTTGTGTTTATGTTTCTCAGTAGGCGTAAAATATAGTTGTAGCAAGGAACGATACCGAGGACGCCTAGGGAGGCATGCACCAGCGTCAGCGAGCTGCTGGTTTTCATGGAGGACATCGGGTGGTAAGACTAGCAGCCCCCCGCCAGACACGCTAAACGGGCCCACCTGTGGCCTAGTGCGGAAACTAGTCCAGAAACAAGTAAGTACCTTTTTTGGACAGTAAAGCCGGGGAAAGATGTGCCGAATGCTGAGGCGGTAGGGCGGCGAGCGCCCACGCAGGGGCGTCAAGTGCCAGCACCGTGTGCGCTTCGCTGAAGCCGTCGCCTCCAGGGACGGCGCGAGACAGGCACCACAGAGTCTCAGCCTCGCCGCCGACGCCCGCAGAACACACCATTACGAGGGATCCTACAGAAAAATACAAAGTTAACACTGTTATGTCGTTGATAACAATAACAAAAAACAAGAAGGTAACATTAAAGTTATCAATAACAAGAACTTCAATAAAGCATAATATCACATGTGTAGCAAAACATTATTAAATTTGAATTCGTAAACGACGAGAGATCATTGAATGATGAATGAAAGCTTTTAAAACCAAAAATTATTTCTAGCTTATAGAAGCTAGAAATAATTTTTGGTATTGGTATTGATATAATGATACCAATGTTGTTAAATATTTTCACCAATATTCCTTGGGTTTTTTATTTGTAACCCCTTTGTATACAAACATATTCAGGTTTTTGAATTGTAGTATATATACTCACCATTTTCATAGACGGCACTATGAACTTGTTTCGGTTTTAGTACTACAGCGTTGGGCGTGAACCCAGGCGGCAATCTGACGTGAAGCAGCGACAGATACTGCGGTCTCTCGATGTCGCCTTGGCTCGCGCTGAAAAAACAAAACAATTAAATACATTATTGTATTTTTATATATATCAAAGTATAAACTTTTGATGTGACTCTGACTCAATAAAAAGGATATTTTGAGCAAACGATAACCTAAATAACAATGGTTAAGCACAAGTCGAGTCTACTCGCAAACCTAATTCGCAAAAGAAACCCTAACAACAGATTTTTTGGAAGATCGAAAAATAAGCAAAAAGCCTGATTCTGTCACCAATCGAAATACAGACTACACACTGCTAAACTTCGGTTATCTAGTACTCAACAGATGTCGGCCCACTTAATTATTAAATTTGTTTAATTTTATTATTTGTTCTTATAGCAGCAATAGCAATACACACCCTGTCAATATTTCAACTTTCTACCTATTACAGTTTACAAGATACAGTCTTTTGACAGGAGGACAGGCAGACAGTAGAGGTAATATGGTCCCATTTTCACTCATTGGGTACGGAACTCTACAGAGGAAGGAAAGTAGGTCAATTTAGACTGAACTTACTCTCCGCTTCCAGTATTAAAATACAATCTTGCGCCAGTCTGTGTTACGGCAACCAGATTCAAATGTTCACACTCTGATACATCTACAGCTGATATTGCTATCACTGGTCTGAAGTTTGTTGCCTCTAATGTTCTGAAAAGAAATGAACATTTAGCACTTACAAAAAATTCATATAATATAATAAACTATTCATATACATAGGTGAAAAATTCTTACTTTACAATATCTGTGGCTAAGGAAACAATCTTTCCCTGTGATAATCTCACAACCCTACTCAGCCCTTCTCCATCATGACCCAAATCAAATACTTCTATGCTGCCTTTTTCAGACAGTGTGTATAATATGTGCCGGGAGTTGTCTACTTCTATTTTGACTATTGGATCTTCATCATACAAGGCAGCATTTATAAATGAGGGCACCAGGAATGATAGAGCACTTGTGGAATGGTTAATTTTTTTACAATGTTTTCCGAACCAACCTAGTTGAGCCTGTAAAAAAACAAAAATAAAACTTAATATTTGAATAATACTGTTTAGAGATTGAGGTAACAGTGTATTAAAATAAAATACCTGGTATGTAATTTCATAAAGGCACCCATCTTTTCCTCCCATGAAAATCCTCCCCTTGATAGTCGATTTAACGCACATCATTGCAATACCATCAGTTGGGAGAACGAATACAGGTTCAGGGACCAACTGAATCTCTTGCAGTTCACCGGACCTATCATTTTTGCTATTTAAAAAGGTTACTCCTGTGAAATAAATGCAGATTAAAAACACAATTATTTTGAACAGTAGATGGCATAGTAGACTCATATAACATTTCTAAGAAAAGGTTACACTAGTTTTGTTTGGCAGTAATAAAAAAATAAACCTTGAAGGCTGGGTAGAAGTCACAGAATGTATGAATTCTTTTTAGTAACAATTCTTTGTCAATAGTGTAAGCTTACCTAGAACTACTATTTCCACAGTTGTAGTCAAAACCAACAAGTATTTGACAAAACTTTGAAATACTCCAGCTTTAGGTTTCACTAATCCTACACTGACTATAGTCTCTCCCAAGCCATCGAAGTAAGCCACATCACTGCCATGTTCAAATGCCCAAACATAGATGTTGCTGTCTATGGCTAGCCATACCCGACTGATTTCAGGGAATACTCCCATCAAACAATGGCACTGCATATCTGATCAGAAAATTAAGGAATATTACACAGATAAGAAGCAAGATAACTTAAATAATGTAGCTTGATAACTTAATTCTTGTGTTTAAAATCAATTTGAAAAGGATACGAGCAAAGTGTTCCATGATCTCCGATGGCAAGGGAACTTTGTTTACAATCTTCAACTGTGATAGGTTCGGATGGTTTAGCAGTGCTGCAAGGTTCCTGTAGTCTCCGGCGTTCAGACCACTGCATGTTGGGTTTCTTTGAGCAGCTATACCAGTGATCTACAAAAACATAGGTTATTTTAAAATTTATAATGTCTATTACTTTGGCAATCATTGTAAGAGCATTAATAATCATAATAATTTATATGATATTGAGCAAATTAATAACAAACCTCTAAAAACGAAGGGCGCGAATTATCCGTGCAAATATACCGGTCCAACGTACAGCCGGCTAGCTCCAAGGATTCAAGATTCATTTTGCTGCCGTCAGCTAACCGTGAAGTGTCAATACCATTAGTTATTATTGTCGGCATCTACAAACAGAACGCATACTAGAAAATGGTAAAACAGAATTCTAAAGTTTTTTATTGAATTTCGTTGTAATTGTAACGGATTTAGGTTATGTTATCTGTCAATTTGATTTGACAATCACTCACCTTTGTTTTTTAAAAACTCTGTTATTCTACAACATCGAAACGTATGGAAAATATATATCTTCATTTAGTAAGCGTACGTGATTAAAAACATTTCAGTAATTAGCTTTTTTACAGTTTTTCAGAAAGATTTCAAAACTGTAACGATAGCAAGCAAGCAAGCAAAAATAAAGAAAATCAATGCTACCAACATCATAACATTAGAAAAAAATCATGGTTCGGTACCAAGTCTTTTAGCTAGAGTAAGCTCCATCTGCTGTTTAGTAGTAATAAACTTTTGGCTTCTCGACACTAGATGGCACTTTTTCGCTGTGGTGATTTGTTTCTATAATGACCCACTAGATGGCTGTGATCACTCAAATTATCAACGTGACTATAAGTTAAATTCGAATGCAGTAGTAGGTACCTACGCAGGTAGTTAGTTACTACCGAGGAGTATGAATACAAAGAAATACTGGAGACAGCTGGAGAAATAATAGACTCGAGAGCTCTGTCGTATCTAAGGATGCCTTCACATCATTTAGATAATATGTAAGTACCTAACTACCATTGCCATGTTCCAAACACCTACATAACTAAGCGTTACAAATTAAAACAATTTTTAATGTTGCCAAATAGGTATATAATACAACAATCAATCTACCTATGATATTATGTTGAAGTTCAATAACAATTCTCCCTTAGGTTCACCAACCACTTCTTCGTCAAAAATAAGCTGTCCACGGAGAAAAGTTTTCTTTACAACACCTTTCAGTTTACGGCCAATGTAAGGTGTTAACTGAAACCAATAAGAAAATTTAAGTAAGTACGCCCGCTCGGGAATTTAAGTAGGTACATATTTGTGACGTCGTATGGGGGTCCAGCAGTGGACGTGTATGGGCTGATGATGATGATGATGATGATATATGAGATATACATTTAAGAATGAATTGGCTAGACGCGTTTCTTTAAAAGATATTGTACTACCTAGTACCTACCTTACCTACAAAGTCTCGACTGCATAAAATAAAATGCGCATTGCCATCATACGATTTATGTATGCAGGTAAAAATAATTGTTGGTATTGTTAAAACTGACCTTATTCTTATGCCTTATATTATCAGCAGTGACGGTAAAATAATCTTCAGAATCGAAGAAAACGAGGTCCGCATCCAGTCCTGGTTTTATAGCGCCCTTCTTGTGAAGTCCGCAAAGGTTTGCTGGGCCAGAGGACAGGTATTTGCTGACAGACCGCAAGTCCAGTCCACGAGCGCTTGCCGATGTCCAAAACAATGATAGTCCTGTGAAACGTCGAGCAATTTTATGAGCCTGAGAACGATTTTGTTGAATGGTACAGAAGGAAAAAAGACTGCCAGTTATGATTGTTGGCCACCAAAGTCTTTTCTCTGGATTTTTATATAGTATTATATTACCTATCTGTGCTCCATCTTTACTGGTGGTCAAACGCTTTAACGGTAAAGCGTTGAACATACAGCACGCTTAATTTCCTTTTAAAACCAATCAATGTAATGAATCAGAAGCACAGATAATATAATACTCAGAGGTATTCAAAAGCTTATTTATTATAGATATTGTCACTATAACCAGGGTTAGGTGGTGAGAATTTTTGATAATTATGGATGACGTAATTAATGGCGGAGCTAGTTTCACTTGTACCTTCGCCTTACATAAAACGAGGGTATTTTTCTAATATGTACCTAAACATAGAGGAGCTTTATTGATTAACTTGATAGCAAACGTATTTTGTTTCGAGGGTTTTAGATACAGTTGGTACATAGTAAACTAAATGTAAAAAAAATGTGACGTGCCAAATTGAACGGAAGAAATGCCGCCCCAAGCTTCCAAATTGTTGCTGCACTTCAGTTCAGGTGTGCAGGGCGAGTGATCAGAGACAACCAGGTCCAATTTATCATCCAACAAGTATTTCCAAAGTTTTTCCTGTCAACAAAATTCATAAATTTTATGCAAAATATTTTCTCGTAAGTTAGGTATAATTCCATATTGACGTGAACAAATATTTTAATTAGTAAACATTAAATTCCTTGGTATTTACACTGTTTTTAAAGTTGCGGGACAAATATTAATACCTCGGTATAATTTTATACCTATGTGACCACCTCGGGATCACTATGCATAAAATAGCGAAAGAATTTATAAAATTGGTCATAATAATTGTCGTAGAAATCGACGATCATACATAAAAAAGTAAAAAACATACATAAAGCCGAGCTAAGAACCTCCTCCATCATATTAGCCGTGGGGCCGCGGCGTACGAATATCGACCCCTCCAACTCAACCCGTGGATGTCGTAAAAGCCGACTAAGGGAACCTACCAGAGGAAGGGCAGCAGTTCCTTTTGAGTATATTTTTAAACACCAACACTGCGATCACCAATCCGCCTGCCAAGCGTGGTGATTATGGCAAATCCCCCCTACATGGGAGACCATCCACTCGATGGACCGACGACATCGTAGGGGTCGCAGGGAGTCGATGGATGGAGGCGGCTCAGGACCGCTATTTGTGGCGTCGTACGGGGGAGGCCTATGTCCAGCAGTGGACGTGTATGGGCTGATATGATGATGATGAAGAACCTCCTCCTTTTTTTGAAGTCAGTTAAAAAAACACAAAACTTAAGTTGTAAGCGCAACCCTTTCAAAGAACATTCCATTAATCAAATAATTTCATCAAGAGAGTTCTGAAGGCGTCTAGCCCTAGCGGCTAGCGCAGTAAAATACAGAAGTTTACCTTATTCCCTTTATCCCTGATTGGAGGAGCGCACTTATACTCGCTCTTCCCTTTAGGTATATCCTCAGCACTAAAGGTCAGATAGTGGTGACAAGTCTCGGCTGTGACTCCGCCGTGCCAGGACTCGTCACCCCGATCCAGGCGAGCCTGCCGAGCCTTTTCTAGAATAGGGATCACCTCTGCTGATGATACGTGGACTATGTGTACTCGGACGCTAAAAAACAAAATGTCATCTTTAACATATGTATGTACATCAGCGTATGTTCATGTTTGCCGTCTACTTGAAGCCCCATCATGCTTGTGCAAGCAAACATCTTTCTACTCAAACACTTTTCTACTTTAGCTTTATCATTATCATACAGAATATCTATCATATTCAACAATTTTCTACGTTAGCTTTATCATTATCATACAGAATATCTATCATATTCAACAATTTTCTACGTTAGCTTTATCATTATCATACAGAATATCTTTCATATTCAACAATTTTCTACGTTAGCTTTATCATTATCATACAGAATATCTATCATATTCAACAATTTTCTACGTTAGCTTTATCATTATCATACAGAATATCTATCATATTCAAAAATTTTCTACGTTAGCTTTATCATTATCATACAGAATATCTATCATATTCAACAATTTTCTACGTTAGCTTTATCATTATCATACAGAATATCTATCATATTCAACAATTTTCTACGTTAGCTTTATCATTATCCTACAGAATATCTATCATATTCAACAATTTTCTACGTTAGCTTTATCATTATCATACAGAATATCTTTCATACAACAAACATCATCAAATATCTTTCATATTCAACAACTTTCTACTTTAGCTTTATGGTAGGTACAGAAGTTGTTAATATTGAGGAAAACTTACTCTGTTTTTTCGAGGAAACTGGTGATCAAAGAAATTGCGTTTAGTTCCATTTTAGGAGGCCTTGATTCAAGATAAGTGTTGTATTCTTCGGGATCTAAAAGAAACAATATTTTGTGCATTTATTTTCCTATTATCTGTGACTTAAGATAGATAGATAGCAAATGCTTTATTGCACACATAAAAAAAACAGTTTACAAACAATTCGATACTAAAAAGAAATGTGACAATTGGCGGTCTTATCGCTCACGAGTGATCTCTACCAGACAACCTTGAAGTATAGAGTTTAGTTATTTACCCTTCTTTTTAATCTTTCGTTTGCTACCAGTTTTTGTATTTTCTTCTTCCATTTCAGCATGGAACTGAAAAATAATGTTAACACGTTTTACACTATAGATTCTATTCTGAAAAAAGTGTGCGTCGTAGTCTTGTATAGGTGATCATTTGTTCCCTTTTCACACAAAAGATTTAAACGAGCTCCCGATGCTCAGAACAAACTTGAAAAGGCAAAGGTACTCGTATCGGGACCAGTTATACCTACTTTATAAAAATCAGGTTTCTTTTATTTAAAAAGTTCTTTAATACCTATAAAAAGTTATACTTTTTAAATTAGTTTCTTACTGTCGTAGAGGTACTACAGAACTCCAGCCCTCAATAAACACTTAAATAGGACTTACAGCCAGCAAAGAGTCCGTCCCCTCTAAAGCCTCAAAAGCTTTCTCCAAATCCTCCGGCTCTACATTAGGAAACTCGTCCACACCACTCGGACAAAGGAAACATTTGAACCCTACTACGCCAGCATCGACGAGTTCCCGAAGCGAGTTCTGAAATCGATTAAAACATAAATCAAAAACAATCCTGACGAGAAAAAACAAATTGTCTCTGGTTTATGTTTATAATGCAGGCAAATCATCTCTAAGGCATACCATGGGCATACCGAACCGTTCTCGACTGAGCTAATTAGGTAGGTACATAAATCTTGAAGAAACCTGATTTATCGTTTTTTCTTTTTAAGTTTTGCGCAGGTACAAAATCTAACTTTGTGTGATGCTGAGAAAGGAGTGATATTTTGAAATTTACCTATACCTACTTATTTTTATAGAGCACCTGCCTCTTACCAAGTTACGCACCCAATTAACTCGTCCCTGCTTAAACTATAATTATTGTCGAAAAAGGTATACTTCCTCTAGACAGCAGTATGTCATAGATGCCGCAATATCATTCAATACAATGATAGTTATTGGATCTGTAGGTATATCAAGTAGGTATCTACTGGATTTTATACGAAGTGCGTAAAACCATACTAAAACTAGTAAGAATACATTTTTGGTAAATGAGGGAAACAACGAAAAATATTTAAATGTCAATAGAGAATTAATATCCTAATAGGTATCTTATTTCAAAGGTAGTTTAAATTTTAAGATCTTTCTCACCGGGAGACAGTTATTGATACATTTTGAAACCTGTTTATATCGATTGGATGAAGTATTTTATGGCAAAATATCTCGCAACAGACAGATAACATGGAAAAAAACTATTTTTTATTCGAAATTCGATTCTATACAAAGATAGCTATTATCTATACCTGTTGTCTTTTATATTGAAATTATTTTACCTCACAATCAACAATACTTAAGTCCTAGCTTCATATTGTATTCATCATCATCATTTAGGACATCCTGGCACAAGTATTTTACATACTTACTTAAAAGGATGCCCTAACAACTGTCTAGCATGTACCATACTCTTACTCAGGAGGGGTCTAATCTACATTTCTTCCAGGTCATTTTACGGCTGAGATCACCTCTGCAACCTTGAATACTCTACCTGATTTCCTGGGATTACTCCTCCCCAAAAGCCAACGTCTACGTAAACATTATTCTTCGCTGAATCAGCTTTAGTTTTCAAGTTCTTAAGTGTTGTCGTCGGAGGAATTGAATTTCTGGAATTAGAAGCAGAACTCAAAAGCCACTCTAAGCTAAGATCCTTTTAGAAGAATAGAATAGAATATTTGCAACTCATATACAAAAACATACAGTTGGAAAAATAAAATAATAAGTTAAAGTTAAAAAGTACAGATAAACTTATTTTTGCATTGAGTTACAAAACGGTCTCAGTCTCAGCATGAGCTGGTTGTACACTCGTTACAAGCAACGCTGGTCTTCCGACAAAGCCGTTTCTTGACGTCACGGAAGAAAAAACGTTTTAAAAGTTCAGAACAAGGTAACATTGGCCATACGTGGTATCTGACAAGATCATCATCATTCAGCTTTATGCTAGTTCACTCCTATATCCGATTCAAAAACCTGGATATTTTTTTTGTAAACAGGTTTTGTACCCGATGAATATTGGTGGAAAAAATTTAACGACATTGGTATCATCGAAGCAAAGCACAGAAGCTCGGAACAATTTTTGGTTTTGAAAGCTTTCATTCATCACTTAATTGGTCCCTCGTTCGTTTTGAATTAAAATGTAAACATTTTTTGCTACACATGTGAGATTATGCGTTGTTGAAGTTTGAGTTTTAGTTTTTAGTGATAACTTTGCTGTTACCTTGTTGTTTTATGTTATTGTTATCAGTTTTCGTCAAGTTTTCATTCATAAATGTCCACATAATGTGTTGACATAATATATTTTGTATTCTAAATCGGAGTATAGACATGGGCCCTGTCTTGCCGCATTCAGCATGATTATGTCTTTCACAGATCATCAATCCACCTGACTACAACCCATCCTACGTTTACCAAGTCACGGTCTACACTCAACACATCACAACACCAAGCAAGAACTCCCACTAATAATATAATAGTAATAATAAAGCTGGGCAATCCACACAGCATCATCTAGCCCCACGCTAAGCAGAGCTTGCGTTATGGGTACTACTTGATTACTGATATACTAAATCCAATAGTTACATTGATAGATATTTTTTATTGTACATAGAAAACAACCAGAATACCCGCAACAAATATTTGCAGATCGTACGAACATTTGTCTCAAGGCGGGAATCGAATCCGTAACCTCCTGCGTCGGACAGTCAGGACCTTCGCCCGCCGCGCCACATATTCGTAGTCCGTCAAAAGTACTTATCCCAAGGAATTTACATAAATACTAACGTAACGTTAGTATATAAATTCCTTGACTTATCCACACTTACAACGGCATGTCGACAATGGTGGTGATACCGCCGGCTGCGGCCGCGTTGGTGGCGGTTTGGAAGCCCTCCCATGCTGTTCGGCCAGGTTCGTTCACATGGACATGGGAGTCTACCACCCCTGCTAGTAAGGCCAATTCACCACCATCTATCACCTAAGAAACAAACATAACAGGCAACGTAAACAATTGGGAATATTAAGTTTAGATTAGACGTAGGGATAAAATCTGCTCGGAAATATGAAGGACCATCCCAGCCATTCAGTGCCGACGATGAGATATCTTAGCAGTATAGTAAGTAGATAATGCATTCTTATCAACGTTTTGATTTTCCTATCGATTGAAGATAGCACATAAAGAGGTCAATCATTATTATCAATATCATTCGCGAGTTTACATTTTCAATATTTACACTTAATTTGATCAAAGCATAAAACCTTTCAAGAAGCCCAAAATAATTGGATAAGCTCCATCAAAACATGACCATAAAATTGTTACGACCCGATCCTAATTTCAATAAATTGCATAGAAATATAAATATCCACAATCAGGCTTGGAAAAATATTAAACTGCCAACAACATCACACAATACTGTAAAATACACACATTTTTAAAGGACCCTTCAAAGTTAAGACATATTTTTACCGTAATCTTTTCTTTGCCATCTGAAATCAACTGATCAGATTGTTCCCTCGTGAGGACTTTTTCAATTACACCATTTTCATTCACCAACACTCCTCCATCAATGATTCTGTCTTCTGCAACCAATCGTTTACTCAAAAACAGTTGTTTAGGCAGCACCATTTCTAGTAAAAAGAAACTGAAACTATGTCTCGCGACTTGCACCTATCACTTCTTGTTTAAAACTAAGCTTCGATCTGAACTCTCTCTATCTCTATAACTTTAAAGATAAATTTTGCCTGAGCATGGAGCAACTTATTATGTGTAAACAAATCACAAATAAAGATAAGCAACTTTATACCCTTCAGATAAAATACTATACGCTTAGATGTAGGTTAAGTACTTATGTTGTTGTTAGGTGATTTAAAAATATCAATAGCATACAAACATCATTATTTAGGTAAGTATGTACCTACGTCATTACAAATAGATCCAGTGCCAGAGCATCTAGTAATAGTCGTAGATATCGCGAGAAAGAGATGGATTATCTACCTTGCTACAGTTGAAATCATAATAATATTAATCATTGAAAAATCATGACCTACCTACCAATATATAGAGTCAAATTAAAATCCCGTTAGAAACAACAAAAGCAATGAAATTAACCTTTAATTACATTGATACTTAATCTGTGGGCGAGTAGGCACACCGGTGTTAACGAATCGCTCAATAAATGCCAATGCCTCGCCTTGAACTTCGCCTTGGAGAGCACGCGGGGTGCTCCTGCCTCCGGGGCTCGGCCACCGGCCTCAACCCTCCAATGCACACTTGTATTTACTCACTTTACTCGTTATGTACTGGTAATCTGTAAAAAATACCGGTTCCGCTTGGACCTTCGAAAAGGGCATGATCCAGATTCCGAGCGAAATGATCGAACAATTTTTAAACAGCTCGCTCTACCAACCAACAAAAAGATATCTAAATTTTCCGTCACTGGTTCTCGATGCTTAAAGCTAGGTCACTAAATGTTTAAAAACAAGGGCATTGCCAATTTCAGGGTTTACTTCGTGCGTATGCGTGCTGTACAGTTAGATAGTGTGGAGTCGGCTCGGAGGTACACAATGTGAGTGACATTGGCAGCAAGAAAGGAAGAGACACAGCGTGCATAGTAATGATAGAGGCGCCCAGACGCTGCACGGAGACACCACGTAGCCACCACCTGACCATTGCCACCGGTCAGTAAACATAGATTGTAAACATTTTCAACAAAGTATTAGAAATATTCGTGGAATGTAGAGCTTCTGTACTAGGAGATCTGCATTCTTCAAAAGCGTCTGGGTAACAAAGATTCATTACAATTTACTGTAGAAATAATAAGAAAGAACTGCTAGTATAAGAACCATCGTGGGAAGTGGAAAAAAGAAGAAATGTAAGAAGAGCCCTATGTTGACGACCTCTGGTATATATGTATAGAGTGTACTTGTCAACAGGGTACCCACTTACTCCTGTGGCAATACCAATACTCAATAGTGTGTATGTTTTCTAGCAATTTAAAACGAAAGGTGATTTTTTTTTATCTAAGCTGGTAGGTGGTGTCCTCTACTTTGTCCTAATATACTTTCGAATGATTTATAATATTTTAGCTACTCCACTCTCAGAGGAAGCACTTATGTTGTTAAAATTTGTGAATTTAGGAATTAAGCGTAGATACTAAGTTAATTAAGTGAACCCTCGAGGGTGACATAATCATTGTGATTAAACTCTCTATAATTTAATAAAATTTAAAAAAAAAATGATTTATACAAATTTGGGTGAGTAATGTTTGGCTAAATGAGTGACTAAGGAAAACCACAAGCCCGTTATTACGGTCAGTCCTCTTTGTTTCTTAGTCTTAATTAACTTTGGGAAACAAACAAAATAAATTCTCAATCAAACATCATAAATTAAAGAATTATGCAAGGAATATGTTATGAATATATTTCTTTAGGAGAAATTATAACGAATAAATCAAATAAATGATTTATTCTGTCTGGTGTGATTTATAAGAACATTGGCACAACTAGTTGCTATTTAATAAAAGCTCATAGGAACCGGTACCGGTAGTATTTGGATTCACATTTTTTCCGTCTCTAAGGTGACCATTAGCTTTGAATAAAACAGTATAATTTATACATTTCAAACTAGCTGCTGCCCGCGTTCGCCCGCGTTTTATCGGGATAAAAAGCCTATATGTTATTCTAGGTCCCAAACTATACCCATACCAAATTTCAGCCTAATCGGTTCAGTAGTTTTTGCGTGAAAGAGTAACAAATATCCATCCATACATCCATCCTTACAAACTTTGTCCCCAAACTAAGCAGAGCTTGTGATATGTGTTATAAATATATGATATAGGTACCTTACCTATATTACATAATTATATAGATATTTTTTATTGTACACATAGCAAACACCCAGAACATTCGAAACAAATATCTGCAGATCATACAAATATTTACAATACAATACAAATATTCTTTATTTTACACCAGAAAAACAACATTACAGAGAGATATTACATAGGACAAGTACAACGGGCGGCCTTATCGCTTAGAAGCGATCTCTTCCAGGCAATATTTTCCCGAGGCGGGAATCGAATCCGTATCCTCCTGCATCGCAGACGCATCTTCGCTTGCTGTGCCGCGAGGTACTCAATAAGTTACAATTCGAATGCTATTTTTGTCTATATCGTGAAATAATAAAGTCGATCGATCATGACATCCCATTTTAGACAATAGCACTAGCATCAGCAATCAGCAACTGCTAACCATACTCTATGATGTGACTCTATTTTATTACAATACCCAAAGAAACTTAAACTTCAAGAAAGCTATAAGTTCTTCTCAATAACACGCACTTATATCCAAAAGATCTTAAAATGTATGTGCATTAATATGGGAGCGAGATGCGATTGGAACTCGAAGCCGATGTCCGAGTATTTAACACAAGGGGTATCGCGCGCCGCCCGCTCAGTCGCAACACACACGCGACACCGGCGTAGCCTCCCAAGATTCTTTACTACCTTACTATTAAACAATAACACAGGTAGGTTCAAGTTTCAAACTTTTTTTTTTATTCAGAAGTTTAATTTTCTGGTAATCAAAATGAGGTTTGTACGAAGATTTAAATAGGTGTGGTGCTAAAAAGGTTTTTCGGGTTTCAGATAACATCAGCGAGATCCAAAGCTCCCCATTATGGGGCTCAACTTCACACCATGGGTAAGTGAATCTAATTGAGTTCCTACTACTTAGCACGGATTTCGTCCTACCTTCGGTATTACTTACTTGTGATCATAATGGTTTCGGCAGAATACCAGCGCCTATCTACTCCTGAGTGGTAAGGCATTTATGCTGCGTCGAGACCTTTTTGCTGCTGTACAGTAAGAATATCACTTTAAAAAAAATTGTGCAATTGTTTTTCTTGTACTATAAGTAACTATGTTATTTTTAAAATGTAAATAAATAAATACAAAAAAAAGGAAAATAGAAAAAGTCCAGACAGCTTCATTGTGAATTTTTAGAGTCGTAAGATTTATTGATGCTTCTACTCTACTACAAATTATTACTTATACTTATAGCAAACATTTCCGTTTTATCAATACTAATGGCAATGGCAATTACGTTTATCAATCTATTCGAAGTTATTGACCCCTACTTTATATGCATAAGTGATCGATTTTATTTTAATGGCCCAAACGAGAATATAAATTTTTTTGTTTTATTTGATCACATTTTCTATTTAGTTGTTCTACAGTAGTGTACTAATAACGAAGAATTTAAACTCTGCCCATAAATTTTCAACGGACGCTGACGAATTGTGTGTCCCAAAATTTCACTAAGTGAAATGAATATGCCTTGGCTCATACCATATGCACGGTATTCGACCCAGTAATCATAATGGTCGAAAGTACCCACGTGCATCGGTTACATATACTATACAGGGCATTGGGACTAGAACGGGATCAAGGTTGTTAAGCCGGGAGCAATCTAGTACATTAAGGTTTTTTTTTCATTTTATATACTGCTTCTTGGGTATCTGATTTTTAACCGACTTCAAAAGAAGAAGGTTCTCAATACGTGAGTTGTATGTTTTTTTTTGTATGTATGTTACGCTATATCTCCGACAAATGTGGACCGATTTTGTTTTTTTTTTTCACTATTGTATAGAAAATGATCCATTTGCATTTTTATCACCAGGGGATTAGTATTTATCCCGCAAAACTTAAAATAAGTGTAAAAGTAAGGGAATTTGAAGTAGGTTTATCGTTTTTTAAAACACGCCATATTATCTAATCAATAATCCAGGTTGCTGTCTGATTCCATCTGTTCTGTAACATTTAGAGAGAGTGTAGTCCAGTGAGTCAGCTCTCGATCTTAGTCTGAGTATTTAGTCGCCATGTCTGGGATGCTATATCTTTTCAGCCTGGAGAATTGGACGCATCAAGATCTTTGGAGGGTAGCAGCGTGTTGGTTTCTATGTCCATCGAGTCTTGGCTGATATTTAGAGGTTTTAATAATCTGCTATGGTTTAGTGGCAATAGTGTTTTCTTTTAATTTCTTTATTTGTATGTGATTGTGTCGTTTGTGACGCTAAACTTCGTGTTTTTATTGATGTTCAAAAAGTTTTTTGAGTTTCTTGGAACATTTAACATACGTTTACTAAGTTGTGTAAACAACAAAGCGCCGTTATCGGAAGTCAATTGACAAAGCGATGACAAACTTTCACGTGTGTTTTTAAGTTGAAAAACGGTTATAATATAACCAAACTACCTTTATTTGTTTGTTTTTCGGATCGGAAGTTATACTCGGCTGCAATTAGCTATCTGTAACATCCATGACCTCATCTCATGTCATTTCTTAATGAGGAAATTTCATCTACCAGTAGGTATATAATCGAATTGTCTTTAAAGTGTGAATCAATTTCTAATACTTATTCTACGTGCGTGTGACTATTTTTAATAGAGCCCATTTACTATTCTGTGCACAACTGTGGTCGTCTTCTTTGTCAGCTTATGAACTATACTCTTTCCCAGGTTGAAATAAAATGTGGATCGCGCGTTACTTTCGTTATAGTGCAATTAATATTACTTATCGATAGTGCCTTAAACCAAACATCAAAAAACAACAAATCTCCTTAGATTTGTATTATTGTTTTCTGGTCAGGACAACATCCTAGTCACTAATATTATATAGGTGAAAGTTTGGATGTTTGTTACCTTCTTCACCAAAACTACTGAACGAATCGGGCTGGAAATTCCTAAACACATATCTAGTTCTAGACCTTTTGTCCTCCGAACAAACATACTAGAAGTCGCATTCAGAAACCAGTAGTAGGATAAAAAAACATGCATCGGTCGAACCCACGTGATATAGGTTAATAGCAGGGGAATAATGATTGCCTATATAATAAAATAAGAACCTCATTATTAAAGTAAACGGAGCTGGAGTCAATTGCGGTGAAGTTATCGCCTTTTCAAAGTATCCTCAAACTCGTTACCCAGTTCATATCCATAGGTATGCTTTGCACGCAAGAACTTTACAAGCATCGTGCGTCGCTCTTTGAGGTCTGTAATGTCATGTGGAAGCCTTTAACACTATTTAAAATCCAGAAACGAGATTTTATAGTATTCGTAGATACATAGTAATTAAGATGTTTTCTAGCCCAATTTCGGCCACGGTGGTCTGTCTCAACGGAGACTATATGTCCTATGTACCTTTATGGCTATAGGTACGTAGGACATATAGTGCACCAGCTGCACTCTATATTCCCTCACTCTCATAATCCGATGGGACGACGACGGACCGACACAACCATGACGATAGATATAAATATTATAGAGTCTACGACTAACAGCTTAAAATCAATTACATTTTCGCAAACTCTTAACCCAACTCAACTGTCAATAAAATGTTTATTGGAAACAGTTTATAAGCCATAATACTGATATGTCGTGAGATTAGCGAAATAAAATCGCTTGGGATTTTTATAGCATTAAATTATCCCAGATGTTTTCCAAAAAAATATAAAGATTCAGTCCTAATCGTTAAGCGAAATGTCGCGCGGAAACAACTGAGCTTAAAGACTGGTTGGGATGATGACGATGACCTTACAGTCTACCTGCGTCTGCTTGCTTTGCCTGTATGCAAATCCCGAACGACCCGAGTCGTTGGACACACAAAAGATGATTTTGCACTAATTTTTAGACGAGCTTTTTAAAGTCATCACATTCCAGCTTCCCATAAAATGTTTTTTTTTGTATCTATAGATCGTTTTGTGTTTGTGATAGGATGAAGCAATAAGACAACTATTTCTTGTTAGAAGTGTGTCATGTTAGAGCCATGGTAAGCTTCCCAATTAGTTGGTAAGAACAGTAAGAAAACTGTGATTGTCAGTGGGGAATCGTTGATTAGTTATTCCGTTTATCTACACTTAAAAACCACCCTAGGGTGGACATAGGGAAACCTGTGTACAACCTCAGACTGGTCAGGTAATCGGAATCCTTTTATTATTTTTCTTCCGTTTTTCTCCCAAGGCGGTGGTCAGTCTTAGAAAATGTATTATGATAGAAACAGGTGAGGCCACCAGGATTCCCAGCTTTATACCCTGCGACAATAAGTTTTGATTTATGCGCCGAAAAACTTTGTCATACCTGGGCATAAATTTTTCGTACTTATTCAACAACAAGGAATCGTTTAAACTAGCTCGTCCTTTTACATCATAGAATATTTTATTATTTTTATCATTTCGATTTCTTACGGTACTTTATACCTACTACCAGGTGGTCGTTGACACTATCAAAAATTAAATGAAAATAAACAGACTTTAGTAAACCCGTCTCAAGTGTTGATCTTGTCAAGTTATGTAAATTACGGCAACTTCGTGTGCGATACCTCATCGATGGGTCACCGACCGCAATCGCCCACACTTATATTTTCAGTGGGTACAGTGTAACTGTGTAATCATTAAGCTATGTAACACTTATTAACCGGCTATTTTGGACCCATTCAATTCTATTGTGTTGGGGACACAAAGCAGCGGGGTATCTATCAGCCGGTTCTATTTAAGATTAGGTATTTTTTGCAAGCGATAACGGGACGAGATTCTTAATTCAAGTGTCCCCGGGTAATTGATTTCTATTCGCATTGTTGAATTGAGAGATGTACGCATACAAAGGCTTTTTGTTTAGGGTCAACGATCTCCTAAAGTTTTATTCGGTCAATTCATGCAAAGCAGATCACGATGGGTGTTCAGAATTAACACAAATGGAATTACCAATTCACGAATCTATTCAGGTCTCGTCGCTTTAAATTTTGAAGGAATACTACTAATTGGTAATTTTATTTCAGTGTGCCTTGGCCCTAGTGCTTTGCACAAGTGCTGTGGCATCACCAAGAGTGAGGTCGTCTTTCACTAGAAGCGCAGTGGAAACCATTCCGCATCATGAACCGATCCCAGTACCTATCAGAGCATCAGTTGAAAGCATTCCTCTCAGGTAACATCTTAATCAATTGCAAAATTAATACTTTCCTGAAAAAAATTAGAAAAGATGAATAATATTGTTTATTTATAGGGCCCTTCGTGAAGAAAGTGAAGGAAGGCTACCCCTGCGTGATGCAGTCGAGAAAAGACCAATTTCACTAATCGATAGAGGATCTTCTTTCAAATATGTGGAGGTAGAAGTACGTATTCTTATTTTTATAATAGTGTGATCAAACTTACGATATATTCCCAACCACCCCATTGACTTAAGTAATAATCAATAATATTTTTTTCTCTAATAATTTTGTCTAAAATGTAAATTCAATCAAATACATATATAAACTTTTTGATTTCTTTCATAGGACACTGAGAGGTTTGAAGGTTTAAAGTCCTACTACGGAGCAGCTCTTCACATGAACAAGTAAAATTCTTCATTCATGTTTACGCAATTTATTCAAATAAGTACATTTAATGACCGCAGACTGACCAATATTATCTTTCTTCAGCAATACACAGCGTAACGACGAGCGATTACAACTCGGCAATGCGAACCTTCAAGAAATGCAGCAGACCTCAGGTTCGCCGTCGTCCAGACGGCTGGTGGTATGCTACATGCAGTCCTGGGCCGCGTACCGAGCACCGCCGCTGGCCTTCACTGCTGGACTCGTGCCAAAGTCATGCACGCACTTGCATTACGCATTCGCAGCTCTACATCCTCATACTTACGCTGTTCTGCCTCGTAATGAAGACTATGATATTGTAAAAGGTATCTAGTAGTTGAAATACAATAACAATCTAAAGAAGAATGTGTGGAGTTTGTCCTCCACTGGTACCTACTTTATGTTTTTTACAAAACCTGAAAACCGAATTAAAATTCCTGAACGTTGTTTTTAAGTTTTTCGGGATAGATAGTAATCCTTCGAAAATATATTCCGGAACACCGCGAGAGTTAAAAAACTCTCAAAAAAACGTTTTTTCGAAATCGACCTCAACAGGTAGATGCAGATCCTCTTGCTAATTTGAGGTTGATTAAAAATATTTTTTGTTTATCAAAACAGGTGGTTACCGCATCGCAACAGGCTTGAAGCGAAGAATCCCAGGTCTGAAAGTCATAATTAGCGTTGGAGGCGAAGGCACAGAACGGCTCTTCAACGAAATGGTTCAAGAGCCTAGACGAAGGAACATGTTCATCGAAAGCGCCATTTCATTCCTTCAGGAACATGACTTCGATGGACTGGATCTCCACTGGGTTTATCCAGGTACTTATTTAATTATTAAATCCCATTCAATTTACAATCATAAAAAATACCTATTATTAAGGGACTATAAGTTATCATTTTACAGGAGAAAAGGACGATAGAGAAAGGGACTCTCTGACGGCTCTACTTTACGAACTTCGCGAAAAATTTTCTTCATATGGATACATTTTATCAACGGTTCTTCCTCCATTCAGGTAAAACTCGAAACGGTAACATAAAAAGTACATCACAACATAGTATAAAACAAAGTCGCTTCCCGCTGTCTGTTACTATAAAATGCTAATATCTTTAAAACTACGAACGGATTTTGATGCGGTTTTGTTTAGATAGAATGATTCAAGAGGAAGGTTTATATTTTGCACCCATGCGAAGCCTAAAGTATAAATAAAAAAATCTGCTTTTAGAGCTTTTACAGATTTTACGAATATTACAAAATTATTCCAGGTATCAAATAGAAGATGGCTACGATCTAAGCGCAGTTAGCGGTGCAACCGACTACGCAATCTTGCAAGCTTGGGACATGACACATGGAAAACGCGATGAGCCACCTCCAAGAGCTGTACAGCATAGTGCTTTACATAAAGACCCTGGTGCAACTTCTAGAGATCAACGATATGACAATATTGTAAGACATCCATTGTATCTACAGCTTCTAAATGTTACTTATAAGTAAATAACACTAGTTTTACTGATACTGGAAATATTTTGCAGGAATTTGTTGTCAAATATATAATCAGACATGGAATGGCAGCAGAAAAATTGGTGCTAGGTATACCTCTCTTCGGCAAAACCTACACATTAGCCTCTACGACCTCACCCTCGCCAGGAGCTGCCATCAGCGGCTGGGGTGAAGAAGGACCGTACACTCAGACAAAAGGCACGCTTGCCTACTTCGAGATATGTATGGCCGAGAGGGAAGGTAAAGGAAGCAGTGATAGAGATGAAGCTGGAAATATATATGCTGTTTTTGACAACCAATGGGTAACATACGATACTCCAGCGACTGTTTTGGAGAAGGTGATTATTTTATAACAAGTTATTAAAGAATGGGGTATGTCCTATAAATGCTATATATAAATTTGTCTTTTACAGATGAAGTTTGTAACAAGTGCTGGATTGGCTGGCGCCGCCGCTTGGTCAGTTGACATGGATGATTTCAGAGGACTATGTGGCACACCATACCCGATTCTGAACGCTATATCCAATTATTTGAATGGTAACAAAACATTATCTTTAGAATTCACTCCTCTATGAACAGCAGCAGTATGTATAAACTTGATCTATAAACTTGCAGAAGAACCGGTTCAATCGGATCAGTCTTCGCTTAAGATTGGGTCATGCGAGGAAGATTATCCGTACCTTGCGTCTGATGAAGAGTCTTGTGCACATTTCCATTTCTGTTCTGGTGGCATCAGCTACAGAATGAACTGCGAAGAGCAGAGATTGTATGATCCGTCAACTGGATTTTGTGGGTAAGTTATGTATATGCATACACTACACTTCACTACAGGTTAAATGCCTGTTAGACTGATTGTTCAGAGAACTTAAATATGATTTTTCGCATATTTTTGTTTTAGGCATTCAGACGTTGGGAAATGTATGCCAGGACAAAGCCTGAGGATTAGTGTCGATGACGCAGCTCGTTACCTTTCGCAGGTTTACGAAAATGACTTTGAAGTAAGTTACATTTAAGTAGCCTTTGGCAATACAGCAGTTTTTTATTCACTTCCTGTTGGTACTATACTAAGCATTTGAATTTTTACAGTGGAACGATGTGCCCAAAGAAACCCCTATGGCTATGAGCAGAGAACCAGAAAGATTTATCTCAAATATTGATGTGGACATCAAGAGAAGTAGGATCTGTTTTTTGACAATACAATTTTAAAAAGTTTTGTGACCTATCTCACACTTACGTTGGTTTCAGGCAAAGTAAGCGACAAAAAAGTCGTCTGCTACATGACAAGTTGGGCATTCTACAGACGAGGAGAAGGAAAATTCGTTCCTGAACAAATTGATACTAGGCTGTGTACTCATGTCGTGTATGCTTACGCATCGCTATCCCCCGATGAGCTCATAGCTAAAGAGTTCGATCCTTGGACTGACAGTACAAACAGTAAGCACCTACTCTATTTTATGTTTAGTTGCCAGTAATTTTATCGTTTGTGTACTTACACAAGGTTTTTTTTCAGACATGTATGAGCGAGTGACATCTTTGAAAGACGTGAAGGTCCTTCTTGGTTTGGGAGGATGGACTGATTCAGCAGGAGACAAATACTCACGATTGGTATCTTCGGATTCTGCTAGTGCTAAATTCATCCAGAAGTTGATTCCATTCTTGCGAAATAATAACTTCAATGGTCTTCACCTGGACTGGAATTACCCGGTTTGCTGGCAGAGTAACTGTAAGAAAGGTGCTCGATCAGACAAGCCCAACTATGCCAGATTTATACAGGTAGGAAACCATCGAAAACCTAGTATTATAAGTTATTCCTTAATTTTGAAAGCCATAAAATAGTAAAACAAACTTTTGTAGGAACTCGCCAAAGCCCTACACGGAGCCAATATGGAGCTTGGTGTAGCCATTTCTGGTTACAAAGAAGTTATAGAGTCAGCATACGACTTGCCAATTATATCGAGGGAAGCAGACTTCTTGAGTGCAATGACTTACGACTACCATGGAGGATGGGAGAGAGCTACTGCACATCATACTCCATTGATTCCATCGCCGAAGGATACATTGGCATACTATTCTATAGTAAGTGTTGAATTATCTTACCTACTTCTACAGGCCTTGTTACCTACCTGTCAGCAATGAAAACGTTGGTCATCAACTGAAGCACTTACGTTACTTTATACAGTATAGGACATCAACTTATAGTTTAGACTACTTATACTATAAGTTGATGTCCTCGAAGCTATTATACAAGAGTAGCATGGTAGAGTCAGAATTTCCGGTTTAAAAAGAAAAATAATAATTTTAGGAATACGCAATCAAAGCAATAATTGGCGGTGGAGCAGACCCCAAAAAGCTCCTGCTTGGCATTTCCTTCTACGGCCAGTCATACAGACTGGCTGATGTAGAAGGCAGCAAGGGACCAGGGGCTCCTGCAGCGGGACCTGGCGAGCCAGGAGAGTTCACTAAGCAACCAGGAATGCTGGCATACTACGAAGTCTGCTACAGAGGTTTGTAGATATACCCATACCTACCAAAGTTACTGGCATTTGACAGAGAATCCAAGAAACTTTTCGAATTGTTTAAGTCGTTTCTTATTTTATTCGAAAGGAACGCATTTTATTAACATTTACTTTACACATCGTTTTTTTTATTATTTGCAGAAAAAAATCTACGCTGGAAAACAGGTCGCCAAGATAATGCAGGACCCTATACGTATTCGGACAATCAATGGGTGGGTTATGATGACCCGAAATCTATCACTGAAAAGGTTGGTTAACAAGCAAATGAGGTTTACTTATTTAAAAAACGCTGACTGGCAAGAAATAAGCCGAAATTATGTAACAATCCTAATTTTGAACACAATTCGTTTCTTTTTCTTTTGTTTGCATTATAAACATGCAATTTGTATATACATATTTAATAATTTTTACGCAATAATTATTGTATTTATAGTGAAATAAGACCGTATACGTATCTAATATGAATTTGATAGGTGGAATGGGCTATGCGGCAAGGTTTGGGGGGTGTAACCGCCTGGGCTATCGACCTGGACGACTTTAACAACCGCTGTTGCGCCGAGCCTTCGCCCTTGCTTCGTGCCGCTGGTAGAGCCCTAGGCCGCCAAGTCCCATCACCACCGACGGCGGCTTGTGAAAGACCACCAACGCCTGTTACTCCAGCACCTCCAACTACAACTACCGTTGAGTCTGATGGTTAGTCACTTGCTATTCCATATACACCTAGGTACCTACATACATATGTATTGATAACCTAAGTATAATTAAAAAAAAAATTCTTGTATCATATTTCACCATGTTAGCTTTCTTTCCAAAGATGGCGATGATGGTGATTCATGGTCGAATAGTTTTTGAATAACATAAAAAACTTTTTAAAATCTAGCATTCTTATGATCTAGTACCATAGTGCTTGAGAAAACAAATCCAATGAATTCAAACTCGACGAGGCTAAGTCGCTCTGTTTATGAGTTCCTACGGCCACGTTCGGTCGCCATCAATCAGACCAGCTTGATGGTACCATGACACTGCATTGTCATGTCACCGAACTTACCATAAGTATGCGAAATTTCAGCTCAATCGGTTGGGGATACTGCTGATCATCAATTCAGTTGCAAAGTTCCACACAAACTAACAGAGCATGTGCAATAAAAGCTAATAAAAAAAATAGAACACAATAATGTAGAAACAAAAAAAAAGAAAAACAGAAAATTCCGCGACGAAATCTGTTAAAGTCCAAATACCCCAGAAATCAATCAGGCGTTGATCTTCTAAAAGTCCTCAAAGTCAATCGGGTTTTGGATTTTTGTCCCATCTTAATTTATCCTGAGCGAGCAACATAACATTCAAAGCAGGTGTACGTATACGTAGGTATACGTTAAAAAAATGTTTATTTTAATCCAGGTTCTGGCGGCGGCTCTGGAGCCGGCCAAGACCACAACCACGGAGGCAGCCACGACCAGCACACATCGACCACATGGCCGAGTTGGCAGCCACCGTCCACTTCCCCCGCCACGCAACAAACGTGGTGGCCCGCGGCAACTACCACGACCTCTCCCACAACAACGACCACTACGACCACGACACGCCGACCGACGACCACTAGACGGACCACAACAACCGGAACGCCTGTGAGCTCAGGTATTAACCCTCATCACCAAATATAGGTACGTTCATTGCTGAACATGCCTCAATGAAATAATTAAAGATGGCCGACAGTCGAAACTAAAGACAGAGAAAATGGCGAATATTAGGGAAGCCATACAAGTATATTTTTTAATTTGAATTATTTATACGTGTCTTTAATAACAAAGAAAATTACAATGAAATAATAGAAACAAAGTCACAAACTGGTCCATATCAATACCAGTCAGAAGCGTGCCTAAGACGCTAGCTGCATTGCCCCGCTGTATGGCAATGCTAATGCGCTGCGCCAGATAGTCACCAGCTCTTGGGTCACGCGTCGCTTCGCCAGACGCACAGATAATTTTTGAAAACCCGGAGTGCGTCGATACTCCACGGACTTAGGGTCTCGATTCCAAGGGGAGCAAATGCGTAGGCTCCATCGAGACCTGCATATTTGCGCGTCTTGAGATCCTCGGCCAAGTCTGCCGCCGCACCAGCCCTCACGGATGTCCTCGGTAGATGGGAAGACGCAAGTGTGTCGACACATGTAGCGTCCCACACAATGGGCCTCCCCAGGTCCCAAGGGACCGCACTGGCATTGATGAGGCTCGCAACACCTTGCACCCAACCGAAGACATGTACGGAAAGTTACGGGATCACATAAAGTGCCAGTAATACATATGTGATTTATTTTGAATTTCGTAATATTTTTGTATTTGTATCTTCCTACTATCCTACTACTCCTACTGATATTATAAATGTCAAAGTATGGATGTATGGATATTTGTTACTCTTTCATGCAAAAACTACTGAACCAATTAGGCTGAAATTTGGTATGGGTATAGTTTGGAATCTGGAATAACATATAAGCTATTATTCGTAGCTTTAATAACTATTGGTTTTTATCCCGATAAAGTGCGGGTAGAGGCGCGGGCAGCAGCTAGTTACCGAATAATAATGCACAGAGATCCCCATGTTCAATCCAACGTTCTTTTTTCTACCTTCTGCAACAAAACTAAACCCATTTGATGCATAAACAATAAAAGTTGATCTGCGCTCCCAGTCTCAAATTTGTTTGTACCATACAACATTGTTTTCCCTGTGCTCATATTGAAATCATACAACAGGTATCGTAGAAGATGGTCCATGCGGTGCTGGTGAGTACCACGCGGCTCCAAACGACTGCGAAGGCTACCTCCAATGCGAAGGCGGACATTGGCGCAAGCACAACTGCGCTCCAGGCTTGCACTGGGCTGCTAGCGTGAATAGATGCGACTGGCCAAGTTTTGCTAAATGCACAGGTATGGTACTTCAGAGAGACGCAAACGTGCACTATTTATTGAATCACCAATTACAGAAAAAGCAAATGAGCTACTGAGTATGTACTCTCCGTCAAGCAGCATTTAAATTCTAATTTTTATTATATCGTCCCAAACGTCTACTGCTCAACATAGGCCTCCTCCATGATGAAGCCACAAATTGTGGTGCTGAGACATCTCTATCCATCGAATCCCTTGCGACAAGTTCTACATATTGACAAGTGTCTTTCAATAGCGACATCCAGCAGTGGATCAACCACTGCCACGAGCACCCTGGCTCCGACGACGTCACGACCACCCCCGCGACCGACGACTACGACCACAACCACGACTACCACGCGTAGACCAACCACTACTACTGCTAGTTCAGGTATGTTTTAGTCTCGGTTTAAGTTAATGAAGTAGGTTCATACAATATAAGAAGTATTTTACTATAAAAACTTTCTTAGTTTGATAAATTGCCGCGGCGTACACTGACGCTGAAGGAGCGCGACGCGAACCGCACTCACCCTGAAGAAGTCCCTCGTTAAGGGATGAAACGTTGGTGTTCTTCCAACACAAACTAGGTTCGTAGTTAACCCGCTTACATTCATAATGAATATAAGAAGTAGTATATTTACTAAAGGTTTTACTCACAAGAGTCACCTCCTGACGGGATTGTGCGAGCGCTGTGAGAAAAAAAAAGATGGCATATGAAAAACATAATTTCTGTTACGTTTTCAACTGTAAATTAAAGATGTGTCATGTAGCATTTTAAGATGTCAAAGAAAAGCTACTTTTTTGTGCTATTTTTGTGAATTCTCTTTGTTTTTTAACAGACTTCAAAAATGGAAGAGATTCTCAATTCGACTGTTTGTTGTTTTTTTGTATGTACCTATGTTACGCGATATTTCCGCCAATTATAAACCGAATTAGAAAATTCTTTCACTATTGTATAGAAAATGATCCCGAGGTGGTCCCAAAAATTTATACCCAGGGTATTTAGCCCGCAATTTAATGTAAATGTAAGGCATTCGAAATCGTTTATTATCATAGGGTATTTGAAGTCGGTTTATCTTTTTTTAAAACACGACCAATTATTATAATCCTACGTTACGTTACCTGCAATTTTAGCATTCCACCACCCCTCTTCTCTGTTCCTTCTTAACCTAAGATATCCGCGGCCAGGGGTCGTACAAACGAAGCTGGCACATTCGAATTAGCAATTGACTGTTCTAGATTTATCAAGATTTTAACTATTGACTTGAATAGGAGGCACGGTATCTGACGGCAAGCCGTGCCACGGTCAAGAATACCTCGATGTCCGCGGAGACTGCAACTCGTACCTACACTGCGACGGCAGCGTGTGGAGGCTGCAGCACTGCGCGCCCGGCCTGCACTGGAGCGCTAAGGAGAAGCACTGCGACTGGCCTAAATATGCTAAGTGCGAAGGTATATATCAAAATCAATAATTCTGTATTTCCGTAGATACAATATAATGTGCCTACCTAAACTTATTAAGAAAACCAAATTCTTAAAATTTATATAGACATGAAAATAACGATATCTTAGACGAATTACTCTAGAAAATAGGAAAATAAAAGATGGTTACAATTCGTTATACTGATCTACAAACCCAAACTCGACATGGTTATGTCGTTTCGTTTAGGAGTTCCTAGGGCCACGTTCGGTCTCTATCATCAGACCAGCTCGATGGTACAATGAAATTACATTGTCACCAAACAAGCATAAGTATGCCAAATTCAGCTCAATCGGTTGAGGATAACTGGTCTAAAATTCAGTTGCAAGATATGTCCAACTGTCCACACAAATCAACAGGGCAAGTAGAATAAAAGCTTGTAAAATTTTAAATTTCCATATTCAAGTTAAGTCTACGGTTTGGCAGGTTGTCTTGTGAATATTGAAATTTAGACTTAATTTACACGTATGCACAGTGTTAAACAAAACCTCTATGCTAGACCGAAATACAAGAGCAACGATGACTGCCGCCTGCTTGGATTTGTTTAGCAATGCCCAAATGAATTGCTTTCGGTGGTCTTAAAGCTTCTCCTGCGGCTTCGTGCGCGTTGTTTCTATGGAAACGTTTAAACTTGAGTTCTATCCCATGGAACAGTTCCCATCCCATGGGATAGAAATCACGTTTAAACGATTCATTAATCAGTATTTATGGGATAGTAGCCTTAGGGAAGTAGCCTATGTTTCATTACAGGCTTAGAATTACCAGTATGCAAAAAGTCAGCCCGACGTTTAGTATTTTTGGCGTGTAGAGGTAACAAACATCCATCCATACTACATTTATAATATTAGTATGATATTTTTAAATCATAAAACAATTGTGATCTTACGTTAGTTTACTTTATACCTATGTATTTGTTACCAAGACTATTCTCTGAACTGTTCTCCATTTTCCACCGCAAGCAAGCAGTCTTTTAGCTTTTATATGCGAGGACACATAAATGATTATAAGTTATTATTTAAGTTTATTTTAAAAAGAGTAAAACAGTTTGTTCTCCGAATAAAATGAAATAAATCTTTGGAAATCACATAGTTGATCCTACCTATAGATAAACGTTTAAAACCTGGCGCGATACCCTTTTGTTTTTCGTATGGAGGACGTCAGAGTGTATAATTCTATGAAAAAACATTTTGTGATTGTGTTTACAATCGCACCAATGACAGCCGTGTCAGCTGCAGCCGTGAAACTTTTATTTCAGTTCTAGATGATTCACCATCTCAGCCCATCACTTCTGCCAAACCAACCAGACCACCAAAGACCACTACAAAACCTACAACAACTACCACCACCACGACTACAACTACTACTAAACGTAAGAAATTCATACATTATCCACTATTACTTGCGATACTCATAAATTCGACTTACAAGATCCTAAAGCCAAATTGACCAAATACTGAAATAAATTTTACCTGATATAGCAAATGGACCCTCTTGGACTCTCTTAATTTTCTATTTCGTAACCAGTGTCTACCATGAATATTCACTCAAATTTATTTCGTACCTAGGTCCATCATCATCATCATCAGATCAGCAGGAGAACAGAGAATGCGGCGGCAACGATATGCACGCTCCGGCCAGCACTTGCGACGCCTACTTGATCTGCGTAGGAGGACGCTGGCGCAAGCAACTCTGTCCTCCCGGCTTGCACTGGGACAAACGTAGTAGACGATGCGACTGGGTAGAATTTGCTATGTGCGAGGGTAAGTGCGAATTTGAGTTCATTAATAATTATAATAGTTATCATTTAATAGTACTGGACAATTCACACAGCACCATCTAGCTTCCATCTACATATCTTCTTAGCAGAGATTGTGTTATGGGCACTAGATAGTGAAAACTTTACATTAATATATTTTTTAAATACATAGCCCAGAACAAATATTTGCAAGTCTTATAATCATTTGTCTCGAGGTGAGAATCGAAACCGCAACCTCCAGCGTCGCAGGCGAACCTTGCCCGCCGCGCCACAATGGTCACTTGTTATGAATTTATCTATAAAATTACCTGTAGATATTTTGCTACGAAGTTTGCTAAGCCGTTGATTTGATCTACGCCATTTGCTACGATTTTTTGTTTGCTACGTAATTTACTACGCCGTAGGCGTATTGCTACGGAATGTGCTATGCCGTAGCATTAATGCTACGGACATTGCTACCTCGTAGATTGGTGCTACGAAATTTACTTCGCCGTAGGGGTATTCCTACGGAATGTGCTACGCCGTAGCATTAATGCTACGGGCATTGCTACCTCGTAGATTGGTGCTACGAAGTTTACTTCGCCGTAGATTTTGTGTATGGTACTTGTGCCAAAATTAATAAAATTTACATCTTGATGTAGGACATCCATATCCCCGCCAAATTTTATTAAGATGTACTGTCATTTCGTCAAAAGGCAATAAACAGCCAGAGCGATTGAATTACTTTTGAATTTATAATATGAGGAAGATAAGATAACTCTCATTTACTTATTGTTTTTTTATGAATTTAACAGTAGACAAACCATCCGCGACCAAGTCACCGATGCCGCGGCCCACGCAACCACCCACCACAACGACCACTACCACTACGACCAGACGCCCTATAACCACCACTGCTAAAAAGCCTGTGGAAGATCAAAACAACATACCAAGCAAGGTAAATCAATTAAGGGAAATATACATCATAGTAGGTAATATAGCTCGCAGAGCTGATAGCCGCTGGGGAGTAAAGATTCTCGAGTGGCGGCCACAATGCAACGCGAAACGGAGTGTTGGGGAGACCATACGCTCGATGTACCGACGACATCGTAGCGGTCGCAGGGAGTCGATGGATGGAGGCGGCTCAGAACCTCACCTTCATAGAACATTATTTGTGGCGTTGTATGGGGGAGGCCTATGTCCCGCTGTGGACGTGTATTGACTGATATGATGATGATGATAGGTTCTTCTTGTTTTGTAGTGGCAAGTTTAGAAGCGGACGTACATACGTGTGCTTATGTGGATAGGCTAGGTCGAAATCTTCTTCGGAATCTTGACACTCCCGTGTTTCTCTCGCTTTTCGTACATTTAGTATCGCCTTCCACGACTATTATGTGGCGACCACCAGCCGATCTGTTTAATGTATAATTTTCTAGTAAATAAATTAATCTTATAAGAGTATTTTTGTTTCGTAGGACTGCGTAACAGGAACCTACCACGCACATCCAAAATGTGAGAAGTTCTACGTATGTGTGAACGGAATGCTGATAGGACAGAGTTGCGCACCCGGTCTCGTGTGGAGACAAGACAGGACTCAGTGCGACTACTCTAGTTCCACCTCGTGTACGGACAGACGACAAGGTGTATCTGCGCCGCTGATGGATGCAACCGGCATGGAGATGTCTGATGACCATGAACAATCTAGTAAGTTTAAAAGACTAAGTGAATTTAAAACATAACGGCATGCTGATAGGACAGAGCTAGTGTGGAGGCAGGATAGTACAGTGCGAACTCCCAAGTTCCACCTCCTGTGCCGACAAACCGAGATAACTTATGGTCATCATGAACGATCTAGTAAGTTTATAGAATCTAGCCCAGTGGTGTAAACGTACACTTGAAGAATGTACATATATTGGCATTATCAAAAAACTACTAATCCTACTAAATCTGAACTTATTCAGTTTTTTGTGTTTTTAAACAACAACACGACGATGACATAGCGAACTTTTTTGAAACTCTCTTCAACTACTAAGATATAGTTATATCAAAATGAATAGCATAACGATGAACCACATATAATGTGAAAGAAAGTTGTAAATCATGGTTTCCTTTCAGAATACTGTAACAACGGAGAATATGCAGAGTACCCTGGTGACTGCAAGCGGTACCAACACTGTCTGTTCGGAAAGTTCGAAGAATTCGCTTGCAGTCCTGGCTTACACTGGAATCAGGTAAAATAAGTCGATAGTTCTTTGTCTATTCGAATAATACTCGATGGTATCTTAATGATAAATATGATAATCCGAATGATAATCCGTAGCTATAGAATGACACAAAACACAACAATATAAAAAACTGTTTCGTAAATTACAGGACAAATCAATATGCGACTGGCCAGCAAACGCGAAATGCAAAAAGAAGGCAGCAACCACAACCACCTCGACAACTTTTCGTCCCCCCGTAGATCATATTTATGATTCACCAATACTCGAAGAGCCTAACATTCCTCAATACAAACCAATTCAAACTGCACCGGGCCAGATTACGCAACCAGATGTCTCTACTAGGCCACACCTTTTGAGATGTAAGTTGAAAATTATCGGGAAACCTCGACGTCCCTAACTATCCCTGTGGTTATCACCAATGATAGAGTTTAGTCTCGACACAGATTATATAATAATATACTAGGTCTCGAAGAAGCTTATTCTGTCTTAACGCTTTTGTATCTTTCTTACCAGTAAATTTACTTTGTAATATGTTTTTCAGCCCCATACAAACTCGTATGCTACTACACAAACTGGTCGTGGTACCGCCCCGGTATTGGCAAGTACAGTCCTGAAGATATCGACCCTTCTTTATGCACACACATCATCTATGGATTCGCTGTATTAGGAGACGATGGCCTGATAATGGCTCATGATTCTTGGTCAGATTATGACAACAGTAAGTTTTCCAATACTAGAGTCCAATGAACAAGATTAGTGGAAATGGTGGTTGTCGATCAGTATCTTCAAACAATACACATTCCACTTTATAAAAATTCTAAGGATGAATATTTATGATTTCAGGATTCTATGAACGTGTGGTAGAGTTCAAACGATATGGCATCAAGGTTTCCCTTGGTCTCGGGGGATGGAACGATTCCGCGGGTGATAAATACTCAAAGTTGGTGAACGACCCAGCAGCTCGCGCCAGATTTGTGCAGCACGTAGTCTCATTCCTTGAGACGTACGGATTCGACGGTTTAGATCTCGACTGGGAGTATCCTAAGTGCTGGCAAGTAAGTAGCATTGCCACGAGCCTCGATAGTAAGCTATATCTTTTCTCGGATCTAACATTGAACAATTTCTAGGTGGATTGCTCTAAAGGTCCCGACTCAGACAAACAAGCGTTCGCAGATTTGGTCAGAGAGCTATCAGCCGTATTAAAACCTAAAGGTATGCTGCTATCTTCAGCGGTATCACCGAGCAAACAAGTCATAGACGCCGGTTACGATGTTCCTGTTCTGGCCAGACATTTGGATTGGATCGCCGTTATGACGTATGATTATCACGGACAGTGGGATAAGAAGACAGGACATGTTGCACCGCTCTACTATCATCCGGATGATGATAACACTTACTTCAATGCTGTGAGTTTAAATATCTCCTGATACATAATCGCTTGACGTTTTTTGATAGCCTTTTCATAATCTGCATTTTGCTTCATGAACGAAAATGTAGTGTCAAATATTTGAAACAACAAATGACTTCCACAGAACTACACAATGCATTACTGGATAAAGAAGGGAGCCCCTCCCTCAAAGCTAGTCATGGGAATGCCGATGTATGGACAGACCTTCACACTAGAAGGTCGAACAAACTTTCACGAGAAATATCAGGCTGCGGGCTTAAACTCGCCGGCTATCTCTGGCGGAGAAGAAGGAGAATATACAAGGGCTAAAGGTTTTTTAGCTTACTACGAGGTAAATATATACATATATATATAATTAAAGATGACGAAACGAAACAAATTATTTTCTGATAACGTTCTCAATAAATTTTTGAGTTGCTCATTTTAGATCTGTGACCGCATCAGATACGATGGTTGGACAGTGGTGAAAGATCCTCTAAATCGCATGGGTCCTTACGCGTTTAAGGGTAATCAGTGGGTATCCTTCGATGACACTGAAATTATCAAGAAAAAGGTCAACTTGATGAAGTCATTGGGCCTTGCGGGTGGAATGGTTTGGGCACTCGATCTTGATGACTTTAGAAATAGGTTTGTTATTTTTGCTCCTAGCTTACTATTACAATACTAGATACAGCGGTAACATACCTATATATTAACAATCAAACATTTTATTATAACTACAGGTGTGGCGAAGGAAAACATCCGCTTATAAATGCAATCAAGAATGGACTTTTGGATTCACACATTGACCGCGAAAATATCCCATCAAAACCAATCGATACCACAATAGAATCGAAACCTATAGTCGATCCAGGAAATTCATTAGACGATGATCTTGACGACATTGAAGTGAGACCATCCGGACATAAACCTACACAGCGACCAACAACTGTAGAATACCAAAGTGAAGTGATTCATACAACCAAAAAACCTTCGGAAGCTAGTGCACACATGGATGAGCGGTACAAAGTTGTCTGCTATTATACCAACTGGGCGTGGTACAGGTAAAATACCATTATTCAAAACGTTACCTATTGAAAGCCCCTGTTTTAAAAACATTGATTGATTTTACATGTTAATATTTTAGGCCCGGTCCTGGAAAGTTTACCCCGACTGACATCGATCCAAGTCTCTGCACGCACATTGTCTACGCGTTTGCGGTTTTGGACAGCTCTCGTTTGGTGATGAAGCCTCATGATATTTGGCTAGATGTCGAAAACAGTAAGTTAATCAAGAGTAATAATTAGATGTTGATTGATTTATTACAAAATGGAAGTAAAAATATTGTGTTGTTATTAGAATTCTACGAAAAGGTAGTTTCACTCAAGAGCCGTGGCGTCAAAGTAGTCTTGGGTCTGGGAGGTTGGGACGATTCAGCGAGCGACAAATATTCAAGGCTTGTCAACAGCATTTCCGCGAGAAGAAAGTTCATTGTTCATGCGATGGACTTCATAGAGCAATATGAATTTGATGGACTAGATTTGGATTGGGAATATCCTAAGTGCTGGCAGGTAAGAAAATGTGGCAAATACCTACCTACTAAAATTTTACATTGTTCAAAAGCTATCAGTTACTAATAAAGTATTTATCTAGGTAAATTGCGAAAAGGGACCAAGCACAGATAAACAAGGTTTCGCAAATCTAGTGAAAGAACTCCGATCTGCTTTTGAACCACGTGGGCTATTGCTCTCCGCTGCAGTGTCAGCCAGTAAACATGTCATTGATGTTGGTAAGTGTTAAACTTGGAAGCAAGCATCAATTCCACAGACCGAACAATTAATAAAATACATACCTACTGATTAACTATTTTCAATTTAGCTTACGATGTGCCAACTTTGACAAGGAACTTGGACTGGATAGCATTGATGTCATACGATTATCACGGCCAATGGGAAAAGAGGACTGGTCACGTCGCCCCGATGTATGCTAGCGATGGCGATACCGACATGACACTCAATACGGTAAAATTACTATTTTCAAACGAGCCTCTTGCTAGTTCTACCGTACAGAATACAGCGACAGTAAAAAATACTCGAAGCTGAACTTAATTAAAATAGAACACACAGGTAGGTGTGTAAAATAACGGTTGCTTATTGTTGTTCAATTTTAGAACTTCACTGTCCACTACTGGATCAACAGAGGTGCTGATAGAGAGAAGCTGATTTTGGGGATACCATTCTACGGACAATCTTTCTCTCTGATTGACAATGTCGGTTCTGGACTGGGCGCGCCTACTTATGCTGGTGGAGAGGCGGGAGACGAGACCAGAGCTAGAGGATTCTTGGCGTATTATGAGGTGAGTTAGGATGCTACCTCTACATTATATTAAAGGGATACATTTTTACATAATCATGGTATCAGAAACCAACGAACTTTAACCATATCGTAAGGTTTCACGAAACATGATTCAAAAGCCACAACGATGCCCACAAAATATTATTTTACTTTCTTAACAGATTTGCGACCGTATCAGGCTCAAGGGTTGGGAAATTACGAGGGACGCTGGTGGCAGAATGGGACCATACGCAGCTCTAGACGATCAATGGGTATCATTTGACGATGACTTCATGGTTCGACACAAGTCTGAGTACGTCCGAGCGGTGGGCTTAGGAGGTGCTATGGCATGGTCGTTGGACCTTGATGATTTCACTGGAAGATATTGTGGGTGTGGCAAATCACCGCTACTGAATACAATCAACCATGTGTTGAGAAATAAGGAAGCACCACCACCTTGTCCTCTAGAAGAAAGTAAGTTCTCCTACGATAGTTTAAATAGTAATGTTTTGTTACAAAAAATATGCCTAATAAATAAATTATTTTTCAAGTTCAAGCTCCAGAAACCTCGACAGCGATATCCTTACCTGCGACTTCAAAGCCTACGACAACTATAACCACTACAGAATATGAAACCGACATACATATCCCGACAAAACCCGTTCAGGAGACAGGAATAGTAACTAGCGTAAGGAGTTTTAATATCGTCATTTTACTGGTACGAGTTTAGAATAGAATGCAATTTAATTGATTATATTTTTAGGGATCCGATCTTGAAGGAAAACCATGTTCCGGACCCGTGTTTAAAGCTGACACTACCGATTGCAGTAAATATTACCTCTGCAATAACGGAGAGTTCTTTAAACTGACTTGTCCTGCACCACTGCACTGGAATAAGAACCACTGTGACTGGCCACAAAAAGCTCAATGCAAAGCCAAATCACAACTAAGGCTTTCTGGTGAGAGCAACCCAGACACAGAACCTGGAAAGCCTATTGTGGCTTGTTACTTTACAAGCTGGGCTTACTACAGGTAGGAACTTTTTTAGAAAACTTTTGTATATTTTGAATAAACGATAATTTAATAATTTTACCAATTTTTGCTTTCAGACAAGGCAGCGGAAAATTCGGACCTGAGCAAGTAGACCCGACTCTTTGCACTCACATAATCTACGCCTGGGCTCATCTCGATGGCAAATCATACAAATTAGTACCTGGTATTCCAGAACTGGACATAGAAAACAATTTCTATGGTAAAATGACAGAACTTCGAGAAACAGGAGTCAAAGTTATTCTTGGTGCAGGAGGCTTAAAAGACTCTGAAGACGACAAATGGAAGCGAATGACTTCTTCTACGGAATATAGAGCAATATTTATTGCCTCTGTATGGGATGTCGTAAAGAAGTGGAACTTTGACGGGGTGCAAATTGCTTGGCAGTATCCAGTTTGTAAGCAGGTGAGTGAGGGGCAGGTTTTCGAATAACACTACCAGATTAAAGACCCAACATAATTATAACCTCTTTTTTTCAGGAACCATGCAATGAAGCGGACCGTTATGCCTCATCACGGGAAGACTTCAGCGATCTCCTCTTGGAGCTATCGAAATACCTACGACCGCACAACTTGGAAATTTCTGCTATGGTATCGTCATCCCCAAGCATAGCAGAGTTAGCTTATAAGCCTCATGTGTTGACAACTGAACTTGACTGGGTGGCGATTGCTGCTAACGACTACTCCGCGACAACAAACGGACGGACAGCTTATTTGGTGCCATTAGAAAATAGCGAAGTCGCTGGAATCACTAGTTTAGTAAGTACTTTGTATGTTTATCGTACTTGTACAAAAAGACGTAACATCTAACATACACTTTCAAGTTACTCAAACACATACTTTCAAAGTTGACTTCCTAATCTAGTTTCAGAACTTTACCATAGCATATTTTTCTACTTTCAGAACTCAACCCTAGCATATTGGGCAAGTGTTGTACCACCGAGAATGCTCGTATTGAACGTGCCCGCTTATGGACGAACCTACACTTTACGAAGCGCATCGAATTACGCGCCCGGAGCGCCTGTGTCAGGACCCGGGGAACCTGGAGAATACACTCAAGTGCCTGGTTTCCTTGCTTATTATGAGGTATCTACACTAAGTCGTTTAATCTACCTTAATCTTCTACAATAACAAAGACCTACGTCTACCGATGATGCCTATCATAGGGATCTAGGTACTCTAGCTAACGATAAAATGATATCTTCTGTTATCTATAGATATCAGTGTCTCAAGAAATGGAAACTGATAGACAAAACAAGAATAGGTACAAAAAAGTCTGTCGTATTTTTCACTGTCATAATTTACGCAGATAAGATACAAGAAAACGACTTATCGTTTTCTTTCTTTTCTGTATCATCTAAGGATGATATTACATTTTTTTCCAGATTTGCAACAAGCCTCAACCAAAGGAATGGAAAGAAATGAGAACCGTTGACGGTACCTACAGTGTTCATGGCAGGCAATGGTTGTCATATTTGAGACCAGACGAGGTTCATAGAGTTGGGGCTTCAGCGGCATTTGCCGGACTCAAAGGCGCCGGGCTGTGGGCCTTGGACCTCGACGACTGGCGCGGCGACTGCGCATGTGCACCCCGACCTTTACTGACAGCGCTTAGACAAGGACTTTTAGATCCAACGATTCCTCCTACGCTTTGCGTGAAAACTTAAAAATACCTCAAATGAATGTGTTAGGAATTATTCTCCATAGATTTAAGAGAAGATCAAATATTTTTGTAAGAATTATCTACAATGTGTTATTTGTTTGTTAGAATAACAACCAGAGGGAAAATAAACCACGTAAGTAAAAATATTAACTAAATACACAATTAATCTACAAAAACATGAAGAAAGACTTTAATATAGTAATAATTAAGTAGTAATGTAAATAAATTAAGCTTTGTGATATTTTTTGTAAGTTCCTTGATTTTTACTCGACTAGGCACTGAAGGGAATTTTCATACGATATAATATCAGTTTTGAGTAAAAGTACAAGGAATGCATTGTATGATACAATTTTGATAAAATTGTGGCATTGATAGCTGTTTTTGACCGAGCTTTCGTAGGAGGTAGCAAATAATGCTGCTTAATAATTAACAAGGCATTAAAAACTCCTAAGACTTTGCCGTTGTAGAATTATTAATTTTAGGTTTTGCTAGGTTTTTACTTAGTTTTACCATGAAATAAACCATGGTAAAAACCTTAAACCAACCAATTTTATAATAAACTTATGAAATTCCTTAAATTTTTCTTGTTATTTGAACCATAAATACCTAACTAAGGGTTTTGTTTTTCACCGCAAAAATCTATTTGGATATTTGTGAATATTTATTACCTCGAAGCATCCAAACGGCTAAAGCTATTTTGATAAATGTGGCATGAGCCCACTCGTTTGAAAGCTGGATGTGTATTATTTTGTTCTACATTTTGTAGGGGTTTGGCTCTGATTTAGTAATTTCGAATCGGATTGATTGTATTTTTAAAACGTATACTTGTTTTATGGAAATTAATATTGGTGAATATTTATCTACCGCTTAAATTATAAATCAGGGGCCACGTCTTGTCCTGTCAAATCGAGGCGACGATGCGTCGTGTCGCGACGGCCGCCACCGGGACCCTTGTCTCGCAACATGTCACAATGAAAATTATTTTAGGTACCTACTCTACATAACGAAGTTAACCGAAATAACTAATTATAATTATTAGAAAATTAAATCATAACTAACACCCCGGTAATTTGCCAACTTCATAGTCGAAGGTAATAAAATTGCTGACATGTTTTTATTCGGATCTAAGTATATTACCTATCTTGTTCTATATAATAAATACAAAATATTTTTGTTTTATAAACCCGCTACGGTGGCTATGTAATCGAAAATGAAATAAATAAATTTAATAATCCCCCCCGACTATGACGAATTTATAAATATAAAACCGCAATCATTTACACTTCAAAGTACAACGCTACAAAATAGTTCAAAGTACATTACCAAACTGGCTAGACTTGACTAATATTGTTTCGGTTCGTTAGTTAGCTTGCCATGGGAAGATTGTGCGACCGTATCGCAGTGTTCTTACCTACATACTATCTATACTACGGAAGCATTGAATGAACTGAAGTGAAGCTAACGTTAGTAGGCGCCCCGCCCGGCCTTGGCTTGGCCATGTTATTCTAGCGCGGTGCGTCATAGCATCAGGTTAGGATAGTTTTGCTGCGAGTGTAACAAAATTAAATTATAATTTAAATACCTATATACGGTAAAATCCAGCTGTTGTCATATAATATAAGCTTTTTAATGAAACCTTGAGTGATCAGTGAACTGTTTTGTGTCAATAATTTTAGATAAGTCTAGTATAAATACAAAACCTAACCTAATTGTGATAAACAAGCAAGTTTTTTTTTATTACCTACTATATCGAATAAAATATTTTTTATCTTCCTAAGAATAAGTATTACTCTTTGATATTATTTGGTCGGTAATATTGTTTTAACAACGCTACAAATAGCCATGGCCAAACGGCTTTTAGCGCACACAATATTCAGCTCTAATGCTGTTAGCCTAAAGCCTACAATATCCGTGTTTGGTAACATTAACATCAAGAAACTACACACGAATGAGGTAAGCATTTTTAACTTCTGAGTAAGCATTAATAATAATATTGCGTCATTATCTAGATGTCTATTGAATTTTTTGTTTAAATTGACTAGACCATTATTCGATTAATTCCCAAAGAACTTTAATTATGGTAGGTATTATTTAATTTACAGATACCAACAAAAGAGATCCAAATTCCGGTCCCATGGGGCCACGTCTCTGCCAAGGTATGGGGCGATGACTCAAATCAGCGGCCCATTCTTGCGCTTCATGGATGGCAGGACAATGCTGGGACCTGGGACCCTCTGGCCCCCTTGATTATGAAGGATAGAGCAATAATGGCAATTGATTTTCCAGGGCATGGACTATCCTCATGGCTTCCTAAAGGTATATTTACAACTAGGTTATGACCGTGGCTTCGCACGAGGAGCCAAGATGAAAAGCCTATAATGTTATTTCAAAATTTCAAAACAAGAACTTGTCTGCAAAACTTCAGCTCCATAGATATGTTCAGTAGTTTTGGAGTTGTCTTCCGTCAAACAACTCACACACTCTTGCCTATTTGATAGTAGTAGGATTGATATTGTTGTATCCTAGGCGTTAGTATCTACCTAAATAGTGGTTAAACAAACTTGGGAACTGTGAGCTAAAACATCACCTAAATAATTGTCCTTTTCAGGAACTCAATACTTCAGTTGGGATCTGCCAAAGCACATACTGGCTTTGAAGGACCATTTCAAGTGGGACAAAGTCTCGCTGTTAGGTCATTCCATGGGATCCATAGCGGCCATGCGTTTTGCCAGCATTTTTCCTGACGATGTCGACTTCTATGTTGGGGTTGACATTCTCATTCACGACGACTACGATTTAGATTTCGTTGTAGATAAATATCCTACGATCATTCGAAAAAGTCTTACGGCACAATCTCGTTTAGATGTAGAACCGCCCAGTTATACTATGGAGCACCTATATGAAAAATGGCACATAGGCACACGGAAATCTGTAGCATTGGAGAAAGTGAAATACCTAGCGCAGCGCGGGATAAAACCGTCTAAGCAGGATCCGAACAAATATTACTTCTCCCGAGACTCAAGGTTAAAGTACACCTTATTCAACCCTGAGGACAAAAAATTCGTGGAAGCTCTCGTACGAAGATTGAAATGCCCAACTTTGTTTATTAAAGCAATCGACTCTCCGTACGCAACTGACGCCTTCGCCGTAGAAATGCGGGAAATTGTAGAGCAGAGTAATCCGGATTTTGAGAGCCAATTCATTCATGGCACTCATCACGTACATTTAAATGACCCAAATACAGTAGCGCCTTTAATATTAGACTTTTATAAAAAATATAATATTGCTCATTAATCGCAAAGGACAACAAAATAGAAACCAATTATATGTATATGTAAGAATAATAATGTCAATTGCATTCAAATAAATATAAAATGGGTTGCTTTTAGGGTTTCGTGCCCAAAGTGTGAAAACTGGATCCTATTATTGACATGCACTTGGCCAGTTTTATTTATACTCACTATGTATAACCAGACTAACTCGGGGCTAGGAAATATTTGAGTCTATGTCTTGTTGTTCTTATAGGTGTTTAACTAATTAAATTATCGCCAGTGTGCTGAACTGTAATTAGCCTTAAAAGCCTTTATTTACAGTAAATAATTATATAGATTAAAAAACCTAAGGTACATAAAATATACATAGTATATAAAAACCAGTGAACAGTAACATGGTATTGCACAAAGTCCTAGTCATTTACATGAAATATAAATACAAAAGATAAGTTATATTATTAAATGTGATATTTTAGATAACATAACACAAATATTTTATGTTTTGGCTGGTAGTACTTAAATAAATAAAGTAACAGGTGTTCTCAAAATAGTTAATTCTAAGCCTGTATTTGTACAAGATTAGCTTAATAATTTAATCATTACTGCTATCAGAGTCATCATAATCTGAATTAGGGTTACTAACTGTATCACAAGCCTGTACTCCTTTCCTCATAGGCAAGACTTTCATCAGGACCTCCTGCCATGGCATTCCTTCAATTATTCTCACCACTATTTCAAACACTGTAAAGAAATAAAAAATATTAAACCATGTTTTTTTATCTCCTACACCCCAACATCTACTGATTTCTTTAAAAGCCTTCTTTAAAAGTTGAGTTTTCTGGGCTAAATTTTTTGGGTAAATTGTAATAAATCAGGATAATTAAACTTAAATTAAGCCAAGCTATAGCTTACCATGATCAATTGTTAAAACTTTCCTAGTTTTCATATTCACATATTTGTCCAATGGAAGCTGTGCATGTCTAATACCTTGCTCCACTGCTATTTGGTGACACAATCCCTGGAATAAATAATTAAAAAAATAATATTAATTAATGATTTGGCTGCAGTAACAAGGTGGACCACAGCTTGATTGACTTGACTCGACGGATTGACTGCGACCTTTGTGGTATAAAAAAAAAAAAAAACAATTTCTTATTTATTTAAATTTTTGTAAACATCACTACCTTGTGTTGGTTATGGTCAACCAATCCTCCTATAACATAGAATGTATCTTCATCAAAATGTTCAATGACATTTTCTGACTCACTAGTCAAATATACAATTTTCTCCTTGGGAAATAGATCTATGTATTGCCGCTCATGATATTGTATCTGAAATATAAGAGAAAAAAGTTACTTTCATACCAATATATTCTAATCCCCTTTTTAGTAGTAGTTGCATGGCTACGGCTGGCTCAGTCTATCTAGGTAGGTATTGATGGAAGGGCACATGTACACAGTCAGATTATATATTAAATACACAAACATAATCTAAATAGCACCTCGCGCTGTCTTAGCGTGACACCCATGCACAGAGAGGGCATTGGTTCTCCCTGTCTGTTCAGCATGGCTTCGCTTGACAAACATGCTCAATCCAATGGGGCTGCCGTATTACACCATTCTATTTCTTATTTATTTATACTTACATCCCATTTTTCATATCCATTATGCCTTGACAAATCATTTTTAGTAATATCGCCCAAGCTTGTAATATGAAGTTGTACAGGTTTAATTGATCTTCGATTTATAGAGTATGAACGTAATATTTGTTTGATAACTTTAAATCTATCCTTTTCAATCATCAGATTCTCAAAACTTAGGTCTATAATTATTCCAGTACTACATTTTTGTTTATCGATTTTCATTTTCTTAAGTGCTTTCCTACTAGGTCCCAACTCTCTATTTTCCTCTCGAGCTTTACGTCTCCTTTCTTTGGCATTTGCTTTTTCTTTGCGCCTCTTTTCTGCCTTACCATTTTCCCATTTCACTTTTCTTAACCACTTTCGCATAAGATTCTTTGTGAAGGGTCGAGGAGCTTCATTCCCATCATCATCTTTCATCCCTGGGTCATATGTTATATCAAACAGAGTTATTTGTTTGAAACGTGGTTCAGCTGTTTCAGCCTCCTCTCTAGGACCATCTAACTGCATATTTTCTTGAATTTCGACCATTTTCATACAATATTTAGAGAATAGAATGAGTAAATAGTACCACGATCAATGTTATTTATGAAAGTAGGTAGATATGCCATTTACCATTAAGTGGTTTGTTTTTCTTTGCATAAATTATTCTTCTCTTAACTTTTCTACGTAATTTTTTGTGTAAATTCTCAAACTATTGGACCAAGAACGATCAACAATGGATTGATGGACCATTTCCTGGAACAAAATAAAAACATAACCTCGAAAAATCTACCGAAACCCGAAAAAGATGATAGAACGTATTAGCTGACATTGTCAATGCTCGACAATGACGTTGATTGATTTCTTTCTGTTCTAATGTCATCGCGCTCATACGCGTTGCAATCACTGTGAACATGCTGTGAACGCGACGAACATCGTAGCGCTCTGTTGACGTTTCTGGTTGGCACGAGATTAAAATTTTGCGTTGTTTATGGAATAAAACTAGCGAAAAACTAAGAGAAAAAGTTTCTGTTAGTTTTATTCTTCGTAGAACGCAGAAAGCAAGCCTACCTACCTATTTTAATATGTGACATTGACACTGCAACTCATGAGCGCGTTCATGAGAGTTCCGAATTAATGATAGCATTGAACTGTCAATTTATTTGTGATCTTGGAACGCATCCTTGGATGTACTAAGTTTCCTAAGAAATCTTTCAAAGCAAGTGTGCTAAGATTCTGCTTGTGTTGGAGAAGAAAAGGTGGTCTACATTTGATTATGAAAGTATGAACACAACAATGTCAGATAACCTAAGGCAAGGTGGTGCAGTGCACCGGGGCCCGACCATGTGGTCCATCCAGCTCAGAGAGGCCCTTGAACCCTGACTAGCAAATGAACTTCCAATAATTTGAATATGATAATAAAATAACTAAATTCTAACAGCCCCTACGTACCTACGTAGTACCCTGTTCTGAGGTGAGGTATCTCTCAGCCACAGTACCTACTCGTACCTACTTACAATGCGCATATGACCCTGTCTTTATGATAACGTAAGTACACTGTTGAGAGATAGCTGTTGTGTATGTAGAGTCAAAACAAATAGCAAATACTTAAATTGCGTTTGGTACCAGTACCTATTTATTAGGTACTTACTGATAAAGTTAGTCAGATGAGTTCTTTGTTTTAGTGAGAAGATACTCCATAATGTCCGCAGTAAGTAATTAATGTAACGATTGCCTCATTACATTTTTTAGTTTTTATGGAGCCAAGTTCGCTGTTAAGACGCTTATCCTTACTTACCTAACAATTGTTTATAAGGATAGGTATCAACTATGGGGAGGTTGTTTTGAAGAAGAGCCGTCTTCGATCCTCAGGCGACTCAATGACTCGCTGCCACTTGACTCCCGTCTCTTTCACGAAGATATCCATGGCAGCCGAGGATGGGCCCAGGAGTTGCAACGTAGTGGCCACTTGAACAGCGATGACCATAGAGCTATTCAGGAAGGACTAGATAAGGTGAGTTTGTTTTCGACGACATCAGTGGCGCATGGGGCAGCGGGCGAAGATCCGTCTACGACGCAGAACGTTGCGGATTCGATTCCCGCCTCGGACAATAGTTTGTACGATCTGCATAGCTATTCAAACTCGATCGAAAAGATCACGTCTCGGAAATGGCTGAAGACACACGTTTACGAATGCCCTACCGAGCGAGGTCAAAAACGCGATTCATACTCGCTCTCGGTGCCTACACGAACAAGGAAACACTTTACGGGGCATGCTTTAAAAATGGTAGAAAATGTACACCATGGTAGAAATTAAAACGTTGGAATTAGTAAGAAAACTATAGCTAGAAATTAATTTTGTAATTATTTTTCAACTATTTAGTCATTAGTTGATGAAATAAAACCTTTATGAGATTATTTGGGAAACTTGAAATAAAGTGTATTAATAAAAGCGCAACCTTACTTCGTAAACCTAACTCAACGTTAGCTTTTTTATCTGTGGGGCAACCTAAGTGTGGTGGCTAGTGTTGCAACCTTAGCCATTTACAAGATAGATCTAGCCTTTTTACAAAATGAACCGGTTTGACATTTTTGACATTGAAACATACTAAATACATACTTACAAAACCTATCTTACCACGCTTATTAATTAGATTGAAAAATTTTGCTCGTCTTGTGGTAGAACATTTTCATAATTCTGTTTAATTCAAATTTTCACTAATAACTTAAAATTGTTTTCGCGTAGGAAGCGTTTCCTCCCTTAGAGATTGACTGCGGAGGATTTTATCAATTAAATTTTTTATTATTTCAATATCAACGTCGTATGACAGTATAAAAACATACCTTTGATCTCGCGGTAAATGTCAACAAGTGACGCGGTACCGTGAAATTTCCATTGGAATCACGTGCACACAAAACCTATAGGGTATTTCCCGTTGACATAGGTCAACGTCATATCATAAAATTTTGCAAAGCAATGTCATATAGCACAAATAAAGGAAAAAATCCAAAAACCGTAAATTTATAGTTTATTCATATGATAAATAATATTTGATTCTCACCATGGACCGATAACCTATAAAGCACTTCCCGTAAATCTAGAATCATGAAATTTGGCAAGAAGCAAGGCCTTATAGCACAATTAAAGGAAAAAATCCAAAAAATGTAAATAAATAGTGAATTCACAAAAAATAAATATTTTTGGTTTTTACTGGCGGCCAAAACCTATAAGCATCCCGTTGACGAATAGTTGAAGAATCATGAAATTTGGAAGTCACAAGGTTTTATAATTATTATTATTATGGAACCCTCGGTGCACAAGTTCAACTCGCACTTAGATAGATAGATAGATGGTTAATTTGGTTCACAAATATAGACAGCAAAAACAAAAAAATAAACATAGACATTGTAGAAGGTAGGTATCAGTAAAATATACTTGTAAAACACACAAACAATTTAAAAAAGAAGAAAGAAACATCAAATATTACAAAAGTACACTCAAGCATAAAAACTAAAATTTAAACTTAAGGTCAATAGGTACGACAGTGCTGCCGAGGTGAGCTAAAATGGATCAGTTAGATCAGTATGCTATTTTGCACCAGGGTACAAAACAGCGCTGGTTTTCAGACTGACCCAGTCCAGGTGACACGACGTTCACTTGACGTTTTTATTTTAATAGAAGATGTATATTCTGAAGGCGGATATTATTTATTTTAATTATTTGTGTCGTTTTCGACTAATTTGAGGGCATAGATAACAAATAATGCTGTTTTTACTAATCCAAGATGGTGGATAATTTTTATTTAAAATAAGAGTATCGTTTTCAACTAACTCGAAGGCGTGGATAACGAATATGCGGTGTTTTTTCAAATCCACGGTGGCTATATCGTTTTTTGTGATGATATTGTTTTTGACTAATTCGAGGGTGTCGGTGTAGGTCTAGATTAGGTCTCTAATTAGTCAAGAAAAAGTCAGGCATCTTGGAATAAAAAAAATACCACTTATTGGTAATATACACCCTCGAATTAGTCGAAAACGGGAGTAACATATGAAAAAAAACATTATCTTGAATTTGAGAAATACCCAATTTTAAGTAATGAACATCCTCGAGGCAGTTGAAAACGATATATTTGTTAGAAAATAATTATTATAAAAAATGGAATAAAGAACGTTAGCTATATTGGATTTAAAAACTTATATTTTCTTTTTCTCCCTTGAGTGAGGCAAAAATCCTAAGATTGAAAACAAGGTTAATCGTATGGATGGAAATATTTTCCTTGTAGCAAAAGTATTCATTGTCTTATTTACCCCTTTCTAGTCCTACTTGTAAAACCTGAGTTCGTCTTTTCTAACCCTTTTGAGGCCCGCTAGCCCCTTTTCGGAAAACCAAGGTGGCAGCACCACGCCGCCGTCACAACAAAACAATAACAAATGAACCAATTCGAAATACAAACAATTTTCGTTTATTCTCCTTGCATTGCACAATTTTATAAGTGCAGTGAAGTGAATAAATGATCCACTAGTCTCGCAATAATAATTATGCAAGAAATAAACAAAGTAAGTGCCTTTTTTAGATCAGCCTAAATTTTAATTTCACTTCACATGTTGTAATCAATATAATACAAATTTTCAGGGTAATAGAGTGAAAGTTTCACCTGATCAGAGAATTATAATGCTCAACTTCGTGAAGGCTCACGTGGACTACGCCCGCGGTCGAGTAACGGGCCCCGATGCCGCTCGACAACGCAAAAAAAAATGTGAAGAAATGGTCCGAATGCTGAACGCCTGTGGTTCAGGAACAACTAAGACCCCAAAGAAATTGCTGAAAGTAAGAATCATATCTAATTATTGTTATTGTTCATTTATGTACATGTAGTAAATATCAATTTACATACTATTTACAGTGCTGGCAAGATTGGCGCTGTGACACAAAGGTCAAGGCACTAAAGAGAGAGAAATTTATGAGTGGAACTGGTGGAGGTCCGTGCCCCCCACCACTCTCGGAGCTGGAAGAATCCTTAATGGAATTAAATCCATATCAATACCAGTCGGAAGCGTCCCCAAGACGCAGACTGCATTGCCTCGCTGTATGGCAATGTTAATGCGCTGCGCCAGATACTCACCAGCTGTCGGATCACACGTCGCTTCGACCAGGCACTCAGATAATTTTTTTAAAACCCATTGCCTCGGTACCCCATGGACCTAGGGTCTCGACTCTAAGGGGTTCTGTAGAGACCTGCATATTTGCGCCTCTTGAGATCCTCGGCCAAAACAATTATATTTTAAGTAGTAATTAGTATTAAGCCAAGATTGTGATTATTGTGGTTCTCTATTGTGTAAGTTTATTCAAAACATGGTATTTATTTAAACATTGATGTTACAGATTTATTACTAGACTTTATTAGTGTAACTAGTTGTAGCAATTTGTAATTATGAGGTGATCTCATTAAGACTTGATATAACTTAAAGATATTACAATTATCTAAAAATAAAAATAGCTCTTTATTTTCTAGTATTTTATTAGTAAATATCATACGTTACAAAGTGTTCATAAATAATTTATGTAAAGAATTAAATTTAGATACAAGATATCTCAACTATCTTAAGCAATATTGTGATTATTATGGCTATCAATAAATATACAATACAAAACTCTTTATTGTACACCACAAAGACAAATAAAACACATAGACATTAACATAAACAAGTAGAATGGGTGGCCTTATCGCTTAGAAGCGATTTCTTCCAGGCAATATACCTACATTTTTACTGTGTTATCTATTCCATTAGTAGGTTGTATTGCAGGGAAACTAGTAGTAGTGGTTCATTGACTGTTTTCTTTCAACAGTGACCCATTTAAACTAGTGGGTTTCCTCGTTATTACGCCATTAGACACTTCCACCTCCGAGTCTACATCTAAGGTGCATCTCTCGCAACTCCATTCAGACCGGCCAATGAAGGCAAGCAAGAGGTGGGGATCTAGTTCTCTTAATACCCAGCAGCAGCATCTTCATATTTCCCAGCACGCAGGGCAATGTCAGATTTCTGTAGTTTCTGAAAAAAGTTAAGTGCTTTTAATTTGTTATGTAGGTGGTTCATTTGTTCTAATTAGTGATTAGGTTGTATAGTGATCTCATTATTCAAGTATTAGGTATTATTAAATCTATCTAATCCTGAAAAAGTTAAATGTTTAAAAATAATAGTGTGACTAGATATTATGTAGGTTTAAGAAAAGGTACCAGCAGTGGTAATTAGGTAATATTTCATACAATGCAACTCAAATAAATAGCTACTTTTGGATTGTGTTTTCTATCGCATTTGTATCGAAGGGAAACCTTATCCACCTGCACAGTACTGACTGCCTGTTCAATGCATCTGTTGTATCATTAATGGCCCTGCAGACCGAGGACTGACTCAGGCAGAAAGCGTACTCCCTCCCATCCGACTTTTGGTAACTGCCTTGTGCGCAAAAGTGGAGGGCAGACAAAAACTACAAAGCAATATGTACATAAAGTCACAAATAGGTACCTATAGGTTACATAAAGGTAAGTATTCAATTGTTTGTAATGCTTACTTTTAGCTCCACTGGTACCGCATTAAAAAGCTTCGTCCAAGGCTAATACGCACGCAGGTCGTTTATCAAATTCAGAGCCATGTCGGGAGAGTCTGTATATCCCCCGAAAGTTTGGATCTATAAAAGGATTTGTCAAATCCCGCAGAGTCAGGCACCGACGGAGTGTGCTTATCCTGTGTCTTGCTCCATCACGCCGGTTTTGGTGTTGTAAAACGAGAATTATGCTCCATCTAAAATTGTTTTGTTTACTATGCACATAACCTCAATGTAACACAAAAAAATGCAAAGAAAGATTTTTGGGGGCATAAAAGTGCTAAAATCATCTTCATTCACTAATTACTTCACGAAGAATACGGAGGTTTTCTCCAAATCATGATAATTTGTTAGAAATTGTACCTCGGATTAGATTCCATCAAGCAACTACCACTCTAAATAATTCCGTGAAAAGTTGGGTCGATTTCGACCAAAATTTCCGTGCTCGGACGCTCTGAATAGCCTATTTCAAAATCTGTCTCGGAAACTAGCGGTTTCCGAGTAAAATCAATTTCGAACACGAAATCGAGCCACTCTGAATTGCCCTGCTGTAGATCTTTGTTTCCGGGTGTTTTGTTTTCTATGTATAACATAAAATGGTAGGTAGGTACAGGTTTTTTTTAATAGGATACCAGCAGGGCAATTCAGAGTGGCTCGATTTCGTGTTCGAAATTGATTTTACTCGGAAACCGTTAGTTTCCGAGACGGATTTTGAAATAGGCTATTCAGAGCGTCCGAGCACGGAAATTTTGGTCGAAATCGACCCAACTTTTCACGGAATTATTTAGAGTGGTAGTTGCTTGATGGAATCTAATCCGAGGTACAATTTCTAACAAATTATCATGATTTGGAGAAAACCTCCGTATTCTTCGTGAAGTAATTAGTGAATGAAGATGATTTTAGCACTTTTATGCCCCCAAAAATCTTTCTTTGCATTTTTTTGTGTTACATTGAGGTTATGTGCATAGTAAACAAAACAATTTTAGATGGAGCATAATTCTCGTTTTACAACACCAAAACCGGCGTGATGGAGCAAGACACAGGATAAGCACACTCCGTCGGTGCCTGACTCTGCGGGATTTGACAAATCCTTTTATAGATCCAAACTTTCGGGGGATATACAGACTCTCCCGACATGGCTCTGAATTTGATAAACGACCTGCGTGCGTATTAGCCTTGGACGAAGCTTTTTAATGCGGTACCAGTGGAGCTAAAAGTAAGCATTACCTACAAACAATTGAATACTTACCTTTATGTAACCTATAGGTACCTATTTGTGACTTTATGTACATATTGCTTTGTAGTTTTTGTCTGCCCTCCACTTTTGCGCACAAGGCAGTTACCAAAAGTCGGATGGGAGGGAGTACGCTTTCTGCCTGAGTCAGTCATCGGTCTGCAGGGCCATTAATGACACAACAGATGCATTGAACAGGCAGTCAGTACTGTGCAGGTGGATAAGGTTTCCCTTCGATACAAATGCGATAGAAAACACAATCCAAAAGTAGCTATTTATTTGAGTTGCATTGTATGAAATATTACCTAATTACCACTGCTGGTACCTTTTCTTAAACCTACATAATATCTAGTCACACTATTATTTTTAAACATTTAACTTTTTCAGGATTAGATAGATTTAATAATACCTAATACTTGAATAATGAGATCACTATACAACCTAATCACTAATTAGAACAAATGAACCACCTACATAACAAATTAAAAGCACTTAACTTTTTTCAGAAACTACAGAAATCTGACATTGCCCTGCGTGCTGGGAATTATGAAGATGCTGCTGCTGGGTATTAAGAGAACTAGATCCCCACCTCTTGCTTGCCTTCATTGGCCGGTCTGAATGGAGTTGCGAGAGATGCACCTTAGATGTAGACTCGGAGGTGGAAGTGTCTAATGGCGTAATAACGAGGAAACCCACTAGTTTAAATGGGTCACTGTTTAAAGAAAACAGTCAATGAACCACTACTACTAGTTTCCCTGCAATACAACCTACTAATGGAATAGATAACACAGTAAAAATGTAGGTATATTGCCTGGAAGAAATCGCTTCTAAGCGATAAGGCCACCCATTCTACTTGTTTATGTTAATGTCTATGTGTTTTATTTGTCTTTGTGGTGTACAATAAAGAGTTTTGTATTGTATATTTATTGATAGCCATAATAATCACAATATTGCTTAAGATTGTTGAGTTAAGTTGAGATATCTTGTATCTAAATTCAATTCTTTACATAAATTATTTATGAACACTTTGTAACGTATGATATTTACTAATAAAATACTAGAAAATAAAGAGCTATTTTTATTTTTAGATAATTGTAATATCTTTAAGTTATATCAAGTCTTAATGAGATCACCTCATAATTACAAATTGCTACAACTAGTTACACTAATAAAGTCTAGTAATAAATCTGTTAATCAATGTTTAAATAAATACCATGTTTTGAATAAACTTACACAATAGAGAACCACAATAATCACAATCTTGGCTTAATACTAATTACTACTTAAAATATAATTGTTTTGGCCGAGGATCTCAAGAGGCGCAAATATGCAGGTCTCTACAGAACCCCTTAGAGTCGAGACCCTTGGTCCATGGGGTACCGAGGCAATGGGTTTTCAAAAAATTATCTGAGTGCCTGGTCGAAGCAACGTGTGATCCTTCAGCTGGTGAGTATCTGGCGCAGCGCATTAACATTGCCATACAGCGAGGCAATGCAGTCTGCGTCTTGGGGACGCTTCCGACTGGTATTGATATGGATTTAATTCCATTAAGGATTCTTCCAGCTCCGAGAGTGGTGGGGGGCACGGACCTCCACCAGTTCCACTCATAAATTTCTCTCTTTAGTGCCTTGACCTTTGTGTCACAGCGCCAATCTTGCCAGCACTGTAAATAGTATGTAAATTGATATTTACTACATGTACATAAATGAACAATAACAATAATTAGTTATGATTCTTACTTTCAGCAATTTCTTTGGGGTCTTAGTTGTTCCTGAACCACAGGCGTTCAGCATTCGGACCATTTCTTCACATTTTTTTTTTGCGTTGTCGAGCGGCATCGGGGCCCGTTACTCGACCGCGGGCGTAATCCACGTGAGCCTTCACGAAGTTGAGCATTATAATTCTCTGATCAGGTGAAACTTTCACTCTATTACCCTGAAAATTTGTATTATATTGATTACAACATGTGAAGTGAAATTAAAATTTAGGCTGATCTAAAAAAGGCACTTACTTTGTTTATTTCTTGCATAATTATTATTGCGAGACTAGTGGATCATTTATTCACTTCACTGCACTTATAAAATTGTGCAATGCAAGGAGAATAAACGAAAATTGTTTGTATTTCGAATTGGTTCATTTGTTATTGTTTTGTTGTGACGGCGGCGTGGTGCTGCCACCTTGGTTTTCCGAAAAGGGGCTAGCGGGCCTCAAAAGGGTTAGAAAAGACGAACTCAGTTTTTACAAGTAGGACTAGAAAGGGCTAAATAAGAAAATGAATACTTTTGCTACAAGGAAAATATTTCCATCCATACGATTAACCTTGTTTTAAATCTTAGGATTTTTGCCTCACTCAAGGGAGAAAAAGAAAATATAAGTTTTTAAATCCAATATAGCTAACGTTCTTTATTCCATTTTTTATAATACATATTTTCTAACAAATATATCGTTTTCAACTGCCTCGAGGATGTTCATTACTTAAAATTGGGTATTTCTCAAATTCAAGATAATGTTTTTTTTTCATATGTTACTCCCGTTTTCGACTAATTCGAGGGTGTATATTACCAATAAGTGGTTTTTTTTTTATTCCAAGATGCCTGACTTTTTCTTGACTAATTCGAGACCTAATCTAGACCTACACCGACACCCTCGAATTAGTCAAAAACAATATCATCACAAAAAACGATATAGCCACCTTGGATTTGAAAAACACCGCATATTCGTTATCCACGCCTTCGAGTTAGTTGAAAACGATACTCTTATTTTAAATAAAAATTATCCACCATCTTGGATTAGTAAAAACAGCATTATTTGTTATCTATGCCCTCAAATTAGTCGAAAACGACATAAATAATTAAAATAAATAATATCCGCCTTCAGAATATACATCTTCTATTAAAATAAAAACGTCAAGTGAACGTCGTGTCACCTGGACTGGGTCAGTCTGAAAACCAGCGCTGTTTTGTACCCTGGTGCAAAATAGCATACTGATCTAACTGATCCATTTTGGCTCACCTCGGCAGCACTGTCGTACCTATTGACCTTAAGTTTAAATTTTAGTTTTTATGCTTGAGTGTACTTTTGTAATATTTGATGTTTCTTTCTTCTTTTTTAAATTGTTTGTGTGTTTTACAAGTATATTTTACTGATACCTACCTTCTACAATGTCTATGTTTATTTTTTTGTTTTTGCTGTCTATATTTGTGAACCAAATTAACCATCTATCTAAGTGCGAGTTGAACTTGTGCACCGAGGGTTCCATAATAATAATAATTATAAAACCTTGTGACTTCCAAATTTCATGATTCTTCAACTATTCGTCAACGGGATGCTTATAGGTTTTGGCCGCCAGTAAAAACCAAAAATATTTATTTTTTGTGAATTCACTATTTATTTACATTTTTTGGATTTTTTCCTTTAATTGTGCTATAAGGCCTTGCTTCTTGCCAAATTTCATGATTCTAGATTTACGGGAAGTGCTTTATAGGTTATCGGTCCATGGTGAGAATCAAATATTATTTATCATATGAATAAACTATAAATTTACGGTTTTTGGATTTTTTCCTTTATTTGTGCTATATGACATTGCTTTGCAAAATTTTATGATATGACGTTGACCTATGTCAACGGGAAATACCCTATAGGTTTTGTGTGCACGTGATTCCAATGGAAATTTCACGGTACCGCGTCACTTGTTGACATTTACCGCGAGATCAAAGGTATGTTTTTATACTGTCATACGACGTTGATATTGAAATAATAAAAATTTAATTGATAAAATCTTCCGCAGTCAATCTCTAAGGGAGGAAACGCTTCCTACGCGAAAACAATTTTAAGTTATTAGTGAAAATTTTAATTAAACAGAATTATGAAAATGTTCTACCACAAGACAAGCAAAATTTTTCAATCTAATTAATAAGCGTGGTAAGATAGGTTTTGTAAGTATGTATTTAGTATGTTTCAATGTCAAAAATGTCAAACCGGTTCATTTTGTAAAAAGGCTAGATCTATCTTGTAAATGGCTAAGGTTGCAACACTAGCCACCACACTTAGGTTGCCCCACAGATAAAAAAGCTAACGTTGAGTTAGGTTTACGAAGTAAGGTTGCGCTTTTATTAATACACTTTATTTCAAGTTTCCCAAATAATCTCATAAAGGTTTTATTTCATCAACTAATGACTAAATAGTTGAAAAATAATTACAAAATTAATTTCTAGCTATAGTTTTCTTACTAATTCCAACGTTTTAATTTCTACCATGGTGTACATTTTCTACCATTTTTAAAGCATGCCCCGTAAAGTGTTTCCTTGTTCGTGTAGCCACCGAGAGCGAGTATGAATCGCGTTTTTGACCTCGCTCGGTAGGGCATTCGTAAACGTGTGTCTTCAGCCATTTCCGAGACATGATCTTTTCGATCGAGTTAGAATAGCTATGCTTATCTAGGTACGTTTTAATTCAGCGAATACTTTCCTGTAAACTATTTTCGTTGCATATTTGGTGAAAATTCATTTTTGTTTTATGTAATAATTAGTTGGTGCCGTTGGCAAATAATGTTGATGACGATGTTCGCCTAAAATAAATTAGTTTTCATTTGACACTAACATGTGATAACCCTGGCCAAAATACGTTGAGGCGCCACTTGTCGGTATTTACCTACCGTGAGATCAAAGATAAAATCGAATTATAAAATCTTTGTACGCTCGAAAGAGTAGATTGAGTCAACCAAAAATTTTATTTAAGGCCTGTTATGTACCAAAATAACAATGAATAAATGGTTTCAATGGTTAAAGGCCTACCAGACAATCTTACCCGCTGTAAATGTGCTCGAAGCGGCGGCCTACTGTAATATGGATGTATTATTTAACGTATACCCATGAGCTTAGCTTAGGGTTAGATAATGCTGTGTGAATTGTCCTGCGTCGAAACGGAACTCAAATCTACGTATACTCATTTCTCCTATTTTGCACTATGTTCGTTACAAAAAAAAAATATTTAACGAACATAGTGCAAAATAGGAGAAATGAGTATACGTAGATTTGAGTACCGTTTCTATTTTTATGTATAGGTAGAGCAGGAGATCGCAGCAGAAATAACACAACACGGCCGGCTTAGCGACCCTGAGGAGGATATCCATTCGGTGGTGGAGCGTCGCCTTTTTAAACACGCTGGTGAGGCTGCGCTAAAGTTGCATACAGCCCGTAGCCGGAACGATCAATCCGCTACTGACACCAGGTTATGGATGCTCGCTGCTTTGCCAAAACTAAATGCCGCTCTTCTGGATATTATCAAGGTAAACCAGCGTTTTGGCTTAACATAAACAATAGTTTATTCACAAAATGTATCGTTTCATGGACGTGTCCGTGTCGTCTTTTGCAGGTTTTAGTGGACAGAAGTGATAAAGAAATAGACATTATTGCTCCAGGCTACACTCATCTGCAAAGGGCACAACCTATTAGATGGAGTCACTTCCTAATGAGGTACTTACCTAAGTATACTCTGATTAAAAAACCTGGATATTTTTTGTATACAAAGGGGTTACAAAACCCAAGGAATAATGGTGGAAAATAAATACACCTGAAGCTCGAAACAATGTTTGGTTTTGAAAGCTTTCATTCATTATTTAATTGGTCTCTCGTGCGTTTTCGAATTAAAATTTTAAACATTTTTTGCTACACATGTGAGATTATGCGTTGCATTGCAAACTTCTAGCGTTTTAGTTTTCAGTGTTTTGCTGTTACCTTGTTGTTTTCTATTATTGTTATCAGGATTTGTTAAATATTCATTCATAAATGTCTTTATTGACATAAAATATCTTGAATTCTAAATCGGAGTATAGGAACTGTTTACATACGTACTTACCATACTATACAACTTTAATAAGGCCGTACATAGGTACCTATCACGCAATGCGAGATTATATCAGGAAATTTAATTTTCAGCCACGCATGGGGCTTTCGTGATGACGTCGCCCGTCTAGAAGAGCAGAGAAGTAGATTATCAAGATGTCCGCTCGGGAGCGGTGCGATAGCCGGATGCGCTTTGCCCATTGACAGGCTTAAACTAGCAAAGAACATGGGTTTCAAAGACATCACCCCGAACTCCATGTTTGCAGTATCTTCAAGAGACCATTTCGGTGAGCATAGGGAATGCAATCCCGCAAGATAATTTAAATCCCGGTATTTGCGGGACTGAACCTAGGTACTTAGTCCCGCGGGATCCCGGTATTTGCGGGATCCCGCAGGGTGGACATAGGCATCTCAAATCAATCGTAATAAAGACTAAACAGACCTCGGTGCATGGTTTTATTTTTAAACGTTAAAGCTTTTTGAAATAATGGTTTATTAATAAAATTATCAAATAGGCATAGTCACATCAATACGTTATGGTACATGGCACATATTTTCAATTCTCGTTAACTAATGTTTAATTAATTTCCTAGCTAATGTTTAATTTTCAGTATCATATGAAAATTAAACATTAGTTAGGAAATAGCTGCGTAAAAATGTTAGTGTATTAATGTTGTTGTCTGCTAAACGGCTCCTTATATTGCTCACAAGGTAGCCAGCATGGCTGAAAAAGTTCGCTCATTTTCCACGCTGGTTGCAACAGTGGTCATAAGAGAGTTATATTCACACTCTCTGTAATCCCGGCAGTCCAGCGAGATCCCGCAAGATTTTCGACCAAGATTAGTCCCGCAAAATGCATACGGATCTCGATATTTCGGGATCCCGGTATACCGGGATTGCATTCCCTAGGTGACAAAGGCAGGCTCATAGGTACGAGGCTTATTTTTGGGGGTTTTGCTCTGGGGTTTCAGCTTTGTTTAAACCCCAAAATCAATGCATAATTTTCATTTTCTTTTTGTCGTAGTGGAATTCCTGAACTGGGCATCTCTTTGCGGTCTTCACCTTAGCAGACTGGCTGAGGACCTGATCATTTACAGCACTCAAGAATTCGGTCTCGTTCGCTTCTCCGACCATTTCTCAACAGGATCCAGCCTAATGCCGCAGAAAAGAAATCCAGATGGATTAGAATTAGTCCGCGGAGCAGCCGGCTTACTTCTGGGGGATTCTTTTGCGTTCGGCTGCGTCTTAAAAGGACTTCCAAGCACGTACAATAAGGACCTTCAGTCGGATAAAGAACTCTTGTTTAGGTCCTACGACAGATTGTTGGACTGCCTCAAAGTTACAGCAGGGACAGTGAAGACAATGGAAGTGAGTGAAAAATAACGTCTACTTAGATAACTACCTAACCTACCCAGAACATTGAATCAGTTCAATGTTGTTAGCTTAGGTACTAATTATTTGCTTGATATCCTGTCAACATAAGTTACTAAAATGTATCTTTAGGTACTCCTAAAAATACATTTTTGAAAGCTGGCGCGAACGTTTTTTTCAAATACTGGAGGCCTGGATTTGTGACATCGTCGTCGTCAACGTGGGTGGATAATTGTATCAAAAAAAGGCAATCGCATTAACTTTTAAAAAATTACCTTATACCTATCCAATTACTACCTACATTTCCCCATGACAGGTAAACGCGGAAAGAGCACTAAGCGCGCTGGATCCAGGAATGCTCGCGACAGATCTGGCACACACGCTGGTGCGAAGGGGCGTACCTTTCCGTCGGGCTCATCACCTCCTTGGCACCGCCCTCCGCAGAGCTTCCGCCCTAGGCGTGGATCTAAGGAATTTACCACATCACGAATACATAGCTATTTGGTAACATACATCTCTATCGTTCATCGTCTTTTGTTTTCAGAAGAAATAAACGAAACTGTCACATAATATTACATCACAATAGATATATCATCTAATCAGCGAGATGATTTTAATTATGATAAAATTGTATTATTTTCAGTTCTGATTTTGGAACAGAAGAAGAACTCGGGTCAGTTTTCTCGTGGGAAGCTAGCGTGGAGCAGTACGTTAGCGAAGGCGGTACTGCGAAGACTTCGGTCATTCGTCAGATATCAGCGTTACGGTCTTGGATCGGGGATCATCAGAGATCATCTTGTGCAAATTGATTAATTTTTTTAATACAAATTTAGTCTTGTTTTTTCTTTATATTTTCATAGTAAATTTCAATCATTTTCCGCATTTATACACAAACATATTTGGAGAATACTGAATAGGAATCTATTCGTTTTGGTGAAATCATTTGGCAGGCAATCACAGAACATGGAGAGTTATTGTTTCGTGACGTCACGGGTTGGCGGCGCGGCGGGAGATTTAAATATTTTAGTGGTTTTTAATTCTTTCTGCGTTTTATAAAAAAAACTAACGGAAAATTAATTTGGCGTTAAACCTGAACTAACTTATGTGAATTCTATGAACCCATCATAAAACCAACTTCGATATAATTGTATTTTGGCATTTGGGAAAATGTTGATTTTTAGCCTAAAATCTCTTATTTTCCCAATAGCTCCAAAACCAATCAGCAGAAGTTAGTTTTAGTATAAAATAGTTTACGATTTGAGCCAAATTACTTTTCCGCCAGATTTACCTATTCCTTGAAAAAAAAACAGTATAAATTTAAAGCTACAAAAAATTCTCTTGCGCCAACTCCCGACGATCAACCAGGAAGACCTTACATACTCGTTCTGTTAGAAATTAAGAGAAAATATCTATATTTATCAATCTTTAAACCTACTTTGCCTAGCCTTGTACCTTACCTACCTGCCTTTGAAATTGTATTTAAGTACTTCCTACTTAGCAGGTAGCCATTTCCAAAAATAGTTTACCATTTTAGTCATATAAAATATATAAAAAGCTTTTTCAATAAAAATAAACTGTGACGTAAACTAATGAGTTGCCAAGTACGGCGGCCAATGACGCCGAGCAGCGTAGGTAGGTCGCGAAGCTGTCTCCTGCAAGCCCCTCGGCCTTCCGCCCGGCTGATCACCCTACAAGAAAAAAGGTCGTACCCCGAAAGGACTGTGCAATATTTAGCCGGAAAATTAAGAAAAAACTACTAGCTATCAGCGTAACAAATAGAAGTGCCTGTCTATAAAGTTATATAACTATCCGATAAAATTGGGTGAAAACCACATTAATATTTTGTGTTGGTCATCTAGGTTGGGTAGGTTTGTTCCAAGTCTCTTAAGAACGGAACGGATAGCCTTATTCCCCATACAAACGTACTTTCCGCTTCATTTGGAAACTATGTCCCCGATCTTATTGAAATTTTCCATACATAATCGGATGAAAAATAGCTATGTTTGCAGCGGTTTCGTTTTTGAAAAAACATAATGATATTTAAATGAGAGTGAATCTAATTTTTACCACCAAATCGAGTCATCTTCAAGCCATTTTTTATGCATGATAGACACCTTTATTCGAAAATCTGTCACGCTGCAAACATCCTAAATATATTCAAAATTATGAATAATCAAAAATATTTTTGAAATCAATCGTTTACTCAAAATAAATCGGAATGTACGAAAAAATATCAAAAAATTATGCTTAATCGCATTACATGGTTAGACGCGTTTTCTCACTTATAGCGCGCCCCATTTCATTCTACGTAAAACAACAACAAATCCGAATGGGAAAATCCGTTTCCGTTTGGGAGAGGTTCGTAGCCTTCTTAAGGATCTCTTACAGTCTCGTCATGTGCACCCGTCAATCCCCAAATTGTTTTGTATCCCATAGGGTGAGGTATCGGTAGAGTTTAATAACGACTAAACCCATTTTAAAATGAAAGAAGTACTTACTCATAGACCGCTAATGTTGCCTTTGAATCTGCCTCGCCTTATGGTTATTTCTGCAACATTTTAAAATGACAATTTCTTTTCGAACAATTTTTATCTATAGGACAGGCATATTTTTTTATTCAAGTCCAATGTCCCCACCACTGACATGACCCACTACAGTAAATAAATAACAAAATATAAGCAATCTAAACGGTAATTCATAGAATGAACAAGGCAATTTGGTCATAACGCAGCAAGCAGGTGCTATACCTACCTACCTAGTAGGTAAGCAGTAGTAAGTACTATCTACTATAGGTACGTAGGTTTACACACGACTAAAATAATTTCATTAAAATTTACACAATACTAGCTTTTCCCCGTCGTTTCACCCGAGTTAAATTCGAGTTTCACATTTCTAGAGGGATAAAAATGTCTTTTTTCCCATGGGAATTTGAGGTTTTACCAGGACAAAAAGTAGCCTATGTTACTCTCCATCCTTTCAAATAACTCTATGCCAAAAATCAAGTCGATCGGTTTCTTAGTTAGCGCGTGAAAGAAGGACAAACAAACACGCCAAAATGGCTGAAAGAATCTTACTGAAATTTTGGCAAGGAAGTTGAGCGTATTTCTCAAATTGCTTTTAAATTTCGCCGATGTTCATATTTTCCAAACTACTGAATATGTAACTTTGAAATGTGTATACATATATGGTAAAGTAAACACGATATCATAAAAATTTCTCGATAGAAAAAAGCCTTGATACTTTCTACAGTGAACAAACAAAATATAAAGCAGACGTGTTTTAGATTTTCAAAATTACTATAATTTTCACCGTAAAAAAAAAAGAACATGATTTTTGCGGTTTTGCCGCTCTGCTCTGTCCCGCTTCTATGAACGCGAAATCCTATGCCTATCTTTTTCACACAATGGCGAGGTATTGTAAGCCCTTAATGGTATCCCGGGTAAGCTACCTACTTGAAAAGACCGTGCGAAGCCGCAAGCAGAAACTAGTTATTCATAAAAATGGGGGGTGCGCCCGTGTTCCCCCTAACCGCCCACGTTGGTTTCCATGAGCACTCGTCAATCGGCTCGCCACATTATTTCGTGGCAATCGAAGCAAGAAGACCGCGTACTAAATCGGACTCGTCTACTAGTTTCGTGTGCAGATTCAGTTTTCGTTACCAAAATAATTTATACAAATAACCACCAGCGATATAAAATTTATTATTCCTGAAACTTCCAATAAAGGTGAGTACCTAAGTGAGATAATAATTATGATAAAAGTAGCTACTAATACATTGTTAACAGTAGGATAAAAGAAAGAATTTATATACCTACTCTAGCTACCTGCTATGGTGTCAAAATTTCTTATTTATCCAATTAACGTAAGTACATAAAACTCGAAAAGCACCCACCTAAAATTACAAATATACAGGGTGTCACGAAACATGTGTAATAAGCTGAAATCACCCCCTTTCAGCTTATTACACGTTTCGTGGACCGCAAGGGTATGTTTTGTTCTACGCTTTTTTGAATTTCGTTTTTTTTACTTTTTTTTAAAATAGAGTCTAGTATATTCATACATGATTATTCAAAGGATTTACATCATTTTTAGGGTTCCGTACCCCAGAGTGAAAACGGGACCCTATTACTAAGCCTCCACTCTCTGTTTTCACAGAATGTGTATTTCTTTTCCCGCTAGCCCGCTACAACAATAAATAATAAAATAAATTAATAACACAACACAAAAGACTTGATTTTTAGGGTATTTTTGCTCTACTTTTGTCAACCTATCTCTCGAACCGTAATAGGTAGGTAGACAGTTGAAATTGACAGGAAACTGGTATAATACAAAAAAATTTAGGTGTCCAACGACCATCCCACGTTGACTATCACCGAAGTTAACTCGTGCGCCCGCTTTGCGTATATGGTAGTACTAGAATGTCCCCGCCGCCGCCGCCGCGCAGTGAATCGGCGCCATATGCCAGATGTTTCCGCCCGTTGTAAAAAATCGTCTCTATTGCTTCTCTTGAGGGCCAAAGGGACAAAATTTATGTCAAAGGAATGAGTTACGTAAACAATCTTGACGAGTGTAGTAATAAAATAAACTTGTCCTAGCTAAAAAATTTGATATTGTTATGGTTATAGGGTTTTATTTTGAAAATAACAGTGATACCATACTGTTTTTTAGTTTTATTTAAATTGAACATGCACTTGGCATACCAATACCATAAAAAATATCGATACCTATATTACAAAAAGAAATCCGAAAAAAAAAATAAACAAACCCCTAGAATTTTTTTCTACTCAAAGGCAGTGAAAATTTACGGCTCAGTGAAAAAGTGCCGTTTATAGAGGCGGTAGTATAATTCCATTTCTTACAAAAATATGCATATTTTTAGAAAGGCAGAAGTCTGACACTTCATATTCCGAAAAAACAAATGAAGGACCCAAGGAATTTTTATACTAACCTAACTGGAAAGTTCACTCGACATTTAATGCAAAAAGGATTTTGAACCTTATCACAACTAGAAAAACTTATTTTTCAATTCAATTTAAATTTAAGGAAAAACGGTCTCGAGAGAGACTCACTTTTCAGTCGCTGTGTCCCTTTCACACATTCGCTAGCATGATACACTGATGAAACTAAAAAGGGAAGATTGGGCACTAACTCTTTGAAAGTGGAAGGCTAAAACTAGGTTACACAAGGTTCCCAACTCAGTCACGATCGGATCAGCGTTTGCGTTGCGCGTGCTTGCTACTACGTACTTTTGTATGATTTATTGACTAACCCCCTTATTCATAATAGTCTGCTAACTAATTCTCACTCTGTCTTCTTCTATTGACAAAAGTCAGAGTGAGAAATAACACTGCTTAGCAGCTGTTTTAAGTAAGCAGACCATTATGAATAAGGGGGTAAAAGTCTACAGCAATGCCTTCGTGTGCGTTCACTTTGTGACCAAAAAAAAAAAACAAAGCCCAAGGCATCACTTTTCACACGTAAATAAAACATTAAATTTTCTGATTATTCAGATCAGATCGAAGGACCATTAAAAGTTAGATTGCAATTGTTTTTTTTTTTCAAACAATGGAGCTATTTACGTCCAGAGGGCGAGGTACTTTCGCCAGGTCTACAAATCTTTCTACTTGTTTTTGTTTAATTTGCCCATAGATTTTTTTCTTAGAAAAAAAATTAAGGTCTATGAATTTACCTATTTCTCTCAGCCCAAAAGGAGTATACATACGTTTTGAATGGTTAACTTTAACTTGCGTAAAATTTTCGAGAATTTAACGCTCTACCGATTATCGAACTTAACTTTTTAACTAACGAATTAACGATGTTAACTTTTGGATTAACTGTGCTCACATATGGTAGCTACTAAGCCTACAACACCAACATCTCTCTGTATGTAAATTAAACATGGCCCTCAATCTCTGTATATATGTAGATAGATAGATAATACTTTATTGCACACTTAACTTAGAAATAATTTACAAAATAATAATTAACGTATAAGCTACAATGGGCGGTCTTATCGCTAAAGAGCGATCTCTCCCAGACAACCTTGAATGGATAGGCCTGTTGGATTTTATATGGGGTAATATCTGTGTGCATAATAAATAATTTCTGTTTTGAAAGTAAATAAATACATTACGTACAATACAAACTACAATTTCGAAATACATACCTACATACATACTATTTTATTTATGCATAAATGTTTTATATAAATACATATACAGATATATCTAATTTATTTTTGATAGGAAAACAAGGTAATTCAATTACAACAGGACAGAGTGTTCTTTTACAATTTTTTTGAATATTGGCAGTGACTTAGCACGCCTTGCCGAGACCGGCAAAGCGTTCCATAGCTGGTGGTTATATATCATTTTATCAAAGCTGGCGCGAGTCTTTTGATTTTCCGATTTTTCATACAATTATCCACACAGACTTGACTGACGTGACGTTACTAATCCAAGCTTCTAGTATACGAAAAATTTAAGGCGATCGCACCAGCTTTTAAAAAATCTCACTTATAACGAAACTACCTTTTCCCCGCGTTAAATTAGAATTTCTCATTTCTAGGAGGATAAAAATTTTCTTTTTCCCTTAAATCTTCCATGGGAATTTGATGTTTTACTAGGACAAAAAAAAACTATGTTACTCTCCATCCTTTCAACTAACTCTATGCCAAAAATCAAGTAAATTGGTTGATTAGTTAGGGCGTGAAGGAAGGACAAACAAACACACTTCGCATTTATAATATTAGTAAGGATAGTGTAGAGAAGGTATTCATGTATCATCACATCACTAGTCCGTATACGTCCACTGCTGAACATCGGGGTCGCCACTCGAGAACCTTTACGAAAGTACAAAAGTAGTCGTACTTAAACTAATTTATAATTATTCTTTGCATTTTAGGAAAAACGCAATGCGTCAAAGGAATCTCCTACTGACTTTGGTTTTACTCGTAGCTGCTGAAACCGCATCATACGATGACTCTGAGAAAACTCTATCGCAAAATCATGATTCTCAATTTATGCCTAACGACATCAACGAAGAAGTGAGTCTAACCTATACCTATAACCGTCGTCGCTGGGAATATTGTAGTTTTTATATACTTCAGACAAATCTCTGATTCATTCACATTTTATGTCAGTAGGTACCTATACTAAATAATATTGCTCGGCAAGTTTTGTCGAAAGCTCTTGCTGTGTGGATTGAGCCTAATGTAACAAGCGCTTGGTTCCGCGACGAATACTTCCCACTCAAAGTTGATCCACACTCTTACTTTATCTATTCATTTTCAGCGTTACTCACAAAGGTAATGTAATCGCTTATTTGTGATGAGAATAAAATGAGGCTTAGGTAGTTTAGTGGCATTAAATACGTTATTGGTTAACATTGCGTATGACGTTTTTCGTCCGGTGTCTTTAACGTGGGTATAATTAATATCGTATTTAATATATTTTATTTTCAGTACATCCGTCACATATCCTCAATAATGAACGCCTACAGAAGCGATGTGATGGGAGGACGGCTGATTGTCGAAACCAACTCGCAGGTCGACACCAGATACAGAACATGGAAACGAAACGCAGATTTAATAAACTCGCTCCTAGCGCTACCTAAGGGAATGAACGAAGCTGGTCGCTGATTACTTTATTGATTTGATAGACTTATGATAAATTCTCTAAAAATCTATCATTGAATTATATCTTTCTTCTAAATATTCTTTGCATTCAGTTATTCAAGCCAAATTCTGCTAAACGAATCACTTCGCTATGGCAATGGTATCGTCTCAGAATGACAACATTTTGGGTTTAGGGTGCGTCCACACGTCCATAGTAATAAATATGTTAAATAAAACAAGTTCACATTATAAAACATTTATAAATATGTTTTACTTAATCTGGATGCCCTTTAGATGAAAGAAACAACAGATAGACGCGCGTCAAAAGTGTTTTAAACCATTCTATCAATCTCTCCGTGCAAATAGCACCGCACCTTTATCTATGGATGATTCTGCAAAGATACCATTCTCATAGTAAAGCAATTGGTTAGCAGAATTTGGCCCCTGTGTATGAGAGTTTAGAAGGAGTCTTTTAAAATAAAAATAATGATTTTGTCAAAACTATTTATTGTACCATATTTAAAAGTAATTTTAATGTTCCTCTTGAGGATCACAACTAAGATACATTAAGTAACTAAACAATTAGAGGAGGTATTTACATTTCAATATTACAAATTTTAGGCGTAAAGTTCGATTTGCCATTGAACATGACATTATACGCGTTTTCTTTGATTTAATTATATTTGGTACACAGGGAAATATTAAATCAAATATCTACACAAAGATATAGGAGCCAAGCATAACCACAATTTTACAAAACCTTATACAATCTTGGTTACTTGCAATAAACATTTAAATTTATTTTATTATGTATGACCAATCATATATATGTATTTTTCTGATTATTATTTACTTTTCAGATTTTAGAACTTCGTTATAACTAGACTATGCTATTTAGGTTGAAATACAAAAATAAATTAGACTATCACATTTTATAAATTACTTTGTATCAATAATCAAGCAATGTTCCAATGAAATGTTAAAGTTTACTACTAAATTCTCATAAGTACATAATATTTAAACGCTTCAATGTTTAACATGAAGCAAATTAGGTAAATGACATGGTCACATAAGACAATTTATCAGTTTCTTTCTATGGCCGAGAATACTTTTCATACCAAATGCTTATCCACACAAATAGTTAGATTATAAAATAAAATTTAATTCTAATTATGCTACTTAAGTCGGTAGTTTCGTTAACTACAGGTAAATTATACTAAAGTACCGATCCAAAAGGTTTTATAATTATATTGCATTGTATGTATAGAAAGTAAAAGAGCAGATAATTTTACGGAAAGCACAGATTATAAATTAATGCAGCTGAAACTGGCCACACTTTGGATTGGTGCATTATGTTAGTGCTAATATTTTAAACCCTGAATAACCGTGACGCAGGCGAAGTCCTAGTAACAGTAAAGTGTGTTACGGCAAAAAGCGGCACGCTTCTGCTGTTCACTATGCTGAGGGCTGGCAGTGAAGACATTAAAGTGGTTTGCTTCAAGTTGGCGGACTTTCTTTTTGTGGTCTTGTGAATAAGAAATTTACTTAGAGTCAATGGATTTCAATGGATTCATTGAATATATTGATGGATTCATAGATAATGGTTTATGATTTGCGACCAATTACTTTTAGGCTAGTTTTATTCGTTGTAAAACAAAAAGAAATTGTTAAATTTTAATTGCGCGCGCAACGTGAATCGAGCCATCTTCACGCACTAAAACAAGTGAGAAAGTTTACCCTAAAACTTGAGCGAGAAGCCAGGCGCGACGTTCAGCGACCGCTGGTGTAGTTGGAATCCCATGGAGTCGTCCGAGTCACCGCGAGAGTACTGGGCGTAGGCGGCGCCGCCTGCGGGAGGGCGTGGGCTGTGCGTCGTGCGCCGGTTGCCTTCGGACTTGGCGGGCCAGGTCGGGAACATCGCCGGGTCTATTGCTACTGGTTGTTCCTGAAAATAGAATGTCTGTTTAGTTCTTGCATTTTACAGCTAGCCTGAATGTCTTTGTTCATATACCTACATTTATTTTTCAAACACAAAATCAAACTTATGGTTGATATCTCTTTACTGACTGAACCGGCCAGTAGGTAGGTATAGCAATATAAAGTTCTATTAAATTATTTTATATGACTCGAGTCATATTAAATAGTTTGCCAGGCGCAAAAACCAAATAAAGTTTGAGTCTTAATACCTTGAAATACGCATGTTCCAATGCCACATCAGCAGTGAGTCGTTTAGCAGGGTTGTAAGTCAGGAAGCCATTCAGCAAAGCTAATCCTGCTTCGGAGAGTAGGTCTGATCCAATGCGCTGCTTTAGACCGCCGGCCGGGTGCTCCGCAAACGTCATCTTTTGGACTGGGGGCAGCTCGCTGTAGCCAGGCCACACCGACTCTGATGGTGTGCCCAAGTCCTGTCAACATATATAAACATTCTTTAGCTGTTCTGAACACAGAAATTTCAAACTGTAAATATTAAATGGGTTACATACCTTGAAAATTCGATTCAACTGATCAACTTCCGATTTTCCAGGGAACAAAGGATTCATAGCGATAAACTCTGCGAATATGCAGCCGACGCTCCACATATCGATGTGAGTCGAGTACTCCTTGCAACACAGGAGCAGTTCGGGAGCACGGTACCAAAGGGTTACAACGATTGGCGTGTATTGCCGGAGAGGGGAACCGTATTCCCTAGCCAACCCAAAATCACCAACCTGTAACAAAATGATTGAATGATATTAGTTAGACAAACATATCTGGTTCATATTTCGGGATAGGATAATAAATGGAATGCAGAAAATTACCTTCAACACCCCTTTATGTGACAACAAGAGATTACTAGTTTTCAGATCTCTGTGCAAAATCCAGTTATCATGGAGATGGTGCACCGCCTTCAACAATTGAGTCATCAAACACTTCACTTCACCTGTAATTAAAAATAAACAATCACGAGATTTACAAACAGAAACGAGCCGGAAAAAATTATAACGGGCTTAGCACATACACCCAGCACCTTTACCGCACGACACAACAATAAGCATTCTAATAAAGTTTAAACTCGTCACATTTAGACACATTTTAATGTGAAATAATTGCTTACTACAAGCTTCAAGCGAAACCGCGCGCTGTCTGTTATTTTATGCCGTCACTAGAAAATTTACCCAAACCTTACGAATTTAGGCCCATATTTGAATACACATTTTGGTGTTTTGCGGTCCAGATCTGCGAGAATCTTATGCGTTATTTACCTGGGAGAAAAACTTGCTTCTTTCCTCGCATCGTTTCCATGAGACTCTTGAGATCGTGTTCTACGTAGTCCATCACGATGAAAATCTTGTCCATGTTCGATCCTACGACAATTTCACGCACGGTCACGATGTTCGGATGCTGACCCTGCAATAATATAAAAGGGTGTGCGACTCGTTAGTACATGAAGACAGGCGGGCCTTTTAAATTGACTAAATCGTTTCCTCAGCATCTTACCGGGTTAACCAAAACGGTGGATGTAAAACATCTGAAAATGTATACTTCACTTCACACAGCGAACGCGGCGTAATTGTATATATCAGTTTTAGCCAAAGTTTAACAAAAATACTGAATCGTAATATCAGATGATACACACAATTTCCAAAAACAATAAGTAAAACGATAATCCAAGATGTTATTATAATAAATAAAGCAAATACACATAGGCCTTGAAGCTAGAATGGCAAAAACTACTAGGATATTAGTAACATACCTTTAACTCTAGACATTGGGAAACAGAATGTAACATACGTTAACATCAGTTCAGTACATAATTTCCGTCCAAATAAATAACAATCTCAATAAATATTTTAATTGATTGTATGAGAAGTTTGTTATTTATTTTTTACATGATTTTGTTTTACATTGTTTTTGGATTGTGGTGTAAAAACTAAAAACACAATACTAAAATTACTTATAAGTAAAATGATTATATACCGTACATATTTCGTATTTTACAAAAAAAAAACAGGCAGCGACTGGTAGGTATAAGCGGAAGTAATATAAGCCAAGTTAACATAGACACAATACTTCAGATACTTTGTCACTCGAAACTAATCAAGTTGCTAACAATGAAATCTCAAAACATACATTTAAACCCAGCTATACCATTATATTATTAGTTCTGGTGATTTGAGAGTTGTTTCAAGACGATGCGATTGCGCAGCGAACACGCGACGACGACGACGCGCTGGCGCGGGCGTGCAGCGAGTTCGCGACCTGCATTTTGAACAATGACGTCAGCGGCGCTAATCGCAGCGAGTACGCTCTGTACCCGCAGCGTCGTCGCGGCGTGCCTGCTACGCAATCGTCTCGCTTTGAAATCGCTCGTAAATCGCCAGGGTGATATGGCTCTTTTCTTTCCTTGTGTTGATATAAGTCAGAATGAGAAAAAACATGACTTAGCCATTGTTTAAAGTTGAAAAATTTATATAATGTAATATTGTAGTCATTTAAAATCTCAATAGCCCTGATTTCACTTACTTTAATTTGTTGGTATGTACTGCTTGTTTTCTTTGAAATAAATAAAACATACCACAAATTTAAGATAGACCAGTTGTTTGGCCTACATGTTATTCCCAAAGTTCTTATTGTAGCAAGAAATTACAGCACAAAACTTAAATAAGATGTTTCACAATATCTTATTGTTTTGGCCACTGACACATTACAAAAATTAAGGTGCCTGTGCCTGAAATTATTAATGACTTAAGTACTTTAAACTGATTTCTTGAAAACAAATAACATGCAAGTATTATTAAAAACTTATTATCTATTTATCTAATATTTCTTGAAGTGGTATGAAGAATACATTTTCAGAATGTTGACTGCCGTTTTTGGTACTTCTTGTTTATGACAACAAAATATTTCATGATTATTCACGTTTTTGTGGGATCACTTTATTATTAAATAAAGTAATATTATGTAAATGATTATTATTTACCTCGGAATATGGTTGATGGAAATTTCAAAATAAATTATGAAATTCAACAAAAATAAACTTCTTCAACATGAGATAAGAACATGAGAGAGAAGTAAAACAATCATGAAATACATTGTTGAAGAAGTACAGGATAATACAACCAATAATTACATATACATAATTGGTATTTTGAGACATTATCCAAAGTATCATTAACTCCTTCGTGCTACAGGTTTCTATACCAATAAAATCGTACGAACATTGAATTGAGAATACAGAAACGTCTGGCATAATAGCGATTTGCACATTATTCGTAAAAACACTATAGCTACTTTTACAGGCTACGTAATATGGGACATTTTCGTACACAGTACTGGAGAAGCGGGAAAATAGTCTTCGATGTGTATGGCACGATTTTGTGCGTAAGAGGTCGCCCATTAAGCACGTGAGGCTCGAAGGGGGGAGGGTGTCGGGAAATACCTATAACGAAATATCATAAGGGGAAGGGGGGGTGTAGTGAGATATCACGTGTTTTTCTATCAAATACTTCACCAGTTGCGAAAAACATCACGTGATTAATGGATGACCCCTGATCTACAATACAAGACAAAATCGTTAAATAAATATTAAATCAAGTAAATAGTTGCTAATAGTATTAACAATCGTGAATGCATGACGAAAATAAGGTTTTAATGAAGTGATCAATAATTCGAGGTATGTGGGAAAAGACAAATGAAGCTACCTCCGAATACTCAAACGCAACTCAGATTTAAGCACGCCTCAAGACGCGATTTTTTGACAGTTTTCAACGAAAATGTGTCAAAAATTCGTAACTGGAGACTGCTTAAATCTGAGTTCCGTTTGCGTTATTCGGGCGGTTAACCATAGTAAACTCAGTAGGCCATAGCCTACCCCTCCAACTCAGGCCATGGATATATAAAAGCCGAATAAGGGAACCTATCAGAGAAAGGTCAGCAGCTTCCTTACTGCGGTGACTTATCCGCCTGCCGAGCGTGGTGATTATTGCAAAGCCCTCCTTGGGGGAATCACGGAAGACGTAGTTATGTACTGATGAGGAAAGTTCAATAGATTCGTGCAGAGGAACATTAATGTTATCATTAGGTATGAAATTGTTTAGTTATAATTACTAATACATACATACATACATAAGTAATTTAGCTAAACAGTTTTTGCTGCATGACTCCAAAGAATAAAATAAAAGAAATTAAAATAATGAACAAGTATTTGAAAGAATCTGGTGAGAATATGTATCGTAACTTTTGATGTTAGACTTTTGAGATTCCGTGGCAAAAATTAGTTGCAAACAGTGCTCTGTTTTAACGAATTTTTCAATAACTTTCAATAGTTACTACAACGGCTGATGAACTCAAGTCAGTCAAACATAATTTATGTTATCCATAATATGGCGTGTTTTAAAAAACGATAAACAGACTTAAAATTCCCTTACTATTACACTTATTTTAAGTTTTGCGGGATAAATACTAAACCTCTGGGGATAAAAATTATGGGCCCCTTCGGGATCGTTTTCTATACAATAGTGAAAGAATATTCAAAATCGGTCCATAATTGGCAGAGATATCGCGTAACATACATTAAAAAAAACAACAGACGAATTGATAACCTCCTTTTGAAGTCGGTTAAAAATAACAAACCATGATAAATGTGTTGTCTTTGCTACATGGGTTACAAATGCAAAGGAATTAAATAAAAAACCAGACAATGATGATAATAACTCTTCTAAAACAAGTCTCACCTCTAGACCAAGTGTAGATTCGGGATTTGACCGGAGGTCTTTCAACATGGCGTTCGTGCTGGATATTGTAAAATTATAAATATAAGTCATTGATAAGACGTAAGCGTAAAGGATGATCTACGCATGCTAGCCCGTCCCGAGCCAGCGATTCACAACAACCGACATGTCATGTCGATATTGAGGCGTCAATACTTAAAAGTTCATTCAGCACATTTGATTTGTTAATTTGGATCGGGTTTATAAATCTGCATCCGCAATCAAATATGCCGATCTGTCTCTTAGTTAGTATAGAAGGACTCAACTCTGCATGTTATTAATATGTTGGTTCTTTATTGGTCAAGGGAAGAATCGGCACGTTCTAGCATGGATATACCCACCATCTAGCAGACAGGTACGAGGCTCCAAGAATCATCCTTTAGCTGCCACGTTGCAAGAGCCCCTGAAGCAAATCTCGAATCTGCACTCAGTTCAGAAAGTAGTGACGAAAGTTTCACGCAACCTGGTCGAAAAAAATACTGGGATTTTTATTTTCCTACCTGAAAAGTGTGAATGGGTACTATAGTATCTCTGATCCCCAACTTATGACGTTCTTCAAAACTTCATCGACCTTTATCGACTAACAAATGTACCGTTGAGTTGGCAATTGTTTCCTTTTTTTGCAAAGGTGTTGATTTTCTCGTAGTTGAGGTCGAGGAAGTTATGAGAAATTGCCAAGCAAGAGCGAATAGGACAACAACTTATTTCGTTTGGCTTTCTTTGACATCATTATTATTAAGACTACACAAACACACTTTTCCGGAAACAATTTAAACACACTCAGGATATAGGTGATATAAAACATTGTTCTATACTTTAAATATTTAGTTCTATTTTAATTGGGGAATTGAAGGAATTAGAAACAGAATTTCGAATCAAAGTAATGACAACAAAACATGGACAAAGGGAGCAAAATGACTTGTAAGAGCAAGATGATTAAGATATGATGGGAGGATGTATAACTTATCTGATCCCCCATGAATTTCAAATACATAATTTCTAGTCGTGTCGATAAAATCACACCAGTCAGATTAAACAATAGTGCCATCGTCTAGCAAAAATGTATTGTGGCTATGTATTGTATGTAGCAGCATTTTATAACGCAACAGTTGATAAACTGTATTTAGCCGTGATTCACAAAACGCGCTTCAGCATTACCGCAAACATTTATATAGTGGGCGATGGCTCATATTGTTATAATCAATAAATTAAGATGCTACAAATGGAATACGAGTGTTCATAGCTTCTATGATCATTGAGCAATGAACAGATTCAACAGTGTCGCCGCAGGTAGCAACTATATTTTATTTAAGTAGTAGAGCTTTTTAGCAAAACCTTTTTTACACTTGAAACCTTTGGTAACGCTTCAAATTATTTTTACAACTACTTCTTGAACTAAAATAAAAGACAGAAGCACAACAATCTAAATAAAAATATATAATAAACAACGGTATTTTTAATGACGCTTTTTAAAGCGTCCATCCAGACTTTTAAAAAGTGAACTCACGATAACTCAAACATGGTAGAAAACAAACTAGAATAAATTTCTTATTAAAAATAAAAGCTTTTTAAAAAAAGCTTTTATATCATCTTGGACCAGCTTTTGTAAAGACAAATTCAACAAAATAAACTTGATGTGGTTATTTTGGAAAGACAAATTCAACGAAACTAAACTCGACGTGGTTAACTCGTTTCGAAACGACTTAAGGCGGATAGTAATGCGACATTAGCGCCTCTCTTTAGTTTTTTTGTATTATCGTTATGGAAAAGAATTACCAAAAGTTCTTATCGCCAATTGATAATATCCAGTATAAACTATTTTTTGATACCTGTGTCATAGTTTTATTTCATTTAGTATTAGCAAAAAATGGCTTATTGCGTTTGGTGGCCACCAAAGGCAAAAAACCATTTTCTGTTGTATCAAAATAAAAAAAAACTATTACAGAAGTATCGAAAAATAGTTTACTGGGTAGTATCAATTGGCGGTGAGAACTTTTGGTAATTCTTTTCCATAACAATAATACAAAAAAACTAAAGAGTGGCGCTAATGTCACATTACTATGCGCCTTAAACGTTTTTGTTAACTATTATTTATGGACTAACCTAGAAAATGGTTTTCGGATTTTTCCCTTTACTTGTACTTAACCACGTCGAGTTTTCGGTCTCAATTGCATTGTCACCGAACTTACATAAGTATGCCAAACAGCTCAATCGGTTGATGATAACTGGGCTAAAATTCAGTTGCAAGATTTGTCCCACACAAACTAACAGGGCAAGAAGAAAATGCATTTTTAGAAGATAAAAAATTATGATTGACTAAAACAAGTAAATTTTATTATTTATTATTTAAGAGGGTGTTCGGCAGACCGTATGCCATATGGTAACTGGGGGTAGGTGGAACCAAGTGCAATAGCTTGGCGGCTTTTTCATCCCTTAAAAGCCTCACCGCTATATTTTTTCCAAAATGTGACTATTTAATGATGTAACTTTTTTGTACAAAATAACCTGACAAACGTTTTTTTATTACAACTAGCTTGTTAGCCCGTACTATTAAAATCAATATTTAAGTGAGATAGGTAAATAAAGCAGCGTTCGAAGTGTCGAAAAGTGAAAAGAAAAAACAAAGTACAACTTTGGATTAAATAAAAAAAAACTTAGTGTGGCTCTGATCGTCCAATTCACTGAAACCTTCTCAAGTTCATAGCCATTCTAACGGTATTCCACTAGTGTCAAAAATACATAACAAAATAAACGTTCATTAAAAAATCTGCCATTTTGCATACTCATTACCATGTTAAAAACTACTAACTTTTGTCGTGTTGTAAGCATGTTTATTTCTGTAGATTATGTGGCAAGGGGTAAGAGGAGTAGGGAAAGGAAAACCATTGCACTTGGTTTTTCTGGAATGAATACTTAGTTCCTTTTCTAACCCTTCATAACTTGTTCGATGTTTTTTTCTGATGTTTGAATCGGTGGTTTTTTATTTACGTAATGTTACGTAATACAAAGACATTCAAATTTATCAAACAAACCACTAAGCCATGGTTATTCGTAAAAAAAGTTACATAAATAGAACGAAATCTTAAAAATGAGAGGAGCCGAGAGGCTTTGCAGGCTTAAAATAGCCAAACTATTGCACTTACAATTATTAGTTCCACCTACCCCCAGTTACCATATGACGCACGGTCTTCCGAACAACCTACCTATATACACCGGGCAGTACTTGCCCTTATAATATATTCTTGTATCATGCTTAATTTACCATGAGGTCGCTGCTGATCGTTACAGTAAATAATTAAAAACAAATCTTCAGGAACTTTATAATTAGAAGTTCACAATTTATAATAGTGCTTAGAACTAACCTAGAGTGAAAATGAAGATAGAAATTGGAGTTAAATCTTACCTGATACCACGGCCTTACCTGTTCTTATCACGTCAATATGTGCCACAATATAAATCGCTATCAAATATTTCCCATATCAGACCTTCAATGTTCGTACTTTAATTTGGTATAGAAATTTAGGAAATTACTTTTTAATGACGACGTTCATGAGTGTAGAAAAGAATTTTAGGGACGTTCCCCTGTAATAAATTCCTTATAAGATACTTAGGCCCGCCCGTGTATCGAAGTTGTTACCCGTGCAATAGGGTCACACCTCTTTCACTACCCTCTTGCAGGTAATAGGTCGGGGCCTGTAGGAATAAAATACAAGGCATTAATAAAGTGAATTGAACACGTGAGCCATCGTGTGCCTCACAGCTCGCGGCTCAAACAAGCTGCGAGTTAAACTCTCTAGGTGAGAGAAAGATACCTTCATTGAGAGCAGTGATGCATTATGATGGCTCAGGTGAGCAAAAAGTTATAAGTATAAAGATGTGATCTCACCTTCAACAGAGTGTTAATTTCCCTCAATGAGGTTATGGGGAAGCCTTCTTTCTCCTTTTCCATTTTGAGTCGTTTCAAAGCAACTATTTCTTCGGTCGTTTTGTCCCGAGCTCTGTAAACAACGCCGTATGTGCCTTCCTCTATTCGATTCAAGCATTGAAATTCTTCGACGGATCGACACCCCTATAACATGTCAATAAAAAAATAAATACTTTTTTATAATAACAGGAAACAATAGGTTGTTCGTTACATGAAACATCTGCTTGTCATACAATACAGAATCAAATGGTTTTCCTGCAAGTTAAAATATCTATTTTATGTAGATAATTTTGTAGCTACTGCAAGCAATTATCATCATCAGTGGTGTTTGCATCCTCAAACAATGTTTTATAATGTAGTATTTCTGTACCTGTGATGTCAATAAAACGAAATTCTATCGATACTAAGTGCCAAATAAGGTGGCAATACAGGTCGTTCACCTTCTCTACGAAGTCGCAAAATAGTATAAGTAAATTATCGCAATTCTGTCGCTTTCCATACAAACGTCAAGCGATGTCGCTAGAGTATCGTGGTACAAACCACTAGGAACCAAAAAACAAACATCACAACCCAAAAAACTTCGAAATCGGGAATAATTACTGACTTTTTACGTTTTCAAATAATTCATGTATTGGGTGTTCTAAAATACCAGAATAATTTTAAGCAAGTGATATTTTAAATAATTAATGATTAGTACCAAAACGACCTTAATGCGTAAAAGTATATTCTGCTCAGCACCATTCGCCTATAATAAACTGCCAGTCTATAAGACAATTACCTTGTGCGTTGTTTCGGAGGAAAGTGACTGAATTGTTGACAAAAAAATGCTATTACTCCTTTAGTGAATTTAAGACGGATAAGTTGTAGATTATATTAAAACATTGTCATTTTTTTATATTGATTAATTGTATTATTATTTCTTTAATGTATTGTTTGAATTTTTTATGTATTATTTTTTTGGAATTGTTTTAGTTATTGTATTATTTTATTTTCATCGTAAGCTTAAAATACGTTAAATTTGATACTATGATTTGTATACAGACATTGCACACCGTAAAGGTAGAATACATTGACACACACAATTATAAAAACACCTGTACCTACATGTATTTCATGCAATAAACAATTACTTTACTTTACTTTACTTTTACTTTACCAAATTAAATTAATGACTGAAAAAAAAAATTGTCTGTAAAATAAGAATTTAAGTATTGAAACAGTTTACAAATTCAAAATAACATAGGTCTATAATTTTATTCGTATATTAAGTTTCCAAAGCATTGCATAACCCTAAAAAATGCAAAATTTTAACTAGTGCCCCATTTCGATTTTGTGGAGAATATCACAACCTGTATTGCCAAGCTTTCTAGCACTGAGTATAGCAATGCAATAAATGCAAAATGCTAGAAGACTAAGAAAATGTGTCATTTACCTGTAGTGCCGGAAAATATGGTGGAAGTGCACTTATTGTTTCTTCCCTCAGTTTAGCTTCTTCATCATTATCTGGAGTTTTTTCTTCTTCATCTGGTTTGCCATTTTCCCCAGGAGGAGGTGGGGAAAATGAATGTGATCTGCTTCTGCTTTTAGAGCGAGATATGGACCTGAAATATTTGGCAACATGAATATGTATTAGAAAGTCACAATACAAAAAAAAAATTCTTTACATCGTCATCAACCTATATTAGTCCACAGCTAGACACAGGCCTCCCCTAATGAGCGCCATAGCGCCCTGTCTTCAGCTTGACGCATCCAGCATCTGCCTGCAGTCTTTCGCAGATCGTCATCCTACCTGGCCGGAGGGCGTCCTACACTATGTTTAATTTCTTGTTTCTTTACATAATTTATTAAAATACGAGTATAAGTCTGTGATAAATATCATAGTAACCTTCTTGATCCATGTGATGATGGAGAGCCTTCATCTGATTTTAGTGAGGGTGATTTAGATTTTGATACTTGTATGGATCTGTTTTCGTTCTGGTCATTTTCAAACTCATCTTCAGATTTTACTATTATTTCATCATCTTTCCCTTCAGATTTTGAATCTCCTGTCTCGGTACCAGTACTTGAACTGTCGTCGTCGGTTTCGGTGTTGCTGTGTTCCCCTACAAAAATAAAACATTTTTTCCAGTTCTATCGCTTTTCTGAGGACCAAAAAATTTGTAAATGCAGAAAAATTGGTTTTGCTTACCATCTTCAGGATCAGTGTGCGGAGAATTACTTTTCATGTCAGCATCACTAGTATCAGATACAGTGACAACCGAATTGAAGGCAGGAGAATGAGCAACTTTAGTTTTTTTGGTTATAGAATCATCTGGAGAGGGAGAGCGCTTCTTTCCGCGTCGTCTGCGCTCTTCGCGACGCGCCTCTAGTTCATTACGTGACTCGTATTTCCTTTTTTCCATTTCGCGTTCTAGAAATTGATAATTACAATCATACAAAATTATATCTAACTTAAATTATATATAGCGGTAATATAAGATATTTATTTAGAAAACATGTATCCTTGTGTCCTTACACTTACCTGCTTCAAGTAATTTCTTTCTTCTTTCCTCTTGACTTTTATCAAGTGAAGTGTGCCTACTTGGTTTTATTTCCTTGTCACCCTGTGAAGTTTTAGTTGTATCTTGGCTTTGTAATTCTTTTGAAATTCGTTTACTTAGTAATCTTGACCTTAAATCTTCCAGTTCTTTATCACCAGAAGTTTTGTCTCTATTTTCTTTTTCATTGATTTGATTGGTTTGACCCTCTTCTGAGAGCAATCTTAGCCTGGACTCTATTCGTTCATTACCTTGACGTTTTCTATCACTATCCATATATTTATATTGACGCTCACGGCTCAAATAAGCCTCTCTTTGGACATCCTTCTCCTTGTAGGTTTCCCTAGAACGAGGTACATCTCTGAATGAAGCATTAGCATTTGAACTATCTCTAGAGTACATTTCTCTTTCCCGGTAATGCTCTCTTTCTCGATACGGATCTTTTTCTCTGTACACTTCTTTATCTTTGTAAGTTTCTTTTTCTCTGACTTCTCTTTCACGATACAATTCCTTTTCTCTAACATCCTTTTCTCTATAAGATTCTTTGTTATCCCTATTGTACAATTCCTTTTCTCTGTATGGTTCCTTTTCTCTGTAATGGTCTTTATCTCGGTAAACTTCTTTTTCTCTATATACTTCTTTCTCCCTGTATGGGTCTTTCTCTCTATAAGCTTCTTTTTCTCTATAAATTTCTTTTTCACGATAAGCATCTTTATCCCTAAATGCTTCCTTCGTCTCCCTATAAAACTGCTTTTCCCTATAATATTCTTTGGGTATTTCTTCACGTTCATTTTTTGTCATACTATCTCGTTTTGTTTTTTCAGACTTATCACGGTCCCTGAAAACATAGTGTAGAAAATAAGTAAAGGTTTCCTCGTCCCTGGATTATAAAAGTACATGTTAAAACAAATAAAAAAGTTGAAGGTATGTACAAACCTGTAGAGATGCTTTTTTTCCTTTCTGCTACTGTCTTTGAACCTATCTTTACCAGATCTCTTGTGTCCTCTTTTATCTCGGTGAGAAGGTTTTATGACAGCTTGTGGCGGTTTGATCACCAATGAATCAGCATTGTCTCGATCTTCATCAGACAAACTACAAAAACAAATCCAAGGGTTTATTAGTCTGAATTAGTAATAAAACTGTTGCAAAACCGATTTTAAATAACAGTATGTGGATACTTACAAAGAGAAACCTAAATTACGCATTACGAGGTTTGATAAGAAGAGCATAACAATTTCTGTGGAAGGCACTGTATATGAGGAAAAACCAAATTCGGAAACTTCTTCCTACCTATACAACTTCAAATTCCACGAATTGACAACATCCTTATTGCAGTCTTACGTAGATAATGTATACTCATTGTATAGCAGTTTCAATCCCACTTTGACCAAGTAAAAACAATAAGTTCCAACCAATCTCGAAAGAAAAATTAATGAGGATGACATGGAATTATCTCAAATCCCGAGTACAACTCAGCTTGTGAGTTAGATTTTTATGCTGCCCACATTTGTGCAATCAATCTAACGAGAAAAGCAAGTGCATGGCAGGTATAAAGGTTACATACCTGAAATCCATCTCGTCCTGCACAGGGCTGCGCGCTAATTCTCCATCCTCGCTTTGATCATCTTCGTAATTACTCATAATAGAATGCCACCAAATATCGTGAATTATAAACAAAAAACAAGTAAAAATAAAGCACACAATAACCAACAATCATCTAATGACTAAAAACAATCATTTTATCAAGATTCTACACAAAATCAACTTCGTCAAATTCATGAAAGAAGGAAATTCGACGACGCCATCTTGTAAGCAAGCATGCGTGACATCATGACCAGTGTTGACGGCAGCCAAAATTAAAAAGCTCCGAACCTCCGAAATATGACAAAAAGATCCGTTTTGTAAAATATCTGAAAAATTGCATAGGATTAAAATAGAAAGTAACTTATACTCTGACACTAATATCAATAGGCAAAAGTAATTTTGTGGTCTGACATAGTGAAGGAGATCATGGTGCTCGCAGTGACTACTGCTCTCAGGCAAGTCGAAGATAGGGTGACGTGGAAAGAGCTGGTGAACTCCTCGACGAAGACTTTCCGGAAAGGGCATGAACTTCTGTAATGAAGAATATAATGAAGAAGAAGAAGTACTTATATTAATGTCTAGGACCAAAATTTTATGGACTCCGCCTTTCAGTTTTACGCATGTCCGTTTTTATTAGTGTGCAGTTGCAGATTTGTAATAGTTTGCATGACTAGGGAAGTGATTTTGCTGCCGAGCCGAAGTGGCTTCGGCCCAAACTGGTCTGAATCAGGAAAATACACTTGAATGCCGATTTCATTCCTGATTGGTCCCATATTTAACAGGCACGTTTTAGTACTTTCAACCAGGGTTGTTGCTGATACCGTTTTTTGACACATAATCTGATGCTAATGCTGATTTTGGCCATGTGCGTATCGGAATCGCGAACCGAGTATGCCACACTAATTCAATGTAGATGGTTCTACCAATCGAAAACGAGTTTCGAAAACTCGTTTTCGATTGGTAGTAATACACATTTTATAGAAAAGCTACGCACTTTTTTAGGGTTCAGTAAACAAAAGGTACCAACGGGACCCTAGTACTAGCCGGGTGGGACGAGTTTTTATTCCGCGAACCAGGGAAGTGGGTCGAAGCCAGCAACTCTAGGGTTTCAGTGGCTAAATTCAATCATTTTAGTCAGATCGACTTGAAAAGTGCTTATCATCGTGTATAGTTTTTCTAGAGAAAAACTATAGGTACACCGCTTTCGAAGCATGTGGCAAATTATGGCAGTTCAAAAGAATCCCGTCGCTATCCTTGAAAGTCTCAGAAAATGGCGCCATTTTCTCATTCACAGACACTTCCTCCTTATCACTGACCAGAAATCTGTTAGTTATATCTTTGACCAAAATCACATAAGCAAAATCAAAAACGATAAAATCGAAAGATGGAAGTTGGACCTGTCGTGTTATAAGTACGACATAATATACAGGCCAGGAACTCAAAATGTTGCCGCGGACGCACTCTCACGAGTTTGTGCACTCATGATCAGCAACTAATTATATGATTTGCACGACGCGCTTTCTCACCCTGGAATAACCAGAATGTATCACTGGATTAGATTGAAGAATCTTCCTTATTCTTTGAATGATGTCAAACAGATGACTGCTTCATGCCGCGTTTGTGCAGAAATCAAACCGCGTTTTGCTAAAACAAATGGGACGTTAATCAAGGCTGTGTCACCTTTTGAGAGATTGAATATAGACTTCAAAGGATCCTTGCCTTCAAGCACAAATAACAAGTATATTCTTACGATTATCGACGAATTTTCACGTTACCCTTTTGCGTATCCGTGTCCAGATACGACATCTGCAACTGTTATCAATTGCCTAAAAGATCTTTTCTACGAATACAGTCAGGCTTTGTACATACATAGCGACAGAGGATCCTCTTTCAAGTCGAAGGAAATACAAACCTTTCTGAAAAATTGTAACATCGCCAGCTCTCGCACGACGCTGGGATTACTTTGTAGTAACTCGACTTCTCCGACGTAAGGGTCTGTTTTCGACCGAACGAATTTTTTTAATAATAGGGCCTGGAACCAGCCATGACGGCAGCGATTCTCCGGTAGGAGTTCTTCGTGGAAAGTTGAATAGCCTCTCATGAGGAGTCGCGTTTATAGAAGTGCAAAGAAGTGAGCGGACACAATGAAGCGAGCACTTTAAGACTTGCTCCCAATTTTCAATGGGCAAATTCTTAGATCGCAAAGACAGCTGTATAGTCCGTCAAAGAGTTCCATTTAGTTTCTCCACCTATCCGTTACCTTGCGGATTATAAGGCGTCGTGCGAGAGCTGGCGATGTTACAATTTTTCAGAAAGGTTTGTATTTCCTCCGACATGAAAGAGGATCCTCTGTCGCTATGTGTAATGAAATTACGTAAATACCATTTAATTTGGCTTTATTCGACAAAGAAATACGGTAGATAAATAAGCTTTGACATAACTGTTGACAAGGTTACCTAGGCAACTAACTAGGTACCTAATCTATGGGAGAAAGGCCCTTTGATCTTAACCAAAGAGTTCTTAAGTCATACGTCATTCTCCGTGGCCTTAGAAGTATTCATAATCATCATTAAAACGAACGGGCGCCCGCCGAATGCGTTGGGGTCTCGAAGATGAAGACGGTTCTGGACGCTCCTCATTGTCTGACTCAGGCGTCTGGACAACAGGACGCTCAGAAGCCTTGTCGCTATCAGACTCAGGCATCCGGGCAATAGGTCGCTCAGTGGTTCTCTCATTCTCTGTCCCGGAAGTGTTGGCACTGTCAAATATGTCAGACTCAGCGCTATCAAAATCATCAGACTCAGGCATCGGGGCTAAGTGTCTGTTGTTAATCGTGTCCTCTCTCCCGTTCGGTCTTCGGATGTGAGAGTAGCTAGGGTTAGCTTGAATCAACTCTACTTCTTCTACCAACGGGTCACTATTCGAGGTTCGTCGAAAATTTCTCATTAGTACTGGCCCAGGCACTAACCACGATGGCAAAGATTCTCCGTTAGGACTTCTCCTTAAGTGGTGGAACATCCTTTCGTGTGGTGCCATATTTGTAGCCGTACATAAAAGGGAACGCACAGCATGGAGTGCAGTTTTCAGTACGTGTTCCCAGTTTTCTATGGGCATCTCTTTTGATTTTAAACTTAACTGGACAGTACGCCAAAGGGTGCCATTAAGTCTTTCGACCTGCCCATTCCCTTGTGGATTGTACGGTGTAGTCCGTGATGAAGCTATTCCAGCTGAAGTTAAGAATGTCTGTACTTCTTTAGACATAAAAGAAGTTCCTCTGTCGCTATGAATATATAGTGGCTGTCCGAAGGTGTAGAAAATGTCTTTGAGGCATCTTATTACCGTGCCCGCTGTCATATCTTCGCACGGGTATGCAAAAGGGAAACGACTATATTCATCTATCACCGTCAGCAGATATTTATTTTCCGTGTTCGATGGAAGTGGCCCCTTGAAATCGATATTTAATCGTTCAAAAGGTGCAGTGGCTTTTATCAAATGTGCTGAACCTTTCATGAATCTGGGTTTTATTTCGGCACATACACGGCACGAAGATGTAATAGATTTAATGTCATTGATAGAATAGGGTAAATTTTTAGAGCGCACCCAGTGGTGCATTCTTACCACGCCAGGATGACAGAGTAAGTCATGTAATACACGCAGTTTATCAGTATTCATATAGGCGCATACACGAGAGAGCGCATCAGCTGCTGTATTTTGTGAACCTGGTCGATACACGATGTCATATTTAAAACACGAAAGCTCTAACCGCCAGCGTTGTATTTTGTCATTCTTTATCTTTGAAGTGTGTTTCTGATCTAACATGTACGTTACTGATTTCTGATCAGTTATCAACACGAAATGTCTTCCAAGTAGATAATGTTTCCACTTTCGTAATCCTTCTACAATTGCGTAAGCTTCCTTTTCTATCGAAGGATGATTCAACTCAGAGCTGTTGAGTGTCCTCGAAAAGAAGGCTACGGGACGGCCTTTTTGTGATAGTGTTGCTGCAATAGCGTAGTCAGATGCGTCTGTTTCGACTGTAAGTAGTTCATTATTGTCGATAGTGATCAGGGTAGCCTTTTGAATTTCTTTTTTTAGAGCATCGAAGCTACTTCGTGCTTGGTCGCTAAGCGGGAAGCTCGTTGCGTCAATAAGTGGGCGTATTTTCTCAGAGAATCTATCGATCCACTTCGCATAGTGGGCAAAAAGGCCTAATGTACGTTTTAGTTCTGTAGAAGTTTTCGGTACGGGTAATTCCACGAGAGGTTTAAGCCTTTCCGGGTCTGGTTTCATACTGTTGTTAGAGACTGTATAACCTAATAAATTGATTGAGTCCCTTCGAAAGATACACTTTTGTTCATTAAGTGTTAGTTTATATTTTCTTGCGGCAGTCATAAACCTGTTTAAGTTCTCGTCATGTTCCTCCATCGTTCTCCCGCAGACTGTAACGTCATCAAGGTACGCATAGACGCCACGTAGCTGTTCCTTGTTTATCACATATTCCAGAGTACGTTGGAACGCTGCGACACCATTTGTGACGCCGAATGGTATCCTTGTGAACTGGAACAACTTGCCGCAAGCCTCAAAGGCTGTGTATATTTTCTCTCTTTGTAAGATAGGGACCTGATGGTAAGCGCTCTTCAGGTCTAACTGGCTGAATACACTATGCTTCGCAACTTCAGAGACAATGTGTTCAATACGAGGTAAAGGGTAAGCGTCCAATTCCGTAAATTTGTTTATGGTTTGGGAGTAATCTATAACTAAGCGCTTCTTGTGTGCTCCTCCACCAGCCACTAGCACTTGTGCCCTCCAGGGAGAGACACTTTCTTCCACGACACCGTCTTCCAGGAGCTTGGATATCTCTTCTGAGATAAATTGTTCATCGTCTTGTTTGTGATAGCGAGACTTGATAGCGATAGGTTTGATATCAGGAGAAAGGTTCGTGAATACCGACGCAGGAGGGACCGAGGCTTCCATAACGTTGCAAATCTTGAGCTGTTCTCGTGGTCCTCCAAAACTTAGTTTAAGGCTTGAGTGGTCCTTCAAGATGTCATGGCCGATAATTATGTCAGCACAAAGGTTGTGTACGATTAGAAGTGGACGCTGTTTATAGAGATTGCCGTTTATAGTTAAGGTTGCGTGGCAGATTCCTTGTATAAAAGAGATGTTATTCAACGTCGCAAGTGTGACTGTCTGTTTGCACGGTTTGGTTTTAATATTCATAGTCAGAGCTACGTGTCTGTCAATGAAGCTCACCGAGCTTCCCGTGTCCACTAAAGCGTCAGCTCGTAGTCCATTCACGGTAATCGGTATGGTTGCTTTGTACAAACTGGATGGAGAGGCAGCGGAGATAGCAGCTACTTCTTCGTCACCAGCAGCGTTGTCATCAGTATTTGGGATAGAGTTAATTGTTTCGGTTTTAGATTTGCAAACATTAGCGAAATGTCCCTTTTTGGAACAAATTTGACAAGTAGCGTTAAGAGCGGGGCATTTAAACCGGCGGTGGACATTACCGCCACAAAAGAAACAGCGAATTTGCGGTGGAATTGGTAGTCTTGGATTCGTCCTTGGGTATCGTTGACTTGGGGTGACAGCGGATAAATTAGTCCTCGGTGAGGCTTCCGTTCCCTCACTGTCGATCGCATTGAGGTCGCTACTATTACCACCAATGGTCTTCGAGTCCCGTTCAGCAGTCTCAAGGGTTGTAGCTTGGTTAATAGTTTCATCCAGAGTAAGCGTTATGTTTTCTAGAAGACGTTCTTTTATTTTATGTGATCGAACTCCCGCAATAAATGCTCCTCTTATTGCTTCGTTAGAATGCTCCTCCGCAGTAACTTTCAAGAATTTACATTCACGAGCAAGCTGCCGTAAAGAAATAACGTAGTCATTTATGGTTTCTTCGGGTTTTTGTTTGCGTGTGGTCAGCATGTGACGCGCTAATATCACATTTTTAGCTTTGATGTAGTTTTTTTCTAAAATTTTTATGGCGTCGTCATAAGTACTACAATCTTGTATGTACGAGTACGGAGTTGGAGAGAGATGATTGACCAGGAGCTTGAATTTTATCGTACCTTGCGCCTTGGCGTTCACAGAAGCCATTTCTTCGGTTAAGAAGTTTGTAAAAGTTGTATACCAATGCGTCCATTTTTTGTCAGCTCCGATATCGTTCGGTTCGATACAAAACCGCTCAGGGCGTAGATATTTTGATATGGTTGAAGAGCTAGGACCGCCTTCAACCATCTTTGTCGAATAAATTGTAATGAAATTACGTAAATACCATTTAATTTGGCTTTATTCGACAAAGAAATACGGTAGATAAATAAGCTTTGACATAACTGTTGACAAGGTTACCTAGGCAACTAACTAGGTACCTAATCTATGGGAGAAAGGCCCTTTGATCTTAACCAAAGAGTTCTTAAGTCATACGTCACTATGTATGGATACAATTGCGCCGAGATTGTACCAAAATTTGAGTTTTTTTTTTTTTCAAATTTTTGTCATAAATTGTGACGGCACAGTCGGCACACATGCTGCGGGCAGACATCATTAACGAAACGTATCATAAGCACAAACTAGAAAATAAACAACGGAACTCTACGCTCTGCATCAATAATATATTAGAACAAGAAATAATTACCTACTCGTTTATCGCTGTTAATTTATTACAATATCTACATATGAAAGAACCGCTACCTAGCTCATGCGTGATTCTACTATATTTGTATGAGCGTTATAATGTTAATTTTATCCGCCTACAAGTCGACCCCGATAAATTTTTGCACCAATTTCCAAGATTATAATTATAACGCAGATAACGCGTGTATTTTGAATTTTGGCAGTTAGAGCGTTAAATGTAACGTTATATGTAACACTTTAGCACTTTTTTGACAGTAATTTAACGCGAATTGACATTAGATTGTGTTATAATAAGGGTTCATTCAGATAATTTTCTTCATTGACCAATGATATCAGCGCAATTAACGCGATGGTCGCGTTATTAACGTTGATAACGCTGATAACGCGTTACGTTATGTGTTCCGTTATATGTTATAATCCCCGGTAAGCCTGGGTCGTATATTGATTGGCCACAAAATGTTGGCACCCAACAACTTTGTGTCCTTTTTTGTTTCTGTCAATGTCAATGCCCTAACCTAGTTATCAATTGTTTGTCAAAATAATTGATACGCGAAGAAGTTGAAGTTGAACCTTGAACCTAACTGACACTGGCAGAATTGCATCAATCCAGATTAAAGATGCGCGACTGCGAATTATCTGTCTAGTCGAATGATGAACAACTACTAATTTCCTTATTCGACTTGAATATTAGTAATATACTAATCTTCAAAGTCGAATAAATCTACTAATTAGTAATTATTAATCTGCGAATGGATCATTCATGACTCCGATTCGACTTTGTTAGTCGACCATTGGTTTAGAGTGATGAATGAATTATTCGTCGCTTCTACGGGGATTGAATCGAAACCGACTCAGGCAGTCGAACGAATGACTCGCGATTACTAACCAAATTAGTTACTAATTTGCTCTAGTCATTCGAATCGTTCGAATGACTTGTCAAGTCGAATAATTCGAATGAAATCATTCACAGTCGCGCATCTTTAAGCCTAGGGAGAACTAAGATGAACCTTGAACGAAAAACCTTGTTTTTAATTTGTATGACTGTTTTCCTACGGAAATTAAACAAAATGTGTTTAATTTGAGCATTTGTACTATGGTAGCGGTGCTCTCTTTGGTTCTGCTTTTAAATTTATTGCGAACAGAAGTTGAACGTACTGTACTAGTATAGGGGATTATATATTTTTATACAAACACTCTTGTTGTTCCTTCTACAAGGGTTCTTTCAACTATATTAGTCGACTCGACTTACAGTTACTCGTTTTCAAAAAATAGCTTGCATATAGTCAGGAGCTCAAATCAAGATGTGCGCTGGCTTTTTTGCTGCTCAGCAAAGAGTTTGAAGATGGTAAGAATTTACTTTTCAAAATCTACATAGTTGTACCTACTTACATACCATAAATACAATCTCGCATTGTTGAAAAAAATGCTTCATTACATTGTTCCCAAAATTTTAGAACAGCAAAATACTTAACACCATAGCTCATGCCATAGATAGTAAAGAGGAACTAAAGAAAAGGGTCGAAAGTGGTAAGACTGTGCTTCAGGAACTCCTCAACTGTGTACAAAATTGCCAAAACCGTTTCGGAGGTAAATCTGAACTCGCTACTGAAGATGATATAAGGTACTTAGCATTTTAGAAGTTGTAACCTGTTCTGTGTTTTAAGATTTCCGATATAATAATTATGGTTACTAATATTAAAATCACTCATAATGGGCAATTTATGATGTTTGTTATTCTGTTAGTTAGATGATTCTGCTAGATGATTTTGTATGAATTTTCCATCATTATTTATTTATACATTGGCAATCTCAAAACAACATTTATCAGTGGGAACCACTAATGATGGGGTCCTGTTATTTGTGGTTTTTAGTATATTATGTTAGTGTAGGAACCACATGCATTTATTTATTTTAAAAAGGCATCCTACATGGAAATCACATAGGCTAAATGATACATTACAGCAGCTTCATATTCATTCATATGAAAGTAATGTTCTTTAAAATAAATACTGTTTTAATTAAACTGTTGGAACTTTAATTGCTATTTTCGATTTCAGAGTGGCACAGTTATGTGAAAAATGGGAAAAAGTTTTAAGCCATGGAATCAGAACAAATCTTTCAAGTTCATCTTTACAGAGTTTAGTGACTGCTGGACTTAATTTTACTTTTAATATAATAAATGTTGGTAAGTAAGCACATACCATTCATTGCATTTGCTCCCTACACTAGATGTTCATTCTTTATTTTGTTAAAGTCCTACTGCAGACTAAGTGAATCAAGGCAATTTTAGATTAAACAGCATCCTGAGCTCATTGTCCAATAAATGGGACAGTCCATTATTAGGGCACTGTATTTAAACCACAGACATGATACTGATTTAAACAATGCTGCGATAGCATTGGAATTGCATGCTCAAATTTCTTTGGACTGTTACCTATTTTTATCTTTAATAATATGCTCATTATTGACAAAGAAAATAACAAGCCTCCCCTATCCCTATCTAATCCCCTAGCCCTATCCCTTGGGAGCTGGGGAGGCCTATCCCTTGAGAGCTGGGGAGGCCTATTGTGTCGATATGTGTCGACACACTTGCGCCTTCCCATCTTTCAAAGACATCCGTGAGGGCTGGTTCGGCGGCCGAGGATCTCAAGAGGCGCAAATATGCAGGTCTCGACAGAGCCTACGTATTTACTCCCATTGGAGTCGAGACCCTAGGTCCGTGGGGTACCGAGGCACTCCGCGTTTTCAAAAAATTATCTGAGCGCCTGGTCGAAGCGACGCGGAACCCGAGAGCTGGTGAGTATCTGGCGCAGCGCATTAGCATTGCCATACAGCGAGGCAATGCAGCCAGCGTCTTGGGGATGCTTCCGACTGATATTGATATGGACCAGTTGAGTTATCTGTAGATTGTTAGGAACAGTCTGCAGTTAGCTCAATTGGAAATACTAGTTTAATTTGTTTATATTATTTGATTGTTACTATCTATATTAATTACAGTGTTTATCTGTGCCAACTAACATAGTTTAAGTAATACTAAATATGATATGGATCTCTGTGTCTAAAATAAAAAGCATTTTATTTATTGCCATACTAGCTGTTCCCTGTGGTTTCAGCTCGTGTTAAATTCAAATTTCACATTTCTAGGGGGATAAAAAGGACTTTTTCCCCCGTAAATCTCACATGGGAATTTGTTGTTTTACCAGATCAAAAGTAGTCTATGTTACTCACCATCCTTTGAAGTAACTCTATGCCAAAAATCAAGTCAATTGGTTGCTTAGTTAGGGCGTGAAGAAAGAACAAACAAACAAACACACTTTGCATTTACAATATTAGTTAGGATTGTAAGCCAAAAAACTCAATTTATATCTTAAAGCGCATATTAAGGCGAGGTGAGCCCAGCACTTGCAAGACGCAAGCAAGAAGCAACACGGTGCGCAGACAGCCGAGCACGATTTTGTAGTTATTTAGGTGGTTTGAAAAATATTTGTATGACATATAAAAATATTTTCTAGTGATGTACTGCGTAATAACGTTTGCAATGTTTTGGTATACAATTTGTGTCATTTTATTCATTTTTCTATTCACAGTGATCATTTAAAGTTTCATTTAGAGGTAACTTTGACATTTTTTTTGATCGGGTGAAATGTCACCTATCGTGTTTTTGTCTAGTGATGCATTAGAAAATATCCTCAACTATAATATGTTTGAATTTCAAAACTATAGGCCTTCTAGTTATTGAGGTACAGACAGTTAAAAATCCCTAAATCCGGGTAACCCAGCCTTAAGTGTAATTATTTGGCGTATTTCTTGACTCACTGGCGCCAGCGACGGCTCGGCTTCATATATTTTATACTGGCGCCGTTGGTTCCTACAGGCAGTGGTGATACGCCCATTCTGTGGAAACAAACTCTTTAAAAACTACCTTTGATTTGCTTTCAGTGTGCCTTGAACCTAAGACACTCATAGTGACATTAATAAATCTGTAATTTTGCCAAGTGCACTGCACTTAACTATTACTTATTTTATCTCAGTGAACTCTGTTCTTTGAGAAATAAATATGTATCTCTAACCATCTTTATTCTGATTTTAGGGAATTCACTATGGAGCTACACATGCTTACATCTTACAAAACACGAAAAAGAAAGATTTAAGATACTCTCAAACATCAACACACCAGTTGGTTACTTCAGAGCATTTCTCAGAGCAGCTTTAAATGAACGATCGCTGGAAAGGTTTGTTGGGAAATAAAATCTGTTTTACCGGTCATTTTAAAAGTTTGTCATTTGGATTAGTCATTGTACTCTAGTTTAAGCCTAAACTGCCTCACTGGTGAGCAAGCACCTTCTGTTTTCTCCAACAGGTACATATTATTTTTAATATATTTCATCTGGATTCTGTAGTTGTTAAAAACTTGACTGTATGAAGTTAAGTTATAATATTTGATTGGCATTTCTCATGAAATCGTATTTTCGCCTCTGTTTCGCACTCTTGATTTTCTATGAGCTAGTTAAGTAGTGTATTTTAGTTTTTATTTATCTATGGTATCTATCTATCTATCTATATATAAAATATGCGGAAAGGGATATTGTATGTATTTATAATTTTAAACTTTTGTTAGATATCTCCATGGTTGGATTGCCCACGGTCTCCTTCTAGAATATTACGACGAAGGCGCGCTGCTCAGGAATCCGGAAGCGTCCAATCTACTCCCCAACATGGCGTCAGGTAATATCAGTTACAAACAAACAACTCTATCAACGACAATGCCTGAACATTTGTTAACATACCTATTTCAGGGTTATCATCTATTTTGTTTGCCTTATCTATCGACAGACCAGAGTTGAATGAACAACAACAAGGAAACCAAGTGTACAAAACAGAACATGTCATTCCTCTACCGTTGCCCGTAAAATCATCGTCTAATTTAAAACGGAAGCCTTTACGCCAAGTTATTTCGTTCGATAAAAATGAACAAAGAAATCCGTTAGGGAGCAAGCATTCCCCAGAAGTCAATGAACAAACAGATGAGTCGATGTGGAAAAGCGCGCCAGCTACCTGCCTCAATTCACCAGATCCGAAGGGTACCTCTCAAATGGCCTCCACCAGTGAACCAAACAGCTCTGAATACAAAGGCTTCAGACATTTCTTTCCAGATAGTGTGAAAAGTATAGACAGTCCATCTCAAATACTCACAAAGTTATCGGAACGCGCCAAAGAAATATTCTCTTCCTCCAATAGCATAGATGTGAATGTGATCAAAGATGACGTATCTGAATTAAGTATTAATAATTTAAAGATATCTGAGAGTGACAGTGAGGACATAGCGGTGAGCATCGACGGCAGCAACTCTTGTTTAGAACTCTGCTTCACTGAGGATGAGGGTGTACCAGACGAGAAGAGTTTCAGTTCTGTTCTAGAAATTAAAGAAAAAGAGTATATCAATTTACAGCTGAAATGTAGCCAAATAGAAGTAGCTAGTAAGGACAAAATACAAAAACTAGAAACGGTTATATTGGATTTAAGCAAGTGCGTTTTTATATCATTTATTTCATACTTATTTGCTTCAGAAAACTGTTTGTAAACTACTTAGCAGTTTTCGTTGAAATAATATTTAAAATATTTTTACAGAGAAAACGATAGATTGAAAGAGCAGCTACGGCATTACATGTCGGCGGTAGAAATGGGTAAAGCTTTAAGAAATAACAATACGGGCTCTGAAAATAACGAAGAAGTTGGTCAGTATGAAAGAAAGTTGGTTCAGGTGAGTTAAGAACGGTGCGGATAGCCTTAGCCCCCATACAAACTTACTTTCCGCTTCATTTCTAAACTATGTCCCCGATCTTATTGAAATTTTCCATACGTAATCGGATGAAAAACAGCTATGTTTGTATTAGTTTTTCAAAAAAACATTTTAATTGAGAGCTTAACTAATTTTGACCACCAAATCGAGTAATTTTCAAGCGATTTTTTATGCATGATAGACACCTTTACTCGAAAATTTGTCGTGTTGCAAACATTCTAAATATATTCAACAATATAAATAATCAAAAATATTTCTTAAATCAATCATTTATTCAAAATTAGTCGGAAAGTACGAAAAATATCTAAATAAAATATACCTAGTATAAAAATGATGCCGACACCGAGCACACAGCCACATGACAGCTTCGTATTTGATGGTTAGACGCGCTTTCTCACTAATAGCGCGCCCCATTTCATACGACGTGAAACAACAACAAATCCGCATGGGCCGATCCATTTCCGTTTGGGGTTCGTAGCCTTCTTAAGCACTCAACACCTAATCCCAATAATCATCCTTGAATCAAAAACCTCCTAAATACTTACATAAGCTTTTATGACAAGTCAATATTAACTACGCTGTTCATTTAATTTGATGTTCTTGGTGTATAGGACTCGCCGTAGCTACAAGGACTGCAAAAACAACATGTGCGTCGTGTTACCAACTTACTATACTTGAAAACCTATAAAAAAGTTTCTGCACGCGGCTTCGCACGGGTTGTTTCCATAGAAACGTTAGTTATTTCTAACCCATGGGAAAAAGTGGCTATATTTTATTCTAGGTCTAAACCTACATACATTTATCTATGAGAAAATTCAGCCCGATCCGCTCAGGAGTTTTCTCGTGGCGAAGTAAAAACATCTAACAATCCAAACTTTCGCATGTATATTATTAGTGTGAGTGAGATAACGTGATAAGTAAATCTAAGAAATAAATCAAGTAAGTATGTCAAGGTTGTCTGGGAAAGATTCGCTCTTGAGCGATAGGAGCGCCAATTGTCGCTTATTCGATAATTTATTATTTTGTAAATTATTTCTAGTGTGCAATAAATATTATCTATCTGAATATTTATTAATTTTTTCTTGTCTGAAATTATCAATTATAATTACAGGTAGCTGAGATGCACGCCGAACTAATGGAATTCAATCAGCATTTGCAGAAGAGGTTACGAGAGTTGGAAAGTGCGTCGCTAGAGTTACTAGAGTATCCCGAATCTAACGTTAAAGCACATATCCCTTGCGCTTTGTTGGTGGGAAAGAAAACGCGTTCCTACCATGTTTACCAAGTAATCAAGTCTTATTTTGTATAATAGTAGATTTTTACAAGGGACTAAACCACCCCATTCAATATACGAGGTTATTATACAGACCGGGTTATACCTAATGGGTGGTTTTGTTCCGAGTGAATAACTTTATTTTTCACTTCGATTGCGAGAAAATAAAACAATCAAAACTTACCTTCACTAAAGTGCAATATTTTACTGAAGGCACGTTTTAATTGTTACTATTTTCAATTTTCTACTTCACGAATTTGTCGTAAGTCTTTATGCTGGTCTTTAAATATATTTCACGTGATTCCAACGCCGACAAATAGAATCATATTAATTCGCCCTTCTGTCCATTTGCATATAATTAACTAAGTTTTCGCTTAATGACATTTTCAATTAATTAAGCCACTTTCACCTTCAGTTTAATTTGTAGTAAGTTTTTCGGGATAAAAAATAGCCTATATGTTATTCCAGGTACCAAACTATACCCATACCTCAGCCCAATCGGTTCAGTAGTTTTTGCGTGAAAGAGTAACAAATATCCGTACATCCATCCATACAAACTTTGACATTTATAATATTAGTAGGATTGAGAACGTAGGTTACTGTTTTTAAGTGATTAATCAAAAGCATTATCTATCTCTAAACTATTATTATCTACATCATTGTTTTTACTGTTGAAATGTATTTTCCAGATATTCCTCAAAATTGGCGCTGATGAATGGAATGTGTACCACAGATATGCAAAGTTTCACGAGCTTCACACGCAACTTAAAAAGTGTCACCCTGATATTGCAACTTACAAGTTTCCGCCTAAGAAAACATTACGGAAAAGAGTAAGTTTGGTCAGAACAGTCCAATAACTTACTGCAAAGAAAAACTACAGTCCAATTGAATATAGTTATCTTATCAAATGTTATCTTGGAAAAACTAAAAAAAAAAGGAAATGGCTTACTGGTCAGCCAAGACGTGTACTTAACACAAAACTAAAGGAAATAAAACTAACGTAAGACAAGGCAATATGGCTAATAAACTAATAACGCTATCGCCTGTTCATTTATAAAATGAACATCGTAACAAAAAACAATCGTATATTTTAAAAAGTTATTCAGTTAATACCCTTTCCAACAATATTATGCTGCATGACATAACAAATTATTCATTAGGTGGTCAAAAACTCAGGGATACTTGTATGCTAGTCATGCATGATTGAGCAGACATGTTTTGTTCTTTAAAATGAATATAAATCACAAAATTTGCTCAAATTGGCCGCTTTTTCATATAAAGAACGGAACAGATAGCCTTAGCCCCCATACAAACGTTATGTTCCGCTTCATTTGGAAACTATGTCCTCGATCTTATTGAAATTTTCCATACGTAATCGGATGAAAAATAGTCATTTAGACTCTTTAAAATAGAGCGAAACTAATTTTGACCACCAAATCGAGTCAATTTCAAGCGATTACGTCGCACGTTTTCGTGACCATTAGTGGAAGAAGTGAAAAATTCATTTAGTTTTTACCTGATCAGTTTTGCCTACATCTACTAAGTAAAACATTTTCATTATGATTGATTTCATTGCGCTGTTTGTGAAATGTCGAACAAATAAAGTTACCCTGTGTTTCAGGACGCCCATCTAGTGGAACAACGTCGCTTGGCCCTGCAAGCCTACTTGCGACACATTCTGCTTGTTTTGCCAGAACTCAGGGAATGCACCAGTCGGGCCCAGCTCATCACATTGTTGCCTTTCTTCGGGTGAGTTCAGGCGTAAAGTAAAACAGATCTTCATCCTTGGGACAAATGTTTTTTACGATCTGCAAATATTTGTTTCGGGTGTTCTGGGTATTTTCTTTGTATAATAAAAAATATCTATCTAATGTTTATCAGTTATCTAGTAGATGCCCATTACATAACCTCTGCTTAGCTTGGGGTTAGACGAAGCTGTGTGGATTGTCCAGCATTATTTATATTTAATGAATTTTTACAGATAGTTTGCTTCGAACGGGCTTTGTGCTTTCGGTTTGTCCTATTCACCAGACGAGAGATAAATCTCATCTGTGTATGTATATAACAAAGTCGTGTGAGTTACACCACTTATAACTCAAGGACGGCTGGACCGATTTTAATGATCTTTGATTTGTTGAATTTGTCTCCGTCCTGAATAGGAGAATAAGTGAATAACAATAAAATAGGGTTCCGCAAAACTAAAGTTCTATGCTGCCGAAGCCGCGGGCACAGCTAGTAATTAAATACATCACACAACATCATTAAATTTAAATTCAGATCGTTTGTGGTCATAAATCACATCCTACAAATAAAATAAGTTCAAAAAACTTGTTGTTACACCAATTGAATGATGAGGCATCTTGCACCAAGTTAAGCAGAGCTTGCTATTACCGATAAACTAGATAGATATTTTTTATTACAATAAAAATCACCTAGAACGCGTGTAACAAAAATTTGCCTCAGACAGAAATCCTGCGTCGCAGGCGGACCTTCGCCCGGCGCACCACAGCGTTCGTCAAATATGGAATTCGTCTGTCACATCCACAGACTGGTCGCTTCCCTTGCCGTCCCCAATCGTTGTCCGGAATAGGGGCCCAGGGTCTGTCACATCCACAGACTGGTCGCTTCCCTTGCCGTCCCCAATCGTTGTCCAGAATAGGGGCCCAGGGGAGGCCCTGTAATCGAGGGATTACACTAATGTTTGAGCACATAATCGAAACATAGTTCACCATTCTTTTTTCATTAGGAAGAGATGCCAATTATGTAGCTTTCTCTTATCTTTCGTCCCACTTTGAGCGAGAATAGGCAAATAAATAATATTTAGTAGTCGTGTAGATAAAGATTGGGACTGAATAATACTGAATATGTCATGCTGTTCCACTTAGTCGTTTATCGTATGTGTCAAATGTGATCTTGGCGGGTCACACTGAGCTCCATTACCTAAACAAGTACGCTGTATAATGGAGCTCAGCGACTACACGACTTTTACCTAATTTAAAGTAGTCTCGCTCGACACACTATTAATCCCACATTTTATTGTCTTTTTAGGACTTCGTCTACAAGTACAGAAAATGGGCTCTCGCAGTCGTTAAGCAGACAGCAGTCTATGGATTCAATTTCAACATACAACGCACTGTAGTCAAAGTATTGTACAATTTGTACGCAATTCTTACAACATAATGGACATTACCTACAAGTTAGTTGTATATAATGTTTAGACCACGTTAGTATCTTTCCTTTATCTTTAAGTAGCATTTCTATAGATTCTTCGAAGATTATAATCGAAAGCAAGATTGCTAAAAAGTTATGCATACATACATAAAACCCAACAAAATAAATATTAATAATTCTGGACAATCCACACAGCATCATTTAGCCCCCAGCTAAGCAGAGCTTGTGTTATGGGTACTAGATGACTGATATACTTAATTAATATAATACTTACATAGATAGATATTATTATCATACATAGAAAATACCCAGAATACCCGGAACAAATATTTGCAGATCATACAAACATTTGTCCCAAGGTTGGAATAGAACCCGCAATCTCCTGCGTCGCAGGCGGACCTTCGCTCGCCGCGCCACATCGGTCGTCAAATGTATGTGAAATTCTCAGTGTTCCTAAATTTTATATGCTATTGCCACCTGCTTCTACTGTGGCTATAGTTAGCCCAAAACATAATGAACTCATTGACTGTTATAGCCAGATTACTATAGCCAATAAACATACCATCAGGTTTTCAAAACCATACAACGAATTATTATTACATCTTAATGACATATAAGGAAAAATGTGATCCTTAAGATCTTTCTTTGTCGATGAAACTTACGTAGTATTATCTAAAAAAATAGGGCATAGAAATAATAATTTAATGCAATTTTGTTATATTTCTCTGTGTAGATAAAAGAAGAGCAAAGCTTTAAACTTAATAGACATCATAGGCTCATAGCTGTAATAGTTTGTAATGCTAGTAGTATAATAGTAAAACTGGACGTTGTTAAGCAGAAAGGACTCTATCCACAAAATGTAAAGTTGGAGATATTGAAGATTTCAGTTCACACAATTTGACGCATTTTTCTAGTTAGAAAAATATGGGTTTGAGTCGTTTTTGCTAAATAGGTTTTCGTTTAGGTACCGTTTAATTTATATTTCTCTGAAAAGACCTAAAAACAAAAACTATCTGCAATTTTAAGACAAGTTATGCAAATTATGATATTGTTAATACCTATCCCTATAATTTTCATCACCCAGTTCCATCTACGTCATCAGCAATATTATTTCCCGTTTTTTGATGACTTTTTCAATGACTTTGCATTCGGAGATTGATTTTTGAAATTACTGACAGGCCCATCAAAATATTAGTATTACATAGTACATGCTTTACGACGTATTTTTCAAGTTATTGATGAAAAATTGGCGGTTTAGCTGAACATAGATCAGACTAGTTCTCTATACGTTTTAACTGAAGCGACTGAGGTGGTTATAGACAATTCTACTGTATTGAATCTAGAACTGCTTCTTTGAATTTTAATTTAAAAAAAAACGATCAATGCATACTGGGTTATAATCAGGGATCGGAATAGGTAGAGTTTTTAAGTACCTACTGACGTCAAATATACTACTACGAAATCTTAATATGGATATGCCTTTAAATTCCGGGAATGTATACTTTGGAAACACTTATTGTAAGTAGGTAGTTCTTATTTTTTCATCCCATTAAATATAAGTTAAAAATCATTGATCTTCACCAAAATAAAAAGTTCCTGCCCGGTACATAAGTAATATCGGTAAAAAATCTAAGTTGCTGCTTCACAGCGTGTACAGTTTGTAGATTTTATTTTTCTTTCATATTGCTATCGCTACTGACGAATTGTGGTTGCTTTAGTAATAAAAAGTAAAATAAGTTACGTTGTAAAAAGTGACATGGGCGGCGCGACAAGAGAGACTTAGATAAAAGTGACAATGACAGATTTATTGTCTTTGAAAGAAAATTTCAAGTTCATAATCTAACAAAGCTACAAGGCGTAGGTATGTTGCGGGTGAGGGGTAAGTCAGGTGGGGGGGAGGGTGGATACATTTTTTGTTCATTCGTCTGCTTTGGTCTGTTGAGTGTGCGCGCAATTACTTTCTTAAGGTCACTCCTTAAGAAAGTAATTGCGCGCAATTACTTTCTTAAGGAGTGAATCTGTACGACTCTTGCTACGCTTTTTGGATTGAATCTGTGTTTCCTGACAGTTTTGGTTTAATGGACTGAAACTGCTGTTAAGTTTGATAGTTTAGCGATTTTTTTTAAATTTGCTCATGGTTGCTTTTCTGTCACTGTGGCCATGGTAGACTTTTGTAATCGCCGCTTTATGTGTTCACCCTTGAAAACTGCTGCGCTTATAATTCGCCACCTACCCTTCCGGAAACCAGGCAGAACGGAAGGTATTTTTTGGGGGTCTCGTAGTTCGTCTGGCCTGAGCACTTGAGCAGGTGCTTACCCAGATGAGTGCTATGTTTTTGCATCAGTGCTCCGGACTCTTCTAGCAGATGGAAGGGTGTTTCCTCCGCCTCCTCACAGAATCTGCAGAATTTTGTGTCGTATAATAGCCCTTAATTGAACATGTGCTTGCTAAGGCGCCAGTGTTCAGTTAAGGCTCTTATCATAATGCGAAGATTGTCTCTGCTTGGCGCTAGGATCTGGTTGGTGAACTGTTATCGTAGGCTTTGATCAGTGATTTTAAATGATTCTTACCCGTAGAATTTTTCCAGAGCTTGGTCTATTCCTCGTAGCAGTAATTCAAAAGGATTCTTTGACGAGGATTTTGGGTATGCCACTAAACGGCTTGGGGCCAAACTAAGTTCCCTTGGCCCCGGAACGCGTGAGTTTGTCAGCACACTCATTACCGTTGATTCCCGCGTGACCGAACAACTATATTCTTCGAGCACAGAGCGTCCAGGCGTGACAGACAGTCCTCGAATATACTGGACGTGATTATCTTCGAATCCAGTGTTAGGAGGGCAGTCTGGCTGTCAGACTGCCCTCCTAACACTCAGAGTTGATAAATATAGTTTGGTTGGTGTATCACTTTTGCATATTTATATTAGCACATTCGAGAATGGCAAATACTTCTGCTTGGAAGATGGATGCGTAGTTACCCAGGTTAGTGCTGTTGCCAAACCTGGGTCGCTCTCCATTCACTCCACACACCTAATTTGGAGCAATCCGTGTATCAGTTTAGGCTCTCGTCCTCTCGAGAGTAGTTGGCTGTCGGACCAGTCTTCTCTGGAACACAGTTCCACTATATAATGTTTTTCAAACACGTGTCGTGGGAGATTGGGTCACCTCATGATGGGTGATTCCAGAGTTCTCAGTTTCTTCGGCCCAGGGTGCTGGCCCTATACATGCTGGTCTTTGCCTCCTTCCCTATGTTCATATGAAGCGAAGGTAGTCCCAAGAATGCATTCAGTGCCAGCCAAAGGGACGTGGACATTGCTCCCGTGGCCATAAGGCAGGCAGTCCTTTGCAGGCTGCTTGGATTGATGATTGCAGCAGACTGAAGGGCCTTGTCGTACCATACCATGGAGGTGTATGTAATTATTGGCCTCACAATGATAGTGTACAGCCACAGGGCAATTCTGGGTTTGACACCCAAATTGCTGCCCATTATTCTAACGCTGGCTCCTAGTACTAAACTTTTTAACAAGACGTTGGCTAGGTGTGTGTTCCACGTCAGTTTTTGGTAGATTGTAACGGCCAAGTATTTTACTTCTGTGGAAAAGTTATAATACTGTTAAGTTTAGGCTTTACGAGCTTGCCTTCGCTTATTTGTGAATGGTATAATTACAGTTTTATCAGCGTTGACTGAGAGTTCACTGTTGCTGCATCAGTGACTGACAGTGTTGAGAGCTCACTGCATGATGCCAAAGATGGTGGATTGACAGAATCCTCGCACGACGATCACAAGGTCATCTGTATATCCTTGCACATCAATGTGAAGGTCAACCAATCCACAGAGGAGCTGATCCACTGCCACAAAATAGGCGATAGGGCTTTGTCTTAGGGACAGCCCCTGGCGGTGGATATCTTAATGGTTGATTGGCGAAGGGCTAATATTGCTCCTCTATGCGTTAGCATGTCAAATCCTGTACCCATCTGGTGGTGGTCGAGTCGACATATTTGATTAGTTTTACCTTTAGAGAGCAGTTTAGGAAGTTGAGGCGGACTTTTCGTGTTGAATAACATCAATCACGGTTTTTATTTAAGGATATATATAGTTATTAGAATGATCTCGACTACACGCTAAATTTCATTGTAATATGAATACTACAAACTATTGTTTTCTCCGTAAAATATAAAGTAAATCATAAGAAATATACAAATTTGTTATAAAAAGAAGTCGTTACATTTGTAGACGCCATTTTGTTTATTTTTACTCGTACTAAATATATTAAACCTTTCTTAACATAAAGTCTACATGAAACAAAACCTTTTGGTTTTTATGACGTAACCGTTTATTTTATGAAAATTTTTGTTTGTTTAAATAGAGGTTTACCCACCGGCTGGAGGAATTCCAAGTAGCCCCGTATTTTTTGATTACCTAGTTGTGTTAAACATACGAATAAAAAGTTCTAGAAATAATTATAATCCGGAATTTTGTTGAAGACATTTACATGAATTCCCGATCCCAGGATTAAAAGATATCCATGTTAAGATTTCGTAGGTCATGTGACGTCATTTGGTACTTAAAAACTCTACCTATTCCGATCCCTGGTTATAATAGTTCTTTGCAAAAATATATCCCTATTTGTGGCTTGGGCCCCGCATCCAGAAAACTACCTTAGTCGTAATCAATCCCGGAACTTTATTCATATGTTATAGAACCACTCTTCAGGGCCTCATTTGTGCAATAAACCTCTCTTTGGCCAAAGTGTAGATTGAGTCCTTTCTGCTTTACAACGTCCAACTGATCCGACGGCAATATCAACATAAATGTAGTACAAATAAGAAACCTACACGAAGTGAGATTTAAAATTATTATTATAGTAAAAGACAAAATAATACTGTAAATAGGCCAAGGAGGCACAGTAGTGGTACTACCTACCTATGAGTAAAAATATTTTGTACTTTTGTTATATATCTAGAGTTAAGAGAATGTTATTTTCTTTGAAATCTATTCAGCATCTTACAACATACGGGAGATAGGGATCATTGGGCAGTAGGGTCGGGAGGTACGGACATCCCCTCTTAATTGCATAACGGTCGTAATTTTTTTCTTGTCTTTTGTGTTTGGTAGAGTAATGGTCATTAAAAACACTGCTCAACCATAAACTATTGGTCATCTAATTGAATTATCAATGTTACAAGCCTATTGTGATTTGAGGTTCGTCAAAATTAATATTTTGTCAAGATTTCAGATAAAAAACCAAAATGAAGAACCGACAAGATATGTGTATCGGTCTATTTCCATTCCGTTGCATATTTATCAAAGTCTCAATAAATCTGTGAATAAAAATTTTGGAGATATTAATAAATAACATTTATATGATTTATTATCTAAAAAAGTGCCCAATAATCTCCTACTTTCTTGTAGTTTTGCTAACTTTTTTGTTGATTTTGATTTATATGATCCAATTGTGATATAATTTATGAAGATAAGTATATCTTGAAAATTGCTTAACGTTTTAGATAATTAAATAGAATGCCAACAATGAAATTATGCTGAATTCAATCTGTAAATGTATGACATATTTATTTTTAAATTAACTTGGTTATTACATTTCATAATAAATTACTTTCAGAAAACACTTTATTTTAATCACTTCACGAATTCTTTCATAAGATCATCTACAATAATATTTCTCTATCAAAATTTTCCATTTCTAATTTTTTTCTTGTATTATACCTACTTATTATCTTTATTTGGCAACAATCTCGCTTGATGGAAGGTGACTATGTGGCCGACGGTGTATCACGAAGGTCTAGAAGACACCTATTCACTCTTGTCTTGAAGAGACCCAGATTGTATTTGGCTGGAAAATAGAAGCAGGCAGCGAGTTCCATTCCTAAGCGGTAGGAATGAAAGGTGGAGGGAAACCACTTAGTACGAGTGGATGGTATAACCACCAGATAAGGATGGTATATTGTGCCGTCCGTCTGCTTGTCCTGGAGTGGAAGGGAGATGGTTGGTTCAGATCATGAAGTTGGGGGGGGGTTGAGAATGGATGCAGTGGTATTCACCCTGGAGTCTCTATTCACCCCGTTTTACCGGGTACTATACGGATTTGTATATTTTATGCTAGCAAAATTGGTTTTGGCAATCCAAGACTGAGCCATGCGACAAGTTTTTTAAAAATTCACGAGTGCCACTAGTAAGAACTAACTAAGCATTATAACTAAGTATAGCATTATCGTAAAACTTTAAAGATTATTTTCAAAATATTCATTATTACGAAAAAGTATATCGTTCCAGTATTCTCGTTATGAAACTGGAAAAAAAGTCTTGTCTGATAACAGGTTATGAACAGTGAAAAGATTTCCTAATACATAACCAGTTATTATGAAATGTAACGAACGACCGAAAACGGACTATGCCTCCTTTATTTTACTAGCTTGAGAGCGCCGCTACGAACGCTTTAGATATTCTACTAGGAGGAGAATCCTAATAGAATAGGCCCTCAACCTATTGTTATTATTACTGTCATGGACGGACGGAACTAACATGTGAGAATGTGGGATGAGGATTAAGAAATAAAAATACACTATAGCAAATTAAATTCATAATTTTATTTTTATAATAAATAAAAATCAAGAAAACACTCTTTTTGAGAGTCTCCTGTATATTAAATACATCATACAAAAGATGTCAATACAAACTAAATCACTTGGTGCAAAGGCAAGCCTGCCGGTTTGGGGTTGGCCCGAGCGCGTGGCCGCTAGCCTAGGGTAGGGCGCCGGCACGTGCCCGAGCTCGGACCTAACTATGCAACAGGCGAGTGGAAACCGAGGATAGCCTCTTTAAACTACCTACACTTTAACAAAACAACTAGACTTAAAGTTAACAAAGATACAATGTGTGCTTTCCCCATGGAATGCATCTTTGCAGACATCTCTTTAGAATGAAAATATAATGTATTTGATCATGATTTTAAAACAAAGTATATAGAGGTATGTAAAAAAAGCGTATAACACTTTAAAAGTGAACAAAAACTAAGTAATTTAGATGAAATACATACAAAAAATAGAAATTTAATTGAAGAGTCTTAACTAAAGTGAGAAATAATTTACTAAAAAACTTTACATCTAAGATAATGTATTGTGTAACACGTAGAAGGAGCTTTGGAACCATTGAGTAATTTGGAGCTAAAATTTAATTTCAGCAGGTAGGTAATCTCGAAAAGTAAATCTAATAAAAATTGTGATTTATCTTTGGTGTTGTGGACATGTCTTGTCGTGAAGTATGTATGCCATAGTTCCATAACTCCTCGTAGAAGCAGTCTCCCGACTGCGATCCGAAGTGATTATTTCGTAAGTACTTACTTAAGTTACAGATCTACTACAAAGCCGGTACATCTTAAAAGCAAAAAGAGAACACAAACCAATTATAATTTTGAAGTTCAATTTTCAAAGGATACATTTTCAAACTGGCAATTGGATTTCAAAGATTTTATTAGATTATATATTAAGCCACTGCCGTCTTTACGAACTAATTTACATTAAATAGAGCCGATATCGTACTTATGACTAAAGATACTACAGAGACGTGGTTACTTAACGTGAAAACTAAAACAATTAGCTAAAGAACAATCACAGCTCTAAAGAGAACGTGAAGTAACGCACAGAAAGAGCTAAGCAAAGGTGATATGAATGATAACCTACCCATAAAGTTAAATTAGCAATTCTGAGTGAAGTTCATCGTTTCGAACGCATTACAATATTTAACACTAATTAAAGTCAATACTTAAAATTCAGAGTAAAAATTTATTGAATGATGCTTAGTTGAAAGAGATTTTCATATTCCATTGATAAATATAAAAATCGCCCACTAAGTCGTGTTGTGAATACGTCTGGCGCAAGCCGTGCCTCGAGGCAGAGAACTTGCTACGTCAGCAAGTCGCCCAGGCACTCACGCATAGCAAACCACTCACCGCACTGTGTGATAACTATTGCCATCCTATTAATATTTATGTGCTTTTGTTATCACCCATGACACCCCGTGATGAACACCTATACTTTGTTATCTAAATAAATGCTCGTATGCCGGCATATCAACGCTTATCACATATAAAAATATATATTAATAAGAAGCTTAACTACACTACACATTGAAGATGCACACTGCAATGCATTTGCCACCACACGAAAAATATACTATAACGCGACCATAACATTAATTTATTATTTTTTTATTTTTTTAGATTTTATTTGTGCGGTAGCATATGCAAGTCTGAAAATAACTCGCAGCGTATTTTTCTTAAAGATAATGACATATTGCATCTTGAAGCCTTTGATTCTTATCCCAGAGGAATGAAATGGAGGCGTAAGTACTTGGTGGCCTCAAGCACGTATTGGTAACTGGCTCGGTATTTTTGTACTGAATAATGTCCTTATTACACCTCTTTTCTCCATTTTCATTCCCGTGAAGATAACAAATCACTAATTTATAGAACATTCAATTCAAACAAATGCATGTGTAATTAATTAGGTGTCTAATACTTTAGGTCATTTCATAAAAATATTTTTATCTGATTTCTAAAACATCAGTTTGTCTGCTCACTAAAATTATATTTAACGAGTACCTGACGATAACCGACAACGAATTAATATTAAACTTGGCCTACTAATTAAGCGAAAGCTATTGTTTTCAAATCGTGTGCAATTGATGTTTTTTGTATGATAGCTCGAGAGATAGGTAAGCCTATTAAAATCTACAATATTTTTTTATTTGCTGCTTAATTAGGCTTTAAACACATTTACTGGATATATTTTCAAAGAATGATTTCGCTGTCCATGTTAGGTACATCTATGAATTCATTTAAATCTTAAATGGAAATCTCTTCAACTCTCATCTGTAATGAAAAAGAAACGCAGGCGTTAGAGAAAACATTGAATTTCATCATCATCTTGATCCACAACTGGATATAGGCCTGCGAACTCTGGTATCACTCTTAGAGCGCGCGCCCACGTCGACTTTTTGAAGCGATGAAAACGCGCGATGTTATACGCGCTACAGAATCGCGACTGTATCGATGAAAGCGCGCGACCGTCTCAGACGACTTCGGGGGAACGAGCGCGGCGAGGGGTGCGCGAGCGCCTCTCTCCACTCTTGGAAAGACTACTGTAGCGCGTTTAGCAGTCTCGCGTTTGCATCGCTACAAAAAGTAGCCGTGGGCGCGCGCTTCTTCGCGTGGTTCTTGCACTAGTCTCATCCAGGTCGAACCTGGATGCGATGCATTACACTTTATACCTGTCACACGGGTAGTGGCTTTACTCGGATCTAGATTTCAAGATATTTTGTGTAAACATGGGGTACAAAACCGAAAAAATATCGGGGAATAGTAGATTATGCAAATGGCGTTGAATTCTAGATTATTCTAGTACAAAGCAAGTGATTATACATACACCTATTGGCTAAAAAAGGTCAAGGTTTTACTATATTTAAACAAATTGAATTAGATTTCTTAGTGTGGGTTTCCTTCGCCAATATTTCCATACATATTTTAAGGATCAAAATATGCGTGAAATCTTTTACCAAGGAGATCCGTACAATCTTTCTCCGGTCTTCTTCGAAATTCGAACTAGGTGGTTCTTAGGCGAAATAAAAAAGTAATGCCATGATACACGTTACCAAACTTTTTTCACACATAAAGGTGCGTCCATATTAGTGACATTTCGCCGAACCGAACACCGTGACCGACAACGCCGCGTGTCTGTACCGATAGTGTGGACGGGATTTGTAACGCTTACAAATGTAACGATCGGTTATCCGTCTCATACTCCCATATAAAATATCGATCTATGAAAGTACGCCCTTATATTGTACGTACTGCCAGTCACAAATGTGGACGGTGTTTTGATTTTGTCATGATCAAATGACAAGAGTCACCGGCCGATCCATCCGAAGTCGGTCTTTTTCAAAGGAGGTCTGGAACTGTCTCGGTGTGCGGGAGACGTCCACACAGCCATTTTTGTCGTACAAGCCCGCGTGTCATCGCGCTGGTACCTATACGGGATTGATGGATCGGGCAAATGTATGTCGTGACAAAAAAACACCCGCTGCCCCGCCACCCACACCTGCAAAATGGCATCGATCGCTAGTTCGACCGTGCACCGTTCACCAGCACCGGAGTGCGATCCGATGCAAACCTCCACCCGTCCACACTATCCGTAACAAGTCCGCGGCGATGAAGTCACGGTGTTCGTTTCGGCGAAATGTCACTAATGTGGATGCACCTTAAAGTGTGAATAGAAGAGTATTCTCCATGTGCATAAGACATTGCTTTATACACTCGGCATAACAGGTCATCAGAACAAATCGCAGAAGTTCGAAACCATTTTTGATGTCGACGGATTTTATTCAACATTCCATTTTTCTCTTATCAGTTTTAGAATTCGAATATGTGACTTGTTCACTGCGCATAATTATACGTTGTTGAAATGTTTATTTTTAGTGGTTACTTACCTTGCTAATATTTTTTGTAACTATTTCATACATAAGTTTTTTCCAAAAAATATCTTGTTTTCAAAAACTGAGTATAGTCTGATCGTGAGGCGTGACTAGGTCTACTTACATTAATTGAAGATAGGTAAGTAGTTGAAAAGGAACATTTTATTTATTTTTGTTAGAGGTTTTGAAACAAGATTGAATCTAATAAGACATACCTCGTGCGCCAACAATGATGGATTTCCGTTTGATATCCTGCGCAGGAGCGGGCCGCACGACGCCCGGCGCTCCGGCGCCCACGATGTGACCACCACCAGCCCGGATCGGCTTAGCTGTAATAAAGAAACAACTAAATCGAAGGCGGTTCATCCGTTTGATAGCTTAAATATCCATCTTCGTCGGATCGAGCATAATCAGTGGATCGAAATCGGATGATTCCGATGAGGAACACGAGGCGCATAAATATTCGAATTACAATTTACAATAGCTTTATTAAATCTATGCAATTTCTATTATACTTTAGTCCTAGTTCAGAAGTAAATGGCATAAAACTGATTTTAAGCAACGGAAGCAACTTTCAAACAGAAATATTGGGCATGTTTCGTCCTGTTTGGTTTTTGGGTCTTTATGGGATGTTTCAACTCTGTGCAGCAACTTTTCACATCAATCACATACTGCGCTTTTGTGCCGTATTTCAATTACAACGACATAGCATATGATTCTATGTGATTCGATTATTCGTGTGTTTTGGGTTTTGGGTTCTTGGCACTTGGAGAATTTAATTTTCTACGCTTACTTATCTGTCCTATACGACCGATCCACTTGCGGAGGTTAAAACAATATTTCACTGTAGGAATGCTTACCGATTTGTGCCTGAGGCCCACGTCGAGCAAGGTTCTTAGCGCGCACCGCCTCCTTGATCCTGTCAACCTCGAACTGATATCTCTTGCGATCGCGCATAGCACCATCCTTTGCTTCCTGTAACATTACAATATCATTTGTAGTACCTTACCTAAGTTTATACAATGCGTGAAAGATTGTACACGCATAAAATAACGTCCTCTTACCGAATTTCAACCAAAGAGAGGAGTCTCAACGGAGACTAGCCATGTGCGTGGAACACAGTATAGTGTGTGCACAAACTAAGGTAAACTCTCACGATCCGATAAGACAGATATTTACAGACGCAAGTGTTTTGTTGTGATATGTGTTCTGTATTTTTCCCACCCATCCCACAGATAATCCGCCTGCTAAGCGCGATATATATGTCTACTGACGAGGTTGTGATAAAGTGTCTCTCGACATTTTAGTGCATGATAGTGTACCTTGAGTGCGGTTTCGAGTGCCTTTACGCGCTCCATGGTAGCGCGGAGGCGTTTCTCGAGTTTGGGCACCTCGCAGCGGAGATCGGCATTGTCGCGAACCAACTGCTTGTGCACCTTCGTGAGTTGTTCGAGATTGTTCTCCAAGAACGAGATCTTCTGTTTCTGAGCGAGTGAGCCGCCCTCTTCCTCGGCACCTTCTTCAGAGTTGTTGGATTTCTTTATCCTTGCCTATGGAAAAGCAAAAGTTAATTTATGTTTACAAAACACTTTCAATATTAATTCAAATAAGTCGTAGCGGCAGCGGTCGCAGCGCAAGAATACAACTTTATTAGTGCTGACAAACATGCTGATTATTTCCCCTGTTTGGGGGAGGCTTGTTCAGCAGAGGATTTATATAAATGTGATGATGGCGAATTGACTAACTAGGGTAGCCGAGTCGACTAGGTGCTTCGAATTACTATTATTATTACCTGTAAGTCCTGCACGAAGAGTTTGCGCAGATTGTGCAATGTCTGCAACTCCTTGGCAACTGTATCTTCCAAGCCTTTGAGATCAGCCCGCGCTTGCTCACGCCGCTCCACGCTTTGACTGTGGGAAACAATAACAGTTCAGTGAATAAAAGTCAGTAATCGTATAGTGAATAAATATATTGTTCAGTGAATAAATGAGAAGTAAAAAATTAGAGTAGAATCTACAGGATTACCTGTGAATATAGGAGAACTATCTTTCGCCCAGCACGCACCCCATCCATATACATGTCCGCTCCAAAATTTAGGCCCATTAGTAATCCGATTATTGCCAACCCTCGGCAGAATGAATATGAATGGGATACGTGCGGAATAAAATGACAACTCAAAAATAAAAAGCGGAAGGCATTACAAGATTTTCCACTACAGCTACTTCGTACTTACATCGACTATTACAACAAATACAGTTCTGTCGCATCGTTTTGGAGCAATTTAATCTGTAGTTTTAGAAATAATAAAAAAAATAAAGGAATGTTTCACTTCAAGGATTAAATTGCGAAAACGAGGACTCGTGGCAATTTCTAAATTTCGTGCAAATAATTAGGTATTACTTGATCTGCAAATAATTAAATTTGCATATCCTCAAACATTTCGAGGCGACATCACTCTTCGGCATATCGAGTGCATACTATGGGAAGAGACATGGACACTAGGAATAGAGAATGCGAATAAATGCATTGTGATTACGTGGAATGATATAAAAACTAACATGCAAATGCAGACATACAATAAAGATAAATGCAAGTTTTGGAATTGCTAAGCACTATTTGATCCCTACGAAGCTATTCTCTTTATACATATTAAATTCTACAAAATGGTTCCATTTCTCCTACTTTTCTTAAATAGTCTAAACTTACATATTAGTAATACTACACTATCACTAAAATACTTAAGTTCCACTAGCCCGAGCAAATAAGTACATTATTCGTTATAGTTCTGACTGACAAATGAGTTAAAAACTATTTAGTGTAAAAAAATATTTTGATAAAAATACTTTTACTGACTCTCTATACATAAATTTAAGTTTATTTACAGCCATATAGTTATGTACAGAATCAATTTAACAAGGGTACATTGAAGCATTTTAACACCATGATTTAACTTTGTGCAAGCTTTTCTAGCTTTTGTTAGGCTTCATAACTAGTTTGTTCTCAGTAAGCAGTTTTCTTACATAGGTTTACGCAATATTTGATTTACAACGAAATAACAAGGCAGTGGTATTAATATACACAACTCAAATGCACCAAAGAATTTCATTTTAAAATTTAACGAGGTCAAAACACGCCTAACGATTATTATTAATTACCTAAGTCCATTATTTGTGATTGTAAAATGGTTATAAAGGACCATCGTGTAAAAAAATGGTTTAATTAACTAATTCTACAATTCAGGATAGTTTCAAACATGATCACAACATGCTAATAAATATCCTACTACTAATTCCGTAAAGGAAAAGAGTAAATTGTTAAACTTACTAATCTAGCAGGGATAAATATGTACTGAATCGACTAGAATTACGGTTACCATAACCAAAATATAATCACGCAAAAGTAATAAGGCCAAATGAATAAAACATCACTGACTTACATCGCTTTGTAAGAAGATTCGTACATATTATTATTGCTAAATCGACTAGAATCACGGTAACCAAAGCTAAAGCATATATTACGCAAAAGTAATAAGGCCAAATGAATAGACACAACTGACTTACATTGCTTTGTAAGAAGATTTGTACATATTATTGCAACATAAAAGAAATATAAGTCAGTCGTAAATAATTGCAAGCATCAAGGTCGCATTACTAATATTCTATGGATATCTCTTCACCCACATTTTGGGGAATATGGTCAATGATGATCAGTAAATTGAAAAGGCACTGCAACTCATATTGTCTTGTGTGTGAGAGATCCATGTCATATCACAGAATAAAATCAAAACTAAACCAAAATGACTATTTGGGGGTAACGATGGGTGAGTAGGATCATCGTGACTGATATAATAAGATGTAACTGGAGGGGATGGATGTTGCAGGAATGTCGGGTAGGGGATTTGGGAATTGCCGAGAGCGACTTTTCCTCTAGGGCCATGGCCTTTTCGAAGCCGAATCCAAAGCCTAGTTTACTTTTGGGGGATATGATGTAATCTTTGTATTCGACATCGTCTTTGAGCAGCATTTGCTGATTGGCCGACTCTTTCTCGGCCTTGTCTAGGTGCCGGCGGGGCGAGCGAGACACTAACATGAGCTCCTTGAGTTTGGCAGACTTGTCCGCCTCTTCGCGCTTCAGTTTCTCGTAGTCGTCTTGGAGCTGTTGGCGCGCCAATGTCAGCTCCTGGTATGTACTGCGAACAAAATAGTCCAATAAACAAGCAGAACAAAATAAACATAGATGATGAAAGGTAAATATTTAGCCAAGGAGTTGTAATATTTACACTAAGACCAAGTGGTATTTTGGCATCAGCTACAAGTGGGGCAAGAGTTTATTTATGTAGTTGTAAAAATTGAATGAACTCTCGGACATTGACCTCATTATTCAAACCAACCTAGCAGATAGAGATTTTTCTATTGGCATGTTTTAGTGCAGTCAGTGGAATATCGCTGACACATAGTTTGTATGGTTTATTTACACAAAACCGCTGGTCCACTGCCGTGCACAGCGTGTGCCGCAGTGAGGCGGTGGCTTGAGCATATGTCGCAGCTGGGACAGGCAGTGACTGATTCTTTATAGTGTGGAGTTTGCGGAGCCACGGCCGGAGACTAGTTGAGTAGTGAGTACATACTCCTTGAGCTCCTGGTGCTGCCGCTGCAAGGCCGCCAGCTCGTCCCTAAGCGCGGAGAGCTGCGTGGCGTGTGCAGAGCGTAGTTGTTCCAGTTGCGCCTCCAGCGCGCCACGAACTTGCGTGTCTGCCCGCTCCTCTGCTGCCGCTTGTTGTACGCGCTCGGCCGCCTAGGAAATAGTACAAAGGTCAAATTCTTCCACCAACCCTTCAACAACATCAACAGCCTATAACCATCCATTGCTACTTAAGCCTCCTCTGATAAGTACTTTGTTTGCTCTTATCATTAGAATGAGAATTAATAACTTTATTTCTTTAGACTTACAAAATAAGCACTTTGTCAAATTTTATACTATAAACATAGTTATTATTATCAAATAAGAAATAAGGTGTTATTGATATTCTCTTCACTTAAATTTTTTGTCCACTAGTGGAAGAAGTGAAAAATTAAAGGGAGTGTCATAATCGCCATGCTGTGCAAATCTGGTTGGGATCGCAGTTCGGCGTTAGGTTTGTTCTGCAGAAGGCACAATCCAAAGGCGAATATCCCTTTGTCGCTTCTTACGAAACCCGCGGGAAGAGTTGGTGTTGTGCAAATTCTAACCTGGTACTGCACATTTCCCACCGAGCGGAACGGAATAAATAAGCATCACGTCAGCGTTTGGGTCGATTCTGCTCCCCCCCACGTCAGAATGATGCATCCTTAAATGCTAGGCCATGTCTATCAGCTGAGTTTTTGTAAATCTTTTTCGAACCTAGGCGAGGTTAAATTTACCAGAGCCCTCATTACGAAAGTGATTTTACGAGAATGTTATTTTCTGAACAAAAGGCAAAAAGTAACAACAATAAGTTATTATGGTCGGAATTTTTGATAAATCAACCATTTGCATGAAAATTTCTGATTTCTCATCTTCCGTTATAGATGCATTGTTCAATCTTACATGTATAAGTTTGTGTATAGGATTTCTGGAACTACTGGTTGTATTTTTAAATGTTTCACTAGATTAGCCCACACTCATATAGACTAGGTTCTGTCAATATACTACGAGAGCGAAGTCACGGACTGAGGCTAGTAGCATAAACATTCTAAACAGAGTGTAAGTAATATACCTGTAAACGGGCACACTCCTCGCGCAACGCATCGGCCGCCTCCTCGAGTTGTCGTTTCTTGTTCTCGGCTTCGCGCATCGACTCGGCAAGCGAAGCACACCGCGCCTCGTGCTGAGAAATCAGCAGGCGGCATTCTCCCAACGATCGTTCGTACTCCTCAATCTGCAAAGGTTGAAACCGACTTTTAATAAAAAACTATGTTCGGCTGTATGTGTTTTTTATGTATATTTCGATATCTCCGCCAATTATGGTACGATTTTCAAATTTCTTTCGCTATTGTTTAGAGAATGAACCCGAGGTGATGGCACAATTTTTGCTACACATTTTTTGTTTTCCTACCAATATTTTTTTAGTTTTAGAAGCAGACCTATAAAATGTTGTCCATTCCAGATACAATACAATTTCCTTCTAAATGAAAATCTCTGAAGTCATGCAAGTACACTTGAACCAATTCTGGATTATAGGTTTTAGAAGAAGGCCTACACAATGGGTTTTAGAATTAATGTAATTTTCGTTGAAATAAGAAATTCTGTAAAATCAAGTAGTAGATACACTTAAACAAAATCTAGATTGAAGCAGCGTACCCTCTCTAATATAGGTCAGATGTTGAATCATACCTTTTGATTGGCGTCAATGTTAGCAGACTCGAGCGAGTGACAACGCTGCACGATATTCTTCACTTCACTCTTCATCTTGCTAATATGCAGGCGCGCTACAGTGAATTCCTCTTCCAGCTTGCCCACTGTATCCACATTCAGCTTGAAATCGAGTTCCGTGCCTCCCACAGCCGCGCCAATTTCAGCTAGATCACGTAGCAAGTTGCTAAGCAGTTCAGCAATGCGTTTGCGTTGGTGTGCGGAGAGGTCGCGCAGCTGTTGTAATTCAGCTGTGGCGGTCGCTAATGCACTCTGTGTAAACAAAAATTAATCAGGTAGATTCATGTAAGATTCCAAACATAATCGGCAGTAATAAAATAAGGCTGATGCAAGCTCCGTGTTGTGCAAATAAACGCCGCATGGTTCGTCCGTTCATTGACGGCATCATAAAATAGACTATTGATTATGCTACGCAACCCGAGTGGCACTCCCCTCGCTCGCCACTATAGTACTACTCTGACTTTACGAATTAAAAAATTATAAAGATTCAAGAGATTTAGAGAGAAGAGGGTCGCGGGAGTCGTTCGATGGAGGCGGCTCAGGACTGCTATTCGTGGGGGAGGCCTATGTTCAGCAGTGGACGTATACAGACTATGATGAAGAGATTTATTACTAGAATCAACATAATGCCTTGACTACAAAACGACAATTGATTCATATTCATTCTTCATAGCAAATAAATGCTTACAATGCTCAGAACTTCTAATCTGTTACCTAAATTACATATTGTAAAACCAATAAAACACTAAAAACTTTTTTTATATCGCGTTCCATATTAAGAACAGAAATACCTACGAAACATTCAATGTTAAAAACTGACCTGCTTAGTCTGCAAATCCTCTGAAAGTTGGTCGCATTCTCGGCTCTTGCTGTCAACCTCCTGCGACTTCTGGTCGTAGTTGACGGCAAGCTCCTCCAATGCTTGGAGCACCTCCTTGACTTCCTCCTTGGCGGCTTCGTTCTCTTGCTGGATGCGGTTCATGTCGCCTTGCAAGCTCTCGTAGTCGCGCCTGGACCAAGATACAAAAACTTAGCATTTTCGTAAACGTTTTAGTATAAATCAGTGAAATGTTTTAGTTTACAGAGATGAGTTAAATCACCACCTAAAATAAGCTATACAGATGAATACTCCAAAACCCCATGTACACACAAACTACACCATTTCGATGAGTAGGAATACTAATTTTACCTCAATAAATAATAAATGACTGAATGGTCGAGTTGAGAGTGCGTTCGATTTCATTCCTGGGTTCTGATCGATAGTAGACTTTTTTGTAGAGGTTTAAAACCACTAAACCACACCTAAAGCCGCTAAACCAGCTCGTCTTCAGAAGGTGCTGAACAATTATAATTATTCGACGTCAGGAGCTGCACAATTATAATTGTTCAGCACCTTCTGAAGTCGAGCTGGTTTACCGGCTTTAGGTCTGGTTTAGCAGTTTCTGTGGTTTTGTATGTTCTGTGGTTTTCGAATTTCCCTCTGTTTTTTTACAGGCAGCGATATAGTCGCTGAACATTACCAATGACGCAATGTTTCTCTGATAAAAAGATCGATAGACTGATATCAACATTAACCATTGAAATCTGATCAAGTACGCAATATAAAAAAAATACGATATCAGCAAAAAAAAAATCGCATAGCAGTTTTAATTCCGCTGTATATTTTATGTATTATGTTACTTGATGTCTTCGCCGTTGATGATATTCGCTTATACAGGGAATGATCCCGAGGTTAATCTTATCATATAAGATTCATTCCTGAGGGATTGCTATTTTTTCTGTTAAAAAAAGTATAAATATTAAGGGATTTCACGTCTGTTTATAGTTTCTGCATGAAAAAATAATTTACCAGTGCAGTATAGTTACCTTGTGCAAGCAATAAGTTCCTCCTGTTCCATCATCTGTTCCTTGAGTTTCTCGACGAGCTGTGAGTGCTGGTTGATTTCTTCATCCTTGTCATCCAACTGTTGGTAGAGAGCTTCAAGTTTGCCTTGCATTGCGGCATCTTCAACCGCGCTTGAGACAGCGACCGGGACTGGAGGCTAGAGAAAATATTTTACCACTATTGACTCAGAAATATCCATCAAAACCTGAGATTTAGATTCTAGGGTTCTCATTCTAGACTCGCTAGAAATTCATAAATGTTACACAGAATAAAATAAATTCAAATTTTGCAGGAAAATTTACACAGCATCGCCATAGTAAGCAGAACATGAGTATTAATTAACTGATATGTATACTTAATACATTAATTTACATAGATGGATTTTTTAAGGTACACAGTTTTATAGAAAACGAACACCTGAACCCGGAGCAAATATCTATAGAATGTGAATCATTTGTCGGGCAGCGGGAATTTAACCCGCAGCCGGACCTTCGCCAACTGCGCCACTGACGCTGACATTGCATATTACAGGGACATAAACTTCTCTTACAGCCGCTGGTGGTTTCTCCTCAATGAAGGAAGTAATGGGAGTAACAGCCTCAATCTCTTGCAGGTTGACTTGTTCCTCAATGCGCACGGTCTCGCCGGAGCGCCAGCGGTTAAGCTCAGCTTCCAGTTTCTCCACCTAAAGGGAAACAGACAGTTTAGGTTTGATTTTTTACATAATAATTTGTTTATGATTTATGGTTTTGGCTGATATGCAGGTCGACCGACTATTCATTTACACCTGCACCGCCTTCCTTTGATCTTTTCTAAACGAAAAGATCAAAGCTTTGCCTAGAAGAAATCGCTGTAAGCGATATGGCCACCAATTCTTTTACCTTTTTTACCAAACTGTTTAGTTTTAAGTTTATCTGAATAAAGTATTATCAATATATCTATTTAAAAATCATCGTCAGCCCACATTAGTCCATTGCTGCTGGATATAATTCATAATGAGCGCTTTGTCATCAGCTTGTGGGATCAAGTATCTGCACGCAGTTTTTCTGATTTATTTTGTGTGACGTAATTGGTCTCTTTTATATCCTAGACAGCAATCGCTATACTTGATCTACGGCGTCCTACAATACTTTCGCAGAGTCGCGGTCTCTACTCAAGAACATGTTTACCCCAGTAGTTTTCTATTCGACGGGAGATATGCTCATCTTTTAACAATGCCTGCCTACAGTGTATAATAAGTCGCCGCAAATGCTATCTTTGAGAGTTCGATTCAGATTATAAAAAAAGCCTTGAATAATAATTTCCATCCAAAAGAAGACTAACCAATGATTCCAGATTATCAAATAGTTTCTAATAGAAACATGTGGTGTGAATCATGCTTGATGTGATAATGAACCATATCCACATGCAAGGAAGTTTATGAGTACGAGTATCTTAGCCTTAGTCAGCTGCAGATTAGTTTTATAATTCAGACAGTGAGATCATTTATTTTTTAATACAGGGGGCCAAGCACGCGGATTGTTCTCTTGGGTAGAAAAGACAATAATGACATCTCATCATCATACATTGCTTGCATTATTGATGTTGAAGGAATTAATTTCAAATAATTTACACATTGGATGACAAAGTGACGTAATTTTTCTCTATTCTACCATAGACAACAATCCCCGTGCTTGCCCTACTGAACTGTATCTGCGCAATAAAGAACGGTTGCGGAAGTTAGAAAAAGTGGCTTAATTTAATATGAAAACAATGTTTATCTGCAGTTTTTGTTTATCTGGAGTTATACTGTAAAATTGTTAGTAAACAATTTTTTATTTTCACTCACAAAGGTAGCGTACCTAGTGTTAAAGCAGAGAGTAAATATAACGGTTACCTTTGTATTAGAAATATGCCTGTGTTGGTGCTTGTTATAGGTTTATGAAAAACCAGTAGCACTGATCACCGGTGTACTCATTTCGAGGGAGGGAAACATAAGTAACAGTACTCAAAGTAGATATCTAAGTTATGTAGGCCTAGGCATAGTACGTAGTTCAACTCATCAGCGCAAAGGAATTCGAATAGCTACTAAAATCTTAGCCAACTAATTCTAAACATAAACGTCAGAGAACAAAGACATTGGTTTGTGTTCAGATAATCCTTTTGCAGACGCGTCGTAGTTCGCGTTTCCCATTTGTCCAGACTATTTTAGTTTGATTACTATTTTTGTTCGACACGAGACTGACACTAAAATGGTCCTATTTATGTAGATGTTACGTGTGATAACTGCTGCTTTTGGCGAGATCTCTTAATTTTAAGCCGCGTCGAGATCAAAATATATAAAGTAATATTTTAAAGATTTTAGAATGTATGTATTTAAGGTTGATCTGGATCATAAGCGATCTAGATCATAATTTCTAGCATTCTAGACTTTTTTGTAAACAAAGGGGATACAGAGCAAAGACAAATTGATCGAAAATATTTTACGACACAGGTATCATGGGAGCAAATTGCAGTAGTTTGAATTCATTTTTATTGTTGAAAGTTTTTATTCATCATTCCATTCGTGTTTCGTCCGTTTTCATACTCGATTTTGCAGTATTTTCCCTGCGTGTGTGTGTGCAAATAGGCGTTGTTGAAGCTTTAGTTCTTGTTTTAGAGGTTGCTTTGCTGTTACTTTGTTGTCTCTGCTATTGTTATCAGATTTTGCTAAGTTTTCATACATAATATATTTATTCGTTTACAAAAAATATCTTGGATTCTAGGAACAAAGAAATATATTACCTTGCCCTTGAGTCTAGCCACTTTCTCCTTCTCTCTTTCGTAGCGGCGCTTCCATTCCTCCGCAGTAAGTTCTTCGTTGACGCAAACCACATTCTTAACAGTTTTCGCTCTGTAAAAAGCAATAACGCATTACGTTTATTTCCTAACCCACAAGGTAATCAAATAAATTAATGAAGTAATCTCACCTTTTTCCGAAGTCCAATGTACTCTTAGTTTCGCTTTCGTTGAAGGATGCTGGTGAACAGCAAATGACGATAGTAGTCCTGGCGTTACCACCAAGGGACTCTTGTAAGATTCTAGTTAGTTTGGAGTCTCTGTAGGGGATGTGGGATTTGTTTCCATCAGCTAATGCTGAGATGACGTTACCTAGTGCAGATAGGGATTTGTTGATGTTTTTGGCTTCATCAAGCACTGTACCTTCGGCACCAGTTTTCGACACCTGTACAAAACAAGATTTTTTAGCATGTCTCATTACTTTTATAATATTTTTTTATTAATTACAACAAATCATCAAAAAAGTATTTTACCTTTTCAGAACCAGCCAAGTCCACAAGATATAATTTTCCTGATAGTTTCTTCTGATTTTCTAAGTTTTCTTGTTTTACGTTTATAAGAAAGACTGAGTGAGATCTAGATGAGTGTTCATTCATGTCTGAAATATGGACATATTTTTAGTTACAGAACAAAGTAATAACTAATAATAGACAATAGATAAAATCAATAGATAGTTACTTGTGACTGCAATGTGCCGATTCGATTTTCCCTCCTCTATGACTTCAAACACTTCTTCTGGACTTGACACAAAACGTTCAGTAGCACCTTTCACAAATGGAACCCTATTTTTGTCTTCATGAACACTTAGGTTCACTTTGGAGACTGCAAAAAAATAAGCATTTATTAGGTTTACCCAGAAAAGAGTTTTCAACATAAACAACCCATTTTGATATTCATTTTACCCAGAAAAGAGTTTTCAACATAAACAACCCATTTTGATATTCATTTTACACAGAAAAGAGTTTTCAACATAAACAACCCATTTTGATATTCATAATAAAATAAATAAATCTTACCATCAAGTAAATCCCGAATTTTGTCCATATAGATTTCAAAGTATGACACCTTTATGTGAAATTCAAGATTTTCTTCCATTGCATAAATGTGATTGAAGATATCATTCACTATCCTTGGTATAATACCCTGTTTTCCTGGATCTCCTAAAATAAATAAATCAACATTATAGGCTTCTGGTACAATTACAGTTAAAAGATATTAGTGTTAGATAAGTAGTTGACGAACCTATGACACCCTCCATGGTATGTGTCTTTCCGGAGCTGGTCTGTCCATATGCAAATATAGTGCCGTTGTAGCCAGCCAGAACATCAGAAACAATGCTCTTGGCTGCTTCATTGTAGACTTTTTCTTGGGTTGCATTTGGCTTGAATACTTTATCGAACAAGTATACTTTGCCCTATTGAATAAAAAAGTAATCAAAGGTGGATTCTTAATATTCAGAAAGTGAGTGCTTTTTCATTAGGGTCATTGCATTAAATTGTGTAACATGCAATTATTGAATGTAGAAAACCATATACCTATTATTTCTGCTCTATTAATTATAATATGTAGAAATTTTTGTTATTCATTTAATTTCTTTCACTATCATTCTGATTCATATCACCTCAGATTCTGCATTTTTGACTCGTCTTGATTAATAAATACAATATTATACTAAAAACTTTGATTATTTAATTTATTAGACAATCTCAATAATGATAAATAAATGTTTAAAGAATCAAACTGACATCATAGAGCCCCAGTAATTATGACCTTGTTTTGTGTAAGTTCCTGCGAGTATGTAAACAATCTAAGCCAAGTATGTTTATATGTCTATTCTTTTATTTTGATAATTGTCCGAATCAATTTAGTCCCGTTCTTTCCAGTTCAGGTTGTCATAATTAATTACACTGCTTCCATTTGCAATAAGAATATGAACAGAAGGTATGAAAGGTTAAAATGTAAGTAAATGTGATATGTCAAATTAATGTCACAAGTGTGCATAGAAAGTCCTATGCCAATTTGTTAACGATTGCTTCTAAGCAAAGTGAATAAGTCTATGAGTATGTATGTTTGATCTGACTCTGGAACTTTTAAATTAGGGTTTTGGAGTGTGTGCAGAAAAGTCAACAAATCCATCACGAGTAAGGTTGATAAATAAGATAATAAATAAAAATATTACACAATTTTCCCTGTTTTGGTCTAGAAATTTAGTTTTTTGACATATGTTATTGAATCTGATGTTATTGATCTGATCTGGTGTGTACTACACATGGTACTCACATCCCTGCTCGTAAAATTGTTGTTGTATTACCAAGATTACAGACTAGTATGATTTATTGAATAGCCAGTTTCAGAAGCATATGTGTTTATAATGTAGGAACCAAACAGAGGCAAAAATATGTGTAGGAATCTTAGGTCAAGGTCGAGATGGTATTTGTATTGATTTTTACGAAACAAAGAAGTTAGATTTACAATGTTCAATAAAATTCTTTAAGTTAGTGCGATCATAATCATAACCATCGAAGCGGAATAGAAAAGAAAGGCCATTTCGTAGCAGGTGAACAACTTGCGATGTATTAGTCATCATGATCTAATTTAGGGCGATGATAGGGGAAAGCAGTGGGTACTAATTTCAAGCTTACCCCTATAGAAATGCAGTTGTCATCAGGACCTGATGGAAATTTTACAATAAATTTCGATCCAGCCTTTTCCTCAGAGTCATTCAGGGGCCGAAATCGGCATACCACTCTGATGCTGTCTTCAGCAGCAATCTCACGATCAGCTGCCATATTTATCCAAAATTAAATGGCTAACACTAAACACTGTCTAAGCAATAAAAAAATAATAACTAGGGAACATAAAAACCGTGCATGAAGAACTACAAAGTTAAAATTTTGTCACTGAAAAATCTTCATTACAGCAATATCAAAATGTCGGCCATGTTATTTCTTTGAGCAAGAAAAAGAAAGAAAAATGGAAGAAAGGCCGAACCACTCTGATTGGTGGAGCGGATGGAACTGTCGACGTGTTACCAACATATAAAAAAATCGATTCTATTGATTGGTTGGAAGCGTAGGGTAAAAAAAAAATCCTCAATCTACGGTTGGAAGCGTTCATAATTTTTTCACGACGTTGAAAGATTTCATTTCTGTTATGATGTTGTGATGTTGTCTATGATATCGACGAACGAAAACACAGGGCTATGCACTGGCCAAAAAAGACAAAAAAATGGTTGTTCATTCGACACTCGGAAAAAGGAAATGGCTGACCAGTAAGGACGTGTATTTTACACAAAACTAAAGAAAATAAAACTAACGTAAGACAAGGCAATATGGCTAATAACGCTATCGCCTGTTCATTAATAAAATGAACAAAGTAACAAAAAATAAAAAAATCATTCGACACTCGTTCTCCGCCGTGACGTATGGTATGTCATGCCGTCATCTGTCAAAAATAGATCCGATTTGGAGTGCATTATTTTTGAGTATTCCTAAAACAATGGTAATATTATAAATTATGTTAAGTTTTCAAACCAGAAATACATACAATTAGAGACTGGTGAGTCAAAACTGTTGCTTTATTTTTACCTAACTATATATTTTTATTGATCGTCTCGTTTGATGTTTCATAGGCACTTCATGGGCTTGCTTACACTAAGACGCGACCTGATTTCTTTGGTACAAATACAAATCAATCCTTGAGAGCGAATGCAACTAATATGCACTCTACATTTTCCTTTCTGGTTCAGTTTACCAGGTTTGGAAAGTGAGTTAATAGGTTCAGTTTGATGTGAAAAGGCTAATTAAATTTACATTTTCACCAAACCATTTTACCCTTAGGGTCAACACAACACATCATCATGATCTTTCTAGCCCAGCATCACCCACTTGTGGTTATATGCTCCTGTTACTTCCGTAAGCCTCTATCTGTGCCTCTCTTCCAAGTATACACTGTGACTTAAACTCTGTATAAACCTGATTTCGATCTGTTTATAATGTGTCTTAAAACAGATACACACATTAATTTGTAACACAGCCAGTAACACTCCAGAGCTTTAATGAATAGGGTCATTATCATAAGAGCTCTATGTCTTCTTAGTGTAGGCATCAAGATTTGTATAAACTTTCTATTCTTTTCATCAAAAGGCTCCCCTCATGATTTTAACTTCCATGTGTTGGTGTGGTGTGTGGTTAAAATCTACACATTTTCTAAGACTGCTTAAACTGCTCTATATATATAAAAGAGAAAAACTGACTGACATATCAAGAAATCTCTGGAACCATGTAGGTTCTTTTTACAACTGATGTGGCGTGACGGGCGAAGATCCGCCTGCAGCGTAGGAGGTTGCAGGTTTGATACCCACCTTGGGACAAATGTTAGAATGATCTGTGAATATTTGTTTGTGGGTGTTCTGGGTATTTCTGTGTATAATAAAAAATATCTATCTATGATACATACATAGATAGATATTTTTTATTATGTATTATTTTGTATTATAAAATATAAAATTTTACCTGTCTAAGTGCTTATTTTGTAAGCCTAAAGAAATAAAGTTATTGATTCTGATTCTATGTACATATGTATATAAGTCATCTAGTACCCATAACACAAGCTCTGCTTAGCTTGAAGAAAGATGATGCTGTGTGGATTGTCCATCATTATTTATTTATTTTTAGGACTAAAACACCCACTAAGAACGGATTTTAAGAAATTCAAAGGTCATTTTGGCAATAACTACAAAATGTGACCATATGCCCATCAAAATGTTAAGTGTAGAAAATTTACTCAAAATAAACAGACACATGTTTCAGGGTTTCTTGATATTTGCACCTTAAAGGTCAATGGTGAGGAGTCCAAGCTTAAACAAAAATTCTCTGCATCTCAACAACCATTGTTTTGAAAGGGGAATCTACATGTAAAATTTTGTAGTTAATAGAATTACAAAATTTTACATGTAAATTCTCCTTTATTCCCATTATTAAAACAAACACATTTCATTCATTATTTTCTGAAATTCGGAAGTCGTTTTCCTTTATACATATGTATATAAAAGAGAAAAGACTGACTGACTCATCAAGAGATCTCTGAAATTACAAGAGCTATGAGCCTCCTACATTTTTAAAAATAGCTTATTTCTACAATTACACCATGAGAATAAGCATAGCACTTGATAAGAAAAATATTCAACAGACACGCATTAACTTCTACATACTCTGTTTATCGTATTCCCCGTGTTTGTATAAAAAGGGCGATTCCTGGCGCCGCCGCCGCTTAAGCGAACGGGAGCGGTCATTGACCCCCGCCGTCCACCCCCAACCGTTATCTTCGGTAAATGGAAACCCGGACTGCACCTAAAGCAGGATTTACGATCAATCCCCGTTAAGTATCAAAGATGGGCTTTCGCTAACAAGCGCGCCGCACCATATACAGCTAGCAGGAAAACCTTTGTCCTAGCTAGTTATGTCTCTGGACGTTGTGTCGAAACTATCGAAACCTTTATTGCTATTAAAATTGGTAATCCCCGATTTAAAAGAGATAGGGGGAATGGCTCTGGCCTTTGGCTCTTCTACTTTTAGACGAACTCTACGATGTTTATTAAGTAAGATCAACACTTTTATTTCTGTTCGTAGCTAGGTAGATAATGCTGGAAACGTCACTGTTAACTGAAATCACTAACGCGTAGGTGTTCTATCAAGAACACGGAAACTCTCCAACGAAAACTAATTGATGGTGTCGTATTAGAGCGTTCGATTGTAATCGCTCGCAATGGACATAATTTGCATATTACTAAGGTTATCAAAACGAAGGAATGCTAACATGGACCATTACAACTTACGCGGGCGTTTGAATCATCGCCGAGCTGTTCGTAAGTCGCTAATGACGTAATAAGTGCGACCTACAGACACCGGTTTATTTACTCGATTGAGGTCACTCTACCACCTTCGAAATTCGGTAATGTAAAGTTTTGGGAAGCCTGTAAAAGAAAAAAGACAATCCTTGGCATATAATAAGCATTTAGTACCTACACTCATCCTAAATCAGCTGCTTGATATGCTACTTACATAATTAAAAGTTTAAAATGAAATCCTAGTCCTCTGGAAGTTAAACAAGCCTTGTCAACAGCCCTCAGCCTCACAAAGTTTAATACTTGTATGTTAGCTAAATTGAAATAGGTCAAGGGAGTCTCAATCTTCTCTGAATGTATTGTTTACTGTGACCCAGTTTTCGTCAAGTCCAGGAAAATACACGCTGTACTAATGATAAGCAGGTTCTTTCTAAGTTTTAATTCGAATTGAATTGAGTCTATTATTGATTCTCGGAAGGAACGGTGACGGCGCAGCGCCCGCTCTCTGTATCACCGCTGACGAAGTTATTTTCTGTACAATTAGTCACTCGCGTATCCGGCGCGGGCGCAGGTCGTGTCCACAACACAAAATTATAAATATCGTGTTCGTAACTAGTTACACAATTCATAAGTGATGAGAAGTTTTATTTCTTTCATCTCTTATCACTTAAGTCAATAAGGCCATGTTTATTTTTGTACAGTGCACGTAGAGCTATTATTAGGACGGTAGTTAACTCTCCAGTGCAGTGCATTTTTAAAGAACGATCACGATCAAGTTTTTTTACTCCCAAACTCTGTGATAAAATAAATGTAATCTAAATGTGTTCGGAAAATAACAGTGTTGTGGGCTACCAAACGATTGTGTATACAGAGTGCGAAATGTGAGTCAACTCTGCAATTTAGTTGATAACCAGAACTTTAAAGACTGTTTTGTGAAGTGGTTTATTTTTAAATACCTTTTTATTTCGATTCACACATCAGGTAATAGTCATAATTTGCTTTTAAAGTATTTAGAGTCAACTTGTTTGATTTAGCGATGACGTGTTCTCATTGATACAACAACCTAAAATAAAGATTTTACACATCAATGCGTCTCGTTGAGTCAGTCAGTCAAGATCTTTGCGCTTGTGCCATCATGATTTTGTACACCTTGTCGCCTCGGATCGATGCCGATACCGGTGCGTAGGTGTAGGCCCTTTCCCATTCGCCGCCCACAGGTTACCATCTGTCTCTAGAAAAAATAACGTAATCAACATGGACTCTCGCTCGTTAAACCTAATGGAAAAACAACCTTGGTTATTCATTCATATGAATGATACATTAATTAATGAGTATTTATGGCGATGGTAAAAAGGACAATATTTTTGACGCGAAAGGTCGTCAATAATCTAATCTCTCGCTGTAATTTTTGAGGAATACAAAAACCTGAACTATGCACGCACGCTTCTTTTAAAATAGAAGAAGACAAAACACCTATAGTACTTCCCGTGACCCTGACATCAAAATGTACCGGTTCCGTCTCACAAAACTGCTCGACCCCATCCAAAACAATTATTCCGTTCACGAACTGTTTACATAGTTAAGTTACTATGTTTGTTTCAAAGCTGTGGAATTCGTGCGCTGTACAATTATCTAGGTATAGCTTTTGATTGAATGGCCTTTCCGGCAGCGCGATAACAAAACAAACCCTCACAAACGAGGCATAGATTGATCAGAACTATGGAATTTATTCACCGCGTTATGTAACTTTAGTTTTCCTTGTTACAGAATTGATCTGACCATAAAATGACAAGAACGAGTTTACTACGATTATGCGTGTGGGCGGGCTTGCTCGCCTACTGCTGGGCGCAGAGGGCCGAGCAACTGCTAGCCCAGAATCCGTGCTCCAGCAAAACGACGTGCAGTGACTGCATAAGAACGGCCAGCTGTGCCTGGTGCTTCGCCGCGGAGTTCAACGGACCGCGATGCTTCAACCCGGCGATGGAAGGCGGCACCGGCGGCTGTGATGAGGCTTTTATCTTCAACCCTGACAATCAGAAGTCTATCGATCCTATGTACAATATGGAACTGAGCAGAGGTTGGTTTTTACAATCTACATTATCCAAGATCCAAGAAATATTTTAGCATAAAAAAGGCGTTCACAGTCAGTTCTAAAAGTGCAACTTATAATGCCAAGACCGCAAGGATTGATAAGGACCGATTTTGTCTCTCAATTCTTGCCGAATTTTATCGACACCAGAAACAAAATCGGTGTCGAACGATCCTTAATCTTTATATCTATTGTCGGTGCTCGAGATCCAGGAATTTTTATCTAAAGGTTCTTCTCAGGTAATCCTTGTTAAATGTTTTCAGCAAAGGGTCGTATGGGTATGAGTGCGTCAGGTTCTTATTCTCACGAAGAGTCGGGGAGCTTCTCAAGCAGCTCTGGGTTTGAAGCCGCGGGCTCTGCGGCTGGGGGCGGCGCCTCTGGTGATAGCTTAGTACAAATGAAGCCACAGCGAGTCAAACTACAGCTAAGACAGAGTAAGTTTACAGGAGTATGTGTAGAAATAGCGCTTGTTTTTAATAAAAAGCCTAAATTTTTAATAAATACCTGTACCAACAAATCTTGGTTAAATCTTGCTAATCCTACTATTATTATAAAGCTGAAAGTTTTTGAAATTTGAATTTTATTTTGTTACCTAAGATCTCCAAAACGAATGAACAGATCAAGATTAACTTTACATAAATTTAGAAGGCGTACATTTAGAACATAGCATATGTGTGCGAAGCCGCGAGCAGAAGCTAGTATAGTATAAAGTACTGTCTTTGATTCATAATGAGTAATATTTGACCTTTTCAAAGAAATCTCTAAAGGCGTCATGGTCAGTCGTGCGTGTCATACGTTTGTTTACCTTGCAGTACCATAATCAAGTGTTATTTTTACCTTTCAGACCAAGTGCAAAAGCTCTCGTTCGCGTATTCTCGCGCCCAAGACTACCCTGTCGATTTATACTATCTCATGGACTTGAGTAGATCTATGAAGAATGATAAGGACAAACTCAGTTCTCTCGGAAGCTTGCTGTCAGCTACTATGAGAAACATGACCAGCAAATTTAAGATTGGCTTCGGTTCTTTCGTGGACAAACTAGTTATGCCTTACGTTTCTACTGTTCCTAAAAAGTGAGTTCCTTACACTATGTATTTGTGTTACACGCTTAACATATAGAAGTGTATTTTAAATGAAAATACAGGCCACTAATCTCTAAAGCTTAAATGGTTGCATGGTTGTTAAAACCTGTGCGAAGCGGCCGGCATACCTAAGCTTCTATTATGGAGTCAATAAATAATGACAATATTATTGTTTTAGTTTGATCACGCCTTGCGATGGATGTGCAGCGCCTTATGGATTCAAGAATCAGATGTCACTGAGCACAGATACCGATTACTTTGATGTGAGTAAAATTTTATTGCCTACATTTGTACAGAAACAGACCTGGTTGGGATCTGCAACTTGTCTGCCTGAAATCTAGACCGTAATCATTTGCTGAAACTCAGCTAACAATAATTATTATTTTTATAAGTTCAGTCTGAAGTATTTCAATTCAGGTCACAAACCTTCACTCCTATTATTTTCAGTCTTCCACAATATTTGCTGCGGTCCGTATATAAATAAAATCGATTTGAGCGCTCACAAAGTGGTCCGTATATCCGTTAGTGCGTCTATAGTTGATAGCGAAACGTCATAGATGACGTCATAACCAGCGCCATCTCCGCGCTCACAACGCCCATGTTATTGAGCATGGTCTCTGTGAACAATCTGTCAAATTGACTTATGCATTGACACTGCCTATCATTCGAGATAACTTGATGCAGTAAGTCTTTTTTAATTCGAGCGCAATGTATTAAAAACTATTTGAAGAAGTGGCTGATCCATTTTATTTAAAAAAAAAATAGACTAAAAACTAAAATTTTAAAATCACCATAAAACTATTGAGGTTATGTTTACGTGAGTTGTGTGAGCGCGCTCAAAACCGTTCCGTTTAACATAGCCCGATATCTGTCGTTAGCGCGATAAAAGAGTTCGGACCGAGCCTTTGAGCGCTTTTAGCTCTGATAGTCTTGTGAATGATAAACGGACCGCAGCCATTGTTTCAGTTTTAAGTTATATATCAGATGTCGTCAAAACGAAATACGTATTTTGACAACACTAAAGATTAGATTCGTTATGAAAGGGCCGACAAATTTTTTTGCCTGTCAAATTATTTTAGTTTAATTTTGGCGACATTTGAATGAACTCCAATGGCTGTACATGATATAACCTGGCAGATATCATCTTCGGGTGTATCATATTGTGCACCCGAGGATGATACCCGCTATATATGTGTAGGCCTCTCCTTTAGATTTACTCTCATTAAGGGCCTTAGTGCTGTTGGTTTCGGTCCCACGTACGTGTCCCAAAGGTCCGGGTCACTATATCTATCGGCACAGGTCATGGAAATGTAAAACACATACGAACCTTTTATAGTAGATTGTTACACAAGGGTAGTAAGGGAGCTATTACAGAACAAGATCCAATTTGGCGCCAGTGCGAGCTCAGCTCGCAAAGGGCCCTAAAATGGATTGAGTGCACCCGAGATATTTAGACGCCCGAGCGAAGCGAGGGCGAATATAGTTCGAGGGTGCACTCAATACAATTTCGCGCCCTTGCGAGCGCTCGCAAAGGGCGCTAATGGATCGAGTGCACCCGAGAACATAGTTCGAGGGTGTAATAGCTACTTGCAACCGAGGTAAGCATTCTACTTTACATCATAATGGCGAGGCAAATAAAACATTTATATACTTAGGTATGACAAAATGTAATTTTTATTAGAAAAATTAATTATTTATTAAAAGATTTTGTACAACATCTTCTGCTTTGAGATGACAGAAATCAGGCGTGCGGACCAGTTCTTCATCTGATGAAGTACTTGACATACTGAACTACCACTTTAAACTTGTTTACTACAGTTTTAACTTTAAACTTTAGTTTATTACAGTCGCACAAATCAAATGAAATGAAATGCCGCCATATCCACAGTTTTTTTTTTCAGTAAAAATTTTCTTATCATTTTATAAGAAAAGAGATTGTTTCACCAAGGAGTTTTGCATAGCTTGAACTGTAAAGTCTTTACAATTCAAACAAAGTGTGACGTAATGAGATTTGAAAATGGAATTCCTATAAAAATGTACTGTGTTGCGATTACCATCTTACACAGCCTCTTTGCTTAATTTGTAAAACCTTCTTGCCGAGCATTATGATGTAAAAATTATTTTATTTCAGTTCAGGTTTTAACAAGGTAGGACTTATTTATTACCTATCATATGTTAAGTAAATAAGTTATAGGTAATATGTTTCCGTCACAGAAAGCAGTAGCAATGGCAGACGTGTCTGGTAACCTCGACGCACCCGAAGGTGGTTTCGACGCGATCATGCAAGCCGTGGTTTGCCGGAAGGAGATCGGTTGGCGCGACCAAGCCCGTCGTCTGTTGGTCTTCTCAACGGATGCTGGATTCCATTACGCTGGTGACGGCAAGGTAAAGATTTATAACTATTGATTAAGTATATCACTCACTACATATTATAAAACAAAGGCCTCCGCCGCGTCTGTCTGTCTGTTCGCGATAAACTCGAAAACTACTGAACGGATTTTCATGCGGTTTTCACCAATCGATAAAGTGATTCATGAGGAAGGTTTAGCTAGTTTACAGGGTGTAACAAAAATCAAGGACCAAAGTTTCGGACACGGGGCATTTTAGAGCACAGAATCCAGGAAAATTATTAAAAAAAAATCTCGTACTTTAGTTTTTGAAAAATTCAATAAATATGAAATTTTCACTACATTTGTCAAGGTTTTGTGTAAATTGGTTGAAATATGATATTTGTTGGAAGTGTCGAAAAAGTCGAGCCCCTTTCATCAAAAACGCTGTCCATAGACAGCTTTTTCGCTCCATAGACGAGGAAACAAATGTATACATTATAAAAAATATATGTATATGTAGTGATCTATTAAGTATAACAGTTATCTAGTACCCATAACACAAGCTCTGCTTAGTTTGGGTCTAGATTTTTTTTAATTTATTTTATTTAATGTTTTCAGCTTGGTGGTATAATTCAACCTAACGATGGTGAATGTCACATGGAAAACGACGCGTACACACACTCTACGCTTCAAGACTACCCTAGCATCTCGCAAATCAATCTCAAGGTAATTTCGTACATGTTTATCCTTTCGTTTTTTTTTTTCATTTTGCAAGATTTACTGCAGTTGAAGTAGATCAGTACTATGACATTAAATAAGACATTATTTTTCTTCATTCACAAAAAGGTTTTCTTAATAATATTTGTGTAGAATTCAATCCATGAGTAATTAACATGTTTTGTGAGGAGCTAAAACTTGACATAGGCTTAAAAAAGCATGTATTACAAGACACAAGGAGTCGCAAATTCGAAGTCAGTGACTTTATGACCATAGAATTAAGAATTTCGTCTTGCTCACATACAATTTAAAACTTATAGGTGAAGAAGCACGCAATCAACGTGATATTCGCAGTAACGGCTGAACAGATCAGTGTTTATGAGCAACTGAGCAAGCACATCGAAGGGTCAAGCAGTGGAGTGCTCAGCAACGATTCTGACAATGTGGTAGAACTGGTTCGGGACCAATATGATGTAAGGGCAAACAAGACAACAATATAATAAGTATAACTCAAAATTTACTCTCAATGATAATATCTATGACTATGAGGTTGCGGGTTCAATTTCCGCCTTGGGACAAATGTTTGTACGATCTGCAAATATTTGTTCCGTGTGTTTTGGGTATTTTCTATGTATATTAAAAAAAACTATCTATGTAATGTATTAAGTATATTAGTCATCTAGTACCCATAACACAAACTCTGATAGATGTTGTTGTGAGAATTCATTCAGCATTATTTATTTATTATTATGAATGATTGAATACTCAATTTGTCTTCGAGTAAAGACTCACTTTTTTATAAAGAAGAGACACGTTCATGCAATTGAAAATACAGAAATCTCTTTGTTTATTTTCCTATTTTCTATAATAGAGATCTAATCAAGATAAAAAGAGTTATTGTGCAGGAGTACCGTCATAATTTCTTTGAATAGAACTAACCAAATATTCGATACCTACAATACGAATATTATTTTTCAGAAAATTACGTCAACAGTGGAAATGAAAGACTCATCGAGCGATTCTGTGCAAATAGTGTATTACTCATCGTGTCGTGGCAAGGAGCTGATGCAAACGAACAAATGCGACGGTCTCAAGGTAGGTAAATACTCCATACACTTGGATGCAAAAATGCAGGCCACCAACCATGCTGTTTAAAAGCTTTCCGTGATTGCTTCGCGTTTTTAACATGTTAATTGCCGCGTTGCTTAAATACCACATGGTTTTATATCGAAGATTGTTCATGTTAATGTGACTTACAACCCATTTTTTGTTATTAAACAAATCGCGTGATAAATTACTATAAAATGACATACCCTAACTAATTTATGGATATCACACATGCTAAGGTAACATTGCGTAGTATGTTATTGTTTCACTTCATAAACATAATAAATAGAGAGGATTGGCCTTGCTGAGTTCTTTAAATCAGCCCCACTAGCATAACGATTTTTGTCTAGGTTACAATAAATAAAATATTAATAATAAATAAAATCATTTATTTCAGCACCGATGCTACCATGTACATAAAAATTACATACATACACATACAAATTTCATATCAATTCATGTTATACATTGCGTAAATAAATTGAAGGGATTGAATACATTTCATATATTTTACGCATTCGATGACGATTCGGTATTTTGTCTAGTATACCTTTGCGCTTGGCCTGCAGGTGAAGAGCCTAAGGCTGACCAAACGAGTCCTTTAGCTACCGGCATTGTTGTATAGGCTAGCGGTGTCTTGCCACTTCAACATCCATTCTGTTGTTGGAGCTATCGAGTGGTAGTATAAGCGACTGTCCTTTTTAATGTGAACTACCAGTTCCGATAGTAGCCAATGTGCCGAACATATTAAGGTAGTGCCGTCACGCGTGAATAAAATATTGTTACTACACTGTTTTACAGTAATTTACTAAAAAAATCTAGAAATTTATGACAGACAAGAAGTTTTCGACTTGCATCACGTTCTATCTTAATATGGGAAACACGTCCTTATTATGTTTTAGGTTGGCGATGTGGTTGAGTTCACCGCTGAGATAACCCTGAAAGAGTGCCCGAAAGATCGCAACAAGTGGAAGCAATCGTTCGACATCTCCCCTGTTGGTATTTCGGACAGTTTGACTGTTGAGGTGGAGATGATCTGCGACTGCCCCTGCGAACAGCCTGGACATCATGTAAGTGCGGTTGAACATTATTTATGTTAAAAACTAAAAACAGAATGAAAATTTTAAATATTTACTGTTTCTTAAGTTTTTTTTTTTGGAACAAATACTAAACCCTGGGAATACAATTTTTATGGGATCATCTCAGGATTGTTTTCTATGCAATAGCGAAAGAATCATCAAGATCGACCCACAACTGAAGAAGTAATCAACGAACTTACATAATAAAATAGATAGTAAATAAAAAACATATGTATGTACAACATATAGCTGAACATAAAATCTACTTTACTTGACCTAAAAATATCGATAAAAAAGAAAATACTCGCTACAAGTTCAAAATGGTAAAAAAGTTTATCCCATATTCCCAATGCACAATGCACACCCAGGGTTATCGGGATATCCATCTTTCTCCGTATTATTCACTCGTTTGACTTAATATGTAGTTTGCTGTTTCGGCTGCGACAGATACGTTATCAGTTGCGGAGCGAACGTCATCCCTTCTGAAGGCTGAGACTCTGTTTGTGAAACAGAAGAGAAATTCTTCAACGTCACGGCAAAAGCTATCTTGCGCTCCCTTCGTTGGTACCTTTGTTAACACAAGCATTCCCTTCCAGGCATTCAGCAACAGCCCACTAGTCTGCAGCGGCGAAGGTGTATCTGCTTGTGGAGTCTGCGTGTGCAACCCCGGCCGCTTCGGCAAAAGCTGCGAGTGTTCGGCCCACGGCGGCGGATCCGTCGAGCAGGAGAGAGGCTGTCGCCCGACCAACGCCAGCTCGGGCCCACTCTGCTCTAACAGGGGCACATGTATCTGCGGCGTTTGTGAATGCAACAAGATGGACGATTCCAGCAAGGTATGCGGTAGTTAGATCTTCGTTCTAAGGACTAACTCACGGCGTCTGCTCTGTCGAACAGGAGAGAGACTGTCGCCCGACCAACGCCAGCTCGGGCCCACTCTGCTCTAACAGGGGCACATGTATCTGTGGCGTTTTTGAAAGCAACAAGATGAACGATTCTGCAAGGTATGCGGCAAACCGAGCTACTTTCTAAAGACGAACTCACTATGGCGACTCCGTCGAGCAGGAGAGAGGCTGTCGCCCGACCGACGCAACCCATAGATTTCGAACATAGTAACAGCGATTGAAGCTTCATTCATTTCGTGACTACTATTGATCCGACGTGACTATGACTTGCATACATGACTCACATAGTTAGCAATGTTAGCGATTCCTTACTTGATAACATAGCCCGTCATATGTCTTCGTATTCGTATAATTTACGTTTCTAATTCACTATTAACAGTAGTGAAAATCGTAATTTATAATTTTTACTTGTAGTGTGGTCTAATTGAAATGTAATAAGGGTGCTTTTCCCCTGACGTAAATTGAAGCTGAGACATATAGGCATCGACTAATTTACCTTTGTGGAAATATAACTCTCGTCTCCCTTCCTCGGGTTCCTGATTGATCAGTTCCTATACGTTTTTCTACAACTCCGCGTTGGTAAAAACGCAATCGTATTTATGTTCTTGTGAGACTATTGAATGTATTACATATTTAAGGTTATTTAATTTTTCCACAAGGTTATCTCCGGGCCATTCTGCGAGTGTGACAATTTCACCTGCGACATGAACAAAGGCCTTCTCTGCTCGGGGCCGGAGCACGGCGAGTGTGTATGCGGCAAATGCAGCTGTCTGCCGGAGTACACCGGGCCCGCCTGCCAATGTCTCAAGGACCAGACGCCTTGCCGCTCGCCTGGTATGTTACCATCTTAAGCAGTGACACAAGAACAAAGGCCTTCTCTGCTCCGGGCCGGAGTACGGCGAGTTTGTGCGCAGCAATGCATCTGTCGGCCGGAGTACACTGGCCGCGCTTGACAAAGTCCGGTCCGAAGCCTGTACCAGATGATCTGGTAATACTTTCAGCAATGTCTGAAAGCTCATTTAGAATAAATATAAATCAAATAAATAATGCTGGATTTAATTCGGGTCTACTGGTGGGACTTAGCTGGTGAACGTGAGTGATGGAAACATTTTGAGGAGAGTATGCCCAGCAGCGTAGGTTAGTAAAATAAAAACGTCAAGTTCGAGTTGGACTCGCGCACCGAGGGTTCCGTAATTATAAGACCTTGTTTCTTGCCATATTTCTTGATTCTAGGTCAACGGGATGTAGGCTCTCAATAGGTATTGGTCGCTTGCAAAAACAAAAAAATATATTTACTGTGACTACTATACGGTTTTCGGGCTTTTCCCTTTACTTGTGCTATAAGACCTTGCGTCTTGTGTGATAAGACCTTGCTTCATCAAACAACCCTACAGATTGAGTTTGACATATTCCACCACTTATCTACGCAGCGTAGCATGGTGGAAAAACCCCCTAAATTATTGAATTATTTTATTGAAAAATTATAAATTCGTTGATTTCATAAAGAACACGTTGTTTTAGAAAACGGAGAGATTTGCAGCGGCAACGGGAACTGCGTTTGCGGACAATGCGTGTGCAAAGTGGACGATGACAGACATTATTCTGGAAAGTACTGCGAGAAATGCCCTGTAAGACAGTTGAATACACGACTCTATTTACAAAGCTTTTAAGCTTCAGATCCGTTGAATACATTTGGTTCAATTTCAGACGTGTCCGGGTCGCTGTGGTGAATTTAAAGATTGTGTGTTGTGTGAGGTGCACAAACGTGGCCCTCTTTACAATAAAGACACTGATGGTTGTGGCGATTGTGCTCTTTTCCCTATCGTCGAAGAAGGCAAAATCGAAGGTAATCCTCAAAACATGATACCTCATAACATAAATATTGTACCGTTATACTTTAAATACTAGCTTTCGCTCACGGCGTTGCATTTCATATTCCCTGATTTAATTTTAATCGGATTATGGTCTACATGTACGATAAAATTCAACTTTTTTTTACCGGACAATCCACACAACATCATCTAGCCCCAAGCTAAGCAGAGCTTGTGTTATGGGTACTAGATGAATGTACCTATGTAGGTACTTTACTTAATATATTACATACATATATATTTTTATTGAACACTAGCTGCTGACCGCGCCTTCGCCCGCGTTTTATCGGGATGAAAAATAGCCTATATGTTATTCCAGGTCCCAAACTATACCCATACCAAATTTCACCTAATCGGTTCAGTTGTTTTTGCGTGAAAGAGTAACAAATATCCATACATCCATACAAACTTTGACATATATAATATTAGTAGGATAGAACACCCGTTACAAATATTTGTCCCAAGACGGAAATCGAACCCGCAACCTCCTGCGTCGCTGGCGACTTTCGCCCGCCTTGCCACATCGGTTTTAGAATTAATTCAATAGTTTTTGAGATCATAGGTCGGAATCATCTTCACAAACTTTTGCCTTTACTAGTAGGTTTTTTTTTGAAATCTTTACCCACCTTCGCTGAAGCAAATTGAGAATAATAAGCTTAATTAACATTATATACTTTGACTGTTAATTTAACTTAATTGAAATTTTAGTGAGAAAGGTGAAGGGATCTACTGATTATAAATGCGATTTGATTGTTGCAGCCAACGAATCTCGCAACGAACACTTGTGCAGTTTCTACGACGAGGAAGACTGTCTTTACGTTTATGTTTACTCGTACAACGACGCCCAGCGACTGGTGATCAGAGCCCAGAAGGAACGAGAGTGCCCCAAGAAGGTATGTTATTGCCATATCAAGTAAAAAATATAAGACGGTTTCAGTTTTCAAACCCCATTCCCCACTTATTGAAACACTTGTATTTTCGGTCCTTTTTAGAGTTCCATACACAAAGGGTGGAACAGGACCGTATTTGTATTACTAGGCACATATCTATGTTTCATTTAACTCTTGGTCGCTGTCATTTTAAGACGGTAACGCCCAATACTTCAAAGGGCAGGGATGGAAAAGTGATCCTGTCCACCATGGCGTAATCAATATACCTACAGTTTACGCTCCCTTACCTAAAACACCTCTAACAACATCCTCCGCATGTTATAGAAGGTGATAGTTAACGAAAAAGCTCTAAAGCACATATGTATGTACATAGAGACATCGTTAATGCATTCACTGCCCAGCTTCAGCGGTGCGACCTGCAAGAGCGTGCCGTTGCTCCTGGCGCTGTCGAACATGAACAAGTGCGACATGGGCATCGACAATTTGATACATTTTGACAATTTATAAAGCTAAGATCATTCCACAGGTGCCTATCCTCGGAATAGTGCTCGGGGTGATAGCCGCTATTGTGCTGGTCGGATTGGCCCTACTCATGCTATGGAAGATGGCCACCACCATCCACGACCGTCGCGAGTTCGCGCGCTTCGAGAAGGAGCGTATGATGGCTAAGTGGGATACGGTATGTCTTTTTTATATTCGGTAGACCTTCGTTTGACCACAATCTCATCTGATGGAAAGTGACGATGTGGCTGACCGTGTATCACCAAGGTCTAGAAGACACATATTCACCTTTTATTTACTAAGTTAGGGCAGTGCCGTTACTGGCTGCCTTACCATTGGGCGTCGATGAGTTGCCACAAGTTCGCTCGGTTCGTACAAACGTATGATGTAAGTTCGTTCGAACGTATGATGGCCAAGTGCTGTTTTTTGTTATTTAGAGCTAGATTAGAATTAGATAACCCTAGCTTACTTACCTTCTAAGATTTTATGTTCGTCAGCTTTCAAAGAAAGGGTGCATGAAATTCGCGCAAAATCGGACAGAATGGTTCAATAGAGGAGACTTATACCAGTAGTGATCTTTAGAAGTGGTTGTACACGGGGCTGAGTAGAAAGATTAAATAAAACATTCGTTAGGGATGTCATAACTCTATGTCGTGTATTTATATCTCTGTGTCTATTCTAATCTGGAAAAAATATTTGTTGTTAAAGTACAATTGGGCTAAACACGTTCCATGCTTTTGATAACTGGATTGATTTATGTAAGTTTAAGCGGTATTCAGGTAAATTTCACACTAGAGCTGAATACATGCTAGTAGTTTACCGTCTTTTGTTAAAAATACAATGAGTCGAACCAGCAGACTGATAACGCTAAACCTACCCATGCTATATTGACATTTGAAAGCCGTTTGAATGCCCTTCGTAAATTGCAAAGGCCATTGAAGTGGCTTTCACGGCCATTCAAAGGGTCTTCAATTTTCTATATAGTATGGGTCACCATCAGCCCGTATACGTCCACTGCTGAACATAGGCCTCCCCCAAACGACGCCACGAATACCGGAAAACCGGTCCAGAGCCACCTCCATCCACGACGGCGATGGGCAGGCCATATAGCTCGTAGAACCGATAACCGTTGCGGAGTAAAGGTTCTCGAGTGGCTACCGCGATTCAATTCGAAATGGAGTATGGGGGAAGACCTTCCACTCGATGGACCGACGACATTGTAGTGGACGCAGGGAGTCATTGGATGGAGGCGGCTCAGGACCGCTATTCGTGGCGTCGTTTGGGGGAGTCCTATGTTCAGCTGTGGACGTGTACGGGCTGATGATGATGATGATAATGATGAAAAAAATAGATATGTTATACACTTCTAAAGCACAAAGAAAATCAAAATCACACTAATATTATAAATGCAAAAGTTGGTATGGTTAGATGTATATGTGGTATTTTTTTGTATATTGTGTTTTTTAGAAATTATATTTAACACGTGAGTTAAAAAAACACGAATAGGTAATATAAATAAACACTTGATTTACAATGCAATGACTGCGAACGCTAGTCGTTGGATAGTATGGTTGTTTTAGCGAAATCAGTCTGCTGCACCCCTTACAAAGAACTCTGTACAGACAAAACATCGTTTGTCATACATTAGAAAGTCTACACTTATAGGTAAAATTTGTTTGAGACTTAAAATAGAGTATAATCTCCAGAACTACTAGTTGAATTTTCAATATTATTTCACTAATAGATAGCTGCCTCAGAGGCAGCTCAAGACCGCTATTTGTGGCGCCGTATCGGGGAGGCCTATGTCCAGCAGTTGACGTATATGGGCTGATATGATCATGATAAATAGATAGCTACATTATCACTGAATGACATAGACTACGTTTTATAAGAGTACCACGTAAGCGAAACTACTTGCAGAGGCTATTATATACAGTTACATAGTAAGTTTAACACACGATATCATTATAAAATCAATACGTGTTGAACTCGCAATACCTAGGATTTCCATTTTATTAATACGTTTGCAGAACGTATTATTATCAACTGAGTTTCTGTTTTCTTTGTACATTTTCATTAGAAAGTAGATTAAATTAACTATTTCATATATTCTTTTTGAATTTCACAAAGAAATAGATGCATACGGACAACGATAAAATTAAATTTGTATAATTAAATTAAGGTCCATATCGTATAAAGGAAATATGAAATACCCAAATGTTAATTGATAGATTAGATCTATTTACACCCTTCAATCTCAGTAGATCCATTGTCCAGATCCATAATCGATCTATGAGATACGAGATATTTTTCTCTGTAGATCCAATTTTTGACAGCGTGGATCTACTGAGAAGTATTATTCTCGCTAGATCCGTTAACCAGCTCCAGTTACGTAAGTGTGGGTGTACGAGAAATTTCTTTCTCACTAGATTATGGATCTGGACAATGGATGTACTGATATTGAAAGATTTACACAGTTACTTACTCTTTATTTTTGTTCTTTATTTCTCTGTTTTCTTTTTTTAGGGGGAGAATCCTATTTACAAGCAAGCGACGTCTACGTTCAAAAATCCCACATATGCTGGAAAATAAAGTACGCCTTAAGTATTTTAGTATTGGAATTGTATCGCAGAAGTACATTACACCGCGATATTCGATTTGTATCGCATTTATCAACCCGAATAAGTAGAGTCAGTATTTGAACAAAAGGTTTTTAGAATTTTTATGTGTGTAGTGTGTATTCGTTTTCATGGTGATAAAAATAACATTGATCGATGCCTTATAACGTGCCTTTATATCGAATATTGTAAGTAGACTACCTACTTATGTACATTTATCAGGCAATTGGTTTTATAATTGCTACTTGTATTTAATGAAAATGTTGCCTATAAAGTTTCGAACTAAACAAAGATTGCAAATACAACTTCACGTAACGAGCGTAAAACAACGTGCTATGTTAAATAGAGGAAAATACAATGTTTTTTTTTTTCAAAGTAGAGGTCATCATATTTAAAAGTAGTGTGTTGCTTACTTTCTATTAACTTTTAATAGAAAATTTAATGATACTGAAATAAATATAATATTGTTTAAGAAGCGTATCGCACGAATATTAGAATAAATTTTCCAATAAATTCAGACTTCTTTCTTTATATAAATTATACAGAAATCCCAGATTAGTATATATTATATTGTTTTTAGACAATAGGCCTACGTTTGATCACAATCTCACCTGATGTAAAGTGAAGATGTGGCCGACGGTGTATCAAGGTCTACAAGATACCTATTCACTCTTGTCTTGAAGAGACCCAGATTGTAATTGGTCTATTTTTAATCTCAAAGTGTCTGTACAGTTTTGTACTTATGTGTGAATGTATGTCGTATGTACTTATTGTTGTGTAACTATCGAACATAATGTAATCGAAGTAATGGCGCTTTGCATTGTCGTCTATTGAATTTTGTTCGTAGTAGTTTTAGAGGTGATTATTATAACGTAAAATTTAATGTATTTGTTTAAAATTATACTAATGTAACTTATGAACTGAAATTGAGTTAATCTCATAACTAGCTTATTTAAATTAATTGTAGTCGTTTATTTTAACTGTGTTAAAGATTATGCTTTATTTATACCGCCAAAGTGACTTCTACTCAACATTAATATTATTTTATAATTTTTTCCAGAATATTATATATAATATGTATTTCTTGAAACAAATCCTATAAAAATAATCATTAAAGGTACAAGATTATCTGCTTCCTCTTTCCACTTTGTGCCTTGACTAACTTGAGTAATTATGTAAGTGCCATTTATTATATCTAAACTCGTAGTATAGCTATTATATTATAGTGATAAGAGTTAAGGTACCTAAAAGCCTTTATTTTGTTTTGAAATTTTAATTGGTTGTCAGATTTTTATATTATTAAAAACAATGCGCATTTTTTTTATCAGTTCAAAGTTATTAATAATCGTGAGATAAATACTTATAACTTGCTACACTAAACATTATTTTGAAACTTTATTTTTATTATATTTTATATTAAATGTAAATATTTAGTTTGGACATAGTTTTACCAGATTTTATTTAAGCGATTGTGGCTTTTATTACATAGTAGCTAATAAACATTAACAGACTTATTTTGTCTTTTTTATTCAAATTAAAAACAAATACCTCTTGCCTACCTCTTACGTACCTAGTATACATAAGTCTTTCAACATGTTAAAAGCAGAGACTATTCATTTAAGTTGTAGGTTCCCTCATTACTCAGATAAAAGCAATGTTGACTCATTCACATCACTTTTTCAAGCTTGCACGTGCATTTTTCTAAATTAAGGCCGGAGGTCGTCCAAATAACCCAAATAAACCAAAGTCCATTACATTACCTTTACAAATCTTTGTTGTTTGTGTCGGGCGGTTATTCAAGAAAGCTTCAAACCCAGGCACAATAGGGCTATTAATTTCCGGAATGGGGTAACAATTAGAGCGGCATTTGGCCTCGAGGGGCGGTCAATCCGGGCGCTTAAACGATTTGATTACAGGCCTATTATCAGTTCAGGTGAAATAACAGACAAGACGGATGGAGTATCGATCGCTGCAAGCTACGCTGTGTTGGCCCTTGTTTGTTGCGTCGTAATTTATTCGCGCTCGTGAAACAAACGTTTGGACTACCTCTGACGCAGCGGGCGAAGGTCTGTCTGTGGCGCAGGAGGTTGCGGGTTCGATTGTCGCCTTGGAACAAATGTTTGTACGAGCTGCAGATATATTATATATTTAAAATAAAATTGTCTATGACGTAATGTGTAAAATGTGCTGTATTATCAAGTACCATCATACAAGCTCTGCTTTGGCGCCTAGATTGTGTAACAGAATTATTTATTATTATTTATCTAAACAACCTTTCCAATTTATTTAGTTGGTGCCATGTTGGTACTTATACCTACTTACTTATTTGCACTTATAAAGCCAAACCAATCTAATCTGTTTTAGGTGATAAACCCGAATAGGTTTTCCTAATTTCAGTATTTAATTTTTCACCATCTCTGTTCTTTTGTCTTGGAAAAGGTTACATTGGGAAATCGATTTAATAATCAGAGAATTGCTAATTTTATTAATCCGTTCCATAATTCCATATTTAGGTACAATTCAAGGCATCATGTAGGTAAATATAAAAGGCTATATGAAAGGCTTTCCTAGAGATAAAAGGAACAGGACGTGAAAACAACCTTGACTTTTGCTAGGCTTTTAACGGAGACTTACTGTAGCTTATTGCCAGGTTATAGGCAATATTCGTGCGTGTAGAGCCTTCAAGAAACCGCAGCAGGCACATTTACCCTGCTCAGGATAGTAATTTGCTTCGTACGAAGCGTTACAATACGCCTCCATAGACCGCACTAACCGTAGGTATTGCATGCTCACAATGAACTAGGTACTTATATTGTCTACTTACCTGGGTTATTGAAGCGTAGCAAATGCTAATGCCAATATACATAGATCTGCTATGATGGTAGGTACAGTCGGACACGTATTGTTTGACTGTCAATTTTCATTGATGTGACATTTTGATCGACTGGTTTATCTTTATTATGCTTTAATACAATCAATTAAGCTACTGTCTTTGTATTTGATAAATTCATACTAATATTATAAATTCGAAAGTTTGTCTGTTACCTTTTCACGCCTAAACGGCTGAACGGATCTTAATGTTCAGCAGTGATGTAATGGTTGCTTGAGAATCGCGGGCGAAGCCGTGGGCAGCAGCTAGTATTGTTATATAATAATAAAAATAAATATAGTAATGTTTAACAAAATAAAATGATAGTAAATTTTGTTAGATTAAAAGTAACTTTAAAGTATGTATATCGTTGATAAATACTTTCCGGCCAATCAAATACACGATTTACCCTAAGAATCCGATTACAGTAGAGTTCCTACCAACCCTATGAGACTTCAATCATATGCTATAGCATGCATACAGACTTGTTATCAGATATATATGTACATGATTATTTTCCCCGAAGTATTGGAAAGAAATTCAATTTCCGCGCGACTTCATAATAATGTAGATCCCCCTTATCAGTTCGACAGCCGTTGGTCGGTTTCATATGTGGGGTGGGCGGTATCGTAAGGCGACAGTGATTAGGTTGTTTATATGCGAGCCTATCGTATTCGTATAACGTATTGTTTGTCAAAATACGACCTGTAGCATAGCGACTACAGGGTTCCGTAGCGAAGGGTCTCTACCAGTCATGCGTTGCGGAATCAATCAACATTGATCGAAAGGTTCTTATTTATATAGAGGTGTATTTACTTTGTTGGAAAAGTATTTTTGAGAGCTTTCCCGTCTACTTGAAAAAAAGCTCTTTTCTTAACTACCCACCTCCTACAGTTTATCAGAATTGGAACGTTATGATTCTAGTCTTGAAAGTTGAACGACCACGAAGTTTCATGCTTTTCCCATTTTTTACCGGCACCAATATTATTTATCCTGTTTTTAGTAGTCCAGGAATAGCAATTTTGATAATAATAGACTCATTCTTTGCGCTCCCGTAGGACGACAAACGGATGGCTCGAATTAAGTAATAGAAACAGACTCTAGAAACTTTCCCCAGGGCGCAGATAATATCAGGCTTATTTATTTCCTCCAATTACGCTTCACAACACTACGTATGTACATTTGTTTTAATAATACCGCAGCCCTTGATCTTTTTTGTTCCGTAGTTATCTGTATGTATACTCTGATCTCAATTTTTTTTATTATCTACCTGAGACCCTGCCGAATTAATGTAGGTACCTGCTGTGACACAATATGTATATATTACACCTCAAAAAATTTCCAGAGCCTAGGTTTCACTTGTATAAGAAAGATATACTTAGCTAAAAAGTGCCTCTAGATGATTCGAGAAAAGGATTCCCAATGCTGCTACCGTTGCCGGCCCTGTTACAAAATGTTTTTCTTTTTTTTGTAAATATTATTGAGTAGGATGTCTTTTCATTTGTTTTTTTAAGATCAGAGTTCAAGGATGACCTACTGTAATCTATACTAATACCTATTATAAAGAGGAAAGATTTGATTATTTGTTTGTTTGTTTGCTTGCATTGAATAGGCAACGAAACTACTGAACCGATTTGAAAAATTCTTTCACTGTTGGTAAGCTAAACTATCCCCGAGTGACATGGGCTATATTAAGTTTTCAAAAAGGGAACTCAGGAAGGGAGGGATTTTAGGGATCTCGAAATTATTATTAAATACCCGTGCGGAGCCGGGGCGGCCCGCTTGTTCATTAATTAATAGACAACTTAAAACAACTAATCATTTATTGCCTGCCACGCTTCCGTTGTAAATTTTTCACTTTCTTCGTTTAAATATTTGGTGTATTAATCTCGCTGTTCTGTGGTTCTGTTTACCCAAAAGCCTTAATAACGGCATGTCTAAAGGCCTTATCTGTGCAAACATTATTTACCTTTAACTTGGCATCCTCGGTCTATCTACCGTTATTAGGCCCTGACGTACCTTAGTACGTAAGTACATAAATGTACCTACATCATAAACCGAATTCAAAGGGATTACTTTATGAGATTACCGTGCTGTCTGGTAATATGAGATAATCTTATAAATGTACTGTTTCTCTGAATAAAATTTACTTTGATATTTTAACAGAAGGCGTAGGTAGGTAGGTCATAGAATAATGGAGGAAATTCCCAGATATGAAGTTAAAGGTAATATACCTAACTATGTAAGTAATTTTTTTATGCAAAAAGTTATATCAACTTTTGGAAAGAGTGAACTACTACAACATCTGTTATGTTAATGAGTAACAAATGACTTCTGCTTCCAGCACTTAAATAAAATTGTTTATAGTAACGGCCACATTTGGCGGTACACAAAAGGCTCCGCAGGTGGGACGGCGATTAATCACAGAAAGGAATTCAGTGGTATGGTGCTGGGCGCGCGGGCAGCGGAGCTGGGCGGGCGGCGAGCGGCGGGCGCGGTAGTGCCGCCGCGACACCGCGCCGGCCGCACGCCCCGCCCGCCTCCACTGCCTCCTCGGCCTCCCGCGACCTCCCGAACCCGAAACAACAAGGCGACTGGATCCTAACAAACTCACTTCTCTTTCACAAGGTAAGCCATCCTAACCAATAAGATGATCTTCGGCACTCAACATTTGCGCTCGAACTTCGCCGCGTAAAAATTTTAAACTTTTCAAAAGTTTTTGCCCATAAAGTTAAGTTAAGTAAATAGCCGCAAATAAAGTTAAGTAAATAGCCGCAAAATGATTTTGCGTCAGACACGAATGTTCGTTTTCTTATTGTTACAACTTTGAACGAAATGTTCGCGACGTCGTCGTAGGTTTGTTCAGGTGAAAACTTTGCTTTATCAGGAACACAACCTGTTGAGTTTTTGGTAGGTTTGGTACCTACTCTATATTATTTGATTGAACAAACCACTTTGGGCCATTTTTCTTTGGCTTGATAAATACTTTTGCTGGGAGACATTAGATACCAACAAACTAAATTATCAGCGAGTTGTTATCCAACAAGGGTCTCGATAGTTTGTTGAACTTGCGTCGGAGTCGCCCTTTCCGCAACTAATGATAATACAAACTACAAAAGCAAACATTAGCAATTTATACTATGTTTTGGAAAAGCGTCGGTAAGTTCCCCGTCGAAAACTGAAACCTAAATAAACAGCGAGAGCCTCGCTTATCTTCAAAGGCGTACTTTCATGCTCATAGAGCAGAACAATTGATAAGGTCCAGCCGCCCCACGCCTGTTGATGATGTCTTAAGAAATCAAACAAACAAGAAAATGCTTTTGGAAATAAACCTAAGATAACTTCAATTTCATAAAATAAATATTTACGAAGTATTATACCTCCTCCATCCCTCTCGACTAGAAAATACCTATCAAGTTTCGTTTTATCCAGACAGCACCTACTGCCAAAAGGTAAGAACTTACCTACTTACGCCGCCGCCCTGGTTTTTGGTAGCTAATTAACTTATTAATGGTGTTTATTTAGGGATTTTATTATATTTAAGTCCATAAATCTTAGACGCATGAAATTGTTACCCAATCGAAGCTTTTAAGTAATTTGTTAGTAAAACAATAACGATTCACACATAAAAATAAAGATAGGTTGCATTTTTCATGGAAGTTAGTAGTTGTTTTTCTTTTGATAAAGTACAGCTTTATCTGTAAGTTTTCCAACATTTATATTCATGAAAGTTTTTTATAATTTAAAGTTTAGCTTAAATTATAAAAATCTTAAGTTTAGCGGAAACAAGCGCAACTGCCGCAAAGCTTTTTAAATGTTTTTGTTGGTAGGTATTTCTTGTAGGTAAGATACATACCGCGCTTTATGCATGTATACAAATATGGATCCATAGCCATACAAGATCAAAACCGCGTTGTAAATTAGTTGAAGATGCAGTTCAGCTCATGATATTGATATTCATCAGAAAGTTATTCAGTTAAATCAAAACATTAAGAGATGAAAGCTAATCTATTGAATATGCTCTTTGTTGATGAAATGGCTTGATAGAGCTGCCGGAATCTTGTTCTATGGATAAAGTTAGTACTTACAAGTACCTCAGCATTATCAAAGCATTTCTTTCTATAATTCCTTTGATCATGTGAGTAGGTAATCCGTAATAATTTCCTACTGCGACACTAAACTGTTCAAGGAATATTTCCCCTTGAAAGTCCCCTCACTCCTCAGAGCTGACTGCCAGTCAAGCCAACATTCTTCTCGTAATATTAGAATCAGCCAGCTACAACGAGATTTTATACGTGTCTAGAATAAGGCAATAATGTCTGTGATGCATGAGTACGCCCGCCCGCCCTCCGCCCGCCCTAGCTCGAGCCTAGGCGCATCCCGGATATCTAGGTAGCATGTACTTACGAGCTACAATTTTAGACTCTTGAATTTTGAATTAAAAAATAGTCTTGTTTACGGACTCCGTACGGCTCTCTTGATAGCGATTTGGCTGGCTGAAAGATAGTGCCTGCTTTGTTGGTTTTGGAGGATTGAGGTTTGAGGTAATTATAAATTGTATTGTAGGTCACTTAGGCACGGTTTTGACAAAGACAAGATATAAAACAAAACATGTAGTGTTTCGTAGATTTCCTGTCATTTTTGAGATTCCCTGACATTTTTTTAATATCCTGTTATTTTTGACGTTTGCTATCATTTTTGACATTTGCTGTCAGTTTTGACATTTGCTGTCAGTTTTGACATTTGATGTCACTTTGACTGTAATGGTGCTTAAGCATAATGGTGGGACGAATGAGACAATAATATTTTAAAGTCTGATGTCTCGTTCGTCCCACTGCCTACATTGGTGGGACGAACGGGACGTAATTTTAATTCAGACTTTTAATATCCCATTCGTCCCACTGGTGGGCGACGCTGGTGGGACGAACGGGACACGTGGTAACTCTGTTCGCTTCTACAATAAATTCCTAGTCACATTGTAAACTTTTAAGAAAAATGTTCACCAAACTCTATAAAAAAAAAAAATTGTCTCAATATCAAATAGCCTTAGTTTTTAAGACAAAGCCTCTTTGCAGCTGCACATTTTAATTTGTATTTTGATTATTTAAACGTATTTAAACGTAATTCGTGGTCTTTTTACTCATGAAATTATTTATTGTTTTCTTATTATTATTACAAATTTATATATGTATATGATTACAATTTCTGGTAAATAAATGAATTGAATTGAATTTTGAGCCTTTGCTAAGACTTTACTAGTCTTTATAAAAAAAAAACGGAGTTTCTGAGAATATGTAGGTGTAATATAATATAATCTTTTTGCAAAGATAGGTTGACATAAAATATCTTGGATTTTAAATCGGAGTAGCGGGTTATGGACCATTTTATAAAAATCATTAGTGTTCTTTGACTTCTGAGTAGGTACTAACTAAGGTTTCTTTACTCTATCCCTCGGGAAACCAGAAAACAATTCCAAGATTTTTTTACACGCTTGTACTAGACCGAAGTTGTCCGTTATTGAGTTTGCTGTTGATTGCATTTGAAAACAAAAATAGAAAAAAGTTCAAGGTACATATTAAAATCGAAGACCTTGTACGACACATATTTAAATAAATATCCTGCTTCCTGGTTTATTTAATTATCCTGCTAACAGGATATTTAAATAAATGCAGGATATATAACTAACATGATTGTCGCTGCTAGTTGTAGGTGCTGTAGGTACGAACGCGTACCTACATACTCTACATGGAAAGTGGCGGCAGCAGACCTCTACAATTTATGTAATTGCGACTAATTAATGTAAGTAGGTACTTACTGCTTAAAACTGCAACAAATATTTAAAGTTTAATGTTTTTGCGTTATTTCGCTACGGATTAACGAAAAAACGTTAAGGTAGATAAATTTTGCTCAAACGGACAGATCAGACAGTTTCAATTTGAACCTGGATATCGGAAACAATGACATAATTTGAATAAATATTTGCTTTACGGTCCTACCTGCACCGATATGGAGTAAATGGATAGATACTCGATTTCAGATATGAGATAATGAACATACATCTTCACTTTGGTAAATTGTGATCAGTGGGAGCTTCAGACTCTTAGAGCCGGGCTCCACCGAAGCGGAGACGAGACAAGAGAAGTGTTTTAATTTTAAACAACCAATCGAAGATAAATAATAGATTCAGGCGTTACTTTGCGGAAGACCATTGATTGGAAGTCGCGCAAAGCTTTGCGCGAGGAGATCAGAGAGACAATATCACTGGTTCTGTCGGTGTTGCTTGGCAATCTCAGTGTCAAGGTCGAGTGTTGTGGTGTCCTGATGATGTCTCGTTGAGAGACGAAACTAGTTAACGACTTAAATTACTTTGATGGATACTATCAGAGTACGCGGAATTGTTACTTAATATTTTTTCATTCTAATATGTACCTATAACCAAATAGAAGGTCCTTATTGACACATCTCGTCTCCACTCAGCTTCAGTGGATACCACCTAGAACAGTACCTATCATATAAGTTCCTATCATATTTGCATGCTGCGTTTGAAGTGGAAGATGTGAGCTTTGCCTCGCAAGCTGGCGACGAAGTCACGCAGTGGAGACGAGAAGCGATGTGAGCGGCGTGCAGTGGCCAGCTGGCTAGTGAGAGGCGCCGCTCTCAACATCCTACGCTCACCGCACGCAGCTCAGTCCCGCTCTAGCCAGCAGGTACACATCTCCGCTTTAGCCAGCACACATCTCCGCTTTAGCCAGAACACACATCTCATTTTCTCTTCTCTGTTGTCCGCTATGGTGGAGTCTGGCCCTTACTGTAATTATTGGGATTTTAACAGCAAAATACTCTCAGTTACGTGAGTAGATGGCTGTCTGGAGTACCTACACCTATATTCGGCTCTAGATATTTTATGCAAACAAAGACATCTACGACTGAAAATTAAACTAAAACTAAACAAAAAACAACATGGTTGGAGCAAGGTAAGGTAATCACTAAAAAACCCGCGTAGCGATGTTACGATGATACCCGTGTCGTAAAATACATATATTTCAGCATTACTTCATAGCTTTTTTTAACCACTTTGTTTACAAAAATTCTAGAACCAAGTATCTATAAGATTAGGCTTGCTTAGCACCTGTTCTTTCCCTTTCAGATTAGTCAGCCGTTGCCAGAAGAATGAACTTATTAATTCGTTCGAAGCTGACAGAGCTGCGGGTTTCCTTGCGATATTTTCCGCTAGAGCAAATACGAGACAGAAATTTGTTTCGTTACGTTTTTAACAACGGATTTCTTTCTCTAAAAAATGGTTTTGCTCATTATTGTATCCGTAGCTATACCAATGTATCTATATACAAAACTTACAGGTATTTGTAGCGAAAAAATTCTCCTTCGATGTTGACGAGCCCGGCCAGTAGGTACTAGGTACAGGAAAGAGTGGATTGCTAAAAGCGTGCTACAATGCCTGCCTGAGTAGTCGTGCGACGTCAACAAAGGACTGCTTTATCACATTTGAACTCTACTGGCTGGACATAAGGTTCAAAAGTTACAAGGCGACCATACTTCTGATGATGCTTTCCATTCACAATAACCATTCCATGCCAGAAATTTTCAGACTAAGAACGAAAAAAGGAACGAGAGATACAATACAACGTAGTTACAAAAATGCAAAAGCCCGTTGTATGAATAGGATATATCGAATTGAAATAACAACTTGGAATTCCGCGAATATAACAATGAAATCATAGCTTTGGTTTTGTTTTAAAACGCATCTATGCTATCCATCGACAGCTAAATGAATAAACCAAACAAAAGATCGCAGGATTGAGCTCAGAATAGAATATGAAAATAAAAGTACGAAGACGATTTGTTTTTTGAGATGGAACTCTTGCATCAGACGATATTAATCCTACTAATATTATAAATGTGAAAGTTTGTATGGATGGATGTATGGATATTTGTTACTCTTTCACGCAAAAACTACTGAACCGATTAGGCTGAAATTTGATATGGGTATAGTTTGGGACCTGGAATAACATATAGGCTATTTTTATCCCGATAAAACGCGGGCAAAGGCGCGGGCAGCAGCTAGTAAATTAATAAGCCCACAATAATTACTGCCATAGTTAGGGCGCTCTGTCGCTCATAAAGGACAGACCTGTCCAGCACTGAACTAGTATTAGCTGATGATGCAGATGTATTGCTGTATGCTGGCTAAATTCTAAAAAAGTTAAAAATCCTGCCCTTACTGCTTGCAGATTAAGTGTCCATGGCGCGATGGGCTTTCGGTATAGCATTTCAACAATTTCGTTGTTCGTGTAAAACCGGCGTACAGAATAGTTTTGTGAAAAAGAACTGTAATAGTGAAGTAACGGAAGATATAAATCTGTTAGTACAAAAAGTAGCGCGGCGAGGTGTTCCGTTGCAGGCAAGTGAATGCCGAAATGCCACGAGGTCAGGAAAGGGGCTGTACAAGTACTTTCTTGTAAGTACCACCTTATCAAAAAACTCCATTTTGCATACATTGACGGGGTAATGACAAGGCTTCACTTAAAAATGCGAGGGTTAACTGTGGAAACTCTATGACCTTATTTTGTCCGTAGCGTTAAAACGTTTAATTCTCAGTAATTTGCTCTATATTTCTAATTTTATAAATCCATTTAAATACCGAGGTGCTTTATTTGTAACGTTAAAAAAGTTAACTCTCACTAAGTGCTTTGTAAACTAGGTATCTATCCTATTCATAGCTTTCGGCCCCGATTTACCTCATGCCAATAATAATAATTATACTAGAGAGAAAATACTTAGATTAAACCTATGCCCTATTCTAACCTTACCCATTCATGCATTTACAATATCATTAGGTAAAACAGGTTAATGTACCTAGGTAAGAGTTTAAAAATTCAAGAACAATTTCCTCTATACTCGGTTTTAGGGTGGTACTCCACTCGTAAATATGTTTTTCCATATTCCTTGCCCAACATTTGATCAAATTTCTTTGACGGATGCCTATTCCGCTCGTCAAATATCTTTGTCCAACATTAATCCTTTGTAATTTGTGTAGTTAAGTTCAATTCTAATCACGTGACACTATCACACTAGGTAATATCATAAATACGAAAGGAAGAAGTAACAAACATCCATCTATCCATCCATCAGATGGATAGATGGATGTTTGTTACTTCTTCACGCCAAAACGAATACCAGCGCCTATCTACTCCTGAGTGGTAAGGCATTTATGCTAAGTCGAGACCTTTTAGGACTCCCTTTTTAAAAAAGAAAAAAAAAACATTTTGTGCAATTGTTTTTCCTGTACTATAAGTTACTATGTTATGTATGTCTGTTTTTGTACTGCAGCAGCAAATAAATGAGTGTCTATGTCTCTATGTCTAAAACTTCTCAACGGAAATTGCTGAAATTTTGTAAAGGTGTAGCTCTTGACTTGGAATAAAACATAAGCTTCTTTTTAACCCATAAAATATCAGTTTCTCTGGGAAAGAACTAACCTTTAAACATATCCATAGAAACAACGCGTGCGAACCGGCGGCCAGAAACTAGTGTCCAAATCTTTGATCAAATATCGGTTTTGTTAGTAAATTGGATGAAGTCTTGCAATTTATTTGATCAAATCTATATTGGACAAAGATCTTTGACGAATGGAATGGTAACCTAACTGAAGTAACATCACATTTTACGGACATATACGTGTAAAACGGCATAAAACGTATCTACACCATCACCGATAATGGCAGACCGAGACCGCAATTACCACACCCCAAGCAAGCTAACGAATCTACTGAAACACTGTTATTGAAACAAGTGAGAATCAAACCACATTGCTTTCACTTCTTCCACTTGTGGACAAAAAATTAAAGTGAAGAGAATATCATCGTGAAAATGTTCGTTAATGGGCGAAAGCAGGCTCGTAATTTTTGGAAGCCCCGTTCCGCCTATTAATGGTCGAAATCGTGGGCGACACTGCCACTGCAGCCGAGGCGTAGGTATTCTGTGAAAAGCTAGATTATTGAATCCTATGCTATATTGACGACCGATGTGGCGCGGCGGGCGAATGTGCGCAGGAGGTTGCGGGTTCGATTCGCTCCTTGGGACAAATGTTTGTACAATATGGAAATATTTTTCTCGGGTGTTCTGGGTATTTTCAGTATAATAAAAATATCTATCTATGTAATATTAATGCATTATGTACCTGTCAGTCATCTAGTACCCATAACACAAGCTCTGCTTAGCGTGGGGCTAGATGATGTTGTGTGCATTGTCCAACATTATTTATTCATTTCGATATTTTTGTAAACAAGGTAACAAATTCTAAAAAAACAAATGGTGGATATTTATTTAGGTCTTCACTGATTTTATCAGAGCACACCACAGACGCTCGAAACAATTTGTAGTTTTATTGATAGTTTTCATTCATGAATTCATCCGTTTTTAACTCGAATTTGCACCTTTATCAATTCTTATGCAATCAGGCGTTATTGAAGAATTTGTTCTTGTTTTCAATGGTTACCTCTTAGTTTTCTATTATCGTTATCAGTTTGTGATACGTTTTCATACATAAACCAGCTGATACCCTCGCCTTCGCCCGCATTTTATGGGTAAAAAATAGTCTAAATCCAGGGATATAGACTTTTTTTTATCCCATTTATTATATTTATCCCAAACTTTACCTATACCAAATTTTAACCCAATTAGTTCAATAGTTTTGCGTGAAAGAGAACAATCCGGTATAACTGTCAGGTGTGTGAACTAGCTCCTACAACTACCTACATGCCATCACGGGAAAATAAACGGATCCTATAAAACGGACGGATGCTGTGTGTATGAGCCCTCAGGTTCACTTCATCCCATTCAGGGGGGATGGATAGCCCACAATGCCGCCTTTGAGCTGCAACAGCTGTGTTTAGCCGCGTCAAAATAGCCCTATTTTCACTTGACCGACTTAGATAGCTTTCATGTTTTGTTACCTGCAATAATTCTAAAGTATATCCACCATTCAGTAAGCATGATTTACTATAAACATTTCCAACACAAACTAGGTTCGTAGTTAGCCCGCTTACATGCATAATGAACCATGATTTACTTAGATCTACCAAAAAATCTCCTTGTCACCTAGAGTTTGTGTGTAGCATGTTTGTACAATAATATTTATTCATAACTTTACATATCTACCTACATCTTTTATTTATTACAGGTAAGAAATATAATACAGTATTCAGCAAAATAATTATCTTCTACATAGTGCTCAGTGTGATAGCTATACATAATCGTGTTTTTATTTTTAGTTACTTCTCAGCAAACTATTAAGTAGGTACTTACAATATTTGCTAGTGTACTGGCTCTTCTATTCATGGAAATCCATCTGTACACTCTGTTTCCCGCGAAACGGCCTAGCCTAGTGCCATGGGTAACATTGTTCTTATTTAAAATCTTATGTAAAATCACACGACTGTGTGTGACTACATAGATAATAGAAAATAAATTTATTGTACTTATTTGTATAGATAGATAAAATACATATGTATTATTTATTCGACACTGCAACACACGATAAAAACATCACTACTACTCGGTACTAAATCATATCATGACACAGAACAACTTAATAATTATTGGCGGAACAAAGCCTGGGAAGAAAAATTCAGTGAACCTATACTAAACAATCAACAATTAGGTACGGATTCGTAAAAATCAGCCTGTCAAAAAGGCAATAACTTAGCGTAAAGCTTTGCTCGAAGAGCAAAACACAGATTTTCAGTATTACCTTGAAGCGACCAGAAAAACGAAGTACTAACAAATCAAATAATGTGTGATTGCATGTTGTTTTGTATTTAAATCACTATACATGCTTGACTGATGCTGTGTTTGAGCACATGAGAATGGTAGGTATCTTTTGGCGGTATAATTTTGGTCGTAGGTGTAATATGCTTAAGCTGGAATTAGGAACCATTAAAGAAGTAAAAGTAGCAGCCTCAGTGTTCTACCTCTGGCAAACGACGATAAGTAAATCAATAAGCCAAATTATTAAATACACATGTCATCAAAATAAAAATAATATTTGTAACCTGGGTTACAAATTCGTTCGCAGTGTACCGATACAGTATTCAATTGAATTGATTAGGTAAAAGCATTACGTATGCACAGCGAAATGGATACTCATTCCATTTCTTAAGAAATAATAATTATCTTTATCTAAAGCTTAAGCAAATGAACGCCCAGGGGAGCTTACTGAAAAACGCTGAACTGGTACCTACTCTACATTTACCTCTAGGTACCTAGAGCAGAAGAAAACGAATACATTAGACTGACTGTAAGCTTAAGATTTCTACCGCAAAATGTCCACACAGATTAAACTTAGAACGGTCTACACAATAGATTAAACTTAGAAAGGTCTACATACCCCAAATTGTGCGTGTGACCTGTTATGGCATGTTACCCTACTTGACAATTACTTACTGTATACCTTTGAGCTTATCACGACCCAATTTAGCTCCGAAAAAGCTTAAGCTTCGTAGCCTCGGGCAGAGCATGGTACGAAAATTCAGTTTGGAAACTAGGTATCACTGCTATAGAATACCTACCTGAATGCGTAATTAATTTGAACATTGAACCTTTTGTGTGAATTAGTCTTTAGAATCTAAGCTTATTTTACACTTCAATATGTACCTTAGATTTAGTACCTAAGTACACGTTTAGCTTTGAAATGTTTCTTATTTTGTAGATGTTTTTCTCAAATAAGCTAGAGGGATTTCTTTAGAGAAAACAAATAAGCTCTTAACTCAACTCTAGGGCTTACTGTGCCTCCTAATTAGGTTACCTTACTTATTATACTACGTCCAAGCATTTGTTTTCTTTGACTGAATGAAAATAAAAATAGAGATGCGAATCTGTAGACTAGAAAAAAATTACTAACGAGATCTTCGATAAATAATAATAGATTCAGGCGTTACTTTAGGGAAATCCATTGCAAAATATTAGAATGAAATAGTAGATTGTATTACAAGGGACTAAACCATCCCATTATATACGAGGTTGTTATACTCCCGAGCGTAGCGAGGGAGGATGACGGTTTTGGCCCGAGTAAAACACTCTACTTTTCACTTCGATTGCGAGAAAATAAAACAATTCAAAATTAGAAAATTTTCAGAAATTTTATTAAAAATTAAATGTGCAGTTAGAGCAATTTTGAATGTTTAGTAATATGTTTTTCCCGGGCAATTTTATTTCGGTTCTCTGCGGTTCTGTTGGGATGTGATAATATTTTGAGTTGATTGTTGTGGAGTAGAAGTTGGAGAGACTCGACTCATGCTTGAGTTTCCGGCATTATTAAGATCTGAGTGCGGCTTCAGCTGAGTTGACATATTCATCCAATCCCGCGATGTAGATGCTTGGGGTTCTGTTATGTTTGGTAGAATATTGATTCCTTCCGTAATCCACTGCGTGACGTGATACTTGTTTTGTATAGAGTCCTTCAGCCACTTGATCGGACCTCCATCCACCGTGCCGTTTTAATGTCGTTATATTCGCACCAGAGTCCGCCAACAGAGTCGCGGATGTTCTGCGGAAACAATGGCCCGTGTAGAGTTCCGGATTTGGTAAATTTAGATAAGTGGCAATATCTTTAGGCATGTTACCAAATTTATTTTTGCCTATGACTTGCCTTGTGCATTTACCATTTTGATAATTTAGAAAAAATCTTCTCGCTGAAACTTTAGTGGGACGTAACTCCTGATAGGCTTTAACTATATTAAGGTATTCTCCACTGATGACAAATTTACGCTCTTTGTTTGTTTTCGTGTTCGGCAGACTCACAGCTTGTAGGTTTGTATCCGTTTCTACGTCTTCTAGCGTTATATTGGCAAGCTCTATTTCTCTGCATGCACCGCTGATCCCATAAATTAAAGCAACCTGTTGAACAAAAAAATAAGTGTGTTAATAATCGTAATAACCTAGGTACATAATTTAGGTATGTAGGTAGGTATCTATTTATTTAGTTTGAGTAGAGTACATTAGTAGGTTACCTTTGTTGCCAAGTATTGTTTATTTGGAGCGTTATTTAAAAATGTTTCGACTTCTTGTGTCGTCAAGACTCTAGATTTTTTTGCCTTGTATCCAGTGGACAATTTCTTCAGTAAAGCCGTAAAATTTACATATTTTTTAATATCGACGACGTGTTTCGTTTGTAAGGTCATTCTTAACATTGAATATGTGCTCCAAAGAGTCCACGAGTTGAAATTTTTCGATAATTCATCAAAATAAGTGAGAAAAACCCCTTCTGTAAAGGAATCCACACGTTTCTCATCTCTCCATTTCATAAAATTTTCGTAACTCTTTAAATATATTCCACGTGATTTTGTCGGCAACAGATTCATAATTATTTCTTTGCCCTTTTCTTCCATTTGCATATTAGCATCTTCATTATCACTTGATGACATTTTTCACTTTCACAATTTGGAAGTAAAAGTCAGGAAGTTAAACGTAAAAGTTTGTGATTTGGAATGAAGAAAATTCTAGAGCCAATACCATCTTTTTTTTTAAATCTCTATTTAACCCGCAACGAAACAGTTCGCATTCTACCGTAAAGGGAAGAATCAACCTTCATAAAACATCACCAAGACAGTTCTATTTTCAAAAAAAAAAAAAATTGACGGAGCACCAAGAAGTAGAGTTTTTATGTAAGAGAACGAATGCTTTCTACGGGCTGATGATTTTAGACAAAAATTAAAAAGAAGAAATATTTTTTAACCCGAGGTATTAAACTCGAGTTTTAGGCCCGCTAAGCTACACTATTATGATACACTTTTTGAGCAAGAGAAGTGAAAAACATATTTATTAACAATTCTTCTGATAGTATTCTATTCATCAAAGTGAGTTGAGATCTTCGATATTTATCGAGCTGACAGATAAAGCTTCTATGAAATATTGCATTCAGTCAAAGAAAATAAATGCGTAGACGGAGTATATGAAACATGAATTAGACTACATCTCAGAAATGTAATAGACATTCTTTTACATAAACTCTAGAACCAGCTCAAAAACTTTTAATGAACCCCTAGCTGCTCGGGAACCTACCTAAATAAACATTTATTATTCCCAGCAGTAAATTTTGTTAGTACTCACAGTTTACAAACTAAATTGTAAAATGTCTAGCGTAGGGATCAAGACAAGTGGTCGCGTTTTCCAACCTTATCTCCCCATGCATGGTTGCATTTCGCAAAGCCATACAAGTTTACTTCAAACTTGTTAGTTACGCTATACGATAAAGATAGCATGCACTAGCCGTTTTATCCGATACCTCCTGTAGCTCGCAACTCTTGCAACCTACCCTAGATAGTATGGTATGTGTGACGAATGGGAATGTCCTCGTCGATATTGCTGTTGTGATATAAATCAAGACTCATGTACTAGAAGTATGTGGTTGACAGTACTTTGGCTTCTTTTTTGAGAAATCTTAAAATGGGACGAATGCCGAATGAAATCAACACTGAATATAATTTTTCGTGTGCGGAGAACTTTGGGCCGAAGTGAGTGGGACGAACACGGAATAACTCGATCTTCTAGATATAAATGTCAAAGTTAGTGAGAATGGATGGATCGATGTTTGTTCCTCTTTCACGCATAAACTACTTAACTGATTGGGATGAAAGTATTACATTTTTTGAACTTCTTTTTCTTTTAGTTTTGAATGAAATCGAACCGATTGATTTAAAAAAAAAAAATATCTTGTATTTTTGCATCACCAGATTCAGTTATTGATAAGGATTAACCTTATGATAGAAATGCATTATTGAAAATGAAAGGAAAGGGTTATTTTTACCTGAGTTTGAACACGGGGGGTGTTATCATATCAGCCCATACACGTCCACTGCTGGACAGGCCTCCCACATACGACGCCACAAATAGCAGTCCTGAGCCGCCTCCATCCATCGACTCCCTACGACCGCTACGATGTCGTCGGTCCTTCGAGTGGATGGTCTCCCATGTAGTATTTGGGGATTTGCCATAATCACCACGCTTGGCAGGCGGATTGATGAATTTGTGTTTTTTTTTGATTGTGCTATTATACTAAGTATCAATGAGATTTTTTTAAATCCTTTCGAACTATTGGTGTTCTTGCCGTTAGCCAGTATACGTAGCCTGTATTTACCCTCGATAAAACATGTATTCCTAATGAATTTCGCAAACTTTAATGGAAAATTAGGCCTACATATGTCCCGCAGTGGACGTGTATGGGCTGATGATGATGATAATGATGAATGGAAAATTATGTAAAATTATATATTTTTTAAAATAAGTAGGTATGCTGTTTTATTTTCTCATAAAGAGAGCCCATAACTCCTTCACGACTTTTCTCTAACTCTCAGTTTCTTATTTGGCCACCCATTCCCATCTCAAAAAGCCACCCTGTGTACCCGGCTTTAGAAACAACTAAAACTCAACTAAGAACAAACCTTATAATAGGTACAACTTATTCTTTCTTGCTTCTGGCTTCTTAATAATATTAATATTAATCTTTGGTCACCTCATTAGGTTTGCTACAGCGTACTAGGACTAAGGAAGAGCACATAAATTAAATGAGCTTAATAACGTTGTTATCCCCAAGTAAATATTAATTTGTAAGATAAGACAAACAATACAACAGATGTTCACCATTATACTTCCTTTCACCTCGGTGTGCTTATTCATACTTAGTAGGTACTTGTTTTTTCCATGGTCTGCTCTGGATAATTCAGGATCATTAAAGTTTTCCACTAGATCAGAGCAAGATCTTGTTATAGACTGCGCTTTGCTGGGATAAAATATTTATATGTATTCATTTTGTTTATTCACTCATAAGCTTATTTCTGACAAGTCAAGAATAAAAATGCTGATTAGGTTTGAAAAATCTAATGATAATTATAATAACTAGGTTTGGCTGAACAGAAACTCCATAGAACAAGGGAAGTTTTTTAGAAAAACTACGAAAACGGCAAGAACATTCCGTTCTCGTAACTGGATATCAAGCAAGAAAAAAATTCCATGTTCGTAGCTGGTTATCAAAGATCAGCTACGAACGTGGACTAGAGGAAAAAATCTTCAAGGAAATAGAATCTTGCATCAAACGGTATAGTTGACTGTTAGTATGATGGAATCTCTTTGTGAACGTGAACTGGTTCGAGCCGACCTGCTGAGCCACCTGAGCTCTTGCGACTTTTACGTAGGTAGATGCAATCGAGTGTGAAATAATTCAGCACTAGGTACACCCACGTTTGAAATGCTTTTATCATATTACAGAGTAAAATGAAACCATGTTCAAACAAACGATGCCCTGTCACTAATATATGCCTGAAATGTACGAGTATGTAACATTGCCGCGGGGTGCATGCGCTATTGCAGTACCTACTATTTAGTTTTCTTATAGTCGAAAGACCTTCTTTTGCCCACAATCTCGCCTGATGGAAAGTGACGATGTGGCCGACGGTGTATCTATCCTATTCACACCTATTCACTCTTGTCTTGAAGAGATCCAGGTTGTACCTAATTGGACGGAAAACCAGAAGCAGACAGCGAGTTCCATTCCTTAGCGGTGCGAATTATGAAAGATATTCTATTATATTACTTAGCTGAAATAAATTCCATAATAAAGAGAAGGACGCTTACCTAAGAGCATTGCAAACACAGCAGTTGAAATACTTGAAATGAGAACCTTTCAGTTTGCTCAAATTCCCAATAGATTCAATCGTAAATTGGAATCCTCTTTAGTAAATACCAATCTACTATTATTAGTATCCACTTCAAGGATTTATCACAGAGCCTTGGGGCTTGTTTACAACAGATGTTACCCATTGATGATACGCCTCTAAATTCTACGCTTTGCATTGCTTTTCTATTTTATTTGTGGTTGTTGTTATAAAGAATAAATAATTTATTTATAGCCACACACATGATATATAAAGAAAAAGAAATATACTTAATTACGAAAAAAACATGATAATTGCATGCCTTTGGGATTTAAATTTTAAACATAATGTAGGCACCGTTTTTTTCTAACCTTGGGACTCTAGTAGAGTCTTGAGTTGGTCTTTCCCTATTTGCACGGCTAATCAGGTCCCGCCTCAGCTTGTTCGTGCGTTATCGTCCGAGGACGATAGCGACGCTGGTTTTCAGTCAGAACCTTTAATTGGGTGACATCGCGTCACGAGTAACAGTCCACAAATGAAACATAAAGAAATATATACAAAATATAGGTGGGTATGTAAATAAGGATGAAAACAAAGAATTGGAGGAAATCAATTAAAATCAACTAGGCGAAACGTGCAATGGTGCTTATACAAGACAAGATATTAAAAATAATCTACAATAAATATAAAAAAATATAGTAAAATATTACAAATATAATAATATTGGGTTAGTTAAAATGATAGATGGAGAATGTTTAGGGTATGTATATTTTTGGGTGGTTGTATTTTCTTGGGGGCTTTTTTGGTTAGATAATAATATCTTTTTGAAATTTGGTATGGAAGTAGACATATCTCGGGGACGGATATTGGCAACTTGAAAAACGCGTGCGAAGCCGCGCGCAGAAGCTAGTATTTATATTTCAAGGTGGATTAGAACGAAGTTTACCACTTACCTTACAAAGGTTACCTACAATATTTTTATCATGCAGTCATTGTTCATGTTTTTCCCGAAAATACTTGAAAAACTAGTTTATTAATTTAACCCGACCAATGGTAATATTAAAAGTAGTCGTTTTAATTCATATTTTTTGCAAGATTCACAAAAATTCGCGACCCGTCCCGCGGGTGAAGTTCCCACTTGTTCGGTGACGTCGCCGCGTCGTCGCGTCGACTCTTTTGCAAGTTATATTTTTGTTGCCATTACTTATTCATGTGCTCGGTCCACGAGTTAATATTTAAACTATTCGTTGTATTAATAGTTGATATAAAAGTAAAAGTCTTCGAATTTTAACATAAAAATAGATTTCTAAAGGTTGGTTTATTCAGTCTGAAGCCTCTTGGGGCTACAATACCTACTTAATCCCAAAGACTTAGGTACCTATCTAATAAAAAAGAATTTCAATCTAGCGAAAAATTACCTACTACATCTACTCTATCGTAACGAAAAAGATCCTATAAAACTCCAACAAGTAAATAAAGCGATAGCATTACTTCTAAATGATGCCATATAGGAGTAGAACTTATATTATACTAGTTTGTTCATGTAGTATGAAACTTTAGTCATTTCTGGTTACGTCGAAGACCGGTTATCCGTTTCAACGGTGTCCTCTCAGTTTCGGCTCAAACCAAACTGAGTTGTAAGGGTCCGGCACCTGCCTGAGGTTTGAACACCATTAAATCCCATCAACAAGTTTGCAAAAGCTTTACTTACGGCAAATGTCCCTTCCGTAGAGTCAACGAGATTACCGAATATTAATTTGATAAGGGGCGGCTTTTGTCTTTGCAGATGCGTAATGAATATATTCCATTAACTTACTTCGTTACGAAAGGTTTCGGTTTAGATTAAGCCCAAACTTTTTAGGCTTCCGAACAACTAAGTTCCATAAATTTCAGTTTGTTCTTCAAATGAAACTTGAGACCGTAAGACGATACTGTCGGTCCTTTGTCAAAGGCTTTTCACCCACCGGCCTCGACTCACGAATTTTACTGGAATCCTTTTCGCGATCTCTACAACAGCTTGGTATTTCATTGGTTGTGTGTCATGTGAGAGCCAAGGCTGGCGGCTCCACCTTAGCCTTGATAGCTCGTACCTATAACGGAACTAGGCGGAACAAAGCATGTGGCGTGCGGAAATGTACGAGTAGGTGGGTAATACGTACCTAAATCGTGCTTGATTACTAATAGTAGGTAGGTACTAGTAGGTTTTGATACAGGTTAAACTAGTACTTAGCCTAAAAATATCGTCATGACCTTTTAGTTTCAATCTTCTGATTTCGAGACCCAATAACGGGAGTCCGTCTCGAGTGTTTCCGGAGTTGATTGAAATTCCGAGACGTAATGGCGGCAAAATAGCAAAATTTATACAAAAAATCTATAAATATTTTATAAATTTAATTCTTATCGTTTTATTGCTTTCTCCATAATCTGGAACCGTCAAAAGTTTGTTGCGGTGTAAGTGTACCTACTTACGAATTCGAAGTTTTAAAACAAAACAACATCTTCTGATCTAGATTACAAGATCTCTCATTTGGTAGTGATTCATAGGAAGGATAAATGACTTCGTAGGTCTTTTAAAATAAATGCTTGGTGCATTTATTTTTTCTTTGAAATATCCGAATTCGGTACATATTACAATTCGGATTATTTAAAAAACCGATCTTCATATAAATACGTGTTAGAACAATAGAGATTTCTCTCAATGTACTTACACCAATAAAAACGATTAATAAGTATTCTACCTTAGTTTACAAAACAAATAAATGAAAGAATTAAAAAATATTAATCTCAGGTGACTCCATTAAAAATAGAAAGAAACCCTCGCGTTTAATGTAACCTGTGTAAGGTTTGCTGCAATTTATGCAAATCGTCCAATTATAAACACATGTCGAGAAACTAAAACGTGCGGTGTAAGCGAAACATTTTACATATTGTAGGTATGGCATGTTTATTATACTTACATAGATCTTTCGAGAAACATTAATTGCTAAAATATTCAGCCATCTTTATCATGAATTCCGAATTCTTTGTTGTGAGTTTTGACAAACATTCTGCTATTATCAACGCAGCTAACAATGAAAATAAAATGGCGCTCTTGGAGCACGCAATGCAAGGAAGTCATTATTGAAAGACCTTATAAATAGCAAGGAAAACATTTCTTTTCGAATCCATGTAATAAAGGGTGCTTATTGATGGTGAATCAAAGGGGGGTGAATCAAAGTGGGAGCATGGCGCTTGGTGGAGCCAGGCGATGAGGTATTCATTGTACCTCGTTTCACTCAATTGAACCCTAGTCACAACATTAATCATTTCGACGCCATTGTAAGCGATATTAACTGTTCTGATTTTCAAAAGCGTTGTATTAAACGATTTTTCAGTTTTGCAGACCATTTGGTAATTCAATTTACCTACTTATTGATAATTAGGCGCAGTGATCACCTTTTATTTAGTTTTCATACTAACTAATAACAGAACAAGGTAAAGTTTTTTTGTTCGCTTCTTTACAAAGATTGAAATAAAAAATATAATCAGTGATCACTTTATTTCCAAGTTGAATTTTGTAACATGTCCAAGGGTCCTGCAAGGTCTACTAAAGTAAATCAAGCACTTTGATATTTGATACTCGGTATGTACATATGTAGGTAGTTGTTGGTATACTGTATATGCATTAGGTAGGTATGTATATCGGTCATCTAGTATATACGCAAGCTCTGGGGCTCGATTCTGCCAGCACACACTTCACTATGACATTGGTGAAAAAATTTGTTAGTTTGGGGCCAGAGGGGTAGATTACCTATTTTTATATTTACAAGTATCTCGCGTCCTCAGCCATAACTCGTCTCATTCATAATGAGTGTGAAGACACACAGGTAGGTACATGAATGTCAAATTGATGCCCTTAGCTATAATGAAGAGGAATCTCGACTATTCAAAGGCTATATTAGGCTATGTTTCGCATATTTGCTCCGAACTAGTTATACAAGCGATCCCCGTTGTTTGCCGAGATGAAATAATTAACTTTGTGTTGTCAGTCTTGTGTACGATCAAACAATGATACTGCTCTCGTTTCTGTGTTTCGTAATTTGATACTGAATATGTAACAGGTATAATAGAAGGCTATTATATAAGAAAAACATAAAAAAGAAAAAATATTTAGGAAGTCAAAACCGTTTACAGAACTTAAGGAGTTATTTTTTTATGAGCAATTTATCTAAATTGCGGCGCAAATTTGAAAAGCATGCGTGTGGGGCGTGTGTTTTGGAAATGTGCTAATATTTTTCACCTCTGATTCTCCGTTCCGAGTTCCATGCCACTTGGAGATTTAGAAGGTCTGGAACAAAAATACTGAACTTCTTGGGGGCTAACAACAGGGGTAACAAGAGCAGGGGCGATTTTTTTTTTAGTATTTTTTTATTAGCTTACCTAAGTGATATAAAAGTATTGATAGCGAGCGAAGCTACTTCCAAAATTTCAAAGACTGCGATGGTAGATAAAATCTTATAAATAACAGCGCGGAGTGAGTCGTGTTATTTTTGAAGTATGTTGAGGTTCAGTTACCAACAAAGATAAGGAAACTAAGTCGATGGCGATAGCGATAGCCGCACTATTTTTGTGATTTTTTCGGCAATTTAAAATAAGCTAGGACTTTAAAAATGATACCGAACATATATAACGGCGAGCGGAGCGAGCCAAATTTTTTTATATTCGTTCGGGTGGTTACGAGTGAAGAAGAGTTTGAATAAATTGTTAATATTTAAACACTAGTATTTGTATCATCTAGGACTAAAGTGGAAGACAAGTCCAACGATGACGGTTAAGTTGTTTCGTTTAGGAGTTCTATTGCCGCCGTCGGTCACGCCAAAACTCTTCCTACCGACATGCCGACATCTATGTTAAACAGTCTGTTTAGCATAGAGTTCGAGACCAGGATTGACATATGGCTACTTTTAATCAGGGAAAAACGCGGATAGAAGCTTATACCATAACAACTATGTATTTGAAATAGTAAGCTATTTTTATTAGGTTCATAAAAATAGTAATTATAGGTAAATTGCACATTGCCTTACAACTTGACGTATGTAAGGTCATCATGCATTGCAAGATTAATTGGCTTATCACGAAACCATGTAGGTATACTTGTAGTTTATAAGTTTAAACAAAGTGATTTCTAAACTAAGCTATTAAAACGAATTGCTGATATTCGCATAATAGGTGCTTATGCATTAAAGGGTGATTGCAGTGCTATAACTGGTATTATAGACGGACAAGCGATTCACCCTGGCTTCGCATGTGTAGCGAGTAGTGATTGCCGTAAAACTATAATATTGGTTTACATGGAGCACGCCAGCAAAGCTCCCAGTCTTCATGTTTTTTTCCGATCTTCAACAATCATTGTCATATTTCAGCCAATTTACAAAAAACTATTTAATTAAATAAACACCTAATTCTTCCTCATGAATTTCATTCATTACCTCGTCGCTTCTTTACTTTAGTCTACATGCCTCCTTCATTATCCAGTGTTTAATTTGAAGAATTTTACCTATTCTAAGTGTATATTTATTGTACCTATTTAATGAAATAATTAATTTTTGATTTAAATTGGTGAAAACCGAATGAAGATATTTTTTGTAGTTTTTGAGTTTATCACGTTCTGACAGACAAACGCGGCGGCGGACTTTGTTTCATAATAATTGTAGTGATTATCCAATGTCTAGGTAGGAGCAGGTAATCGTGCTTAACACGCGAGCTTTCTTTTCTCACAACTGCGGGGCCGTGGTAAGAATAAGAACACCGTAGCACCCATAGCACTCTGTTTAGCTGTGTAGCGTTACGAGCGTAGCACTCGGCCTAGCTACGTACCGCTACGATCGTAGCTCTGAGCTCAGTGCTACGATCGTAGCACTGAGCTAACGGCAGCGTAGAGATGCTCTCTACGCCGCGCCGCCGCCGCCGCCGTGAGACAAAATCTCATGCCATGCTGCCATGAGATTTTGTCTTTTTACCAATAGCTCCGTTTGTAAAGGAAAAATACGGTTATCCCACGAAAATGATTTATATTCTGTATAAATAGATCTTCTTTGATAAAAGTTTCTTCAGCCTTTACGACGAGGCATATAATATCCAATTTCATTTTATAGGATAAATACAGCTATGTTTCCCAGATTAATCTTTCCGCCATTGATTGGTAATCCTTTACGGGATTTGAATTTAAATAGGTACCTACAGTATTAAACGAGAATATATGATTAAATCAGGGATGATACTCGTATTTCAAGATATGTATTTCATCATCATCATCATATCAGCCCATACAGGTCCACTGCTGAACATAGGCCTCCCCCATACAACGGCACTAATAGCGGTCCTGAGCCGCTGCCATCCATCGATGTGTATTTAATTTTTTTTAATAATTATTGTCCCCTCTTCTTTAAACACATCAACTCTCTTTCGTGAAGCATATGTCGTTCGCAATCAATTAGTGATACCACAATGAAGTTAGCACTCAGTACTAAGTCACTCTGCGATTATGCTAATCAAATATAAAAGCCCCTTAGCTTGGAGCAGATTAACTTAGCAAGGTATATTTCGAAGGGAAAATATCTACCACTGCTGTCTCCAATTAGCTCGCTTCAAGATATTATCATGAGCCCTGTGCCTAAATAAATAATAACGGTGGCAGTGTAATTAACCGAAAAGATATCAGGCTTGCTGTTTGTAGCATTTATGCGACTTGCAATGGATGTTTCTTCGACCTTTATTTACTGGTAGGTTTGTAGGTACGTCTGTTTCAAAATGCGCAGCCTATTATGAAACCTAATGAATTCAATAATAATAAGACAACACACAAACAACTTGAAAGTTATTTTCTTTTGGCTTTAAAAGAAAACCAAGACAATTGCTGCAAAACACAACACAACGTACCAAAGTTCGAGATTCTAAGAACTCGTCAAAGGAGGCACCATAAAAGAAAACTTTTTTAATAAATAAGAGTCGAGTTGGATTCGGGGATTATGAAGCATACTTTTCATGCCGTGAATGTTTGCATCAAAATAATATTCATAATTTGAAGGGCTCTTTGGTTCCGAAATTCTTAATTTTATTGGTTTAATATAAGATATTGGTATTTTTTCCAACTCGTGGATGTTGTAAGAGCCGACTAAGGGAACTTACCAGAGGAAGGGCAGCAGCTTCCTTCTGAGTATTTTTTAACACCAACACTGCGATCACCAATCCGCCTCCCAAGCGTGGTGATTATGGCAAATCCCCCCCTGGGGGGCCTCTTCATATGGGAGACCATTCACTCGATGGACGACGACATCGTAGGGGTCGCAGGGAGTCGATGGATGGAGGCGGCTCAGGACCACTATTTTTGGCGTCGTATGGGGTAGGCCTATGTACAGCAGTGTACGTGTATGGGTTGATATGATGATGATGATGGGTATTTTTTATATCTCCGATAAAGCCTTGAGTCCCTAGGAAATATGGGCACAATATATCCCAAGTGTAATACGTATCGCAGCTTCCATGAAAGAATTATGAAAGAAGTAGGGATAATAAGTTGGTAGGGCTTTCTGCTTTGAGAAGCAACTCACGACATCTATATTTCAAAGTGGGTAACATTAATCCCCAAAGTGCTCGCTTGCTGTGTGGGCCGTCCGAATCCGCTATTCTATTCACTTTCAAGAGAATCACTTTTGTTTCATGGTCGTAATGGTTGAGATTATTCTTTGAGGAGTTCTGAACAGTCCCTTAAATTGCGAAGTCTATTCATTTATTTATTGGTTAAATAAAATCCACACACAGCCCTTAATTTATACAATTATGTAACTTCTTATCTTAACTTTTTAACTTGTTTAAGAACTTTTTATGTCTCTTCTTTACCCATGTATTGCATTAGTACTGTAAGTCTGTAGATTCTTACAGTGTTTTATACCACAGATTTTATTACTTCAGATGAGTGATTTTTCTTCTTATCCCCAATCCACGCAAGTGAACCCGCCATCTGGCCCAGTATTTGTAATAAAAGAGCCGCTATTGTGGTATCACGTGATGACGTCATTTGCTTATCACAAATCTGAAACGATTCGCCCAATCCAAGCTTCCGTTTCACATTAGTGAACCTCCCTCGGTTGGTTTCTGAGAATGAACTTTAATCGCTGTACTTAAAGATATTCTAAATTACAGTCCATTACCATGGAGATAAAACATAAAATAAATAAATGAAAAAAGATTTATTATTCTTCCTTAAATTCGTCCAAAATTCAGCTGAATTTTAATGCTGAAATATTAACCACAATAGATTTCAAAAAACTTTCTCATTAAAACAACATAATGTAATTAGCAAAAACTGCAGCAATAGCGTTTCTTGCTTCATTATAATTAAAAAGTATACTTCATACGAGTATTTGCTGACAGGAGATATGAAAAGTAAGATGACGGACCTTAATAATAAACAATTTCCAATATCTGAGTAATAAAATAAGGATATAAGGATGTAGAAGGAGTATGAGGTGGCTCAGGAGGAATAGGGGATTCGTGGCGTCGTTCGGGGGAGGCCTATGTTCAGCATTGGACGTATACGGGCTGATGATTTTGTTAAGGGTGTACCTACAAAAAGTACCTAATTATTGTATATAAATTTTACGAACTAGTTCGAGCGCTGTGTACGTAAACATATTAAAAAGCCTACCCTGAGCGCAACTTTGTCACGCCAAGCATAATGTGATGTGACTAATTATAATACACTGACACACATTTGCAGCGCTGCCACTGCCAAGTTGGAAAAGGATTTATAAAAGGCTTTTTTTATACATCACGCTACTATAGGGATCTAATAAAGGGTGTTGTAGTTCTCCGAGGTATTGAATAAAACCAGCCAAGTGCAAGTCGACTCGCAAACGGAGGGTTCCGGACGTTGTTAGTACATAACTAATTCGCTTTTTTATTTAAGGGTTGTTTTAAAAAATCTAAGACAGCAAGAGCAAAATAGTCAAGTACTGACCGTGTCCAATATTGCTTAACTCGACTTCGTATAGGGTCGTCCATTAATCACGTGATGATTTATTAGCATTTTCCTCCCCCGTGGTGATATGTCCTAAGGTTTAAGACTAACCCCCCCGCAAATCACGTGTATTTTTTAGTAGTTTCAAAGCATCTTTAAAATTAATATTATCTCTAAATATAGGTAAGTATAATATTGCGGTTGTCGCGGTGGGCTGGTAACGGCGCGCCATTAACAGGCATCGATTCCCGCACCCAACCGCCGCTTTTCGGTTATTTAGAACTCGCGAGTTCAACACGTGATATCTCACTACACCCCACTAGGGAGGGGGGTGTAGTGAGATATCACGAAATATCACGAGGCCCTCCTCGTGATTTTTCGCGTCATTTTTGTCGAACCCCCCTTTCGAGCCTCACATGATTAATGGACGACCGCTATGGACGTAGAACCCCTTAATTATTAAAATGAATGAATGAACACTTTATTGTAACTAATAAAAATGACACAAAAACTCTTATATCTAAAATACAAATAAAGACAGTACAAAATCAGCTTTATCTAATTTTTACTGTTCGGACAGACGGACGGACAGACAGACAGTGGAGGCTTAGTAATAGAATAAGGTCCCGTTTTCACCCTTCGAATACGGAACCCGAAAAACGAGAACCAACGGTTTTACAATCGGAAATAACAGTTATATTATTATTGCTGTTAGCAAGCTGGGTTTGACTTGCAGTGCCAATAACTTAATTGCGTATCCTGAAGCGAGTTTAGAAAGCAGTACCTACATAATATCGACCAACGACGACCGAGTAGTGATGTCGTTTTCCTTTTATATTTTCACTTCGTTATTTTTCCAATAGAAATATCAAATATCAGCGGTCTCAAACAACTCGTAAAATTAAATATAAGTACCTACGGTTATTCTACCAAGCCAAAGAGCTACTCTGCTCTTTTTGCACCGTAAAATTAAGTCCTTACTAACTTTAGCAACAGAAGAAGGTAAGTACGTACTTTGGCTTTGTTGCGGTTAAATTTGTGTCGTTCTGGCTTAAAATTCTGTTTTGGAAATGAACAAAATTACGTACATTTTTAAATACTTTGAAAGAGAAGTAATTATACGACTTACTGATAATACAATTGTGTGGGATGTTTTGAATTAAGGTAGGTACCTACGTATTTTGATCTCTGCTACAAATATTATCTATTCGCAAATTTAATGCTCGAAAAAGTCGCAACTCGTGTTTCAATACATGAATAAAATGCTTTGGTTTTTATTGTATGTAAATACCACGGACCTCTTTTATCCTATCCTTCCTACTCCTACTATATATATATATCTATATATATATATATATATATATATATATGTAATATATACATTCAATAATATAAACAAATTAAACTAGTATTTACAATTGAACCAATTGAGCTAACTGCAGACTGTTGCAATCTATAGATAGCTCAACTGGTAAACTCAATAAATAAATATAAACAAATAAAAATAAATAAAATAAACACAATAAACTCAACTCAATATATATCCTACTTCATCCCACTAATATTATAAACGTCAAAGTTTGTAAGGATGGATGTATTTGTTACTCTTTCAAAAACGACTGAACCGATTAGGCTGAAACATAAAAAATAGCCGATAATAGCGTTTTATCGGGATAATAAAATATTTTTTTATCAGGTACACATAAAACTAGTAAGTACAACTCAATTTTGCAGCAACCAGTTTGCTGGTCAGGTTGTCTTTCGACATAGGCCTCCCCTAGTTTCTTCCACTACTCTTTGTCAAGAGGACCTAAACATCGAAACTTTCACATCTATACTTATAATAAAACTGTAACAGGTCCAATTCTGTACATTGAAGATATTTTGAAAATTTTTTTTGGAGGGCACTCTGTCGATACTGATGGCAAAATTTTTTTTTTTTCCATCATGTCTGTCTGTCTGTATCTTGGCCGCGCATAGCTCCGAAACTACTGAACGTATTGAAATGAAACTTGGCAGGATATGAGTTCATACTACGAGGTAGGACATATGATACTTTTTATCCCGGATTTCAATAGGGTTCTCTTGGGAGAGGGGATGAAAGTAAAATTTCTTGGCTGCGCATAGCGCCGAAACTACTGAAGGTATACAAATAAAACTTAGCATGATTTAAGTTCATATTAAGAAAAAGGGTACAGGATACTTTTCATCCCGGATTTTAATAGGGTTCCGTTGGGAGAGGGGATGAAAGTAAAATTTCTTGGTTGCGCATAGCGCCGAAACTACTGAAGGTATTCAAATGAAATTTAGCATGATTTAAGTTCATCTTACAAGAAAGGGCATAAAATACTTTTTATCCCGGAATTCAGAAGGGTTCCCTTATGAGAGAGTGCGCCATTCTGCAACGCGCAAAAATTTTGCGCGTTGCAGAATGGCTCGCGGGGCAAGGGCGGTAGAGAGCGATAGCCCCCCACGGTGGGGGGACTGGCAGTGGGGCCCTAGGCAGTGGGGGCCCCAGAAGTGGGGACCCCAGCAGTGGGGCCCCTCACGCAACCGGACCCTCCCAGTAGCCCCCCGCAGTGGGGCCCCTACATTGCCCCGCAGTAGGACCTCAGTAGCCCCCACAGTGGGGGGCACCGGCAGTGGGGCCCCGGAAGTGGGGGCCGCCGGCAGATGGCCCCCCGCAGTGGTACCCCCTCATTAGCCCCCACAGTGAGGGCACCGGCAGTGGGGCGTCGGCAGTGGGGCTCTCGGCAGTGGGCCCCCCACATTTCTTCGCAGTGGGATCCCCAGTAACCCCCGCAGTACCCCCCGCAGTGGGACCCACTCAGTAGGTAAATGATTACAAAATTGTTATTAGTGCCGATAAACGACCTACTGGACAGCATCCGGTTTGTACAAAGTTCTCGCTACCAATGATGTTGCCGTCGTCCTGGTAGATCAGCACTGTGACAGGCGGGACATTGGGCTGCGTACCCGGGATGACCGCTTGCAATGCATTGGCGAAACGCACCAGGCATTTGATGCTCTTCAGTCTCTACTCGCTTATAACCTATCGTGGCGACGACAGATACAAATTTGATCTTCGACTCGGTCTCACGGTTCGGTTCGGTTCACTAAAAATGTTTAACGCCCAACGAAGTGGGCACGGGTCAGCTAGTTTATAATATTAGTCTGATGTGATAATAGTCTGTAGCAGAGAGTAACAGTCAACTTTGCAGTCAACTATGGAACAGGCTGTGCTACATGTTGATGACTTGAATTAAAATCATCATCATCATCAGCCCGTACACGTCCACTGCTGAACATAGGCCAAACGACGCGTCGGACCGCTATTCGTGGCGTCGCGACGCCACGAATAGCGGTCCTGAGCCCCCTCCATCCAACGACTCCCTGCGACCGCTACGATGTCGTTGGTCCATCGAGTGGGAGGTCTTCCCACACTCCGTTTCGCATTGCATCGCGGTCGTTATTACGGATCCGTAAGTTATCACTGGTAACACACATAGACTTTCGTCTTGAGGCTCTGCGGTATCTGTGACGAGAAGATATTGCGAAGTTTCCCGAATATATATGTAGTCTACTTTTTTCCCCAAAATGCTGGGAAGTCGCGGGCAGAAGTAAGATTTAGAATAAATCTAGCAATAGCAATAGTGACATGGTAATAAGTTACCTATTTAGGAAAGAGTTCGGGTGAACGTGTGTACAGCCGCCGCTTCTATGCCGAGACAAATTAGTTTTGTAGCAATTATTGGCAGGGCAGATGCTGTACCAGCTATTCAAAATTCATACGCAAGGCAATACGTAGCGAAGGTTAGTGAGGCGAGGGGTTGCGGCAATGTTAGATATTTCATGCGGTGGGAAATCTGCCCGGATTAATTTATGAGAGGTTTACCAGCAGCTGTGTTGATGCAGTAATTGCAATTTACAGCAATCGATGTTTGAAAAATTACGGGTATTTAAACTGTGTCTCAACCATATAAGTATTCTACTTAGTTAAAATTCAAGAAGAAATTCATAGGGAATCTAATAACGCTCATAACACTCCTTTACAAACCTCTTTAGTTTAGTTTAGTGTTATTATTATAAGTTTACGATGTAATATTATTTTATATTGGTAAATAAATATATATATATACAACCCATACGACGACGAAAAATAGCGATCGTGAGCAACCTCCATCCATCGACTCCTTGCGAGTTGTTAATAATATAGATAAGCTATCAAAAATAACGTCCCGGGTATGTTTATCATGTTTTGATTAACTTGGATGTTTCTTCCACTCTAAAATAGCTTGTTTACTGAAGAAACAATGGCAATCTGTTTACATTAGATACTAGGAACAGAAAAGTTTCTGTTATGGAAAATGGAAATTGACCAAAAATAAACTAACTTGGAGAGTATACGAATATTTCTGTTCAAACCTCGTCAAAATTGGATAGATAACACAGAATGTACTGTTGTTCTGCAGTCGTTTAATGTTGTAACAAATGAAGAGCCATTTGTAAAGATACTTTTATTTTATGATTATGATCTTTTGGCAAAAGTTAGATTAACCCTTCGCTATTGCTACGAAATACACTGCCGTAACTTGCTACGGCGTAGCTTATTTTACTTAGATACACAAGATAAGTAGGTAATTATTTTAATTCTTGTAAGTAGGCAGGTACCTAAAGTAATTATTTCGCATTCGTATGTAAACGGAGTGTGGGCAGACCTTCCGTTCGATGGACCAAAGATTTTGTAGCGGTCGCAGGGAGTCGTTGGATGGAGGCGGCTCAGTACCGCTGTTCGTGGTGTCGTTTGGGGGAGGCCTAAGTTCAGCACGTATATGAGCTGATGATGAATTACCTAAAGTTGTCTTCTTCATCATCATCATCATCAGCCCATACACGTCCACTGCTGGACATAGGCCTCCCCCGTACGACGCCCCAAATAGCGGTCCTGAGCCGCCTCCATCCATCGACTCCCTGCGACCGCTACGATGTCGTCGGTCCATCGAGTGGATGGTCTCCCATGTAGGGGGGGATTTGCCATAATCACCACGCTTGGCAGGCGGATTGGTGATCGCAGTGTTGGTGTTTAAAAATACTCAGAAGGAAGCTGCTGCCCTTCCTCTGGTAGGTTCCCTTAGTCGGCTTTTACGACATCCACGGGTTGAGTTGGAGGGGTCGATATTCGTACGCCGCGACCCCACGGCTTGTTGTGGCAAAGTTGTCTTCATATAGGTTAAAAGAGTGCTCAACATCCTGTTATAAGGTAAGGTAATATGCACATAAAAGGATGTCATTTCAGCAAATGCAAAAAGACCCATCCGTCCCCATTGCTACGAACTACACTGCCGCAGTTTGCTACGTCGTAGCGGTGTAGCAGCGTTGCTCCGAACAACTTGCACAGAATATCGAAGTTTTTATAAAGTGAGCATATAACCTTAAAAAAAAAGCGCTTTATGTTTCCTTACCAGCTAGTACATAAATTATGAATAACATTAAACTTAAAGTGGGTATCTTATAATCTACAAATAAATAATAGTTTACATATTCGTAGCAGTTTTGGTCCGGTAAGGACCGCCTTCGGCGGTGAAAGCCTCCTCCAAGGTTTTCCATTCTCTCCTGTCCCGTGCTATTCTGGTCCAGGTGCTCCCCGCTACTTCCGTGATGTCATCACACCACCTCCTTGTTGGTCGACCTCGTCTGCGCTTGGCGTATCGGGGGATCCAATGTGTGGCTATTTGTGACCATCTGTTTGGGGGAAGCCGCTGTATATGGCCTGCCCATTGCCATTCGAGCTTTAGGATATTGTACCACATCTTTTGCTTTGGTTTTCTTTCTGATGGTTACATTTCTGATCTTATCTTTTAATCGTATTCCCATATAGCTTCTCTTACAAAGGTATAAAAAGGTTCAAAAATATCGTCGCATCAAACGCAAAACAGACGGCTAGTCCGCTTGCTACGGAATACACTGCCGTAGCGATGTAGCCGCCAAGCACCGCGAATGAAATAACTTAACTCTTTTAAATAGGTAAGTACATAATAAAATAAATATTGTGTTTTCGAAAGCGGGGATACGATACGGGACGGTCCGTTGACCGTAACTCGGCAAGAAAGATAAAACTCAGTTATAGAAAGCAAACTTCTTTAATTTCCTTTGTGAATGAACGCTTTGTTGTGCAAAATACTTTGCACGACTTCACCAACTGAAGTTTTTGTCAAAAGTACTTGCCTCACCTAAGCACGACCCTAAGTTCTGTGGTAAGCGAAAGAACCGTCGGTCGTGGTCTGGCTTTGTAAACTAAAAATAAACGAAATTAAGATATGAAGCTCCTCAAAAAATATATTTTACCTAAGTTCTTGTAGGTTCCTGAACTTTTCATTGGCGAATTTAAATTTACTTTATTTTAAAATGAATTAATGATTGGACTGAACCAATTGTTTTTGAAACACTCAAACGAAATAATGTGTATTTCTATTGTCCTAAGTAACAAGTATCTGTCGAGGGATTGCTTTGTGTTTAACTACTGTCTCTTTGACTAACTTCCTATGAAGGCTACAACGGGTCGAATTGGTTCTTACCATATTCCGTTTATCTTATTTTTGTTAGTTCATAACATATAATACCAACCTGGGTAGTTATATCACGAATGAGGTAAAACCCGTAATCATGATAAAAATCGGTATAATTTAGTAAAAATAATAGAAATTAAACACAGGTAAATTAAATCTATCATCATCATCATCATCAGCCCATACACGTCCAATGCTGGACATAGGCCTCCCCCGTACGACGCCACAAATAGCGGTCCTGAGCCGCCTCTATCCATCGACTCCCTGCGACCGCTACGATGTCGTCGGTCCATCGAGTGGATGATCTCCCATGTAGGGGGGGATTTGCCATAATCACCACGCTTGGCAGGCGGATTGGTGATCGCAGTGTTGGTGTTTAAAAATATTCAGAAGGAAGCTGCTGCCCTTCCTCTGGTAGGTTAAATCTATATGAATATTGATTTCATAATTATTAGACAAACAATTTCTAGTTGAGATACCAATGTAATTAGAAACGTATAGGAATTTTATTAGTATTCTGCGCAAACCAACTTTTTCGGTTATTTAACGAATCAAGAACTTCTATATTATGTAGTTTCCGTTCAGTGACGTATATAATATATTTATATTATGTAGATAAGTAGGTAAATTAGTACAAGTTGTTCTTCATAGAATAGCTTTGTTGAAGCAATGAGTATACCTCACTTAGGTAGGTAACAAAGGTTTGCTCAACGTTAATTAGCTCTCCGGTAAGTAGTTTAATAGTCTGGGTGAATAGTTTGGCTTTGATTTAACTTAGCACTTAGCCTTAGCACAGATAATTATATACCAACTAGGTCATAGCTTAGTAAAGTTCAAATATTTATTTTTTCAATACAGCCTAATACAGTTTGAGAGGCCTCTTCTTTTTGAAGTTTTCAAGTTGTCCCTAATATCCAATCATAGGATTTCGATCTCACGAAACTTCTCATAGAGTCCACGGAATTCTGGCTTTTATTTCGGTCAGCGAATAAGCATTTCCATTCAACGTGGTAATGCTGCCAACATTCTGGGCACTCTGCCTTCTGGTGACGGCTTAGTTTTTAACCGATTTCAAAAGAAGGAATCAATTCGTCTGTATATTTTTTTTATTTTATTTTTTGTATGTGGGTAGGTATGTTACGCGTTATCTGAAATATCTTTCACTATTGTATAGAAAACGATCCCGAATCGGTCCCATAAATTTTTTATCCCCAGGTGATTAGTATTTATCCCGCAAAACTTAAAATAAGTGTAAAAATAAGGGAATTTGAAGTCGGTTTATTGTTTTTTAAAACACGCCATATTATGTAGGATAAAGATAGAAGTATAATACACATAGATGATAATATGATGATGATAGAAAATGCTTTATTGCACACATAACAAAACAATTTGTAACAAAAAATTTAACAATTGGCGGTTTTATCGCTCTCTTATCGCTCGATCTCTACCAGACCTTGATATGTAAATACTAGTTATAATATAATTGTTTTATCTTGTTATTGTAATGTTCTGTATAAATAAATTAAACATAACCTTTAATTCTTCGTTTTGAGGTATAAATAATTTAAATCTTGTGTCGGTCTGAGACCTAAGTAAAGATTATTGAATTTAGAGTGACCATTTCTTAGACAAAGCCGTCCTAAAATTTGTTTTGTATGCCGTACTTGTTATTGTAATTTTCTTGTACAAGTAAATTAAACATAACCGTTATTTTTTCATTTTAAAGTATAAATAGAACGTTTACTTATAACTTTAGTCTGAGTAAAGATTTTTGAATTTAGAGTGCCCTAAGATTTCAGACAAAGCCATCCTTAAATCAGTTTTTTATAATCTGTGCTCAATTTCTACTAGAATTTTATGAAAAGCATCAGGGACTGTTTGCAAAAAAACATTTGTAAAATTATTTTTTTACAGTAAAATGAACAACATGAAATTTAGTTTGTTATCAGAGTGGTACCGTGAGTGGCCAGATTTAAATACTTGCATATGGGTAAGTGTAGCAGAAATATATATTTTTTTAACAATATCGATTATTTCCCGAGAATAGTAATTAATAAAAAATATTCGGAGATTTTTAGCTAAAATTAATTACTCAGTAGGTTTTCATCTAGCAAGATTCAGCGTAATTACGACATTAACTCGTAATTAGCGACGTAATTAAAAACTCTTGGCAGGAGTAAGATTCGTTTGAGGGTGTTCTTAATTTAAAAAGCTCTGGAGTTGAAAGTAGTCTTGTATTCTATTTATAAATTATACATACCTACTCTAATTTTTAAAAACACAGTAAACATAAAGGTATCCATCAACGGAATAGGTACTTACCCCAAATATGGAATACAATAAAAATCTACCAAGACTAAATGTCTCTAAAACTTTCTAACAAATACTAGGTATATAAAATATATGGAAGCAATAACGCCGTGGGGTACCGAGGCTCTCCGGGTTTTAAAAAAATTCTCTGAGCGCCGCCGCCTGGTCGAAGCGACGCGTGACCCGAGAGATCTGGCGCAGCGCATTAGCATTGCCATACAGCGAGGCAATGCAGCCAGCGTCTTGGGGACACTTCCGACTGGTATTGATATGGACCAGTTGAGCTATCTGTGTGTAGCTCAATTGTTTCAATTGTAAATACTAGTTTAATATTTTTTGTAAATATTATTTGATTGTTATTTTCTTTGTCAATAAAGAGTCTTTATCTCATAAATACATATATTATTAGCAATTTAAGTACAATTTAAAGACAAAACAAAGCGCTTTCCCGTATGTATTAGTAGGTATATAATGTGAAATGGCGTTTTGATGGATGTTTGTTACTTTTTCACGCCAAAACTACTGAACTGATAGGGCTGAATTTTGTATGAATGTATGTAGGTCTAAACATAGAATAAAACAAAGGCTTTTTATCCCAAATCAGTTCCCGTGGGATACAACATAACCTTTAAAAGTTTAAACTTTTTTTCAGATATAACGCGTACGAATCCGCGACCAGAAACTAGTTGCACAGATAATATTTATTTATTTAGGGTATCCATCTAGAGATAACACAAGGAATACAAATTAGGAATCAAATAGGTACTTAAACCTAGAGCTCTCTAAATTACAGGTGGCCACAACATGCGTTCAATAGTAGGTAAATAACAAGGCAACTCAACTAAACAGCTTAGTAATTAGTTGTTAAATACTAATTAAATATTTATTTTAAATTAAATACTAATATAATATGCTACTATTTTGGTATTCGCGGTAACTGCCTACTACTACTTAGTTATGGCATCAGGGCCTGTATTCAATGTCACTTAAGATCTAACATTACCTGTTATTAAACACAGACACCCACGCATTTCTCACGATTCAGTATCGCTGAGCTAAGCGTCTAGACAGTCTTGATAACGTCCTGTGATGCTAGAACTCTGGACTCAAAGCCCCAGTCGTAATTAAGGCGTCATTGTATAATCATTGGAATATTAAATTCAATTTAATTATTTTAATTGTTTTTTAAAAAGACTTTCCACGCTTTCCCATACAAGTCTGGCGCAGCCTATTGGATTTTCCACGCATTTCCCGTGAATCCGCAATCGCGAAAACCCCAAAATCGGTCTAGCGAAAACGCGAAATTCCGGAACCGTCTCTACGCGGACGCGGAAACCAAGAACCAAATAAATTCGACTCCCGGTGATCGCGTGTGATTGTGACCCTGATTCGGCTCCTGGAGGACATGGGATCGAGCAGCTTGTGAGTAAACCTTTTCACTTCCTGTGTTATATTCCTGTGTCTTTTCCACCATTTCCCCGAACTCAAATCGTCGGGCTTATTAATTGCGTTTATCTGATTTTGTTTGCACTAAAATTGGCAAACTGGTTTGCACTAGAAATCGGCATTCCATCATTCTCGCGATTAATTTGTGTAATTTTAAGTACTTTATTTAGCCCTAAAATAGGCTTCCTGGTTTGCACAAAACTTGGTGAATCAGTATATTTTAAGAAATAAAATTTATTTGATATTACACTCAGGAAAACTAAAAATCAGTGAATCAAAATTTAGAAATAGGTTACTGAATAGTATAGTACTTAATAAAGTTAATTAGTATAAACAAAAATGTCGACTGTCAAAGCCATTCCGAAAGACACTTTGTCGCTTATTCCTAGATACGACGGAGAGGAAAATCACTTGAATCTTTTCCTTTCGAAAAGTGATTATGTGGTTAAGGGCGCCTCTATCGCTGGAAATTTGGAACAAGACTTGTACTTGTTTCATGCCGTATCGAGTAGACTTACTGGTAGAGCTGCGACTCTACTTAGCGACCATCCGAATATCAAGTCATATGATGTACTTAAGGAGCTACTTACGCAACATTTCGGTGACCCTCGATCAGAAGAGTGCATAGCTATCGAACTTGAACAGTTAAAAATCAAGCAAGGGGAAACGTACATACAGTTTTGTCATAGAATTCAGAATGTGCGTAGTTCATTGTTTGCGAAAGTGAATAGACTTACCGATGAAGGAATCAAATCTGCGAAAATGATTGTGTATAACAATATGGCTCTTAACACGTTTTTGTTTAACCTGCCGGAGGACATGATTCGTATTGTGAGATTAAAAGGTTGCTCTAATTTGGAAAACGCTTTGAGTATTGTAACGGAAGAGGTAAATTTCAAATTTCAGTATGATGCAAAAACTAAATTACTAAAACAAACAGCAGCTCAGTTACCAAGCACACAAAATTCACAAAACGCACCAAAACCCATAACTGCTCAACCAACTACAGCGGTTCAAGGCCAAGGTTTTAAATTTGGCATTCCACAAAATAATTTCAGATTTGGGATTCCCCAAAACAACTTTAGATTCGGCATTCCTCAAAATCAAGGTGGGTTCAGACCAAACTTTGTTCCACAAATGCGATTTGCACCGCCTCCTCAAGGCTTTCGTTTTGGGATACCTCAGAACTTACCGCAACGTAATTTTGGCTCAGGCTTTCAAGCTGTTCCGCAACGTGCGCCGTTCCAATATGGTGCTCATAAATTCGGAATCCCTCCACAAAACCAAAATAAGTTTGTTGCACCCCAACAACAAGCCCAAGCTCCTAGGCTTCAAGATACAGATGTATCAATGCGCACAGCCCCGATTAGACAAAACATGATTGCCAACGATCTGTATTTTATGGACGGTAATGGAGTTGATAGTGATTATGGTTATGATATGAGTATGAATGAGATGTATGGCTATGTAGAGTATCCTGTAGGTGACTGCAATTACATTGAGCTCCAAGGAAATAATTCCTTTGACCCGGAAAACACCAACACGGATAAAGTTGATATGGGAACCATCGGTTCGGACACGCAGAAAATTGAAAATTTTCAGGAAACTGCCTCGAAGGATACGGTGAAATGATAAATCTGAACTATTGTAACAGTATATTTAAATTACCTCACATTGATATCCCGGAAATAGGCGCAAAGTTTTTAATTGACACCGGAAGTAGTAGATCTTTTATTAGCCCAGCCAAAGCTCACGAATTTTTCAACGACTTCAGATACTACGAACCATTCACAGTGGTAAGCACTCATGCTCAAAGCATGCACAATGAGATCATATACATACCACTACTGAAGACTTTTAGGAGTACGCTTCCTCATAAATTCTACGTTTATGATGTTGACGGACGATATGACGGCTTGATAGGATCTGACCTCCTGAAAAAGTTAGGAGCTAACATCGATATGTGCAACCAAATGTTAGTAACGCACAATGCGGCAATTCCAATCGTTTATAATCCACCTTATGAGATTGATGTACCGCCACGAACTGAAACTAGGGTAAAAATTCCCACGACCCTGAAAAGCGGTGATGCGATCATGGAGTTCCTCCAACTTCAAGAAGGCATTCGCATGCCTAGCGCTATAGTTAGGTGTGAGAACTATTTTGCTGAAACGGTCATTCAAAATATAACAGAGAGCCCCTATAAGCTTCGTTTCAAGGAACCTATCGAGGTCACGGTATTCGAAAATCAGGAGTGCGAGATAAATTTTACGAAAGATGAATGCGTGATTGATGAAATTTTGAAAGAGAATTTATGTAAGTTACGGTTAGATCACATGAATAAGGAAGAACGCGAAAGCATTTATAAATTGTGCAATGAATACCGCGACATATTTTATAGCGACAAAATACCCTTGTCCTTCACAAATCAAGTGAAACATAACATCAGGACAACCAATGAAGACCCGATTTACATTCGACCCTATCGACATCCACCTATCCTTAATCAGGAAATTCATAAACAGGTAGAAAAACTATTGGCAGATAACGTAATTATAGATTCACACTCTCCATGGAGTGCCCCAGTTCATTTGGTTCCAAAAAAATTAGACGCATCTGGAGAAAGAAAATATAGAATGGTGATCGATTACCGCCGTCTAAATGAGATCACAGTCGATGATAAGTATCCGCTACCCAATATCACCGATCTTCTGGATAAGATAGGTAAAGCTCAATACTTTAGCACCTTAGACCTTGCTAGTGGGTATCATCAAATAGAAGTTAATGAGGCGGATAGATCAAAAACGGCTTTTTCGACCCAGACAGGTCATTTTGAATTTAAAAGGCTTCCGTTTGGTTTAAAAACAGCTCCAGCGACGTTTCAACGTGCTATGGATAATATATTGCGAGGTCTTCAAGGTATCCACTGCTTAGTATATCTTGATGATATCATAGTATATTCATCCAGCCTGCAAGAACATGTAGACAAGCTTCGAAAAATATTCGAACGGCTCAGGGAAACGAATTTAAAAGTAACCCTTGACAAATGTGAATTTCTTAGGAAGGAGGTCCTTTATTTAGGTCACACCATAACCAAGGACGGCCTTTTACCTAATGACGATAAAATTAAAGCGGTCAGGAAATTTCCCTTACCAAAAACAACAACAGAAATAAAAAGTTTTCTCGGTCTAGTAGGATATTATCGTAAATTCATAAAAGATTTTGCTAAACTAACACAGCCGCTTACGTCTTGTTTAAAAAAAAGGAATAAAATTGATTATACAAAAAGGGAATACATCGACGCATTCGAAAAGTGTAAAGAGCTTTTAACAAACGCGCCTCTCTTACAATTTCCCGACTTTTCTAAGCCATTCGTCCTTACGACGGATGCATCAAACTTTGCAATAGGAGCTGTCCTATCGCAAGGACCTAAAGGAAATGATAAGCCGATAGCTTACGCGAGTAGGACGTTGAATGACGCTGAAACAAGATATAGTGCCATCGAAAAGGAACTTCTTGCAATAGTATGGGCTGTAAAGCATTTTCGTCCCTATTTATATGGACGAAAATTCATGATTTTCACCGATCATAGACCATTAACCTGGCTTAAATCTCTAAAAGAACCCAATTGTAAATTAACAAGATGGAAATTAAGATTATCGGAATTTGATTATGATATTCAGCATAAAGAAGGCAGACTAAATTTAAACGCAGACGCTTTGTCTCGAATTAGGCTTAACGTGCTAGGAGAAGATGATGATGTTTCGATGAAGGTAAATCTTGACAGTAAGGAGCAAAAACTCCAGCGACACATAAATGATTTAACCCAAGAAATTGCTCGGTTAAGTAAAGATCAAAGGGACGATTCTCGAGCCTCTACCCCTCGTCAAAGAACACCATCCCCGATAACAATATCATCTGGATCGAAGAAAAGCAATATGTCAGCAAAAGCTGGCGGTAGGCGGTCTCCTTATTCGATTCCATCTTCAGGTAGTAGCACTGCCACTGCTTCTGAAGGTCGTGCGGAAAGCATAGGCACGATACATTCGGCGCGTGACTTAGATACTGATGGTATTCTTATCCTCCAAGAGGCCATTGACACGAAACCGAACCAGATCCTGGTTCATACCTGGAACAGAGATGAGTTGTCGGTTAAAGACATATCTAGGCCAAAACAAAAGGTGTTGGAAGTTCACTTGCCAACAAATAACTCGGAATTGATTAAAAGATTTCTAAAAAATTATATTCGACCCAAAATAAAATATTTCTTTTATTTTGAAGACGCATTACACCGCAAACAGTTTACAGAAGTTACCCTGTCGCTCTTTCAAAAGGGCACGGTTAAATTTTATGAGTGTACTAAGAGAGTAGTTTATGTAGATAGTGAAGAGGAACAGCGAAACATTGTACTTAAATATCACGAGGGAAAAAACAGTCATAGGGGAATAAAAGAAACGTTAGTACATCTTAGACGTACCTTTTACTGGAACAACATGGACCAAACAGTAGCCAGCATCATCAATGCATGCGAACTTTGCAAAAAAATGAAATACGATCGAAAACCCTTAAAACCAGAATTACAACTATCACAGACTCAAGTTAAACCCTTTCAGGAGTTATTTATTGATACATTTTCAATCGAAGGAAAACATTACCTGACAATAGTAGATGCCTTCAGCAAACTTGGTCAAGCGTTTGAAATCAGCACTAAATCCACCCCTGAAGCAATAAGGGCACTCATAAAATACTTCTCTTTATACGGAACACCTTGTAGAATAAGCTCGGATCCAGGAACTGAGTTTAACAATATACTCATGAAAGAAATGATGTCATTTTATAAGATCGACCTGCACATTGGTACTCCCCATAATCCCAACTCTATGGGGATAGTTGAGAGATTCCATTCAACCCTTATATAAATCTATCGTATAGCAAAGTACGAACAAAAGATTACTGATGCTGCATCTGTTATGGCTTATGCTATAATGTCATATAATCACTCTATCCACTCTACCACCGGTCTTACACCGTTTGAAGTAGTTTTTGGTCACACCGAATCTAACAGCGCATTTTATGTGGATTTTAATAAACAGTTTACGCAACATTTGGTTAAAGAACACGCTAAAAGAACAAAATTTTTGTACAAATATCTTACGGATAAAATTATAGATAAAAAATCAGCAGCAATAAAGAAACGTGGGGGAGAAAAGGATTTTGACATTGATGTAGGTGATACGGTATTCATCAAAGGAGTGAATACTAGGCGTAGTAAAGATAAACCTCGTTATCAGAAAGCCCAAGTCATCGGAGCCATTCAAAGGAATATTGTACCAGTAATAACTCATAATCGGAATACTAAAGTTCCCATTAAAGATATAAGACGTCCTCCACAGGTTGGTCCTTCTGGTGGTCCTAGTGATCCGCAGCCAGGCCCTTCATCTGCAGCCGATTGACAAGAACCCGGGGCTGTTACCTGTAAAGGAAGGTCAAGCTGTTGTTAGCCACGATACGTGGACTGTTATAAAAATCTTAGATTTAAAGGTCATTCATGAACAATTAGAAACAAACATCGATAGTTTCGTAAGGCTTAAGACACAAGTTCAAAGCTGTTATGATACAAAAACTTTTGACTATGATTTTACTGAAGTAGAATTAGAAACTGATTTTAACATGAATATAACTATGGATAAGTATGAGCAATTGATTCCATCGGTAAGATCTAAGCGCGGTCTCATAAATCCTCTTGGTACTTTTATCAAGACGATTACAGGTAATCTGGATAATGACGACGCTGTATTGTATGAAAAGTTAATTCATGAAGTAAGATCTAAGCAAGACGCGATTGATAAGAAAATGACAATTGTTGCCGAAATGGTGGGTAAACTTTCAAAAGTAGCCAACGCTACCAAAAGCAATTTCATTCAAATTGAAAGCAGTATTCAAGACCTCAATCTTGGTTTAAATAATTCGAAACTAGCCCAAATTGGTAACAAAATTATACACATTTATAACGTCTTCTTGCATAATTTCCAAGCTCTCTACATGCGTTTGAATGAGATTGAAACGGCTATAACTTTTGCTAGAAATAAATCATTACATCCATCTATTTTAGATACTAAGGAACTAATTACATTGTTAAAGGAAATTGAAAAAACTAATAAATTGGTATATCCTGTAAATTATGAAAATATTGTAAAATTAGAGCAGTGTATAGAAATGAAAGCATATATCAAACAAAATCAGATAAAGTTAATTATGCAAATCCCTTTGATAAGAACTGAAGTTTTTAACTATTTTAAATTGACTCCTTTGCCCGTTGACGATAGAGTAACCAATCAGACAGTCCTTATATTACCTAAATATCCTTACATCCTTATGAAAGGGTTGAAAGCGAAACCGCTCTCCCAGTCATGCCGAGAAATCGACGAAGCTCGTTTCCTGTGCTTTGAAAGCGATGACCCGCCACTAGCGGAAGACGAATGTATCACGGAGCTCATGACATTCTCTACCAACATCTCGAGCTGTCACCCGGTTCCTGTTACCATTAACGAAATCAAGGCTTTTCTCATACAGCCTAATCGATGGATAATTTACACCAAAACTGATACGCCACTCACCAAATATTGCGAGAACGAGATAACCCAGGAAAACATCTGTGGAACGTATCTCATAACATTAGACGATGACTGTCAAGTTAAGATAAAGAATTTGAATCTAAAAAGACATCTGACTCATGGAAAAGACATAATCTTTACAAAGATTCCCGTAATCAACTTACCGAGAATATTGTCTAGTTCATCAGATACCCAGAAGAAACCCGTCAATCTCAATGGAATCGATCTTGCCGACATTCAGTTCTTGAATTACTTATTGCAGAAAAGTGGGAGTGAAATTTATAGTGATAGTGATATTAATCGTAGTGCTCTAGATTATAAGAGTGTTAGTGTAGGCAACTTAACGTTCTGCGTTATATTAACTTTCTGTCTTTTATTGTTAGCGTTTAAACATAGAGTTAAACAATTATTTTGTAAAACGGGGGAAATTCGAGATAATCCCGAGGGTAATCTCGAACTACAGGAGGGAGGAGTTATGGCATCAGGGCCTGTATTCAATGTCACTTAAGATCTAACATTACCTGTTATTAAACACAGACACCCACGCATTTCTCACGATTCAGTATCGCTGAGCTAAGCGTCTAGACAGTCTTGATAACGTCCTGTGATGCTAGAACTCTGGACTCAAAGCCCCAGTCGTAATTAAGGCGTCATTGTATAATCATTGGAATATTAAATTCAATTTAATTATTTTAATTGTTTTTTAAAAAGACTTTCCACGCTTTCCCATACAAGTCTACTTAGCTTGCGATAAGGTTTGTTGATGTTTTGTTGCACTTCCCGACATCTAGTGGAAGATTCATGAAAATTCTAATAATGCCACGAAGGTTCGTTCGAATAGACTGCTGTGCTATAAATACAAGGCAAGGCAGTAAGTAGCAAGTGAGTCTCTGTGAGCAAATTTACAAGTTTTACTAATGCAACCTAGATGGCGTTAGCTGTTCAAAAACACGATTTCAAAATGTTTTTTATTATTTTGGCTATGCTAAAGCTATGCTTGTGTTGATGGTACGATAGGTAGGTATGGGTTAAACGTAGGTACATAAATTCATGACCCTACTTAGAAAGGGATTATATTTTCCTAATTATAATATTATCTCTGTAAATATTATGTTTTTCTTCCTACCCGTAGATTATTCTATGTATGTTACAGTAGGTAGATTATAATACAATATGTAGGTACATGACATCCCTATATTTAAAAAAAATATTAAACTACATACAAACCTACCCAAACCGGTAGGTACCTTACCTACGTAGTACGCCATTTTCTTAGAAAATCGTTATGTACCTATTCTAATAGTTGCAACTATTTTAATTCTAGTAGTAATAGGTAGAATCAAACAAAAAGTTTTTAGGTGAGGTCTCTACTGGTTCCCACAGCTCCGTAGGGGACAGCTGCCAATAAAAGGGTCATTTATCTAACTGCGCAGATGAATGCCGCCTAGCCGAGATGAGAGCGGTCGACCTGTGAGAATGGAATTTAGCTCTGCCTATTTTTAGAGTTCCCTGCCCCAAAAGTAAAAACGGGACCCTTAATTAAAGGATCACTTTGTTGTCCGTCTGTTCATCCGTCCGTCCGTCCGTCTGTCAACCCTCTTTTCTCAGAAACGCGTGGAGCTAAAGAGTTGAAATTAACATCTTATATCAGGTCCGTAAGCTCTTGAGCCGTGATATAAATCAAACTTCTAAGTCAACGCAATCAAAAGTTACGTTTATGCCCAATTTTTTGGGAATCATGTGCCGTCAAATTGTACCGTTGACCTAGAACCATGAAATTTGACAAGAAGCAAGGTCTTAAAGCACAATTAAAAGGAAAAATTCGAAAACCGTACAAAATAATTTTTGATTCTCGCTATGGACCGAAAACCTATACCTACCTAGGGTTCTTCCCGTTGACCTAGAATCATGAAATTTTGCAAGATGCAAGGTTAGTTTCATATCTTTCGCGTTCGGTTATTATTGGTAAAGTTAGAAAGCACCTACTCTGGCCAAACTGAATATTTAATAGCCCCGCCACACGGTCCGTCTTGCTTGCACAGTTCAGTTTGTGCAGTTAGGTATGCAAGAACCTAAAAAAAAAGTAAGCTCGTGCAAACTAGACTGTGCGAAACAACGAACAAACAACTAGTTTCTACCCGCGGCTTCGTACCAGTGGCGGGCGGCGTAGCGTGGGTTGGTACTCGGGGCGGATTCCCTCCCCCACTTTCGCCTCTAGTGCTTCGCTCGTTGTGTTTTATTTCATTAACCTACACCATGGGAACTACAGATGTTGAACTGATTTTTCGGATAAAAATTATATTCCTATGTTTAATTCCAGGCTTACGACTAGATAGATTTATGCAAAATTAACGAAGAAGTAACAAACCTCCAAACATCTAAAAGAATAACCAAATTTTCACATTTAGATATATTAATTTTGCTAGACTGTTGCGCGGCTTGAATGACCAGCCACACGCTCAAGTAAACAAGTGCAAACTATATTTGCACAGTCCATTTACGTCTTTACATAGTTACATCTTTAGATTGTACAAGCCGCGCTTCCGGGCTTGTGCGAGCAACCGTCTTGCCCTAAGTGCCATCCACACGATGCGTCTTACTTACCTGCGCAACCTGTTTTGTGCAGGTATGCCGGCAAGTAAGACTAAGCGTGTGGCTGGGCTATTAAATACATGGTTAATTAATACCTACCAACCTACATAACCACCACTAATAGTCATTTTTAAATTTGCGGTCTATTGTGGGGAATTTATTTTGCTTGCTCCAGCATCTTCTACGAATGGTTGTATTACTGTATTGGTTGTAATGTCAGTAGATACAGGTACCAACAACACAACCACACACACACAAACAAAGCTCGCCAAGCTCACAACATCTCAACATCCTATCCCGGGCACGATTCATTGATCCGAAACGCAGCTCGGGATCTCGATAGAGACAAAAGAGGGTTCAGAAAATTGCCACTCATATAGAAAAATATTCGCCTATTATATTTATCTCTGTCCCTCCATTCAACGACAAAACGACTGAGGCACAAAAAAAACTCAGGGCATAAAATGAACCGACGCATCGTCGTCGCGTCGTCGTCTTCGCATCGCATCGCGTTTCGACGTCGTGCCGTCTCTTTCAGAGACTCCCATTTGATAGGTAATTGCTAAAAAATCCTGCCAAATATTTTTTTCGGGTTTTGTAATTATTCTAGTCATAGTTATTGATTTATAGTCCACTAGTTACTAGTGGACTATAAATCAATAACTCTATGACAGGGGTGGCGAACGTTTTTGAACTAACGTGCCATTTTTTTTCCAGGCCATAGACGTGCCACCAAATAATTTTAACCAAGTGATTATTGGGTGGAAAAATAACAATACTAAATACCTATTAACAATTCAAAATTCTTTATCTACTGCCAAAAAAATACATTTTGCATTTTATACGTGTAATTAAAATTACATTAGTGTTATTCCTGTTGTTGCAGTTTAGAGAGAGTAGAAGGGTTGTAAGATGTTAATTTTAGCAGAATGCATACTGAACTGGAGTCATCTACTCAACGGTATCTATGAAAGTCGCTAATATTTTTCATCTCTGAAAATAATGACTGGCAGGCATAGGTAGATGAAAATTTGCTTAAATTGCATAAGCTAGCTTTTTCAAACAGTAGTAATATGGAATCGAATTCCATATTCCCAAATTGTTACTGGCATTTTTACTTAGATTGCCTGTCTAATCATTCAAAAATAAATAAAGAAACTATGTCTGAACAGTATGCACTATAAATCTTTCGTATTAATCAATTCTGTTTCCTTGTTTCAATAAATTTTTGAATCCATTTTGAACTAAAAACGCAAACCATTACTTCCGTGGCGTGCCCTTAATATTGTGTCGTGCCATTGGTTCGCCATCCCTGCACTAGTATGTAGGTAGGAGTAGTAGGAAAGTAAAACTACTTTATTTTAACAACATAAAAACGCTTTTCAAAGGTCCTTTATTTATCGAGCTCATCAGTATAAAAAAAAAAATCTATATCATGAAACTTTTAAATTATTGGGTTCAATTAATTTATTGCAAAGTGCCTACGGAAAACCAAACGACATGCGATGCGACATCAACCCAACAACGCAAGGAAAGTTGGCAACATTGTGAAATTCCTCCCAAGTTCCAATTTCTCGCTCGCAAAATCCGTGCCATGCTCACAAACACAAACCAAACTCGTAGAACAGAGATAGCAAGTGCAATGTAGTTTATCTCGTTTTAAAAACCGAGATCACGAGGGGTGCCGCGGCGTTGGTATCGCTGTCTCTATTTGACTTTATTAGCTAGAGTGAGATATACTGCGTTTATCTCGTTGTTCAATGGCGCGACAAGCAACGACGCTAGCCCACCATCTTCGTTGTTGCACATCGACATCAACCGTTTTCCAGTCCAACAGCGCGTTCCTTCGCGTCGCGCTAAACTCTCCTAACCTAAAAAGTTAAACAACCCTGCTATTTATAATACATTCTTTCTTTTGTCAGTATCAATATTAATACTCATGATTACCTCGAATTTATAAGTTAGTGTTGTGTAAAATTGCGCCCAGTTAAACGGGGCGAACGTGGAGTGTATTTTTGTGCAAAGTAAATACAAACGGCAAGCTGTGGGGATCAGGGGCCTTTTTTTTGCCGCCGCAGGGGATGTACTATCCTGTGAGTATCCACGCTATTCTATTTCCAGATAAAATACTCACGCTATTGTTATTTATATGCAACTTCCAGGGCTTACCTTTATTTACTAAATGTCATTTAGCTATGAATGTTAGTATTAAATTCATTTTTAGGAAAAATACCATGTTCAATCCTATTTAGTACCTATTAGGCTGCCTCAGAATAGCGTAATTAGATATCACTGTAATCACTGAGTGTAATCAGTGCCTACAACGACTGAGTTCCCATGAAATTGGCTCTGTTTACCTCCCAGGATATCAAGTAAACGTCGTCATTAATAAGTAGATTCCCCACGCTCAAGTAAACAGACCAGTAAATTGGGATTCCTTGGGTTTTTAGTAGAGCAATGTGCCTGTGCCATTATTAGCTTGGCTCAGAACAATGAACTTTTGACTACAATAATTTTTCATGTCATCCTTTGTTGTGACATTGAACACTGAATTAAATATGCCATCCTTGTCAAATAAATGCAGAAACTTGAGATAGCACTACATAACCATGGTATTTACTATGGGTAGGTAGGTATTTGGTTATAGTTTTTTATATCTTGCATATGTATGTACTGAAATTATATTATTTCATCAATATGTCTAAGTTAAATGTATAGTTTGTGTGGTACTAATTTATTGAAACTGAGTGCAATAACTTGCCCAACTCTTGCCTGATATTGTAAAATTCCTAGTTTTAAGTGTTTCAAGTTCAATGTGCTAACTGTCGATTACCTACATGAGCATTATGTATTATCTTTATTTTCTGTAATCTTTCGATTTTTTTTATTAACAAAGGTATATGATACTTAGCATTACTGACATTGGCAGAATTGTGTCTACTAGACACAGAGCCATTAACTAAGGAGTATTATTACTATCATCAATTTAGGCATGTTAATGTAAATTCAGATGGTACAAATGTAACTCAAATTAGACAGCGCTATAAATAAAGCTGGCACTTGCTAATGAATCAAGATAATCATCATCATCATCATCAGCCCATACACGTCCACTGCTGGACATAGGCCTCCCCCATACGATGCCACAAATAGCGGTCCTGAGCCGCCTCCATCCATCGACTCCCTGCGATCGCTACGATGTTGTCGGTCCATCGAGTGGATGGTCTCCCATTTAGGGGGGGGGGGGGGGGATTTGCCATAATCAATCATAATCAAGATAATAAGGGTGGCATATTTTTACTGCTGTCAAATTATGTTGTATAACAATGAGCCATTTGAATTGACTGATACCAATATCATCACAATTTTTTTTATGTTAGCATTACAACGTCTACAACACCAGCCTTCAATATCCATCCAAAACAAATCCGGCCAGCCATTGTTGTTTGTAGATACCTGGTACATTTACCTAATAAATACTGATGGCAACTTTTGGGTCTAAGATAAGAAAGGAAAGAAGTACCGTATTCAAAACACATACCCATCTACCCATGACTACTTGTTGTAAGATTTTCAGTTGTTAGGAAAGTCTATGACAAGTCCCTTTTTTCACTATCGATTTTTATACTTATTACTAAGTTAATAATAACAGACACATTTTTGGCAAGTTTCTGTAGGAAGTTTACTTGTACAATGGTTGGTTACAAGTAGAGGGGTACCTAGTACCTACCCATTTCAGCAATCAACCCCCAAAAAGCATAAATCGTCGTATCCAGCGAATAAGGTTACAGTCGCCAGTGTGACCTTTTATTTTTATTGCATTTTTGGAATCTCCATTATCATTTACATCATACCAGTTCAAAAAAAGTAAATAAATAATGAAAATAAAAAAGTTATTAAGGTTTTAAAATTTGGTTACAATTGCACTGATGCATTTAGTCCAATGAATAAGGTGTCGAACAGCTTAGGCACTTTTTTTCATGTGGAAAACGCCACCGACATCGTTATTTTCTGGCGAATAAGGTTACACTCTTTAACATTAGGTAATAATGTACCGCGCGGGCGCGGATTACAGCTGTGCTTAAAAAGAACAGGTATCTCCAGTGCCACAAGGGAATGAAACAGAAATCGAGCTTTTATCAAACATCCTTGGAACTTGATTTGGTAAGTATTTTTTAATAGTAGGTAATATTTTAGATACTCGTTTTATTATATTTGTTGCGTTTACGTACCCCGAAGATACTAATACTCCGTGGTACGTCCGTCCGTTTTTTCGCTATAGGTATCTACATAATTTGTATGATGATACAGTACAGTCCTTTCTCAGACGGCACAGAGCTGTTTCATACAAATTGTATAGGTAGATATTTCCATGGCCGTCATAACAACAGAAGTTCATCTAAATCGGTAAAAGCGTGAAAGTACAAACAAACAGACTGAATTAGAGATGTAACGAATGTCAATTTTCTACATTCGCGTTCGCGAATGTGGATGCGAATAATCGATGCTCACGTCATTTGCGAATACAAATGCGAAAATTGACTTTTCGAAACAATTTGCAGCTTACTTCCGGATCTTTTGAACCTAACACGGAAACAATGTTGATGCGATGTCGATGTTTTTGTTTTAACAATAGCAAAAATAATATCATTATTTTATAATAAAAGCTTTTATCAGTAAAGTTGTGTTTTTGTGAACTATGAAAAACTCATCCTAGGGTTTCTGAATACTTGATTCAAATAAATAATTGGAGCGTATACGCTATTTTAAGTCTTTTCATATAGAACGAGGTCATTCAGCATAAAACTTTGAGAAATTATTGTACAGGTTATTAACACTACAGTCATTAAAAGATATTAAGTCAGTTGTTCCGTGATCATGGCGCATGAAACTAAGTCGAAATATTGGAAGACTATTATCGCAAATCATGGTCAAAATCCCGGTTTAAATGACTTTGAGTTACTTCAGTGCAGAATAAATTAAAAGTTTTATTTGCCCTTAAAAATTTTCATTACATTCACGTCCATTCTTACGAATGCGAATGCGAGTATTGAAAATCTTGCGAATGTTCGTGAATTTGAATGCTTTATATAGTAAAGATTAATGGGTATATCTATTAGATTATTGTCATCATAGATTGATATTAGAGCCTCTGTTTTAAACCTTATTTTATTAATGAATCTTTATTTTCAGAGCAATGAAGAAAACTTTTGCTCTGAGCTTTTAATTGACATGGGCTATACACGTCACGTTTCACAAGAAGAACTAATCTTACAGCCTGGAAGTAGTGTACCTAGTATGTATATACATACATACATAGATAGATAGACTACTCGGCATGAAATGATCAATGTCAGTTTTATGACATTTTAACTATATTTTTTAGTTTCTGCTCTTACCCGATGATGTCCGATGTTCCTTTTTTAAAACACATTATATACAATAATCGTTACTATTAATTAAATTTTGTAACTGAAAGATTTAACGTAAGAGCTTTATTATTAAATTTGTGGTAAATGATAATAATTTTGTTACGATGCAAATAAAATTATGAGTTGCGGAATCATTAAAACGTGTATTTTATGCCCATTGAATGAATTAATTATTTGCTTATTGAAAATAAAAATGTTTTATTTTGCTTATTATTTTATTAAATCGTAGATTTTTTTACTTTTTGACACGTATTTAATTATTTTGCTGATTGATTTATTTGAATAACTATTTTGATAACTACATACTTATTCTTTTGTTTTAGGTCGACCTATAATTAATGTTTTGGAATAATACAAATAAATAAATAGAAATACAAATGCTCACCTGTACCTTAGAAACTTAGCAAGCTTAATAGGTACATTTGGCACCCACAGCAGTTTCTCCAAGCTCATTGACGAGTTCTCGTATACGGTCGACTTAGTTGAGAGGATGGATTACTAATAATAATGCTGGAGAATTCATACAGCATCATCTAGCTCCAAACTAAGCAGAGCTTGTGTTATGGGTACTAGATGACTACTATACTTAATACAATACTACTACAATATAATATTTTTATACATAGTAAATAACCAGAACACCCTGGACAAATATCTGCAGATTGTAATTTAATTAATTTATGGATTTTCAAGAAAGCCCCACAGCTTATATGAATACAAAATACATAGGTCACAAGAAACTAACAATAAAAAAATCTTATAAATGGCCTTCATTCACGGCCAGTGTGGAAAATAAATACGCTATGCAGAGATCTATTAATAATCTAATAGATTTATCCATAGAGATGTAACGAATATACGCAAGATTTTTTCAATATTCACATTCGTAAGAAAGCACGCGAATTTTATGCGAATGTTTAAGGGCAAGCATCGATTGTGATGACGAAGCCTAAGATAGGAGTGACATAGTCACTATGTGACAAAAATCCATTTAATAAATAAAGATAAAAAAATAGAACACTATATTTATTAGTAACTGCACCATTAAAGTCATTTAAAACGGGTTATTTACATGATTTGAGTTATGGGTTTTCCAATATTTCGACACAGTCTCATGCGCCATGATCACGGAACAACTAAATAAATAACTTTAAATGATTTCAGTGTTAATATAATAATCGGTATTAAGGTTTTATGCTGAATGACCTTGTTTTACATGAAAGGAATTATAACGTGTAAGTTCAAATTTATTTGAATCAAGCATTCAGAATACCTAGGATGAGTTTTGCATAGTTTACGAAAACACTACTTTTCGTAGTATGTCAGCAATCCAACAGTTTCATACGAACTCGGTTTAAGTATTCAAATAATTTTGAGCGATTTGTTGCATTTTAGCAGTACAATTTTGACAAGTCAACGGTAGTAGTTGTACAAACATTTGTCGAATCGAACCCGCGTTCTGCGTCGCAGTCGGACCTTCGCCTGCAACGCCACAGAGGTGGTAGAATTAGATGCTGGCCAAGCTTAACCCATCTAATATCGTTAGTAAAATATCGCGTGCAGCATGAGTAAACAGTTTCTGACTCTAATTATCAAGGAACCAAACGAAATTCTTAAATGAAAGTAAAATATAACCAATTTTTTTTGGACTTTTCCCTTATATTTCATCGAATAAGTTTACAAAGACGATTTTCACCATCTTAGTTGAGGTCGTGAAGCGAAATCTCCGTGGAAAAACGTCACAAAGGCGCTTAGAATAGCGTCGATTTGAAACTTGCACGCGAAATTCCGTGGAAAAACGTCACAAAGGCGCTTAGAATAGCGTCGATTTGAAACTTGCACGCGGAACAAGTAGATACGTGACATAAACTAGGGAAATCGGTTTTTTTTTATTTATGAAATCTACATGATAATTTAGCTAAAAATATGACAAAACATTTAGAAAAAAAAAATACTTTCTTAATAGAAACTTTTCGAAATAATAAGAAAAAACCGTCTCCTGTAAAGTTGGTGTTTTGCAACTGTGACCTTATTCGTAGGATACGACGAAATATTCATTTCTATTAAAAGAACACACACATATGTATTTAGCTGTTTAGTTCATAACATGAAGACAGAACCACAGACATGATACACAGGAAAAATTAATAAGTGTGCATTTTGGAGGAAAGACTAGGTAGTAACTAGTCTTTCCTTCAGCATTCAATCAGACATACACAGTACACATACAAATGGACATTCAAAATGGGCTATAACTCGCAATATTAAGATGCATTTTATAATGACGGTATTAGATAACATTGTAGCAATCGCTGTGGACCGCTATTTGTGGCTTCGTTGTTTGAGGGAGGCCTATGTTCAGCTGTGGACTTATATGCTAACTAATACATGTCATATTCATATCCAGTAGCAGCAGGATCTAGTATTGCGAGTGTTCCTTCATGCTAATGAGCTTTTACCTATTACCACCACGTTTCCTTTTCCATCCCTTTAATATCCCTTTACCTGATTCATCCAAGCCTCTGTCGGTTTTTGTCAGCAATATCTATTGTACCTAGTCCATTTTTACGTTTTAACCTCAGCATTGTGATAATAAAATTTCGTTTATGTGAGTAAGGTAAATGTAAACATGGGTAGATACTTGGCTTACTCTTTGAAATTTTAATAAAACAATTTGGTATCCCTGCTTTAAATATTAGACGCGAAATGACGGGTGGCAGAAGGGGAGATTACTGGAACCCGTTCAGGGCTCAAGGTAAACGTGAAAGTCGACCAGGAGATGGTAATAAGGACAAATTATTCGCATTCCGGCCCTTTGTTCACGTCGCGGGCTCATGGGTGTTTAACTTCACGACTTTGGTCTTGCTAGGGGACGACTACCTGCCTGCCAGACCCGATCGACGCGTACCTACGCGGTTGAATCAAAACGGTTGTTCGGTTGGTAATTTTTTTTTATTCTCTTGCTCATGTCTTGCTCAGAAAGTTTCATTGTAGCGTAGGTTAGCTAAGCGGCCGTAAAACTAGAGTGTATGCCCTAGGGAAATAAAGGGAAATATTTTTTCTTTTAATTTTAAATCATCAATCAGTACATTACATTCGTCGTCTTCCATACAGACTCGACTGGTGTTCCATTTACAAAGAACATAGTACGAGTATGAATTTATTTTTGAACGTGGATGAATATGCGTTCTTGTTGATTGTTGAATGTTTTTAAGAAGGGTGGAGGAAGAATCTCCTTGGTAGAATGCGTAGGTACCTAGGTACTTTGCGTGGCGCGTAACAAATACGCAATAAATGTGGTGTTAGCACGTAATCTCTGGAATGTTTTGTTTACTAAAAATTGACCTGAAGGTGAACGCGGCTTATTTCATTGCAACGTCATCAAGCTAAACTTAAGTTATTGCGTGCAATATTTCACTGAAGGTAAGTTTTGATTGTTTTATTTTCTCAATCGAAGTGAAAAGTAGAGTTTTTCACTCAGGCCAAAACCTCCCATTATAACTCGGTCTTGTGATCCTCCCGCCCTAGGCTCGGGAGTAGGTGTAACAACCTCGTAAATAATGCGGTCGTTTAGTCCCTTGTAAAAAATTTAGCATTGAGCCTCCAATGAGCAAACTTTTAACTGCCTTTATTTTATTAATCCTACTAATATTATAAATGTCAAAGTTTGTAAGGATAGATGAATGGATGGATATTTGTTACTCTTTCACGCAAAAACTACTGAACCGATTATGCTGAAATTTGGCATGGGTATAGTTTGGGACCTGATACATCTATCCATACAAACTTTCACATTTATAATATTAGTAGGATAATATTTTATATAACAATATAATTAATTACTGTATTACTTTACCTGTTCAAAGCATTTAATATACTGAAATACAGTAACGGCTATTTCATTGACGGCGAATGGTTCCATTGGACGACGCGGCGACCAATTTCCAAAAAAAAGGTCGCTGCTCAGAATACTGAAACCCAATTTTGACCCTTGAGCCCTCCTAAAATAAATTAACTGAACATTCAATTAAAGACCCTATGAAGTTGCTCAGTACCTTACAATATCAAAAGGAGTGAAGCCAATTTATCGGACGGGCTCTTTTGATTGTCATTAAGACCGTTGACTTTGCAGAATTTTAAATATAAATTTTTAGACCTATTTAATGATGTTAAAAAAATATTTTATAAAACATAATACCGCTCGAACTAGTAAAAAGTTTAATGTTTTATTGCTAAAGAGGTAAAAACTACCGCTCATTGCTTGCTGGAGTACACTTGAACTGGAACTTCAGTCCTTACACACTAACGGCCATAATAAATCGCTATTGACTTAGTTAAACTGTTCGCTAAGATAAGCTAATGATTGCTTACATCGCGAACCACTAAAGGCTCACTAGTGCTTTGTTAACAAAAAACATTATTCATAATAGTTTTCTAACGTTTGCGGCTAGTTAGCAGCTCGCTAACTTTAGCAAACCCAGACCCCTACTTTACGTGTTCTAGAGTGTGAAAAAATGGCCGAAATCAATCAGCTGTTTGTTATTATTTCCATTCCAATTTACCGCTAAGTTATTCCACTCCAAATAGTAAACAATTCGACTTCTTTTTTAATGATGCCGCTTGCTTTTCTTTCGCTAGGACTCTGCCAGTGTCAGTATGAAGTGGCATAAACTTCAAAATAATATCATCGGTTCTGCCAAAGAGGTAGTATAGTAAGTTTAAGTAGGCTGCTTGATCTTAGGCGTAGATGAAGGATTTATGCTTACTACTATGCTCAGTCTACGATCTTAGGGCCCGTTTAGATACGCGGGAATCGCGCGAATTCAAATCGCGTGGTTTGTATCCCGGCTTGACTAAACGCGTGGTTACGTCTGAATGATTACAAAAAAAACTAGTATAAATAAGACCCGCGCGGTTCCGCCTCGGGCTCCAAGCTCCGAGGGGTGCCATGCTGGCACTTCTTGGGGTGCCCTGGCACCCCAAACCCGAAGGGGTGACAACGGAAGCTCACAAGCACAGCCAGATCATAAAAAGTGGGTAGAAATCCGCCCCATTTACTAACCCACGCTACGCCGCCACTGGCTCCGAACCGAACCAGCACACCGTTCGAGAAATTACGTCGTGGTAACTTGAAACGAATGCTTGTGGCATGATTAGATTCCATAGCTGAACCATACAAAATCATTTACAATAGGTAAAATACAGAGTTAATCAATCTATCTTTCTTTGAGGAACTAACTAAAATACGACGGCATATTATCTCACTGTAGCTACTAAGTTAGTATTATTATAATATTCTCTGCTACTACAGTGCAAACTATGCATAAATAAAGTGATATACAGTCGATAACCGTTTTGGTCCGAAGAAATCCGCAGAGTTACGGTCCGCTAAAGGTCCGCATAGGTATAAAAAAGTCCAAAACAGACCAAAAAGATCCGTACCGGCAACGCTGGTAGTTAGTTTTGACAGACGAATATCGCGAGGCGCTTATATTTTCAATATTATCGCGTATCATATCGCGGATCGCAAGATTTCTAGATAATATTACGATACTGCGATACGGCCTATTATACTATCAATATTATCGTGACACGCCGATATTATAGAACGTGTAATATACCAATGAGGTTTGCCTGTCTATGGTTTGCATTTGGAGCATAGACTTCCTATATTTCTTTGGTCTATGCTTACCTATTTTAGTAAGCGACAGTTTAGCAGACTATTATGAGTAGAAAAAGATAGCAATCGTTGGCTTACCTTAGCGAACATTTTAACTAACTCACTGCTAAACCTGTGATAGTGATTCAGGTACAGTGATTCAGTCAGACAGACAGACAGCGGGGGCTTAGTGACAGAGTACCGTTTCACCCGTCGGGTTAGAAACCCGAAAAATAATACATAAAATATAAAAAAATAAATTAATGGTCCTACTAATATTATGCAGGCGAAAGTTTGTGTCGTTGTGCCGTGTCTTTGTGAAAATGGTTGGCCGAAGACAACGCCAAAACTAGTGAATAGATCGGGTGGAATTTCGCACGTGTAAAGATCGTGGTGCTCGCGAAGCCGCGGGCAGAAGTTACTAAAAATTAGTAAATAATATTTATATTCAGTTATACTCAAGGGTAAAAAACAACACAACAAAACATACAAGTGTTTGAATTCGGCAATATTAACGGTCGCTAAGATATATAGATAGATAGATAGATAGACGGGGGCCGCTAAATCATTATGCATAAGGCCGTAAGACTAAATCTTTCCTAGAGCTAGAACTCAAAATCTGATTACTCCTCTTGCAAAATATCACACCATTTTCTCTGCGACACTTTCAGTCGGTATTCCTACTCCGCTTTGTATTGAAAAAAATATATTTCTCAGTTTTAGTGTTCAAAAAGGTTGAACTATATATGAAAGCATTTCTGAGGGCGTCATAATTGCATGTAAATACCCCTATTAAAGACAATAAAACCGGCCAAGTGCGGTTCGACTCGCACACGAAGTGTTCCGTACCATCGAACAAAACTACTTCACAAAAGAAATCTTAAACAACGGTTTTTTTGATAGATCGAAGAAAAAAGCAATCATGACGCGGTGACACTTCCCATACTGACCGCGCCCAACGTTGCTTAACATCGGTAGTCGGTACTCAACGTGGAATATACGCTGGCCCTCTTAATTATTAAATTTATTTTATTTTTATTTGTTGTTATGGCGGCACCTTAGTAATATACACACCCTATCAACATTTCAACTGTCTCTATTACGGCTTATGAGATACAGCCACGAAAATGTAGAGCAAAATAGTAAAAAAAAAATGAAATTTTTTGTGCCCCTTTCATTTTATTATTTTTATTAAGTATTTGTTATTATAACCGCAAGAGACATACCCACTGAAATTTTAACTGTCTACCTCTTACGTTTTTTGAGATAGAACCCGCTGATGGGCAGACAGACGGACGGACGGACAGCCAGCGGAAGTACAATAATAGGGTCCCGTCTTCAACAAAAAAAAAATCATACAGTTTTCTCTCATACTTTACCAATTAAATGAAGATCTAACTCCGAGGGACTCGTCAGCCACCAGATAGTTCCAATTTACAACGTTGGTCGTTAATTATTGGAATTTCTCGTGTCATGCATCTGTATTTCCATTTTATGGGCCCTAGAATACTAATATTTATTCTAGTCCCTAGTTATATCGACGTTAGAACAACAATGCTCACTAATAATTGCACAATGTTACAACCAGCGGCGCACGAAGGAAATAAATGTGGTACTTATTTCTTTAGTGCGTAGTTTGATGTCAAAGCCAAAAGCCGCAGTAGGTCGCTGTAAGCTCGCGGGCACCAGCATCATTTGTCTCGGGACCGCGCGATGACGGGCGCTAATCAACAAGAGACAAGCTTTGCTGCAAATATGCTAAAAATTTCATGTTTTTCACTAATAGCATTTTTTATTGGTTGGGTTGTCGTTTAGCCGTCATCGAAGATGACTTGTGGCCTTAAATTCTTAGATGGAGCACGCTTTCCCGGAAGGAACTTGTTCACTCTGGATTTGAAGGCCGGAGATTATATTCCACCGGAAAAGCATACTGCATCGCGAGTTTTCTCTTTTTATGGCATTTCGGTTATTCTCGATTTGTCTCATTGTCTGGGGTTCAACGAGTTTCAAAGTATCTGTTTGGATACTCATAATATTTTTATGATCGATATAAATACAATTTATCTGAGGAGTTACGGTCCAGTCTCCTTGATCTACTGTGGCTTTTAGTGATATTTGCTCGTGTGTTAATGATCTGAAATTCTTCAGTTCGCGTTCATGCGCTTTCTATTTGTTTCGTGTCACTAGTTATAATTATCGTGACTTGCTTAAATATTCCCGTACCAACAACGATTACGTCGATTAAGTACCTGTGTTTTTGCCTAAATATACCCTTTTGCTATTCTGGGGTTTTTGATTTCTCATGTAACTGTTCGATATATTTTGAAAAATTGGCTATTGTCCAAAAACATATCAATTTAAATGGCATCGTTGAGTATCACACTAGTGTCGGCGACTTGAGTGCTATTACACATGATTTAAATTTCCCGCAGGATTTTTTAGGCGGGACCAAAGACAGATATTACTTGCATGAGACATTTCTATGTCACTTGTATATTTTAGCTATTTAATCATTCTAAACATTAATTTTTGATGATTAATATGCATGTCGGTCGGCCGACTGGTCGGATTCTAACTTGACCCATTTATGAAAAGACATGGCCGAAGTGCCAATTAATATTAGGGATAGGGATTTATTACATACCTCTTCGGCTCTTCCTGTTGTATCTTTTGTTCACTGATTGGAAGACATTGCGTGTTATTTAGATAACGGGGTCATAACGTGCTATCTGTAGGTCGGTTACTTACACGGTTTTTATGCGTTTATAGTTGGTTTTGATTTAACATCACATTATGGGTAGGTACCATGTTATAATAATTCTTGTTGATTCAGCTTTTCTGGATCTAGTCTCATAATGTAGGTATGTGTAGTTGACATTATAATTAACAACGATACCATTTTATTTTTCCAACCACCAAATACTTCAACGGAATTTAGTTAAAAAAATATAGTTAAAAACTAAAACCCGACTACATAAAAGTCTTAAACAAGCGTTCACATTGTCCTTATCATTTTCTTTTGATACTTAGGTAGTCGGAAGCCTTTGTTACTAATTGTACCGTAGGTATATGGGGTGGGTGCCTCCGACTACCTAAGTATCAGAAGAAAATTATAAGGACAATAGGGGAACGTTTGTTTAAGACTTTTATGTAGTCGGGTTTTAGTTTCTAACTATATATTTTTTATACCTTTTTGCTAATAGCTTGGGAATCGTTAATCTCACAAAAGTTTGAAAAACGGTTTTGGAAAGTACAAACAAAGACCTTTGCAACGATACCCCACACGAGCATATTTACTAACATTGAAATGTTCGACCCTTTCTTCGACCCCCACTATCTCGTTAGACCCCCATTTTTATCTGACGTCACATAGCCTATAACCATCGGGCTTTTAAGATGAATCATATGACACCTCATTTGTTGAAATCGGATCAGTCGTTTCAGCGCTACGAGCGAACATAAAAATCGGCTACATACATACATAGGGTGTCAAAATCATAACCCTCTCTTAGTCGGGTAAAAACACGTCTCAAGTGACGAATTTTTGGCATAATATGTCAAAATATTATTTTCATTGAAAACTACCAAAAAATCGCCACTGGAGACGTGCATAAATCTGACTAGCGTTTGGAGTACCTTTTTGGCCGTAAGACTCAAATAACTTGAGTGTGATCTAGACCAATGTCCATTCTTTAAAGATGGTCAGTTAATAATACAGTTTGTGGAATAACTATTGGTTAATGTGCAAGATTAATAATGCGTGACTGAGGCGAGGCAAGATCCAAGCGTGCGTAACCCCCTAACCTACACTTATGAGGCTCCTAGTAGGTTTGAAGATCACAGCACATCACTAAATAGGTCTATAAAAAAGTTACTTACTTATTGTTGGAAAGACTATCCAATACAATGTTTATGGTTTATCATATTTGTTTAGGGTAGAATGTAACAGATGTCGTCATAGAGGTCTAAAACAATATCCTCAAAAAACGAAGAACGCCGAATTACCTTTTTATTTCCTCCATGCTGCAATAACTACAATAGTTATTCTTGTGAGCTACATTATACCTCAACAAAGAAGCCTGAGAGCATTAGCTGGTATCTACTTGTCGAGCTTTGATTGCACCCAGTGAGCCGGCCCAGCCCGCTCAAAAATGCACGGGTGAAAGGAAGCTATTCCAATGTTTCCGTGCCCATGAGCCCTGAATGAACTTTATTCTCTCGTGTTTGTGTTTCTTTTATCATTATCTCTTTGTACGCTCGATGGACATTTTGTTCATGTTTGTGTCTTCACGTCACGACCTAATGAGGCGATTAGTTTATCATTGCTTTCCCTATTAATTCTTTGTCACGTGTTGATAGGTTGGGTATATTGACTTGTTTGTGCCCAGCGAGTGTTTATATAATGCGATACTTCTGTCAAGAATATGAGCGTTATTATAATTTATTGTATTGTTATTATCTCGTAGTTTTGTCTAGCAGTTTGCGCGACACAAATAACTTCTTAGAATATCTGATGCTCTGGAAATACCTGGAATTGTTTGTGTTTCCATTACATTTTACATGTTTCTGGATGAATTCTTGCAATAAGTTTAGGCGTATTTATTGTGTTTATCGTATAGAGACCTAAGTGATCACCGTGCAATGACTCCTTGAAGGTAAACTACTCAGTTTGTTGCGCCTTGAGCTTGTGCCGTACTACAAGATAAACTACCAGACGGGCGGTCGGCGTTGTTTGCTCGGCTCGCCACTGTTCAATACTCTCACATCTCTATCTATCCAGTGGGTGAGCAAACGGTCGGCTAATGGAAAGCGGTCTTGAGACAATCGCACTTCTACACGTGTCTGGCGTTAATTATAGGTCCAATCAAAGACGCGTGTTTGGGTTGCGTTTCGTATCTTAGAGCTAATAAAAGCCGAAATTCTGCTTTTTCATTATTTTGTTATTGTGACCTTTGTCTTATATGCTGCAAGCTTGTTTAAGATGACCTTCTAAAATATCTACGTTATAAATGATCATTACTCTATAATAAGTACAAAAACGTGCTTACATTTACTTTGAATTGAACCGACTATAATTTTAATAAGGTATCCAATCCACCTATCATGGGTATTAAATTTAATTAATGTTCGTTGTGTAGATTCTTGTCTAAAGTTACCTAGGTATGTATACAAACACGTTTTATCATCAAAAACTCCTTACAACATTCGAGTCAGCTTATAACTTCGGAAGTTGTGATTGATGGGGCAGCTTTGAGAACTTTTCTTGAATAACTTACAAACCTGTCAATGTTGATCATAAACTCTCGTGAAAAAACGATCTTACAAAAAACCTAATTTTAAAGATTTCTTAGAAATATGAATTTTATAAAATAGCCTAATAGAAATACCATATTATTATTAAGCATGCATCCCCTAACTAAGCAATAATGTGTAAAGTTTGATAAATCTTTTATAAAAACTGGTGTGCTTGCCGCTAGCCAGGATACTTATCATGTATTTTAATGGGATTTATCCTTAATCTGTTAATAATGAATTTCGTAAAATTAAATGAAAAATTCCACAATTCAAAATAAAAATAAGTAAGGCTTATGGCTTTTTTTCTCATAAATTGAGCACATGTCTCCTTTCACGACTATCTCTAAATCTCATTGTTTTGGCCATCCACTCCCATTTCGGCCAACCTGTATAAAAGCTACCGAAAAAAAATCGGTTACAAGAGCAAACAGATATTGGTGTATCATGAATTGACTACCTACGGGTCGTTTCTTTACTCTCTAAATGATCATGATAATAGTTAACTACACTACAGATCACCCGTAGGTATCTATACTTATAATAAAACTGTAACAGGTCCAATTCTGTACACTGAAGATATTTTGAAATTTTTTTTGGAGGGCACTCTATTGTCGATACTGATGCTTCTGATTTTTTTCCATCATGTCTGTCTGTCTGTCTGTCTGTCTGTCTGTCTGTCTGTCTGTCTGTCTGTATCTTGGCCGCGCATAGCTCCGAAACTACTGAACGTATTGAAATGAAACTTAGCAGGATTTGAGTTCATACTACGAGAAAGGACATAGGATACTTTTTATCCCGGATTACAATAGGGTTCCCTTGGTTGAGGGGATGAAAGTAAAATTTGTTGGCTGCACATAGCGCCGGAACTACTGAATGTATTCAAATGAAACTTAGCAGAATTTGAGATCATACTACGAGGAAAGACATAGGATACTTTTTATCCCGGATTTCAATAGGGTTCTTTTGGGAGAGGGGATGGAAGTAAAATTTGTTGGCTGCGCATAGCGTCGAAACTACTGAATGTATTCAAATGAAACCTGGGAGGATTTGAGTTCATACTATGATGAAAGACATGGATACTTTTTATTCCGGATTCCAATAGGGTTCCTTTGGGAGAGGGGATGAAAGTAAAATTTGTTGGCTGCGCATAGCGCCGAAACTACTGAATGTATTCAAATGAAACCTGGCAGGATTTGAGTTCATACTATGATGAAAGACATGGATACTTTTTATCCCGGATTTTAATAGGGTTCCCTTGGGAGAGGGGATGAAAGTAAAATTTCTTGGCTGCGCATAGCGCTGAAACTACTAAATGTATTCAAATGAAACTTGGCAGGCTTTGAGTTCATACTATGAGGAAAGACATAGGATACTTTTTATCCCGGATTGCAATAGTTTGGGAGAGGGGATGAAAGTAAAATTTGTTGGCTACGCATAGCGCCGAAACTACTAAAGGTATTCAAATGAAATTTAGCATGATTTAAGTTCATATTACAAGAAAAGGGCATAAAATACTATTTTTAACCCAGAATTATGAGAGTATGGAAGTGAAATTTTGCGCGTTGCAGGCTGGCACGCGGGGCAAGGGCGGTAGAGAGCGAAAGCCCCCCACTGTGGGGGTCACTGCCAGTGGGGCCCCTCACACAGCCGGACCCTCCCAGTAGCCCCCCGCAGTGGGGCCCCCCACATTGCCCCGCAGTGGGACCTCAGTAGCATCCACAGTGGGGGGCACCAGCAGTGGGGTCCCGGAAGTGGGGGCCGCCGGCAGATGGCCCCCCGAAGTGGGCCCCCACATTGCCCCGCAGTGGTACCCCCTCATTAGCCCCCACAGTGGGGGCACCAGCAGTGGGGCTCTCAGCAGTGGGGCTCTCAGCCGGGGGGCCCCACATTTCCTTGCAGTGGGACCCCCAGTAGTCCCCGCAGTGGGACCCACTCAGTAGGCCCCCACAGTGGAGGGCACCGGCATTAGGGTAAAATTTCTTGGCTGCGCATAGCGCTGAAACTACATGACACTTAGATTTAAGTTCATACTACAAGGAAGGTCATGTAATACTTTTTATCCTGGAATTCGTTAGGATTCCCTTGGGAGTGACATTTCTCGGCCTAAATTGGTCTAAAATAGCGCAAAAACTGCTGAATGGATTCGAATGATACTTAGCATGATTTGAGTTCATACTACGAGAAAGGGCATAAAATATGAGTCCATACCCCAAAGCCAACAAAATGATTACAAAATTGTTATTAGTGCCGATAAATGACCTACTGGACAGCATCCGGTTGGTACAAAGCCCTCGCTACCAATGATGTTGCCGTCGTCCTGGTAGATCAGCACTGTGACAGGCGGGACATTGTGCTGCGTACCCGGGATGACCGCTTGCAATGCATTAGCGAAACGCACCAGGCATTTGATGCTCTTCTGTCTCTACTCGCTTATATACCTACTGTCGTAGCGAAGACGGATACAACTTTGATCTTAACATTTGAATCCGAAAACTGACGAGACTGGATACTAAAAAAGTTTCCGCAATGCAATTCTACGCCTAGATACATTTTACCAATAAGAGAAGGTCGCATTGCTCACCTGCAAAGGTTTCGAGGTTTGTTGAACCGTTTCCTGGTGGACACTTACGCCAAAATTAAAACGGAATGTTTGGTATACATCAGAACAGGGTAACTAATGAGAGAAGACTGCCCGCTGAGAATTATGTAGATCTGCGAGACGCCATGAATCAAGATAGAAATTGTGAAGATTTAGGACGACTGGTGATTCTTCCTTCCAGTTTTAGAACTGGACAATAGGTGTGTAGTGCTCTATTCTCCAGTAGGTACTATCAAGCTTACTTTGAAGCGCATAATATACCTAGGTAAATGTGGAGCTGTGTGACGTCCAGTCAATAAAATCTAGGTGTATGTAAATCTATACTAGACTACACTAATAAAAATAAGTAAGGGTTGTGTGGTTGTAGGGGGTAATCTCTGAAACTACGGAGCCAATTTTGAAAATTCTTATACCCATTGCATTTGTTTAAACACCACGTTATTTAAGAGTTTTATTTCTACTAAAAATGTTTACCGCCCAACGAAGTGGGCACGGGTCAGCTAGTTGATAATATTATATTACGTTTATCAACGTTTAACAGCCTTAAATCAATTAATTCATTAATCATTATTTATTAATAATAAATTGATCAATAATTGTTTTGTCTCAAAGTCTTATCTTACCAAAGATCATTAGGTTTTGATCTTTTCATACATCCCTAAGGGACAACGGAACAAACGGTGCACGGTATATCGTTGTTTACAATAGTAAGAAAATAACATCATTAAGCAGAAAAAGTAAAAAAAAAACGTTTTTATTGTACGTACTCGAGAATACCGCTCGAGCATTTATATGGCTCACAGAGACTCGTTTTGAAGGAACTGAACGGTGCAATGTAAATGTATTGATATACCGATTCAGGTGAATAGGGCAACTTATCCCAATCCAGAGAGGCGAATGAAAAATATTTGGACGTTTGCCAAAGTTGCTCGTTCGCGGCCGCTTCTGTGGGCAGCGCCCGGCGTCCTAACGCGACGCCCCTCGTCGCGGACATTGGACTCGATTACTCCGGTAATGCAATACCTGCCTGACGTGACACTCAAGTGCATCAATTGCGTAGCATGCTAATGGTTTACGAAAATAAACTATACACTCCACATTTTAAGATCTTTATTGCGAACTCACCGAAAAAATGCGCCTTCCAAAGAGGTATATATGTATCTCGAATCGAGATTGACCATCAGGATACACGTGGAATGTAACATGTTTTGGATCCCTCAAGAATAGCTCGGTACCTCGGAGCTTTGAGGCGCAAGATTGAGGATATCATCCAATAATATATTCATAAGAACGCGAACCTACAGATGATAACGTTATAACTTTGTGTATTTCAGGTGAGTAACGGCAATGTCATCGACACAGGAACACCTACCTTACTGGTATTTAATTTTTTTTTCTAAGCATGTAAATGTCGTGCAATGGTATTAAAACAATAACAAGTAACAACACTAATCATAACCGTTTCTATGCATCAACGTTCATTGCTAACGGAATAACAATTTGTTAGCTGATCTCATTTATAATCTGCCTGCAAAATTAATTAGGCTCCAAGTGGATCACCACATCTTAGTATATACCCCCTTTATTCATATTGGTCTACTATCTTAAAGCAGCTGCTAAGCAGTATTATTTCTCACTCTTATGTATTTCAATAGAAGAAGACAGAGTGAGAATTAGCAATGCTCTAAGTTAGCAGACTATTATGAATAAGGGCGTTCGTCTATAGCTCTACTAATTTTCACCTAACACAGGTTCTGGCTAGTTTTAAGTAATTTTAGAAGATGACGCGTTGTTAATGTTTTTACGTTGGCACCCTTTACTTTTCTGGACTTATATCCATGTTTATTGATGAAAGTGGATCAAGTGGATCACCACATCCTCTAAGACCACATCTTATATGTATAATACTTAGCTCTACTAATTTTCACTTAACACAGGTTCTGGCTAGTTTTAATTTTAGTGAATTACAGTTTCGTTTAGTACTTAGTTCTACTTACCGTTGTTATTTTGTAAATGTGCATCCTTTACTTTTCTGGTCTTACATCCATGTTCATTGAAGTTGATCACGTGCATCGAGTGTATCACCACATCTTATAATATAGCTCTACTAATCTTCACCTAACACAGGTTCTGGCTAAATTTTAGTTAATTACAGTTCAGTTTTAATTTTAGAAGATCACCCGTTGTTATTTTGTAAATGTACATCCTATACTTTTCTTGACTTATATCCATTTTATGGAACTGATACAAACTACGGAGGCATTCATGAAGTATACTTAGATGTTAGATTAGAAGTCCCGTCAGGTACAAATATTACATGCGTTAATTCCACGTTACAAGCAAATTTCCGAGAAGCTTATTACGTGCCGACAGGAAAGGTGTTTCAGGAGATTCCGTATAATCCGTTTTTTCATTTATTTGAGCTCTCCCTATCTCGTTGAGCCTGGATGTCTTCTCGGTAGCCGAAATTAAAGTAAAGAAAAGAACAAATTAGATTTCTGGATCTCTTGTCTGTTGTTTTGTTAGTCTTATCGGAACATCAAACAGAATAAGAGCAAGATTGAACTCTTTAGCGATGTCAAATTAAAGTTTGACATTGATATAAAACAAGAAACTGGCACACTCGGCAAGCTTTGATCTAAAATCTAACCCCACTAGCTATAAATTTGAAATCAAAGCTGTATCTACGTTTTTTGTCAAACACCAGAAATTTTAGTACACTTTCATTGGGATATTAATTTTATCAAAGTCAGGACTTGCATGTCGAGCAAGTTTATGTAAATACTTAGAAACAATATTAAACATGGGCTGGGACCGACCGAGTATAGACTCCACGTACAGGATGCTGATGTTTTATATGTAAAGCATGTTTCGTATTCTATTTCCTTTTACGTAGAGCGAGTTAGTGTATTCAATGTTTAAATCTTGCTTTGCATGTTGGTGTTTTAGAACCTGTAAATACTCAAATATCTAAATATTTGAGTAGGTACAGGTTCAGGTTGTGTAAAGATTCGTAAAGAAATTCAATACGTTAAAAAAAATCGAATTAATAAAATTTAATCAAGGAAATTTCTAAGAAAACCTGGATCAGCAATAAACCGTAACAAATAAAATACTATCGATTTATGTAAAAGGTGTGCGTCAACCACTCATTGATGATGCTAACTCTGTCAGTCTGTAACATCTAATTTTAGGAGATCCAAAGATTCCAATCGAATCCAATCCTATACTTTGTCACCTTTGAAAATTATCGTGTATCGAAGTACCCATTAAGTCCTCGCCTGGATCGTTGCCAGAGGAGGGGTATTATTAGCACGCCGACAACTCTGAGTTAATCAAGCTCAAATAAGATCAATATTTCCCGTAGGTGAGTTGATAGTCTCAGGGCCGGGTGCCCGTCAGCCAGGATTACCAGGCGGAGCGGACAGGGATAGGCGATGCCTCGGCCTGTTATATTAGTAAATTAACGCGAGATTACTGTCTCGCCATCTGCTCGTTCCAAATGACACGTATTAACCTCCCCGTAGGAATGCGTACATCGGTACAGTACCTACACCCTCATAGTTTTTCGCTGATTTTATACGGTGAATGCGGGCGCGTAATGAACTAATATTTGTCTAAAAGCAGTTTCTAACTGTACGAGAAACCGGTTTCAGCGACAGTTGTTACGCCTTAAAAACTGGCATTAGTTAGACCGTGGTAATAGGTAACTAGTTTCAAGAATAAAATAACTGCCAACATTGTACCGGGTCGTATGTCTGTTTACGTACCTAGTACATTCTTTAGCAATGCGTGTTGTTATGGTCAGTTAAGAGTTTAAATAGCTCTCGATTTGTTCAGTTATGTATTCTAAAATCTTACATTATGTATGATAATTTAATGATCTCCATGTGATCTGTGGCGTGACTGTTAGCGTGAGGTGATTGCATACCTACCGTCTTGCTAGAGAAATTTGTAGTCATTGCGATCGAGTGCGTCCATGAGTCTTGCTTGACAAAGAAGCAAAAAAAAATACATTTACAAGTAGGGATTCGAAGTTAGTATACAAGTAGGTACTCGTACTTTACAAGAAGGTACTCGTAGTTCTAAAATGTTTCAGGATTTTGTATGTCTAGTTTGCCTTGCCGTATTGTATTGTTCAAAGCACTGGTAATACTCATGCACTGTACGTTTAGCAAAGTAGTGAGTAGCACGTATGTAGATTTTTTTATTAGGTGCTACAAACTGTACAAGTCTCCTTCAAATTGAAACAAAGTATCACATAATTCAGATTCCGGACCCATAAAGTGCCAAACTACGCACCACTAATCTTCATTTGGGTGTCGGTTAGGTTTTCATTGTACAAAAACACAATACTCTCTAAGGTTATTAAAAAACGAGTTGTACTACGCGCGTTTTAAGAACTTAGAACGTGCAATTTTACAGAATTGATTTGTCAAGTGGTTAGTGATTGATAATTATTAATTAACGCATTCGGTGATCCGTTAAATGGGATTGCGTCGTCGCGCGTCGTATGCATTTGAAAGAGATGGGCTAGTCTGCTTTCTCGATGAATTGCCAAGCTGCGACCTCTAAACTCCTCCCTACCTACGCTAATCCCATCGCTTTTAATGTGAACCGATTTCACACTAACCAATTTTAGACTGCACGGTCCAACGGCCACCAATGATTTATTGAGATGTTGGCTATTTTCGCGCTAATAATATAAATAAACGATTTTCCATTCAATAGAAACCATATAGTTTTAACTATCATCATTTTACTCGAGTTGTTTGAAGTTTTTCAGAAATAACACAAACTCCTTTAGATGCGGTTACTCTCGTAATTTTAGCAACACCTACGGCAAAAGCGTCGACATTGTGCAGACCATGTACTGGCTAAATATATCGGAAATGTGGCGGCCATATCTGTTTAGTACGGTTTCTCCGCCGGCTTGAGACTCTTGTTGGGAATTGAACCCTTCAAATAACCCTGAAGATGACCGCACAAAAATGTAACACAGTTCAACCCTAGTCTACTAAAATTTATGAGTTCTTAGTTTCCTATCACGAACCTTATTTACTCAATATTAGGTATCAATACGGTCGAATTGACATGGTAACACTAACAACTAATAAGCGTCTTTGTAATCGAAGCATGTTTGGTAGCTCAAAATAACATAAGTAACCTACCTGCTTGTTCCTTATGGAACGGAATGAATAGCGCAACTCTCCATGTACGCGTATGATTTGCATACATAACTAAGCCACGTACGCATGCTGCTTACTAATACATATTTAGTTATTATTATAAATGACGATCGATAATCTAATTGCTTCAAGATATTTTATTTGATAAAAATAATCAATGAAGTACATAATAGTTGCTAAACTCATTGAAAATTCACATTGAAGATTCGGTGTTGATATAGCCCATGTCTTAGTTTGTCTGTGGTTGTGAATCTAATCTAAAGCTCTTCTCCGTACCTATTGAGGATCAGTTTAAATGTGAAAATAATTTCTGCTTGTCAGCATAAAATAATTTTCATTACCGAAATACGTGACATTGTATAGAAAACGCAGAGGTTTTTTCTCTTATTTTATCTCTTTACCATAGGCACATTTGTCGCGTTATTCTATCGTCATAAAACGTCTCGATCAGATGTAATCAAATATTTATTGATTCCGGTAATTCGCTGAGCACAGTAAAGAGCGGGCGCGGCGCTTAGTTGCCAATGCGAAGTGTTTTAGGGTAAAAGACAATTTATTGATGGGCCAAATTGCTATTTGGGAAAGGGCTATTTCTGTAAAAAGACCGATCAAAGTTACACAAATTTTCCTTTTAATTCGAATGATGGTATTGGGAGCATAAAATTCAATAAAATTATTGAAAACGGTTTGTAATGTAGAAAAGATGCTTCGACGTTCTGAAATCGCATTCCTCCATCGAAATGTTATTAATTCCTTCGCTCCATTAATTTTGTGTAGCGTTTATGCTTCACTTTAAATGTATGTATCGATTTTGCCGATACGCCTACTAAGGGTTTATTGTAGCTTGTATTATAGGGATGTTTGCTGTAGGCTCTCGTTCAGCTGCGGTTAATAAATAATGTAGCGGTTAGCATGGCGGATATTGGCGCGGCCGACATGTGGAGTGTGGAGCGTACCGCGCGGCGGAAGAAGACCATTCCGACCGTTTACGAGCGAACTCTAAATCCCCACTTCCATTGTCGCGAGTACATAGATGCTGTCGGATAATGCCCCTTTGGCCTCGCTTCTATTATTCTGTAGTTTAAATTCACCATTTGTAGTTTATTGAAACACATTAGCTTCGTTTAATTTTAGATCGAAATGCAGGGTCATTTTTCAAAGTAGATACGTGATCGAAAGCCAACGTTTTCTAAATCTTATTATATATCAAATATCAAAGTGCTTTATTTCCTTTAGACCTTACAGGACTCTTCGACACGTCACAAAATTAAAATTACATAAGTAAAACAGGGAAATAAAGTGATCACTTTGATTTTTTGTTCACTTCAATCTTTTTAAGGTAAAGAAGCGAACAAGAAACCTTTACCTTGTTAGGTTGTTAGTTTTCGAGTTGGAGCAAAAGTCGTCCCATGCTTTTTTATCCTCTGATAATCTGATATTTTGTAATAAGTATTTTTACAAAGGATATGTTTGATAGTTTGTTTGAATTTATTTATTGATAATTTTTGTAACTCACTCGGAGATTTGTTATAGAAGCGTATACATTGCCCTTTAAAAGATACACTAATCTTGTGCAGCCTAGTTTTGGCCAAAGCGAGTTTGTTCTTATTTCTAGTATTTACATTATGTATGTCGCAATTTTTAGGGAATCGATCGATATTTCTATGAGTGTACAATAAGTTTTCAAGTATAATATAAGTCCTTCAGTTTATTTTAAACATACTGAGGACCTTTTCTGAAACTGGTAGATGGTCTGCTACAGCTAGGCTTATCCAAAACAATTATTCACTCGCATAAAGCAGCGCCGAGGCAGATTAGCAATGTAGGTAAAGTCGATTTGGTTCTATTATTCTCTTTGTATGTTTGCCCACCCCCAAATTGTATACCGGAATCCAAGATTAATGTTGAACAGACCATTAATGACATTGCTCTGGAGCTGTGGCCGCCGACCGATGAGCCACATGTAGGTAAATACAATAACCAACACGTTAATTACCTACACCTGTCATCGTTACCCTGAGTTGCTTATTAATAGTTAGTGTATTGATCACTATTGAATTTGATTTCCCGGGTTCGGGCTACTTTGGGCCGAAGCCAGTGGGACGAACACGGAATGTAAATTAAATTATTATTTACGAATTATTCCGCCTGCATTATTTTGCCTGAAAAACCGGTTTTTACCTAGTTCAGGCACATACCGTACGTATCTCATCAAAAACAAAATAGGATTAAGTACCTACTTATTGTCCTTTTAGTCCTTAAGTTATTTTTGATCATCATCATATCAGCCCATACACGTCCAGTGCTGGACATAGGCCTCCCCCATACGACGCCACATATAGCGGTCCTGAGCCGACTCCATCCATCGACTCCCTGCGACCGCTACGATGTCGTCGGTCCATCGAGTGGATGGTCTCCCATGTAGGAGGGTTTTGCCATAATCACCACGCTATTTTTGAATATAAATAAATATATTCAAAAATAGCGTGGTGATTATTATTTTTTATTAATTTTATTTGCGGTGTAACCCAATTTGTTATGAATAAAGAACTTGAATAAAGCCCTTTCACCACAAATTAACAAGGAACTTGATTTTCAGTAGAGCCGTGTTAGAAATAAACTTAATAGTAATTAACGTTAACTAAAGGCAGCAGAAAATGTTGATATACATGCATAACGAGGGTAGGTTAGGTATCGGCACGAGGGTGCCGGGCGGAGGCTGCGCGCTTCGCTAAGCACTGTAAATACTCCCCCGGTCACGTAGCGCTGCGCTGCTGCAAACTGTTGAATATTAATACGAAATAATATTCAACATAAGAAATTCCCTGAAACCAAAACTCGTGCTTGAGTGGGCAAATCTCGGATGCTAGTATAAATGTTGGTTCATGAGATTTTAATATCTCGCATTGGGAGAATAGAGTCGTATCGTACCCCACTTTAGAAAACGTAGGAGGAATAATGGACGTCTTCTTCGTGTTGCCTCGTAATGAATTAAGACAATAGCAACGTTTAGTGTATACCAGTCTACCTTTAAGTAGATCAGAGGAGTCTTTTTGACGTTAGTAACGAGAAGTAATCGTGACGTCCTTTTTCTATAGGATTTGGTACAGCACCTCTTATCGTGCGGACAGGGAACTACGCAAATCCTACACAGAAATGAGACGTCACGATCATGTCTCGTTACTAACGTCAAATAGACTCGCCCCTCAGTGCAGTACCTTCACGATCAGAATACATCCTCAAAGTTATCGATGGATACCTGCCATTTGAACTGCCAAAAACAAGTTAATACCGCTCGTTAAAAACAACACAAGGTTATTTTGAACTAATAAAATCATCATTCTCATAACCTATGCTTTTGTGAGCACAGCCGATCCAATTAACGTGATGAACCTCGAGAGATATCGTACCGTACACCTAACAACCAATCGAACCTCTGATTATCATATAGATGCGGTTTCATTATCCTTTTGGAAAAATTGCTTTCGAACAAAATTTTAATCTCTACTCCATGGGAGTCCAAACAAATTAATAGGGTAAGGGATATCACGATCGTGCAAACATGACTACCTAAACTTGAACTAACAAAACAAAGTTTGTCGGAACCTTCCAACGACGCTTAGCAAACTTTGCTTTAGACTTTAGATTAGGCAAGTACTACTTGTCGTAAGAAGCGTCGAAGACACATTTTAATTTGTTATTGTTACTAAGTGAAGATATAATGGAACTATAGATTTTAAGACAGTTTACGTGTGATGTTTTAGAGTAATAAACAGCAAGCAAGTATTTCAATTCATACACGATATGTGTACCTGCCAACAGCGCCAACGAAAGTAATCATAACGATGCTGGTAGGTTTAGCTCTACAACTTTTCTCATTACTCACTGAGCGTTGGTGTTTTCGACCAGTCTGGCATTTTGAGTAGTAGCATGAGCAATGAGCATTGATCATACAGTATAAAACTCCAGCCAGGTACCTTCATGTTCTTCAAAGATATCATGACTGTGTATTCTAAATAACATACGATTTTCTACCGTATCCGGAGTAGAGTAATCGTTGATATTCTTTAAAAGGATTGTTGCCAAGTATCAAGCCTCCTCAGATCATACATAGCAATAGTACTAAAAGTGAGCTCTCCAGATGGCTGTTTTGATCGGTATTCGGATGACACATAACGACCGGGCGCTCTATCGAGAGCGCAATGCCTGCTATTGTGTCGCGTTCAATTACATTTAATTGGTCTTGATATAATTACCTAATTGTGAACTGGAAAGAGCTCATCACTAGACGTAGGACGCGCGCAATGCATACACCGACGTTTAATAAAAAAAATACACCTTTAGGTTCAAAGCTAAACGGTGTCTGGATAGTCAATTTGATTCTTTGTCCATTTATAACATACTACAATATTACCATGCTAACCCAACATTCACGAGGGCTAAGAGGAAAAAAACAGCAATGTTTAAACAAGGTTCCTTTAAGCTATTTTGGGATTTTATTAAGGATTTAAAGCATTACAGCCATTCCAGTCTTTCGTTTACATTACTACAGATTTAGGAGTAAACGGGACTTAGCGAGAGACCGTTGTTTGAGATGAATCGCAGACGCTCTATAAAAAGTCTGTTTGTTTACGAGACTACCGGATGCGTCGGGTGGTGGCTTACCGCGTGTATAACGAAATAAGTACTCATTATCTATCGTAAGCTACTTTATAAATCATAATACTATCGTTATTTTAAAATAAATATACGTTAAAATAACAATAGAAAGAATTTATTCAAGTCTCAATAACCAAGTGATCACAAACATAGCACAAAAGAAGCGTCTTTATACGAATGAGGCTCACTTGAAAGTCTGATATTGATTGAGTTACACGACTTGAGATACTGAGATGAATACTTATGTTGTAGTTTATTTATTTGATTATTGCTAACACGTTTCGTGCACGGAGTGAATGAGTCACGAGCATTGTCGTGGTTGTGTAGCCATAAATAGCAGCGGTAACTAGAGGGGTGCTGAGGAAGGCAGCGCGACACATGTTCTCAAATCATTGCCGGCCGCCGCCATCGGACCACTGCAGCGGTTGGTTGGACAATTAGAACTCTAAAGCGAAGTACCCTTGGTTCTGGCACAAGAGGGCCGAGACATCCCACTCGCTCCATATCTTGCGTGTGTCGCGGCGATCGCTTCATAAGATTCTTCTCACAATTTTATCATAGTTTTGATACTTACAAATAAATATCCTCGCATAGCGTGGGGGTTTTATAATATTGTTGAGAGACATTATTATACATTAGGAGTTGAGAGATTTATCACTGTATTTATAATTTCCTACAAAATAAATGTAGTGATGTCGATATTAATTTTCTAAAGAATTTCTAGTCAATTCTTCGGAAATCAATGACAGTATCGTCTTTAAATAAAGTCTGCCAAAAGACATTTATTTTAAATTCTCAATTGATATGGAAATTCCAAATGGCGTTCTATTTTCGGATCGATTTAAAGGTATCCTGTCTAGGAATTTAATAACCCTTTTCTCGTTTACTTCGTAAACATTTAACACAAAGTAAAATAGAAATACTATATTTGCCATTCCTCTGAAGAAATCCTTGGGAAAAGCATTTTAGTGTTGGCTTGAACGAATGCAAATACGAAAAGAACAGAAATATTTTCGATAAAAAGTATTTCTCTTTCAGTATTTTCAAAAGCTTTGGTTTATTCAATCTTTTGCTATCCTACGAGTATAACAATCAAGTCGGTGGACGGATAACACGCGGCTGTACTGTACCAATTGCTTTTATTAGCTACTTCCTAATTTTCTCATTTCCCGTGTTTTACCGTACATATTATGTTCGTAACGCAAATACGAACGCGATGGTCTATGAATAATGATCGATGTTGGAGATTAAAATAAATAATATTGTTCCTTAAAGCAGCGACTACTTTCTCGGTTCGATATTTAAATTTTGTTTACAAAGCTTTTGTGTTGCGCCCTTTGATAAATTAATAAAGTATATAAGGGATATTTTTCAAAGGATGGAAATGCTCGTTAAATTCGACGCCTACGGACATCACTTTTTTAGGGCAGGAGCCTACCCAGGATTAGGCCTGTTAGAATCTGTTCGCGATATAATTTTGCTGGCGGGCATTTCGGACGAAATAAAATTGGGTGGGTGTGTTGAAAACAGGTTGCTTTAATGTGAATGTCTGGAATTGTTACCGTGTCCAATGTCCATAAATAAAATTGGTACATTTTAATGATTTCTATTGTTCTCGATCTGTAAGTCCGATGAAAATATTTTATCCTAAACTTGATTCACTGTGACTTTCGTCGCAACCGCTGCCGCTAGACATTATTTGACTAATATGAATGACATAATAGGATTTTGCGTAGCAAAACTAGACTTCACTACCCAATAAATCAATAAGTACAAGCAAAAAAAGTCTTGTGTGTCCGTTCACATCTGTTCCGTTAAGGAGTTTTTTTTCTATCAAACTGTTCCTGGGAATGTACAGCATCTGTACCTACGCAGTTTTGGTGCGATGCAACTCGAATTTTGGCACGAGCTCTCCACGTCAATAATTCGAATCGCAGCCTAGAAACGTCAACTACACGGGGCTTATTTATTACGACAGAATTAGTACATAACCCACCTCCGATGTCCCTGAGACGAAATTCTTCATACGCCGTAGATTTGTTGACTTGGGTTCGGGATATTTAGAATGAATGTTAATGTCCAGCGATACGTTCATAGCTTCGCACGTATAACGCGCGCTAATGTAACAGGTGTGAAATAGTTGATTATAACTGAGCTTATATTAATTAATTCCAGCACATGGTGGGAACCGGAATGAATCCGTTCCCCGCCGCGGCGGCGGCAGCGGCGGCCGCGGCGCAGTACGCAGCAAACGGCGATGCCTTGTCGGTGAAAGCTGAGGGCGCGCCGCAGCCACCGTCCCAGCCGCCCATGGTAAAGAGCGAGGGGCCTCCGCCACCGGCCCCCATGCCACCAGCCAACTTTTCACCGCAGCCACAACAGCACCAGCCTAGTTCTATAGATAATCAGAATACCTCGGTAAGTTCACTTATCACTTTCAAGCATAATTTTGAACATGATTTAAGCGGCGGAAAAATAAATGATATCGTTAAATAACACATTGTGCATCCATAAACTATGCATAGCCTACCAATTGACGGGTATTTCAGATTATGTATAAAATGATTTCAGCAGAGCGACGGTGACAATAGCGAAGATAATACTCCAGTAAGCGTGGCAGCGGCGGTACAGCAAGCGGCAGCAGCGGCGGTGGCACAGCACGCGGCGGCGCAGCAGGTGGCGGCGGCGCACGCTGCGGCCGCGGCCGTCTCCGCAGCTGTCGCCAACGCTGTCAACCAACCCCCCACCTCCCCGGAGAAGACGCTCGTACCAGTCTCACAGGCCTCACAGCCTAAGCGATTACATGTCTCCAATATACCCTTCCGATTCAGAGATCCAGATCTTAGAAATATGTTTGGCGTAAGTATTCATGCTATACATAGCTTTCACAACACTGCATGCGACCCTTGTTTCTCCCGAATAGTATAGTCGACCAAAAGTAACTGGTAACGTTTTCCTTTCAGCAATATGGCACAATTCTTGATGTAGAAATTATCTTCAACGAGCGCGGTTCCAAGGTAAGACCTCGTTAAGACATTAAAGTCTGTGGCCCGCTGAAACCCTTCTTGGCAAGGGTTTCAGTAGGCCTATGCTGTGATATCTTACATTCTTATTTTGTGGTAAATAGACAGCAGCTTATACTGATTAATTAGAGTCAAACTGTCATTATTTATTCATATCTTTTGATTAAAAGTTGTTCACTTAAAAGATGCAACAAACAACAGCAAGGTGCGGTCTATGTGCCATAAACCTAAATTGTGTTTTATAGCATGAAGCAATAAAGATTTTTATTTAAACGGAAAACTTAACGTCATCATTTTATGCAATGACTCCATAGATTTGTTTGTTCATAAAATTTTGTATTGTATGTCTTTATTGCTTCTATGCTGAAGTTGAATTTTTGGAATAATAAATTATATGGTTATAAATAATTATTCCTCAAATTATTATAATTATTTCTTCATCATCATGATGATGATGATGATGATGAAATAATTATTCCTCAAATTCATTACCTATGTGTACGGGTCTTCTTAGCTATTGATGTTGTAAATTTTCTTTTTTATTTCTTAAACCATGATAGGTACATTACTTGTGTCAAAAATATAGTCTGTGAAGACGGGTCAGTAGCTAAAAGGATACGTATGAAATTTATTTTTTTCTATGATTTTAAAATCTGCCCAGTCCCAAAATTTTATGTGTATCTACCTAAATTTAAACTTCCAGTTAATCCAAAATGATTTACTTGATTATACGACATACTTGATTAATTTAATTCTATAATTGACTATTTAGCTTAACATAATTCTGAAGGCAATGGGCTTAGTTAAATATAATTGATTGTGTTTGAAACAAACTATTCTTTCTCTTACATATTCTTGGTTTTAACGTTTGGTGCAGTATGTCTAATTGCATTGTATATTATCATTTAATTTTATGTCTACCTTATAATTTTCAAGAAACTGAACTATATTGTTTGCACCTTTGAAATATTTTTTATATTAGTTGTCCTAGTCATTGTGCTCGCTTCGGTTTTGTAATGATATGAATGTATACATTTTCTCTAGTACCTACAAAAAAAATAAGTCAAGGGTGCAACCGTAACTTAGAACATAACAATGAATTTACACATTTTATGATACTCAAAAAACAACTCACTGTAAATTATAAAAATTTTAAGCAGATGACTTTATTAAAATAATTTTTATAATAATTGATTGGATTGAACGCTTTTTTCGTGTTTTCTGCTTTTCTTGTGTCCGTTTGGTGACCACCCCCAAGTAGTCCATGCTCGCTCATTCAAGGAAAGGTTACTTGTAACATTTGAATCAGTGCAAGGAAAGTAATTTTTCTCTTTGAAGTATTAGTCCCCAGTACTTAATTATTTCTTTAGTCTCAGATTGGGATTTGCAGTATAAGAGAATGTTGCATCGTCACTATAACAGCTGATTTCCTATGTCATATTGCCAGGACAGCTCTATTATACATCCATCACTAATGAAGGTTCTACGTCTCATCCAAACTCCTCATGTTATGTTTGACTTTTTAAATTATTTACTTATTGTAACAATATTTAACAAAGCACTCTCAAACTTATTTTATTACTTACTCAAAATAATTACGTATCAGTTCTTCTGTAAACTTAACAATAAAGTAATTGTTTCCCTAACCGAAATAGTTGAAATTTACTATACTTTGCTTGGGCTCATTATTAACAGGGTTTATTGTTTTGCAACTCTTTTGCTGTGTAGTTTGGATGAAAAATCATTAAAAAAATTCAATGTGATAATGATTTAATGTCCTAATATTATTTAAATTGTTATGAGATATGTACGTTTAGTCATAGCTTTATTAACCAGGGAAAAACCAAATAATTGTCACTAGTTTTGGGCATGAAGTAATTACCGCTGAACCTCAATTCGCAAGATGTATTGAAACGTTAGAGCATTTTTAATCTAGTATGGTGCATTTTAGTTTATAGTTTCTCGAATGTCTTCTGGCTTGTTCTCGATTGAAGTCCGTTTTCGATTGTCAGAGAGCTTGCTGCACTCTGTGCGTTGTATGTTTAGATGATGATGATAGATGGTCCTCTTTGTGTAGGTCTTTCTGCCCACATCTTTTTTGTATCTATTTCTCTTTCTCTCTGCCCAAATCATTGTTTTCCTATATATTGCACTCAGAATGGTAATAATAGAGCTGTCATTGCTTTGTAAGTGTAAGCGTTTCGTACAATCAGCAACTTGATTGCCACTTTCACGACTTGTTTCTTCCACTTTATCGTGTGCTGTGCTAGCTGCTTTTTGTACCTATGGGTTATATCACCATGTTTTGACAGTTTGTAGAATTTATTAGCACAATACTCTGATTCAATTGGTCTTACTCCTACTGATATAATATTTGATCTGCAGTAAGAGAAACGGAAAAAAATCCGTGAAATAAGTCTTTTTGTGAAGTTATTATGAATCGTGCAGTATAAGATACCTACTTGTGAAAAATGTGTAAAAATGCTTATGATTTTTTACTACTGCTTAGTATGGCACTGTATGTTATCGCACTATGTCTAAATGCAATACAAATTAATAATATAAACTTATATATCCATATCTCGATTGTTTATTATACATAGCATACCAAAGGCAGTGTAGATTTTACCTTCACTTAAGATTAGATAACTTTTAATTCAACAATCACTTGTGTCTATTGCCTTCATTACCGAGAATCTTGTCCGGTATAACTGTATATTTCAAAGTAAATAGCCGCTATACTGTTCGTAGCAATTTAGTTTATGCATGAACGGTGACTTTCTGTATACATAGAACAAAATGCAGCTAACATTACACACAATAACTTCATTCAGGTAGTGTCTGTGAAAAGTACTAGAGAGTTGAATAACTCGTCGACACACCACACTACAACTCTCCTACCTTATAGTACTGACTACTAGGTCGAGCGTCGATACATTGATTTATTGTAATCCAAACGCTTATGTGTACCCATTCAGCTAGAAAACGCTCAAAGTATCAACGTAATCAAATATTATCCTCTCGATATATTTCACTAGAATTATTTAAATAAAGAATATGCAATGCATAAATGTTAATTTTTGTTGCACGTTGTTTTTTGAGCGACGCTGTTTTTAATGCATGTTTTGTCTGTCTTGCATGCAGGGATTCGGTTTTGTAACATTCGCAAATAGTGGTGATGCGGAGCGAGCACGAGAGCGTCTTCACGGCACCGTGGTTGAGGGCAGAAAGATAGAGGTGTGCATGACTCAATGAATACCATCCGTAGCACTATGTAACTTATAACATCCCGCTCCTACGCCCACCGCCCACCGCAACCTGCGCTCGTCTGCTCTGTAGTTACTGTCATGCTAGCGTGCCAGGCGCGGCCAAGCGTCAGGCGCCCGCGCCGCGCCGCGCCCGCATATTAGCACTAAGTATGCCACACTCTAATCCACAAACAAACCTTATTTATTTTGTCCCTTTACTCTCTAGACGGTCATTTAAAATGCCGATCGAAAGAGAGAGTGTCTCACAGAGAAATGTAGACAGAACCGTATCGTCACATTGCCGCAGAGGTAAGATACAACACACAATATTATCTAAAAGTACATGAATCCAAAATCTATAAAATCCCTTTCAATCCAGTCCAGATATAGTCGGGTAATAAAAGACACAACTTGGTCTTATCCCACTTCAAATTTTCTTGAGCAGTTCCCGAGTGACCTACCTAATCCAATACACAAAACTACAGAGGACTTATGTTTGTTGGTGCAAACAATACCTACTTATTAAGGCCTTTTGATATCCATTTCTATCAGGTGAGGTGGCCAACACAATTTCCCACTCTTAATTATTCTATGAAATTACCTACAGATTATTTATGAGATATAATATAAATTTAGAGTAATAATTTTGTTCATTTGTAATTCTTTGCTATAGTAATTTCTTATCAAATTTAATAGACATCATGGATGGGTTCGATTCCCATTCCGAAGAACATTTTTATGATCATATATATTGATTTTTTATGTTCATTTATCAAGAAACAGTTAAATTTTTCATTTGGACCCCGAGATTATATAATCTGACCTATTTTACTTCAATATCAGGTTAATAATGCTACGGCGAGAGTCCAGACAAAGAAACCTCCGACGGTCCCCAACGGTAAGCATACCAGACGTACCTATTGTTGCAACATAAATCCATCATAAATACCTAAGTCTTTTCTGTCATTTAACACGACTAATAAAAATATTCTAAATATGAACCAGTACTAACACCAAGCAAAAAATAAAGATATTAATCTGCCACCTTATTGACCTTCATAACACTTGTTTGACCTTAATGCATCTTGGATTTTTCTTTTTTAATCCATCAGTTATTCTGGCTAGAAATGGATCAGTTCCCACTGTGGGTGAGAGAGCTGAATTTGTAAAAATCAATGTTGTCAATGCCATGTCAATGTACCTCTACATGTTGGCTAGATCTGTTGTCTGACTGAATGCAATTAGATGAATGCTATTTAGAGAATGAGTCCACAGCCAGCAGCCGGAGACAGACTGCGCCCGCCAGTTCACTCTCTTCATTACGCAATTGGCATATATCTACAATACAAACTCTTAATACTAAATTTGTATAAATTGATTCTACATAGTTGCCTGTCTCCGGCGACACTATTGCCTGAACAAGTTAACACTATCCCAAGTTCCACAATATAGCCGCTTAGTTGTCATAACACTGTGTGTTATGCTTGATATGAAATACATATATTCTTGTTGCATACCTATATATTTTCTGAATGATTGTATGTGCCTTCAATCTTGCACTGTTCATATTTCATTTATGTAGTGGAGAATGTGTTCTTCTATTGCCTTAATTGTCCTAGAAATATTAGTTATTAAACGTGTTTAGAATCTCATCAAAACATTTTCACTTTGTTTCAGTGTGTGTACAATGGCCCGAAGGTAAGATACCCTTGCAGAAGTTTCGTATGAGATCCTTGTTAAACACACTAAAGCTTTCGCGTTACATTTATTATAACATTCATTCGAGCATGAATTTATTTATGTGGTGGGACTTTGCGGTTGATTAGAACTAAAAGTACTGCTCGATAAGAAGTTGAATGTCGTCGATTGAATTGAAAGCATTTTGCAAGAACCCAAAGGCCATGCTTCCTTAGAGCAGAAGTCAGCGGCCACCTGTGATGTTGTGTCGGCGCGGGCGAATGTGTACGTAGAGTAGGCGCGGCCCGCTCCGCTGTCATGTGGCATGACATTCCCGTCTCGATGTGAATCGTGTTCTACATTTATTATAGACGTCTCGTAATTGAATCGCATATTAGTGCACAATGTAAAAGTACCATAGATAGTATAAAATATTCATTAACTCTTTTCATATTGCTTTTTTCCAAATTCTATTAAATCGTTAAAGTAAGATGGCGCTGATAAAGCACAAACAGCGAATACCGGATGCAGCCGCATTCTGTCGGTATCTTCGGAACAAGCAGGTCTGTCTTAATAACGTGACGCGGTCTGCATACCTTGTCGCTTGCTACCTGTGTTGCCACCTTAACCGTTACATCACAAATTGAACATACCGCAAATAACTTTTAGATAACTGTTCGTTTAGTTGATTTGATCACCGTCAGTGGTGGGACAGGAAACGCAGTTATTACAGTCTGTAATGATTTGAATTCATCGTGAACTCGAAAGCTTAATTCCTTATAAACTATCTCATACTGACTGAGAATCTAGAGATCTATGAGTTTTTGGAACGACACGGATTGAAAGAGAATCTTCAGTAATCTTAGACCAGTTAAAAAAGTCTTGTCGAGGTCTACGTGTAAGTAAACCTGTAAAGTATAGTGTCCGACTATATTGTCGGATGCAATAAGTAGAGTGTTGGTGGCAACTCGGAGCGAGTGGTGTAGCTAGAGGTGTGCTCAGGGCTCCGGGTGTCTGGCGTGACGTGGCCGTGGCTGGGCGCGGCTCCGGCCGCCGCCGCTGCGCCCCCGCTCGTGCTGGCCCCGCGCGCCGCGCAGCGACGCAGGTACCCCGCATGTTAGCCCTCCGATGTGTGTTGCATGTAGCCCCCGGGAGTGTAGCAGCGCTCCGCGGCGCCTCCGTCGTGCGCACCCGCTCCCCGCGGCCGCACCTCACGCACGTGGCGCTGCCGCACCCGCACCCGCATCCGCACCCGCACCCGCCCCGCGCCGCCTACGCATCGCCGATGCACGCATACGCACAGTGAGTACTCACAACACACAATCTATGCAGGTAACACTTTATTCAAACCTTCAATTCATTCACTTTAAATACCAATTTTGAGAGGCCCTCGAAAATTATTTCGAGAGCTTATTTTAGAACTCTGTTTATCTGACCAACGATAATACAATGATGTGATCAATGATGATGTATCAAAACTATGAGCAAAATATTTGTAATAGAAATGTATAGTACTTTTTACCTTTAATAAAAGGAGCTTCCATTGTTTTTATGCCCTTAGATATTTATTACGCTATGTAAGAGCCAAAAAATGTTAAGCTTCATCTAAATGTGCTCTTAAAAATTATGTTTAAATCACAGGAATAGTTGCAGAATTGAAAGTATAAGCTGTAGGCATTTAGGAGACTTTAATCTAAAAAATGCTGCATAGATCGTGTTGGCACTGCACCGCACTTTCATTAATCGCCCTGACCTTCTCATATCCCAATCCCTAATAATATTTTATCAAGTATATTTTTTCTTTACTACTAATAATACAACATGGGCCCAAGTACCCAATCGGTAAATTAAATCTCGATGACCCTAATTCAATGAGAACAGGTAAACCTCAGTCCGATCAGCGCGGTTCTTCTTTGTTCATCAAAATTAAATCGTATTCAAAAGTTAGGGTTGATAAATTGATTATTACTGATGCTGGCTCTTATCTTTGTCCATCAAGGCAATTAACGATTTATATATTAGTTGAAATTGTATAGTGTATACTAATATTATAAGAGGTTATACCCCTACAACTAATCTATGGATCTACTGAACCGATTTTGAAAATTATTTTACCAATGGAAAGCCTCGTTATGTGTGATAGTCATTATGCTATATATTAAAAAAGAAAATTGTTTACCGCCCAATGAAGCGGGCACGGGTCAGCTAGTGTATATATTATATAGGTCTAATATTTCTTTCAGAACTCAAGACCTATCCTTTTTGTACCATCCGAATTGCAACCTATAACTACCCAAACCTTACCCTTCGCATCCCTCTCCTCACCGGTATGAATCTATTAACAACAGCACCAAGTACTCGTAACATAGATTAGCAACCATCGAATTAATCATTTTTGTCACTAACTCAATTATTAATTTAGTATTGCCACTGGTTGCCTTAGCTCAATAAATTAGTTCCTAGTGCTTCTTCTATATCTTTCTGTTCAAATCTGTGGTTCTTTGTAATTCTTTCTAGTGTATTGAAATCTTTCTCTCTATCTGCATTATTCTAGACTATTTTATTATGTCTGCATCTTTATGTTATGTAATGCATACTGTATGGTTAGAACGCCAAACATTATTGTTGTAAATAGTAGAGCTTTCAACATGAGTTTACAATATTACTGATTATATTGCTGTCTTTTTAGCTTGATAAGATTCTTCATCATAATGTGTTTCGGTTCGCAGTGTATATTACGACCCATTCTTAGCAGCGGCCGCAACGGCTGACTCCAACTACAGACTACAGGTGAATATTGCTTTTTGAATGTTTATAAGAATCATCGTCTGCGATGTGCATTATACCTATACCTACGTACCGTGGTTGAGTTGTGTGATGCCGTGACGTGGCTGTGTGTTGTTACAGGCGGCGAAGCCCGCAGCCGAGGTAACCCCGCCTCTGGCGTTCGATAACCGACTATCTGTATCTATCGCTTCCCGATTCATATCCACCACGCTAGTATAAGTTTGTTATTCATCGTGGAGTGAGTGCTGGGATTTTGTTTGCTCCTTATTATATTCGTATAGTCCTATTGGTTGATTGGTAATCCACCGTATTGCCGGGTGCACATTGTGTTTGTGGTAACCGAGACGGAGTGTGCACGCGCGGCCGGGGCCGGCCCGCGCCCATTGCTTTCTCTTGCGTTTTCCTTGTTCGTTGTTGGTATTTGTGGTGGGTGATTAGTTTTAGGTCTTTGCGCAAGCTGTCAGATGACTCGATCAGATGCTAATCTTGATATCATGCTCCTAGTAAAACATTGAGCCCACAAATTAATTGCAACCTTCGAAGTTTGAACACTAACAATCACGAAAACAGTAGATAGTTATAATATAATTCATTGGTACGATCTAACTTGTTCTAGTTTGTAACAATTCTAAATTCACGCATTCGTATTGCATGCTCATCATTTGTCCACAGTAACACGCATTTTCTATTATCGCCAGGTAAAACCCACATTACCTATCGACTAGAAACTCTGTGGGTAATTGTGGTTTTGCAAGCAAAAAATTAATCATACCCATTTTGTAGGAAACTGTGCCAGGAAAGCTGCATGTTCTTTTGTATTATAAATAAATAGTCCAACTTCCAACACGCTATGTTTTTTATTTCAAGTAACGTTATCGAATGCAAGATCTGGCTTTTAGTTTTTGGCTGTTATGAAGAGATACGATATCTATCTCTGTACATTTCGATGGAGGACTCAAGTACCCACCGTACGGTAAGACGTCGATCGGCGATAGGTACGCAGAATTGGGTACTGAACTGACGCGCGTTTGTGGGCTCACTGTTCACGCGAGTTCGCGCGCGCTCGGTATTTATGTTGGTTCGCAAGTTTCTCATCCGCTCTGTTTGATGCCATCCGCTACCACCAAATTAACAAATCAAAACACAGCACACACCAACAACACATCGATCAGAATTAACCTCACGTTACTGTTATAATGTTTACAACATAGGTACACTTGGATTCGACACGAGAAGTCAAAGTTGACACTGCGTTTGATTGATGGATGCGCGAAATTCAATGGCAGTTCGGAGCGGAGAGGCGTTGCTCGAACAGTTTGAAAACGTGTTGTTTTGTAGGCCGCGGCAGCAGCTGCGGCGGCGGCGGCGCCCCTGCTGAAGAGTCCGTTGAGCTCAGCGCAGCATGCAGCGGCGGCGGCGGCAGCTGCTAACTACGGGGCGGCGGCGCGCGCGGCCGCGGCGGCCGTCAACGCGCCACAGCACACTGCATTGCCACTCGCAACGTAAGTCAACAATCACTGTCCTACACACCATGATCCAAGAAAACAAAGTCTGCTCCTCCGCGAGTGTCCCTTGCTTACGTCACTGTCCAGTTGCCGCTCATTTCAACAAGACGTACAAAACCCCATAGCATTGCCACTTGCAACGTAAGTCAACAATCACTGTCCTACACACCATGATCCAAGAAAACAAGGTCTGCTCCTCCGGGAGTGTCCCTTACTTACGTCACCGTCCAGTTGCCGCTTATTTCAACAAGACGTACAAAACCACAGTTTCATCAGATTTATGCAGTTAAAATAGCAGTTCGGTGAGTTACGATTTTACGCAACCAGGAAACAGATTCGTCTTCTCATTCGCCGATGGCGATGATGACGTAAGCTAGGGCCAGCCAAGTGACCATCGTGTCTCGGAAGACCATACCTTGTTTTCTTATACCATGCTACACACAAGATCGAAGTCGACGAGACATTCTTTAAAGTACTTTTATAACCCATTCACTGCCCGCCCAGCCTCAGCGGCGCGACCCGGTGGCAAACGCTGGTGAACCTTGACATGTGCATTATGGGCAAAAAAATATAGTTAAAAACTAAAACCCGACTACATAAAAGTCTTAAACAAGCGTTCACCTATTGTCCTTATCATTTTCTTTTGATACTTAGGTAGTCGGAGGCACCCACCCCATATACCTACGGTACAATTAGTAACAAAGACTTTTATGTTTGGGTTTTAGTTTTTAACTATATTCTCTTTTATACCTTTTTGCTAATTGCTTGAGAATCGTTAATCTCACAAAAGTTTGAAAAACGGTTTTGGAAAGTACAAACAAAGACCTTTGCAACGATACCTCACACGAGCATATGTATCTACTAATATTGAAATTTTCGACCCTTTCTTCGACCCCCGCTATCTCGTTAGACCCCCATTTTTATCTGACGTCACATTGCCTATAACCATCAGACTATTAAGACGAATAATATGACACCTCATTTGTTGAAATCGGATCAGTAGTTTCAGCGCTACGAGGGAACATAAAAATCGGCTACATACATACGGTATATTATAATACATAGGGTGTCAAAATCATACCCCTCTCGTAGTCGGGTAATAAAAAGAGTTCAGTTGCCATGGCAGATCTTTTAACAAACTGGTTTACATGCATTTATAAACTTTTATTAATTGGCCATTGTTGTTCATTCTATTTTTTTTTATTTCAGGTATGGCAGAGAGTATGCGGACCCTTATTTGGGACACAGCATCGGCCCAGTAACAGGTTACGGGGTAAGATTTCACATTCTTCAAGATAGAATATTTTAGCAAGAGCACAGTTTTAGCAGATACTGCTCTGTAAATATGAATACTAATCCTGGTCTTCTCGTCTTTACAGACTGCAGTGTACAGAAGTGGTTACAACAGATTTGCGCCATATTAAGCCAATGGAACAATTGAAAAGATTTTTCTCGAATATGAAATACCTTCATCACCTTTACCCTATACATGACAATGAACTCTCTTGAACGTACAAATGTAACTTAATTTAAGGATAAACAGTAATGTTGCTAGCCAAATTTTGTATAGTAAAGCTTGGGTGACGAATTAACACAGAACTAACAATAATTCGGTGAGTCGAATGTGTAGGAAGTCTTGCGCTGAGGCAGTGCGTCTCGCGAGAAAACACGATACCAAAGTCAATCAATTTTCTAACAGCAAAAGTTTATTGCCGTGAACTTTTTATTATAAAATATTTGAGTACTAATGCTATACAAGTGCGAGCAGCTAAAGTGATTCCATTCGCTCCTAAGGAATCAATTTTGAATGAGAAGATGAAATGTATCGTTCGCAGCACGGTAATCAAAGTGCGGCGCGGTATTGTCTGTTTGATGTAGTTGTATACAATATTGACAATAGAGAAATATTTAATTTCCATGTAAGTATTGTTCAGAGATTAGTGAGCTTTGCACTTGCATATCATAAATAAAAATTGTAAATAAATAACATTACTTGCAAAGTTTAGAAGTTTGAATAGCGTGTTTGCTAGATAGCCGTTATCATAGCGATTGGACGCCAGTTGAGGTTAAAAATTGTTGTTTCGGTTCATTATAAAAGTAAATTCTGTAAGATCCTCCAATATTACTCATAATTTATAGTTATTGCCACTAGTATCTCATTAGTTACATGAATTTAAATGTCTCTATTATGTAGTGCTTATGAAATAGCTCGCTAAGTGCATAGAGTAGGTACGAATCTTCCACAGTGAATCTGTTCGTATTAACAATAACTACATTGATTGTGGTGCGTTCTTTATTCGGTGCCATGTATTCGGTTGTTGTTTTACAAATGCCTTTAATTTCCAAAAAGTTACCTTATATTCTTAACTCAAGGTTAATAGTAGTAACTACATAGTTAAACTAATTTTAGACGACGTTTACAAATTATATCGTTGCGTAAAGAAATACATTACAACGGTGTAATGTGGTGTGACATATTGTCCAGTCTAATTTCTATAGCATCGTTATAATTTTAAAAGTTTTCCTTGAGTAGGTCTCTTCCTAGAGTATGATAAGTACACTATTTTTTGAAGCCCAAGAGTGGTCACAATTACTTCCAGTTCTAAATATTTGTATTATATTAATCAGTACCTACTTATAGTGTACAATTCGCCTGTCTGTTACTCAAATATTGAATCGCAAATATTGTCCCTATTTAGTCATAAAAATAAGTAAGTAATCGGTTGCTAGTTATTATAAAGTTTACTGAATTGTAGGTAACGCTTTAGCCGTAGTGTTTAAGAAAAGAAGGGAGCTCCATGGAGTTCTTACATATCATTGAGATTTCTCCTTGTAATTTGGTTTTACGTAGATGGTGATTACTATCTTGTACGGTGTCTAATATTCAGTGCTGTTTTAACATTTTATCTGAATTTTACATTTTATTTTTATTGAACAAACACGCATACGGGTCCAACCCTTTAGTACGTCGTAAATTAAGATCTAACATTTTCATTAGGATTGTAAAATAATTGTTAATTACATCATTGAATTCGCTCAAAGTTTATACCAAAGCACAAACCCATCGATTCGTACATTTTCGGTGAATTCACTTGTCATTACCCTCTCCATAGATTTCATAGTCTTTCATTCGGAAAAACTTAACAAATCTTTAAGAGTCGCGAGTTAAATTACTTGTTTTAAATAATATTTTTTGATAATGAATGTTATTAATAATAAACTCGAGTATCTGAGAATATAAATCATATCTCTACCATGAAATGTCAATGTTATAGATCTGACTTAGTACCAACTAACTACTAACAAAATCTTTGGATACATGTGTGTATTATTAATGCAATAGCTCACATAAAGTTCACGTACTCTTTTATTTTTGACCGATTTTATCAAATTTTGTTTTATCTAGGACTTATTGCCAAGTTTTATCAGCAAGTTAATATAACATCTTGTCCCTTATGTAGCAGCAAGCCATGACAATTTTGGTCATTTATCTGAAAGATTTTCTAGTCTTTTGCGCACAATATAACTATAGGGAAAGGTGCTTTTCGTAGATTTCATGTGATAGATATTGCGGAGTTTAGTTCTCGTAGATATCGGTAGGTATCTACATACATTTTTTTCTCTGTATGATTTGAATAAGTTATTTTTAAGCTCTGTGTCATATTTTCTAATTGATGTATCGTACACTCACCTTTTAGTGCCACTGGCTTAATTTTTTTTATGATACTCTAATGAATACGTATCAATTACGTAACTGTCTTGTTGCAGCTTCGAACAATTATTGTGCTTTACTTTTGAATACTCATGTGTGGATGCATTAATTTAAGGATTCTTTAGTTTTAGGAAAAAGTAACCTAAATGCAACTTTTTGTATCTTTAGTACAGAAAAAAGTACATGTGATTTATTTGATCAATTTTAGTTATCGTATGCTAGTTTGCGTATATTATCGGTTTATTGTATTTAACAAGTGAATGGGTCGTGCGGTGCCTGATCAAGCTCTATTGATGGTTACCATCTAAAGAATTACTCCTTTGACCAATCACGTCACATTTACTTGTTCAAATAAACATTATTTTTTATTAAGTTATTTTTATAACTTTTATTTTAATTCTGAATTTTTAACACAAGTAAATTGATTATTTGTTCCGTAAGTACATTTCATGGTCTAAGCCAAATTGTTAAATTAATGGGAGAAAAATCGGAATTTAAATTACATATCTGACAAAATGGTTAGTGTGCTACAGGAATAAGATTTGAAAAATAAACATCAAGGACAATGTATGTATTAGAAAGTATATTAATCATTAAATTAAGGATATTGTATTTTTTAAAGCCATTTGTTTCTCCGTTTTTATATAATGTTGAATTATCATACTATTCTTCATGCTGTGCACAAAATATACAATCGACGGCTTCGTTAATTATGGATAAATATAGAAGATATAAAGTTGTTGTTACGTAGTGCATGGGGCGGAGCGCCAGCGCTGCCGGCTCGTCCCGGCAGCGCCTGTAGCGGCTGGGGGCGCCGGCGCCTGCGCAAGCTCGCCTCAACCCGTTCCAGTCCTCCTCGCTTAAACTTTTACAAACATTTTTCAAATTTTGACGAAACCTATTTGGTAATAATTTTAATGTCTTTAAACGCAATATCGATATGCGTTGACTGGATCGGTGCGAGCGAGCCCACCTTAGTGTTACTGGCGGTCTCGCCGTGTTGTGCGTATAATTTGTACCCTCTCGGGTGCACGTTGTTGAAGTAGCCAGTTATTAAGTATCACTTGTTCGTCAATTGCACTCGTCGGCGAAGTTCCGTTTGTTTTGTAGTCTCGGGTAGATCTGTATTCATGTTTATATCTATATATCACCAATAACTCTACATTCAAATCGAAACTTATATGTATATTGGTATTTGAGGTACCTATATGATATTACATATTAGGTTTTCTGTTGAATATTCTTTTTAATGCTCGCTTTACTAAATTCGTCTTCGATTTGAATGATATTGTTGAAATGTAGCAGACGTAACACATCCAGCGGGCCTACTCGTGAAAGGTAAATCGAAGTTTCGTTTTGTGCAAAACCAACTCATAAGTTGCATAAGATTAATTTTGCATTAAAACTAATTAGAAATTTTGATTTCGTTTTTACGAGTAGGTAACCTTCAAACCCTCGAACAATATGATTGGATCTGATCTGAGTGTGTCCTACAAATCTGATTTCCAACCAATTGCTAGACAATTGTTATCTTTTGCTGTACGTCTAAGCTCACGAAATTTTATGGTGGGATGAGTAATGTTTTGACAAATTATAACGTATTATTATAAACGGGCATGAAGTGTACGTATGTGTTACGACTGCGTTTTTACGTATCTAGTTTGGCTGATCTATCTGCGTTATGCAGTTACGCGGAAGTCTGCCTATAAATTAAACCAGTATTTTGACTACAAATAATACTAGAGCCAGGATCCGTCTTAGAATGTGAGGTAGCGCGGATCTTGGCCTAATACCGTGCTCAATTCCCGTGTCTGTATAGTGTAAAGATAATGTTTTTGAAATTAAATAACAATAGATTTGTTAAATTGAATGTCTTCCGTTGGGCACACATTAATAGACTTTGAGCACATTTTACTGTTGCAGTTTATTTTTAAAGTTACATAAATGTTAATACGAATACAAGCCAAGTGCACAGCGTGCCCACTAGATCACTAGGTTGATTTTTGATAAAGTGATCAAATTACGTAGAATTCATCGATTATTTTCGTATGGCAATTCCCAAATTGCAGTGCTGATTTATTGTAAATATATTATTTTCAATGAATATTGAATGAAGTAAATCATTTGAAGCCTTTGGCCTTGTGTACTCATTTATGTTATCAATAAATCATAGTATGAAAATGCTTCTTTTATTTTCTACAAATACTACCTTCCTTCCTAGAACCGAGAAACTTGATAGGTAAATTTAGTAACTGGTTACGTATGCATCTTGTTTATAAGTAGCAGTGCAGTTTAAAACAGAGTTTAGTGAATGGTACCTTGCTTTCCGTCAATTATGCACAGTAGAAAACAAATTAGCAACGCTGCTGATATTATGAAGCTATTCTAACTCTGACTGTTGGCGATGATTGGCTGTGAGTGATAATAATTATTTAGTGACGATAAGATTACAGGACTATTTGATAATGAATGAAGGCAATCATTCTATAGTATGAAATATCTAATTAAAACAATCGGAATGGTGAGATAATCTGGCAGGAGCGATAAGGGCTGCCTTTGCGCAGTCTGCTCCGCCGCTACGCGAAAACTTCTCACCGCCTGATGCAAAGTGCAGTTTTATTATCATTTATGTGACGTTTTTCAACAAATTAATAGTGAAAGGATTTAATATGGTGCTCTGTCCACCGTTCAAGTGGTCAGCTAAAGGTGGATTTAACCTGAGCAATGCGGCTCAGCCTACAAGACCTGCCCGACGAGAGACCATTGTGAGTTAAATTTTATTTTATTCAGGCGCCGTTTCTTGTAATGGTACGAGATCTATGTACATTTAAAATTAGATAGGTATTTAAATCCATAAAGTTTACCTAGAGTCGGAATGTTAAGAATCATTCTGTGATCTCCGAAAATTATAAGTACTACAAATGATTACTTATGTATGTGACTACCTTTCCTACAATAATAAGCTGCTACCTACGTACCTCACCTACCTAAATACGTAGATATATTAGTACCTTCGTTCGTTGATACACGACCTAAATTCTGTTTTTACTGTCGAAAGGCTTTAAAAGAAAAGGTTTTAAACTCTGGTTCCAACGTTAGCTCACTAGTTCGATCTTGTATGTATATGATAGGTGGATACTAGTTTCGTATCTACCAGGTAGGTAAGAAAGTGAGGTATTACTTAAATACCGGTTAGAATCAGAATCAATAACTTTATTTCTTTAGGTTTACAAAAGAAGCACTTAGACAAGTCAAATTTTATACTATAAACATAGTTATTATTATCAAATAAGAAATAAGGTGTTATTGATATTCTCTTCACTTCAATTGTTACTGTATGTTACCTACCTACTATAAAGGTTTTTGAAGTTCTGGTTCACAGTCTTTCAAGAATTCTTAGCAGTGTTATCAAGATTTAATAATTGTGATAAATTTCCAATCACAGAAATGATAATGGATACGATTTGTTTAGTTACCTGTAGTATGATAAGTAAATTAAAAATATAGGTAAATTAACACTTTCAATAAAAAAGCCTTTTTCGTTTGTTGGTCGAAAGGTAACCACTTACAAATCTAAATACTTATTGCAGATATTTCCTAACAATGGAGAAACCATACAAACCGCTGAAGAACCTCTGCAAACCAATGGTTCTAGTGTTTCCGACAAGCTCAGGCCAAGTTTGCCAGTTCCAATGGACGTAGAGAAGAAGCCAAGCTTTAATGGAAGTCTCAGCAGTTTTAGCAAGGAATCCTACGACTACAATAACTCGTCAGCGCGCAGCAGCGAGTTGTACGATGGTGATCGCAAGAGCAGTGCCGGTCGCAAGACGATTTCAGAAATAGTAAGCAATCCGGACAAACGGACGAGGCGAAAGCGAGGAGTAATAGCACCCCATGCTCCCTTCGACACGATACGCTCAACTGTTGATCTCAACTACGACAAATACGATAAAGATGAAGCGTAAGTAGCATCAACCACCACCACGATGGTTCACTTTCTTGATGCACGAATCCTTGCATGTTCTTCTCTTACAGGTCAACAGAGCAAATTCAAAAGGCAGTGATGGCTAACGATTTCCTAAGAAACCTGATGGATGACGAAAGATTGCAGGCCGTGGTAGAGGCTATGAGCTCCCAAGATTTTCCTGCGGGTAATCTCATTATTCGCGAGGGTGAAAGCGGCAGCCATCTTTTTGTATCGGCTAGCGGTCAATTTGAAGTTCTTAAAGGCGGACAAGTGGTGAAGACGTTCGGTCCGGGAGAAGCCTTCGGGGAACTGGCTATTTTGTACAAGGCGAAACGATTTGCGTCAATACGGTGTAAGTATTATGATAAGGTATAAAAAAACTATATGACGACTAGATAATTTCGAAATACGTACCTACCTGCTACAGTTATTGTACAGGGTGTAACTTAACAAGTGTACTAAGCCGAAAGGGGGTGATTCTGGTCCCTGAGGGGATCAACTTTTGTTCTACGATATTTTGAAATTCGAATATGGCTGTATTCGAATATGACAAAGTTACGACCTAACTTGACTTTGTTCACTTGACCTAAAATACCAAGATGCCTACCAAAGATAAGTACACTATATGCAGGTATAACAGAAGCCAGAGTATGGATTTTGGAGCGAAGAGTCTTCCAGAAGATAATGGTGAGGAGCGGCCGGCAGGAGCAGGAAGACAACATCCGTTTCCTGGAATCTGTACCGCTACTCCAGGGCATCGATAAGATTGAACTGGCACACATTTCAGATTTTTTGAAAAGGGTTCGTATTTAATACTCGTTTCTGCCCTCGCCTGTGCTCGTGTTGTTTCTATGGAAAAGTTTAAAGGTCATTTCTATCCCCTTGGAACTGTTTTGTGGGATAAAAAATATATCTATGTCTATATTTGATTCTAATAAGTTCAGCCCGATCGGTTCAGTCGTTATGTCAAGAGGACAATCGTTACCAACACACATTCAAACATCCACAGGTCCAAACTTTCGCATCCTACTAATAATATAAATGTCACAGTTTGTGAGTATATGGATGGAACACACATCCATATACTCACAAACTGTGCTCTTTCACGCAAAAACTAGATATTGAACTGATTGGGCTGAAATTTGGTATGGGTATAGTTGGGGACCTGGAATACCATATAGGCTATTTTTTATCTCGGTGAAACGCGGGCGAAGGCGCGGGCAGCAGCTTATTTGTAATATTAGTGTGAAGTCATACTCCAGTCTTATCATAGGAAAGATAATCAGCCGCAGGTATTCAATGTAATATGTAGGTGCTTGGAACCACATGAAAGGGAAAACCTACCCATTGCAATAAAATCACAGACATGGTAGAGCTGCGCCTAATAAAATAAACTACGCTGGGAGATTATCTTTATTGATGTAACGCATTTTCAAAGGCAATAGATAAAAATAAAATGATAAATAAAAACATGGCAACTGAACCTGATTAATATTATTATCTATTACAGTAAAATATTCTGAAAACTCTTCTTATTGTAGGACAGATATTAATCAAATCAAATGTTTTATTACAACCTTAATGTACAAAGGTATTATATTTCTACAGTCTCAAATATGGACCCGGCTAGGGCACAGCACGCAGCAAGTACTTTAGTACTTAGTACTAAAGTTTTTAGTTAGGTGACTTGCGATACCTAGGTATTGTTTAAAAATTTGCTTTGTAAGCTAAGAACTACATAAATTACATCTAGGTAATTCTTAAGATTTTTTTTTAAAATTATAATGTGTATAAGACGAAGTGCGCTCGGTTTTGCGAGACAAGGATGAGGGAACACCACGCGGGGAAGGTGAGAGAGGAAGACAAGAGCCGCAGAACGGCCAGCCCGCGCGCAAAATCTCCGATATTTGTTTTTAAATTTGGTTTTGCTCTCAAATAATACTCTTTCGCAATAAAATAAAACCATAATCCTCTAAAGTATTTATTAGGGAACACGTAAACGAAATTTCATTGAAATATGTTGAATAATCACCAAATGAAATTAGTTTTTCCGTAGGAGTATCTGTGTAAAAATGAAGATTTAGAGGGAACTCCGTGATTTTTTGTATCGAGTCAATGTCAGTCAATCGTGTTTCGGCTCCCATAAGTCACTAACAAGAATCCTAAACTTTAGATTCTGATAAAAAAATAAATAAAAAATTCAATGTTTTCTTGCCTTAAAATTGTATATATGTGTACAGTGTGTTGTGTAAAATAAACAGTCAAAACGTGGGTTTTGGGAATCACTTCGCCTTAACCCTCAAATTATAACGTAGGAAGAGTACGTCATGTAAGAATTTAGTTTTTTAGTTTCGATATTTTGGTAACGGCACTGCAGGATACGTACTATTTAATACTTAATTAAGCTAAGTGACTAAGTATACTTAGGTATTGTTTAAAAATTAGCTTTGTAAGTTAAGAAATATTTAATATCTAGGAAACTCTTAAGAAATTTAAATTATACTAATATTATAACTGTCAAAGTTTTTGAGAATCGATGGATGTTTGTTCATCTTTCACGCAAACATTACTGAACTGATTGGGCTGAAATTTGGTATGGGTATAGTTTGGGACCTGAAATAACAATAGGTTACTTTTTATCCTGATTAAACGCGGGTAGCAGCTAGCAATAACTATTCTTTACCCTAAATTATAGCGTAGAGCACGTCTTAAATGAATTTAACACTTATTTTTACCTTGAACCTATCCCGAAGAATCGTCTGTACGACTACGAAGTTCTACGACATAATTTGATTGTTTTGAAAAAACTAAATGCCGACTTTATATTCCTTAGGATTTACATTAAATTTTAACTTTAAATTTGGACAAATAGGTACTTTTTCCTCGCGAATAAATAATTTTATATAATTTAATGATTTTTATAGGGACCACCTCGGGATCATCATTCTTCATACATTAGCGAAAGAATTTTCCAAATCAGTCCATAATTGACGGCGAAATCTACGAACATACATAAAAAATTACATACATAGAGTCTAATATAGAATCTCCTCCCTTTTTTTGAAGACGTTAAAAAATATGTAGTAAATAGCGAAGGTTAAACAATATAAGAGATCGTTGAAAGTAAGAAGGAAAGATCATTTAGTGAAAACCGCAACTCTGTAGGTAATAGTTAGGTACTTCTAGTTTCCGAAATTTTAGGTATGTACCTATTGAGTTTGTGGTTGGTATATGAAATCGTTTTCTTGCTACGCTGGACCTGCGCAGAGCATCATAGCAGCAGAGCTCCGACGCAGGTCTAGCGTAGCGTCGTAGCTCGTGCTATGAGGATCTACGACACAATGCATTCGTCCATCGTCATCTTTGGGAAAATATGGGGACAGGTGGAGAAAGTAAGATCAGAGTGTAGGTAGGTAAAGAGGAAGAACTCATCTACATATGTAGGTACATATGTTATGGTGTTAACCGTAACTATACTCTGTTTTAGAATGCAAGTAATTTTATGACAACAAAGGCAGTGGATAAGAGAATACAACACGGTAACAGCAAAGTAATCACTAAAATCAAAACCGCGGAATGCAAGCGTTCAAAATCAAAGATTGTTTTGAACTTATGCGATTTGCCCCGATGGTGGTATAAAATATATTTAGCAGCAATATTTCTTCGATTTTAAATCCCTTTGTTTAGTCCCTTAACGATAATATCGTTTAGGGATTAAACAAAGGGATTTAGAAACGGATATTAGGTATTTATAAATGCACAAGGCAAGTCATAGGCAAAAATAAATTTGGTAACATGCCTAAAGATATTGCCACTTATCTAAATTTACCAAATCCGGAACTCTACACGGGCCATTGTTTCCGCAGAACATCCGCGACTCTGTTGGCGGACTCTGGTGCGAATATAACGACATTAAAACGGCACTGTGTATGGAGGTCCGATCAAGTGGCTGAAGGACTCTATACAAAACAAGTATCACGTCACGCAGCGGATTACGGAAGGAATCAATATTCTACCAAACATTACAGAACCCCAAGCATCTACATCGCGGGATTGGATGAATATGTCAACTCAGCTGAAGCCGCACTCAGATCTTTTTTTTTTTTTTTTATTTGCTTTATGTGGCTTTAGTGTCACAGCGGCCATGGTAGGCCTATTGTGATCGCCACTTCGAGTGTTCACCCTTGGAAGCTGCGGCGTTTATAGTTCGCCACTTACCCTTGCAGCTGCGAGGAACTGTAGGATTCTCTTCGGGGTGGTGTCTCGTAGCTCGTCTGGGCTGAGCAGGTGCTTGCCCAGATGAGTGCTACGTTTTTGCATCAGTGCTCCACACTCTCCTAGCAGATGGAGGGGCGTTTCATCTGCCTCCTCACAGAGTCTGCAGGATTTTGTGTCGCATAGCCCCAAATTGAACATGTGCTTGTTAAGGCGACAGTGTCCGGTTAGGGCTCTTGTCATGATGCGAAGGTTGTCTCTGCTTAGCGCTAGGATTTGGTTGGTGCACCGTTTATCGAAGGCTTTGATCAGAACTTTTGAATGTCTCATGCCGTTGGAATTTATCCAGAGCTTGGTAGATTCCTCGTAGCAGGAGTTCAAAAGGATTCTTTGAGCCAGGCTTTTTGGTACGCCACAAAACGGCTCGGGGCCAAACTGAGTCCCCTTGGCCCCGGAACGCGCCAGTTCATCGGCACACTCATTGCCGTTGATTCCCGCGTGTCCCGGTACCCATTTTAGGACAACTCTGTTGTTCAGGCCCAGAGCGTTCAGGCGTGACAAACAGTCCTCGACTAACCTGGACGTGATGACCTTCGAATCCAGTGCTAGGAGGGCAGCCTGGCTGTCAGAGTTAATGAAAATGTTTTGGTTGGCGTATCGCTTTTGCAGATTTATATCGGCGCACTCAAGAATGGCAAATACTTCTGCTTGGAAGACGGAGGCGTAGTTACCCAGGTTAGTGCTACTGCTGAACCTAGGTCGCTCTCCATACACTCCAAAGCCTACGTCCTGACCAATTTTGGAGCCGTCTGTGTACCAGGATAGGCTCCCGTCCTTGCAGAGTAGTTGGTTGTTTGACCAGTCTTCTCTGGAAGGCAGTTCCACTGTGTAGTGTTTTTCAAACACATGTCGTGGCAGCATGACATCAGTGGTCATGCTTAGGATGGGTGATTCCAGAGTAGAGTCTTTCAGAGATCTCAGTTTCTGGGAGAGCCAGTTCCTTCGGCCCAGGGTGCTGGCCCTATACATGCTGGTCTTTGCCTCTTTTTGTATGTACATGTGAAGGAGGTAGTCCCAGCAATGCGTTTAGTGCCAGCCCCGGGGATGTGGACATGCCTCCCGTGGCCATAAGGCAAGCAGTCCTTTGCAGGCTGCTTAGTTTGGTGATTGCGGTCGACTGTAGGGCCTTGTCGTACCATACCATGGAGGCGTATGTGATTATCGGCCTCACAATAGCAGTGTACAGCCACAGGGCAATTCTGGGTTTGATGCCCCAGTTGTTGCCCATCAGTCTGCCGCTGGCACCCAGTGCCATCTTAGCTTTATGCAAGACGTTGGCTAGGTGAGTGTTCCACGTCAGTTTTTGGTCGATTGTAACGCCCAAGTATTTTACTTCTGTGGAAAAGGTTATGATTTTACCGTTAAGTTTAGGCTTTACAAGCTTGTCAAGCCTTCGCTTATTTGTGAAAGGTATAATCACAGTTTTGTCAGCGTTGACTGAGAGTTCACTGTTGCTGCACCAGTCGCTGACAGTGTTGAGAGCTCGCTGCATGATGCTGGAGATTGTGGATTGACAGAATCCTCGAACAATGATCACAAGGTCGTCTGCATAACCCTGGGCATCGATGTGAAGGTCCGCCAATTCACACAGGAGCTCGTCCACTGCGAGGGTCCATAAAATAGGCGATAGGACTCCGCCTTGGGGGCAGCCCCTAGCAGTGGATATCTCAATGGTTGTTTGGTGAAGGTCTAAAATTGCTCCCCTATGTGTTAGCATATCCTCCACCCATCTGGTGGTGGTCGGGTCAACATTCTTGTTTTTCAACCCGTTCACCAGCAGAGAGGTAGGGGAGTTGTCAAAAGCCCCTTCAATGTCAAGGAACGCACAGAGTGCGATTTCCTTGTCCTCCATAGCCTTCTCCACTCTGTCAATGAGGCTGCTAAGAGCCGTCTCTGTGGATTTTCCCTTGCGGTAGGCATGTTGGCTATGGTGGATGGGAGATGCGGCAAGAGCTACATCTCTTATGTGTCTGTCTACCACTTTCTCCATAGTCTTGAGTAGAAAAGAAGAGAGGCTTATTGGTCTAAAGGACTTTGGCTGGCTGTAGTCCTTCTTTCCAGCCTTGGGTATGAAGACAACTTTGACAGTAGTCCATGGTTCTGGCACATGTCCCCAGGCGAGGCTCGCCCTAAAGACTTTTACCAGATATGGAGTGAGGACGTCGATACCCCGCTGTAGGAAAACAGGGAGTATACCATCCTCACCACATGCTTTGTTTGTTTTAAGAGAGTTAACGGCCCACCTTACCTGATTCGGTCTTATGATCCTGGCCGCCCTATTCCAGTCCTCGTTCCGAGGCTTGTAGGTGTTGGCAGGTGCCAGTTGGGACGAGTTTTTATTCCGCGAACCAGGGAAGTGGGTCGAAGCCAGCAACTCTAGGGTTTCCCTTTCGTTTGTTGTGAAGGTGCCGTCTTCTTTCTTAAGGAGACCTATTTGATTAGTATTGGCTTTAGATAGCAGTTTGTGAAGTCTGGCACTTTGAGGCGTGTTTTTGATTTCCTCGCACAGCTTTCTCCAAGATGTTCTCTTAGCCTTCCTAATTTCAATGTTATATTACGTTAAGGCTTTGTGATAGGCCTCCCATACGCGAGTCTTTTTAGCCTTGTTGAAGAGTTTCCTGGTTATACCTCTAAGCTTGCCAAGCGTAGAGTTCCACCATGTGACTTGTCGCTTTGTGGTCTTGGACTTTAGTGGACAGCTCTCCTCATAGGCCATACGGATGCCTTTTGTAAGGACAGCTGCCGCAATCTCAAGACTGTCGCGAGTCTTTATGCTTTTAGGGCAGTCTTCAAGCATTTGCCTTAGTTTGTCATTAAAGACATCCCAGGCAGTTGCCCTAGGGTCCCTATAAGTTATGATTTGAGATTCCAGGGAAGCCTTTATCTCGAAACATATGTGTCTGTGGTCGGACATGGAGTTTTCGCTACTAACATGCCAGTCGTTTATATGCCTGGCCAAGTTGTTAGTGGCGAAAGTTATGTCCAGAACCTCTTGTCTAACCCGAGTTACAAAGGTCGGTTCGCGTCCTGTGTTAAGAGTGGTTAGATTGTTAGCTAAAAGAAAGTCAAAAAGTAACTCACCTCTAGCATTGACGTCCGTGCTCCCCCAGGCTGTGTGGTGCGCGTTGGCGTCGCATCCAACGAGAAGTTCGGCGTTGTTCCGGGCGGCGTAGTCGACCACCCTCGCCAAATCCCCCGTTGGGTTGTCTCTCTCTCCGGGTAGGTAGGCAGAGCATACAATTACCCTCGCCCCACTCCATCCTTTGAGATCGACAAAAGCGGCTACCAGGTCGTCGTTACATACCTCTGTGATAGGCAAAAAATTAACATAGTTATTAAAAATAATGCAAGCTCTGGGCCTAGTGCCATGACTGTTTACTAATTTCTTACCGGCAGCGTCGAGTCCCAGAACCTGAGTGTTGGCTACCCAAGGCTCCTGGATTAAAGCGAGGCTAGCTTGTCCTTCTGACAGGCAACACTCCATGACCGCGGAAGCTGCCGCGGCATGGTGGAGGTTGGCCTGGAGGATCCTCGCCATCCCCGCCTGGGTAGCCACTATAGGTTTCCCCGCTGGTAACGAGGCTTCGACCTGGCTAGTTTCGGGCGCGCTCCGCGTCCTCGACTAGCATCGGTCAGCCTGTCACCCCTTGCCCCACCTCGGGGACCCCTACCGCCCTGGCCTGGCGGTCCAGACCTCCTCTGGGGCGTTACATTGGAGGGCCCAGCCACGACGGGTCGCGGCCCTGGAGCTCCTGTGCTTCGCCCAGAGAGTCCCGTTCCGCCGGACGTGGAGGACTGCGGACCGCTTCCGCCTTGCCTCGAAGGACCGGACGTGCCCAGGGGCATTACATTGGAGCGCCTTGCCACTAGGGGTAGCGGCCTTGGTTCTCCTGTGCTTCGCCCCGAGGAGCCCGTTCCACTGGACGTAGACGGCTGCGGGCCCGTAGCATCCACTGACGCTGGTTTGGGGACAGAGCCACCTTTGACCTTGAAGGCTATCTTTTTGAAGCCTAAGGCAGCTTGAAAGTCGGCGGCTCTGAGGGCCTCCACAGACAAGTCATCAAGGGAGAAGGTTATGAGGAACCCGTTCCCTTCAGACTTGCTGAACAGAACCTTCCAGAGGTCAGTGCGAAGTCCCTCGTTTTGCGTTCTCAGTAGCTGGACGGCCTCGTCAACCGACGCCGCCTCAGCACTGGGCACAAACGTGACCGCAACCACAGGCTTGGGCAACTCGCTCTCAGGTATGACCGAGAGTTCTGCCCCGGCCCATGGCTTGATCTTGGGGACCTCGCAAGCGAGCCAGTCTTGGCTCTCCTGGTTCTCGCATGTAACCAGTATCCACCCAGGTTTGTGCGTGAAGCTGGAAAACCTAGGCCCCTTTCCGCTGTTGGCTATTTTCAGTATCGCCAGGGTCAGGGAACGATGGACCTGCTTCATCTGGTCGTCGCTCATGGAGGCGATGTTGCGAATACCAACTCGCTTCGCCTCCGCGACCTGCTTGAAGCTAGGTCTCACATCCGACGCCTGGGACACCTCTAGCTTAAGGGCCTTTTTAGGGTTTTCCTTGGGCGATTCTTCCTCCGATCTCTGTCTTTTGGTCGTCTTTGGATCGGGGGGAGCGTCCAGCATTGGGATTTGGCTCCAAGGCTTTGCCGCCATTTTTCGTGCCTCTTCGAAGCATAAATTGGCAGCCATTAGCCTTCGGAGCCGCTTCCGACCTGCACCGCTCAGCTTGCCAGAGCGTTTGCCTGGAGACGTTACCGTGGCAGGGGCCGCAGCTTCGGAGCCGCCGACCTCTGTTAGGTCATCTGCCAAGCAAGGCTCTGTTCGCATAGGCTCTGGAGAGGCCAGTAGGGCCTCCTCCAGCCTATTGCTGGTTTCTCCCGAGAGGGGAGAAGATGGTTCTCCAAAAGGAGAAGAAGATTTGTTTGGCTCTTTTGAACAATCCATACAAATCCCACGAGAAGCTAGGGAACTAAAGCTACCCGCCAGCAGAGCCCCGCATGCCCACGGGTGGGCTGAATACTGCTCCGATTCGCCCTGATTTCGGAGAGACACCGTTCGCAACTGAACAACCATCAGCCATTCATCCCTCGGCACGGTACGATTGACACCTTGGATTGGGTTTTCGTCGGATTATTGGCCATCGCTAACAATATCCCCTTGCGGAAGAAATTATTAGCGGTGGGAACCAGGGTGCACCGGCCTGCCACCTGCTACCGTTCCCCAGGGACGAATCCCCGAGGACAAGTAGCAGTACAGGCTCACGGGGAGGTTATCCGACCACGACACCCCAAAACTCAGACTCACTCAGATCTTAATAATGCAGGAAACTCAAGCATGAGTCGAGTCTCTCCAACTTTTACTCCACAACAATCAACTCAAAATATTATCACATCCCAATCACAGAGAACTCGGTCTTGTCATCCTCCCTCGCTACGCTCGGGAGTATAACAACCTCGTTTATAATGGGATGGTTTAGTCCCTTGTAAAACAATCTACTATTGTTCAGAAGTGCGCGTTGAAATCTTTTGTATGCTGTGCCGGTCCTGCGTAGCGTCGTCGTAGCACCTGCTACGAAGCTCTACGACAAAATTAAATCTTTCATATTTTCAGTGGGAAGGTACGGTGGGGAGTTAGGTCTTGGAAAGTAATAAAAAGTAAAGGCGAAGAACTCATCTGTTATTATTGAAGTGAAAACGGCAACTAAGGTTTTATTTCCACAGACATATACTAGCTGCGCCATTTCAGAGAAATGAGAAATTCAGTTAGCTGTACAAAAGCACAACCGCGTATTTTTTTTTACGAAATCTATAGGACGGGGGAGGAAGAGTAGGGGGAAGTCCCGTAACGCCGGACGGCACCCAGCTTAGGACAAGCGTACTATCTCGGAAAGTCACAACACATTCGATTCAAAAACGATTGAAAGAGACGCGGGAGCGCATTTTCATACCCGAGACGCGGTGTGCTACTGACGCCCGAGGCCATGGTGGGAGAAGTTATTTACTACTTTTGGCGGGAATACGCTGCATCACATAAGATATAAGTAAGTTTTATTGCGATGTTTTAGAATTTGTGTTTATAGTTATTGTTATTATACTACAAGTGATCCATAGATATTTGATATTTATAATAGTTTTTGTTGAGTAACGAAGAAGTTTTGACCTAACACACGTAATTTTGGGGACTTTCTGTCCCCTAGCACCGGACACTAAGTCGTCCCTTAACGCCGGACAAAAATTAAGTTGCTTTTTCTCATAAGTATTTATGCTTTTGATTATATATGTTTTACTTTGTTTTAGAGACTAGAAGAACCGAGAGAAACCGTAATGAAAAAGAAAAAAATAAAGGAAACTAGGACCAAAATAGTTCACCGGAAGCCAGACAAGGTTTTGTTTACTAAACTAAATAAACACTTTGAGAGAAGCTTTGCTGAGCAATGAGTGCTATAACTGACGGAAAAACACTCTGCATGATAATTTTATTTTACTGAACCATGGAAAGCAAATAAAATGGACCCACATACTAAAATGTCATCAAATATCAAATATCAAAGTGCTTTATTTCCTTTAGACCTTACAGGACTCTTGGACACGTCACAAAATTAAAATTACATAAGTAAAACAGGGAAATAAAGTACAGTCATTATATTTATTTCTTTGAATTTATCACGCAGGGATTCTCTAGGACCGATGTTATAGATAGCACGAACAGCCCTCTTCTGCAGCACAAATACGGTATTAATATCTGCAGCGTTCCCCAACAGTAATATGCCATAAGACATAATACTACGTCTAGAAGTATCAACGTCTGTAGGATGACGGATTTTTTTGACTGCATATGCTGCAGAACTAAGTCTCTTCGATAGTTTATCTATGTGTGGGCCCCATTGAAGTTTACTGTCTAAAGTTATTCCTAAGAATATGGTACTGTCCACAATGTCTAAAGTTTCTCCTTTTACGTTTATATCAGCCTTTACTTGTTTTACATTTGGTAGAATAAATCTAATACATTTAGTTTTGGTTTCGTTAAGTAAAAGATTATTGACACTAAACCAATGGACTACTTTTGATATTGCATTGTTTACATCTTCATAATTTGTGTTTTGTCTAATCATCTTGAAAATTAAAGAAGTATCATCAGCAAACAATACATTCTCGTGATTATTTTTAACGAGATCAGGCAGGTCGTTAATATAAACCAAAAATAGGAAAGGACCGAGTATAGATCCCTGCTGTACACCCATTGTAACTACAGATCCCGAAGACCGTTTCCCATTAATGTCAACTCTTTGTATCCTGTCACTCAAGTAAGAAGTAAGAAGATCCAAAGAGGTGTCATTTATTCCATAGTGATGTAGTTTCCTGATTAATGTTCCATGGTGTACACAATCGAATGCTTTTGACAAGTCGCAAAAAACACCTAAAGCATCTTGCGACTTCTCCCAAGCATCAAAAATATAAGATACCAACTCTACACTGGCATCAGTAGTTGACCTGCCGCGAGTTAATCCGAATTGCTTACGATGTAGCAGGTCATTGCCATTGAAATGCCTAAGCAATTGATGTAAAATAAGTTTTTCAAAAACTTTGCTGAATGTAGGCAGTACTGATATCGGTCTAAAGTTAGTGGGGTCAGACCTACTACCCGATTTAAATCGGGATCACATCATCATCAGCCATACACGTCCACTGCTGGACATAGGCCTCCCCCGTACGACGCCACAAAAGCGGTCCTGAGCCGCCTCCATCCATCGACTCCTTGCGACCGCTACGATGTCGTCGGTCCATCGAGTGGATGGTCTCCCATGTAGGGGGGATTTGCCATAATCACCACGCTTGGTAGGCGGATTGGTGATCGCAGTGTTGGTGTTAAAAAATACTCGGAAGGAAGCTGCTGCCCTTCCTCTGGTAGGTTCCCTTAGTCGGCTTTTACGACATCCACGGGTTGAGTTGGAGGGGTCGATATTCGTACGCCGCAGCCCCACGACTAAAATGTATAATAATAACTACTTGCGCAGTTTACGAAAATCGGATACAATCCAGCTGCCGAGTTGTTGCAGCTCTAGCAGCTGAGTGGACTCACGAATCTGTAGAGATATCCATGAATGTTAAGAGGCCTACGATGTATGATTTATGTTCGAAGTTAATTCCGTCCGGTACTAGGTGCCACTTGCAATGATACCATTTTTTCTGACCAAAGTTTGATTTAAGTTTCAATTAATGATTATGTAAACGTTGCATTTTTGTATATTTATTTTGATTTTAAATTTCATTGACGTACTTAATTAATAAATAAATATATTTTATTCGAATCTCCTTTTTTTTAATTGTCAAAAAACCTTAGGTGTCCGCCACTAGGAGACTTCCCCCTAAGTGTGTTACATAAGAAGAAAGAGGTGAAACTCACTTACACTATGGTAAAATCCACAACTCTCTACAACTTTCAGAGAGATTAGAAGTGATTTTTCGCGCAATTTCGTGTAAATAATTTGACACTGAACTGGATATATGTACATATATACATATACCTAATATGTATTGCTATCTATTTTGGTACCTAACAATACTAGGTAGGTATTAAATATCAAGATCGTCTTGGATAGAACTGTAAGAATACCCACATCTATGAGATTCGTCGAATTCCACAGGTTAAGGGAATAACATATTATTTCCCCAACTCGATCCCGCAATAGGGAAATAAGAATAGATTATAATTTTTTCTTGTACGTAGCCTAAAATGTAGATAAACGAAGCCATAAGCAGATTTATATTCAAAATTGATACAAGAAAAATACATGTCACACACTTCAAGTTCATATGCAAGTTCACGCGTAATAAAATAAAATTACGTGGGTATACACTAACTAGATATATTATACAAAAATCAGTCAAGTCATTTCAGAGTTTGGTTACAAACACTGTGACACGAGATTTTTATAAATAGAAAGATTTATAACCTAATTAATCAATTATTGTTCCCAAAGGAATTCTTCTCAACCGGCACACCCGTAGTTCGGCAAGGAGACAAAGGTGACAAATTCTACATCATCCGAGGAGGCACCGTACTGGTGACTAAACGGGATGGCGACGGTGTCGAGAGGAGAGTGGGCTTGCTCAAGCGTGGGGAGTTCTTCGGAGAACAAGCCCTCTTGCATGAGGATAGACGACTGGCGACTTGTATTGCACAGGCTCCTGGGGTTGAGTGCCTCACGCTGGAACGTGGGTAAGAAATATATACGGATAGTAGGTTTGTGAGTAGTTCAGCCATAACAATGCAGGCGCTTGCACAGAGATTAAAGGGAATGATGTCTGGAGTCTGGAAAAAGTGAAAGTCTGGAGGGCAATTCTGGCAATATATCTACTCGATAAATATGGCAAGAACTGTCAAAATATCGAGTGATCAACAAGCGTAGACTTACAATCTGCAATTCGATATTTATCGAGGGTTTTTTTATGAGTTGCTCGATAAGTCGCACGAGAATGCAGTTTTTGACGGTACTCGATATTTATCGCATGATATTTTTATCCCGTGATAATGAGTATTACTCGATAAAGTATCACGTGATACGCAGAATTGGCTCCCTGAGACCAGCAATAAATTAGGTACCAATTTTATTTTTTTGAGTTTTATTTGGTTTTTCGTCATACAACTTGAGTTTTTTGATAGATGAACAATTTTCGTAACTTCTTGATTAATTTATGGAGATTTACGATTGAGAGAGTAGAATTTTTGGATAATTCTTCATGTGTTCATCTTTTTTAATAATTTAATCTCGATCGATTGAAGAAATACCTAATTTAAATTTATTTACTTTTGCATAGGCCTTTTACGGATCTTTTGGGTAATATAGAAGAATTGAGAAAAATCGTCCACCGAGTACCGAGACCATCACAACCAAAGAAAAATTCAAAAGTTATAAGCGGTAAGTAACGGCTCTCAGGTAAGATGTAAGAACTTAAAAACGAAATCCGAAATAAATTTTACAGCAATCATCGATCAAGGTTTTCGCCGCTCCCCCACGATTAAACTTAGGTGTACAGAAGTAGGTACCTACATACATTTTAAACAGCCAGCTTACAAAATTAAACATTGTACTAAGATAACCTAGTTCAAAGTTTCTACCTACTAAATTAAAGGTTCACTAGCTAAGCCATTAGCACAAAGCACGCTTCAGTGCAACTTGACATGAAACGCTTTGAAAAAAAAAGTGTTGCAGATTTGTAGCAAATTTTAGCAAGTTATTTCTAGGTAGAATAACACGCTAAAGATAATATTCTGTAATTACACTATGAACGCCATTAATATGTTTAATTATTGGGGAAAAGAAAAAACCCAAATGTGTCTATTTTGAGCGAAGTAGCGATTCTGCAATTCTTTAACGTAGGAGCAATTGACAGCGGATTAGACACACAATATATACATAGAGCAATCTATTAATATTAAAAAGATGAAAAAAGCTGTTCTCAAGTTATAGCCGGACCAGGAGAAATAGGGGTTCATTTTTATATATATATATATATATATATAGATATCAGTTATCTAGTACCCATACCACAGGCCAGAGCCTGTGCTTGAGGCTAGATGATGCTGTGTGAATCCTACATTTTTAACCGACTTTAAAAGAAAGAGGAGGATCTATATTCGCCTGTATGTACATACAGGCGATGTATGTACATACCTATGTTTTTTTATGTACTATGTTCGTCGATTACTCCGTGAATTATAGACAGATTCTGAAAATTCTTTCGATATTGTGTAGTGATTAATCCCGAGGTGGTCCCGTAAAAATTATCCCCGAGGGATTGGCATTTGTCCCGGAAATCTTAAAAATAGTGTAAAATGGGTTTCGAAGTCAGTTATAGATATTTTTTTCAAAACTATCAGATTAATTTTACTTATTTCAGCAAAGTATTTCCTGAAAGCCACCTTTCTATTCCAATCTCACCTTTTCTTTCAGAATTTTCATATGTGGAGCTAAAACATCTAGAGATCGTAGGCACCATGGGTGTCGGCGGATTCGGCCGCGTCGAGCTCGTGCAATACAAACCGAACCCGAGCCTCACGTTTGCACTCAAGTGCCTGAAGAAGATCGACATGGTCCAGCAGCAACAGCAGGAGCACGCGTATAATGAGAAAAACATCATGATGACGTGCGACAGTCCGTTTATATGCAAGTTAGTAGATTTTGTGGAAAGATAGAAAGCATTTATTTGTCGAGTCCTTTTATTTTTCTTAAAAAGACATCCAACATGAGATCACAACGCAAGGTTAAACACAAATTTTATGTGTTTCTATCAATGGGTACGAGTAGAATAGGATGTGTCAGCATGAAGGTATTTTTTCCCGTAAATCTCCCATGGGAATTTGATGTTTTACCAGGACAAAAAGAACCCTATGTTACTCTTCATCCTTTCAACTAACTCAAAAAATTAAGTCAGTAAGGAAGGACATACAAACACACACTTTCGCATTTATAATTTAGTTAGGATATATCATCAGTCAGTTCTGGACATAGGCCTTCCCTAATACCTAGCGGGGTTGCGTAGCGCCCAGTCTTTGACTTGCAGCATCCAGTGCTGCATTCTTTCGCAGATCGACATCACACCAGGCTGAATTCTGCTAACCAATGGCTTTACTATGGTATCGTCGCGGAACCGACCATAGGTAAAAGAAACTCTAGATAATGCGTGCGGTGCTATTTTCACGGAGAGATTGAATTGGTTTCAAGTTTCAATCCTTGACACGTATGACACGCTGTCTTTAGTTTCTTTCATCAAAGGTTTACCCTTTGATGAATGCCAAAATGTGTCATTCTGAGAATATAATTATCATTATTATAGTGATGGGATTAATTTAATGGAATTCGGCCCCGAAGGGCGTCCTACACTACGTATTCCTAGTCGTGGTCTCCTCTCAAGAACATGTTAAGTTCGAATAACCCTGCTGAATCTTAGTTTCATTCTCAGATTGTATCAAACATTCAAAGACAACAAGTACATCTACTTCCTGATGGAGCCGGTATTGGGTGGAGACGTGTGGACCATCCTGCAGAAACAGAGGTTCTTCCCCGAAAACGTCGCCAGGTTTATGGCTGCCTGCGTCGTGGAGGCGTTCCAATTTCTACATTCCAAAGACATTATCTACAGGGATTTGAAACCTGAGAATCTAATGCTCGACAAATCAGGATACATCAAATTGGTAATCTATTTAACCTTGGTTAACCTCTTATTAATCGACTTTGTTCACTTTTGTAAAGATGATCCCAAAATGGTCTCATAAAGTTTTAGTCGACGTTTTTATCCCGTAAAACTTAACATAAAACGGTTTAGTTAAGTATATTGTACTTATAGGAATTTGAAGTCCTTTTTAGTATCCGTAGCGAATTGAAAGTTATATTATAGTATGCGTAAAGTTGGATTTTAAAGACACTTCGATCCCCCTGTCAGGGCGCATTCACACAGCGCATCCATTTTTACAGGACCGTCTTTACGGATTCTTTGTTACTGGAAACAATCGTTTACTGGATCCAGGATACTGTCAGGTGTGTGAACTCGCTCCTACAACTACATACGCCATCACTGGAAAATGAACGGATCCTGTAAAACGGATGCTGTGTGAATGAGCCCTTATGTCTAAGTAATGTTTTGATGGATACCTTTATTATTTAGGTATTTACAATTAATTCTTTTTATCAGGTGGACTTTGGTTTTGCGAAAAGAATATCGCAAAATAGCAAAACATGGACGTTCGCGGGCACACCCGAATACGTTGCGCCAGAGATCGTGCTCAACAAGGTTAGTTGAACATAACTCGGTTTAAATTTACTCTTGCTAAACTCAATTCTATTGAAGCAATTGTCTCAATTAAACAGGGACACGATCGGGCTGTGGATTGCTGGGCACTCGGGGTATTTATCCATGAGTTGCTTGTTGGAAAACCCCCGTTCAGAGCAACTGGGGGCGATCACATGAAGACTTATACCCTCATTCTGAAAGGCATAGACGCAGTAGCATTCCACCCCACAAAGGTCCCCAAGTCTGCCCAGATGCTCATACGTAAGCTCTGCAGAGCTGTTCCGGCTGAGCGTCTCGGATACCTCAAAAACGGAATAATGGACATCAAAATCCATAAGTAAGTTGAAGGTCACTGTTTAAAATGCGTAACGAGACAATAAATTGTAACTTATGCTAATGCTGAATAACATTTGAATATGTACCTAGACTTCGATTGTGTTACCATAACGGATAATTTTACGCACAATAATTTTGATTCCGTCTACTTCTTATTGTTAGTTAAGTAGTAGACGAATTCTATTACTGACTGGGTTTTTAGCTAGTCAGTACGATTCAAAGCACTGCACTTTACAAGTACGAATGTGTCGGCATCCTAAAAAACGTTAAGCTTCCCTAAGAAACCTAATAATTTTGCTAATAGGATTTAGTAAGCTCTCCCTCGAAAACCAAGCGATAAATTTGTCCCAGTATTTTAGCAACGATAAAACTCAGTGTATGTAACTCGATGAATATTCCTCAGATGGTTCTTAGGCTTCGATTGGGATGGGCTGCGCGAGAGAAAGCTGAAGGCTCCACTCATACAACCGGTCACCAGCGACTTGGACCTGTCCAACTTCGACAAATATCCTAAGGACAAGCTGCCGCCGGATGAGACATCCGGATGGGATATTGATTTTTGAGTTGTTTTATTCCTATTCGTAAATTCTTTTTATATAGGTCGACATGTCGGTGTATTTTAGGAAATAATTAAGAATCCCCGTGGTGTTTATTATTAGTATCTAAAATGGGTAAAAACTGTAAGTAGGTAATAAGCGACAAGATTTTGATAGATTTCGTATTAGATTAGAATTTGTAATGTATATTTGATCTATTATTTATGTATTACTTAATATTAAATATGTGATGAATATGTGACTACTAGTTTGTTTAATACGTTTGTTTCCTGCGAGAATATTATAGAAATATCTAGTGCCTATTGCACTTATGCATCATTCAGCTGCTGAGCTAAATTCCATGAGAATGAAGGTTAGTGGGGAGAAAATCTGGGCGCGGCAGGCCTACTAAGTATCCTTTGCGCGCAAAGCCATCGTAGTAGATCGTGTTTTTTTAGGTTTTATAACGTTAACAAAAGCTTTTAATGGGTTTTAATTTAAGATACAGTGACTTAATTTATACTATTCCAATAAATAATTTGTAGATAACTTGAAATAAACTAAACAAAAGCGATAATAAAGAATCAAGTTGATAATATGGGCAAGGATTAGTTAATGTTATGGGCCTAACGAAGTGAATAGAAGTTGCGTTAATACTTAAAACACTGCAACAAAGGGTCACTGTGGACATGGTCTATCCTTACTTTATGGTGCATATCTGATAATGTGGATCAAATAGGTTGTTCCTATGCTGTAAGTACTCGTACCGGCATAGATACAACCAGCGGTACAACAAATCACTTAAGCATGAAAGCGCACTAGAAAACAACCTGTTTCGACTTTCATTGAACTAAATGGAAATGCCCACTACCAGGGCAGGCCTTTGCGTTTGCGAGAATGAAGTGCCAGCGAAACTATTGGAAAATAATGATCAGTCAGTAGGTACCTAAGTCATAGTTATATAGGTTACTGTTGATATGTATGCAGCAGTCGACGAGCCACCCACCGGAGACTGCCGAAGCGACGACACGGGTTCCATGTAGGCATGGAAATAATTGCTACTTTTAAATCATTATCATTCAATGATATTATAAAAAAAAATCACAATGATTTCACATGTGATATTTCACTGGCAAATGATTTTTCATACCTAAGATTACCCTAGCCGTCATACGTTCCGTATGCTAAAAATTAAGTATGAATTATAATTCATACTTCATTCTTAGCATACAGAACGTGATAAATTATCATCAATGTCGCTCCTACAGGTAGCGCTGCGCTCTTCTTACTCGTACACATTTTGACATTATACCTAGCGTCAACGAATCAGCAAAATATGGTTGTTCTTTCTAACACGCCCGTTCTAACATGATTCGTCGTCATACCCACTCGCTCTACGTCGATGTTATTACGATGATTTCCGTATTATTTGCGAACGATGCGATTTCATTAAGTGTGATTTTTCACATGCTACATGAAGAAAGGTAGCATATGCGATATATGATAATGCAAATCATATGATAAATCACATGCTATTTGTGATATGTTCCATGCCTAGTTCCATGCTTGCTGCAAGCTCGACCGATTCAGTTAAATGAGGGCCGGGGCAGCCAGACGCCGCCAGTGAGTGAAGTCACACACATTCAGCCAGTCAGTCAGTGTCTAGCGAGCACACCGAGGCGACGCGCGTCGCGTTTTACCCGCCATGCTCGAACAATCACGATCCGAATATCAAAATCCCATAACAATACCATAAACCACAATCGATATGCCGGACAATAACTGAAAATAATGTGCACATACCACATTCGCGAGTGAGTTTATGGGAACGTAAAATATTCGTAGTTTTATTTCAGAAGGTGAGTTTTGTTTGTTGTTCGTACAAAGTGGAATGCATGCAACACAAGTTTATTTTCAAAATAACAATCGTTGATGCAAGAATTCCCAGTGCAGTGCAGTTTAATATAAAAAGAGTAAATAGTTTTAAATATTTTAGTTACCTACTTTTAGAAACTAAACGCGCAAACCAGAATTACCAATGCTTACGAGACTTATCTATGTCGTTGTACATCGAACCCTCGTATGTTATACTTTATTATCAAAATATTCAAAAGTAAGAAGTTATTTACTATCCACTGGTATTCTCATGTACATGTACTCCGATTTAGAATCCAAGATATTTTATGTCAATAAAGATAATAAAGAAAACTTAATAAAAACGCACAACAAGGTAACAGTAACGTTATCACTATAAACTACACTAACACAAAGTTCAACAGCGCATAATAACAAGTGTAGCAAATTTTTTTTTTTTAATTTGAATTCGGTAACAAACGGGAGATCAATTACATGATAAATTAAAGAAACTAAAAAATTTTTCGAGCCTCTGTACTTTGCTTCGACGATACCAATGCCGTTAAAAACATATTTTCCATCAACATTCCTTGAATTTTGTAATCCCTTTGTATACAAAGAATATCCCGGTCATCATTACAAATCTGACCCTCGCCGTGCGAACTAATTTCATGTTCGTTTGAATGAAACGTCTTTGATTAACACTAGATTCACCAATTCTGAAAACAAGAGATTTATACAGGGTTTGTATTGTATCATAAACACGCCAACGTCAACCTTGATTTTGAGTGTTCCAAAAAATACCCTTTGCCAAACCGCGCTCGGCTGCCAACAACTGTACCTAATTTAATCGATATTATTAGTTTATTTTGGTCTTTGGTTTAAAATAAGATATTCATATGTTAAAAAACTTTGTGTAGAGTGCAATGAAGTGGGGAGTTTGGTGATAAATCAAGTGCAACGGATGTCAGAGAGCGGGGAGTGTGAAATCACGTGTCATGGAGGCGGTCTGCCCGCACGCAGATGCAGAATGCCAGGCGCAGGCGCTGGCTGCAGCCCTGCACTCACTGCATCTCTACTGTGCCACCATCACGGCTGCACTTCTGTGCTGCTGCACTGTGAAGAAGGGACACCGGTGGGTATCTTCAACGTTCTCTACTAGGGGCCTACACAAAACATTAGGTCAAACACACACAGTCAACGATTAAATTATCACCTATCGGTACAAGCAAACAGGACGAAAAGCAAAGTCGGTTCAGTAGGTACCACTTAAATAGCACGAAAATTTTGAAGATAATGTACTTATTATTTGATATATTTTTTTATATTGGTAACGGTAAAACGTTTGATCACCATCACACCTAAGAGAGCGAAAATACATTATTTAAGGTACTGTTTATGTGAATTACTTACACAATACCATAGATAAATGATAAGTACCTCCATACCAAACTCTTTAAGTTAAAAATTAAACTAGCTGATAACGAGTGTGAGCTCACAATGACCATGAACTCCTGAAAGTTTACAGGTTGTCTTAACATTCAGTATGCTACATAACCTACTCGAAGTTTTTAAACAATACTCTAATGATTTTGCTACTCCAATGTTTAACTAGTAAACTAGGTGCCTATTTCATTAATTGGATGGAACGGCATCGTGCTAGTTTCAATTAAAAATGTTGTTTCATCCTGTCAGGAAATAGTTTTTCATTAAAATTGTCGCTTACGGAATAAAGTTGCTTACGGAGGCGCAAAGTGAAATTAATGGTTGAAGACCGGACCAATTTTGTTTATGGTTGCTGTTAACTAACAGATCGGGAATGCCTCAGTAATTATAAAATCATCCAGTATCCGACACAGACTCTTAATCAATTGATTATTCAGATCTAAGCGTGACTCAATCTTTAGAAGTGGGTTTTCCCAACAGACGAATAAAACGATGGCGTGGGCAAGACTTCCGAGGAATCACCAGCTTGGTGCTGGGAGCGGTGTGGTGCTGCGGGGCTGCCATGGCGCTACTAAGGCCTGCAGAGACAGTGGGACTGGTGGCCTCGCTCATGGCCCCTCTAGCCTGGCTCGCGGCTGCAGTTTTCCACGTCACACTATGGACGCGGCACACCACAGCTCCCATACTATATCTGGCCGTATACTGGCTCCTCTCCGCGTCCGTCTCCGCTGCCATTCTATATGAACACATCGCGACTGTCCCCGGAGTTAAGTCTAACCACATGCAGATATATATCCAAGGTCTTTCTATGGTACTGTCTGGATTGTTAGCTGCGGTGGACACCGTTTGTTTTTATGATGAGGTAAGGGTTCGATTGTTATAAATTTTAATGCCTATTATAGTATAGGTTCTTATTTAGTTAAGTTTATCTCTATTATTATAATAACACTTGTGATGCGTTCAATACTAGGTATAATGGTATATTGATTATATTGAAAACATTGTAGGCCACAATCACAATAACTGTTACTCAATAAATAGGCGCAGGTTGCATTTTACTGCATGTAGGAGTAGGAAATAAAAGAACATCTGATATGCAGAAACTTGTACTATAACTCCGATTTGGATGGATTCTCCAAGATATTTTATGTCAACAAAGACATTTACGAATGAAAACTCAACAATAACAGAAAACAACAAGGTAACCACAAAATTATCACTAAAAACTAAAACAAAAACTTCAACAACGCAGAATCTTACCTGTTTAGAAAAAAAATATGATTTCGTAAACGAACGAGAGATCAATTAAGTGATTGCAAAAATTCTTTCGAGCTTCTGTGCGTTGCTTCGATGAAACCACTGTCGTTAAATATTTTCCACCAATATTCCTTGTGTTTTGTTACCCCTTTGTATACAAAAAATATCCAGATTTTTGAATCGGAGTGTAGGTACTGTATTGCATTGCACGCCAATCTCCACAAAAACACTTCGATATAAAACATTATATTATCCGTGTACTTGGTATTTACAACCGATGCAGGTCGATAGCTCACAGTTCCCGTTTAGCAACGTGGATAGGTACATATTATCAAGTACAGCATGGACGTTAAATAAGCGCTTAGTCTCATTATGTCTTTCACAATCCTCTCGGCGATTAAGGAATGCTTACGTGTTAGGTAAAGGATGCGCTGACAATGTCCGTTGCTTTCGTAAACTACTGCTACGCACTGTAAACAGTGGCTTGCAGCATGCAGATTAGATAATTTAGACTTACAATTAGAAAATTCTTTATTGTACACCACGAAGAAAACATCAGAAATAGACATTACATAAAACATGTACAAGAAGCGATCTCTTCCAGGCAAACTTTGGATGGAAAGAATTATACGAATTTAAGAAAGGCAGGGGTGTATCTAAAGTTGTCAGAAATAAATAACATTATAAATATCTAACAACAGAGGATAATATATATTTTCTATAGCAACTTAACTAAATATATAAATATAGGTGAAATATACATAAACATTCACCTATTCATTTTTCTAAGAGGAAAATTTCCTTGACACGAACTTGAAAACCGTAATGATGCTGATTTTCGAATGGATTCAGGCACTTACATGTTGCATTGCATTAGTTATTACGTGAACAAATAAGTAATAGCTAATGTTTGAAAAGGATAGATGAAAGTCAAAAACGGTTATTCCAAACAATGTTATGTATATAGAAGATCTTGTTCTTGTGTAAAGAATTTGTTTATTTCGATGATCCAAAAACAAAAATTGAGAGCAATTTCAGTGGATCTCAACATGCACTCTGCTAGGACATATCATCTTGTTCTCCTATCATTGTTCATAGCCACAGAAATATATATATTAACTAGCTGCTGCCCGCGCCTTCCCCCGCGTTTTATCCGGATAAAAAAATAGCCTATATGTTATTCCAAGTCCCAAACTGTACCCATCCATACCAAATTTCAGCCTAATCGGTTCAGTGGTTTTTGCGTGAAAGAGTAACAAATATCCATACATCTATACATCCATCCATACAAACTTTCACATTTATAATATTAGTAGGATAGAATATATCTGTGATTGTATCCATCCATGCATTATAAACAAATACCTAATTATTCGCGGATACTCAAATCGCCTGCCTAGCGCCATTATTTTCGAAACAAGATATAGAATATTTCATACGTATTTTTAGTTAAGCCTTTGTTTATAATCATGAGGCAGGAACTCGCATGAATATGTAGGTACCTCCTACTCACGATTGATGCCGATATATCGGTATGCATAATTCTTCGAGAAACGACGCTGTCCGAGTTCCACTTTCTACGCGAATTTACATAAGTACCTACCTACGACAGGTTGACGATAGTAGTCTTTGATGTTAGTTTGAATTATTTAATTTCAATATTTTGACAAACCGTATTATGAGAAGTCAATGATTTAGACGCAATGTGAGTGCGTGAGTCAGACAGACTTTTGACGCCTCAAGACGCCCGAATCGTGTCGAGTTCAAAGTACCTTCTTGTGTAAGACTGGCGCCGGTCTATGGTATTTCCCATAGCATATTAGATATACATAGCTATAAGTTAATGGTTTCTTTGCACTACATGGTGTTATAGACGTTACCATCTGTTTTTAACTAAACAAACTGACTTGGAACGTAAGATGAATGTTTGCTTTATTCATTTACAGATTACGAAACGTTATGAGAACAAGCGAATATCTCCAGTGGAATCCAAAAACATTGCATACAAACACGGAGATGTGCATTTCTATTCAAAAGTATCATATTTTTGGCTGAATTCATTTCTGTACAAGGGCTATGAACAGCCTTTGGAAGAAAGTGACTTTGGGGAAATCCCGGAGACGGAACAATCCAAAAAAGACTACGAGAATTTTTCTAGATTATTTTCTAAACAGGTAGTTATCGATAAATATTTTTATTTGTCTGTATTTGACAATAATGCGCGGCAGTATATCATTTTTGCGTTTCAGAAAACGAAAACGAACATAGAAGACCCGAATATATGGCTATGTTATTTAAGAAAGGTCTGGCCAAATTTTTACGTCGCTGGTATACTAAAACTGTGTGGTGATCTGATTGGTATGGTGCCCGCACTAGGATTGGCAGTAATTATACAGTATATAAAAGACCTTGGTCCTAAATACGACACCAATAAACATGTCACCATAGAAGAGTTTTTGAACAACGGTTACGTCATGCTACTCCTTGTTACATTGGCGCTGATCAGTCAAGCTTTTCTCTCTCAGAACTCAACCCATCTCGTCACGGTTGAAGGGATGAGATTAAAGACAGCGCTGCAAGTTAGTTTCATGTTACGATACTGATTCTCTTTTGTTTTTTACACGTTATAGATTTAGTAACAGTATTCTATCGACAGGCAGTTATTTACAACAAATGTATGCGCCTGACGCCGTGGTCCTCAAAGGAAGCAAACGTGGACGAGGATACGCCCCTTTTGCAAACTGTTGAAGATTCTGCCACGACTAGAGCCGGTCTATTGACAAATTTAGTTTCCCAGGATACCTATAACATTATGTCATGTGTTTGGGTTTGCCATTACATTTGGGCTATACCACTAAAGGTAACTTCCAACTTTGCAACTGTTATATTAAACATACAACGTACATACATATATGTAATCCCGAATCCTCGATCCGATTTATATCTTTGATTTTATTTTAGGTAGCTGTTATTTTGTACTTATTGTACAGAAAGCTAGGAATAAGTGCAATACTCGGAACTGCAGTAAGCGTGTTTATCTTAACACCTTTGCAATTTTACATTGGTAAGAAATTGTCGGACAACGGCAAAGAAGTCTCGAAATGCACTGATCATCGGATATCCAAAATGACAGAAATATTACAAGGCATAAACGTGATCAAACTATACGTGTGGGAGGACTTGTTCAAAGAAAAGATTTTGAACCTTAGAGAAATGGAACTCAAGCTTTTAAACAAGGATTCAATATATTGGAGCTTTCTAAGTACGTCGTCAATAATATCTACGAAAATATTGTTGGATATAATGGGATACATAATACATCATCTGTTTCAGCTTTTACGACTCAAGTTTCGACTGTCATGATAACTGTGATAACGTTTTCCACTTATTACCTCTTAGAAGATAATGCTGGTTTGACTGCAGTAAACGTGTTTACTGGTTTGGCATTTTTTAACCAATTGACAGTACCGTTGCTTATCCTACCGGTGACGGTACTCATGGTGATCCAAGCCGTGGTAAGGAGAAGCGAACGTTATAGTTACCTAACAAGCATGCATTATTGTTTTTGACATTACACTACCAGAAAATAAAAGTAATAATTACATTTTAAGGTTAGCACGAGAAGAATAAGAGATTTTATAGAACTTCCGGAGGCTAATAATCTCACAGGTGCGGGAAATGACGATGATTATCGAAAATTGGATAAATTCAATGACACATTCGTCGAACATTCTCCTGTGGAAGATGTCACCTTTTGGGATAAAGAAGAATGTAAAGGGGTAGAGGACGCAGAAAATGATGATAATTTTTCTGATGATGATTCAGCTGATCAAGCTGCAAGATCAGATATCATAGTCAAATTCAGAAACGCAGCATTTACTTGGGGCATGAAAGATGATGTTCTATTGGAGATCGAAGATTTGGAAATCCCAGCAGGTGAGGCACAAAATTTATTCTTAAAAAATAATTTTACAAAACTGCCTACTCTATTTAACAACGAAAACTATTTCAGGAAAGCTTATAATGGTGGTCGGTGGGACAGGATCGGGTAAATCGTCATTTCTTTCTGCAATTTTGGGGGAAATGTTTTTGGATCGAGGCGATGTTAGTTTTAATAGGTAAGTAACTGCTGTATTTATGGACCTGTACATTAATGAAGAATATTTATGAAAACTTAAAGCATGTTTTTGTAAGTCCAAGTTCCAATTGGTACGCGGGCCAACCTCCGTGGTTACTTGAAGGATCTGTACGAGAGAACATAGTTATGGACAGTCCATGGTGCCAGCGAAGGTACACTAGGGTACTTCGAGCTACGGGACTCAGGCCAGACTTGCAGATTTTACCTGGTAAGCAACACAATCGTTTCAATTCTTGTGATGTGTCGGGCCAATAACATAATCATGATGCAAATGCAATTGTTTCATTGTAGAAGGTGACGCAACGAAACTGGGCAGTTACGGAGCACCGTTGTCAGGGGGTCAACGAATACGCATATGCGTTGCCAGGGCTTTATACTCATCAGCCAGGCTTCTAGCCCTGGACGAGCCCTTGGGAGCATTGGATGCTGCACTCGCAAGACATGTGGTAGCAAGGGGGTTGGTGCCTGCCGCCAGAGCAGGCAGAACGGTCTTACTTGCAACTAACCGTCTTGAGCTCATGCATTATGCTGATTTGGTAAGTAGTAGTGGTGAGTAAGTTTCACGACAAGAGAAGCATATTGCACTCATAAGAACAATCGTTTTATTAGTTGGGTACAGCAATAATTCAAAATATTACATTGTTCAATTGAATCGTTCATACACACGCAAGCAAGCTCATAGGTATAATTGAGTCATGAATCACAGCGTACGAGTAGGTAAGTCATAAACTAGGCTCAATTTACAACCCCAGCATAACCCACAGGTATGGATATTTTACCGGTAGGTGGTGTGTAAAGTTTATAGCCATTTCGTTATTCAGTGGTCGAGTGTAAATGTTAGGCATTAAATATGAAAGCTTCGGAAGTTTTACTACCACACCATTTAAGGTAAGTGTGAATGGTTAGATAGCTTTGACGGTTTCAGATTTTAGTAATGGAAGATGGCAGAGTGGCCGGCTTCGGTCGAGCTGGTAGCGACGGCAACGGCGTATTGGCGAGATGGGCGCATTTGGCTGGAGAGGCAAGAGCTGCTGCGGCCAGGACGGGTGCAGGACCCCCTGGAGGAACCGACAGGGAGCGCTCCAGACTTGTGCGGGCTCTGAGCCGAGCTAGGTTCAGCAGATGCTCTTCTGATGATGCATCAATGGTAATATATGTTCGATACAAACTGGACGTGTCATATAGTTTTATGCTTTCATGCTTACTACTAAACATTTCAGATTTCAATAAATTTATTTCTTTAGGTTTACAAAATAAGCACTTTGACATAATAATATACTATAAACAGCTTTATAAATTAATAAGTAATATAAAAAGACCATCCGCTCGATGGACCGACGACATCGTAGCGGTCGATGGATGGAGGCGGCTCAGGACCGCTATTTGTGGCGTCGTACGGGGGAGGCCTATGTCCAGCAGTGGACGTGTATTGGCTGATGATGATGATGATGATAAAAAGTTTTGTTAGAATTGCCTTGATGAGATGGTGGTCACGATAGCTAAAACGATCGCAAATCATGTGACACGTGCATAAAATAAGCCTGTCCGTGTAGTCACAAATTAGGTAGGTACGTACCTACTACAAATTACAGACATTAGGTACGTAATGTTACTTCGTAACTCATGCACGGCACTCATTCGACTTCACTATTCAATTTTGCGCTCTCTGAATGTGTAGATAAAAAAGAGATTAAGTGAGGCTGGACATTCTCCTATATATTTATGACCGCACTTTAAGATTTTCACATCAATATTTATTTATAGGATTTGATTATTTCAGCTGGGCATCAACGAGGCCGCTGGCGCACACTTGCTGGCGGAAGTGCCGACGTGTGTAGGGGGCAGCTGGAGGCGCGCTACCCTCCACCCGCGACCTGCACTGTCCAGGCAGTTCTCATCACCACCATCGACCATGAATAATTCCAAGTTAGTGTTATTATAAGTTTATAACATCAACGAGGCCCCTGGCGTACACTTGCTGGCGGAAGTGCCGACGTGTGTAGGCGGCAGCTGAGGGCACCCTACCCTCCACCCGCGACCTGCGCAGTCCAGATAGTTCTCATCTCCACCACCACTTGGAATTATTCATGGTCATGAATAATTCCAAGTTAGTGTTATTATAAGTATTACATCAATGAGGCCCCTGGCGTACATTTGCTGGCGGAAGTACCGACGTGTGTAGGCGGCAGCTGAGGGCGCCCGACCCTCCACTCGCGACCTGCATTGTCCAAGCAGTTCTCATCACCACCACCGTCCATGAATAATAATCAGTAAGTGTTAAAATAACAAGTGTTTTTATTTCTTATTTCAGAAAATGAAAAGTAGTTTTAATTTTTCTTTGAAACTTGGGATGTATAATTACTATCCTAAGTCATAATTATTTGGTAGGTACTTATAAGGCCGGCCTCGAACTGCATGAATCATGTATTTGGATGAATTTAGAGACGGAAATCAGAATCTTTATTCCGGCATCATAGATATCTTAAAAATTCAGATTGATGAATTCTCCTCACTCGTGTTTGTCGGGTCAGGCAAACGTGAAAGAATCCATAACTTGCTTCCGATGGGTGCGTGTCATGAAAAATGTAACGAAAAACGTGCGTTAAATCATAATCTTAAAATATTCCGATCCAGAATTCAGAACGGCCCCGTCAGTGCCATTCTTACAAATCGATCTGAAAAAAGTCATTATCTGAAAAAATCGTTATCCTACTAATATTATAAATGTCAAAGTTTGTATGGATGGATGTATGGATATTTGTTACTCTTTCACGCAAAAACAACTGAACCAATTAGGCTGAAATTTGGTATGGGTATAGTTTGGGACCTGGAATAACATATAGGCTATTTTTTATCCCGATAAAAAGCGGGCGAAGGCGCGGGCAGCAGCTAGTAGGTATATATTTATATTATGAAACCAGTCGACGAAGGATTGTGGTTGGAAAGGTCGAAAGCAGATAGTTTGATTCGAGTATAAATAAAATAAATAGTTACGAGACAAACATACTAAATTCCCCCATTCCTATGAGGTAAGCTATGAGGGACAAGGAAAGTCCCGTTTTTAATTATTTTTGATCTTTCCCCCGAACTATGGGGATGGACAGGGGGACACGGAATGAAAGCATCCTCTTGGTTCCTATCCAAACCAAGAATCGAGCTGCCCTAAAATATTGAGGCTAAATATTTTGCCGGTGCACTTACTTACTGCAGTAGTGCTAGATGTGGGTATAGGAAGGTGTCAATGCTGTGCTTTACCATTTGCCATAGAAGTTGCATAAATATTAGTTGTAGGGGCAAAAAAACCGAATGTTAAATTCGAACGGATTGGTTTTTTGCAGGATACTAAACAATGAACTAACACTACTAACGGGATCCTGCAAAAACCGTATCTACCCGTAAAAAACGAGATGTTGCCATGGGAGAGGGTAGTAGGTTTGTGTTAGGTATGACCGCAAAGGACAGGACACAGATGTACGTCAAAAGATAAATGGTCGTTCAACAGTAGTAAGTTATTGGTTAACTTGACAGAAGCAAAATTTATAAGTGCTTCTGTAATCCTCCATGAACTGAACAGGAATATAAATTATTCTGAACTAGCGACTGTTATCTTCGTACACGATTTTCTAGATAAGTAACTAGTAGAGCCGTTAAGTAATTTCATCTTTGCCATTCCAGGCCGATCCACACAGTATTTTTGGGTAACCAACATCCATCCATACATCCACTTTCGCATTTAATAATATAACTGTAATGTATTTATTTAGATTTAATAGTTTGACGCCCTACGGAACGTAGGAGATGCTACGATTTTTCGTTTGACGTTTCCGAATATTATCGTAATGGACTCTACACGCACGCCGATGCAGTTAATTAATAAATATAGACCAACCCACTGGGGGTTGGTTTATATTTATTAATTTAATAAAATCCACAGCCCTTTAAAACTAAATTTGCCAATCTTATTCTAAAGCATCGGCCTAATTTATTTCCATGGCAGAGTTTAATTTTAAGCATTGTCCTTTTTACGTGTACGTTTATTGTATTTACGGAAATAAAGATGACAAAGAAAATAACAATCAAATAATATAAAGAAATTAAACTAGTATTTACAATTGAAACAATTGAGCTAATAAAGATTAGATTATGATTATAGATAAATATTTAGATTTTGACTAAGGCCAATACATGTTAGGTGCGTCATTTCTCTGTATGATATTGTAGACTACCGATAGTATTTACCTGCCGGCCTGCCCGCCTGGCCGGCGACTTTAAGTTTGTAACAGAACAAAGGCGCACTGCTACCGCACAGCACAAAAATGTACATTTAAATATGTGCTTTAACTCGTAACATTTAGATGCAGATGACAGATAGCTCGCCGCGGGCCACTCGTTTGAGAAGCTTGTGGGAAGCCATTTTGTCACTGTTAAATATATCATAAATTTAAGTTTAAGTTTACGTCTAAGTTTAAGGAATATTTGGAATGCATACTTTTGTACTTTGCGATAGTAGCGTTGGATTAATGTGCGCAAAGCTTTATTGTGTAGAGACGAACGAGTAGACTAAGAAAATTACTTACCATATATCTGTTTTCAGATGGCGCAGAGACGTACGCCGAGCCGTGAGCGCCGACGAGTCCAACGTGACCCTGCAGAGAGAAGCCAGCTACATGCGGCGGCTGTTCCGACCGAGGACGCAGAGGACCCTCACCAGGTAAGCTACTATGAAAAATGGATAGGGAACAAGAACAACCATGACTATAGCAATAATTATTGTAATAAAGCTCGTTGAATAGCTTGAAAACTATCGCGCGAGTTAGACGAACACACTGATGTTTCTGGTCTGTACCTACCGTATCATAAGTAATTAACATTAATTTTAATGAGCTCTCTTAGTCTTTTTCAAAACATATGCAAAAATAGGCAGATATAGGATAGAAGCTAGAGATATTTGACAATGGATTAATGTGCACCAAATAAGCTTAGTAATCGTAGGCATTGCTAGGGTACATAATTATACAGAAACTTAAAAATGCATCATAATCCACTTGGATTCGGAATCAGTTTGTTACGATACGATTGTTTTCATAGTAAAACTAGCTGACCCGGCAAACGTAGTGTTTTGCCATCGACCACTGAGGTTTGAAGATTATTAGGCACAGTACTAACTTACTTATACCGCTATTAAAAAATGGGGTTGGTGATAGAAAGGTGACTGTTTTTTAAAGCCAAATCTTAAAAAATATAATTAACAATGTTTGTCCAAAAAATAAAATTAAGTTTTGGGTTGGGCCACCCCACTTAGGGGTATAAAAAATAGTTACCGACCTATTCCCAGACTTACCGAATATACACAAAAAAAATCATCAAAATCAATCAAGCTGTATGGGAGGAGATTGGTTACAAACACTGTGACACGAGATTTTTAAATATATAAAGATACTAACGACCCGCCCCGGCTTCGCACGGGTGCAATGCTGATACTAAATTATACGTATAAACCTTCCTCTTGAATCAATTTATCTATTTTAAAACAACGTAGTTTTAAAGATCTAAGCATACATAGGGACCATAGAGTACCTATATGATAGGGACAGACAGACAGTGGGAAGCGACTTTGTTTTATACTGTGTAGTGATGATTTCTGTTTCACAGGTGGACACCAAGAACTCTCCGACGCCTAATAAGCTCGGATTCAGAATCTCAACCCGAAGAAGTCCCGACTAACGGTCAGTAATCTCACACAATGAAGTGTCTATACTGTCTCCATACTTCTCCCACGATAAATAGTGGTATTGTACAGTATTTACACTGAACACATTCCTACATATATTATTTTTCTTGTAGCTATCACAGAGGACAATGCATCAGAATCTGTTCTTAACTCAATAACATCTAATGGGGCTGACACGAATCCCAGCATTGTGCGTGAAGTATCAACAAATCATAAACAAGACGCCGAAGAAATTAACGAGGTAAATGATTAGTGTATAAAACTTGCTAACTAATCTTTATCACTGGGCTAATCTTTAAGAAAAATAATTTTTAAATTCTTTATAATACATCACAGACGGAATATACACAAAAAATATCATAAAATTCGCTGAAGCTGTTTCGGAGGAGTTTGGTTACAAAACACTGTGACACGAGATTTTTATATATATAAAGATACTAGTGGTATTAGTTAACAAATAATGAACGTATGTATGTATGTACAAAGGCAAGATTAACCCTAAAAGATTTAGAATTAGTTCAATTATCGAGCGTTAAATGGATGGGGCAAGAATTATAAAACACTCGAGGCTCTCCGGTGCAGCCAGCGTCTTGGGGACGCTTCCGACTGATATGGATAGACCAGTTGAGCTACCTGTAGATTGTATGTAACAGTTTGCAGATATTTGTCTCAAATGTAAATATAATACTTTTGATTTGTCTCTGTTATTTGATTGTAGGCAATTGAAAGTACTAAATAAAATATAATTGTTTCTAGCCGCGGCATCGCTCACGTGCTATTTAGCATTGGGGCATAACTTTATTTATTTTTATCCGGAGAACAAACAGTTTTACACACTTTATAAATAAACTTAAATAATAACTAACAACCATTTATGTGTCCTCGCATATAAAAGCTAAAAAAACGTAGCTATAACATATCTATAACGTAGTTAATATTTCTCAGCTAAGTAACTTATAGTAAAAAAATAATAAGAATCAGACTCAGTTCTGAAGATTTACAACAAATGAACTTGCAAACTTTATCTGTTTGAATGCAGCATTTAAAGATAGAAATGCGGAAATGCCCTTTGTTTATGTAATAAAACTATAAATATATAATAAGTTGTGACCAGATTAGCCACACTAAAACAGCGCTTACTGTCAGACTGGACACGGTCGTTGAGAAGCGTCAGTCAGAGCACCACGCTGGCCAGCCCAGAGGTAGGTAATGAGAACTTTGATGCGTGCAATGTAATAAACGAAGGCACAGATTAGTCTGGTCTGTGGTGAAAGTGACGGCGACGCATGTTACAAATTCATGACAAGTTTGAAATCGCATGGAATGCGAGAAGAATACCTATCTGCATATTAATAATAGAAAAAGGAACGTTTATTTGTAACTCTGACACAATTATAAAGCAATGAATAACCCCCCCCCTACATGGGAGACCATCCACTCGATGGAACGACGACGTCATAGCGGTCGCAGGGAGTCGATGGTTGGAGGGGGTTCAGGACCGCTATTTGTGGCGTCGTATGGGGGAGGCCTATGTCCAGCAGCGGACGTGTATGGGCTGATATGATGAACAACACACAATAAAATAGTTTGCTAGTCACAAAACGGTCCCTGTCTCAGCATCGGTTAGTTGTAGTTGCGTACAACCAACGCTGGCAGAGCCGTTTCGTAACAAATCGTATAATCAGTGTACTTTCAAGCAATTAACTTCAAATGATGATGACCTAGAGGGCAAAATGATCCAAAATATCCTTCGCCATTACTTATATTTTTTATGTTGCCACAGCACACAATATGGCGTGAATATGGCCGCGCTTGCGGGTGGTGGGGCGCCGCGTACTGGGCCGCCGCAGCGGGGGCGCAGGCCTTGGCGGTCGCTGCCGATTGCTGGCTGTCTTACACCATAGCTAATGTGACGGAAGATACACAGGTTAGTCAAACTGCTGTGAGAAGAAACCCTCAAACGCAGACAGTTGGGTTGATTTACGATCGATTGTCGAAACAGGCTCGACGACAGCAATCGATCATGTTCAGCCCCGTGTGTCTTTAGGTGTAGGTGTCATAGGTTATCCCAACATTCCAACACAGGTGCGACAACTATACGTAACCGCCAAATAACATATTTGCATTCCCTACTCATGTTAAAACGCTTCTCGGAACATAGAGTTCCTACTCATTTTACGACGGCTCTCAGAACATGAAATATCCCTGCTAATGTTACGACGAGCGTGGAAGCAACTAGTTAACTCCTCAACCAAGTCTTTTCGACTGGCCCTACCATCGCTGTAAAGAACACAAGAATTAATAATACACATAAGCACCTTCTATCGTAGATGTGGAGCGGCGTCAGCACATACGTTGCTCTCTGCGTGTGCTGCGCTTGCGCGATGGGTGGCGCGCAAGCCGCGGGCGCAGCGGCCGGCGCGCGCGCCAGACGCGCGATTCACGAGCGTTTGTTACACGCGGCGTTACACGCGCCGCACGCACACTACCACACAACACCCGCCGGGTATACGCTGCATCGCTTTTCTGCAGACATTCTTATAGTTGATAAGGTAAGAAACAGTAATTAATTATGAACATAAAAATCCAATAAAGCTAGTTGCAAGACAAACACCTTCGCTGTTGTGTTCGTAGCGGCCCAATAGAAAAGTTTTCAACGCACTTCCTACATCGTCATCGTAACTAAAGCTAAATTAAATATATTGAAAGCTGGCCTAATCAAGTTGATATTTCAGAAACTCCCAACCGCAATAAGCCGATGGGCGCAGTTGATGATGGTTTGTGCAGCCGCGATGCTAGTCAACGCGGTGGCAGCCCCTTGGAGTGTGCTGGCTCTGCTACCCGCTGCACTGTGCTATCTGTTGCTACAGTCAGTGTACTTGAGTAACGCGAGGTAACCCTGGCTTTGTGTTGAAATCTAGTTCAAATCACATAGGAATTTTGTTCTTTTCTGTCGTTTAAGTTTAGAGTATCTGTGGAATATTGTCAAATATTAATAGGTATTGAAGTTACAGTGTCAAACTACCGATCTTCAAGTATGTAGGTAGGTACTTTTTTTAAACATTTTAGCCTTTACCCGCTACCGATCATTGAACATTCCTTATTTTTATAGAGAGCTGCAACGCTCCGAAGCCCGAAGCGCGGCGGGCGTGGTATCACTCTGCGCGGAAACCTTCACGGGCGGGGCCACAGTGCGCGCGGGTCGCTTGCAGTGCCGAATGCGCACTGCTTTCCTAAGGCGGCTGGATACGAATCACAATGTCTTGTTGTTGTTGAATGCTGCTAACCGTTGGCTAGGGCTTAGTTTAGTAAGTGTGCGCAGAATAAGACCATCTAATACTTCCAAATTTTTCAAAGCGTTCCTTTCATTCCACTGTTTTTTTAAGATTTAATTTCAAACCTTGATAATATCGATACGCCCATGTAAACTTTCCTCCAGGATTTAGTTGGCGCAGCAAGTGTATGCGTCTCCCTAGGCGTAGCACTATGCGGAGGCAACGCATCCACAGCAGGCCTAGCGGGTGCTTACTCTCTGTTACTGCCGGCATACCTTGCACACCTCGCGAAATGTCGCGCGGATTTGGACCAGCAACTCGCTGCGTTGGAACGGGTCCATGTGGACACAAATGTTCCTCAGGAAGATTATAAAGAAGAATGTGAGTTCTTGTCATATTTTGTGATAGTTATGACAATTAGGGCTAGTCTGACGATATTGGATCAGTTGAATACATAGATTTTATTAATTACAAAGCTGCGACAGCAGCAACGTGATTTTACTATATACGAGTATTATGTTGTTGAATAGAACAAATGAAGGCTAGGTATGGCGTGATGTGAAACAAGTAGAAGCAATGAGGGGTTTTCGATTTACAATAAAAAAATAAAAATTAGTTCTAAATATCTCGATAGATGGCAGGGCGTCAACTGGAAATTAGGATAATGCCAATGCCAAATGAAAAGAAAACAAACTTTTTCAAGTTTTTATTTGACATTGACATACCCTAATTTCCAGTTGACGCCCCCTGCCACCTATTGAGAGATTCGGAACGAATTGTTTTCTTTATAAAAATGCAAATCGAAAACCGCTCATTGACAGGCTGCATATTGGATGGCCCTGCATTCTTTTTTTTATTTAGAACTTTTTTTTATTTGGTAACAGTCTGAAAATATTGTATTTTTGATATTAACTTACTTCATTAACTTACAGGGCTAACGTAATCAATGTTTGGCTAAATGTCAATAAATAAATAATATCAGAATATTTAATAATGTTTCAGATGCTATTCCATCAAGCTGGCAAAGGAATGGAAAGATACAATTTGAAAACGTTAGCATACGACACGAACCTGGTTCACCGGCCATATTGAATAACATAAATCTTACAGTGGGCCCTGGAGAAAAGGTAAATTCTTTATTCTTTTTCAGGCTATTGTTCAAGTGGTCATCGATTTCTATCGAATCAATTGATACTTTTTTTTTCCAGCTCGCAATATGTGGCAGAAGTGGCAGTGGAAAATCGACCATATTACTATCTTGTGTAGGAGCTACCACTATATCCAGCGGTCGCATTTTGCTCGACGGCGAAGATATCACCAAAGTGCCACTCAGGACATTACGTCACAGAGTCGTGGTATTGCCACAAGACCCGGCAATGTTCTCCGGAACTCTTCGGGAGAATTTGGACCCGCTTGCCGTTCACACTGATGAGGAGATATGGCACTGTTTGAGAGCTGTTGGGCTATTTGACTTCGTGACTGCGCAGCCGGCAGGATTAGGTAAAATATTTGCTAATTCATTTAACTATTACTTCAGTCCTCTCCGTCAACGCAATGGTATCTGTAGACGTTGCGTAGATCGGTACGTTTAGAGTGCTTCGCTGTATTGTGCGTGTAGCCCCCTCTACATCGTAGAAGTGCTACGTTGCATACAATGTCGTATAAGTTCTGCGCTGCGTAGCCCTCTACGTTGTAGAAGTTCTTTGACGCACTTTCTACCTCGTCGTAGAGCGGCTTCTTTGCGTAGCTCTCTTCGTTGCGGAAGTGCTACGTTGCATAACTCTCTACGACGTAGAAGAGGTACGCTGCGTAGCCAGAGGGCTACGTAGACGTCGTATAAGCGCTAGGTAGGGTAACCTTCTACGTCGTAGAAGTGCTACGCTACGTAGCCATCTACGTCGTAGAAGCGCTACGCTGTGTAGCTTTATTCATAGCAGATAAGTTATAAGCAGCGTCGCCCTCTTCGTCGTAGAACTGCTACGTTACTTAGCCCTCTGCCGATAAAATTCTTCGAAGCATTTTGAACTATGAAATTCAAAACATTCTTTCAGAATGCAGCATAGAGCGGTCCCGCCGCGGTTGGACAGTGGGTCGCGTGGCACGCGCATGCGCGGCCCGGGCGGCCCTACACGCACGACCTGCGAGTGCACTACTACTGGACGAGCCGGCGTGTTCGTTGGACGCGCCGGCGGAGCGTGCGCTACTGGCGGCGATGGCGGCCGTCGCGCCTCATACTACCATCATTACTGTTGCGGTATGAGTTTTCCCTGCAAAGTACCAGGCACCTTTAAACTAGCAAGAGGTAGACAAAACCGTATACAAACATAGGATGATCTCGCTACAATGTACGACCTTATAACTAAGTAAGAGGTACAGAAACAAGTATATTTTAGATAAAAGCCATTGGCAGGAATATAACCTATTTTAAGCATCTGATAAACTTGGACGGATGCTACGCACCGATATTTTCCACTGAAATTTCTGGCTTACCTCGTTTGATACACTTCTGACTGCTGCTTTATTATTTGACACTATGAACTATCTAAACACTCGGTAGTATACATCGCCGGGTGATAACTCTTATTTAAACAATCTAATTTGTTTTTATTAAACCATTTCCTGAATTACTATGTTTGCCATTATAGCGGCATCACGAAATTGTCGAACCTAGTGCATATAATGGGGCCGGCTGTGTGTATAACAGTCTTCCACCTGCGATCATCAGTGCTTCTTCAACGCAATCCTTCAAAAGCTAACTAAAGTTCTGGCTTATGAAACAATGTTATTATATTAGATGAATTATTTGATAGAATTTTATTCTCTTTTTATTTCTATGCAATTTTATAATTTGATATTTTAAAAGACAATCAATTTGTTTATTTTTTGCAATACATGACAAGAGTGAATAGGTGTCGTTCTAGACCTGTCGTTCTAGAAAGTGACGATGTGGCCGACGGTGTATAACAAATACACCGTCGGCCACATCGTCACTTTCCATCAGGTGAGATTGTGGTCGAACGAAGGTCGATCGACTATAAAAAAAAAGAATCTGAAGTTATGTGTTCAATAGAGTAAGTTCATTTTGAGCATCTGCTCAAATGCGCTATTCATAACACAGGCTTTGCCTACTTTGTGGCCATGACGCTACAATAATAATGTCCAGTATTATGTATTTATTTATTAAATTTATCGTTTCAGCACCGCATATCCTCAGTCCGTGGATACGACAGGGCCGTGGTCTTCGAAGACGGACGGGCAGCGGAACAAGGCACTGTTAGCTCGCTTCTCACGCAGCCCACTTCACGACTCGCTAGAATGCTGGCAACTGCTCATCGATTGAACTGAATGGTTCGATTTATAAGAAACGATATTTCTTGACGGAAAGATTATGTTGAGCTGCCGATAAAGAGGATGAGGAAGAGGAGTTTATCGAATAATAATAATAGCTGTACCTAGACCGAACTAAGAAGTAAGCTTTAACTTTTGTTAATGTTGTGCTGTCACTTAATAATACAAATATTTTGTAATACTAGCGACTTCTTTGGTCATAATAATTTGTTTAGTAAAATTACTCCAAAGATTCTGTGTAGAAAAATCTGCCGAAAAATAAGTTTATGTGACCGAGTATGAATAAGAGTAAGCATTAATTATGAAAAACGAGACTGAAAAATGATATTGTATATTCCAATTTAATCAATAATTATACTTTACAAGTAAAGGTATTTCCACCAGTAACGTGTTTCTATGACAATATATTTCCACCAGTAACGTGTTTCTATGACAATATATTTCCACCAGTAACGTGTTTCTATGACAATATTATATAATGTAATTGACAACAGTTTGTTAGAATCGCATGAAGGTGTAATAAATAAATAAAATACCACATATTTGTTTCCATTTTGTATTTCCAATTGAACAACAATTGCACAACTCATTTAAAGCTCACATCAACACGTGCTACCAGAGTCAACGAAAATCCATAAAATTATATCACTACATAACAAATTACAACAATATTACGTTGGCACCAATTTATAATAGTCTTATATAAAAACTTAGTGTGTCACCGCTCAATATAAAAATATTTTACTTACAGTATGTACTTACGTGAATATAATTACATTTTACAATTCTAAAATAAATCTCGAAATGTCGAATAAATTCTTTTTTTTCCCTATAACTATATTGGTAATTCTTGTATGATTGGTCGGAACGGGAAAGCTAGTTAATAATTCAGTGCTGTATTAAACTTCAGTAACATCGCAGTGAACGATTTCTATACATCTTTGGTAAAATTCTTAAGTTGAAATAGTTCATCGCTATTTACAAGGTACATTGGTAAAAAGGTTAGTTAATATTTTGAAGGCACATTAATCAGGTTAATCTAATTGACGAATTTTTCATTACTTCTTGAATTTATTCGTCAAGTAATCTTGGCCGATTGTTTTCTGATACCTAACGACACCAAGCACTTTAAACAATCAAAAATATCTCATAAGATATACACGACAAAACAACAAATTCGATGCATAACACTTCTACATAATAAATCTAGCTGCATAATAGAACATCGAACCAATATGATTTCTCTTCCCCCATCAATATTTTCACGTTAATTCTATAATTATATTCAGAAAGGGCCGATAAAGATAAAAACGGATAGGCGGTTTATCATGAGCAATCGGAGTGAACATTTTATGAGTTAATTAATTACTATATTTGTTAAACATTTAAAAACTCAACAACTATTTGTATGTAAACCACACGGAATACAACCATCTGTTTACAAACCCTCACGGTGTGCGATTAAAGACTCCAGGCGTTGTTATTTTTCTTTTTATTTACTTCTGGTAAGTTAGATTAATGAGACTGAATGGATGAATACCAAGGAGTAATAAGTGAACAAAGATCAGAACCATGATATGTATATTTCCGTATTTAATTTATTTTAAACGTAAAAGAATAAAGTTTATACCTATACATATTAGGTTCTAAGGCAACTTTCGCGAAGTATCATAAGACAAATTGTAGGTACTTTTCAGAAATAGACATGAGGTAGATTGAAAAATACAATGTGTTGGAAGTTCTTATTTTATAGTATATATGCATTGCACGCATTACTCTGTACTAAAGTTAGTGGTGCATAACCACATTCTAACATTTGATTATCAGTAAGCCTGTGCGAACACCCTTACAATACGACTAGAGTATTCCGACTAAGTACAGAAAGAGCAGTAAATGTGTGAATGATATACCTTACAGATCTTGGAGTGTGGTTTTGAGAATTAATGGCTTGAGATGACTATTTGTAGTGGGGGCTATGTAGGCTCGCTCTTTATACCGGAGTTCGAAGCGACGGCCGCCCGCGCTTCTTCGGGCAATCGCTCCGCGTTTGTGAGTATGTCTGTAGTGGTGCAAAGCACTCGGAGGGAATTCAGGACCGCTGGAATAGAAAAAAAATTGGAGGTGATTATGGAGTGACGTTAAAACTACCCTTTTTGTTTAGATACCTTTTCAATTATCTTGTATGTTACCTGTGACTATTTAAATATGTACCTAATCAAAGACCTACGACATCATACCAATATCGTAGGTACCGATTTTGGGCTAAAAATCAACATTGTCTCAAATGCTCACAAAATACAACTAAATCGAATTTGGTTTTATTTTGGGTTCATAGAAAATAGTTCATGATTTGCGCTAAATTATTTTTCTGTTAGTTTTATTATTTCTAGAATGCAGAAAAAATTCAAAACACAAAAAGAAAAAATCTCGCGCCAACTCGTCATATGATATGATACCTCTCAATGCAGTTTGGTACAATTTTTCTATTGCCAAGGGGTTAAGGTTGCATCTTGTGGTTAGAATGCTGCATTTGCAAAGTGATAGCTCACCTTCTGTTACATGGTACATGGTATAATAAAACAAGGTATACTCTTCCGAGACACGATGGTCACGTGGGTGACTCCAGGCTACGTCATCGAAGCCGTCGGCGAATGACAAGACGAATCTGTTTCCTGGTTAAACCGTAGCGTAAAATCGTAACTCCCCAAACTCCATGTATTACCTGTATAAATCTGATAAAACGATGTGGTTTTGTATTTACCCATTATTTATCACATTGACTTATATTTAATTAACGCTGTTTTGACTGATCTAACAAACATAATTGATAATTGTAATTTTTTATTGATTTTTCAATTGACCCTTATCACATTTATTTCCCAACTTCTACATTTTGTTGAAACAAAGTGGCAACTGGACAGTGACGTCACCTGGAATCACTCCCGGAAGAGCAGAACCTGTTTTCTTGGATCATGACGTGGTATAAACATCGCATAATGAATTTGTAGGCACATGCAACGCCTATAAATTCACCGGCAACCGTACCCTTCAATTGAAAACACAGCACTGGAACTTGACGGCAGAATAATACAGGCTAATCAATGTTATCCGGGCAGAAACTACAATATTTATTGTTTTAGCGAGCCGATGAAACCCACTGCTGAGTATAACAGAATTAGGCTCCTTCAAAATCCAGCCAACCCTGGAGGTCTCGTGCCAGCGGGAATCACTGATACCCTAATACCCCCACCGTCTCCTGACCATCGGGCAGTTGGTATGCCTCGAAGCCGCTACATATCTATACTCCAGTAAGTCTATGTAAATTCGATACGAAATATTTGTAAACAAATCACTACAAAAAACTAAGATTCTCGTGCTAGGCGTCGAGTTACAGATGCAAGTGTTAGCAATAGTCACAGAGGAACAAATCACAAACCTTCAAAAAATGTGTAAAAAATACACGGTAACATTGTGAATGTTAGGATAAATATGGACAGTTTGTTTACAATAATTTCAAATCGAATTTGGCTGGAGTATAAAACTCCATTCTAAGAAGAATAAGAAAACGTTCATATAGCACAGTATTTGACATCACAGATGTTCCATACATACCTGGACGTAGCTCGACGAGGGAACAGTGCTGTTCGGCCCACAGCAACGTCGTCCGCACGAGGTCGGCGCCGCTTCCGCACGAAACGCAAGCGCTGAAGGACTCGACAAGCGCCGCACTCACTACGCTAAACTGAACCGTGTGATAAGGAATATTATGGTTTAAATTACATAAGAATAAATAAACGCTTCAGACATCGCTCCTGTAACGGGGCGTCCTACGTGAGCGCACAGGGGACCAATTCTGCGTATCATACTTTATCGAGTTATACTCATCGTCACTGCATAAAAATATCATGACGTGATAAATATCGAGTACCGTCAAAAAATGCATCCTCGTGCGACTTATCAAGCAACTCATCAAAGAAAAACCCTCGATAAATCTGCAATTGCACTTGCACTCGATATTTTGACAGTTGTTGCTATATTTATCGAGTTGATATATTGCCAAATTTGCCCTCCTGGATGCGAAAGCGAAACGGCGCGGTGCGGTGCGGAAAAATTAAACAGTCGATATTGAAATGTCCACGTGATCAAACGCCACGGGCGGCGGATGGTGCAGCAGTCTTCTTTCCGGCCATGGTTGGAGGCACGGAGGGAGGCCTCGAGGCTATGCCTCTTTGCCCCGGCTTTAACTCGAGGGGTGGCGACCCCTCGGTCCTTAGGTTGTAAAGCAGGGCGGTGATGATGTAGGACGATCGCATTGAATTCGCGTGTCACCACCGCGTCGGATCGCTTCGCAATCGCGTTCGCGTAGTCATCATCATCAGCCCGTATACGTCCACAGCTGAACATAGGCCTCAACATTTGTAGTAGAGTTAATTAATATGTGCTGGAGTTAAAATCACAGACCACATCCCCTTTCAAATATTTATTGAAATAGGTAGGTAGGTACACTTTAAAACCCATACAAAGTAAACGTTCCTTCATACTGTTCTATCGCATCGCGGTCAGTGTCGCATGAATCGGCATATATACGCTAGTAATGGCTAGCCATTACTAGCGTATATATGCCGATTCAGTATATCACACTTAGTACCTATAGTAGGTACGTCTTTGTACAGATCGTGTGATACAAAACATGATCGAAACTGTCAAAAGGTTGTTGTTTGTATGTTACCACCTAGTTATACAACAATAAATTCATTTATCATTTATGTTTTCAATTGCTTTCGCTTATCTACCACAAATCCTTATGATTGTCGTCATAATTCATGACTCAAACAATACCGACATAAAATGTATTGTAAAACAAGATCAAAATGCCGATGCACGGTGAGTTTTCATAAAATGGTGGGCGTTGAAGATTAGTCCAAGATAAACGTCTAGCGAAGCGTTTAGATAAATCTATAAATACAGATAGATCGGTTAACGTTTACTACGACTTTTTTTTTATTTTTTCATGTGCTTAACTATTTTGCCCACTGAATGATCTTTTGATACCTTAAAATTGAACGATACGGTCGGGCTTTTTACTGTATTAGAGTTTTACGGGCCATTCCATTTCAGTTATTCTTTTTAGAACACATTTGTTGAATTATTTAAGTTTCCACCTAACTAGGAGAAGATCAAAACCTAGCGAGTGATAACGACTCAAGGATCATGCTTTTTATTTTATTTGCGTTTGGGCGGCACCATTTCATTCTTGTTATTCTTTTTGAACCCATTTACTTAAACTTTTATTTTAATATCTCGTCTAAACACGATGGTCTCAACGCAACCTATCGAAAAGTTGACTAAACGCTATTGACCTTCGTCGATTGTTTATTGAAAAGGATACCAGCCAATACTTCCAATTCTGCATAGTTCTATTAGCGACGTGTCGCGCGAACATTTCTCGCAGGCGACCGGCGCGTGCGCGCGACACGGGTGCCCCTGTCGCCGGCAGAAGGGAGTGGCAGTTACTGTAACAAACGGCGTACTAAAGTCGCGTCCTGCAAATGGTTTGGAAACAAGAAACATGGTGAGAGTCAGAGAATAAAATTTCTCGGTGTTCACTTTCACTTCAAAGCGAGTATTTCGATATATTCGTAGAAACAATATGCTAGCGGATTTTTTTTAGGCACAAAATAGTAAGAATTACATGGACTACAGGCATGCCAGTAGCTATTAAGTTATCGCCGCAAGGTGCCCTTTTTTATGACACTGTTCCGTTATACTGGCATATGTATTTCTGTCTCAAAGTGAAGTTTGGACAATGTTTTAAATGAATAACTTACGATATTGAGTTGTTGAGACATTCTATCTGCTGTCGCAAACTCTCCATTTCTTCTTTTATTTGATTCCTTTCCGCCTTCAGCTGCTTTATGTACTCGGCGCCTTTTTGAAGCATCGCCGCTTTACTAATCTGGAAATTAGAAAACTGCAATCGAAACAATTTGTACATCCGAGAGATTAATGCCGAATTATGTTCTTGACTCAAAATCTTGGACAGGTTTTGAGTCCAATGCTTGATAAGAAATCCTGAAGAAGTGGATGTATAAAGTAATCCAACACTCTAATGTCTGACTATTTTATTCCAGTCAAACATAACGTAGCTAAAATCATCATTCACGAATTATTTCAATTCTTTATTTTCAGCCTAGGCTAAACCCCTGCTAAACTCACTAGGTCTCTCCTTAAGCTTGCCGCATCTAGCATCTGAGAGCAATCTTTTGCAGGTTGCTATCCCTCTTGGCCACAGGGCGTCAGTGGCAAGAGGCAGTTTCTTGTCTCAATTCGCACAACTTAACTGAAGTATGGTCTCGCTCTCCTGTTTTGGCCTACGGTCTCAGACGCCGGAACCGCCACGCTTAGAGTTTGTACCATATGAGTAGACAAGAACATAGTAGAGAGAAAACTTCCCACCCGAACAAAATACTCAGTCTATCTCAGTCGGTTAACGTGAAGGCTAATATCGCGACCTTGAGCCGGTCCGGGGGCGGTAGTTTTCGCTCTACTATGTTCTTATCTACTCATATGTTACTACCTTGGCGGCGGCGTTCGCGTTGAAATGCGGTGTAAGCGCAGCGTATCGAAGCTGTTCTTAATATGATATTGTAGCGCCGCTTCTGTTCCGCGTGTAAATTCGTGTGATGTTACAGTTACTCGTACCTTAGCGGCAACGTTCGCATTGAGATGAAGTATGAGTGCCAGTAGCGTGTCCAAGTCTTTCTTGATGTTGTAGCGGCGCTTCTGTTCCGCGTGTAAATGCATGTGATGTTAGAGTTACTCGTACCTTAGTGGCAGCCTTCGCATTGAGATGAGGTATGAGTGCCAGTAGCGTGTCAAAGTCGTTCTTGATGTTGTAGCGCCGCTTCTGGTCTGCGTATAAATGCATGTGATATTAGAGTTACTCGTACCTCAGCGGCAACGTTCGCATTGAGATAAGGTATGAGTGCCAGTAGCGTGTCGAAGTCGTTCTTGATGTTGTAGCGCCGCTTCTGTTCCGCGTGTAAATGCTTTCGATATTAGAGTTACTCGTACCTCAGCGGCAACGTTCGCAATGGGATAAGGTATGAGTGCCAGTAGCGTGTCGAAGTCGTTCTTGATGTTGTAGCGCCGCTTCTGTTCCGCGTGTAAATGCATGTGATGTTAGAGTTATTCGTACCTTAGTGGCAGCGTTCGCAATGAGGTATGAGTGCCTGCAGCGTGTCGAAGCCGTTCTTGATGTTGTAGCGCCGCTTCTGTTCCGCGTGTAAATTCGTGTAATGTTAGAGTAACTCGTACCTTGGCGGCAGCGTTCGCGTTGAGATGAGGTATGAGTGCCTGCAGCGTGTCGAAGCCGTTCTTGATGTAGTAGCGCCGCTTCTGTTCCGCGTGTAAATTCTTGTAATGTTAGAGTAACTCGTACCTTGGCGGCAGCGTTCGCGTTGAGATGAGGTATGAGTGCCTGCAGCGTGTCGAAGCCGTTCTTGATATTGTAGCGTCGCTTCTGTTCCGCGTGTAAATGCGTGCGGCGCGGCTCCCGGGGCGAACCGGCGCGGGGGGAGCCGGGGGACGTCGGCGGGGATAGAGACTGGGGATAAAATATCAATAAGCATAAGGGAACATTTCTAATCTATGGCACTTCCAAAATCCTCGGCCGAAGGTCCTGACTTAGGACACTATACATAAAGCTTTGTGCAAGGGCAACTGTGTATGACCGTCTAGGGTTACTGCATTAAATAATTGTGGGAATGAAACAGTTCGAATTAAGTTTGTTTGAACAGCAAAATCAACAAACGCAGGTTTTTAGGTAAAATTAAAACGCCGTATTTTGACGTCTCTATCGCATTTTCAATAATAAATTATTTATAAGGTTTTGAAAATACATTATTGGGAATTTTTGTATATTGCTACCTGATGTGGCGACATGACATCGCTGCCAATGGGCGAAGGCTGTCCCTTGCGGAGCGGAGACTTGGTGGGGTCGCTGCCTCCCGCGCCCTCCTCGTTATTACTCAGCTTGTAAAGGCTATTTGCTAAAATAAAAAGAATAAATGTAAGATATTTTAATGATAATCTGATGATGAGAAAAGGAGAATGAATGACAACGGACAGTATTGCTCTAAACTGAGTGTTAAAAAGACAATATTATACAAATAATTCCTATTTATAATTTTATGATATTTTTTTACAATAAGAGATAGAAGAACAATATTTTCTAATGCCGGAGGGGGTGGGGGGAATTATATATTTAAAAGATTTTAATTTAATTCCGTTGCTCATAAATGGTGTAGCTCGCGTTGTCTGCAAATACTCACAGTGTTGCGCCGACAGTAGCTGTGCTAGCATGACGCTGGCCTGAGGTAGGGTGGGTTCACTGGCGACGCTAGTGAGCGGCGGCGGCCGGCGCCCGCCACCGCCCTCCGACCCGCCACCCGACGTGGAGCGGGACCGCATGCGGACCGCGCCCGGCAGCGGTGACCGACCCTGCAAGCACTTTACTATAAACCTGCATTCTTTATTTTAACGTTCTGATTCTGTCACAATTAGCATCAAACCTAGATGATGTTCTCACGCGTGTCAAAACTACAACCATTTATAGAATCAGGCCCCCTTACTCAGTCCGTTTTATCTGGGGTGTTACAAAACGATGACCTGGATCACCGTTCTGTGCGCTTATATCGCAAGGTAACATCATACCCTTAAGTTGCTACCACAGCACGCCATACAAATGCTATACAATCGTTTGGTAAAAGAGTACAGAAATACAATGGCAGTGTTTAGTATGTCTGCCTGGCCCTGGCAAAAACAAATTTATCCTCACCGACTTCTCTATGTCTCAGAGAACAAGGTACTCGAGCAGAAATGTACTTTATTGCGTGGCGGCTAGAATCTAAAAGCTAAAGCAGAGATTTTAAGCACTGCCTTTTAAGCATATGGTCTAGTAGTGCAGACATTATGTTTACAAATTTCCAGTTCGATTTCCAGTTCCAGACGATAGTTCTGAACGGAAGCAGTCAACCTAAAAGGACGAAGGCACGACGGTAGTGGTTTAACGAATTCGTTTCTAATAACGTTTTTGATCTAGCTGTGTTCATCACTATTGGTTAGCTACTCTAGTTACACCACTGCACTGATGCAGTAGATTCCCTTTCTTCCTTACCTCATGATAGTCGACTTTCAGCTCGCAAGCGATTCTAATCGCTCTCTCATCATCTGTTGATCAATAAATGTGCTTCTGTAGTCATGCCCGCCATAAATGATTGATAACAGAGTCCACACAAATATTCTAAACGATAAGTGACTCATTTTTTACTAAGAACTGCGATAAAATTCAAATTTATACAACAGAATAAAAGGTGTATTTGGATATTTTATAGATATAGTTTTTTTATATTGAATATAGATTTTATAATAGCAAAAGCAATAAAAAGGAAAGCAACAATCTCAAACAATCTAAACTAAAGTTAAGCGACATAGGCATGACTACACAAGGGACTAAAAACTAGGGAGGTGGCAAGCTAGCACACAACTTCAAGCATATTATCGTCCTCACATCGTAGAAATAATTATCTCTTTTATCTAATACTGGGACTGTGTACTGTTATATCGATCCTTATCTATTCCAAGTACCACCTGTAGATTTGAGTAAATATTGTACCCTGGATACAAGTTGCAACATTATCTGTTGGCCACCTAATTCTAACATGTAACAGTTTATCATAAACTGATATGATAAAGGTATAATCCGTTTTGTATTTATATCATTGTTGAAAACATTTCTATCTACACAAATATTATAGAGGTAAAATTAGTTTATGGGTTAGTTGGGAACTTCGGTTAACTACTGGTCCGATATAGAAAAAAATTAAGCGAATAGAAAGCTACATTATCCGTGACATATACTTCATCCAGGTGACGCGAGAGTGAAGTCGTGAGAAGCTAGTTGGTAATTAAATTTTACAGCGTGTCATTAAAGTAGGTAGAGAAATAACAACATAATAATTACTATATATAAAGCTATTTTACTATAAAAACTTTCGTAGTTTTTTTATGGTTACATTCATTATGAATGTAAGCATGAATGCATATATAAAGCTATTATTAGTATATAATTTGAATTGTTTGGCTAATTCGTAAGAAAAGTTATTTGGAAATCTTCAACATGCCCTAAAACTATGTAATTCACAGATCCTGAATCCTAAACAATCTTGGAATGGAATTATAGGACATTCGTGGCGCTACTGATTTTACCTAATAGAAGTTACCTACCATCAAATACTCTTTTTAGGGTTAAGCTCGCCTTGGCCATGAATTTTCTTTTTAAATGTTTTAAATGTATACTAGCTGCTGCCCGCGCCTTTGCCCGCGTTTTATCGGGATAAAAAATAGCCTATATGTTATTCCAGGTCCCAAACAATACCCATACCAAATTTCAGCCTTATCGGTTAAGTCGTTTTTGCGTGAAAGAGTAACAAATATCCATACATCCATCCATACAAACTTTGACATTTATAATATTAGTAGGAGTAAGATAGTAAAATTTTAAAGAATTAAGAAAGATTTATTTGTCCAGAACAGAATCCTAAATGAGACATCGAGTTAAGTATCTATACCTATAGGCTGACCGCTTAACTGGCGTATCTCCTGCGCGGTAAGAAGGGAGCGGGGGGAGATGTTACCGGGTGGGTGAGAGGGGTGTGCGGAGCAGAGAGCTCACGTCAAGCGCGGCAGTGCGCTGGCGGTGCTCGCAGCGGGCGGTTGGTATTTTTGTTACGGACGCTTGGACATAAAAGCACAAGGTAAACGACTTGCCAAGATATATCCCAAGATGAATCGCTCTTACTGTTTTACAAAAAAAAAAATAACCAAGCTAAACAAATAGCAGACAATGTATGTATATTCCTTTTTTAAAGCCAGAAAACGAGATCATAGCTCTACGGAGCATCTTGAAGACGTAAACATAAGTAAAATTGTTGCTAAAGCTACCGGACTCCCGGCGACTACCATAAGTAAAATAATAAAAGAAGGAAATGAACTGAAAGATGAACAAAGTCATGTAAATTTTAAATCACCAAAAAAAAAAACAAATCCGAAAGAAAAAAATTGATGTAGACAGTTTTACTGAAGGCGTAATTAGAAGAAAAATAACTCAATTTTATACGGTTTTTAAGCAGGTTCCTACATTAAAAACTTTGAATGCGAAACTCAGAGAAGAAGGAATTTTAAATTGTGGCCGAGAATATTTGAGAACTATGATTCAGAAATGTCAGTCTAAAATAAAATTACTGATTGAACAACAAAACATTGTATCGTGGCGGTGGCGCTATCTTAATGCGATAAAGAAGCGCAGGAGAGACCAAAGAAACATGACAAGACAAAATGCCTACGATAACATCCACAAAAGCCATCATGCAGGCCTGGCTGCAAAGACACAATGTGCAATTTGATATGTCTTTAAGAAAATGTGATTTGTTGAACTTAATCAAGAAACACGGATCAGAAAATGTGTACAAAATAGATGAAATTTTGAAGGCGGCAGGTCATGAAGTCTTAAGACTGCCTCCATATCACCCAGACTTGAACCCCATCGAATTGGTCTGGGGCGATATCAAAGGGCAGCTCGCAAAAATTTAAATTGATGCAAATTTAGACAAAAAGAAAAATACACTGGAACAGTTGTTCGCCGAATTTTCTGTAGAAAAATGGGTTAACTGCGATAAGCATGTTCAAACTATTGAAAATTAATACTGTCAGCACGATCGCATCGTTGATGAAGAGATGGACCGATTTATAATTAATTTGTAAGATTCTGACTCAAGCTGCAAAGACAGTGAAGACGATTCAAGCGATATGGATATTAGTGACGATTAGTCCTACATAACTTTAATAACTTTTATCTGTGGTTAAATCTATACTAATATTATGAAGAGGAAAGATTTCATCGTTTGTTTATCTGTTTGCATTGAATAGGCTCCGAAACTAATGAACCGATTTGAAAAAATATTTCACCATTAGAATATTTCATAAAAGGAGTTAATTGTTGTTTTATTATTTCGTACCTAAGAAGCTGTTATTAAAGTAATTGTAAAATTTGCTAACTTTGCCAACAATGCCTATCTCGAGGTATGTCTTGGGATTATTGACTCCGTGTGTAGCGCTACCCGCCCCCGCTCCCTTCTTACCGCGCAGGAGATACGCCAGTTAAACGGTCGGCCTATAGTAGGTATGTCAATTATCTAGCTATGATCACCTCATTGTTGCTAGTCTAAAACGGAAACGGCGGTATTTAGACTCGTCAAGGAATCTATTCATGTAAGATTAGATGGTAATTCAAACTTATCTGCCGCCTGATAATATTTAAAGTGTTGAGTTATTATCTCTCAAGGCACAAAATAGCCCGCAACATTACGCATATCATAGCTGTATGGACCTAGAACAAATATACCTGAAGGCTAGGTTATAGCAAGGGGATGAAACAAGGCCCAGTAAAGCAAAAGCAAACTCACCCTTGCAATGTGCTTAGTCGTTTCCAGCAGAGGCGGCGGCGGCGGCGCGGGCGCCGGCGTCGTCACCGACCAATCAGCGTTGAGCTGAGAGCCGAGAGGGAGACTATGCGAACGGTATTGGTCCTTATTCCGCGTCGGTCCAGGGCTGTTGGCACTCGCTACTACCGACACCTGCTAGGAAGTAAGAATACCATACTGTTACGTACTCATTTATATTGTTAGGTTTGGTTTCAATTAGAAAGAAAATTTTACTAGTTTTCTAAAAGTTGATAGGATAAGTCAGATTATGTTGTACCTACCTACATGTTCCTATTATTTCATCTTGATTAGTAGTTTCGGATATCTTGAATACCAAAAAATCTTCACAATTTCATCAACTTATGCCTATAAAAAAAATAGTTGCATTGGCTAATGTAGCTGAATAACTTAGGTACCCATGAAGCGTCTAGGTCGTTTCACTAGTTTTCAAAAGGTTCATAAAATGTAAATATATATCATGTAATTGCCTCGGGACAAATGCTTGTACCTACGATCTGCAGATATTTGTTCCAGGTGTTTTCTATGTATAATAATAGAATCTATCTATATTGTGTATATCAGTAATCTAGTACTCATAACACAAGCTCCTCTTGGCTTGGGGCTAGATGATGCTGTGTGCATTGTTCAGCATACATTACATTATTACAATTATTATTTATATTATTGTTTGCAACAGTCTGCAGTTAGCTCAATTGTTTCAATTGTTACTAGTTTAATTTCTTTATATTATTTGATTGTTATTTTCTTTGTCAATAAAGACTTTGTGTCTCATTATCAGAACTGCATCTTTCAGCGTTACTCCTGCATTCTTGGATAAAATAATCCCAAAACAGAACATATCAATTCTCCAACATTAAATAGAAGGCCGAAAAAAATTCAACGATTTGCGTAAATTTTTCGATTTGAGTTTTATTTGTGTCAAATCATGATAAGGCACGCATAAATATTTATCATCCTATTACGGCGTGTAAATATTATACCTATCAAGTACTTGCCGTTTAGTGTCAATAATCACATCGCTAATGTAACGAATACATTTGTAGTAGACCTTCAAAATACACAATAGGTCCAGGAAATACATAATTACTACTTCAGCTTTTAGATTTTTTTAATTAAATTAAGCAGTGCGAAAACTGAGCCTCCAGAATTGGAATATCACAGTATGTTGGATGGAGCTTCTTATCTCTCATCCATACTAATATTAGATATAAAAGCGATAGTAAGTCCGTACTTATATGTCTGTTTGTAACCTTTTCATACATAAAAGGGAGGTAAACGGTATCCCGGGGACGGATATAGGATACTTGAAAAGCACGTGCGAAGCCGCGGGCAAAAGCTAGTATGTAATAAATTTATATCAAACATTATCTGTCACAGTAACAGTCTGTCTATACGGAATGCCAAGTAGTTATGCTTTAGGGTAGGTTCTTACTAACATGGACCGCAGTGTACGCAGCCAATCAGAAGGCAGCAAGATGACGTGATGCGCGTTTCAACTATTGTGATAAGTCGATTCCGGACCGGATTCCGGGTCGGTGGAAACGATAGGTGTAATTTTATTCTGCAACTTCTAAATTCTACTTAGTTCTACTTACTTGAGGCGTAACCGGCGGTGAGGGCATTTTGAAAGACCTGGCATTGCCCATGACAGATCCCCCTGGCTTCGTCTTGTACTCGGCATTTGGCAGGTACTGGATCTGAGGTGATGTTTGCCGAACTGGCGCTGGCGCTGGTCGAACCTCATAGTTTTGTGGCGTTTGATTTACCTACAAGCGGAACATACACAGAATGTGTATAGATATAGGCAAGTCAAGTGAGATGGCATCATGTATTAAGAACGTAAGTCCTAGCCAAGTTGCAGGATATGTTTTTACAGATTACTGAAGGCGACTGCGTATACGAAAACAAAGTGAGCGAGCAACACTTTAAGCGCAAAATAATTGGCGTTCTTTTGTGAGATTTTTCGTGTTTTACTTATTATTTGATATTTCCGTCCTGTAAAGGTCTAAAGGAAATAAAGCACGAGTTACAGTTTCATTGGTAAAACGGTTGGCAACTATCTCACTTGGATATGAAAGAGCTTGCTTTTCAAGACGAAACTTATTAACATTTGACTTTAAGACTCCGAGATTACTTTAATGGGGAAGGAAATGTCTATAGCCTATGGTTAAGCCCCAGGTAAGTCAAAGTTTTACCTGTCCATAGTACTGTCCAGCAGGCATGTGCACTCGAGGGCGCGGCTTGTCTCTGAACCCAGACCTGCCTTGAATCACGATAGTGGACGTGTACTTAATGCCTTGGACCGGCTGCTGCAGTAGTACTTAAGGATAAAAAGATCAATCTCTTACCTGTCCATAGTATTGTCCAGTAGGCATCTGCTGGTTATAATGCACTCGAGGGCGCGGCTTGTCTCTGAACCCAGGCCGGCCTTGTATCACGATAGTGGACGTGTACTTTGTGCTCTGTACCGGCTGCTGCAGTAGAGAAACTGTTTCGGGCGCCGTTTGCGACGGAGGCACCGCTGTGAACGACACATCTGCATACGTTAAAATTGGGCTACGTCAAATAGGTCAATATAATCTACAGGTATTCTATTCTATGAGGTTCATTATACACGATAGGTATTTCCGAGGCCCAATCTGCATTTAATCATCATCATCATCATCATCATATCATCCCATGCACGTCTACATAGGCTTCCACCATACGACGGCACAAATAACGGTTCTGAGCCGCCTCCATCCATCGACTGCGACCGCTACGATGTCGTCGGTCCATAGAGAGAATGTTCTCCCATGTAGGGGGGGTTTTGCCATAATCACCACGCTTGGCAGGCGGATTGGTGATCGCAGTGTTGGTGTTGAAAAATAATCAGAAAGAAGCTGCTCTGGTAGGTTCCCTTAGTCGGCTCTTACGACATCCACGGGTTGAGTTGGAGGGGTCGATATTCGTACGCCGTGGCCACACGGCCATCTGCATTTAATATATCCCATAAACTCTGTAGAATTACAGCAGCAGTTTAGAAGTTTTACGTATGATTGCTTGATTTTTTTCAAAGGAAACTCGCTACGGTCAATTTAATGAAGCTTAATCATCTTTAGTTTGTGTAGCAAACATGATTTTTTTTTTATTAATTTAGGCCTAAAACCTTTTGAGACAGGGCGTGTCTCAGACACTTTGAGGAGATGGGCGTGACTCAAGTCGGATATAAATAGTTAATTTAACAATAAAGAATTTAGTTTGATAATAAGACTTATCAGCAATCTATAATCCATGCTATTACTTCGGCCAAAAATGTATTTCTTACTTTGCATTTTATTGATGTATTTACCTATTTCGACCGGTTTCATATTTTAAGAAAAGATAAATTGGGCTTCTGGAATATACTGGAGCTCCTCTAATGTCCCCAATGCCAGTTCTATTATATGTTATGTTATGTCTCTATTGAAAAATAAGTAATTTGTGATTTGTAAAAGGGTTTGTTTCTCCTTTCTTAGAGCCCAAAACCCTACGAATATTTGCTTCTTTTTTTAAATGCCAAAGTTTCTATGTCTGGATGTATGGAGTGATGTTTGTTACCTCTTCACGCCAAAACTACTGAACAGATCGGGCCGGAATATTGCATACAGGTAGTTCTAAGCCGGGAATAAAACATAGGGTACTTTTTATCTCACAAAACAGCTCCCATAGGTTAAAAATAACCTTAAAATGTTTCCATAGAAACAACCATGAGAAGCCGCGTGCAGAAACTAGTATAAAATAAACTAATTCGAAGCATGCTAAAGCTAGATCACTCGATAAAATGGGTACCTATAGTATTAATGCTTCTGCGTTAAGATGGTTTACCTGCATTATATTTATTGAAGCACGTGTCTGACTGCGCGGGAACTATTTTGGAAGCATTTGCATATTGCAATCTAGGTTTGCCATAAACATTCTGCATATCGGTGGGTGCATTATGCTCGTAACTTATTGGTTGGAAGGGCATCATCTCTTGGCTAGTGATCATGTTGTTTTGAAGTTCCGCCTGCGTGAACATTCGTCCGTTATCGTACATTCTCATTTGCTCATTCTTGACCGCCTGATCGGTCATTGGCACCATTTGTTGAGTATCGGTGGTTGTGCCTAGAAATGATAATTAGTAATATTAATCAGACTTGAGGGACTTGATCGCAAGTGTAGCCGAAAGGGGTTGATTTATAAGCAAGCAAATTTACCCCTACTAGGTGCCACGTGTAGTCCGGTTTGTAAAGAATGCAATCAAAATAAAGTATTTATTTATAAGTTATACACTATTGCTAGAGTTCCTTATTATTATTATGCCTCAAGACAAAGCCGCGGCCATAAGCAATAGTGTGAATATAAAATTCGATAATCATATTACCGTGTAAATTCACAGACATCTGTGAAGTAGGCATATTGTTTTGCGCACTCGAGGTCTGACTATGGCTGTACCCCTGGGGGTAAGTTTCCACAGACATACCCCCTCGGTACATATTCTCTGGGGGTAGGGTTGACTCTTCAGGCACTGGAGGCAGCCGCGGTGTCGTTAGGAGATCTGCGAAGCGATATGAGAAGTCTACGCGGCAATTAGTATGAAGAATCTTGAGATGGCTGAAACTTTGGTTGATTGTAACGGGTGGCGCAAAAGTAATGTTATAGTGTGAATGTGCTGTAGTTTTAGCAAATTACGTCAAATCTCACTGTGCTTTGGGTGTTATGTTGTAGACAGATAGAGAATTGGTTGTCAACAAGCCATGGAACGATAAACACCAGAAGAACCACCAATTTCCGAAGAGACGCCAATTTCCAGGCCGATTGATTTCCCGTTTTGGACATTTTGAACTAGACATCCAGATCGCCAGATCTACAAGACTTTCAATTGGGGTTTTTTAATCTCGTGTTTACCACACCAAATACAAGCCTTGCAAGTCTAGAAAGCTAACATTGAAGAAGAAATCGCAAATTTGGAGTTAAATGTCTTGCAAAGTTCGTGGTTTGTTGTGGAAAACGCGAGATTTCAAAATGCCCCAAAGGCCCTTTCATTTGTTTACAGCTCCATGCCTGCTCCATGCATTCTTGACAACGAATTCTTTATTCGTCTACAACATAGATCTCAAAGCACAGTGAAATTAGACGACATTGCCAAAAATTCAAGCACACACTATGACATTACTTTTGCGCCACACGATAAAAACTTATCTGTTTGTACATTTTAGTCTAAAGAAAGTATATATTGTTGTTTTGTTACTATTATTAAATCGAAACTAAAAATAAATATGCTAAATATGTATGCGTATGTATGCCATCACTAAAAGACAGAGTGCTCAAAATATTATACATGAAACATATAACATAGATTATCCAAAACGGGTCAAAATATAAAAATTATAGGTACAAGAACTCGTAACATTTCATTGAAAAATCTGCCATCATAATAAAATGTTGGATCAGAAACGCATTGTGAGTAAACCTTTACGAACAATTCAAACGGCCGGCAGATAAGTATCTACCTAAAGAGATAAGCTAGATTGTGCAGTCGGCCAATAAAGAAATGCCTACTAAATCCTTTTATTACCTAACCACTTATGGATATAAGATAATTAGATTGTTTTAAGCGGAAACTTCCACCCCGGACCGGCTCAGTCTATCTCAGTCGGGCTCGCGGGCGTCGCCGACAGCCCTACTAGTATTTTGATGATAGACTGAGTATTTTGTTTAACGTGAAGGCTAATATCGCGACCCTGAGCCGGTCCGGGGCGGAAGTTTCCGCTCTAGTATGTTCCTGTCTACTCATATGCTAACCTCAGATTAAATTTTAAGATTAGATAAATTTATTTTATGGCACCACCACGGAATCATCCTTTACACAACTGCAAAAGAATCATCCATTGGATGATTCTTATATTTCTATTCTAAATGAAAGTGAATTCAACGGGCATACAAAAAATAAAACATACATACATTCGAAAATAGAACCTCCTCCTTTTTGCGATGTCGGTTAAAATTTCAAGAAGTAAAACAAAAACCTATGAAATGATTATGTAGTAGTGTACCTTGCAGGGGTTCCAATGTGTCCATGAAATCATCCAAGTTTGGTTGCAAGGGACCTAAACTCGGTTGTATAAAGTCTGCTAAACTAGCTCCCCTGGCTGAAAACAACAACAAACTTGCTATGAGATATCATAGTATTATATGTATGACAGACTTCTGAAAAAAAGAGATCTTACTAATCACACATTTTTTTTATTTATAATGAAGGCAAAAGTTTGGATGGATGTCAGTTATATCTTCACGCCAAAACTACGGTCGGGCTGAAATTTGCAAACAGGCCCTTCTAGGCCTGGAATAAAACATAGGCTACTTTTTACCCCGTACTCCCATGGGATGTAGATATCCTTAGAAAATTTTCATAGAAACAAAGAGTGCGCATACGACGCCGCGTTTTGAAACTAGTAAGTTTATGGTATTATTGACGAAGAGTCCATACTTAACATGCTAAGAAAAAGAAGGAACCTGTTTTAACAATTTCAAATAGAGCTATGCCCTATTATCAAAGCCTCCCCCTGGTCCTTCTAAGCATAATCATGCTGTAGGCATACGAGCAGACAAGAACATAGGTAGAACGGAAACTTCCCGGACCGGCTCAAGGTCGCGGATAGACATTAAATAGAATATCAGTCTACCTCAGTCGGGCTGTCGGCGACACCCGCGAGCCCGACTGAGATAGAATGAGTATTTTGTCGCGACCTTGAGCCGGTCCGGAACGGAAATTTCCGCTCTACCTATGTTCTTGTCTACTCATAATAATATGCTGTAGATATCAAAAGAATCCAGTTCGTAAAGTCATCGTATCCTCAGCTAAAATTTTAAAGAAAGTTTACCGATTTCCCTGCAGTCCGGGAAGGCGAATGGTTGATTGCTAGATATAGTAGAGAAGAGAGTGTCAGTCATGAAGTTTAGGTAATCTTCATCTGTCAGCATGTTGCCCGCCAAATCGCTGCATTGAGAGAACGACTCCACTGTATCCATGTCCGAGACCTAGGGATAAATGAATGAATGAACACCTTATTGTACTTGAAGGAAAAACTTGTACTTGAAATAAAAAGTCTTATTTAAATTAAAAATAAACAGTACAAAAGCTGTAATTAAAAAGTTAAAAAAATATACCGATAATTATTTGTTTGAAAGTAAATTAGTTTCTATGCATAACAATAGTTTCTAGGTGTCGAAGACATCGAAGCCTGTTTACTTCCTTTCAGCTAACATTCGCCACTTACAAAATGTTACAACTCGATCAGTTCTCTAATTAGCACTTTATAGTAAAGAAAGAAACAAAATTTGTGTATTGGTTCCATATGAAATAGAATTTGCAACTATTATGTAATTCTAAAATAGCAACAAATGACTAAGCAGCGTACCAATAGGTCCCGTCTCAGCATAATGTTGCTCCACAAGAAGTAGATCAACGCTGGTTTTCTGACAGCCTACGAGATATTATACAAGATATTAGATAGGTAGGTACTTACAGATTCTAGAACTGACATATCTGTTTCTCCTTTCCCAAGGAGTCGCATTATATGAAACTTGCGCCATTTTTTATATTCTGCAATGACAGCCTCTGCCCGTCTTTTCCAATATTTTCCTTCCAAAATTTGTGTCTAAAAAATAATACAAAAGGAGTTAAGCGCAAGCTTCAATTAGCTAGTAAAACATGTGATGGTATACATATTTAATTTTCATTCATCTATACAAAACTGTTAGTTCCGGTTATTCGCAGAAACGGCTGGACAGATTTAGACGGCACTTTTAATAGCAGAAGTTATAAAGGTGCACCTAAGGGTACATAAATTTGGAAAAAAGAATTACGCTGATTTTATATGCACTTTTATCGAAAAATAGTTTACCTAACTTCATGAATTTCTATATTATACGCGAGCGAATCTGCGGGCAAAGCCAATCTAAAATAGATGGAAGTAAAATAATAACCCCTTACCTCTGGTTTAACGTGTGTATCGACGTCTAATGGTGATGCGAATTGGCAAACCAACGTATTCTGTTTCTTAATGACTGAAATACAATAATGTGAAAACAAATAGTTAAAAATACTAAAAAATGTGTTTCCCTAAATATAGAACGAAGTTTCCTTAATAACCAAAAAACCTAAGTTAACTATAGGTACTTATTAATATTACCTGCGATTGTAAATTATTAAGATTGATATTTAAATAGATATTAATAAATAATTCTGAACCGTGAACCTGTTTTTTTGTTAAATCACACCCAACCTATTTTAAGAAACGTAGCGATATGATTACTCGGCAAAAAAGAAAGAAATTTAAAAAATTGGTTTACAAACCCCTGTGCCTTAACGTTATAAAAGAAATGCTTATAACATGTGTATCATCATTTACAATAAAGAATACCAGAAGATTTAAAAGAACTTCATGGTAATATCTTTAGGAAAAAGTTAAGTAGATGGTTAAAGGAAAATTGTTTCTATAATGTAAAAGAATATCTGGAAAGTTGAATTGTAACATAAATTTAATAGTACCTATAATAATATGACTCACACAACATTTGCACGCCTGCGTGCAGGCTGAATACAATTACCTAAATAGTTATAAGACCTGACATTGTATAATATTTAAGTATTCTTGCAAATAAATGATTTGATTTGATTTGAACCATCCTCACAGCATCATCTAGCCCCAAGCTAAGCAGAGCTTGTGTTACTGACTGATATCTTTTCTTATACATAGAAAATACCCAGAACACCGGAGGCAAATATTTACATTATGACAAATAATTATTAAATGTATTGTAGGTACCTATGTTTATAAAACAAAGTTGGCTATGTTACACCATTTATAAATCAAGAACGGGTGGAACGATTTTAATAATCTTTGATTTGTTGGATTTGTCTCCGAATAACAGAATAACTACCAAAAAATTAGGGTTCCGTGCAAAAAAAATCAATTTCTAAGCGGGTGAAGCTGCGCACAACTAGTTTGCAATAAAACGCAACACGATATTTGCCCGTGATCATTTTCGATCCTAGATCTAACGATTTTAGACCGAAATTTGCGATACCCATAAGTTCATATATATACATATTTTATGCAAATTGGATGAATATAAAAACCATAACTGAGTGAGTTACTCAGTCATGGTTTTAATTTCCATCCAATTTTCTTAAAAACTGTTATTTTATAGTAACTACCCAATTATGTTTTAATAAAATATTCTACACAAATTTGGGATGTCTCGAAGCCTTGTAACCCGGGCTAAGATGGGCATTTCTCAACAGGCCCGTTATCTTCGTCGTAGGTATCGCGAGTTCTCATTTTTGCATGTAGCCTCAGAGTGATGCCCGGCCTATCACAATAAAAATGAATTAGATACGATTTATTGGCCAAAGTGATGTTGCTATGATAAGTAGGTTAGGTAGCGACTGCTCATTATGTATGCTAAGGACAATTTTAGCCTGATTATATAAAGATTTGTTGTATATTTATTTCATATCGATAGATTTTTTAGATACCTACAAGAATATTATACATAACCATAAGTAGCGATTTTTAATCTGAATATTAAATATTCAAAAATATGAGCCCGATTATAAAGGTGGGTACTGACCGGCTTTACGGGGTGTAATGTAAATAATGTGTTACACAACGAGCGCTCGTGCAGTAAGTACGGGGAAAGGCGCTCGTAATAAGAAACGAGACGGATTTTAGCTCACGGCACAATGTATCATGCTCGTTGCGAATGGATCTTACTATCAGCCCCGCTAGCACGGGCTTTTCATTTCTACTCTACCTAGACTAGAGAGGAAAGTTTCTTGTCTTCATAATCTTTCTCTTGCCCGAATATGCCGTTTCGGGAAACAAACCCTAGAAAACAGTTTCTTCGTAGAGAAGCGTTTTCTATAGCAACGGGAACCAAACCACAGAAAAAATATAAATGCTGTAAAAAGTTCGTTCTTTGCGTTTCATTACCAAGAAAATCAACATAAAACCAGCCGTATCGCTAAAAAGAAAACTGAGCCCGTAAAACGAAACGAATTTGATTACACCAAAATGTCACTTTATTGTATTTGTCAATGTCAATTACAATGTTTTGAAGGGTAATTTCTTTCGTTCAAAGATGTATTTTTCTTTTATTGCACGAAAGAAATACCGAAATCTTTTCTCAAAATGTTTCGGTGAAATACTGTCCCTGGAAAAGGCGGCAAATGAAAATTATTGAACTCATAGCATATACAAATATAGAATAACTGAGATAAATTTGGTTTTGAAGCGAACAAACAAATTATTCTCCGATTTTTTATGTTGCATTTGCTCGTAATGGCTGCGGGGCCATTAACTAGACACAAAATCCCCAAAAATCAAAGAGTATTATAATAATATAACTAAACATCCAAATATTGCGAGATGCGAGGGAAGAAAGACCTTGTCTAGGTCTCGAGAGGTGTAGACAATTTTAGAAGAAATGTTTCTATTCTCAAATGTCAAGAAACCAGTAAATTGATCCCCATGTTTGCATCGGTAGACTCATCTCTAGTGTAGAATAGAAAACATCTCTACCGCTTATTCTTCCGAACGCCGTGTTCGCGAACGAAGAAAACTTTCTACTCTCTACACCTAAATGTCATTTTTATGTCATTTTTTATCTATTCTACCTAGACAAGAAAGCCTGTGCTAGCCCTACAGCACAAGATCTGCCTTGACACCACAAGGATGATTTTTCTGTGAAGTGACCGGTTGCCACCCCCGGCTTGCTCAATTTCTTTTGTTTTTAAAGACCAATAGGACCGTCGTATTTCGTGGGTCTGGTCCGTCTGGTCAGGTACTTTAGTCAGTGCTATTGTAAATAGCTAATTATCGTATTATTTAGCTACAAACTATTTGAGATTCGGATTATGACAGTACATTACGCCCCGTGATACCGGTCAGTAAACTGCTAAAGCCGTTTACTTGTAATAAAAAAATTGGAACACAACCGGTAGGAAAAATACAATGTTTAATACTTGCAAATACATAAACTGACCTGACTGCTTTGATCGAGTTAAATTAGTTAATACCAGTTCGTCGCTATAAATATTTATAAGAAATTAGAACTCATGCTAATAAATATCGCACTACGCCTATTCTTAGTTTTATTACGTCAACAACGAATCTTCAACATACTCGTGGGCTATTACTATGTATTACGAAAGCCCCGCAGATACTGTAGACACGATCAAATTAAAGATCGTCGACTACATCCAAAATTACGCGAGTTAAAATCACACTTAACCTTGCTTTTTAGCCAGTTCGATTGAGAGGTCACGCTATCTGTATTGACACCTACGGTTTATTAATAATCTAACCAAATTGTATACACATCGCAAGATTTGATAATGAAACATGATTTAGTAGTAATTTTAAAAAAAACAATAGATAGGGTACTCACACTGCATATGCCAGCATCTCCATATGACGTTGTTCAATCTGATCTTGTCCTTCCACCGTAGTTTGATACCTTTGAAACGATTCCATTTGGGAGATGTTAGTTTTTGTCTGAAGTATAACAAAATATCACATATTACAAATAAATACCAACTCACCAGTACTCCTTTTATTCTACTCGTCACAAAATAGTGTTTGTTAAAAGCATCTTAATAACTAAGTTAACTATAAAGGTTCGCGAAGTCGTAAGAATCATTTTTACATGAAAACTACTAGGGAAAGTCATAATTAAAAATTATAGGTAAAATTTTGTTATGGTGTATTAGTCGACAGTCTCTAAGGTAGATCTGTACTAAACTGTTGGATTGCCAGACAATCAACACTTACCTGGGTTGGTAGTTATCAACCACACTATCAATAAGCTTAGCGCAAATAACAGTCTGATAAGAAATGTAAGCTCTATCTTATCAAGCGTTTCTACCAGTCTACCTGTTTAAATAATGTCGAATGAAATTTCAAAAACAAGTCCGATGTAAGAGCCATCCTACAATAGACGATCATACAGACCCTGATCTTACGAGATTTGCTTTTATTGGCCTGCTGGCTAATTGGTTTTTGCTAATTCGGGGATTATTAAGACAAAGTTCTTAGCAGCTTAAAGCCTAGTCTGAGAATTGTAAGCAGCTATCTAATATCCTATCTAATTATTTTATCTAGTTTAAGAGGAACAGGAAGTCAACATTATACATACATATAGAAAAATGATAATAATATGTGAATGATATAGAAATAGATGACCATGTCCATTTTGCATCGAAGCGATTTAAATTTCACTTATTATATTTATGGATTTTTAGTTACCCGAAATAAAGAGATTTTATTTTATTTTTACTACTTAACTCTCTTTGGATGTGAGAAAGAGAAAGACATCCACCCTCTTCAGTGAGAATCTATTAGATAGGTAGGCAGAGGCCACGTGCTTCATCGTAAAACAAAGGCAATCACAAAAAAACGTCTATCAATGAATAATGTTATTTTTAACTAAATCTTCACATATCTACAAGCTATGGTAGATAAATTCGTACATTGTAATTTAGTGGGTTTAAAATCGTCTAGATTTAATTCATCCTTGATCGTATTATCAATAGGGCAAGCAATAAAAGTATTGCTATCTCTGCACTGCAAAATAAGAAGACTTGATTCCAAACGAACATGGGCAGCAAGTTTCGAACATTAATTTGTGAAAAAATTACTTTAAATGTTTTATAAATATTTTTTAAATAATTTCGTCGGGTCATGATCATTTTTTTATAATAATTTATCTTTTCCCAAACTTAACAACTCCGGCATGAACATTTAAGTTACATTACTACGCAATTAATAGGTAGCCACATGAGTTCCTGTACATAACAATGTTTATTGTCAATGAATGACTGGCCTAATGACGTATTCCCGGGTGGGCCGTGACGTAGTTATAGTAAACACGAGCGACATTTACTACCATCAATGCAAGATTATTTACTAGCAACCAATATGAGAGTCCAGCACTTGTAGCTTTGTAAAATGTGAATTACATCACATGAGGAAAGCTATTAAGGCAAAAACTGACGTTGTTTAGAAAAAAAAGGTTTTTGTGATTTATGCTTTTACAAGTTAATAAGTTAGCGGTTATGTATGTAGTTTTGCACACATTGTAAACCATTTGCAATATACCTACGCTAAAACAAAGTACGAAACAATTGTCACTATGGAGTCCATTAAATACTTATATATTTGTTATTATAGTGCTTATGCCCGCACTTGGGTAATCTTAAAGAATTTAATAATATCCCAAAAATATTATTATATTCAGTATTCAGGGGAAGGTCGCGGGTTCAAGTCCCGCCGGAGTCGTAAATTTTTGGGATATTATTAAATTCTATTCAGAGATATATTAGGTACTAAAATTACTCAAAATCTACAATTGATTCAAAATTTATTTTAGCAGATTCCATAGCAATTGGCTTACAATTTGAAAAAAAGTTCTTTTTCTATCTAAATTATGTATTTGTGGGACCTAGAAAATAGTACTTTTTATTTTTAGATGACCTATCTGCCACCATGTTTGTTATGTGAGTGTGACTGTTGCGTTGAAAACTTTTTGTATGTGTACCTAATTGGTTTATAAGTTGATGGAAAATTACGTCTTTTGTTAGAAATTGGCCCTGTAAAGCTCAACACAACAGGGACAAAAATACTATGAAATTTGGAAAACTACAATAGTAAACAAAAAACTAAAGCAAGGGAAGAGCCTGCTTTTTAACATATTTCAAAATGAGGAGGAGGTTATCAATTCAGATCTATATTATTATATATCAATGCTCTTAGACATTATAAAGGTTTTCCTAACAGTATTATTACCAACTTGTTCTCAAATTGCAATCAGCGAGGTTCTCAAAGAGATACCATTTTTTTATTTGTATATAATTGTCTTTTCACTACTCAGAAGCTATCTTATAGGTACATAGGTTTATATTATTTGAGCTCAGAATTCCATTCGACAAAACATACTACAAGGTGTTGAAGAACTTATCTTGTTTTACAAGATGACAACATTGGGTATGTTTATTTTACAATGTAAATACTATTTCCTGAGAGAAGAAAATCTTATAAGAGTTTATTAGGGTATCAATAATAAAGTCATACATGATTAAATATCATTACTTTTTACTTTTATTACCTAGAGCAATGTCAAGGTACATGTTAATATGAATGACAAAAGAAAACCCCTTTGGTACACAGAAGAGCCCTATCATAGTGTTAGAATGAAAACTTCTTATTCCATGATGAGGTCAGTCTGTTTTGTGGTAAATAGTGAGGTTTCATATTATAATTCTGATAAAGCTGCCATGTTGTGTAGCAAACCTGTTTAAGGTATACACACAAATTATAGTTAGGGTGTATTCATAGATAGACTACAAGATCTTTGGTGTATACTGATAAAAATAAAGTTCTGTCATAATCTTAATAGACCAGCATTTTAAAAACTCAAATCCCAGCAACATAAATCAAAAGTAGGTAATGCAAGAGTATTTATTCATAGAGCAAGTTATCTCTGCTGGTGACCTGCGTCTTTACAGAGACTATGATGACCTCTTTTATCTTTGAACACACCCAATGGAAACATACTGTTTCCTCATTTTGTAGAAAAAAAACAATTAGGTAGGTAAGTACATGAAATATGCAAAAACAAGTCACACAATACTGGTTTCCAAAAATCCATCAATGATTAAATATCAATGTTGCAAATAAAGGTATTCGATTATTTACAAATTTCTGCAAATTTGTGCTTTAGGTAGGTACATACATTATTTTCAATTATCTGTAGATAGGTATCTCAAAACAAAATCTTGAGAAGATGTTAAACAAATACCAAACAGTTTTAGGCTATAGAAGTTACAAAAGTATAGGGGTTAAAAACGTACCTGTACGCTAAGGTCATACATTTGAACAACTTTGTAAGTGATATCTCAATGGAAAGTTGTTGGTGCTGTTTACTTGCTTCTTTGTCAGTAGGTAGAAATGGCTTTGGAACCCCTGGCACTGCGTAGGTTGCAACCACAGAAACTTTTTGGACATTCTGTTCTTCGTCAGGGACAGTCACTAGATCATCAAAATCATCTTGGGCTTCAGCTTCAAAATGAGACACCATGAAGTGCCCCGAATGTATAGTTTCCTTCTCTGCTCGAGGTTGCCGTTTGCTCACACGGTTCATTGTAAATATATTCACTAAATGACTCTCGCTTGAGTATTTACGCCCTATTTAGAAGAAACCTTATTCTAATTACGTTTGATTACAAAGCTTGAATCAACTTTTGGACTCGCACTCACTTACGCACAAAATCAACCACATTTGTTTTTTTATCTGACGCCTTTAATGACAGTGACAGTGACAAAACAACCAGAACACAATGAAAATATCGTTCTTCTGAGATGAAAATACGGGGATAAGACAAGTGGCAAACCCAAGGCAAACCAGACACATTTATTGCCATTAGCAAAGAAGTCAAGTCAGGGGTATGATTCCATTCTAGGATAAATAATTCCATTCGTCCAAGGGGGATGCCAGCTTAAGGTTTGATCGCTTCGTGTTGACGACGCAAGATTCGGTTGTGGTTGTTTTTAATATTTTCTGCGTTCTATAAGGAAACTAACGCTCTAACAACGCAACGTAAGTAACATGTTGGGCGGAAAAAATATTTTGCCCACAGTCTCACATTCATTCATCACATCACACAAATAACACAGTGTCATCTTCACAGACATTTCGATTGAAAACATTTATTTATTTATTTCTCTAAAAGCATCAAGTAGTCCCTTAATAGGTAATACTTTTTTCAGGTTGGAAATGCTGCAAACAATAGATCATCTGTCAATTCCCAACAAGACAATGGTGCAAGAGAGTAGATTCTTCACAATTTTCGAGCGCTGGATGAGCTCGACTGACAACTCCGCTGAGCAAGTCTTCATTGATGAGGCAAGAGGTATAACTAAAATTTTAGACATTTGCAAAAGGTTAATTTTCAACTTCCTTTCTCATTCGCCCCCACTAGGGTGGTCTGGTGGGATGACGACCATGAACATAAACATACATACATACATAAATATGTCCCATAAACATTTTAATTGACTTGCGAAAGCCTGGAAGGTAGAGGCTGGATGCGGCAAGCTGAAGACAGGGTGCAATGGCAGTCATTATGGGCTGGTGATGATGTATCATCAAAAACTGTCAAAAATACTCTATCCACATGCCCACCGTAATCCTGACGGATGAATCCACATCGGTCGATGTGGCGCGGTGGGCGATGCACTATATACGCGGTTTACAATTTGGGGCAATTTACTTTTCCTTCAATTTTGATCCTTTGGTACCGTAAAAAACAGCTTCACTGGTGTTTTTACACTATGAGATTGAGATATTCGCTCACACTAAATTTCAATCACTTATGGTGATTTTCTACAGGAACCACTAGTGTGCACTTGGTTTAGGTAAACCGATATTATTACAGGCGTGAAGATGAAAATCTCAATCGAGACTTTATGATTCAGTGAGTTTCTTGAATAATACATTTCATTGATTGATGCCACACGGGCACGGGACGGTGTGTTTTAAGTTGTGAGGCCTAGTTCTTATCGTTGTAGAAGGTTACAGACTGTTACCTGGCCTCAGATAGACTAGTGACCTGTATGGTCTGGTTATAAGACATAATGATTCATTTTCAGTCGTTCAGACTAGGGGTCGCAATACCGAACCTATTTTCAAATTATTTCGGTATTACTTAATGAATACCGAGATTCCGGTAGTTTCGGTATTTTCAGTATTTGCAACATAGTGAAATATTTTAAATATGTAATGGAACCATAGTTTATTACATGTCAAGTTTTGTATTTTTATTATTTCTGATGAAATTCGTATTCTTACACAATTTTTTAAATAAAATAATTATTTTCGGTGTAAAAAAAATTTGTCGTAATTTAACTATAATTTTTTCAAATTGACCATTTTGCTGTCTCAGGAAGAGCATTATGTTCCGATTTTATATATACCGTAAAAGAAATAAATTGCCAAATTCAAAGTACATAAAACTGATTCTTTAACCTCTACCAAATATGTAATAAATAAAGATAAAAAGAAAATATTATATTACATATTTATAGGCGATAGGGTCCGACCGTCCAAGTACTGACCTCGCCCGCGTCGTGTAACTATGGTGATCGGTATGGGCGTTAGGGGTCTAAAGCCCGTTAAGCAATAATATTATTTTTATATTTTTTAAATCGCGGCATTTCACATCCTGTCAAAATTTCAGTTGTCTACCTTTTATACTTCATGAGACGTAGCCCGCGGATAAATGGAGGTACACTAAACGTAAACTTTATTTGAGTCAGAGAGAAAGAGACAGTTTTATTACTACCAAATAAGAACGGGAATAAAACTTAGTAGTTTTTAAGATTGATTTATTGTAAAGTTTTAAGATATCTATTTTGATGATTTTTATAGTTTTATTTGAGCAAGAGAGAGTTTTAATACTACCAAATTAAAAAGTAAATTTCACATACTAACTTTTATGACTGATTTATTATAATGTTCGAGTATCATCATCATCAGCCCGTACACGTCCACTGCTGAACATAGGCCTCCCCCAAACGACGCCACGAATAGCGGTCCTGAGCCGTCTCCATCCAACGACTCCCTGCGACCGCTACGATGTCGTCGGTCCATCGAGTGGGAGGTCTTCCCACACTCCGTTTCGAAATGCATCGCGGTTGCCACTCGCGAACCTTTACTCCCCAGCGGTTATCGGTTCTACGAGCTATATGGCCTGCCCATCGCCACTTCAGTCTGCTAATTCTGAGAGCTATGTCGGTAAATTTGGTTCTTCTACGGATTTCCGTATTCCGGACCCTATTGCGTAGAGAAACTCCGAGCATAGCTCTCTCCATAGCTCGCTGGGTGACTTTGAGCTTATGCACAAGGCCCGATCGACCACGTCTCGGATCCTAAGTTATCACTGGTAACATACTTCATCTTGAGGCTCTGCGGTATCTGTGACGAGAAGATATTGCGAAGTGTCCCGAACGCTGCCCACCTGAGTTGGATTCGTCGGCTGACCTCTTTATCGAAGTTGGATTTACCTAGTTGGACCATTTGGCCTAGGTAGACGTAATGATCAACAACTTCGATAACAGCGTTCCCAACATAGACCGGTAAGGGTGCTACATGGGCATTAGACATATTTGTCTTACCCATGTTCATTTTAAGACCCACTTGTCGGAAAACGGAGTTGAGGTCTCTGAGTAACTTGCTTAGGTCTTCCAGCGATTCTGCCATACAGACTATATCGTCGGCAAACCGAAGGTGAGTGATGTAATCGCCGTTAATATTGATGCCATATCCGTCCCAGTCCAAAAGCTTAAAAATATTCTCCAATGCAGAGGTGAACAGTTTCGTAGAAATAACGTCTCCCTGTCTCACCCCTTTTAGCAGTGGGATCGTATTTGTGCTTTGTTCCTGGAGACGAATTGACATAGTGGCTTTGCTGTACAAACACTTCAACACTTGGATATACCAGTAGTCGATTTGGCACTGCGGGAGAGACTGTAGGACTGCCCAGGTTTCGACTGAATCAAAGGCTTTCTCGTAGTCCAAAGACGCTAGACATAACGGCCGGTTATATTCTTCTGTTTGCTGTATAATCTGCCGGAGCGTATGTATGTGGTCTACGGTATAAAAGCCCTTTCGGAACCCGGCTTGTTCGGGCGGTAGGAAGTCAAACCTTCGAGCGAGATAGTTGGTGATTATTCTCGAAAACAGCTTATAGACGTGGCTCGGCAGTGAGATGGACCTAAAGTTCTTTAGAAGGGCTTTGTCACCCTTCTTATGGAACAGTACCACCACGTTCCTGTTCCACGCCTCTGGCGTTTGTCCCTCAAGAATGACGGAGTTGAACAGTCTCTGAAGGACTTTAAGTACTGGTGATCCACCCGCTTTCAGAAGCTCTGTCGTTATTCCTTCATTCCCCGGTGCCTTGTTGTTTTTAAGCTGTTTGAGAGCCGTCCTTATCTCGTAAAGGCTGACGTCCGGGATATATTCGGTATAGTGTTGGGTTAAACGGGCTCTTGCATCGCCTGTCGTGCTATTTGCAGGGCATTGCGATGAGGTGTAGAGCTGTCCATACAACTTTTCAAGCTCTCTGAATATCTCAGGCTTGGAGGAAATGATGCTGCCGCTACCGGTCTTCAGCTTCGTCAACTGACTCTGCTCAAGTGACAGATCTCTTGCGAACACTTTGGCCCTTGTTCCGCTCTATTGCACTCACAATACAATTGGTATTGAATGAGCGCAAATCGTGTCACATAGACTTCGAGATCTGTTTGTTGAGCGCACCGTATGTCGACATGTCTGCCGGAGACTGCAGCCTCATTTCACTCCTCTCTGCCATTAACTGCAGAGTGTGACCCGAGAGTCTCTGTGTTTTATTTCTGCGGAGGGTCCTAAAAAGTCCGACCCCACCGCACGGACAGTTTCCACCAGCAGTTATTTAGTTCGTCCACTGTTGCGCATTTCGCGAGGCATTCAAAGCGGTTCTGTAGCTCCAACTGAAAGCTCTTGGGATTTCGTATCTGGACAGGATTTGGGCGTAGAGTAGACTTCATCAGACGATACCTTTCTAGCTGGTGGGAATAGGTTAATTTTTATTCATATTTTATAATTTTATTTTATTCTAAGTTACCTATGCTAAAAAAAAAAAACCGGTTTAACCGGTGAACCGAAAAATAAAAACCGAAAAACCGGTTTTTCCAAACAACCCGGTTTTTACATGCCCTAAGTAGGTACCCTGTAGGTTTTGGCCGCTTTCAAAAACCAAAAATGTTTGTGAAAAATCGACAAATTTATGATTTTCGGATTGTTCTCTTTATATGTGCTATAAAACCTTGTTTCTTGCCGAATTTCATGATTCTAGGTCAATGGGAAGTACCCTATAGGTTTTCAGTCCATGGTAAGAATCTAATATTATTTTTTATAGGAATAAACTGCAAATCCATGACTTCCGGATTTTTTCCTTTAGTTGTGCTATAAGACCTTGTTTCTTCCCAATTTCATGATTCTAGGTAAACGGGAAGTATATATAGTTTACCCTATAGGTTTTTGTATGCATAGGATTTCCATGGAAATCTTTAAAAAATCCGCCTCTAACAGCTGTGACTTTTGATTGCGTTGACTTAAGTTTGTTTATATCACGGCTCCAAGAGGTGACGGACCTGAGTATTTGATGTTAATTTCAAATCGATAGCTCCGCGTTCCTGAGAAAAGAGGGTTGACAGGGGGACGGAAAACAAAGTGATATAAAGGTTCCGTTTTTCCTTTTTGAAATGACAGAAAATGTTCGGCGGGGCAACCGGCTGAAGTCACACTCTACTGTCATGCTTTTTGAAATTGCGTTTCATTTACACTAAAAATACTGAGCAAAACCAATTTTTTATAAACAATCAATCATACACCGTAGCTCTACGATGTCTGTGCAATCAAATTACTATTTATTCGGTTAATTACAATCATAGTATAGAAACAAAATAGAACGAGTATTTACAAATGAAACAATTGAGCTACCTATCTGCAGACTGTTTGAAACAATCTAGAGTTATCTAGCCCAACTGATTCATATGGTAATGCTGATGCATTCATACAATCAATAAATCATATATGACTAAGCAATATAGCCTTGTGCAATTTGTGGCGTAATGTTGCAGGAGGTCCGATAATTTTTACCCGACTACCGAAGGACGAAGGTTATGAGTTTGACACCCTATGTATGTATGTATGTAGCCGATTTTTATGTTCCCACTTAGCGGTGAAACTATTGGTCCGATTTCAACAAATGAGGTGTTGTATGATTCGTCTTCATAGCCCGTTGGTTATAGGCTATGTGACGTTAGATAAAATGGGTTAAAATGGGGTCTTACGCATAGGTAAACGCAGTAACGTAAAACACAGTAGAATAATCAGAAAATTTAAAGTTTTGGTGTATTTACGTGTGAAAAGTGATGCCTTGGGCTTTGTTTTTTATTTTGGACACAAAGTGAATGCACACGACGGCATTGCTGTACCTAGTCTTTTAGTCAATAAATTACACAAAAGTACGTCGTAGCAACCACGCACAACACAAACGCTGATGCGATCGTGACTGAGGTGGGTGAACCTTGTGTAACCTAGTTTTAGCCGTCCACTTTCAAAGAGTTAGTGCCCAATCTTCCCTTTTTCGTTTCATCAGTGTATCATGCTAACGAATGTGTGAAAGGAACACAGCGACTGATAAGTGAGTCTCTCTCGATACCGTTTTTCCTTAAATCTAAATTGAATTAAAAAATAACCTTTCCTCGCAAAAAGGATTTTGAACCTTATCACTACTAGTGATAAGGTTCAAAATCCTTTTTGCGTTAAATGTTGAGTGAACTTTCCAGTTACGTTAGTATATAAATTCCTTGGTAGAAAGTCATTAAATATCCTACGTCAATGACTTATTCAAAGTAGTCATGATAAACAAATCCTTAAAAAACTACATAACACCTCTCCTCGTGCAAGCCAATGTAAAATAAAGCACTATTGACACGCTTCAACCCAAGCTAGCTCCACCCCTGACTTGTAGTAGGTAACAGGTAATCCAATTAGCAGCGATGTTCAAACGGCCATTTTGGGAGATACCCATTTTGCACGGACGCAAATGGGGATGGAGAAGGGGTAACTTAAATACTCTGGATGCTGGGGAGGAAGGGATAGACGACGTCATATCTTTGTGTGGTACAAAGGTCTCGAGGTCTTGAGTGTAAATCTTGAGCATCGGTGTTTGATATTCTATCTAGAGAACTAAAGCCAGTGTAGAGTAAAGAGTAATTTTAAGTAAAGCCAGTTATAAGTTTGAACCAGTAGGTATTCCAGGCCCGTGTTCAAAGCTAAAAAAAAAAAGTTTATTGTATATTTGTTGGATTCATGCCAGTGATATTGGTAGTTCTTCTATCTAGCATACAGCGGGTCCCGTGGGCTCATCCAATTATTTAGATAAGCAACTCCTACAGTGACTAAAAACAATCGTATGACTTATTGTTGATTACTGTGTTTTACAGAGACATCCCGCCTATATTTTTGAGGTCATATCCCCATAAAACTCTACTGAGTCCGTGTGGCTGAGATCCATGCTTTATATAATTCTCTGGTTGGTTTCCGAGTACGGAAATAGCATGAACCTTCAGTACCTGATATTTCCCAAGATGCTGTTATTAGACAGAATGGGAGCTTATTAATTAAAACGTTCAGATGTTGACCCAACAAAGCTCTCCATTATTGCACAAGGGCGGGGATTCCAACCAAAATCTATAATTGTTTGAATATAACATTATAATGTTTCCTCGTGTACTCTATCTAGGATTAAGTTTTACCTGTTTTTCTGCATATTTAATGTATTTGTGTTTGTGTGTTACAGTTATTATACAATACTAAATTCCTATTAATCAGTTTGTTTATATTTTGTATTAATTTGCCTTACAAGTTACTACAAGTTAGAGGTTTCATGAGACTTACGCCAATCATCTAAGATCTAGGTCATCTTAAACTCCTACTCAAGAATTAGATTACTATAAATAATGCTGGACAATTCACACAACATTATGTAGCCCCAAACTTAGCAGAGCTTGTGCTCTGGGTACTAAATAACTGATTCATCATGGCTGGCGCAATACCCAGAATCGATCTGGGTATTGCGCCAGCCATTCTAACAAGACAATACTGTTGTTTCGATCATGCGCTGGTTTGCGCATGGTGGTCGCTGATTTATGGATGATTTATACAAGGAGCATTGTCTTGTTGGAATTTAACGCCAAGCAAGTTTTTGTCGCTTAAAATGCATGTAAGCGAAGGCTATAGCGCAGTTTCGAGCATATTTATGTACTTTTCGCTGTTCATATGCCCTTCGCAAACGAACGTTTTGGTGACACCATCAGCTACCATGCAGCTCCAGATCATAATGCAGGTAGCATTATGATCCCCGTGTTTAATAGTAGATATGTTTAGGAATAAAATTAGTCGCCAAAAGAGTATTTTATGTTTTGTTAAAGCTGAAATATATGTAACGATTTCGGTTTTTGTGTTTATTTTAATTTTATTTATTCGGGGTAATAAACAATTACACTAATTAAACTGTTATTTATTCTATTTAATGTTCTATAAGTGTAATCAACACCGTTACCCTCATATGGATGTCAAAATATGTAGATAGGGCAAAAGTTGTAGTGAAGCAAGTGTGTTCTTCAAGTACAATCCCTGCGCGCGCGTCGGAAACTAAACAAGGTTTACCTATGAAGAAGTTACTTAGCTAATTACTGTTTTGTTTAAAGAAGTTTCTTATGTATAAAATAACTCAGCAGCAGAGAGTTATTCATTATACTTTCGTAATATAAATAGATTTTTTAGGTTTCCGTACCTAAAAAGGAAAAACGGAACCTTTATATCACTTTGTTTTCCGTCCCCCTGTCAACCCTCTTTTCTCAGGAACGCGGAGCTATCGATTTGAAATTAACATCAAATACTCAGGTCCGTCACCTCTTGGAGCCGTGATATAAACAAACTTAAGTCAACGCAATCAAAAGTCACAGCTGTTAGAGGCGGATTTTTTAAAGATTTCCATGGAAATCCTATGCATACAAAAACCTATAGGGTAAACTATATATACTTCCCGTTTACCTAGAATCATGAAATTGGGAAGAAACAAGGTCTTATAGCACAACTAAAGGAAAAAATCCGGAAGTCATGGATTTGCAGTTTATTCCTATAAAAAATAATATTAGATTCTTACCATGGACTGAAAACCTATAGGGTACTTCCCATTGACCTAGAATCATGAAATTCGGCAAGAAACAAGGTTTTATAGCACATATAAAGAGAACAATCCGAAAATCATAAATTTGTCGATTTTTCACAAACATTTTTGGTTTTTGAAAGCGGCCAAAACCTACAGGGTACCTACTTAGGGCATGTAAAAACCGGGTTGTTTGGAAAAACCGGTTTTTCCAAACAACCCGGTTTTTACATGCCCTAAGTAGGTACCCTGTAGGTTTTGGCCGCTTTCAAAAACCAAAAATGTTTGTGAAAAATCGACAAATTTATGATTTTCGGATTGTTCTCTTTATATGTGCTATAAAACCTTGTTTCTTGCCGAATTTCATGATTCTAGGTCAATGGGAAGTACCCTATAGGTTTTCAGTCCATGGTAAGAATCTAATATTATTTTTTATAGGAATAAACTGCAAATCCATGACTTCCGGATTTTTTCCTTTAGTTGTGCTATAAGACCTTGTTTCTTCCCAATTTCATGATTCTAGGTAAACGGGAAGTATATATAGTTTACCCTATAGGTTTTTGTATGCATAGGATTTCCATGGAAATCTTTAAAAAATCCGCCTCTAACAGCTGTGACTTTTGATTGCGTTGACTTAAGTTTGTTTATATCACGGCTCCAAGAGGTGACGGACCTGAGTATTTGATGTTAATTTCAAATCGATAGCTCCGCGTTCCTGAGAAAAGAGGGTTGACAGGGGGACGGAAAACAAAGTGATATAAAGGTTCCGTTTTTCCTTTTTAGGTACGGAAACCTAAAAAATCTATTTATATTACGAAAGTATAATGAATAACTCTCTGCTGCTGAGTTATTTTATACATAAGAAACTTCTTTAAACAAAACAGTAATTAGCTAAGTAACTTCTTCATAGGTAAACCTTGTTTAGTTTCCGACGCGCGCGCAGGGATTGTACTTGAAGAACACACTTGCTTCACTACAACTTTTGCCCTATCTACATATTTTGACATCCATATGAGGGTAACGGTGTTGATTACACTTATAGAACATTAAATAGAATAAATAACAGTTTAATTAGTGTAATTGTTTATTACCCCGAATAAATAAAATTAAAATAAACACAAAAACCGAAATCGTTACATATATTTCAGCTTTAACAAAACATAAAATACTCTTTTGGCGACTAATTTTATTCCTAAACATATCTACTATTAAACACGGGGATCATAATGCTACCTGCATTATGATCTGGAGCTGCATGGTAGCTGATGGTGTCACCAAAACGTTCGTTTGCGAAGGGCATATGAACAGCGAAAAGTACATAAATATGCTCGAAACTGCGCTATAGCCTTCGCTTACATGCATTTTAAGCGACAAAAACTTGCTTGGCGTTAAATTCCAACAAGACAATGCTCCTTGTATAAATCATCCATAAATCAGCGACCACCATGCGCAAACCAGCGCATGATCGAAACAACAGTATTGTCTTGTTAGAATGGCTGGCGCAATACCCAGATCGATTCTGGGTATTGCGCCAGCCATGATGAATCAGTTATTTAGTACCCAGAGCACAAGCTCTGCTAAGTTTGGGGCTACATAATGTTGTGTGAATTGTCCAGCATTATTTATAGTAATCTAATTCTTGAGTAGGAGTTTAAGATGACCTAGATCTTAGATGATTGGCGTAAGTCTCATGAAACCTCTAACTTGTAGTAACTTGTAAGGCAAATTAATACAAAATATAAACAAACTGATTAATAGGAATTTAGTATTGTATAATAACTGTAACACACAAACACAAATACATTAAATATGCAGAAAAACAGGTAAAACTTAATCCTAGATAGAGTACACGAGGAAACATTATAATGTTATATTCAAACAATTATAGATTTTGGTTGGAATCCCCGCCCTTGTGCAATAATGGAGAGCTTTGTTGGGTCAACATCTGAACGTTTTAATTAATAAGCTCCCATTCTGTCTAATAACAGCATCTTGGGAAATATCAGGTACTGAAGGTTCATGCTATTTCCGTACTCGGAAACCAACCAGAGAATTATATAAAGCATGGATCTCAGCCACACGGACTCAGTAGAGTTTTATGGGGATATGACCTCAAAAATATAGGCGGGATGTCTCTGTAAAACACAGTAATCAACAATAAGTCATACGATTGTTTTTAGTCACTGTAGGAGTTGCTTATCTAAATAATTGGATGAGCCCACGGGACCCGCTGTATGCTAGATAGAAGAACTACCAATATCACTGGCATGAATCCAACAAATATACAATAAACTTTTTTTTTTTAGCTTTGAACACGGGCCTGGAATACCTACTGGTTCAAACTTATAACTGGCTTTACTTAAAATTACTCTTTACTCTACACTGGCTTTAGTTCTCTAGATAGAATATCAAACACCGATGCTCAAGATTTACACTCAAGACCTCGAGACCTTTGTACCACACAAAGATATGACGTCGTCTATCCCTTCCTCCCCAGCATCCAGAGTATTTAAGTTACCCCTTCTCCATCCCCATTTGCGTCCGTGCAAAATGGGTATCTCCCAAAATGGCCGTTTGAACATCGCTGCTAATTGGATTACCTGTTACCTACTACAAGTCAGGGGTGGAGCTAGCTTGGGTTGAAGCGTGTCAATAGTGCTTTATTTTACATTGGCTTGCACGAGGAGAGGTGTTATGTAGTTTTTTAAGGATTTGTTTATCATGACTACTTTGAATAAGTCATTGACGTAGGATATTTAATGACTTTCTACCAAGGAATTTATATACTAACGTAACTGGAAAGTTCACTCAACATTTAACGCAAAAAGGATTTTGAACCTTATCACTAGTAGTGATAAGGTTCAAAATCCTTTTTGCGAGGAAAGGTTATTTTTTAATTCAATTTAGATTTAAGGAAAAACGGTATCGAGAGAGACTCACTTATCAGTCGCTGTGTTCCTTTCACACATTCGTTAGCATGATACACTGATGAAACGAAAAAGGGAAGATTGGGCACTAACTCTTTGAAAGTGGACGGCTAAAACTAGGTTACACAAGGTTCACCCACCTCAGTCACGATCGCATCAGCGTTTGTGTTGTGCGTGGTTGCTACGACGTACTTTTGTGTAATTTATTGACTAAAAGACTAGGTACAGCAATGCCGTCGTGTGCATTCACTTTGTGTCCAAAATAAAAAACAAAGCCCAAGGCATCACTTTTCACACGTAAATACACCAAAACTTTAAATTTTCTGATTATTCTACTGTGTTTTACGTTACTGCGTTTACCTATGCGTAAGACCCCATTTTAACCCATTTTATCTAACGTCACATAGCCTATAACCAACGGGCTATGAAGACGAATCATACAACACCTCATTTGTTGAAATCGGACCAATAGTTTCACCGCTAAGTGGGAACATAAAAATCGGCTACATACATACATACATAGGGTGTCAAACTCATAACCTTCGTCCTTCGGTAGTCGGGTAAAAATTATCGGACCTCCTGCAACATTACGCCACAAATTGCACAAGGCTATATTGCTTAGTCATATATGATTTATTGATTGTATGAATGCATCAGCATTACCATATGAATCAGTTGGGCTAGATAACTCTAGATTGTTTCAAACAGTCTGCAGATAGGTAGCTCAATTGTTTCATTTGTAAATACTCGTTCTATTTTGTTTCTATACTATGATTGTAATTAACCGAATAAATAGTAATTTGATTGCACAGACATCGTAGAGCTACGGTGTATGATTGATTGTTTATAAAAAATTGGTTTTGCTCAGTATTTTTAGTGTAAATGAAACGCAATTTCAAAAAGCATGACAGTAGAGTGTGACTTCAGCCGGTTGCCCCGCCGAACATTTTCTGTCATTTCAAAAAAGTTTCATATCTCAGAGCTCTTTTCTCATCAAAAGAAACAGCCTGTTTACGTCACACTTGATGGTTCCAATATGGAGACGTTTTTAATTGTTTCTGTCTGACTAAATGAATTTTCAATATCTAACTTTATAATAATAAAGGTAGGTATGCTATTTAAAAAAAATCTTGTTTATAACGATACTTAAAAAGAATTAATATAAGCAATAAAAAATAATCATGATTATTCCCTCTCTTGTCCTGTTTCATTCATAAATTATGGTCGTCCTTATAGAAAGAGACACACCTCCTTAGTATTCAGTCTCTTTCAGACCGCGGTTTTGTATCAGTGATCCTTCCAGTTACGTTAGTATATAAATTCCTTGCTTTCTACCTTTAGGCGCAGCTCTATCATGTCTGTGGTTTCTACTTGCAAATGTTCAAATGTTTTGGATAAATAAAAGGTCACTGGTACCTACGCACTCAGCCTACGCATTGCATGTACCATCACAACAGATATTGATTTCGTTCGGCCAAGCTTGTGTAGCATTTTCGAGCGAATATGCATGACACCCAACTACTAAATAGCCAAGCAACGCCATTATCAAAGAAGTGGAAGTTGAAAGTTGCGTGACATTGACTGTGGTGCTTTCAAAGTAAACCGACGTGCGTGACGGACGTTCGTTTAATCCTTCTTTGTCCTTTTTTCAGCTAATTACATATTAATTTCTAATTGAATATCTAAAATTATTTGTAAAGAGCGGAAAATATTGTTCCTACACCGATTTCGGACAATTTCTTTAATCATCTAAGTGATTTGTATAAAATCGAAGAATAGGAAGAGTGAATATGAACTCTCAAAGTACAAAAAGTGGTCCAAACTACAAAAACCTCTTTCAGCACAAACAATCACCAAAACAGATTAAAGAAAAAATGAGAAAGGTACCAAACTGAGCACTATTAGCATATAGACATCAAAATTGATTACTTTCATGATTATTTATATACGTATTTAATAAGTAGGTACTTATGTGGTTTTATGGTATTGACAACGATGCTTGATTATCATTTCAGAATTATAGAGACAAGGTTCAGAACTGCCGGGAAATGCTAAGAGATAGATTTCGGGGACCACTAGTAGAACAGGATTTGAATGAAACTCTGACAGATATATACAAAAGTATGTTCGATTTCAAAGATGATCTTGATAACGATGAAGTAGATATTCTGGAAGAGTTAAAAAGTGAACTAGTTCACGAGGAACTTGACTGGTATGAATGCGATTTCACTACATAGTATAAAACAGTCGCTTCCCTATGTATGCTTTAAAACTAATCAATGGATTTTTATGCAGTTTTTTTAATAGATATTCAAGAGGAAGGTTTATATGTTGTATCTTATAAAGCAAGGAAACCACAATATGTCTTTAACATCTTGTAAAAGGGTATTGTGCTTTCTAATACCTTTTGTATTGTAGTTACTAGTGTAAATTGGTTTCAGGTGGCTCAAAGAATATGAAAAATCTCAAATGGATAATGTGGATTGGTCTTCAGTAGAGCAAGATGACAGTGTTATATGCCCCATTTGTCAAAAGTGCAATTTCAAGCTTGAGAACAGCAATGTTTCTTGTTATAATTGCAATACTAAATACATTACTACTAAAACACTGTCTGAAATCAAAATAAATATTGCAACTTGTTTAGAAAAACATGCTACCCAGTGCATGTTTGAGCCACAATTCACCATAATACCTGATCTAAATGAACCTCACTTGTATCTGATTTGTGGAAGCTGTTCAGAAATGAATGTGCTGCTATAATTTATGATTACTATACCTGTTATTTACAGCTTTTGTTTAATTTGTTCCTATTTTCAATTTAAGTAAAATAGTTAAACAAAAGTAAAATGTGATTTTGAGATTATTAAAGGTATGGAATACCTGTTGTCTGTTTTGATTTTGAATCTTTATTAATTTATGGGATGTTTATTTTTCTAATCGGGTGCACTGCATACAACATAAATAAATAGCTGATTATTGTTAATTTGTATTGGTTTGATGGATAATTTGTATTGAGGATCAATATGCACATTGCCTCAACATTACACAGATTTTTGGTACTAGAAAAAAGTGCAGTTTTCCAAGACTAAATTTGCACATCCACACTTATTCAAGTTTGTTTAGGATTGAATATAGCTATATACCTAGCTATTGCCTCATACTTGTGCATAGCCTAAGATTTAATAATTTGGTATTCAGACTTCTTTAAATAAAACAATGATTACAAAATAAAAAACGACCTTTTTTATTCATGAAGCATGGTAACAAGGTATAATGTATATTATTATTTCTTTGTCATTATATCGTCGGAATCAGAACATTTTATAATACATGATTAAGTTCTACCAAAAGATTAGACTAACGGTAACTTGTATAAAATGTACATAATTATTAATATGCAGTATAAAACAGTATCTTTATTTTGTATTATTAATTATAGTTTTAACTACTTTTAACTGATACAATTGTGAAATTCAGGACATTTTTGGAGTTGTAATATTTAGGAAGTACTTATTTATAATAATCTAAGTATATGCTATGCAATTATTTTAGGCCCGAAAATAATTTTCAGTCAGAAATTTTTATATTTGTTTGTGTATTTGTTGGTATCTATTGAAATATATGGTTTCAGTTACTTTAGGGCAGATTAACACTTGTCTTATTCAGTACCTACCTAACTACATAAAATAATTTTCTGATTCTCATCATTATATAACACTTGTAGGTTTATATGGGTATTGCAATAGCTAAAAATTATGCGTAGCTAAAGCTCATTCAGTTCTACTAACATAATGTATACAAGAAAGTAGTCCTAAATACTCAATATAGATTTATTCAACAACCAACATAGAGATGCAATTTCAAAGTCATAAATGATGTTGCCAGTGTTTAAATTATCATTTTATAGACTTTATCAAAGTTTCCTAATAACCTCTTATTTGTAGTTAATATCATACATTTTTTTTTAAATAGCCCTTGTTACATAGGAAATAATAGGTACAATATATCTGAATGAGAACTTTCCGGACCATGAAATACACAATTTTGGGTCTCAGAAAGCATGAACCAATTAATAAATTACTTAAATTAAAAACCGCCATCTCGACAATCCAATTTTACCAAAATAAGTAGGTTACAAACAAAAAAAAATTACACAAATTGTTGTGTTATACTTGTTTAAATTGTTACTGATTAGGAAAGCCGAGGTAAAAACCTTTGATTAATAATATGTAAAAACATAAATTAGTCTAGTCCAATACATACCTAATCAAACATTTTTATTTTAGTGATTAATAATTATCTAGAAAATAAGCACAAAATTAGGACATCAATTAATCTAAGTAAAATTACACCAGGAAACGCCTTTATAGTCATATGACATTGTTTTAGGGCTCGTACAGACACGATGGAATCCGCGCAGAGGGAAACCGGGTGGTTCCAATCCGCTATACATATTCGTACGGATTCCACCGTTTCGGTTTATACTTGCAAGAAAGTGATTAATAAAAATATTGTTTTATACCAAATTACTAATAAATTACATATTGTTTTCATAGTTGCACTCACTGTCAATTTTACTGAAGTAAGAACAAATAAAGATAATATATTATTGTTGCACAATAGTGAAAGCAGTGAATGTATAGCAGTTACATTACATACAGCACAAATTACAAAAATAAAAATCTCAATCTATACAACCTTTGAATTGACATTTTGTCAGAGATCTTATTTATTTTTTTACCATACTCTTGCAGATTACTAAGGATTATAAAATTTTATACAGAGTGTTCCATTTATGATTAAAAATATGTTTGGGAGTTTCAATCTCCATCACGTTTTGCGACCAAAACCTAGCTTGATGTTCAAAAATCGTGAAGAAATGTGATCTAAACCCTAAACTAAAATAATGCAGAACACAGATAATGGTCCACCATTTGATGAGATGCAGATTGACATTCACGGACACCCCACTTCATTTGAATGGAACAATCTGTATAGTTTGTATCAAAGTGAATAATAATTTTTTCTTACCGTAGTTTCAATCTGATCGTAATTTTTCTATTTTGAAAATTGAACAGCGAGTGCGTCATTTTGCAAACTTTTGGAAAAAAATAAATTATACCTTATATTTACTGCGTTTTTGTACGATATTTTTCAGTATGTGTTTACACGCATTATGTTACGCTAAGCACACTTAAATCATGTCCTCATCATTTTGACCATAATATTATGAATATGTACATAAAAACATTAGTGGAATAAAAAAAATATAATTTTATGCTTTTAAACTTATAAATACCTAAATATATTGGATGCCAGTGTATACGCACCCTAAACAAAAGCACACTGGATTACAACGAAGCATGTTTGTTCCATAATCTTAGGGAAATAGGTAAATGAAAAGAAACACAATTTGTCTAAAATAATACCAAATTCCTACAGCATAATATCATAACATTACAATTTCCTATTAGACTTCTGTATTTACTTCAGAAAAATATTCTTCATTATGTCTGCACACGATTTAAGAGCCGCTACTTATCCACATTCTGGGTATATGGGTATTATGGCATGTTCTGGATTTATAGGTATAATAGATAGTGAATCAGTTCATTTATTTATCACCCGCAGCATTGCTTTTTATTTAAATTAATAAATTAACAATGAAACATGTCATTCCTATCTGTGATTAACACCTATTCACAATACATAACAAGAGAACAGTATAATCCATAAACAATTTTCAGGCAATTCGGTTCAATGGCCCAATATAGTAATCAATATCATAATCATTTATGTATGTAGTGACAATTTACAATTTGTGTTTGAAATTGGTATAGCATGCAATAGAAAGAGAAACATGTTAATTTTTATTAAAATTGAGAACAATTACAAATCAGGCAAGGATAAGTAGCGGCGGCACACCGATAGTTTTAATCATATTATAATAATCTAGTCTACAATTATTGCTAGTGGAGGTACTTACTATATAGGTAGACCCTGGACGTCCATGTGGTCTTCCTGTGTGTGCGTGTGCGCAGTGGGCACCGTGAAATAGTTGTGGTTGTGCGGAAGACGCGGGCGCCGGGGCGAACGGGCTGTGATCACGCGGGGCTTGTGGATCTCGTCCATTACGGACGGAGCGACATATGTGAAACCCTGCAAATAACAATACAAACTTGCAACTTAGTAATTCAATGAACATAGACCTCACTCTCATTATGAGGAAAGCCACACTGCTCCGTTGCGTTGCGACTCCGCTCGTCGCGTCGTAGCGCTACGTTTCGACGCACTGCCACATCGGACGCTGCGTCGACGCCGCTTACTCCCGACGTCTCGCCGCGTCTTTGCGTCGGACAACGCAACGAAGACGTGGCATGTATTGAATTGAATTACTCAGTTTCACCGCTGCGACGACGCAACGCGCAACGGAGCAGTGTGGCTTCGCTCTTTATATAGACTTGCACCCATAATATTTTGAGACTTTTACATAAGTTAATTGAGATAAGTCTATAAAGAACTAAGGTACCTATGTCTCAATCTTAAAGCATACGTCCCGCCCGATTAAGCCTATGAACGTAGGCCTTAGTCTTAAGCAACGGCCGCATTGCAGGATGCTAGGTAGGCGGGTATTTGTTTGGTTGATTCGATGGTAGCTATTATTTTTTTTATAGCTTGTATGCTTCGGTGGAACCTGGCTAGGCGCGTGGCTTAGAGTTCAAAATCCGAAAGCAGGCATCAGACAGCTATAATGTTGCAGTAGGGCCGGTTCCGTACATTAAAATTTTATACATTGTTTCACAACCATCCAAGCTAATAAGACAAGTGTTAATATAAATTCATTCGCATAAGGCCCGCGTGGGCAAGTTCATCATCGATGCATGGACCCATAAAAGGTACCCAAGGACCCAAAAATATGTATGTAGTATTAGATATGTGTTTTTTCGACGACGATGAGACGCAGCGATTTGAGTTACCAGCGCGTCTCCAACGAGTTGCTCGCAAGTGAAATGTCAATTCACGATTAAAAATTTTCAAACTCGCTGTCGCACGACGCGTCTTAGGAACAAGACGCGTCGTCGCTTGCGACATCGAGTACTTACTATAAGCAAGCGACGACGCGTCTTAGGAACAAGACACGCGTCGCTTGCGACTTTCAATTTGTTTTCGGGTAAGCCTAGGTATCAAGAGAGCCTTTGTTGGATATTGAATTTGCTCATCTAGTTATTATGCTTATCATATCATCTTACCATGTTGGTATTCTATTAATCATATTTTATCGTAAGATAAAAATCAGGAGACGAGACTAGATAAAACCTATTTTTATCATGCCATGAATATTGGATAGATAGAGAATTTATATTGTTCATTGAGTGTTAATCTTGTGCAGCTGTTGGTAGCAGGGAAATTACTACTCACATCCTTATCATATTATTTCAGTCGAACGACATAGGCACAGAATAACTATATTATTCTGTATTTCCAAAGACAGATAGATAGATAACTCTTTATTGTACCACACTAACACAAAATACAATACAGAAGGAAATGCTAAAAAACAAAGAAGTACAAAGGGCGGCTTTATCGCTTTAAGTGATCTCTTCCAACCAACCTTGTCACAATCACATGCACGACATTCGGGTCGACTGGTATGACGTAGCTGGTGAGTGTAAGTCATGGAGAAGTTTGGCGAGACCTTTGCCCAACAGATTACGTAGGCTAATAAAAAAAGATCTATGAGAAGCCTACATTATGTTAATAATCTTACCTGAAACATTAAGTTGGCACTTTCGCTTAGCGTGGACTCATCTGGGGAATCTATTGGAGTTTGCAGTGTAAATCTTGTGTCAAACTGTGAAACGTCATCTTCGCCTGCCTGCAAAACAGAAATAACCAATGTACACAGTCAAAAGGGCACAAATTTTAGCAACCCATATTCCACTTGTGCTGCCCCATTGGTGACAAGTGCGAATCGTTTTAAAATTCTATCGCATTTGTTAAACTGGTGAATCAAATGCATCATTGTAGGCAAAGGTCAAGCCAGTCAAAATGGCCTGTAGACACAATTCTTTCTGGGCCAAGAAAAACCAATTTTAGATTATATATCTTTATCACAAAACAGTTCATTTCAGCTTGTACCTCTCCGTCTGAGGGCTAAATAAATAAGAATAAATAATGCTGGACAATTCACACAGCATTATCTAGCCCCAAGCTAAGCAGTGCTTTTACACATAATGCAATATATTATATATATTTATATTTATAATACATAGAAAACGACCAGAACACACTGAAAAAATATTTGCAGATCGTAAAAATATTTGTTCCGAGGCGGGAATCGAACCCGCAACCTTCTATTGCTTGTTAGCCATAGGAGGCTAACAAGCGCTGAAATACAGCTGTTTCTGCCTTTCAGCGCCGGAATAGAGGGCATCTCTTTATACACTGGAAACTGAGCGAAAGTTCCGACCTAGTTAGTGCACGAACGCGCTAAACGTGTAAAACCACTATAACTGATAATTCAGTCACAAACATACCAATTTAGGTTTTATAGGTGGTTCCAGTCTCCTAGCAAACACATCATCCCAGCGGATGTGTTTGAAGAAGGCATGCCCTCTAACAGCGGCTGCGCCCGCGGCGCCCAAACGTTGAGTTTCAGATCGCTTCATAAGGCGCTTGATAAGGTCCCGCGCATCTGCGGTGAGGTAGGCTGGCAGCATTAGTTTAGCTTTCAGTATTTTCTCTATAGTCTTTGTACGATTGTCTCCTGTGAAAGGCGGCTGAAAAGGAAAAAAATAATAACTTTCGTGCACAAAACAAAATCTTATCTAATTAATATAAAATAGTAATTGGTTTGCAGCATTAAGGGTCAACGCCAAAAGCGATTTTGCCCAGACAATCTTTTGTTTTGTATGGAAGTATAATTTTATGTTCTATCTTCACAGTGGTGCCATCTAGTTTCTTAAAGTTAAGTTCATGGACAAACTATAACAGAACAATATAAAACTAAAGCTTGATAAGATTAATGCTGTAGCCCCTCTTCTCAGCATCTACTTTCCCATATTTGGAGTAACTGCTACCCGCACCTTCGCCCGCGTTTTATCGGGATAAATAATAGCCTATATGTTATTCCAAGTCCCAAACTATACCTATTTCAAATATCTGCCTAATCGGTTCAGAAGTTTTTCCGTCAAAGAGTAACATATATCCATACATCCATCCTTACAAACTTTGACATTTAAAATATTAGTAGGATAGTGCGTAAGCCCTCGCACTTGGGACGCGGGTTCGAGTCCCGCCGAATCGTTTTTTTTTTTACATATTGTTTAATTTTTTTACATGAAAATAATTTTGATGGGCAGCTTGTGTGCATAAATATCAAATTACCTGTCCAATGAGCATGTCAAACATCAAGGCACCAAGGCTCCACCAGTCTACTGCTTTTCCATGGCCACTTCTTGTAAGAATTTCTGGAGCCCTACAAGTTTTTGAAAGAGGTTAGGTACTTACTAATTGAGTTGTTTGAATGTTTTCTTTCAAGTTTAAGAAAAATTTTTGAACATGATAGGCATCCTCATTTGCATAATAAAATATTGATTAAAAAAAATATAGTTAAAAACTAAAACCCGACTACATAAAAGTCTTAAACAAGCGTTCACCTATTGTCCTTATCATTTTCTTTTGATACTTAGGTAGTCGGAGACCTTTGTTACTAATTGTATCGTAGGTATATGGGGTGGGTGCCTCCGACTACCTAAGTATCAAAAGAAAATGATAAGGACAATAGGTGAACGCTTGTTTAAGACTTTTATGTAGTCGAGTTTTAGTTTTTAACTATTATTTTTTTATACCTTTTTGCTAATAGCTTGAGAATCGTTAATCTGACAAAAGTTTTAAAAACGGTTTTGGAAAGTACAAACAAAGACCTTTGCAACGATACCACACACGAGCATATTTACTAACATTGAAATTTTCGACCCTTTCTTCGACCCCCGCTATCTCGTTAGACCCACATTTTTATGATGACTGACGTCACATAGCCTATAACCATCGGGCTATTAAGACGAATCATATGACACCTCATTTGTTGAAATCGGACCAGTAGTTTCAGCACTACGAGGGAACATAAAAATCGGCTACATACATACATAGGGTTTCAAAATCATAATCATAGTCTGGTAAAAAGTAGCAATGTTGCAACCTGCCCTGGATTCATTCATACAGGTAGCAGAGCAGATTAGTAGATCTTTGACGAATCAACATTTTGTGTGTAAATTCCTACATAGCAACTAACTAAGTATCATCTGCATAACAAATGTTTGTAACTTCATTGAAATTTTATAGTTTTTGTGAGCTCTTTTCATAGAATGTTTGTTTACTATGAGTCAAGAAATAAAGAAACATTTATTATTTTTAAGAGACTTCGAAATTTTTTTGCTTCTGTTTATGTGAATAAATTTAATACTATTAAGTACTGACCATTTAATTTTTTTTTATCATTTTAAATTGTAGCGACTATTCTGATTTATTTCATTCTGAAGACAGAAAGTGTTGTTTTAATTTGTTTTTAAAAAAGTAATTTAAGTACATATGTAGACATTAGCTATTAGTAGATATTACATTAAACATAGAAAATACCCAGAACACCAGAGACAAATGTTTGCAGATCATACAAACATTTGTCGCAAGGCGGGAATCGAACCCACAACCTCCTGCATCGCAAGTGGACCTTCGCTTGCCGCGCCATACTGTTTGTCATGAAATCAGTAAATAAAAATAACTGTAAGTACTCACATATACTCAATAGTACCACAAAAAGTGTGGGTGACTATTCCCTCTTGAATGTGTTCCTTACACAAACCAAAATCTGTTAGCTTAACATGTCCTTGCGCATCCAGTAAAACATTTTCAGGCTTTAAGTCTCGGTAAATAATTCCTAGGCTGTGCAAATGCTCCAGGGCTAGTATTATTTCTGATAAATAAAAACTGAAATATAAAAATAAATTATTAGCTTTTTACAAATCATGGTAATGAAATAGATTTATGAAATGTTATATTTTTAATATTCACTCACCTGGCAGTATCCTCTAGAAATATTCCCTCTCGCTCCAGGTGCATGAAAAGTTCACCACCACTCAAATACTCTAATATTAAATATAATTTACCACCAGTTTGAAAGGCATATACTAATTCAACTATAAATGGGTGCTGAAATAAAAAATATGTTGTTGAAATGACAAACTACACAATACACATTTATAAGAAATAATTTTTGTAATCCTTTTGGTGAAAAAAGCTAGACTACTTTTAAACATTAATTCTAAAACTATCCTTGGGAAAGAAATATCTTACTTATAAGAAAAAAACAGTGAATTTTTAAGTAAAAGCTAGGATTACCTTTACTGCTTCCAGAATATTTCTCTCCGCTTTAGTATGTGCCGTGTCCTTTTGGTTCCGTACAATGGAAGCTTTTTTGAGCACTTTCATTGCAAAATGTGCTCCAGCATCTGGGCCTGTGATTTTACGAACTTGAAAAACTTTTCCATATCCACCTTTTCCAAGTACTTTGCGGAGTTCAAAGTCTTGTGGACCGAGTCGCTTGCATTGCCCAGGGTTTACATTGTCTTCACATAATTGGATGGTCTCAGAACCTTCAGCACTACAAGGTGCAAAGATGACAGTTATTTTGTGTTAATTATTTTAATACAGTTTGTGTTTATTATTATGAATACTTACTTGACTATAGTGTTAACATGTAGTTCAGGATCATAGTCTACCTGAAAGGTAAAAATATCATACTTTCAAGTAGGTATTATAAGTCTGCATTACCTAACAAATGACAAGGTTGTTTGAAGATAGATAATTATTTTGTAGTTTCTGGGGAATCTTTTGATTCTAAAAATATTATGATAACAACTACGACTAAATTTTATTCTTATTCTTTTCTTATCGTTCTTAATTTTCTAGATGATGATCAAACTGAGGAAAAAATTAGAGGTTAGGTTTCTATAGAAAGGATATTGTAGACTATGGGTACCTCATCAACATCAATAATGTCGTCCTCGTCAGAGTCTCCAACAGTAACAGTATCAACGTCCAAGTCTAAATCGAAAACACCAGCCATATACGATGACATTTCAAGATTATCACATCAGCAAGCACTGTTATTTTGGAATTGTGAGTATTGACGAGTCGAATCGAATACGAAATTTGTCCACAATTCGATTTGACTTGGCTTTATTGTGTCACTTTCTGCTAAATGTATAATATAATGTTTCTATTGAACGCTGATCTTCAGTTTATAAGTTTCAATAAAAATAGTATTTAGAAAATACGAAAATTACAAAATCCACTACTGCGCGTACAAGGCAATAGTTGAATGAATGAATGAAATTGGAATGAAACAGAGGACAGAGAGAGACTGTCAGATCGAGATAGACAGACAGACAGATATAGATGTAACGCATGACAACACTAGTCACTAGACAGAGACTCTGTTATGTATTGGCTCATTGTAGAGTCAAACCAGACACATATTGCCAATAACAAAGAAGTCAAGTCATTGTAGAGTCTGTGACTCGGAAACAACACAGCTATATTCCGGCCACACTCACCGTCTTGCTTGCGCAGTTTAGTTTTTACAGTAAGGACTGTACAAAACGACGTAACATCACATAGTGCCTACTTGCACATGGAAGCTTGTGCAATCTGTACTGTGCAAACCAACAAACAATCAAATAGATTCCGCCCGCGGCTTCACACGCTGTTTTCTATGGAAACGGCAACACGCTCAAGTAAACAAATGCAAATTTGCGCTATCCATCTTTAACATGTCAACTTACGGTAGGCAGTATTGTATTCTTTTTGTTGCAACGATGTCACCAGCTGTACTTCGGGGCTTGCGCTTGCTGGATCTTTCTGGCCCATCTTTCTAGGCTTAGCTTAATTAGTAGGTATGCTTCTTCTAAGACTAGCAATTCTTTATAGTGTCTTTAGGCGTCTAGAAAGTACAAAATTATTCAGGAAGTACGTGTTCATCTAAATTCCTACATTATAATAGCTTAGGATTGTCTCCGTGTAAGATGTGGCGTTAGTTGTTCTAAATATGTATCATTTTTCTAATGCGGCCTGAGAGTCCTTCAAAATGCTTTCTATAGGTCAAGTTCTCATCTATAGTAATTCCTTAGTAGTTTATAAATTCAGCTCTAGCGATAGACTCACAGATTCATCCATTTTAATAAATCCAATCACACATTTTTTATTTTCAAAATTTTTGAATCTCGCATTTTTATGCCAAAATACTGTATTACTTATGAACTTAAGTGATTGTTCATTGGTCGGTAAATGAACACATTTAATGTGCAAATTTAGAATTTGAATTAGAAAAAACGTTTGACTTAGTTGTTGGTCTTTAATTTTATCAGTCTACTAAGTAAGCATTCCATACTAAACATTTGTAAATTTAAAAAATAAATTAATGATTTTTGACAGACATAGGAATTATATTAGAATTTTTAGTTTACAGTAGATACCCAAACTTGCCAACAATACAGATATTCTGAACATGTAAGGTATAATAATTATAATTACTTAGGTAAGTCAATATAGAACATAAGTCTGATTAAATTTAAGTTCAGTATAATGTACTTATTTTATTGTAATTTATTACATCTGTTTTATGAATGTTTTTGAATAAGTAAATTATGCTAAAATACTGTGTTACTCACAAACTTTAAGTAAAATACTTTATAAATGTTGTCCAAAGAGTAGTACCCAATGTAAAAGCATTAGTTTGCTTTTATTTAAAATGATCAGAGCTAGAGTAGGAAGGACTTCTCAAATCTTGGTTGGCGTAAAGTTTGAGAAACCTAGAAACTTGACTTACTTTGCATTGGGGTAAGATAGGATTAAAAAAGCTAATAATAAATTTTATAATATAGGTTTTTAATATATTAATAAATATATAAATACTTTTTTGTTTATTTAAAATTAGATTTGTAATAAACTTCCTCTTTGGCTTATATGGATAAATAACCTTCACTATATGAACCAATCGTGAAAATTTAAAAATTTTTTAGATTTTTGGAGGTTCACGACATAACTACTGAACGGATCGAGCTGATTTTTTTTCTTTTTTTTTTTACATTATATAGGCTTGCGTTTGGCTGCTATCTCACCTGATGGTAAGTGATGATACGGCCGATAAATTATGCACAGTTATTACTGTAAGCCTGGAGCCAAAACAAATTTTTATACCATAAATGAGTTCCTATGAGATAGATATAACCTTAAATTTTCCCACAGAAACACAGCGTGAAGCCGCGGTCAGAAACTAGTTGTTTGTTTGTTGGTTTGCGAAGTCCAGTTTGCACGAGCGTACATGCACGTGTGGCTACTGTGCGGTGTTCCGACTTTTCGTACATACGTATAATAACTGCTTGTAACTGCACAAAGTGAACTGCGCAAGCAAGACGGACCGTGTGGCGGGGCTCTCCTTTCTTGTGGCCTCACTCGATCGTGGACCTCAACCACAGACAAGACTTTTTTCTTTTGTTATCGGTGGCACAATAATGAGTTAGGTATGGTGATGCCAACATAAAAGTCTTTGCCGAAAGATCTAGCGGCAAAAGGCGAAGCTTGTATCAAGAATTTAAGATTCTGCAGAAATAAAAACGTACGAGTTGGACTCGCGCACCAAGAGTTCCGTAATTATAACACCTTGTTTCTTGCTATATTCCATGATTCTAGGTCATCGGGATGTAGGTACCCTATAGATCACTTACAAAAAGCAAAAAAAAATTGTTGTGAATAAACAATAAATTCACGGTTTTCCGATTTTTCCCTTTTTTCCTTACTTGTGTTATAAGGTCTTGATTTTTGCAAAATTTCATGTCTCTTGGTCAATGGGAAGTACCTTATAGGTTTTCGGTCCATAGCGAGTATCAAAAATTATTTTATATTATCTACAAATTTACGATTTTTGGATTTTTCCTTTAGTTGTGCTTTAAGACCTTACTTCTTGCCGAATTTCATGGTTCTAGTACAACTGGAAGTGCTCTATAGGTTTTGTGTGCAACTTTTGATTGCGTTGACTTAGAACTTTAGAAGTTGGATTTATTTATGGCTCCAAGAGGTTACGGACAATTAATTAATTTCTACTCATTAGCTCCATATATTTCTGAGAAAAGATGGTTTTTCAGACGGACGGACGGACAGACAGACGGACGGACGGACGGACGGACGGACAGACGGACAACAAAGTGATCCTATAAGGGTTCCGTGTTTCCTTTTTAGGTACCCTAAAAATGGCACCGTCATTGTCAATAGTATAGCAGGGCTATTCAGAAACTCAGTTTATGAGTCTTTGACTTAGGATGTGACACAGATTCGCGCGAAATTTAAATGTTTTATCGGTTTTTAATATTTTCTCTGTTCTGCAAGGACTAAAACTACCAGAAAAGTAGTTTTCTATGTATTGTTGATCATTTTTTATGAACCCATGTTAATATAATGAAGATTTTTGTAATAATTATGTTGATTTTTATCAAAATATATTTTTTATTATCATTGTTCCAAAACTAGCACTTAACCGTTTCTTAAAACATAGGATAAAAATTGTAATACGATTACGGGAAACTATTATTCCGCTATTTATATTCCTTGTAGTACGCAGAAAATATTAAAAATCGTTAAAATATTTAAGGTACGTGTGAACCTCTTGTCAGATTCCGAGTCTTCGACTTTGCATACAATTTCGAATAAAATCTTTTTATAAAGAGATTATATTTTGGATTTTTCTTAGATTATTTTATTTGCATGCATAATGCATTTTAACCACCAATATCAAAAAAAGCTTTTGAAGATACCGACCAATAGCACGTTCAAACACTGATTAAAAAATTTTGTAATTCGGACTCTACGTATGTTATTATAGACTCTAAATAAAAAATAATAATAAAAAAGACAATTTTTGAAATTACCTTTTCATGACACTTCTACTAATTTAAACATCAATCAGTCAACAGACAGTCTCCGATGCACAATTCTTTCAAACCGCAGATTCGCTTCGGATACTTTCAATCATCAATTCGAAACAAAATCAAAATAGCGTTAAAAAGATCCGCCAGAATCGAATTCGAATCCGACGTTTTTCTATAGGAAACGAATCGAATGAATTAAAATACCGCCACTAAAGAATAAGTGACAGAATTCTACAAACTTTTTGCTGGAAGCACTAGTGGGTGAGAGGGTGAGGGGTGTAAACATATTATTTTTATGTAAAGTTTTTTGAGAATTCAGGACGATTTTGTAATAAATATTTTATGATACCCGACGCAAACAAAAATACAATGTACACAAAATTACTGAAATAACTTAGAGGAAGTGAAACCTTTCAATGGCCAGTGACGACAAAAGTTCGACTCATAACTTGGATGGATCTCTGAAAATAAATAAGAAGCACAGCAATTGTGATAACATTGGTAAGCTAAGAATCTTCTACTTCTAAAAAACACATCACGTCGAAATAACCAACATAGGTAAACCTCGTACTAATAATACATATAACCCTAGGGAGTTCTGTGGGCTTCAATCATTCTTGTATTACCTCTGTATGTACGAAGCTAAGCTAGATTTATGAAAAAAAATTGATAGTTTCCATTCATAAAACACAGCTCTAGATTATCTTGTCTACAACAATATCAGAAACATGTGAGTAAATACAAATTCAATAGGTAGGTACATACCAAATAAATTTCTTATTTATAGCATTAACATTGTACTAAAATCAAATCGCTGCTTGCTAGAACTTGTTTATTACATAAATTACTTGATGTACCTATTAGATTTGTATCATGATACACCTAGTTTATTTGCAAAGAGTACAAAGAGATGCATGTACATACTTACAAATTAGTTACTGATACATTAGTTTACACTTATTAAATAGAACAAGTAACTTAGGACTTAAAATAAATCTTGATAAATCTAAAATATATGTATACAATTCCATATAAATCTAAACATGTCAAATATAATTTGAATCTAAATATAGCAAAGATACCTAGAAGAAGTTCCGCAAATAAAGTTTCAGGTGTAATCATTGACGTAAATCTAGACTGGAAGGCATATATAGATTTGTAAATTAAATAAAAACAAATGTTGTTGTGTATGCCTTAAGCCAAATTAAAAATGTTACAGATGTGAAAACTGCAGTAACATCTTTTCATGCCTATATTGAATCTGCTCTTCGCTATGGGCTAGTAATGTGGGGCAACAGCACTGATAAGAACAGAGCATTTATAGCACAAAAGAAACACATAAGAGCTATCTGTGGTATTGCCCCTGATGAGTCATGCAAACCCTTGTTTAAGGCAAAGTATAAAATTTTGTTATAAATCCTATGAAATTATTTAAAAAAGCATGTGACAAACACCCTAGATTAGGTAGAGACCCAAATATACTTATTCTAAAAGATACACGTTCAGCCAAGTTTAAGAAAAGTTGTTTGACTCTATGTGTAAAATACCTATATAATAAATAAGTTATTAAATATATGTACATGTAATAAAATTATTTAATAAATATTTATTTAAAATCAAATTATTTAGGTCATAAATGATTATTTTAATAAAAAATCTTAGTTACATACCTAATTAGTTATAAGTAATTATTGCATGCTGGAATATAGTGAAACATAATTTAGACTTTAGTTTTTTTTAGTGCTCATTATTTAGACTTATACCACCTGTATACCATGTTTGACCCAATAAATAAATTTGGAATTAGGTCAGAACAAGAGATTGATTCAGTCATGGGTGTAGCAAAGTACGGGCCAGGGGAGGTGGGGGCAGCTGCCCCCCAGAAGATGCAACTGATTAGATTTTAAATATCTCTCGTAGATAGCCTAGCCTATTAATGAACAAAATTCATTTATAAAATCGTACTATGAATGTTTGAATCTAAATTCGCTTTTTTGCGCGCGAAACTTTCGGACACGAGTTTGCTGCATTCCCCATGCCCTGGCTAGCCTAGTCGAACCGGTGAAAGATCTTTTTTTCCCGTAAATCTCTCATGGAAATTTTATGTTTTACCAGGACAAAAAGTAGCATATTATGTTACTCTCCATCCTTTCAACTAATACCTACTATGTCAATTTTTTTAATAAGTTAAAAATTTTAACCTTGCCATCTATTTACATATTAGAACTATGTAAGTTTGGACGAAAATACCCTGACTTCTGCACACTCCACGAACTCCCCTGAAAATACCCACTTAGACCAGGCAGAAACAAAATCATACAAGCATCATCAAATCTGTGTATGCACAGTACTGGCCCTTAAAAAATGTCGATAAAAATCTACAACAAACATACTAAAAGACATTGAAACCGATTATTTATTCACAAAAAAATTAAAACAATACCTACCTAATTGAAAAATGCTATTATGACGTAAATGATTTGAATGACGTAAATGATTTTTTAAATGACAAAATGACATGTAAAAATAATGACAAAATTTTATTTCAATTAAATAATCGAATCTTATATTGAGTAGGTATTGAAAATCAAGTCGATTGGTTTTTGGCGTGAAGGCAGTACAAAAAAACAAACAAACACACTTTCGTATTTATAATAATAGTTACGATTTCACACGAAAACAATTCTTGTCCTCATATTTTTCTATTTATGAGGTCTGAATTCGATTTCATGTCGCTACATTCCAGCTCAATGTTAGATACGTACTTAGGAAGGTATGTCGTTATTTTGATTTCGAGTCATTTTTCTTGAAATAAAAATGACAAGCTTCTACCAGTTTTACGATTTGCATAATTTAAATCAAGAAGTCGAAGTTTGGTTTAAAAATGGCAGGATAAGGGTAGGTACATAATGACCCGAGAAGATCTCGGAAAGCCTGATTTTACTGAAGTAATCTGCGGTGCTGAAACGATTTGTGATAACAAAACTTCGAAGATAACTTTTTTGAAAAGAAAGATAGTTACTAAAGTATAGTTGTTTTTTTTTTATTCTAAAAGTAACCTGTCCCACAGCTGTCCCATTTCTCGTGCAGCATGTAGGTAAGGTACTTTAGGTATCTATAATCTTGGTTTTTCTTCGGCTCCTGAGCTCCCACCCCTCCTGGCTACGCCCTTGGATTCTTGTCTTAATTTAATTTACGGTTGTGTCTCATGCATTATAGAAAAAGCTTCTAGAGCTATCTGAATGGTTGTTCAAGCTGATCAAGAGAATAAAGTAAATCCAATAACTCTAAAATGTGACTGGTACTATATATATTTATATATGTACTTCCTGCAGCCATAGAAGGAAAACTCGGTTATTCTATTCTACCTGCATTCATAACATGGGATAGGGATAAAAATATAAGGAGTGAAAGAGACAACACTACTTTTTGGCATTGTATCAGTAACAGCGAATATGACAACTTACTTATGTCAAGTGTCAGTCAGGTTTGTCAGTGAGTTAGTGTCAGGTAGGTTATAATCAGTGATCAAGCAAAATGTGAATTTGTATTCGACGAAGATGTTTATTAGTACCTAAATCAAATGGAATCAAATGAAATTCTACCAGTCATGTCGATATCATTGGAAGAAAGCACCACTGAAAGAATACCACTGTTACTGGAAGAGATTTTAAAGAAATTCCCAACTCGGAGTAATACAGATTCAATACAAAAAGATTACTTGTTTGTTGTGATTCTTGTTTCAATGCTTGAAAATGGATTTGTGCTAGTAGATAAAGAATACCAACCAATAGAACAATGTTCAATAAATACCAGTCAACTATCAAAATGGAAAGCTCAATCAGGAGTGTATCAAGCATTTTTTGTTTTATTAGGATTCAAGAATGTTCTAAAGCTTATAATGAGCCCTTTGGGTGCAATGGTGCTTGTAAATGTTGTTATAAATGATTTCAACTCTGAAACCTACTCAGTGTGTCTACCTGTAAGCAAATTTGTGGTTTCACCTCAAGCTACTACGATTCCAATGATATTTCGGGACCTAAGGCATCTCTCACTTGCACTTAAAAATAAGGTCCTGGCTCCAGTAAAGAGTAGAATTCTCAGTTATCATGGATATGCTAGTGCAAGCCTTATTGGACTGCCTGAAGAACTACTTTTCAAAATTTTACTGTTTCTTCAAATAAAAGATGTACTTAGTGTGTCGGAAACATGCACAACATTGAACATGGTATTGCAATCGGATATTTTATGGCATGGTATGATAAAACGAGATATTGGTCCCAGAAAAAGAATTGCTCCTCAGTTGGCATCATTCAGTTGGAAGGATAAATACAAGGCAGCATACCTTGAGAAGCACATTCATACCTGCAGGAGGCCGCTACGAGTTGGCTCTTTACATGACCATATGGAAGATACAGATTATGCATCCTCTATAAACAACCCATTGTGGAATGTAATAATATGATTGCTTTTTTTTCATAAAACTCAATTTTAACTGCACATGACTGTTTTTCTTTCTTTCTTATATCTTTACCTAATTTGCCTGTAGTTATTACTTGTTATAGCCCGGCTGCACGCTCAAACATTTGAGCATGCATGATTGCATAACGGCGGGCTATTAGATTCTAACACAGTGGCTCTAATGATAAAAAGTGCCACTTCACCACTTTTTGGCTTGTGACTAGAGACTGTAATCTGGTTTATTCTTATAATGTTTTTTTAATAAATACAAAATCTGATTTAATCTGATAATTTGTCAAAAAAATATATACGGTTACAAGGATCGAAATCCAGTTAATTCAAATAATTCTTTGCAATACATAATCCTACTAATATTATAAATGTGAAAGTTTGTATGGATGGGTGTATAGATGTATGGATATTTGTTACTCTTTCACACAAAAACTACTGAATCAATTAGGCTGAAATTTGGTATGGGTATAGTTTGGGACCTGGAAAAACATATAGGCTATTTTTTAAGGCGATAAAACGTGGGCGAAGGAGCGGGTAGCAGCTAGTTGATAACATTTTTAGGAAAAATTTATTAGCTTGTGAACGTAAATACAATACCTGCAATTCAATATGTTGATTTCAGACTTTAATTTAAGAAATAATAAATTACAAAGTTCATATTGTCACATAAAATAAAAATTCAAATACAAAATAAGTATATGACACTGGTCAAGAGTGAACATGCACTCTTGTCCAGTGCTTCATGAAGAGGCAGTCGGTGTTCAGCCTCTCTGCGATAAGCTGCAGGTAGCTGTTGGAGCTGATGCGCAGCTGGCGCATTAGGGACGACATTCTGTTGTGGATGATCGCGTAGAAGTAGTCTACGCGTGCATCCGCAAACATCGACGCGCTACAGAAGCGCGGCCGCCCCATCAACAACCTTAATCCATTGTTATACTACTGGACACGCAGGGTATTCCAGCATCACTGTGTGTAACTGACCCTTACACTGCACGTATAAAATTACTGGCAGTACACTCTAAACAGACTCGTTTTTACGGCCGTACTACATCATGCAAATCTACGGGCCAGCATATTGGCTCTGACTGATAATGCTCTGCTTTCCCTTTCCACATCTACATCATCCATGAGGGTCTCGGAGACCCAGAGGCTGAACTTCGACACTATTTTGAGTTACTACTACACAACCCGCCAGCGAGACTGGTGGAACGGTTATATGTTTTGAACCGGTCTTAAAAACCAGCTCACTTTTACTTGCGTTTTACCTAGGCCCATGAGCCTCCGCCCACGGCTCACAAATGCTCAACAGCTTCCTGCGAGCACTTATCGATGGGCTCAGCAGTACCATGTCATCGGCATAACTTATGTTATAATATTTACTACCACACTATCAATAGAACAGCCAATCCCGGTACTGCTAAGCCCCTCGATCAGACGGTCTATGTACAGGTTGAAAAGCCGGGGTGAAGTCAGCCTCCTGCCGCACCCCACAAACCAACCTGGACATGTCCGAGAGTGACCCTGATCCTGACCCTGACCCATCTCAGAAAATTACCTAAGTTACCGTATCAGTGCTTAAAGGACAGCACCAACTCAGGTGGCAACTCTCTATCGCCCGTCAGCTTCTACCACAACTTGTCATACGTTACAAGATCAAACCCTTTAGATAAATCTAAGAAGCAGGCGTAGACAGGTGTGCTTTGCTCGTGTAGTACTGGACGGTGTGTATTAAGTACCAGCTTTGCTATTTTTGCTTTTCGGGGCTCGACACAATCTAAAAATGTTTTTCTTGGAAACTCTAGAAGGATACGTCTTCTATTACTGTGTATTTTCACATACAAAATACGTAAAGGCAACCAATTACAAAATGTTACCTCTCCAACTATTTAAAATGTCGCGGTGACTTTGAGAGCTAACAATTGAAAAAGACAACATATAGAGGCGGTCTTTTTCAATTGTTAGCTGAAAAACTATAATTTATCCTCCACTTGCCAAAAATCGGTTTTCAGCCTCATTAAAGCTTTAAGCTTACATAATATAATAGCTTTTATAATATGTACGTACGTACTACGTACAGCTTTGTTTTGAATATAATTAGTAAAATTTCAAAACTTTTTGGAAATCCAATAATTCAATTGGTTAGTTAGGGTATTTTGGACAGCTTATTATGAAACTTCATAATGATTATTATATGGTTCATTTTTATAGATTTTATAATTTATTTTAGACAGTAAATATAGGAGTTGTCCTATATTTAGTGTCTAGATGAAAAATTATAAGCTGCTACCCGCGCCTTCGCCCGCGTTTTATCTGGATAAAAAAAACATACATGTTATTCCATGACTCAAACTATACCCATACAAAATTTCAGCCTAATCGGTAGAGTAGTTTTTGCGTGAAAGAGTAAAAAATATCCATATATCCATCCATACAAACTTTAATATTTATAAGATTAGTAGGATATAAAATTCCCTACTTATCTCGTTTTTATATTTAAAGGGTAAGACAGTCATCTTCACAAAAAAAAATATTTTACTAACTCTTTCGAAATAATGTGACGGTCTTACCCTCAAAATATGAAAACGTGAATTCTCTACGAATTTGAGCTTTATTGTTATACATTTAAATGCGTATTTGAAGGACTTATATTTTTTATAAGTATTTGTACATAAACATACATACATAATATCACACCAAATAACGTGTTAAATGTCAATAGTGTTGCCTCCAATAGCACGGAGAGTTTTAAAAAGGATCTGTAATTAAAAGATGTTTTATGATAATGCAATTCATATAACACAAAATTGGCAATGAATATGTGTGAAACACATATTCATTGCACGATGAATATGTGAATGTGATGTGATGAATATGTGTGAAACACATATTCATTTCACAAAGCACAGCACAGCACATTCACACGGAATTCTATAAATTTTCCCCATTTGTTTGGGTATGTTTTTTATTAAGTATGCCGGTCTTACTTGTGTTGACCTTACCTACTTATTTAATTTATCGAATTGCAAAGGTAGATTGGTAAGTAGGTACGTAGCCTAGCCTACAATGATTTCTAAAAAATATTATGAAATTTTTATCTACATTTGTTTTGTTCACTGACTTAATAAACGTGTATACTACTTCAAATTGCTTATTTTCAACTTCGCCGGATGTTAATATCTTCAATCCCATCCATCCATTCCATCTTCTTGGTAATGTTCAGGACTTACTCTATCCTTCATATATGTATGTTTCGAAAACACGATTTTATAAAATTTTCTCTTACTGTAGAAAAAAAATCCAACATTTACTCTAAACTGTACAATAAATCGTCGCTTTTCAATATATACTTTAAAATAAGCCTTGATACTTTGTACAGTAAATAAACAGAATATAAAGCAGACGGTAGGTATATGTCTTAGATTTTCAAAACTACCTACTATTATTTTTACCGTAAAAAAAAAACATGTTTTTTGCGGTTATGACGCTCTGTATGCTGAGTGTGAACTGCCATACTGTTTACTACAAAGTTTGCGTAACTTTATTTTCTATGGAATTCCTATTTTTAAAACTTCCCGCTTGGAGCGCTGTTCAGGAATTCCATAGAAAATAAAGTTACGCAAACTTTGTAGTAAACAGTATGGCAGTTCACACTCAGCATACTGCTCTGTCCCGCTCCTATAAACACGAAATCCTATGACCAGGGACGAGTAAAATTCTATGACTTATTTGCCGCCTTGAATAAGTCGGAATTTCAAAAAAAAAAAAAAATACTTGACAATTCACACAACATTATCTAGCCCAAAGCTAAGCAGAGCTTGTGTTATGGTTACTAGATAATTGATATGCATAATACAATATATTACATACATATATAGATATTTTTTTATTATACATAGAAAACGACCAGAACACTCTGAACAAATATCTGCAGTTCGGACAAATATTTGTCCCGAGGCGGGAATCGAACCCGCAACCTCCTGCGTCGCAGGTGGACCTTCGCCCACCGTGCCACTGAGGTCATCAAAATTGTATCGGTTTGTTCAGTGAATGAGTGCCGACTAGACGTGTGCGCCGACGCGACACTCGTTTAACCGGCGGCGGCGGCGGCGTCTAGCGTCAAATTTGTCGATCCGTTTGAGCCGAACTCCACCCATAAACAGATCAAAAGTAGGGTAACTTCGGTATTTTATTAAAAAGGGGGGTCTAGTGGGACAGGGCGTTGCAAAATTTTATTTGCTTTTCGAAATTATTTCTCATCGACTCGACCCAGAAAAAAATCTTCCAATTCGAGAAGAAACCCTCTAGGTATACGATCCCGTAATCGAAACCATATCATGAGTCTCTGGCAGCACTCTCAAAAGGGGAGGTTTAGTGAAATCATAATATACCCCCTATAAAAAGAAGTATGGCTCCGTTTGGGAGCCCTCCTAGAGTTGGGAGAAGGCGGTCAAATCTCAAAACACGGAATTTTCTTGAGACACCCCACCACAGATAGGTATACGTTTCTGCAAAAAAGACATACCCCTCCACCATCAAGGCGAACAACTATGTCAATGAGTCCAATCAGTCAGTCAGGCAGTGGTAATCCAGCGATATAGTTCTTATTATAATTATAATAATTATCAGTTATTCATTGTAACTCAGTGGTCTAGTTTCCCATTTCAATTTATTTTACTGTGTTACCGTAGGTACCAAATTAAATAGGCAGAATTAAAAAAAAAAACAAAGTGTCGCATCTAGGACGGTGACCTCGCACCTTTGACTCATTAGCTGCCCCCCACTAGCCCCGCACTGCCGCGCTTGCTGCCACGATGTTTGTTCGCGCCAGCTGTTCCATACGCTAGTAATAGAGTCAATGTTTATGGCTGACCAATTCCTCTTTAATCTGTTGATCGTTTAAATGATACCCTTATTTATTTATGTTTTTCACAATAGGTCAGCACGGTGAAAAGAACCATTTGGAAGTTGTTCCTGTTGGGAAGGGTGGTCGAAATCTATCGATACCCTTCGATTCCACAACCCTTAATGGCGAAATAAGTGAGTATGCTTTCTAATAAGTACATTTTATTTAGTTCTAACATGCATTTAAGCCAATACTATTGTAGAACTTTATTACGAACAAGTGAAGATAGGTAGTGCGCGCTAATAGCTCCAAAAAATATTAAAATTAGTTTTCTTACAGAAAGTGGTTGACGTTTTACATTGCTACGTTCAGTTTTTCTTATTGAGTAGGTAGAAACAGAGCAGATACGAAGAGGTGTTGTAATTATATTTCCCTAAGAAACAACGAGTGATAATTTGCGGGGTGAGGGGGCGTTAGATCCCGGCCACTTTTTTATTTTCCATCAACCGGTCAATGATCGATGATCGATGTTACTACGTAGTTAAACTAGAGTGATCGCAAAACTTAATGAGCTCTTTGAACTTAGTCACGGAAGCAAAACTGCGCAAGTATAATCAAATAGAAAAGTGATATTTATCAACTAGCGACCCACCCGGGCTTCGGCTAGAAATCCTTTTTATGGTGCTAATAGACACACCTGTTGCAGCTGCAGTCCGCTGAAGTACCATTGTGAGGTTAAATTAAGACGTTCATTGTCTTCTTTTGTCATGAAACTAGTGACATCGAACACCATTTTCCATGTTTGACGACGCAGTACGTTAAACCGCATGCGAGGCGTATTTAACGTTTAAGAGAAACAGCTATTAACAGGGAATACAACACAAAATCGCAAGAATAAAGTATCAAATCAACGACACGAACACTGGACAAGCGTCAAAGACTTTGCTGCGTCATTGTACTCAAAAGCATTCATTCGACAGTATTGCCCACTAGATTATAAATAAATTTGCTACATAGAAATTATTTTATTTTCGAACTTGGGTTAATTGCGTTGGATAAAAAGTAACATTTCGGGTTTAAAATTATCCGTCATTGAGTGTAAGATGTTTTTATATATTCTTTAAACAACGAATTGGGGAAAAAAAATTGCAGAACAAAATGTGCTAGACCAAATAAAAATACGCCAGAATTCTTGCTGGCAACCCTGGTTTGACAGACAGATCCCCTCTCATCCCGTTCACTCCCCTCAACGCCTTATTTACGGTTCAATGCGCAGCCGTTGAAGCCAACTTCACAGAGCTCATAAAGATTTGCGCGAACTCTACCTCACACTAAATGTCACAGGATCCCTGTTACACTTACAGACGTACACACTGTGTAAGTGTAACAGGGACGTACTCAGAATTTTCGTACCGGAGAGGATTGTATTTTTAGTAATTTTGTGAACCAACCTGTCAATTTTTAATTGAAATAGTGATATTTTCAGTATTATGTAATAAATGTTAGAAATAAAAAAAATTGGTGGTGAATGACGAATAAAGATTATTAATTTGTTGTCTTTTTTTTAAATAACATGTCTTGTTAAAAAGCCTTGAGAAGACTGTTTACAGAATTAGACTTAAAAAAAAAAACTTATAATTTTACCTACTCTTATTCACATGACAATCCACCCGATTAATCCTACTAATATTATAAATGTCAAAGTTTGTATGGATGGATGTATGGATATTTGTTACTCTTTCACGCAAAAACTACTGAACCGATTAGGCTGAAATTTGGTATTGGTATAGTTTGGGACCTGGAATATTATAGGCTATTTTTTATCCCGATAAAACGTGGGCGAAGGCGCGGGCAGCAGCTAGAGTCAAATAAATAAGTAATTAATAGGTGGGCTTCAATTACCTATCCCTACTAATATTATAAATGCGAAAGTAACTGTTTGTCACGTTTTCACGCCAAAACTACTGAACCCCATTTAAATGAAATTTGGTACACATATACTCTAGCTAGAGCCTAAGAAAGGACATAGCGTCACCTTAGAGTGAAAACCTCGGTTGTCAAATTATGACCAATGAAGTTTTTTTGCATCATTCGAAAGAAAACTTCGTAACGCATCTTTCTAATTCACCGACCTAGGCTTTGGGCACTCCTAACGCCATCTATTACTGTTGATGTGAACCTCTTTAAAATATAAAATTTAAGAATGGGTATATTTATAACTTTTTAAGAGCAATGCCATTGATTGATTGTGATAATGATAAATATACCTAGACCAGGTTTTACAGTGAAACTCAATTATTTGTAATTTTTGTAAGCTTTAAATAATCTTAAACTTGACTACAATTTATCAGATTATGCAACAAAAATTACGTCCACTTAAATAAAACGAATAAGTATTGCAAATACAGTTTTTTTCTCTATGATAACCTCGTAAGTATCACGTGAGTAGCCTAAAATAAGTATGAAAACCTAATAAGTATCAGTATCTCTGTATAAACTAACAAATCATAAAAATAAACTACCACGATTGAAAACTGATCAAATTTAATCATTATAGCTAGTATAATAATACCGCATGTCCTAACAAAATTTTACACCAGACTTTTTTCCTTATTCTTGAAAAGTTAGCATGTCACGCACGACATAAGAGGTTTTCACTCTACGGTGACGAGTAGGCTAGTTTTTAATGCGAAAAAAGGGTTGTAAGCCTTTATTTTTATTTTTTGTGTATAAAATCTTAATATATAAAAGAACAAGCTATTTTCTAAACGACAACGCCCAGCCCAAAACACTGAAGCTAGAAAGCTGAAATTTGATGGGACCTTTTACTACATAGTTATGTATGTTTCTGCTTAAAAAAGATTTTTGGAAATTCCACCTCTAAGGGGGTGTAAAGGGGGTTGAAGTTTTTTTGTAACTGTTTAACCCGTGACCCAATTTGATTGAAACTTACAGAGAATACTAAAAAGATAAAATTATATAACATGTGTTTCAGGATTTTTCAAAATATTACACAAAATGTGGTGAATCGGTTTTTTTTACCCTAAAGTCCATGCGAATGAAATCATGAGTGGGTCAGCTAGTATTTTTATAAAGTACTTTCCATTGATGAATCTTAGGCGTGGGACACTCCGTAAAATAATTGGATTTAAAATTACGACGTCTTTATGTTATGTTTATGTTGTTCATAGTTGACGATAGATGGCAGTTGCAAATGAATTATGAAAATTAAAAAAAAAAAATTTGCCCCATAAAAGTATTTAGGAATATAGGACATATTTTAGTACGTATGATTATTAAATATATTAATACTGAGCTCTAGAACCTATGTATTTATAGTTCCCGTGACACAAAGTGTCGCCATCTATTGTCAAGTAGAATTATATTTGGAAACGCTGACACGCTAAGAGATTTTCCTAACGCTATTCTAATAAATAAGGTATAAAATTACTTACAAATGAAATACGTATATGCACGTCCATAGCATCAGAACGTCTATTTGATTCGTTTTTACACAATAAAAAACATCACAATCATGCTTTTCTTAGTACCATGAAAATAACACGAAAATGCAATGTTGGCAGCACACTGACTTAGCCACGCCTACTATGATGACGTAAGGACCTAGTCTAGTGTCACGATGCACGGTTGCTTCGGCCGCTTCTTCGTATCTGCTCCGTGGGTAGAAAGGATATTATTACATTATAGGTACAAAGGAATTATCAACAATTCACAACATTTTTTGTTCTTTTAGCCTTTTAAAAGGATTACCTATTGGGTATATGCAATATTCCGCTTTAATAAAAATAAGCACCTACTTTAGAAGTTGCTGCTGATATTATTTTAATTGTAAGAAAAGATATTCCACATGCACATCCGATTCGATACAAATTGAAATTGACTTTCATAAAAATCCTAGCGCAAGGAATGGATTCCCTAATCCCATGAGATTGACTTAAGACATCCACGAGTAAATCACATCTTCATAACTTCTTTCTACACCCTGCGATGTATTGATTTGTACTGGGCCTACTTAACATGGCTTCCACATAAATCGCATTAAAACTTAGTGCAACGCTAGTTATGTTATGACGACTGAGGATTACTTATTAGCTTCTTGTCTGGTATTTAGGTCTAACCCATTGTCACTCGATAATATGATAATAGGTACTATTGCAAAAGTTTTAGTGTAATAGTTACGGAAAATATTATAGACCAAGTAAATTAAGTACCTATGCCTTTCAAGCTTGAACTACCTAGTTATCTCCTGCTCTGCTATTTAACATGCTTTCAGTTGCAATCAGAGCCCTGAGTTTGGTTTCTCGATAGTATAGTAAATTCGAGATGTTTCATTTTTGTATGGGATTTGGTACAGAGCGCCTCTAGCGTGCGGACATGGTACTACGCAAATCCCTTAAAAATGGAATGTCTCGTTACTATTGAAAATCCAAACTCAAGGTTTAGTTCTTCATCTGTTAATAATTTCTTAAAATCCCCCGCGGCCTATTTTAAACATTCGACTATATCATTAACTTTCATAATAAGTAAACGATTCGTTCGGCGAATAAGACAAATCACTAAGTTTTTCGCCATTAAGAAACAAATGGCTTCACAAAATCCTCGAAAGCTCTGAACGATAAAATGTGATTTGCAATCTGCGATACGATAATTAGCGTCCCCTTATATCGTGCCCGTGTGCCAGTCCCGAGAATATCGGAAGGGTGAGAGATGCGCGTGGGATGCGCCGCGCAGCGTCCTCCGGTCGCTCTCTGTGGCGCCGCCATCATCGCCGAGTTGACGTGTGTCGTATGCCCAGAGCTGAGTGTCTGCCGCCGCCGGGAGCACTCCTTAGATGTAGGGCCTCGTGCCGTACTTGCGTGCTGATGGGCTGGCGTAGGTGAACGGTGGAGGGCCCGCGCGCGCCGCGTGACAAGCCGCCGTGGCGGTGCTACGGACCCATGCTCACCCACAGTCGCTCCGACGGAGATTTCCCTGTGTACACTAGAGGTGAGCGTGTCCATTTGTCCTGCTTGCCCATTTGTTGTTTCCAGTTACATTCTGCATCATTTGATATTGAGTTATTCACCTATGTATATCGTTGTTGTAGTGCGAGAAATCCTTAATGATTTCTCGCACTACAACTACGATATCTAATTCTGTTTAGATTCGATAACATATTAAATGCCCATGTCTCCTTTATCTTTCGTTTGTCCTCGCACATAATCCACCTAATGTTTGTGGCATGATTAGTTTTCTTTACAACTATATTATATTGAATCCAGTAAATGATTTTTCTATAGTTCAGAAATTCAAACTAATGTGTTGTTTGCACGACAATATGACCGATGTATGTATATATAATAGTGAAGTCGGAATGTCGGATTGAGCAACTAAGAGATTTATAAATCAATATCCTTGGACGCCTGTATTTACAGATAGATACGCTATGTATAATGTACCCAACTTGTTCTCTATCTTTCATTTACACACTTTGATTTAATTTTAGTCACGTACTCTGTTGTATGCATACGTTAATATATAAGGTTAACATAAACAACGTAGAAGGCATTACTCGTTTCACTTCATTGAGTGTCCTTTCCAAAAAATCTTTGATACTCAGGAACATCAGCGAGCCTTAGTGCCTCCCCAATATATTTTGGGATTATGCTTTTATATCGTAATTTTAGTTCAGGCTTCACTGCATGTATTATACGCTACGCAGGTCGCTAGCATGAAAATTATGGTTCGCTAAGTTTCTAGGGCATTATACACCTATTAATAAATAAAAGCTACACGCCTAATCTCACCGGGCCCTCTACGTCCATCCATTAGGCCATTGAAGTGCACTGTGACCATTCGAGCAGATAGTTTTTTACACCACCAGTTCAACATTGAAAACAATATATCTAGACAAGGCCTTTTTGTTATAAAAATTCTTCTGTTATTTAATTTCACATCGATCTTGACTTGTACTATTATTGTTACGACCCAACTTGAAACGATATCGTTACCTAGTTTTTATTTCAATCCGTACCCCACAGATTTGTTTTTGTACTGACTGAAGGACTTATGGAAAATAAAGTACTGTTTGTCGGTTTTATGATGGTTGTTGGCTTTGACTTAAAAGTATTATTGCTCAACATACGTCCTGTAAACATTAAAGCGTTCGATGTGAACATATAGGTACCTTCCTATATACATAAATGCCATGATAAGTACAACGCACTATCATTTTCTACTATCTTATCAGAATGGTTGAAATATCTCAGTTTTAATTCTCGTTTCGATCAACTTAGACTAAAATATATTTTAATAGTATGGAGTGCGGAAAAGTGCTTAAGTGGATGTAACATTTTAGCGTTTATTATGGATAGAAAGACTAGGCGAAGGCCGATAGACGATGATACAAAAAGTGACTCAGGAGATATAGAATCCGAAGAATATGATCGTAAGTTTACGAAATGTAGAGCAATATCAATGACGATCAAAATGAACCTCGTTGATTATCTCTACAATTCGACGAATTTCGAACTCAGATTTAAATTCGACGTATCATTCGGTTATAATTTAACCAAGCATCCAAATCATGTTTGCTAAATCACTCAAATAATATTAGTTGCCTTTCGATTTTTGTAGTAGAATTCCCATCACCTTAATAGGTAATATATATTAATACATATGTTAATAATACATATGTTATCAATGTGTAGGTACAACACCGTTACTCAATACACAATGAAAAACATGTGCGTGTGCAAATAAAACCATTGTTAGGTGCGCTGTTATTGCAAAAAAACTATCTATGATTTATTCATATTTTTAGGCCTGGTTGATAACTCCTGAAAAGTCGCAAGCACATATTTCTAAATATCCATTCATAAGCCTGAATATACTGGTAGCTAAATGTTGAAAACAAGTGCAGGAATATTGCGATTCTCAAGCTATGAATAAAGTTGCATACGTATGACTTGTCTAGCCGAGCAAGTTTTCCCCTGGGCCGGTAAATAGTCATTGAAATACAGTGCACTACACACCTGCCTTTTTATTCATAGCTGCCGGGAAGCGAGCGGGGCTCGTTCATGAACTACTATGATAATGTGTGTTCGAATACATCTATAATTATTATGTACCTACCTATATTTCCTGCTAGTTTATCGTTGGTCTGAACGAATTTGTGCTGCAGAAGAGGGCTGTTCGTGCTATCTATAACATGGGTCCTAGAGAATCCCTGCGTGATAAATTCAAAGAAATAAATATAATGACTGTACCATGTCAATATATTTATGAAAACTTATTGTACACTCATAGAAATAGCGATCGATTCCCTAAAAATTGCGACATACATAATGTAAATACTAGAAATAAGAACAAACTCGCTTTGCCCAAAACTCGGCTGCACAAGATTAGTGTATCTTTTAAAGGGCAATGTATACGCTTCTACAACAAAACTCCGAGTGAGTTGCAAAAATTATCAATAAATAAATTCAAACAAACTATCAAACATATCCTTTGTAAAAAGGCTTATTACAAAATATCAGATTATCTAGAGGATAAAAAAGCATGGGACGACTTTTGCTCCAACTCGAAAACTAACAACCTAACAAGGTAAAGGTTTCTTGTTCGCTTCTTTACTTTACCTTAAAAAGATTGAAGTGAACAAAAAATCAAAGTGATCACTTTATTTCCCTGTTTTACTTATGTAATTTAAATTTTGTGACGTGTCCAAGGGTCCTGTAAGGTCTAAAGGAAATAAAGCACTTTGATATTTGATATTTGAATGTAAGAATCTGCAAACTTAAAACTGCACTGTTGTAAACTAGCAATAGTACTAGAAAGACTCTTAGCCAGTTGCCTCGATATTATTTAACGTAACGTTCGGTTTATTATAAATTTATTTATTTTAAAAGTTTCGTATAAACATTTTGATAAGATTTTGTTTCTTTAAAACGCTTTCGTGAAAGAGTTACACAGGTCGCCAATTCTGTACCTACATATGTCTGAGCTATAACAGACTAGTTTGAGACCATGATGAAGGTGAAGAGATGAAGGTAATCCGGTCTTTTATACGAATTATAAAACATTGAATTTGAGTGCGTCAGTTAACTTGCGTACTCATGTTCATGGTCTACTTGTGTATTAATATATAGTACTGTAATTGAGAATAATCATCGAATAGTACTTGCATTTGCTCGGTGACTCATATTTCTTCATGTATCAATTGAGACTTGAATGGAAAAAAATAGAAAATAGTATGGTAGACATATGGAACTGTGAATTGAAAATTTATCATTAGTCAGACATTTGACTACTCTACATTGAATGGAATGGTACCAAAATTGCAACAGTGTGATTGTCTAATGTGATCTCTCTGTTCTACCAACTACATTTCATTAATATTTGTGCAGTCTAGTCAGTCAGCCTGATCGTCCGGGACAAACCGGCTGTCACAAGGGACAGCCGGTTATTCAAAGGGCGAGTGTAGTCGCTGCACTCAAAATAATTATTAAAACAAAACAAAGAGCGGTGGGCCGGGCCGTTCTCGTACACCATTTCTATAGCAGCAGTAGATTGTTTGTTTCTACGTTGATGGGAGTGAGCGCCCTGGCTTGCCATGCCATGTCAAGTCGCCAGTCTTGCCACAGTGGTTCGGCGAGGCGAGTCGCGGGTGCATTACAACATGCAGGGACAGAGCAGGCGAGCCCCCACCATGCCCCGCGTCACCATCTCGGCCCGCGCGCCAGTTTGCCGTTGAGCGTCCCTCGCGGCGCAGGCACCTCGCTATGAAAGCGTGAGTGATTTTGTTGATGCCGGTTTTACGCGCGTGCCTTTCTTTTGTGCCGTTGACAGTGTGAACAGTGTTGTTTTGATATCAAAATGTGGTGTGTACGATATGGAGACTCGTAGTTGACATGTCTCTGAGCGCGCCCGCCCAGGCGGTGCGCGGGACCAGAACCAACAGCCTCGACGCTCTCGACTTCCAGGAGCGCAGGCAGTTGATCGCCAGCTCGTTGTCTCTCACTGACTTCTTGCACGTAGGAGCGAAGGAAGTGGCTGCAGTAGCCGGTCAGTCTTTGATATTCTGTCTTTCGTCGAATACCTACTACATCAATTGCATTCCTAACAATAGCTTTGCGAAATCTTAGCTTCGTGCAGCCAATGGTTCAAGTTTATAAATTCCACGCATAGAACGATCGCTGTTAAACATTCCGTGGTACGGCTAATGATGTTTGATTGGAAGTCACTTTCGCCGTGAATCTTTACAATTTTCTTAAAGAGATATTGGTAGTCTACACGTACATTTTTTACTATACTATCCCGCAGGTTAAAGCCGACCATTAATTTCTTACAACCCTAGAAAAGCGCTATAACCATCACGCAACCTTCAGGAGTGGTTTGAAACGGTTACGTATGTACGATATTTTTATGATAATAATCTTGTTCAACAGGGTATCATGAACTTGAGTCCTTCGGGCATAGTAAAGTCAAGGTTACTAATACCAATCGTTGGAATTTTTAGGCAGATCAAAACGTATTATATTCGTACAACTACACCATATAATATGACAAGAGCACATTAGCAATTGAACGTTTCACGGTCGCTTATCGTTGTTGCCCATCCAGCACATACCCAATTGGGTATGTGCTCGATGTTGTTGCCAATTTAAATATCAAAAGCAAGTTACCAAGAATGGTCGTCCGGATCAAGGAATTAACCTTAGCTTCAATTGGAAATCTTGCTGACAGCCTTCTTTTCTTTGTAACAAGTCATTACTAAGGTCAAAACGAACGTAGTTTGCTCTTCTCAGTTCTTATAACTATGTTCTGGTGATTGCTGTGTGAATCGTCCAGGAACCGTCAGCCGTCTTGTTTATTGATACCTGACTCTACATAATTACAATTACGTCAATTACGTCTGGTGTAACATGTTTCAGCACTTTTGCATACTTGTATAGTTTTGGGGCCAATTAATCTCAATAATTAAGATCTCTTAATCTACCATCATATCACGATATTAATATGTTGAACATAATAATGTTAAAAAAAGACAAAAACTATTCTTGGACAGACTCTTTCATAGTTCACCCATATAAATCTCCATAAATTTGTCACATGGTTCAGTTCAGACAGCGTATAACACGTACAGCTAATGGATTAGTTTAGTGAAAACCACGCAACGAGGGAAAGTTTTCTTTGTTTGTAATAATGTAAAGAGATCAAATCAGCGATATTTATCTCCGGAGCATTATTCACGGTTTGGTGATGTCACATAGCCGTTTTCACCGACATCGTCATAGTCTACAAATGTAACGGTGCTGCTTTCATTCATTTTGTTGATTTGTAGGATGTTTTCTCGTTTCAAATTAAAATTATTTATATAGCCATCGATACAGATATCAGCTATTGTGTGTGTGTACATCTTCATAATGTCCGAGGAACATATCCGTTGCTTTGTTGTAGAATTGTAGAGCAATATTGTAGTAAGTGTGTAAGCGTATGTGATAGAGCTCGCTTATTAATAAACCATTATTGGTGTCAGTTCACATTCGTCAGTCTATTTTGGTGGTGACTTCTTTAATCAAAAGGTCGGTGTCGGTCGCCGACATCGTATGTACAATATATTGCATTTTGATACTTCACAAATAAAATAACGACGTGACAACGCTGACATCTTGCTAGCTCTCATGTACACATAAATTATCATATACAGATGATACAAGTGCGTCAGCTACTTGTTATTGAAGCGTTAACTAATGTCGCTTTGTTAACGCATGTGACACCCGAGGAGAATAATAATATACGCAAGTCGCAGACGCCCTTAGTGGTCAAGGAATCCTCCTTAAATATGCTTAATAGGTACTAGGTTTCTCCGTTTCTGTGTTCTCATTATATTCAGGCTTCGTTTAGATTCAAAGTCACCGTCTTATCTCAGTGCAGGTAATGTTAGTTTAATAAATGCCGATATAATACAAATAGATCGAGCAAACATCAGCCTAAGCAATTTAAAAGGTCACGAGTTCTCTTAGGTAAAAGGACTTCAAGTCATAGACCAAGGTGAGGTGTGTGAGGACGCCCGTGTGCCGTGTTTCGTAGTGGGCGCAACCGCGCTACATGACAATACTATGACTCATGGGCTCATGGCACTAGTAATTACTCATTTTGTAATACTAATCGTAGGTACCTTAGACACGCTAAGGTGGGATGTACTATGGTCGAGTAAAACGTGGAAACGACGCAAAAGTGTTATCTTCCTACGTTAAATTATTAGTGAGAGAGATAATGCTGAACATGTGTTTTGGTTTGCAGGTAGAACCCTTTGTACCTTAGACTTAGAGCAATAAAGTTATAAATAATAATAAAAAATGCTCCCATAATCCAAATGACAATCAAAAATGGTAAATCGTAGATTTTTTATTATGTTGCTTTATTAGAGTTCCGTACCCAAAAGGATGGAAATGGGACCCCTATTACTATGCTTTCACTGTCTGTCCGTCCGTCTGTCCGCCTGTCGTCAGCAGGCGGTATCTCATGAACCGTAAAAGGTATATAATTATGTAGTTGAAATTTTTACAGAATATGTATTTCTCTTGCCGCTATAACAAAAATGTTATATAATACAAATTGAATAAACATTAAAATTAAAGGGCTCCCATACAAAAAATGTGATTTTTTTGGCTATTTTTGCTCTGTTTGTCCTGAGACCGTAATAGCCGTAATAGGTAGATAGTTGACATTTTGACAGGGTATTACAATTTGCTATAACAACAAGTACTAAAATAAATTTATATAATAATAATTAAGGGGACAATGTCTATACCACGTTGAGTACCGATCACCGAAGTTAAGCAACGTCGGGCACGGTCAGTACTTGGGTGACTGCGTCATGAGGCTGGCTGGCTCTTTGCTTTTATGATTCATAAAAAATCCGTTTATTGGGGCTTCTTTTGCAAAAGTTTCATTTATTTAAAGTATGTATATATATTACAATTTAAAAATTATATTAATACACATGATTTTTTTACATTCATAACAGGTTTTGTAGAGTGCACGCACAGTGAAATAAAAGTTAAGTTTTGTACGATGGTACGGAACCCACAGTGTGCGAGTCTACTCGCACTTGCCGGTTTTATTAATATTGTATCTACATACATCTACAGCCTCTGCTATTCCACTGCAAGGGCGGTCTGATAAGCGCTTTAAAGTATTTAGTTTGTGACGCTACGAATAGTATAGTATAGTAAATATATAGTATAGTAGAGTCAATCAAATCAATTTTCGGGTTTATAAATGAATGTTTGAGAAGTTATTTACAATTACAACAAATAACTAGTTTTGCGACTATTGTATGTATTGCTTTGAACCCATGTTCAATCAAACATTGAACATTGTTTTGAAGTCTTCTTGACGTGTAAGATATTTTTTACTAAAATTAACAAGAAATAGTAAAACGCGTGAACTAAATGGCTCTTATCAGGGCAGCTCTTATTGTTGAATTAGTACTAATATACAATAGAACCAGATATAACTAACACATTTGACATTCGATCCTGTTAGGTTAAAACGATTAATGTTTTACGTCTTCTATTGCAATTGTTAGTGTAGAACGCATTATAAATTAACATTGTAGCGACAATGATGATTGATTTCAAGCCATCTGTCTCGTTATTTGTTTTGGTTTTATAAACCTTTAGGTATCTTTATTCGCTCCTAAATATGTGTATCTAACGATTGCTTTTCCCTGACATTGTAAACTTTGAATGTTTTGTTTGTGGTGCATAAAAATTACTTTTCGGTTTAAAGATCTTTATTTATACTCAAAAAAAGAACAAACAAGTTCACTTAGAATGAGGTTACATTGGTATCTAAAAATAAGTATATAATACTTGGTAAAGTTACGGTAGTTCTTCGGCGTTTATAATCTAGATTACAAAATATCACAAACACGTAGGTAACAAATAACAGTGACCCGACAAAAGGTAGGTACCTACGTAATTAGTATTAAAATAAAGTGGGTACTTTTCGCTTTCCTTATCAGCTCGTTAGTGAACCAAATTCTTGGATGAGTAATTACGATACGCTCAAAATCGACTGTTTACATGGGAGTAGGTTTACATTCACGTGTTAACAACGGAACCTCATTATCTCAGAACAAAAATGCTCGTAAAGTTTTTAAAATATACGTGGTTGAACACACTACCACATCCATGAAAAACCACATCCACACCCACAGAGAAGCTGAAACGAAGCTGTCAAACACCGAAAGTCCTGCTCCGGTACTTCAAGGAGTTGGGCTGGTTAGGGCTGTCTAGGCAGGGGCATAATGCACAATACGCTCCCATGCGAGCTGTCAGTGCAGATCTCAGTTCCCCCACTAAGAATAAGAATACGTGGTTAAACCGACGTTCTTAGGAAAACTAAAGTTATCTCAGCTTCGACTGTGCACCGGTGACATCGCATGCATATAAATTGGGTAGTGCGCAGTTTGTTATGCATGTCCTGTGAGCCCCAGCCTTTCTTGTGAACGTTCTGTCCTCCTACATCATCAGATTTATTGACACCTGCGTTTGTGCTTCTCAATTTGTAGAAAGTTTTTACTTTCTTCTAGTTGCCTGTTGCCTGCGCTTACATCTCGATTGTACCAATAAATCAATGTTTTTGATGTTATTCAATGTCGTGATAAATATTTGCAATCAGTCACAAATAGACGACTAAGTAGAGGGCTGAAGAATACTAGCAGGGACGAGAATTTCTCTTTTGTGTGTGGTGTATGTATCTAGTTCCCGTTGGCATTGTATTTCGATAGGTACGGACAGTTCTCAACAATAGACTCTCGACATAATGGGGCCATTGATTGTGTGGATGTATCCATCATGTGTTCGTGTGACTACTATATTTTGTACCAATCGTGATGGCGGTATCGCTTTTCGTATTGACGTGAGAATATCTTTTTAGATTTTATTCTTCTGTTTTTCACAACAAGTGTATGTTACACACGACTAAGCATTACCGATATGATTGTATTCATAACGTAAATAATTGTTTGTAAATAAATGGTTCTTTTCCTTTGCAGCAAAGAAACAGAATGGCAGTGCAGTGCGCACGAATAGCCTGGGTTCAGGCGCGCGCACGCCCCCTGCCGAAAGGACCAAGTCGAAGTTTTCTGCGTTCGGCAGATTATTCAAACCTTGGAAATGGAAACGGAAAAAGAAATCTGAAAAGTTTGAAGCCGCTTCTAGAAGTAAGTTATTTAGTTTGACTAAAGTATAAAAATTTTGCAAAATCATGTTTGTGTTGGAATAATTGACTTTCATATTGAATTAGTCAAACCAATTCGTCAATTCAATAGTTTAATAGTAAAATATGGTCAAATTTTGCATGAGCAAATCTAAATTGGCAGACGAATTGCAATTTAGGTCCCTTGATGGTCCATTAAAAGTCCCTCAGTGATTTTATGACGCACTAGCTTCTGCCCGCGGTTTCGCACGCACGTTACCGAGATATGAAGTAGCCTATGTCCCTAGGATACCGTCTACCTCCTTGCCAATTTTTATCCCATGGGAAATGATTTATGGGATAACAAGTGGTTTGATTCCTGGCCTAAAGTTACCTGTATGCAAAATTTCAACCCGATCCGTTCAGTAGTTTTGGCGTAGAGGTAACAACCATCTGTATATTTCGATTTAGATAGGCAAAATAAACATGTACATATGTATGTATTAGACTGTGGTTTCTTTGTCACTTTTTCCACAAGTAGACAATAAATTCAAATGAAGGGAAAATCCTCCTTATTTCTTATTCGATAATAATAACTATACTTATTTATAACTGTTTATAGTTTAAAATTTGCCATTTCCAAGTGCTTTTTTGTAGGCCTATAGAAATAAAGTTATTGAAATCTGAAATCTAAAATCATCCATACACCAAACTTTTTCATTTATAATATAAGTGTGATATACAAAGTATAGAAGCGATTTGGCTGCCTGATGGATGACCCTTCGAAGCCCACTAACAATGAACGCAAAAAACCAGGTAGTTGTCCGTTGTCCCAAAAAGGAAACCACAAAGCTTTACCTGTACAGCGTATCGAATGCGACACTGATTTCTATATGAAAGTAATCTTATTTTTTTTACTGTCCACAGCATTAGAGAGGAAGATTTCCGTCCGAGCAAATAGAGATGAACTGGTGCAGAAAGGCATTCTTCTCCCTGAGAGTCCAATCACGCCAGTACCCGAATCAAGTTAGTATCCATCTTATTTATCTGGCAATAAGTCACAAAATCCTAAATCTAAAGCAGGAATGAGAACCAATATTAGTAAAGCCGGGCTACAGGCTTTACCTGGAGAGATAAGGCAGCAGCGCCGGTCTCGTATCCCTTCGTACAGTGTACAGTTGCGGTCATTATTTGAGACATACCATACTCGCTGGAAGGTTACTACGATTTTTAATATGGCGTTTTTTAAAAAACGTTAAACTGACTTCAAATTACTTCCTAGGTTCAACAGCTTGTTCCTATAGTTGTATCGATGGTGCCCGAATAAGGGGAATGCAAAGTTTCCTTATCTTTTATCTATTTAAAAGGTCGTAAGCACCACGAATAGCTGCATGACAATGTCTTTAGAATTTAGGTCACCACTTCTGACCACCACTGTACTTACGTGATGATTTAGTACTTAGTATAGAGCCTAAATACAATACGAAATACAAAAGCCAGCCTCCACGGTTTACCTGGAGAGTTAAGGTCGCTGTCCTTCCCTTCAAAGAGATAATAATTCATAATTCATTTATTTGATTACATATACAATTCATTCTTAGTGTAGGTGAATGGCTAGGTGGTCAAATTGTATATTCACCCTGTAATGAAGGGCACTGCAAAATTGCCTAAATACCCTAAATCAACAATGACAGAACACTGAAAATTATGTCGAAACGTATTTATTCTACACTACTATACGTGCATGGACAGGTATAGTAGTGTATAACACTGGGTTAGGCCTAAAGTTCTGTATGACGTTGAATAAAAACAAGGCAACCCCATATGAGTCATGGTATGCCCGTAGAGTCAGAAATCGAAGACAAGTGACATCCGTTATGGTAGATTACGGCCCGCTTGCGAGTCATGCTTCAGTTATTCGGATTCTGACGATAGACAGTTGGAGTTTTGCTATTCCGTTACTGGTAAATTCTTGTAAGCTGGCTGTTTTGTCTTCTGTTTTTTCATACAATTATTCACGCTGGAGTCACAAATCTAAGCGTCCAGTATACCAAAAACAAAAGGGGATCGCGCCAGCTTTTAATAATTTATATTATATGCACCTACTGTCGTAATTCTTTACGTGTATAACTCTAAAAGACTACCATATCAATTCAAGCCAAAAAAATAATTTTATTTAAACAACTTAGGACAAAATGGATTACAAGTGTCATCTTATTTTATCTTATTTTCTAAAGGTCTAAAATAATACATTTGCCTGAACTATCAGAATCAGAATCAATAACTTGATTTCTTTAGGCAAATTTTATACTATAAACATAGTTATTATTTTCAAATAAGAAATAAGGTGTTATTGATATTATCTTCACTTCAATTTTTTTGTCCACTAGTGGAAGAAGTGAAAAAGAAACCACTATCACTAGGTTAGGTAAACATTTTTCTCAGGCAGAAAGTGCCTAGAAGGAAAAATTATAATCACATCAATCATTAATAAAACAAAGCAACGGTGCAGATTTGTAAATGTAAGAGTGAAGTAATTCATACTAATATTTTTACTGCGAAAGTCCCTCTGTATGTCTATAATCATTTTACGTTTTAACTGCTGAACATATCTTAATAAAAGCAAGGACATTGGCGACTTTTAATCGTGGGAAAAAGCTCGTCCTTTAGTACGAAACGCTGGAAGGATGCTATAATATGCATAAAAAACATTATTATGTCTATGTTATGTATTATGGTCTTGATATGAAGGATTGTTGTATAAACTTGATCTACTGCGAGTATTTTGGTTTCTGTGGTTTTCCTCATACAATGCGTAGTAGTTTACTTAACCTATGCATGACTACGGATGGAACTTTTCCTCGTTCAGTTCTACTTTTCCTCTTAATAAGAAAGTGAATTTCACAAGAATTCTAAAACCCTCGAATATAATACTTTGAACCGTCAAAACATAGCATAAGAACAGCTGCACCTATTTTCATCAAATATAGCTACCAACACTATCAGAAATTTTCAAGAAAAAGCTTAGATTAAAAGATACAAATTTATTCATTCGTTTGGGAGAAATACAGGAACAATTGTTTGCTCCGTTCCGTCGCTTTTAAAAATTAAGAGGAATACTGAATAGGCGGGCGGACGGAACCCATTTGTGCATTCAATCGTTCTAGATTAGCTGCTATAACATCATAATGAAACTATAGACTCTATAGTTAGTATACATAGAGGCTCTGCTCTGTGCTCGTTGAATTACCATTGCATTCGTGTTCTAATGGGATCTATGACGAAGCAATGTTGAGGCATGCAAATAAATAATGTATAAATATTCATTATGAATGTAAGCGGGTTAACTACGAACCTAGTTTGTGTTGGAAGAACACCAACGTTTCATCCCTTAACGAGGGACTTCTAATAAATAAATAAAAATATGTATGTACATAATTGTTCCAATGATAATTCTCTCGTATGGAAGGTATGGTTAAAACAATAGATTGTGTACTTCGTCATCAACTGCATTGTATTTTTTTGTCATTCGTGAATTCGGTAGGAACATAATGTACTTATCAATTTATTTGATACGAGTGTTCTCTGGTGAGTACAGGTAAGTACGATGAATATCAAAGAAGAATCTCGAATTTTTTAAGCGAAAGTTTAGGAACAACATTTATTTTCGAGTTTTAACAAGAGAGAACGTCTTGTATGATTGTCATCAGTGTGAAATTGGGTTTTGCATCGTGCTCGAGGAACAATGCAGCATGTATGGATGGGATGTTGATCGCAAAAAATCGATTACCCACCTTTGTTTTTTTATTGCGGGCAACGAACGATGTCTCACGTTATTACGATTTATACAAGTATATCGATGTATTGACATTGTCGAAGAATAAGGTTCCATAAATTGTGATATTACATATCAAGGTGTCATGTCCTCTGATGTAACGTTATCTATTATTGTAGGCCTTGTAGACGTTTTACTTACTTTTCCTACTTACAATTTCGCACTCAAAATCAAGCTGAATAATTTGAATCGGTTAAACAAGAAAAGGTACCTATGGCAAAGAGAAGCTTAAAATTATAAAGAGTGTTACCTCCAGCAAACTATATTGGGCATATAGGGTTCTAAGTAAAATGGATAGCTAGGGTATACATTTTACTTAGGTAATTCCCTTAGTCTGCCTGAGTAGCCCCCCTGGTCTACTCATAGTTAATGTTATTTAAAAATAGCTGCTGCCCGCGCCTTCGCCTGCGTTAAGCGGGATAAAAATAGCCTATATCTTATTGCAGGTCCCAAACTATACCCATACCAAATTTCAGCCTAAGTAAGAGTAATAAATATCCATACATCCATTCTTACAAACTTTGACATTTATAATATTAGTAGGATATTTATTTCAGCACCAATGGTACATGCACATTTAACTACATAGAATTCATTCACAAGTCTTTTCACTTTAGTGTGACGTAGAGTATGTGATAATAAAAGCTCTCCTTCGTACAGATGAGGAGCTATCTCCTTCATACGACGAGGCGCGGGGCGAGCAAACCCGCGACCCTCAACAAGACAGACACGCCGGCCTCGTCAACATGCGCGCTGCGTTACAAGCGCAGTTGGCGCAGCAGTTGGCGCAACAGCAGCTAGCGCAGCAGCAGGCGGCGTTGGCGACTGCCATCGCGGCCGCCGCAGCGCATCACCATCACCAGAACAATAATGTCATTGGTGAGTGTAGTGCTTAGTGCCAGGCTTAGGAACTCGATTTCTTTATCGCCCGAAAAGACTTTCTCTACACCTCGTTAGACAAATATCAAGTTAAAGCTTTCGAGCAATTAAAAAGTTTAAAAGCTATACTCAGAATAGTATAATAAGCAGCTGAGAATTTCCATGAAAACCAGTAGCAATCTAACGCTCGAAGTGTTATAGCGATTCAAAGC